>OY720223.1:5771345-7071072 GCA_963082605.1 Rhodophaea formosa
AGAATATGTTACTCGTTCGGTTTCCAATTGTCTCGGTCTTTTATACATTGCCGCTATCATTCATCTTCCTAGTTACATTTGTTTATCAAATAGAAATGAAATAAGCTTTGAACACACGACTAGTAGTGAGCTTTAAACACACCAAAGGCATCCCGCGTTATGCAGGCTAATATGAGTTTTTCTTAAAGAGCAAAATATCATTGTTTCATATGCAGAGTAACAAATAACATCAATTCGACATTGTCACCTATTACAAATGCTGTGTCCGTCTAGACTTGAAACCGTGCAGTCATGCGGAACGGAACGTAGTGTATGGAATCATTTTTCAACCTTGCAATGCCAACATTGCGATACTTAGTCACTGGTTGTTTTATTTTAACATTCCAAATAACTTTACAACTGCTCCAGCAATTATAATTACAGAAATGTTGCAAACAGTAAAATGGAAATATTAGGAAATCGCTTTCAATTTATATCTATGAACATGAAAATACACATAAAAGCTCAACATCATGTCGCGTAGGTTCTTGGATTAAAGAATGACACCTTGAATCCTGGTGTCAGTTCTCATCAATTGAAACCGCCTTATAGGCGTCATGGTTTGCTGCTATGTAATATGTACGTTTTTAAATAGGTTTATATATAGGATTTAAATAAATGAGTCAAATTGTGTTACAATTGCACTCGGGGTCGGTATGGCAAGCCAGCGATTTTAAGTGATGAAAGCATAGGTGCGTAGAAGTATAGAAGCACAGGTAGACGTTAAAAATAAAATTATTAATAGAAGATATTTTAAATATATGAAAAATGTTCGTGATAGAAAAATTTGCGAATGCAGAGTTTTGTAAATTATTCAGACAAAAGAAGTTAGTGACATGTGTATTTTTAACGTCGATGTTAATAAAACAAGGTTACGTTTTATAAACTGTAAAATTGACGTCCTAGTAGCAAAAAAAAAACAATTTTGTTTTCGTGTTACTTCAAACGTTCAATAAAAACTTAATAAGTGTGGAATTTTTCACATACCACCGATTTGACGTAAACATATTAGAATCGATCAATTATAGCCGAAGCCGGTTCTGTGTGTGTGATATATTGTATTATAAATGTTTTGCATGATATGTATAACTGATAATTTTTAAATATATTGTAGTCTAAGAAATTCGTTAAGGTCGATAAGATCGTTGTTTCCTAAATATACATATATTTGTATGTCTTTACATTATTATATCCAATACCGCCGCGTAAATGTATTGCCTATTTCATCCGCAGATAATTAGCTTTCTATACGTGAAACAAATATTGAAAATCGGTCCAGTAATTTCGAAGCCTATTCAATGCAAACTACAAACAAACATTGTCTTTAATTTAACAATCTCTTCTTTAGATTTAAAACAAAGTCGGTTTAGTTACATCATTCATCATCATTTAGCGTGGTTCTTGGATCATAGAACACACATTATAGCTATATTAGTCGAGCTCCGTGGCGTAGTGGTTACCACGCCTTACTGGGACACGGGGGTCCCGGGTTCGATCCCCGGTCAGGTCATGATGGAAAACGATCTTTTTCAGATTGACCTGGGTCTTGGATGTTTATCTATATAAGTATATATTATAAAATATTGTATCGTTGAGTTAGTATCCTGCGACACAAGTTCACAACTTACTGTGGGGCTAGCTCAATTTGTGTGATATGTCCGTATATATTTTTTTATTTATTATAAGCTTAAATTTGTTGGGTTTGTCTCCACCCCAAATATTAGGATAACTATTTAAACACGAGAAATTTCACGAATAAGATAATCAAATATTAACGGAACAAAGTAAGCCAGCTAGTTTATAATTTATATTATTATAGGTTAACAATACGCACGCGTACACATTAAAAATATTGCATCAACGTACGAATTGTTTACCGTTTCTCAAGCGTTTAAGAAAATTTCGAAAGACGAGCATCCTCGGCAAATGTCGAGCCTGTAATTTTTTCAATAAAAACTATACAATAACATTAAACTCCACTTTATACTTATCACGTCTAAAAACCTCATTTCGGACGATCTATGACTTCTTTGCTAACGCTATAAAGATTAAATGATGTGTATTTTTTGACGTGAGCATACTTTTAATTCAATTGTTCGACGTTTTTATGCTTTTCTCATAGTTTTGCAACAGGGACCTCGTTCTAATTAGTTTTGGCGGATCGTTTAACACATCTATGTGTTAGCACCCCCCTATTATGAAAGATGAGTTAGCACCTTATGAGTAAACCCTTTCTGGTTCATGAGAGTTTTCTAATTGAGTTCAGAGAATATTATTTGATTTTAATTTCGTATTTTTTTTCTCATATTTCTTTGTTATTGTTTATTAGTGTTTAAACTTTAGTAAGTATATTTTTTGTAATTTAATTATTTCACACCAAGATATTGTCAAGTGTTGATCGATGAGCCAACTTAAAGTTCACACAAACAAAAGCAAATGTCTAGACATTTTATCAAAGCTTATGGCTTCCGAAATGTCAAACAATATGAGCTAAGTGCAAAATTTTGCACTTTCGGAAGCTTCTCGTAAAAATGCTGAGCGGATTCTCACGGTACCTGTGCGACCTCTTTATTTTTAACAGTGGTTTTCCTTGCAAGTTCATTGTTGCTTGCTCGTCTGACTTTGGATTATTCTCAGCCTTAAGGGATATTGGCAGTTTATTTAGTTTCAACCGTAATCTTTTAATTTTCTGGATTTATATGTAATCTGTGTGTATTCCTTCCAAGAAGTTTTTTCTCAATTATTCACTGATATTTTAAATTTGTTTGTGTGCTTCATATGTGCTTTTCCCATGTTGCGATGCCAATGCCAATCTCTGGTTCCGGTTTCCGTCTTTTTCTTCTCAACTTCTCATTTCATCCAACTTTAATATTTTTGTAATTTTAATCTTGCTACACCTCATTACCTTAAATCACAATAATAAAGCTCAGACGTCAAACTAACTTGTCAAGTCGCATTATCTGTCCTCAGATTAAAAATCTAAGTCTTTCTTCTACACATATCATATTTTTAAGGAGTTGATTATTTAATTCAACGTAATGTTAGCATTCTTATTTGGCTACCAAAATAGCGGACGTGATGATATCTTTAGGTGTCTTTCGCGGAGCATTGTTGCTCCTATTCAGTCATAGGATTTTTATAAGTTTGTTTGTTTTTCGTATGTGTAAGTGGCCAACACTGGTGTCAGATTTTTCAAACTGCCTTAAGGCATCTGACACAGACAGCTTAACGACTGCCATCAACGATGACAGCCGGGACCAACGGCTTAACGTGCCTTCCGAAGCACAGAGGAGTTTGAGATATTTTTATGCCACTTGCGGTCACCCATCCAAGTAGGGACTGCACCAGGGGTTGCTTAACATATGTAAGCGCTCAAAGAGCTCACACCCACTGGACCATCGGGTAAGTTTATAGGTATATATTTTTTTTGTACACAGCCACAAAGCCTCATGTGCCGGTGGCCAGAGGATATATTTGGACTTCTCTGTCCATGAGTTCACATACTTGGGTAGTCTTAAAAATGCCCTTATTTGCATTGGTCTCATAACCATAAAGTAAAGACGTCTTTACGCGGTATGCGCGACAGTTTTGACGTCTTGCCTGGCGCCCTTGCGGTATTATTCATAACGGGGCAAAAAGAGCAAGTTCGTCGCACTGTGGGGATTGCGGATTTGCGCCCGCGCCGGCGCCCGCGACCGCCGAAATATGC
This sequence comes from Rhodophaea formosa, assembly GCA_963082605.1. Taxonomy (NCBI): domain Eukaryota; kingdom Metazoa; phylum Arthropoda; class Insecta; order Lepidoptera; family Pyralidae; genus Rhodophaea; species Rhodophaea formosa. Next base: position 5,775,094 of record OY720223.1, read on the forward strand.
AAACGGGCGGGATTTACGCGGATCACCGCCGCCGCCACGCTGCTGGGACCTACTGCTTAATTTATGATAGAGACGGTTGTTTACTACACTAGTAATAATAAATCTGGACAAGTGCGAGTCCGATTCACAAACACCCAATGAGGGTTTCACCACTACAGCCAAGCTTCTGGGACCTACTGCTTAACTACCACTACTTAATTTATGATAGAGACGGTTGTTTACTACAAAACTGAACAAGTGCGAAACGGATTATGCGTGGTTTCCGCGCAGAGTAGAATAGGACCACTACAAGTCATCCCGTAGACGTTGTAAAAGGCGACTTAGGAAACACAATCTAAACAAAGCTTACTAACATCAAAGAGATCTTTCCAACACCAGTGACAGTATGTAAAATGACAATAGTACATTGTGTGGCAAGGGCGGTATAAAAGACATTACGTCAAACGAGCGACTACTAACAAGCACGAGGCGAAGCCGAGTGCTTTTAGCAGTACGAGTTTGTAATGTCTAATACCGGCCGTGATACACACAATGTTTTTCATCTCACCGAGTATAGTAGAGCAGAAAAATATTTTTCATATTATACCTATTGGTTGAAATTATATAGTATGAATATAGTTTACCTTCAAAATTAATACGTATGCGTCTGCAAGCTGGCTGATTATATTACCTATATCAACATTATAGACCATCTTTTAAATTATAATAAGGAATGTATTTCATGCAAATTAATGAAGATCACGATTACTTATAAATATTTTGCCTAAAAATAAATAGCGGCAAACTGCAGTGAGCAGAAAATGTATCCGAGGATTCCACAGATAATGAAAATGTTTTATCCAAAAAGTGGAAGTCAAAGATCGATGAATACAAACAGCCAGCCACCACGGCCATTAACAATTCTAAATTTGAATCAAGGACAAAGATCTCGCAGTATAGTTCAAATGTTTGTTTTTATCGGGTTCACTAGCAATTCCAAATTTGAACATTCGACTAGAAAACTTTTTGGATGTATGTAAGATTTGACACGTGCGCATGGTACAGTGCCCTATTAAATTTAAAAAAAATACTTTACGTGCTCTCGGGCTTTATGGAATTTGTATGAAATCTTATAGCCCCCGGTCGTAATAGCGACCATCCAGCTCACTTTGCTTGCATTTAATGACACTGTTTAAGGGTAGGTGAGATGAAAATAGTTTAAACCTGCTGCGTTTTCAACCTATACAGAAGCCCTTAAATCGGTGTAAGAAGCATACCTAGTTATTCACGTATGTATACTATACTATTTATCGTACTTTGTAGCACCATAATATGTTGAGATGTCATACAATTTACACCAATGACCTCGGGGACTGTGATATTTATGGGGATGGTGAAATATGCGATGTACGTACAACCCCTCTTTGTTATAACAGGGCCAAAGAATATAAGCTTCCTTACGTGTTGTTCACGTGCTGTTTATTGAACTTTGCAGCACGATAAGATGATGACATACAATTTACACATGCCAATGACCTCGGGATGGTGAAATCTGCGATGAACAATGCGCGCCAAGTGTCGTGTAAAGTGATTGTCGGAACTACTTATTGTCTTTTGATGTTGGCGAAACATCTGGATTGAATTAAAAAGATATAGATTGTATTCAGGAATCTATACTTATATGATCATAGCAGTCTGAAGACGCATTTTTTTACATCTATGAATATAATGTGGAAAAGAGGACAAACAGATTCGAGTGTTTGTTTGAACTGAATAGGATTCAAAATTACAGGAGTGATTTTCAAAAATCTTTCACCTGTACATAGCTAATTTATCTGCCGGTGTCTCTAGAGTATAATTTACGCAAACAGGTTGCGGGAAATTTGCTAGTCGTGGAGTATATAAATCAATCAATAATCGATAATATGGAATCGTCGTCAAAGTATATTTATCCCTATGTAATTAATGGTTTTCCAGTAACTTGGCCTTTCGGTAATATGTTGTATTTATTTCTTTCCTTCCGGACCTCTAATTTCTGATGTGGGATATAAAAAGATGCTTAAAAATGAGTAGAGCTTCTCGACCCATCTCTACTTCGGCTCTACTTTAGTTTTTTTTTATTTTTTTTATTAGCCTATTTGAGTGTCCCACTGCTGGGCAAAGGCCTCCCCTTTTCGTCTCCAGACAGACAGACTTTAGTTATCGTAAAGAAATATTTAATCTTCGTTTCTACGTCGAGGTAGTGCAAACATACATATGAAGTACCGACAGCACTGGTGGAAGTACCACAAACAGCTTATCAGTTTATTTATACCTTTCCCTTAGAAAATATCGTAACCGTGGACCACTTTCTAGGCAGCAGTGACCAGCGACAGGACGCCTGCATCCGTTGCATAATCAACCGCACTTGCCGTTCTTGTCGGCGTCGGTTGTTCGAAACGTGGGTTTTGTTGACTACATACTACAAAAGAGAAATGATATAAAATATTAGAAAAAAGAACATATAGTATCTACTACTGCCAATGCCATTTTTTATGCATTTACAATTTGTGTTTCTTTGTTTTTCGTATGTGTAAGTGGCCAACACTGGTGTCAGATTTTTCAAGCTGCCTTAAGGCATCTGACATAGCTTAACGACTGCCATCAACGATGACAGCCGGGACCAACGGCTTAACGTGCCTTCCGAAGCACGGAGGAGCTCGAGATATTTTTATGCCACTTTGTGGTCACCCATCCAAGTAGGGACTGCACCAGGGGTTGCTTAACATATGTAAGCGCTCATAGAGCTCACACCCACTGGACCATCGGGCTTATATGACTTATTATATTGTGTTCAAAGGATCTTTGATTAGAACCTTTCGACTCGATAAGATGCTCTAGTGACAACGTCTTTATAAAATGTTATCATCAAGATTACGTTAGACACGTACTCCGCCCAACTTCAATGTCAACCTTTAAATGTGAATAAAATACACTTAAGAGTAATTTGCAAACGGTCATTCAATTTTCTCAGTATTCCTACGATTTATCAATATGTCTCATATTATTAGTTATTCCGTTGAATTAAGATTTGCTCCCAGATAGCAGAGGTCGTCTCAGATATGTCACGTTCATTTGCTCACATGTGGTAACATGCTTTAAATCTCAACTCTAAATTTACGTGCTTTTCCGAGTATATGTACGAGTATATGCTTACCACGATTCCAACCAACATGTAATGACACAAGAACGCACTCGTAGCGTTCTTTTTTCATTGTAACAATTCTGTAATATATTTAGGTTTACAAAGCCATTTAGCAATTTCAAGTAATTGACCAAACAACCCTTACTCAGACCGTCAATATGAACAACTTTTCCTATGGGACCGATGCGATGCTGGGAACTGACTTTTCCATACAAATAGCCCTGGCGGCTGAATACTTTTGTATGGAAATGTCGTTTTTTTCCTATTTTCTTATATTTTTGACACTGAGTTCCTTAAATTCTTCCCGAGTGGAATAGGCGGACATGATTTCGCCGAGGCACTCGTGTTTTGTATTCAAAAACAAGGCTTGTGTTTAAATGTAAAAAGACATTATTTTTCTCCATTTTATTGAAATAGTTCGACATCTGCTACACATATAACAGGATTATTAGTTTTATCGTTGTTTGTGTAATTTTTGGGAATACTGGTGCGATCGTCAGCGGAATGCGGAGACGTTATAGCTTTGCTTTTGTCATTAGCATACAGTCGCCAACGCGTCAGCGTTGCTCGTCGAATTCCATCAAATTGGAGCATCACTGTTCTGTTTGTCTTTTCAACTCGTCTTCATTTGTCCCGAACCGATAAATCCTATGTTCTCAAATATATTTAAATAGCTCGACATCTGCTTCACGTATAACAGGATCATAAGTTTTATCGTTTGTTTGTGTAATTTTTGTGAATACCGGTGCGATCGTCCGTAAAATGCGGAGACGTTACAGCTTTGCTTTTGTCATTAGCATACAGCCATCGACGCGTCGGCGTTGCTCGTCGAATTCCGTCAAATTGGAGTATCACTGTTCTGTTTGTCTTTTCAACTCTTCTTCATTTGTCCCAACAAATCCTATGTTCTCAAATATCTTATTTAAATAGCTCGACATCTGGTGCACATACAACAGGATCATAAGTTTTATTGCTTGTTTGTGTATTTTTTGGGAATACCGGTGCGTGCGATCGTCCGCGGAATGCGGAGACGTTACAGCTTTGCTTTTATCATTAGCATACAGCCGCCGACGCGTCGGCGTCGCTCGTCAAATTCCGTCAAATTGGAGCATCACTGTTCCATATATCTTTTCAAATTTTCTTCATTTATCAACTAATCCGATGTCCAAAAATTACTTATCTTCTATATTTATATACATATAAAAGCAAACCTGACTGACTTACTGACTGATATATCAACGCACAGCCGAACAAACTACTGTCCCTAGAAACTTGACATTTGGTGCAAAGCTTGCTGCTTTTAGTTAAGAGATAATGTTTTTGTTAAGTTGCTTTTTTATGGTTATAGTATTCGGACGTCAGTGGGCAAACGGGGTGATAACGCGACCGTTTGTCAATGTCAATGTCAATGTCGAAGATACCGAGATATGAACTAGTGACCGGTAATAATGCGACTAATAACCTCGGAGCTAACAAAAATAAAAGACTGAGCGCTGGGATCAATTCTACCTACACGTAAATAGATACTTCAATTGTAATCACTTTGCATCGGCAAGTCGTTTCGACCTAAAGTATCTATAACAATTTGATGTCATACACGACGCTAAAATATTATAAAAGTATGGGAAAAATAATATTTCAGGTTCTAGCTTCCCAATTTTTTTTTTATTATACTTTGCATGTCAAGGAATCTTACTTAATCAATCTCATTTCTTCTGTCTTTAGCTAGGTAGAAGTTTAGAACTTATCTAAACGATAGGTGCTGTGTTGATACCATCATCCATACAATATGTTTTTTATTTGTGCCGCGGTGTCTTAATATTCATTTTCAACAATCAAGCTCATTAAAATTGTTTTTGTAAACGAATTGTCATGTGGTGACCTATTTTATCCACTACTCGTTAACGATTGCTGGGCAAAACTTCTACGCGTACCTGAAAAATGTTTGTTTTTGAAGATTCATATTAAGTATTGATTGTGTTATTTTCTTATTATTATTACATTTTGGACTTGTCTCGGTTAACATACTAAGACGCAGACAAGTTGACAATTTAAGAAAAGCCTGCTTTGGTGTTCCATCTGACTGAATCTGGTTGTGCAATTATGGAGTTTCTCTAAAACTAGCTTATAATTATAATTTGAAATTAAATATACTATTATAATAAAAAATTGTTAGTGTTTAACTGCTGAATTAATTACTATTTATCTGTGAATAATTAACGTTTATGGATTTCAAAACAGGTACATAACTTATTTCATATCTTGAACTTAAATACGGTTATTATATTACACACGCTTGTTGGACACTTAAAATTCCATGATACCTTTATTTGGATTTTTGTCAAAACTTCGCGGTAGCCAAATTAGGACTCGCTTGGCGACAAAGCCGAATTTTAATAAACGGTGGCGCCACGATAAAAATTGCGGCTAGCAGCGTCTCTCTTATTTGGCAAAAGATTATTTGATTTACGACGACCGGTATACTAACAGATTCGTATATTTCACGTTTGGCTTGAACGGGCTTCTGCATAACAATACAATGTCTTATGAGATTAAATTTTCTGCTCTTGCCATGCCCTTTGACATTTTGTTTTTTAATAACAACCGACTGATATTATATATATTTTCTGATAAATCATCAAAATAATGCACAAAAACTAATACTTAAGAAGTATATTTACATAGCAATGTGTCATTTAACAAAAAAAATCGGGTAAACTCAAGAACACACTGCAAATTTTCCTAACCAACAAGTTAATAGTTTTAAGAATAGATTAAACAGAAACAAAATGTCAAAGCTCGTGGCCTGATGCAGACGCAGAAACTTAAAGCTTCTAGTTTGATCTTCAAATGATACAAAATTAAAAACACTCGCATTAAGTTAGTGAGCAGATGCATCATTGTAGTCAAATCATTCTCTTTCTCTCTCCGTCTTGGCACTCGCCTGAGTGTGTTCCCCAGCTCTGAAGCTTCGGAGTGCGAGATTCGCTATCCACTTTTTACGTATATTATTACAAGCTTTTCACATGCAAATTTATTTTCACCATAATTGGCGATAATTGGTCTCGTTATACGCATACGGCATGGGAACGCTTTTCTTCAACGATAGAAAAAACAAATATAATTAATTAATCTTAAAAATCCAATAAAGTGTACAAGAATTCACTCATTGCAGCCATTGTGCACGATGTAAATGATGTATTTTTTGCACTTATCTGATTGCTGATCGGCGCATGTTGAACCTGAGAAGTGACGCAGTGAAATGCCCAGCGAACGTGGTTATAGTCAACTGGAAGGATGTTACAGAGTTAATTTTTACAGCGATCATATCATCATTATTGTTTACTTGCGTAGTTTTTTTTTTTTTTAATTTAATTATTGTTTCATATTTAAATGCATAGCAAACGTGAATCTTCTCTACGTAACATAAAAACTATAAACAGTAAACAGTAGTTCATAAAATACGAGTAGTTTGAAGAGTGATATATGACCGCGCTGAACAACATCAGCTTTCAAATAATTTCTTAAAAAATTGTATTTGACCTCGATCGGTTTTTCGATTTGGCTATGAGGTGTTCTAAATGTTATCAGTTAAAATAATTTTGTGCAAAAGAAGTTTCAAATTGGGCCGGGTAAGCACCGTGCCCATTAAAGATGAAGACATTATTTATTTTTTGTCTCTTCTATTACTCGCATCTCAGTAATAGAGTTTTCACACGGGAAGCAGCGAGACAATGCGTCGGCCTCGACACTGACAATGGGATGATACGACCACTTTCCACTTTCCCGCCCATTCCCACCGGCGGCAACGCGGACTCATGAAAAGCGCGCCTCGGATGTGCTGCCGTACTCTACATACTTGATTTAAACCTCTTTACAATTACTGCACGAGTGCCTTAACTTTGAATATCGCGCTGTTTATATTTCGATGTTATTTATTATCCATCATATTCAAGTGACTAGAGAGCGGGTAGCAGATGTTCAGACTTGAAAAGTCTTGAGCCTTTCTTTTGTATTGATACCTTCTTCTTCTTTCGAGTCGTAACAGTAACTTGCAACTATTGATACCTAAGAGCTGTTTTAAGGGTTCCGTAGGAAACAAGGAACCCTTATAGTTCCGCCATGTCTGTCTGCCTGTCCGTCTGTCTGTACCTCCGTGGTTTTTCTCAATCTGTAAGTACTAAAAAGCTGTAATTTGGTATGGGTATGTATATTGATCGTGCCAAAAAAATTATAGAAAAAAATCATCCCATACAAGTAAAGTGGGGGAGTATTATTTTTCTCTACTTACCCATCGTGTGGGATATCGTTAAATAGGTCTTTAAAAATATTGTGAGGTTGAGATCACCATTTTTCGATTTAGAGATCCGTTTCCGAAATATTTGGTTTTAAAGTGCAAATTTTTGTTAGAGGTAAGTGTCCCCCCTCTATCTGCTAAACGGTTATAATATATGGCTACGTGAAAAAAAAATACAGCATAACTGATACTGAAGTTGAAAGGAAAACTATCAGAGCTGAGTTCTAAGTGCAAACTAAAAAGTTATATAGGCAACCAACTTATAAGTAAAATGTACTGGAAAATGTAAAATTTCATACAATGTTAATTGTTAGATGTTTTTGGTCGTTAAACTGTGAGGTGCGAGTGTGAACAGTGTGAACTCAAAGTTGTCATTCGCAACTACGGAACCCTATACTGCTCGTGGCCCGACACGCACTTGGCCTATTTTTTTTTTTACCTCAATAATGATATGACAATATCAAGTCAATAAATATGTTCACAACTTTATTATAGGTGCTTTGGTATGAGACACTAGCGCCACCCAGCAATTAATTCTTGTAATCCTAAATAATATCAAATTTAAAAATCTAACAGTGTAATTCTCTAGTAAATTACTTGTAGTATTTTGGTATTACTTTTCATAGATGTTATAATTAAAGTTTAAGAGATGCGCATCTCTTAATGCATCAAATTAAAAATAGTGAAAAGTTGTTGTACCAAGAAAAACAAGTAATTTACTAGGGCATAAAATTATTAGATTTTTTAAATTTCATGTGCTTCAGCATATAATTATTTGCTGGGTGGCAAGTGTCTAATACCACAGCGCCTTAACCGAATTTCCATTATTTTTCATGTACATATCTTAGCTTTTAGACTAGGTCGCAATATACATATTTGTTTTGACCCCAACAAGAATTGTCAAACCGGTCTCTCATTATCAAAACATCCACAGTCGAGAGATAAAGAAAACAAAATGTTTCTTTTATGTAACCGAATTTGATATATGATTAAGTAGTAAAAAATTACCCGGATTTGCTTTAAATTAACATAGAAAAACATCTGATATATTATCTTAATTATTCTCAGCGCATTGAGAGCTTTTTGCTCAAGTAATTTCTTTGTTTTTTATCTAGTGTTTTCGATTTAATCAACTAATTTATTATTCCCATAGAAACATCTTTTATGTTCTATCAAGGATAACAATCCGGTTCTATTACAATAATTATGTAACTATGCGAATACATATAAATGTGGTATTTGTATCGGAGAAAATATATGTGCATATCATGTTGTCAGTCAATGGTCTTGTTGCATGTTAATAATAGCATTTGTGACGCAAAGTAGGTCGTTAGATTGATAATAAAATGTACCTATGCTCAATTATTGTGTTGACGTTTATCTTGAACAGGATCTTGAATATGTATAATTCGCTTGTCAGAGATGATGGGGTAGCTTTGCGCTATGAAAAACCTTCGCAGATAAATTATATTCGCTCTACTTAAAATTTTCGCCATAACCCATCCCATTTGTATTATTATCTTTTCTTAATTTACTTAACATTTCCCTGCAAATTTAATGTTTTTGTTTCTTATTCGTCCTATTTTAGTTGTTTACACATCCCATCGTAATTTAAAGTAAGATATTCTATTGGGACTTAATAGTTAAGTAAATAATAATAATTCAATTTGTTTTAGAATGAGTCAGGAATAAGAAATTCTATAACGTGGAATGGGAAATTAATTTTAGATGAAACAAGAATTCAGAACACGAAGGAGAAGAACGAATGGGATGAATACGGAATAACCCCTAAAAATTCATGTATTTGCTAATTATGTTTAAGTATTCTCAAGTTTTGAACAAAAAAGTTTATACAGAATCGTTTGAAGTGGTCGAACATAGTTACTAACAGATAAAAGTTTTTAAAATAAAATTTAAACGATAATGAGATTTCGTGTGACGGACTTATCATACAAGTCGTAAGTTTTGAAATATCTTCTATCGTCAAAGAGTTAATCCCATGGTTTCACACAACATCAAATACGTATTTTAAAAATGGCCGTCATAAAACAAAACGCCGACCGACTGGTTTCGCTGTAATGTCGCCCGGCCAGTTGTGGTCAATTTGAAATTTCTGGTCACTTGTCGCCGAGGTCGGTCCCACGGTCCATATACAGTCAAAGTCACATACATGCGTTTTGGTGTGTCCTTTTTACGTTAGGCGATAATTTTATAGCGTAAGTTCGTGTAGTATAAGACTCAAGAACTCCTATTACTATTGACAACTGCACCCAAGGCGATTTAATGTTGTCGAATATTATCTGATTTTCTGTACTTGGTCTTCTGTTATGGTTTAACAACCAAGGATATTGCCAAGATATTGCAAAATTTAAAAGAATAAAACTGGCCAGTATTTTTTTAAACAACGAAGTAAGCAATCAGGCATATGGGTCATCTTTTACCGTAGCCTATGGACGCCTGCAACACATGAGTTGTCACTCGCGTTTTGTCAACTCTAATGTGGAACCCCTATGCAGAATTTTGAGGTTCAAAGTATACGGATTTTCACTTTGATAAAGAATACACTCGTGATTCGCATAATGGTTAGGTGTGATGTGTGACCCGATTGGTAGGTGTCTGCTGACCATTTATGGAGGTTCGTATTGAATTGATTAGTTCTGTGGAACATAGTTTAAGATGCTAATTAGTTTCAGTTGGTAAATGTATATAGATGACAGCGGATTATTCAAAATCAGGTGCTTTAAGACTTTAATTACTTTGTCTAACACTAAAAAGTTTCAACAGCTGTAAGATTAATGTTTTTAGTTTCCACTGCAGGAGCACGACCCTCTCTTATGCATGTTTATTTGAATATAATTTTACACCCATATAAAACCAACATGACGAACGTGAATTAGTCTTCAAAAATTTAATACATTATATCTCTGCTAAACAATGGACAAATTCTTTTGGGAAATCCCACATGGGTTTTTAATAATAAATTACGTAACACTTTTTTCACATGTCAGACAAAATAACATTCTTGCTTATGTTTTTAATAAGTGTTCTTACAATGTTATTTTTCGTTAATTTATTACTGGGAATTCCTCATGTGTATTGCATGTAATTATTTTTTTTTTCTCCAATCGTGACTTGTGTTTAAATTGTAGTGTTTTTGATTGAGTTTTTTACACACGGTGGATAGGTTTAAAGGTCGCGTCAAATATGCGTTTTAATGTGTTGCTGCACGGAACCGCGGCACGGAATTGTAAGGTGTGATTAAATTAAAAATACATTAGAAATCATTCAATGCCAATTTTGTATACACGCGGCGTGTCAAGGGTTGTGCCAAATGTGTTAATCTGCATAACTAGTTGTGCTGTAAAGCAGTTAACGTTTATTGTTCACGGCATATTTATGTAATTATCAGTTACCATCTCACGCACCTGAAAATTTAGGTTGTCGTTTTAACTGCGCGTAAGTTTTTATCGGCTCGGTGGCATACATTTTAGTTTGCGTTTCTTAGGGATTTGTTTCGTATGATTGGTTTAGTCCTATGAGGAAAAAGAACAATAGGGATGTTTGTTTCTTTGACTATAGAGAAACAAAAACCTTAGCGGCTATACGCAGTCGCGTAGCGTTTATTTATGAAGTAGTTGCTTACTCCTCAAGATAATGAATGTTTCTACATATGTTGAAAATAAATTAATAATTTTCTTTATCTATCAAATAAAAAGTGTGTACACTTGCTTCGTGTTTTTGTGAACACTGCTGCTGCCAACCCTACCCACTACAATCTCAGTTGTCTTTGATCTAATAAAACGAATAAAGAGAAATAGAGTGTGACACACGAGGTCAATGCCATGCGTTACATGCCTCATAGGTATTTGATTCTTACAACAACAATGGCACATTCGATTCTCATCCGCGTTTCTTTTTTATGCATGTTATGTTTATTGAATTATTGTATAGTAGACTAGCATATAATAATAAATAAATATATACGGACAAATCACACAGATTGAACTAGCCCCAAAGTAAGTTCTAATGAAAGACTTGTGTTATGGAATACTAACTCAACGAAACTATATTTTATACCAAATAGATATATAGATAAACATCCAAGACCCAGGTCAATCTGAAAAAGATCGTTTTCCATCTTGACCTGACCGGGGATCGCCCGGGACCATCCGTGTCGCAGGCAGGCGTGATGACCGCTGCGCCACGGAGCTCGCATGAGTCCGTGGCTTCGCTTGCGTGCGTTTTACCCTTTGGGTACGGAACTCTATTAAACATTCCAAAAATCTACCCCCATTGGATCATTTTCAGGATAAACAGGTTTTTTTTTGTATGTACAACATGCCCATGACATGTACCTAATATGACAAAAACCAAGTTTATAGTGATAACTTTAAATAGTATTCGCAATCAATATGAAAAGCCAAAATTATTCAATTGGGTTGTTCGCTATTAAAAACATGACTACATACTTGCATATAGCACTTGTATAAACACCACCAATACCTAGCTGCTTATCATATTCTCAGAACTATACATCTGCCCCGCAAATATCTTGTAAGCCATGTATCTTACGTATTTCATGTTTGTTGCAGGTATGTGCCGCCGTTTGAATATTTATCGAGCAGGTCATACAAATGACAATATGCAAGTAAGTTGCACCGCACACGAGCAGGGGATTACAATTTTTTATACCTGTTATATGAACTCACGTCCACTACTAGCTACAGATAAAAAATGCTATGTCGCGTCGTCGTCGTATTATGCTGATAGACCATATAATACCATCCATATAAACGATATTTTGCCGCTACCTGCACTTCTTACAGGTAGGGGTAGAGGTCCAATAGTCTAAGAGCGCAATCCCTAACCCGAAGGGCTCTTTGGTCCCTCATGGATGATTTGTGCCTCTGAGCGTGTAAGACTGCTGAATCTGCACATTAGTTCATAACTATGATATAATGACTGCTCACACTTCATGGCAATCATCAAGCGTCAGATGCCTTTTGGCAGCTATATATCGAATGCCAATGGTAGAAAAACACACTCGATAAGAACACAGAAGGGGTCCTGCGAGCTTGATACTTGGCAGCCAAATATACCTAATATTCTATTGTAAGTTAAGAGTCGCCTGGAAGCGCATGTCTCCATACAAACGGAAAAAGGGAATTGAGGCAATATTTGATAATTTTGGAGTAAAATTAAGCATTTAATCAATTAATCTCTTTATTATCTACGTACGTTCCTATACAGCTTGGTTAAAATACCAATGGTTTGAGAATTACAAGCCTTTTCAAATTTGTATGGAAATCTTGAAAGGCGTATAATTCTCAAACATTTGATAATTTAACCAAACTGTATAGGAACTTACGTAGATTATAATGAGATTAATTGATTTGATGCTTAATTTTGCTCTTAAATTATCAAATATTGCCACAATTCCCTTTTTCCGTTTGTATGGAGACATGAGCTTCCAGGCGACTCTTAAGCTTCCCTCAAAGCACATTCTGACGAAATAAAACGTCAGTAAAGCCGGGTCTCTTTAGTGGTTTTTTCTTACGTAACTTTTAATATCATTACGCTTTAGGTCGTTTAGTGGTTTTTCTTATCAAAAAAGTAGAGGTGTAGAGTTAGCGTTTTATTGTCGCAGCCAGTGGTTCTTATGTAGCAAGACTTAGGAATTCTATCAATAATTTATAATTATTGATTGGTCTGCCCAGTGCCCATGTAATCGTTAATTATTACCTCGTAAAAGAAGCGGACATGCATAGCGAGTTCTTAATCAACCGGAGCTCGCAATTACATGTGTGGCGAGGTGTTAATACATATGTATATAAGTATGATTATCATATGTAAGACAGATATTATATAATATTATATACAAATTTATTAGATAAATGCTAATGCACTGAAGCGAATGTGATTCTACTGAAATATTGGGCTTCTTTAATTCCGGAATAGGAAAATTATGCGAATACTTCAAAATATCTTATCATCAAGTAAAAAATACTTGGCAATGTATTAATAATGTACATACACATTATTATAACATTGCCAAATAATTTTATGAAAAAAAAAGTGATTTTCATAAATGAAGATCGTCGAAGAGAGAATACAAAATATATTTTAATGGTTCTTGATTATTTCCTTATAATTTAATAACTATGCCCAATTTAAATAATAACGATATTAACACCATCATAAAATATTTATAATCGATGAATTAACTAAAAAATTACACAATAGGGCTCAAGAACGTTGTAAAAAAATACTAACCCTCCCACTATCTGCCTATATTTGACTTTCAACTCTTGTTTTTATTGTGACTCTTAACGATTTAGTGAAAAAACGGATAAAACAGTTTATTTTCGCTCCCACAGACAAAATTCTTTGTTTCTTTTTTATTGCGAAGAGCCATATCTGGCGAGTCTCGAGGCGCGTTGATATCTAATTAATGGTGGACGCCTTTTACAGATAACCCGAACGTAATTTGTTTTTCACGAAACTTATTTATGCGTAATTCAATTTTATGTACCGTTTTATGTTTACCAGCAGCTACTCGTGACTTCTCTTTTGATTTTTCACTAGCTTTATTTGAATGTAAAAGTAAGTATAATTAACACGCTTTTATTAGCTTCACTTGTAACTAACTATGTAAGAAAATCTTGGAATCTTAATTTGACCCACTTCCCGGTCTTCGATTAGGATGAAATTTTGCACACGCTCTAGGTTCTGATGGAAATACATGAAAAGCGTGTTTTTTAGTTTTTTAAATTAGTATTATTATTTTAGCAAATACTTCTCAACTTAGTTCGTATCATATAACATTCATAATCTTGTATAGGTTTCATTTATGACTGTTGTACAAGTTTACCTGGAATCTAAGAAAGCGACAGGGTAAAAAGTAGCATTAGTGTGAGATGAAACTTTCTAGGGAAATAATAATAATAATAAAGAAACACAAACTGTATTTACACGAATATATCAAATTAGTGAAAGAAAAAAAAAAGTGAAAGATACAAAAAAGGTTGTTTAATTATTTTTATACCAATGACATTTTCCTCTCAATTATAGGCTAATGCACGTAATAGAATTAAAGAGCTGAAACATGGTACGGCTTCTCTCTATAAATTGAACAAGATACGGTTAATTTATATAGCTTTTAAGAAAGTATTTTCTTAAGTCACTTTTGACCAGATGTTCGGACGATTTGACCAAAGTTGCAGGAAAATGCTGGATGCAGGCCGCTCCCAACTGATCATTTTGAAAATCCTTGAGAGGTCTATGTCCAGCTGTGGCTGGCTGAAATAATGATGATGGTAGGCGTGCTGCGATGTGATATAATGATGTGATGAGATAGTGAAATATTACTGTTTAACACTAATTTTAATATTTCACTTCGCACAACAATTGTTGAAATTATTAATGTACTTAAAGCTTAGTTTCGTACTCAAAAGCACAAACAAAGAACAATAACAGTATTTTTTAGTGGTGTGTATTGATGACCAAATAAAGTCACAGCATAAGTCATCTCCGATCCGAACAGTTACATAAGATTCATACATATTTTCGAGAATTGGATCCGCGTAGTCTTGAACTTGACTCGAGTTGACCGATGCGCGGGCGCCGATCCGCTCTCCAAATATGGCCACGATTATTGCTTACATTTATATGGAATTTAGTGACGAGTGCAACACTCCTTTTGTTTTCTATTTTTGTGATTCTGAAAATGTATTCTTGGTTTGCCGTATGGTTCCCGGCAGAGTGGAATAGGACCACTCCAAGTCTTCCCGTGGATGTCGTTAAGGCAAATTAGGAAACACACGCAAATTTACAAACATCAAAGAGACCTCTCCAATCCGTCTGGCCAGCGTGGAGAGAGTAGCTAAATCCTCTGGCTGTTCTGGCTAACATATGGCTTTGATAGTACAGACAGAGATCCATGCTCTTGTGTGTTAATTTATCAGTATTGTTGTTTTGTGGTTTCATAACTGACGTTGGTGTCTTTGGAGTTTTACTCATGTTATATTAATAGGACGAATGTCTGTCTTTGAGATTGTTAAAATAAATACAAAGAGTTCTGCGGGCTTCGCGTGCGTGGATGTCGGTTATAGCGACCAAAACTTATTTCCATCTTCATGGTTTTACATATTTGACAACATTTGGGGATGGATTTCAGAAAACCGGAATAACCGGCGGCTCGAATCTACCACTTTAGCTCCTGAGCGTCTTTAGATCGCTATGACTTGAAATATTTTTCTTTATTGACCTATTCATTGTACTAGAACACCACTGTAGATATCAAGCCAGGATGTGTTGCAGTCTGCATCTGTGATGTTGGTCAAGTTCACGGTGCACTGTGAATCGGGTCGCCCGAGGCGGCCTGAGCGTCTTTAGATCACTATCGTTTGAAACAGCTGTTTTCCTTCAATGGCATATTCATTGTACTAGAACACCAGTGTAGGTATGAAGCCAGAATGCGTTTCACTCTGCATCTGCAACATCGGTCAAGTTCACGGCGCACTGTGAATCCGGTCGTCGAGGCGGCCTGACCGTCTTTAGATCGCTATCGTTAAACAGCTGTTTAGTGACCTATTCATTGTATTAGAACACCACTTTAGACATCAAGCTAGAATTTGTTGCACTTATGTCAACACCGTGTGGTTCCCGGCAAAGTAGAATAGGACCTCTTCAAGTCTTCCCGTGAATGTCGTAGAAGGCGACTTAGGAAACACAAGCTAAACAAAGGTTATAAACATCAAAGAGACCTGTCCACCTCGTCTGGTCAGCGTGAAGAGTGTAGGCCAAATCCTCTGACTGTTTTGGATACCTAATATAGTTCAGAGAGGGTCATGCTTCTGCAGTGGAGACTAAAAAAGACCTGATGATGATGCGTTGCACTCGGCATCTGCGACTTCGGTCAAGTTCATGGTGCACTGTGAATCCGGTCGTCCGAAGCGGCCAGAGCGTCTTTAGATCGCTATCGTTATACAGCTGTTTTCCTTCAATGGCCTATTCTGTGGCATTGGAACTATGCGTTTGTAGTATTGGACTTATTACTACACTAAACTAGAACAGGAGCGTTTGTTAGACAGTAGAATTTGTTGACAAAATACTGCAATAACTTAGGAATGAATTGAGATTTTAGTTGTTGACAAAATACTGCAATAACTTAGGAATGAATTGAGATTTTGGTTGTTGACAAAATACTGCAATAACTTAGGAATGAACTGAGAATTTGGTCAGTAACGATTTTGTTGCATATTAGCTTCTTTACACACGAAATATTGTAAACGTTTTATGTAAAAGGTACAAACATGAAAAAAACCCGTCATCCATTTTAACACAAATGGTGAACTCACTTTCATATGAAACAGAAAAGTGGCACAAAATGAAATTGTGGAACTGAAGGTTTTCCTTAAATTTATTAACTAGGTCATTTGTTGTCTTTGCTGTTCGTCCTGCAATTTGTATTACGAGAATTTCCCTGTTGTACTGATGTAGGGGATAACTGGTCAAGCGAGAATCACGTGTCTTTCTATTGATAGGGCGGTCGGTAATACTTCGAAGGACAGTGTTTAGAGAGTTGAATCTCTGAGCCTTGTTCTTACACACATATTATCACGTCTGTCTCCCTTACGGGGTAGACAGCCCAGAGTTAAAAGACCCAAAGGTCACATTTAGCGTGCCTGATTCTTAGACACATTTATATATAACAGAATTATTTTTCTATACTTATGTACCTCTAAACGTATGACATAGCATGATATTAATTTATACTCAGTAAGATAACTCAAACAAGGTAAACTGCAGGCGGAAGACAGTGATTTACAAAGACTAATAGAAGCAGTTAGCTCTTCAAGATTGTGGAGTCACGGTTGGAGTACCTCGTAAAGGTGGACATCCATCACGTTTCTTGTTAGCGGACGAATTAGATTTTGAGCGGCCTAAAGACATTTGGCTTAGCTTTGTCCATTTAGCGATTGTAACGGCTAGATCCTAACCAAATCCAAGGGTCCTCAAGATAAAATACCACTCCTGGTACAGCGCATTCACCTCGCAGTTAGTTATCTATACTAATAGGAAAGATTTGATTGTTTGTTTGTTTGCATTGAATAGGCCCCGAAACTAATTGACCGATTTTTAAAATTGTTTGATCTACAGAAAGCATATTTATCTGAGAAATTCGGGGTAAAATTTCATTTCATTTCAAGCGGCCTAAATATTTTAACACCAAAACTGCACTTTGTTTTTGGAAGTACCAATCATTGCTATTAAAAGTACCTCATATATCTCTTCAGCAGAGATTGGGCATCTTTTACCATTAGCCACGTGTAACCTGTATGTGTCAATAATTACATTGGTTCAGCATTTCTTTATTATTATTTCTTTATTTGTCATCAAGGTCGCCGGGAATTGGTGGACTCAGCATGCACAAGACCGCAATTTGTGGCGATCTATGGGGGAGGCCTATGTCCAGCAGTGGACGTCCCTGGCTGATAGATAGATAGATAGAATAAATAGTATTTCTTTCGTTCACAGTAGTAACCAATCAATATCGTAAGGTTCTGATGAAGTTTTCGCTCTGCTCAAAACAAGTCATGCGGCGGCGCAGACTCATGGGCCTAATGGATACCCACCTCGACATATTCATGATACACTCCACTTAACACAATGCGTATTGACATAAGTAGATCTCAATAAGCTCCAAGATTTACATGCTTCTTGACATGACCTCACTGCAGGAATAAATAAATACGCGAACGATATATTATTATGTAACCATTATTGCAAGGTTTACTATTTTCTGTCAACAATGTTGAATATATATAGAACTAGCTGTTACCCGCGGCTTCGCCCGCGTTATTTATAGCCTATGTCCTTCTCGGTACCCTTACCTATGTGTATGCAAAATTTCATGATGATCGGTTCTGTAGATACAGCGTGAAGGCGTAACAAACAAACAAACAAACAAACTCACTTTCGCATTTATAATATTAGTTGGGATTGGGAAGGGACTAGCTGTTGCCCGCGGCTTCGCCCGCGTGATATAAAACCTATGTCCTTCTCACTACCCAAACCTATGTGTATGCAAAATTTTATGATGATCGGTTCAGTAGATACGGCGTGAAAGGGTAAAAAACAAACAAAACAAACAACCGCACACATGTCAATGTGTGAATAAACTGTCAGGGTATCCACCGTAACATGAAATGAAGTACTAAGGTACTACATAAGAGAAGGCGCGCAATGTGCGACTAACAACAGTAGCAAGCAGTATCGAGCATAAAACAATCGATATGAAATGTAGCCTGCATTTCATCTAATTATACCTATAATACCAGAGAATGCCTAAATTCTTAGCTAAAATTTTTAAACTGCTAATAAAATATATTTTAATAATTGTATATTCCGTGCAGAAAATAGAATTAAAACATAAAATGCCTCGAAATATAATTTAAAAATAAATAATTCGTCCGACCAAAGAGCACGGGCCATTCCGTATAATATTTCTAAATTGCCTCTCGTCCGGCCCATTTAAAACAATTTACATGTCATCAAAACTGGTATGTAAGAGTGAGCGAGCATCAGGTCAAGTTCACGGGTAATTCCGCGCATCTAAATCGCCTCGTCTAGCCGTTTACCACATTTCTATAACCGGTCATCAACTGGTTGATGTTTGGGGTCGCTCGGGTCGCGGGGTCAAGTTCACTATACGGCTCCTCTTCGTGGCGCGCCTCGCTGCCCGCAGCATGTAATGACCTACTACGTACGACCAGTGAGACGTAATACCTAGATGTTTACGTAATACTGTTGAATGTTTTTAACGGATGGTGTTTGAATATTGAATAATTTATTTCAATGTTTGTTTTAAACGTAAAAGAGTATTTTCGCTCTACGTGCTCGAACAAAATCCTACTCTGTAGTTATCTACAAAGGAAATCCTATTCTGTAGTTATTTTTATTCTGCGCAAGAAAGGGAAGAGATAGAAGATGTATTCTTTGATTGTCTAAAAGTGTGCTTCTCTGTTTCGATCCTAGTTACTCTGTGTGTGAATCATGTACGCAACCTGTAGAATTTCTTCAGGCTTATAAAATTGTCACTATAGTCACACAAAAAAAAACCGGCCAAGACCGGACCGGACACACTTACCTCTAACAAAAATTTGCACCGTAAAACCAACTTAAAAAATTTTACTAAATTACAGCTTTCCAGTAGTTATAGTCTCAGTAAAACCGCGGACGGACAGACAGACAGACAGACATGGCGAAACTATAAGGGTTCCTTGTTTACTACGGAACCCTAAAAAGCAGCATGTCCCTTTGATTTAAGGCCATAGATGATTTTTACGGGTTGCAGCCATTTCGCACTTTTAACTGTTTATAAAATAGTTTGAAGGGTTGTCTAGGGCCTAGCAGAACAAAATTTTAATTGATGTTATTTATTTCGAATTGGAGCAGCACTGCAACACAACAACACATCCTTAAAATTCATGTATCCTTTTAAGTATTTCTTTGAGGAGATGGCAGCTGGTGGTTGGTTTAAGCACCTGCATTTCTTTTGGTTTGTATAAGGTATTCCATTGTCCTACGATCATGCTCACGCCCCTCTATCTATAGCCAACTTTATTGACAAGACCATGTCAATAATGTTGGCTATAGATAGAGGGGCGTGAGCATGACATTCGGACGAGATTATACATACGTCAACCTGCAAGTTGTGACATGAGAATGTAGCGCAGCAGGTTTGCGATCATAATATACACACAATCAGCAATTGCAAGACTATAATCGGACGCCCACTCGAACCTAACAATGTTAATTACGCTAAATGATAGACCTTGTGACTGCGCTTGTTAAAATTACATTTATCTTTCTTTTTGGTTTAATAAGTGCAAATAGTTTTCTCGATTTTATGTTGAATCCTGTTTTAAAGAATCCCTTTGATAACTTCAGTTTAAAGACCTCAACAAGTCGACGATGCAAAAATAAAATATGCTCCAAGTCTTCCCGTGGATGTTGTAGAAGGCGACTTAATAAACGCAAGCTAAACATAGCTTATAAACATCATAGAGACCTCTCCAACCGGTCTGGCCAGCGTGGAGAGGGTAGACCAAATCCTCTGACTGCTCTGGCTAATATATGGTTCTGGTAGAGAGGGTGGTGCTCCTGCAGTGGAGACTGACATGGACATGTTGATGGTTATGTAAAAATAACTCAACAATAAGCCATATATAGTGTCGTATAAGTAGTCATGACAAAACCCTTTACGTAAGTGACTCAATGAAATCTATAATATGTAGGAGTACTATAGTACCACTGTACTCGTAGCAGAGACTGGGGAAGTCAACTAAATAACCATCTCATTGAAAGCAAGATCTGACAAACACATGACCCGTTACGTTGTCACCGCTGTTTTGAATGAACACAAAAGCCTCATTGACTATTGTTGCCGTGAAAGTCATCTGGAGTAATTTCACTAGCTCTTAGGTCTTTGAATACTACACAATGGTGCGTAGTGTCAAAGTGAGATCTACGCCTGATCTTCAGCGAAAGTGGTTGGGAATTCCTGCATTTAATTACAGCCTGGCTTTTCGTTTGGCTTACGTATTTGTTGTACTATATAATTTGTGATGCTAATTAGCCTAATATCTGATCTAAATTTTAATCCCTGTCTATTGTTATTTTTTAACGTACTTTCATCATCATCTTTCATTACTGGGATTACATGTTTTTCATTGCTAGACTGACGCCGTTGGTTCCGGCTGCCATTTGGTAGTCGTTAAAGGATCCACGTCAGAGGCCGAGAGGCGGTTCCGAAGAACTCTGACACCAGGGTGTGCATGGTCAACTGACCGTGTCACCTACACGAAATGATGATGATGATTGCTAGGACTTCAAATACGTTCAGTTGGAAGCGACTATCTAGCGCGTTCCTGTGACATTGGTTATATGATCTCCATCATGGGGTCCAGGGTCCAAAGCTGTGATTTTGCTCATTGTTTGCTTACCATTTGAGAACCTGTCATTTTCTTAATTTATCTTTAATGTAATTTGTTCGCGTTAATGAATTAGTAAAAGCTAATGCGATTTTCTTTTTCTTTTCTGGGACACTCGCGATAGACCTAACTTCCTTTGTTATTTCTTTTGTGTCTGGTTCAGTGTTCGTGATTTAGTTATTTAATCCGAGGTATTTTATGTCTTTGGTTATACAATTTCGTGTAACTGTGAAATAGTTATGTGTATTCTTCGTTAACTTGCAGAAAATAAGTGTAGTAAGTACCGTTTAAAAACAAATGATTATTTTTAAGTACCTATTTATGTAACTCGAAATTATCCATTTATGAAAGTACAACAGCAATACACGTTTTAGTGTCCACTACAAGTGGCTATAAAAGTCCACTCGTAAACGCCATGATTTATAAAGCTAGTGCCCAGGGCAATCGTCAATAGCGGACCTGCAAATAGGGTTACCAGAAGTAAAATCAAAGATAATGAAGAAATTTTTTGAGTATTGTATTGAAAATAAAAAGAGATGCTAAGGTAGATTGACAATTATTTCTGTCGTGGGGCCAATTAAATTGTAAGGCTCAAATAACAAGAGCCTTATAATTTAATTGGCCCGTAATACGTTCACTTCTATTCCAACTTTTTCGCTCATTTTAATGTCTCCCTTACCTTAATTACTTTGGAATATCTTAACATGATTTCCAAAGAGAATGGTACAAAGTAAAATAGCTAATATTAACACCGTTGACTGAAAGATAAATCGTCGAATTCCTGGCGATCAGTGACCCTAGTGCGAGGTTGTGGCCGGTTGCCTAAAACTCCGCCACCCTGGCCGCAGCGGCCGCGCCTAAGGCGAGTAACGTTCACTTGCGCAAAACTAGAGCACAACTTGGAGAGGACAGATGCGACGTCCTTTAAAACAGAGATTAAAGTACTATCTAAATAATAGAGTTCTATGTATCGGTGAATTCCTGGCGTTTAGTGACCCTAGTGCGAGGTTGTAGCCGATTACCCAAAACTTCGCCACCCTGGCCGCAGCGGCCGCGCCTAAGGCGAGTAACGTTCACTTGCGCAAAACTAGAGCATAATTTGGAGAGGACAGATGCGACATCCTCAAAAACAGAGATGATAGTAACATCTAAATAATAGAGATATATGTATTGGTGAATTCCAGGCGAATAGTGACCCTAGTGCGAGGTTGTGTCCGATTGCCTAAAACTCCGCCACCCTGGCCGCAGCGGCCGCGCCTAAGGCGAGTAACGTTCACTTGCGCAAAACTAGAGTACAATTTGGAGTGGGTAGATGCGACATCCTCAAACTTAACCGCCTCCGTGGTCCGATGGTCAAGGCGTTCCGCCTTAAGATCCGGAGGTCGAGGATTCGAATCCCACGGGAAGCACTAATTTATTTGGTCTGGTTCCCTTGTTAAAGGGTTACGTAGGTTAGACGACAGTCGCTCCATTGTAATAACTCAATTCTTATAGAAAAGTAGTAGTATCACAGCTGAGAATCCAACACTGAAAACGTTCGTGAGAGATTATACTTGATTCACGACCGTATCAGTACACGGTGTCAGTAAACAACAGTGAAAAGTGCAAACAAACCATGTGTTCTCCTTCTGTTAGTCTCTCTTTTACTTTATAACTTGAGCGTTCTACTGAATTTTTACGACCATTATTTATGCCTATAATGTTTAGATAACGTAAACTATGTGCATATACATATATGCTTTCAACATCGTTAATTGCCCAAATACCTTGATTACACCGTTTTCAGGGTTCTGTAGTTAATAAAGAACCCTTGTGGTTTCGCCATGTCCGTCTGACTGTCTGCCCGCGGTTTAGCTTTGAGAATATTAAGTAGTAGAGAGCTGAAATTTGGCAAAGGCTTTGTACATATATTATTCACGCCGACACAGTGATCAAATAACATGAACAACAAATGTTAAGTCACGATTCCATTAATGATTTAATGAAGCTATACCTAATCATTTTCTTTTAATTCCAACTAAATATAGTCATAAATATTTTCGCCCTTATATGTAAGTCGAACCAATCATGATTCTTACACATGGAAAGCGCCACGAACATTTTCCTCTTCGATGATGATTCACGATAAGAATCCACTGAGACGGCTTATATAATACTAGCTGTGCCCACGACTTCGTCCGCGTAGAATATTGGTAGCCATTTTTTAATTAAAATGTAGCCTGTCAGCCATGTTCTTTCTCAGGTTCTAGACTATCTGTGTACCTGTGTAAAATTTCATTTAAACTGGCTCATTAGTTTTGGTCTGAAAGCGAGACAGATGACATCATCATCATCATCATCATCAGGTCTTTATTAGTCTCCACTGCAGAAGCACGACCCTCTCTGTACTGCCAGAGCAGTCTAGAGGATTTGGCCTACACTCTCCACGCTGGCCAGACGGGTTGGATTAGTCGGGTTTGGTTGGTTGGACAGATAACATACGTACATACTACTACCGACAAGAGTTAGTTTAGCATTTAACAAGAATTTACTGACGGCGCATATCATATTGTTGTGTCATTGCATCTAGTTGGTACGAGTACTCTACTCATCATGATCAGTGCCGTATATGGACGTGTGATGCAAAAAAGATCCCTGAGAAATAGGCGAAGCGCATGCGTGACTCAAATTGTAGAATTTTTGGAATGACTTCTTTGTAGTCTGTGATACTAGACGAAATTATTAGTCGAATGCGAAAGGCAAATGTGGCTGTATACATAAACGTAACGTAAGGGGACATCTTAATAGTACAGTGAGTGTTTTGAATGATGTTTATTGAATGAGGTTCTGTTTAAATGGTTAACAAATATAATATAAGGCAGCTCTTTCAAAGGGTATGTGCCATGGGTGATTATAACACCATCAGGTCGTCATTACATTATCTTGTTGACAGAGGGGTCTGTGTCTTTATAGCGCTAATAGATGAACACATTCTTTTAGAATTTCAAGTCTCTACCTAAAAAGGTTCAATAGATACAGACGCTATGATAGACGGTCGGACGGACGTACAGCAGAGGCTTCGTATTAACGTTACATTTTTCCCATTGGGAACGGAACCCTAAAAAATCTGATGGTGTTTGTTTTCTATTTTCCTGAAGTTTCATACTATTAAGTTTGGTTCTATTCTTCATCATCATCATCATCTTTCTCGCTTTCCCTATTAGGGGTCAGGTCTGCATTTCTTTCCATATGACCCCTATTGCTTCCTATCAGTAACCATTTTCACATTTGCCTCCCTAAGTTGGTTTCTCTAGACATATTCATTTAAACGAAATGTCACACTGAAACTGCCGTCTGCGCCGAGTGTTGCATTTTTTCTCCATAGATTATCAACCAACATTAGTCATCACATCACTGTATTGAAATTCCTAAGTACTCTCTAGTACTCGCTAATTTATACAGGTCGTTTCAGATTTAAACAATTCAAGGTTCGGCGAGTCGTTGCCCCAGCGAGTCTAGTTGTGAATCGTGACATGTGCCGTTTTACGGTACTCTGATTGTGCCACTAATTGTTTGTGTGATTTGCTCGTTGGATTATCACAGAGCACGGAATGTCGTTCGCGCACTACTAGAGACGAAAGGAAGGATAATACCGCGTGTCAACCGCCCGGCTTGTAGACTAAATTCGCATACTCGTTCTGTCAGTTCGTGATCAAAAAATCGTAAAAATGGCCAAATGAGATGTTAATTTGATATAACCTATATCAAGTAAGTAGAAATTAGCAGATTTTTGCATTTCTACAATTATCGTGAAACCCAAAATCTCAATAAACGTACCGCTCCCTGATATACTTGTTTCATATGAAATTTGTCGAAAAGGCGTCACGTCACTAGTAGCACAAAACCTAAATAAACGGTACCACCCCAGACACGCTCCTTTCGTACGAAATATCTCTAGTAGTAGTAGCGTGCGAGCGACAGTGTCATATTCTGCTCTGTGTGAATTACGATATTTGAGGACGTGAGGGCGCGGCTGGATGGTAAGCTCTCTTGATTTGTTCGTTTGCAATGTTTCTTACTCCGTATTTACTTATCATTACAATATATCAATCTGAGTTACATTATTATAAGTATTGCAAAAGTTTACATTGCTTTTGAGACGTTTAATAGCACGAGAAAGATTTTTAAGACTTGTTTTTTTTTATATCTCTTTGTTCCTTTGGGCATTAAGCCAAAGCCAAAACTGCTTGCTCGATCGTAGCTTACTTTCATTGATAGGCTAAAAAGAAGTGTGCCACAAAATCTATGTTTATTAGAGTTAAGTGAGATATTAATAAAATGTTGACTCTGCGAAGAATGCCTTCAGAGACCTTCTAAAATATAGCATCCTAATACATGTAATAATAACTAAAAGCGTAGCTTAAAGCTATCATACAAATAAGTACTGGCTATCCAATAAATTGCGCCACAAAATAATACTTATCAAAAGCGATAAAATACTCGTTTGGTACCGGAATTATAATTATGACCCCGATATATTGATACTATTAAGTTTTAAGTATAACATTATGTACGTAATTACTTAATTTTTTCTAAATAGCTAATTTAAATGAGATCACATCCGTGAATAAAATGCCTGATTAATGTTTGTTTTATTCAGATACACGTCATTTAAATGGAATTTGAGTTATTTTGAGAGTCTAGTTTTTGTGCTTATTCGAGAATGTGTAACCTTTCTAGTATATCCTAGAGCAGAAGCAATATATTAGAAAAAAAAATGTTCTTGATAACTTTTTTAAACCTTTGCCAAATAATCAAGGTTCATAGTTTTCTTGACGTTTTCAGGGCTTATTCTGTTTTCTTTCATTTATTGAGATCATCATCATCATTTCGAGTAGGTGACACGGTCAGTCGACCATGCACACCCTGGTGTCAGAGTTCTGCGGAACCGCCTCTCGGCCTCTGACGTGATTCCTTTAACGACTACCAGATGGCAGCCGGGACCACCGGCTTAACGTGCCTTCCGAAGCACGGAATCATCTTTTCTTATCAGACAATCAGGTGATTCATGTCTGCAATGTCCTAACCAAACTGGAAACAACTTAACAAAGTATGCTTCCCGTGGGAATCGAACCCACGACCCTCGCCCGGGCCAACAAGGCGAACGCCTTAACCACTTAACCACGGAGGCAGGATTTATTGAGATAATCACACAGATTAAGTTAGTCTCACAGTAAGTAGTAAATTTGTATCGGTGGAATACTACCTCAACAGTACTATATTTTTCATAAAAGACATATACATAAAGATAAACATCCTAGAGCCGGATCGTTTTCTATCTTGATCCGAGTGGGGATCAAACTCTCCATTTAATAAAACTTGTGAGACAGGTAGGGATGTATAGACATTATATGCGTTCTATTAAAATTAAACAGGGAATTCTTTTATCTCTGATTGAAACACCCTCCTGAGGCGCGGAAAAACGATAAAGCAATACACTACCAAAATGCCTCTGAAAGGCACTTGCGGTACCACTGAGTCACAGAGTTTGCTGTTCGCTAAGTGGTACTTTCGTAGTGCAATTATGCGCTTATTGTTTTTCCTTGCCTCGGGTTTTTTTTAAATTAAAGATGAAAGTGCTCCCTAGTTCCCAATTATTTTTGATACAACGTGTATAATGTCTTTATATGCTCTACCTGTTTTATAAGTTTTATTGAAACCGTTGGGTGTTACGGAAGATCAAATATCTAACGTTAGTTTAATATGAATATGTTGAGTTTTTGAGTAATGAATGCCTAGTAAATTTCTTTGGGAACAAAGACTCCGACAAGAGCAAGTATGATTTGAGTAGAGGCATTTGTAATTCGCTTTAAAATATATATCTTTTATTAAGTCGAAGCAAAGTCAGTGTTATATTTAAAAATGCATTCCCACGATGTAGGGGCACATAGGATGTTACAATTAAAGTTTCCGCTAATAAATTTACGATAGTCTATGTATCGCCTTTCTAAAACCAGATCACTATTTAAAAATAATATACTTACTCATCTCCGGCCTAGAGTTCACGACTAAAGTACCATTAAAAAGTAACACTACCTAAGAAATATGTATTAATTACATTTACATTTCCTGTGTATGGCCTGGGAAATCTACGTTGCTAATAAAATAACAAAAATAATGTAAATGAAGTCATTTTACTATTTTCCGATATTTTCGAGTCTTTATCTTCCATAATACATTCAGGAGCACAATGATGATTAAATCGATTTAATCACTGAGATCATCGTCGTCGATCAAATCGTCTGAGAATTCGGCTAATTCATAGAGCACCGATCAGTGCTTCCGCGGTCAAGATGACCTGCCGGTACAGTCCCTCCTTGTCAGCAAAATTAAGAAAAGCCCTTCCGTCCTTCAAGCTTACGTAAAAATTGGTACCAATTTCAATAAATATGTTCTTTTATTTCGGGAAATGTTACTGACGTCGTCACTGTATAAACCCGTCCCTCTTTTCATCAAAAATAGCCAAACCAAGACTCGCCACATTTAGGTAATATTTTAAATGACCCCTAAGTTGTCACTATATCCATTAGCTGCAATACCTATTATTCTCAACCTTCAAAGCAAAACAGAATTGTTCAAATGGAACTTTTATAGTGATGCATATGCAAAAGTACCTGCCTTTTGAATAGAGATGGAGCAAATAAAGAATACTATTTGATTTCTTAAATCCAGGCATAAACTACAATACCGCAATCATTTCATGTTCGACTGTCTCTGCTAGGGTTACCAAATGCAAGGTTCGAAAAATTGCGATGCCGCGGCCCGTGTTTTTAATTTTTATTCATATTTAAGTAACCTTATATAATTTAAATAAACAATAGGGACAAATCACACAGTTGGACTAGAACTTTACGTTACGAGCTGGGATGCTAACTCAATGGTACAAACATTAAAATGCACTAGGATTGGGAGAAAGAAATAAGGGGTTTTCAAAGCGACATTTAAAAAACAAAAAGTTTAAGTTAGCTAGATGGCGTTGATAAAAAGGCAAGTGTCAGTGTCATGGATGACAAAGTTTTATAGTGACTTTCTTGATCTTCTTGATCAGGTCTTTATTAGTCTCCACTGCAGGAGCACGACCCTCTCTGCACTACCAGAGCCATATATTAGCCAGAGCAGTCAGAGGATTTGGCCTACACTCTCCGCGCTGGCCTTTTTTTTTTTTAATGTACTACGTTGTTAGCTCCAAATGAGCTTTCGCTACTTCACCGGACTTTTTGAGGTGAGGGCAGAGTGCCCTCAACCTGTAAGGCAAATTTCACCAAAGGGTTCCCAGGAGGGACGAACCTCGGCTTTCCGCGCTGGCCAGACGGGTTGGACTTTATATAGGTATAGTGACTTTATTTGACACTTATCCTGCATCAACGCCAACTAGTTATTAAGTTTTTTTTTAAATGTCATTTTGAAAACTCCTCATTACAATTTCATGTTGAACACGCACAAAGCTTATTTTAGCTTTTTATTTTCTTATATTACCCAGTGCGGGTTATACAGAGTTTTAGGCCCGGTCACATAACAAATGACATACATAGTAACCGGTGGCATATACAACGTGTAGATTTACTTTCGATATACCCTGGAAGGGTTGACTCAGCCCGTTATTATCAACAACAAAAGTGTTCAGCCGCCCAATTAGCTGGGCAATTAGTATGGGAAAGTCAAAACATTTTTCGAGTTCCCAGCATTCGTTCCCTATGAAAAGTTTTTCATATTGTCTTATTGAATATCGAGGCTCTTCCATGCTGGTTTGGGAGAAAAGAAAAAACATAGAATATACCAGCTGCTTTTCTTCCCGCGCAGACCGTAAAAGCCGGTCAATGGATTGGGCGAAAATCTAAGGAATTACATTGATAGGCGATGCGGCTAGCAACCCATCACTTTTTTGATTCCGCTTTCCACCTTTACGCCCACTACGTTGCTAAACTTGGCCTGTAGGTTTTAAGACCTTGGGCTCTGTCTACCCCGCAATGGATAAAGACGTGATAGTATGTATGTATGAATATCGAGGGTCAATTTAAACTCGGGCTCAGGAAAAGTGAGGTCTGACTCTGACAACCATGACAACCCTAGTTGGTCGGCCCACAAAGGCGAGCTTTCGTAACCTTGCGCTCGTGACTCATGCTGGATACTGCTGACTAATCAAACAATTCACTTGTTCTCTCGAGGACTTTTATTAAATCACCGGGTAGTGGCCTGCAGTGCTTTGTGCAGAAATATACTTCAGCTTAATGAACCTCTCTTCATTTAATATATATCACGCTATTATTGTACTGGAGTGAAGAAAAAAGGATTTACTTGTTCCAATCCAAGCCTTGGTGTTATCAATTTGGTAATAACTATGATAGTGCCATACAAAAACTGTTTCTAAAATGTCGTCTGTGCCGTATGACTTTTAAACAAACAAAGAAACGGACACACAAGCAGATTAGACATTATAGAACATAGTTAAAATTACATCGACAAGGGCCTAGATCTTGAATATCGAGCTGAATTGACACCGACAATGATATACATTTTGCTCTTAAAATCACGTCACGAAAAGTTCCTTTGTTTTAGTTATGTAATGATTATGATGCATAAGTTGTTATAATTTGGAAGTACTTTATGTATCAATTAAATACTCATTTCCATAAAATAAGTTCTTGCAATGTTGTCAGTGTGGTACCATTGTTACGACTTTCGCATTCTGTTGAAATTATTTGGATAGTTTGCTGTTTACAGTTGCCTAATGACTTGTGAAACTTCCCAGAGTGTGTATTGAAAACGAGGTGCTATTAGCGAGATCAGGATAACGGCTAGAAAAGAAATGTGTTGCGCAACCTTTTGTCTAATTTTGGCGGTGCAGTGCGTAAGTTCACGCCGAGATGATAAGACCGGAAATCACACGGCAGAATATAAAATTTTCGAAGTTAGCTTACTTTCCTTTTAGTGTGTGTTAAAGAGTAAGTAACATTTTCTGTTTGTTAATACATTTCTAACGCTATTATTACAGGTTACTCTAATGCAATAGCGTGGGTACAATCTCTACTGTAACACTACAAAAATAAAGTATGAACTCAGTCAATAAAGAAGACTTCGATTTTGTTTGCGACTTGCTTAAGTTTTGTCAAGTTAAGCTAAGTTAAGCTTTTTGTTATCTAAAGACATTTGGCACTGCTATACAATACCAATAATGACAGCCAATGAAACATTCGGGTTAGGACATCGCAAGCTTGAATCACCTGATTGACCAGAAATCAGAAATAGACGATTCCGTGCTTCGGAAGTCACGTTAAGCTAGAGTCCCACCACCGCGCCAACGCCATCTAGCGTTTGTTTGAAACTAACCTAGGATTGGTTATGATCAACCTTTTGGGACACAGAAGTCAGACGAGTCGCTCTGTGTAAAACAATGAAAATTTCGTTTCGTTGTTCGGAACCGACAACTGCAGAGAAGAAACGCCGCAAGAAACTCTTTTTTCAAAGATGTCTCTGTATTCAGAATGACTTTAAAAGTTGTAATAATGAATATAATGTATTGAATAAAATACCTATGTATGAGCCACGCTCCACATTGCACATGCCTGTAGCGGGCGTGGCGCTGGGCAGCTGCGCACGAGTTTGGCATTGTACTGTCCGACGTATCTAAACCACAGTCTAAACTGTTTCATTGTCCAACTTGCTCACGACTTTTCGGCACGTACCGGTTGTGAGTTGTGAGTGCATGTTTGGGTGGCCGTTGTCGTGCTCTAAGTTTTATGTAGACTAAATAAAGCATAATGCAAGCCAGAAATCGAGAAAGATGTCTATATGATTCGTTTATAGTTAAAATGCAATTCAGCATCGTGTAACTAACAATATTCTGCGAACTAATAGGTCTTATCGAATATTTGACCTTATGACAACGTTATGCAAAATCACTCCAAAATTTGCTTTTGTTTTTCAAACAAGCTGTAAGACGAGAAAAGGTTCGTTGTGGGGCTTTCTGCCTTTGCGCTTACTCGTATATGCAATTTAACAGATAACATAGCCCCCTTGATTTCCCTCATAGAGAATGTTGATATTTTGAAACTAAACTCATTGAACCTCAGCTTAGCATTAGCGGTATTCTTTGAGAATTCATGAAGCTTACGTTCTGTCTTCTTCGTCTAAACACGCGAAGTCATCGAAACCAAAGTAGTATGTGTGATATTAAAAGTATTAAGTTGCTTTTGAATTTACCGTTAATATTACTCGTACAAATAATATATTATAATATTTTATGTCTTGTTTCCGTTATTTGCATTTCTCAGTTAAAGAGCAGAAACATTTACTTATCTAACATTCGCATAGGCGAGCTCCGTGGCGCAGCGGTCAACACGCCTGCCTGCGACACGGATGGTCCCGGGTTCGATCCCCGGTCAGGTCAAGATGGAAAATGATCTTTTTCAGATTGACCTGGGTCTTGGATGTTTATCTATATATGTATTTGTTATAAAATATAGTATCGTTGAGTTAGTATCCCATAACACAAGTCTTGCTTAAGAACTTACTTTGGGGCTAGCTTAATCTGTGTGATTTGTCCGTATATATTTATTTATTTATTTATTCTAATCAATATTTTTTCGTCCGACATTGACACCATGTATTAATTAAAACGAGCATTTTTTCTCACGCATACCACTTTATCGATGTAATAACACACTTGTGCACATGGAACATTATTGCGTGCAAATGTCATTTGACAGCACAATGGCATACCTGTGTTTGACACTCGCAGACAATGCGTTGGGCAACCGCTGGGTCCGCTGGGCGTCGCCGTACAACTATATCGGCGCTAAGTATTCTAATTTGCTCATTCTGCAGGACACTCCTTGGGAAATCTCATTATAAAGTGCGTAACATAAAAAATAGCGACAGCTACTGTACAAGACCTTTAAGAAAGGGTATCAAAAGGGATATACTGAGGCCAACATCTTTCAAAAGATATACCTACTCACAGAAAACCATTTGTGTCGCTTTGGCAGCAAAATGCTTGCTAGGGCTTGGGCGGTGAAAGCTCCTGCTATAAGTACCTCTGTTAATATTTTTTTATTTTCAAACGTAAGCATCAGCTCTTGGTGAAAAGGATTTCGTGGTTATGTCGCGGGTGATACATTACCGTATTTGTTTAATGGATGATATATATTTTTTTGACATCATAAAATACTGGTCTTATCATTGAAACAACAGCAAAGTACAAATCTTACATAACAAGTACTATCCACCACACCTTTGAGGTATAAGCCGTAAACCTGACCACAAACAGTAGCCTATGCTAATGCACCGCTATCGCTACGTTGCATTGCGTGGCGCATCGGCGCAAGCGCATCGCAGGGCCGACCTTGCAAGGTCGCACCACTGTGCCTGGCCACTCGACCGGTACTACGTTTAGCATTCCGAATGTCAGATCCTGTTCTTGGCCATAAACTTACGGTATAACTTAACGCGTATCTGGTTGCTTTTATTCGACGTTACGGAGGATAATTAAAAAAATATGAGAGAGATAGCATTTTATTGGAACGATAATGGCTTGCTTGCTGAATTTTTGTATGGGATAGGAATGTCGAAATTTTTACCACGTTCTCATTGGTCCCATAGGAAAGTGGGATAACGGAATTTTAACATCGTTATATGGTTCGTTCATACATACTATGTTGCCGTGTGGTCCTCGGCAGACCAAGTCTTCCGTGGATGTCGTAAAGGCGACTTCAGGAAACACAAGCAAGCAACAAAGCTTATGAACGTCAAAGAGACGTCCCCAACCCGTCCAAATCCTCAGACTGCAATAGCTATTAATTATATGGCTCTGGTATTACAGAGAGGGTCATATTTCTGCAGTGGAGACTAAAACTGACCTAATGATAAATTAATCCTACATTTTATTCTTTGTTTAGGTATTTAATTTATGTAAATACGTTTAATTTCCTCTTTTCGAGTGGACTCATCGCATCTAATGTAGTGTGCGCTAATGGGCAAAAACACTCATAAAAAGCAAAAACCAATGTCAAAAGTCACGTGTAATGTGAGAAGTGAGGACTGATTGTACTTAATGACATGATGACTTTGGTGGGATTAGTGGTTGATGATGCAAATGAGATGAGATAACGAGCATGGCATAAACTGCGCTATTGTCTTAGACATCTTAATCTTTTAAAAGTGTTTTAGTCCTGTCTTTCTTTGCCCTACATCGTACCATGTGTACGAAGTTTATCTTGCTTGAGATGTTTTGAAAATATAGAGGTTACTTATGAATAAAACACCAAAACATATCTACGAAGAAAAAACTACAATAATATGTAGTTACTTACAACTACCACCGTGTAATGCTGGAATACGATACGATATTTTCATACAAAAGGGTGCGGCCGGCCCGACAATTCGTATAAAAATGTCTATTTTGAAAGTCCCAGCATTGGCGCCATAGAAAAAGTTGATTATTTTTACTGGCTGGTTGGATGGTTTCAAGGGGGTCTTTTCCATAATAGTCCATATGACGAAACGGTTCAATACGGGACGTTACAGCAGCGGGAAACGTAGCAGCGGATATTGTCAAGGAAGCCGTATGTCACGTGTATTAGTAGTCGTTTCTTATCTTATTGACTGGGTTTGACCTATCTCGGCCTTATTTAGGAGTAAAAGAATTGATTGCTGGGTGGCGCTGATACCACAGCGCCTTAAGCCATAACACTATACTTATGTAAAAAAGAATGACGTATAAGCTCTGTTGCTTAAATCATATTCTATTAATTATACCAATTTTGGTGCGTGTAAACAAAAAAAAAACAGGATATATGCATATGAGTATTTTTAAACGCACAGTTTAAGCATAACTATGGGAATCTTTAAAGGCCTTACAAACTGCGTTTTTGTATGTGCCTAATAAAAATGTTGTCACTTACATAATTAACCGTGGTTAAAGTTACAAGTAATTACTGGAGGCGAGTCCGCAGCGAAGTTATTTTTTATGCAAACAAAATACAAATTTTGTAAAAACAATGCCCGCATATCATGACTTGATTGTATGCTTAGTTCGTTGTGTTCTTTATTCTGTTATATGCACAGACAACACAACCCATGGGTTGTGTTGCCTGTGGTCATATGTTATAATGAGGGTTTTTTTTAATGCCTACAAACAGTCAGCAGCGACGTGGCCATTATCCATGCCATGGCCTGGCGTCTTATATGTAGAATATTTATCACGTTGTATGTATGAGGAAAAAAGATTGTTCAAATGGTCTTATGATCTTTTCGTTTTCCTCCAATTACTTGAAAAAAAAAACTAGTCCTACAATGAGCTAGATTGACGTCGATTGAGGTAGGTCTAGAAAAACTCCAATTGAGCTGTTTGCTGACGCGTTTTGTTGCACGCGAGCAATTACCAACGTTTACGATGTTTTATCATGAGTGGCCACTTAGCTCCTCATTATTTTTGTAAAACTTATCTACATACGTAGTCAAGACTTAGATTCGCTAAGGATTGGCTCCATAATGATACAATAGTTTAATTCCGGAGTGAATCTTAAGATCCTTACTGTAAAGTATAAGATGAAGTTTTGCAGGAGTAATTTGGAGCTAAGAGTCCACTCAGTTTTTGTCACTAGGCGATGTAAGCTGTAGACTCGTAGTTTTAACATTTGGTTGGCAAAAAGTCCTCATTTTCTCTTTTCAACTAGTCAAATCTCTTCTTATCACAATCAAAGTTTCGTCTAAAGTCTTGACACATAAATTTATATCTTTTACAGCACAGAAAGGGAGAACTCCTGCAAGTTTGAGAGCCACATTGTCGTTGTGCTTAATGGAGCCATGACTTTACACCAGTCACCAGTAGTTTAGAATCATCCTCTAAAGTTTTTTCGTTATTTACATTGGTAATTGAATTTGTTATTGCTTCCTGCATCTTTTAGTAGGTTTTACATTTCTTCTCTATTTAACAAGCGCAATTGAATTATTTTGGCACATCCATTGTATGTTGACAAAAATACCACTTTAACCAGTTTCTGTTTCAGATAGCGTATAAAAAGAACTTTTAGATTTTCTCTTATTTAGTCACTAACGTTTAGATCACAATGCGGCGTTAGAAAATAACCGAAACAAACCGTAAATACCTGTGACTAACTATTACAAATGTGAGCGTAATGCGATTGCAGTGTTCATCGCGAAACCGCAGCGTGGTATCCGAAACCCCAGGCATTGGTTTGTGGTTGAGAAATCAATTAGAAACCAGAGACATAAAAGTAGATTCAGAACTAAGGCCAGGCTTTTCCGCATACCTTGGTAATAGTGTTGAAGATGAGACATAAGCATTGTAAATAGAGGAATGCAGCTACTTGTGAAGTCCTTACTTTTGTTTAGAATAAAATTTAATAATATACTGGTGGCCAGCCCGACATCAACCGTCCTTGAGTATTTATTTCACTTTAATTACTATAAATTAATGCAGTTTGAACCGAAAATAAGTTATTGTCTCTAATTGTTTATCTCTTAACTTTCTTTTAGCGAAGTCTCTAACCATACTCTCATTCGTAGTATGTTTTAAAGATTTTTACACAATTTATTCAAAGCAAGGCAAAAATAAAGAAGAAAGTAGTCAATATACTACTTTTTGTCATCGTCGGTAAATGCGAGATTTACTTTGCATGCACAAATCAATGGGAACAATTATGTTAGAGTTATCATAAGAACTTGAGAGTCAGACTTTTTACACTTTCACTGTTTATATTGTGCTGCCAAGAAAGTCTATTTTCCCACCTGCTAAAAACATTAAAGTAGTTATTATCACTCTTACTTTATGTTTGTTAATCACTAAGCATAGTTACGTTCAACTATAAGAGTACCATAAATTACCATAGTTTGACAGAGGAAAACCTTTGCCATAAATACTTGGGCGCACTTGATTAAAAGATGACAGGAAGGCTACAAGAGAAAAACGCGTTAGTACATAAAAAGTGCTCCTGCAGTGGGGACTGAAAGGGACCTGATGATGATGATGACATAAAAAGTTAAAATGTAAGTGAGCAAACTTCGCACCTTCCCTTTTCCGTCGTTGATGTAGAGCCACTTAAGAAGAATTAACTTCTTACCATCTTATTTATGTGCATGGATTAGTTTTTCGTAATTTGTCTTACTTCTGGTCACTGCACTGGCCGCTCCTAAATAAGATCAGCACGGGACTGTCTCTGATATTAGGCTTGGCTGAAAGATGAGTTAAAAGTTTATTATCAACAAAATATCATCATCATCATCAGGTCTTTTTAGTCTCCACTGCAGGAGCACGACTCTCTGTACTACCAGAGCCAAGTATTAGCCAGAGCAGTCAGAGGATTTGGCCTACACTCTCCACGCTGGCTAGACGAGTTGGAGAGGTCTCTTTGATAATAAAAATAATTTCTACAACATATCGTTGAAGTTTAATTAAGAATTGAAGTATTTGGATTGCGTTTAGACAAAAAGTTTAGACAAAACTATTGTACTATCTTTCATGTCTTTGCTTGAGTAACCACGAAAGTTTTGAATAGTTACGAATGCAGTATTTTATCGAATACCTTTATCGTAATGGCGTCGTGTAAGCATAACACAATAGGGCAACAAAAAAAGCGCAGTACGGCCAACAGTTCTTTAGATGGTATTTCACAAGCAGTTTTTCTTGTCTCTTATCTGGTAGACGCGTTCCTGATGTAATGTTGCGTGCCGTGTTGTATTAATTGGACGTTGCGCAACAAAAGTGTAACGGATTACCTAATTTCATGAGATTCTTGTTTGGTTATGGAAAGCATGGATTCGCAAACATCTGGGCATTGAGACCTCCAATTATGAAATCGAATGTTTTCTTCTAGTCTACAAACCTGGTTAGCTATATGTCATCTTATACCTAGAACTAGCTGTTACCCGCGGCTGTGCCTACGTGATATATAGACTCCGTCTCAATATCTTAACCTATGTGTATGGCAAAATTTTATCATGAACTGTTTAGAATTGGATAGGGCTGGAAAGCGTAACAAACAAACCAACAAACTCACTTTCGTCTTTATAATATTAGTTAGGATATTAATATAAATAAATATAAATATATACGGACAAATCACACAGATTGAGCTAGCCCCAAAGTAAGTTCTTAAGTAAGACTTGTGTTATGGGATACTAACTCGACGATACTATATCTGATAACAAATACATATATAGATAAACATCCAAGACCCAGGTCAATTTGAAAAAGATCATTTTTCATCTTGACCTGACCGGGGATCGAACCCGGGACCATCTGTGCCACAGGCCGGCGTGTTGACCGCTGCGCCACGGAGCTCGTCAAGGATTAGGATTCACACTGCCTATTTTCACCCTTTAAACCAATTTATGGCTACGTAGCAAGTCGCTGATTCTGGGCTGATGTAGAATGACAAGAAAACAAGGATAAGGTGGTTTTCCCAGGCAGGTGTATTGCAGTCGTAGCGCCACCTTCTGAGTGTTCCTCCTTCACGGTATACAAAAAGATTTTCCAGGAGGCAAACAACAAAGCAGTCGGCGTAGCAACATTTCTATTGGAGAGAAGCCATCATAACTCGATAAGAAGTTCTCGATAAGAAGAACTTTTGTATTAAATTTGCCGTTGGCAATTATCATTGTTCACGCTAATTTGCAATTCGCATGCATTTGATCCAGAACTGGATGCATTTAAACCATACAATGAGATCAATTTGCTGATAGTATGCAAATTGAACCAGCAATTATGTCATGCCATTTGTTGCCTGACACTGAAACAACGCGACTTAACATAAATTCCTACAAAGTCAATAATTTTCCTGCCCTGACTACAAACCGTAGGAGTTCAATGGAAATGTTGAACTGAAGAATGCAAAGCCGCAGTTCCAAATTTCAGAACTTGGTGGCTCCTTTATCAAATTTGATTACAACTTAATTGTATAACATTATCTCTTATGAAGAAATCCCCACAATTATTTAAAATAACACATTGGTTTTCCTCTTGCTTGTAATATTGTAAGTACCAATGATTTCCTTTTCTGTCTGTTCAAATACATTTCTTACATCTTTTTATCCACAGTTCCTATTTTTCAAGCTTCATAATGTGATCTGTAATCCAATATTGTTTCAAAGATGTCTGCAGCTTATTTCCTGTAATGACAACTAGACCCGTGTGCACTAGAGTGGTAGATATTGCGAGCGGCTAATAGTGACAAGCTATATATACGCTAAAGCAAACATTATCAAGTCCGCGTAAAACTTCACCCACCTTATAGGTAGAATTGCTGAAAATCCTTTATTTGTGCTCACTTGCACGATGAAAGGAACCTCTGTACCAACTTTTAAGTTTCTAAGTACAGTATTTTCAGCTGTGCGTGCGTTGACATATAAGTCAGTGAACCAGGTTTGCATTTGATATACGTAGATAGATTTCGCCGTGAAGAAGAAAATTGAGAACGGTAGTTAGGGCGCAGATCTTGTTGTAGCCTGGATTAAAAGGTCAGCAATGGAGAGTAGCCTCAAACACATGTTAAAGCGGGAAAATAAGACTGGTAATCTGCATCTGGGACACGACTAGGGTTGATAGCCGCATGATGCACTTGAAACATTCCATTCTGTCGAGGTATCGGCGTGCAGTTGGCATCGCCGCATCAACCTTCGACTGCTGACACGGCACATAACGCTGTAGTTGTAGATCTTATCTCGTTTATTGTATGCAGTTCTCGTGTACATTATAATTTTAGCTCGCATGACTGTCCTATTAACTTTATTCAGGGTTGCGTTGAAAAAATCTCTGAGTCACATGTAAAATTACTTTTTGAGGCAGGCATATTATTTATGGACGTGAAAATATAGCAATCCCACAATCCCCCCGCTTGGCGTGTTAATATTTTTCTACGCCACGGATACTTAACGACTTCCTCAAAGGAAAAAAAATACGAATTAAAACTGGTCAAGTGCAAGTTGAAATCGCACACGAAGGGTTTCGTACCAATAAAATAGTACCTTTATTTTCACCTTATTTTTTTTATTATTATTATTTGTAGCGGCAATAGACAGACGGGCGGATATCGGAGGCTTAGTAATAAGGTACCATTTTTACCCTTTACTTTAAAAACAAAAGATTTCCCTGGAATATAAACGTGCAGTTGGCACCGTCGCATCAACCTTCGAGTACTGACACGGCACATAGCGCGTAAATGTAGATATTATCTCGTTTATGGACTAAGATGATGGTTATGATGACCCTTTTCCTATATTTTATAAAGTAACGGAAAATAACTAACTTTAAAATGCCATTGTTACAATGTTAATTAAAACGGCGCTACATTGTTATCTGGCCGACTGGTTCGTGAGTTGGTGTCGGCCACCTGCCGCCGGCCGGCCACAGATTGCAAATCTCTTGGATAAATCTAGACGGTGAAATGGCAACTACACTAATAGCACACCTATTATATCTAAACTTCTATAGGAGAATGAGCCAGAAGTTAAAAGTAACACGGGTAATTAAAATGCTGACATTATACACTAGAGCTACATTGTAATCAGCGCGACTGGTTCATGAGTTGGTGTCGGCCACCTGCCTCCAGCCGCTTGGAGATCTCTTTGATAATTCTAGTCTGCTAAATAATAATAATTCTTTATTTTCTCTCTTCACAAAATAACATAGTCATAACATAGAAATACAATAAAATATCGACTTTACAGTGGATTGCTTATAAATTGTGAAGAGACTAGTTCCTGAAATAGGTTCCTTAAGGAACCTGTGCTACAGTTAACTAGGCCTCTCCCGCAAATTAGTGATGCGAATACACTGTTGTATTTAGTGATACAAAACATTTGTTACCAGAAAGTAGATTTATGGGAAGAATGCATATAAAAAATAGTGTTAATTAAAACTAATTAGAATGAGGTAAAATGAAGAACTGGAGGACGCCAGGATCTGGAGTGATTTTTGTCGTGTATAATGAGTGAGGGGGTGCATGTGTGTGTGTGTGCGTGTTTTAACTGGAGAGTGTAAGTGGAAGTGCTTGTGTTGTTGTGTAGTTGTGTAAATTTTAGTTGACCGAAACGAACCGAAATGGCGACCACACTAATAGCATACCTATTATATCGAAACTTCTAAAGAAGAATGAATCAGAGATTGTAATTTAAAGAAGCACGAGTAATTAAAACGCTGAATTATGTACTAGCTCTACATTGTTATCGGGGCGAGTGGTTCGTGAGTTAGTTAGCCGCTGATTAAAAATCTCTCAGAGAATCAAGACAGTAAAATGGTGACTATAGTAATAATGTATACTAAATCTAAACCTCCTAGGAGAATGAATCAGAACACAAAATACGAAGAAGATACTATTACTACTATCAGATGACAGACCCTTCTATGATTTCTCTAAGCAATAGAGAACATAGACAAATATTGGAGTGAGGGTAAAATAATTAAATTATTTAAATTGAGTTTGAATTGCTATTGGCTTGCTAATTGCTAAGGGGCTTTCTTCGTTTTCGCTCTGCTTTACCAAAGTAGAGCGAAAACGTAGAAAGCCCCATTGTCGGAATCAACGCGGTACCGCTCCGGGACCATTTGCTGCGTCCTGAGATCCCGACGACGCAGCTTTATTTGACCCGCTTGTTTTACTCCACTAAGGTCGCAGATGTTGTGGAGTACGTGTGCAAGAAGATCAACGTCACGTTGAGGGTCGATAAGCTGGAGTCTCGCCATGAAGTGAACTTTGCATCGTTTGTGGTAAGTACCTACAGAGCGCTGGGCGACCCTCGCGAATGTTTACTTCTGGCCGAAAGGTGGTGTGTTCCGGCGATTCCGAGGAAGGCTACGCGACACTCCGTCAATAAAGAACACACCGATGCCTTAGTGTGTAAATATGTTTGTGTATTTTCTTAAGTACTATGGGCCTGCGTTGCCCGATACAAATAAATAAATAAAAAATAAAAAAATATTGGGAGCCACAAATTCAAACTCAATTGATGCGTGTTCTATGTCTAAGGCCATATTAGTATCCGCAAAGGCAGTTAATCAGAAGTTGTACACTAAAGTGCCACGGCAAGGATAATTAAAACGATTGGCATTATGTGCTATCGCCACATTGTTATTGAGGCAACTGGTTCGTGAGTTGGTGCCGGCCACCTGTAGCCACCCGCCGATTGGAAATCTCTCTGATTTATCTAGACGGTAAAATGGTTGTACTTATTACTAGTTGCCATTCTGCAACATACCACGAATTGGAGCTCGTAAAGCGATTCAATTCATTTGTTAGGTTCTTCGCACATTTGAATGGCAAATTTAAAATAGGTTAAAAGCCACCAATGTCAGTATATCTTGGACTGATGCTCAGACTAATAGGCTGAGTTTAAGTATTTAATACTTATGACATTCGTAGCGTTAGAACTGAAACGTTAGCTCCAAATTTTAATAAGCTTTTATGGGACATATTTATACGGTCTTTTGCAAAATATTATCCAACGACGACACATTTCATCGGTTTCAGCTCTTATGTCTAACGGAAGCAAGTATTCAAGAACACTGTGTGCTTTAAGTAATTTCTAACTACAAAACAAATAAAACAGTATGTGAAGTTTAAAGATTGTAAACAGTTGGAAATTCCATAAACTCTAGGCGATAGTTTATTGCATAAGCAATGAATAAAACGTCTATTTCTAGCCACAAACCATTAAGGAGTTCCGGCTCTAGTACCGTCATGTGCACTTACTTCGATGCAATAGATTAAGGATAACCATCGCAACTTAGCACATTGTATACTGGCTGAATTGCAAAAAGTGTTGACGAAAAACGAGAGGATTATTTAAAAAAATTAAATACCGACGGCATATGACACACCGGGGAAGAATACGAATCACTTTTGGCTTGCGGAGAAGCGACGGAAAATTTGCAAATTTCGAATTTGCAAAACATTTTCTTTCAATCTTTATGATTTTGATAAAGACCTTTGCTATAAAGAGGAACGTAATTGGCAAGAAATACAATGGCCGCGACAGGTATACAAATGTGTGTTGCTTTTGAACTCCGCTGTTACTTACATTATAGCCATCAGGCTTAGAAACTGATATCAATTTATCATCGTACAAATTGAATTCGTAGACTAATGCTATTTTCATGTTCTACCTTAATTGTGCGCCTGTGTGCATCGCAGTACCAACACATTAATGAGGATGCATTGGCAGAGATTATAATTGCGCAAATGGAGTAGGTGGTGATAAATATTCCTCCAAGCCGGATGTTCCGCTTATAGCTGTGCACCTTGCCAACTGATTCAAGATTTTACGCGATCTGACTAAAATATTACGTGGTGATCTTATCGGGGTTTTTCTCGCAACACAACTACAACATTGTTTATATTCAAATGATGGAAATATCTAACTACAGATTGTACAATCTAACTAAAGGGCCTCTTGTAAAGGATTTATTAAAAAGAAGAACGAATAAAGATCAGCATGTTGAGATGACTCATGAGACTAAAACATATCTTACAACAGTAACGGCGGGCAAATTGTTAGGTACTCGTATTTATTAACAGCACCTACCTAACACTTCAGAGCTACCACTTGCGTATAAATAACAAAATTGCTTATTATAGAATATTTCCCACAGACTTGCATAGCGAAGATTTCCAGGACAGTCAGATACAAACTAATTAAAAGCTTATTGTTTCTTAAAAATAACATAAAATTTCTTCAAACAGATATCTTAACCAGTTCATTCTTATCAGTCACGGCATCAAGAATTGATAAGTCGGCACGAAACTAGAATTCTGGACACTCCTTAAATAGTCCGGCCACCCGCTTCAGGTACAAGTTTTTGTGAGTCCGGGAAACCAGTTGGGCCTTGACATCGTTGCTAAGTTTAATAGAGCTTATTCGTGAGTAGAAAAAGAACGAACTTGACGAAATATCTATTCACAATTAAAATTTGAAGTTCAATCATTCTCACTACATATCATAAAACTAAGTCCTCTGCCACATCTGTCTGTCTGTCTGTTCGAGATAAAGTCAAAAACTACTGCACGGATTTTCATGTGGTTTTTACCAATAGATAGAGTGATTCATGAGGATGGTTTATAGGTATAATACAAGCCCGGGCGCAGCCGGTTAGGGCTGCTAGTTTTAGATAAAGCGTTTTTACTTTTTGTCTTTTTTCTATATTGTAAGTTGGCCACTTACACATTAGAAATAACATAAACAAATAACTCTGGACTCCCAAGCTGCCTAGAGGCATCTGACATTGCTTTACATAAGGCCATTGTAGGTAGCGTAAGTCAGAAGTACCTATCTGGGTTTTTATAAAAATAGTTTACTATCATTGCAGACAAGTATTTTATTCTATATTTAACAAAACATTTTTCTTTTGTTTCAGGTACTGTCATACTTACGGATTTCAGCTACAATTAGGGTATGCTAAAATGGTAAGCTTATTGTCATTGATATTGCGGTCGATCCTTTTGCCTTGTTCGTCCGTGGTGATGAGGCTTCCATCAGAGAAACTAGCGCCACCCTTTTTATAGATCCAAATAAGATGCTTATTTTCGTTGATCTATAGTGCTAGTTGAATTTATTCAGTTAGGATGTGTGACTTTTACGTACTTTTGGGTTAGTTTAGTTGTCTTTTGATTCT
The DNA here is from genome assembly GCA_963082605.1 of Rhodophaea formosa. Classification (NCBI taxonomy): domain Eukaryota; kingdom Metazoa; phylum Arthropoda; class Insecta; order Lepidoptera; family Pyralidae; genus Rhodophaea; species Rhodophaea formosa. Next base: position 5,819,214 of record OY720223.1, read on the forward strand.
CTACACATATATCTTTTTTTACACAACCCTCTATTTGCATTTCACCCTACACCGGGAGACGTTTAGGAATATTTTTCCTAACATCCATTCTATGTTGAAAATTTGGAAAAATAATCGGTCATTCTCCTCATAATTTTCATAACTAAGGCCTGTATACATGAGTTTCCTTCTTCGGTAAGTACAGCTTTTAGCATTTTTACGACGTCATGTATTACAGCCAAGAAAGTTGTGTTGTGCTCAATCTGTTTGATCTGTCTATATACATATATAACAATCATTGTATTAAAATAAAAAATAATTTATTTTTAACTCAGAAAATTAATCATATGTACACGTCCAAGTTGTGCTAAACAGCAAAGTAATAACGTAGGCTAGCAGTCGTGACAAGGCTGCAGATTTTAACTGATAGATAATTAACCAGCAATTAAACGCAGTTTTGACACGTGACCGCGTGTATTGTTCAAGTACACTACTTGTTACTTCGGCTTATGTTTCATTGATTGACGTCTCGTATAAAACTATGCTGATTAAACAAATCTTAGGTGCCTAACAATATGCTCTATGAGAAAGTTCATCGACTTCTCACTTACGCTTTATTGACGGATAAAGATAGAGATATTTTTGTGCCCATTTTTGGTCGTGTCAATTGTAAAAAGAGGCTATTGATAAATTCCTCAAAGCTTCTATAAAGAACTTGTCGATTGTGACAATATTAGCATTGTTATCAAATTTTCATTACAATAATAACGGGTATTTTGAAAGTCCCATCATAAATTCCGTGTCAAACAAATAAACTCTAATAACTTACTGCTATATATAACATTTTATTTAATACTATCTTTATTTACAATTAAAACTTTCCGAAAACGGAAAATTTTAACTAATATTTCACGTAAAAGGTAAAAGTTATTTACCTCTGTGCATTGTTTTTAAGTTTTAAGGTAATCGTTGTTCAGAAAAACGGGAAGTGGATGATGAGATGGTATAAATGCCCCTAATGGCTCAACTAGCGTAACCAATTGACAAAATGACCGTGAGGATATCGGATGTTTTGTGACTCATTCCGTTGCCGTGAAAACATACTTAATTTGAACTTTAACTTTTGAACTTTAACTTTTAAAATTGATGGAGAATAATTGTTGTTCCGTACCGTGTGGTCCCCGGCAGAGTAGAATAGCAACACTCCAAGTCTTCCCGTGGATATCGTAGAAGGCGACTTACGGAACTCAAGCTAAACAAAGCTTATAAACATCAAAGAGATCTCTCCAACCTGTCTGGCCAGCGTGGAGAGCGTAGGCCAAATCCTTTGACTGCTATAGCTAATGTATGTAATCTAGCAGTACTGGGAGGGATGTGCTCCTGCAGTGGAGATTAAAAATTACCTGATGATGAATAGTTGTTAAATTTCTGGATACGTTTAATGTGGCCGGACGATTTATTTTATTTGAATGGTGTATTCTAACAAAACAAATATGAGTATTGTACTGTATACGAGTTATGCACAATATAGACCTTATTATACATACCTTATTGTTAGCTTATCGTGCAAAAACAACACGTTTCTTGTTAGGAATTCCATTTTAGATTGTTTTATTTAGTGATTCCATTTTATGTGATTCCATTTTATTTAGTGTTTATCATAGGTTATACATTCTGAGGAAATTTTAAATCTACCTATTAGGTTTCAAAAGATACAGCCCCTTGATAGATGGACGGACTGCGGACATTACAGGTACGGTCGACGGAACCCTAAAAATGTATTGGTTTTATAACAATGTCGCAAGATAGGTGTGAATACATGAGTCTGTATTATAATTTTTCTTTCCTGTGATACACTATTGATTTTGATGAATCATGAAATGACTTACTATTAAATTTGGTGAATCATGATATTACTTAGTCTAATTCGAGTTTATTCACATGATCATGGTGTATGAAATTCATGAATTTGAGATCCAGAATCGCAGATTACTTACAAAAATAATCTATGGCCTAGGAAAATAAAATAAAAATCGTTTATTTAGATACTTCCCTTATGATTAAGCACTTACAGTTGTAACAAAACAAGATTTTAATTAAATATACATAGAGCCCAACTAGATCTTGGTAACAATAATATAAACCATATACATATATGTAAAAAGATAAAGCAATCCACTTCTCACCATTTCTGATCGTTCAAAATGACCCTAAACGTGGACGTGATTTTTTGTTAGGTCTACCCTGAAAAGGAAAACAGGTGAAGCTTTCTAATATTATTTTTCGTAATTTCGTTTTTAGTGGACCAAGGTTTTCAAGGACCAAGGGACCATATTGTAGGACCAAGCAACGTGATGCATAACGAGTGCTGTGTAGTTTAAGCCTTATAATAATCAGGCCGTGCTTCGGAAGGCACGTTAAGCCGTTGTTCTCGGCTGTCATTATTGATGGTAGTCGTTAAGCTAATTCAGATGCCTTTGGGCAGCTTGAAAAATCTGACACTAGTGTTGGCTACTGATCATACACACGAAAAACAAACAATCAGGCCTGGCGCTACCAACAGGTATCATTCCTGATCATCTCGTCACTCTGAATGATAAAAGGATCCGGTCTTAACTCAGACACCAGACGGGCGAATAAATACAATTCCAAGCATGCAGATATCAGAACAATGGGGCCAGTGACCCGGACACGGAACCACGACTTTGAACTTGGCAGGACCATAGCCGGATAAGCGCATTTCTCGGGCAAACAAGGAGAACGACAAAAAAGGCTTGTTGCCGTGATGTTCAGTTCAAGTAACCACGTGCGTGAGTGATATACTGTGAAACTGATGTGATATTATGTGATGAGTCATCTTTTTCTTAACGCAAGTGCGACACTTCATTATCAAGAAAAGCTTTTTAAGATTAATCTGTACTATTGTGGGAGTTAGTGGTTAAATTCAGTGACAGAATGTTCAAGCTGCTTAAAATCTAGTAATAGCCTAGTTCAAAGTTTTCTTGCAATTGTGTGCCTTCTAAAGAAACGGAAGGAGGAGTTACATATATGGTCCAGAGCTTACAGTTGTGCTTACAGATAGTAAAATTCATCATCATCAAGTAAAAACATTTCCAAGTCTCATTCTGTCACAGTCTAGATAACTACATAGACTTCCTGCTAATTAAGAGTGTTATTCATTAGTACAGATTATTTTGTATATTCAGGGATTAGCTGCAATAAATCCACTGCTGGACATAGGTCTCCCCCGAAAGCATTAAATTCTTATCCCTCATTGTTCACTGATCCTAAAACGGGTCATTTTTGTTATCCTACTATAATATTATAAATGCGAAACTGAGTTTGTTTGTTACGCTTTCACGCTGTATCTACTGAAATGATCATCATGAAATTTCGCATACACATAGGTTAGAGCACTGAGAAGGACATAGGCTATATATCACGCGGGCGGAGCCGCGGATAACAGCTAGTAGTTAGATAATAGTTACATAATTCGATCACAGTACCGGAAATTGATTTATATTAGATACGGATTTAAATTGAACCTAAGTATACACGAAATATTTGTCTGTGGTACAGATTTCAAGGACGCAAGCTAGTTGGACTACTAGATCTGTATGTTGTTTTGACTGATATTATAATTATAATATAACAGATATAATTATCAGTTGATGATAATGAGTAATAGCGTTAACGACTCTACTATTATATATAATGATATTATAAATTAAACAACATTACGGAACTAGTTTCGAATTAGAAATGATCCAAAACGATCTAATGTTTTTAAATATAATCTTAATTTTAATCTTAATTTGATCTATGTAGTATCTCATTAGAATAAACGAGTGTTCACTGAAGTATGATGGAATGATGATTTTAATCGATGATCTAGTAAGATGACAAATGGGACCATAAAAGGGAACCACGTGCACCTAAATCTAGTGATGTTGATGATTCAAAGAATGATTAAATAAATAAATAAATATAAATAAATATAAACGGACAAATCACACAGATTGAGCTAGCCCCAAAGTAAGTTCTTAAATAAGACTTGTGTTATGGGATACTAACTCAACGATACTATATTTTATAACAAATACATATATAGATAAACATCCAAGACCCAGGTCAATCTGAAAAAGATCGTTTTTCATCTTGACCTGACCGGGGATCGAACCCGGGACCATCCGTGTCACAGGCCGGCGTGTTGACCGCTGCGCCACGGAGCTCGTCGATTGCGCGTAGTATGATTTACATCAGTAAGATAAACATGTTTTTAAGAAACTTGTATAACAGAAACATATTGCAAAGATTATATTTAAACAGTGATGTAAAAAAACCATACGATTTATGATACATTTAAAAAGACGATTTAAAAAGGTCTCTTTGATGTTTTTAAGCTTTACAATAACCCAAAATTATTCCATCTCTTATTAATTATAATAAGAGATGGAATAATTTTGGGTTATTGTAAAGCTTATAAACATCAAAGAGACCTTTTTAAATCGTCTTTTTACAATAACCCAAAATTATTCCATCTCTTATTATAATTAATAAGAGATGGAATAATTTTGGGTTATTGTAAAGCTTATAAACATCAAAGAGACCTTTTTAAATCGTCTTGCCAGCGTGGGGAGTGTAGGCCAAATCCTTTAACTCCTCTAGCTAATTAAGCCTCTGGTAGTGCAGAGAGAGTCCTGTACCTGCAGTGGAATCTAAAAAAGTCCTGATAATGAAAGGTCTGCCAGGACATGCTTGCAGACGCAAGATTTAGCTGGTTTATTTATTAATTTAAAATTATAGCTGTTTGAACAGCTGACACTAGACCTAGAACGTTGTGAATTTGCACATAATAAAGATAATTTAAATGTACAGGAGAGAATTTAAATCAAGTGCCAACCCGGAATCATGTGCATCTCATCAATATTAAATCACAAGACGTAATGATTCGTAGAAACCATAATAATTATGCACTAAGAATGATAGATAGACACGGACTGACGGCTTCTGGAGTAAGCTGTGGGCTGTGGGAACAAAATAAATCTGCCATTGACAAGGTCGCTTATTGTTAAAAATGGTAAACGTAAGGGTTTTTCCGATGATAATACATATTTGCATACACGAGCGACGTGAATTGTATGTTAAAAAAGGTACGAAAAAAATATGACCAAGTACGGAAAATTGTTTTTGTCATTTTATTTTTTATCGACAAACACGTAATGTGTATTCGTTTTATTATACTTTTTGCCGACTAAATTATTTACGTAATTTTAATTTTATGTATATTTTACTCATGGAGATATTTGTACTAGCTTTAGTGGTCTCACTATTATCTTTACACTGTATTCCTGGTCTATTTGAAAATACTTCTAATTTGAAAAATAATTCGGTTGTAAGTTCATTCATGTCTTTGCTATTTTTATCAGTCGTTGGTATATTTTTATCATCATCAGCTATTTTTACGTCCATGAACTAGCACATGAGTGACAGTTGGGTTTGTCACTGTTGGTCATCGTTTAGCAATGTCGTGACGAGATTTTGAACCTGGCTCATAGATGACATCATTGCGGTTATTTGCTACGGGTCTAAGTTGTCGAACTATTCACATTGTAACAGTTACATCGTCATACTTTTTATAACCCTCATGTCGTCACACTTGTTATTACGTTATTCAGGATGAAATTAAATTCCATCGTTGTAGGCAGGTGCGTATTGTTACATTTAATATGGACTTTTTTTAACGTCATGTTACTGTTTTATGAAATTGTGAATTTGTGACCATATAAGGAATGATTTCGTGGTTAGTTTTTTGACTAGTGTAAGAGTCTTTTTGTATTTATTTATGTCAAAAGTTTGACTACATGAACGACAACACGAATGATTAGTTGTTTAGTTTTCAAATCATTTATTTTTTTTACTAAGCTATAAGTATAGGAATATTCATAGATCATTATGTGTACGCTTAGTACCAACAATCAACATTGGCAAAAATTGATGGAATTTTCTTTTGTAATTTTTTTTCGTATGGAAATGATAGTTTCCAGTGCACATTTAATGATGAAAAAGTTCACAGTCCACCGCTGGGCTAAAGCTGCATAATGCATACATAAAACCCTTCAACAAGTATTGATCATTGGCATTATTATCTTAATATGTTTAACAAATTAAATAATCGGGACATCTAATATTTCTTATCTACTAATCAACGTTACTTTCCCTATGATCAGACAATCGAGTCAGTTAGACGGCAATCGATATCCCAACCTTGACCCTTTAGCTGACTGCTGACAGTGATGCATGGTCGGCTTCCTCCAAGCACAGAGGCTAGCTTTATTTGGCCACGTCACGCCCACGCGCGCTAGTCACTACACTTATGATGAGGTCGTGCCGACGCGCAACACGTGCGGTGCGCCCACACTTGGCTTAAGGAGCGTATTGACTCAGTATCTCTTTATACAAAACATATTGCATATTCATAAAAGGCTAGGAAGTTTATTGACTCATTATCTTCTAATCCCCACCATATTTAAGGAGATTAACTACATTTGGAACGCACTAATTATTACCTAATATTCTAAAAAGGAGCTAGTAATATAACGGTCTGCCCGTTATATTACTAGCTCCATTTTAAAATCTTGTAGGGTAATAATTACAGCCTCCTGAACTTCGTATGGATTTACTTCTCAGGTATTCATACGTATTAGTGATAAGATCGTTGACTACAATCAATATTAACGAGATACATATCGTTAATGCACTCTTGATTTAAAACTAGCTCCTATCCTGTTGTAACTTTGGTTGCTATCGACAAATGTCCAGTTAAGTCGAGAGCTTTATTATCTTTATTTTATATATTTTACGATCAGACCCCACAAACAATCAATATCAAAGAAGAAAGCATAACCTACTTCTAAGAGTATACCATACTATGACACCCTTTTCTTATTGATATAACTATTAATTGGGAATGGATACAATTTGAACTGCGAGAGATAGATTCAGTGCTTTGTATCATACGAAGCACTGAATCTATCTCTCGCAGTTCAAATTATTGTCTATGCGTTTGGTTAGTGATTCTCTCGCAGTTCAAATTATTGTCTATGCGTTTGGTTAGTGATTCTCTCGCATTTCAAATTATTCTCTATGCGTTTGGTTAGTGATTCTCTCGCAGTTCAAATTATTGTCTATGCGTTTGGTTAGTGATTCTCTCGCAGTTCAAATTATTGTCTATGCGTTTGGTTAGTGATTCTCTCGCATTTCAAATTATTCTCTATGCGTTTGGTTAGTGATTCTCTCGCAGTTCAAATTATTGTCTATGCGTTTGGTTAGTGATTCTCTCGCAGTTCAAATTATTGTCTATGCGTTTGGTTAGTGATTCTCTCGCAGTTCAAATTATTGTCTATGCGTTTGGTTAGTGATTCTCTCGCAGTTCAAATTATTGTCTATGCGTTTGGTTAGTGCGCTTCTTAAAGCCGGCCGTAAAGCTTGATTGACAGACCTTCTGTACAACAGTCAATTGAGGCTTGTTAACTTTTGTGTTGTGGGAAATAGTTAGCGCCATTGTGTTTCGATGGAAATACGCTTAATTAAAGAACTTCAAAATGCATTTATTTGGGGTTTAAGGATTCTTTGTGTTGATGAAGGAAGAATATTTTATTGTCAGTACCTTGTAAAGTAGACATCTCCGCGACTTTCATGATATTTTTATGATGTAAGTCGAGATAAAATTAAGATATATCAGCTGACCATTAATGGTGTCGTAGTTAACATACTCGTGCTACTATCTTTATTCTCTTCTTCTATCTTGCATGGGTTTTCTTGATATCAGGTAACACCATTCCAAAGTTTGCCAAAGGCTGATTTCATACAGTTGACTCTATCTGAGCCGTTAAACATATAAAGGCGAATTGAGATGTAATAGATTATTCACTTCTAAGCCACGGCGTGGTCTAGGCAAACAGGTCAAATGAGAATTTGTAATGTGATTACTTCAGTAATGTTCTGTCTATACGTCAACATTAAGTAGAATGGCGTCATGCATGGCTTTAGGCTCATCACGAATCATTCCTATGCCGCACGCGATCTCAAGCAGGAATCGTGTGGGTTTTTCCTCGAAATGCTCTCCACTCCACGTAGTGCGTCACAGACCACGGTGGTGGCATCGACCGAATACCTCATCGAAGATTCCTTCGTAAATTCTAATACTAGTATCGTCATTATTTTCATAAGCTGTGTGTGTGTGTGTAGTAATATTTGACGTCATGTTTCGTCATAGATGAGTAACATAGTCTCCTCAATATAAAATGATTCAAGTGACATTCTTGCAATTATTTAACATCATCATCAGGTCCTTTTTTTTAGTCTCCACTGCAGGAGCACGACCCTCTCTGTACTACCATAGCCATATATTAGCCAGAGTAGTCAGAGGATTTGGCCTACACTCTCCACGCTGGCCAGATGGGTTGGAGAGGTATCTTTGATGTTTATACGCTTTGTTTAGCTTATGTATCCTTAGTTGCTTTTTACGACATCCACGGGAAGACTTGGAGTGGTCCTATTCTACTTTGCCGGGAATCACACTTTCTTTAACAAGGTCCTTTAAATATGGTTGAACCACATCGAAGAGTCCTTCGCAGATTCTAATATAGTAACGATACTATATACTACTATATATACTATATAAAACAAAATAATGACGACATTATTTTGTTTAGCCGCGTTGACAGATAGTATTTGACGTCATGTTTCGTCATAGATGAGTAACATAGTCTCCTCAATGTAAAATGATTCAAGTGACATTCTTGCAATTCTTTAGCAAGGTCCTTTAAATATTGAACCTAATCGAAGATTCCTTCGTAGATTTTAATATAGTATCGTCATTATTTTGTTTAGCCGCATTGCCAGGTAATATTCGACGTCACATTTCGTCATAGATGAGTAACATAGTCTCCCCCTCAATGCAAAATGATTCAAGTGACATCCTTGCAATTCTTTAGCAAGGTCCTTTAAATATGGCTGAACCTCATCGAAGATTCCTTCGTAGATTCTAGTATAGTATCGTCATTATTTTGTTTAGCCGCATTGACAGCTGATAGTATTTGACGTCATGTTTCGTCATAGATGAGTTAAATATTCTTATTCTCAATGTAAAATGATTCAAGTTACAATCTTGCAATTCTTTAACAAGGTCCTTTATCAAAAGATTCAAAAGGTTCAAAACGTTTATTTGGAAAATAGGCTTTTGCAGGCACTTATTCACGTCAAATCACATTTAAAATGATCTTATTAAGTATTATGCATTTACTAATTATTGTTCAAAAGCTACAGACTACTAGCATTTCGGAACCGACCACTGCAGAGAAGAAATGCCGAAAGAAACTCTTTTCAACATTATATATGGCCGATCCTGTTCGAAGATTCCTTCGTAGATTCTAATATAGTATCGTCATCATTTTGTTTAACCGCATTGACAGGTAATATTTGACGTCACGTTTCGTCATAGATGAGTAACATAGTCTCCTTCTAAATGCAAAATGATTCAAGTGACATTTTTGCAATTCTTTGACAATGTCCTTTAACTGTGGCCTCGACTTCTTCATCCTCCTTACTTGTTGTTTAGGAAGGCTGTTATTAGTATCTTATATGTTTTTCAATTCCCTGGCGAAATTTGCCTCTTGATACGAAGGCATACGATTTGTGAATGTTTAGACCACTCGGCGCTTTGTCTTTTATTATCAACTTGCGTCGAAATATATATTCTTTGATTATTATTATATGAAATAAATATTAACTGGGTTTCCTTTGTATATTCCATGTGACGAGCCACAAAATTACGTATTGTATCAACGTAGCTTCGAATTGCGTCGCTGACACATCTAGAATAAACATTCTTCATCCATGTTTTCGTTTCGTCATCCAATTTTTATTGTGTATAAAAGCATGCTCATTGTACCTATACTGTTAAGTAAGATTGTTTTTTCTCAGTAAGTGAATTATTTTATATAATTCTTTTGAGAAAAAAGTTTTTCTAAACCTTAGCTTCAGACCAGATGTTGTAGAGTTTACGTATGCTGCCCATGTTCCCAGCAATCGTGGGTTTATTCTAGGTAATGTCCACTGGTGATGTCGTCACGAACCCTGAGAATTCGGATAACGGATGTTTGCTGTGCCATAGAAATTATACGTGCTAATTGCCATGTTTGCGAATTTGTTCCGCGGTCGTCGATGCGGATCTTCTATTGTCCTTGGAGATTAGTCATATGGGGAACTCGTAAGCACGTACTTACGATTTGTAATTACCTACCTGTTTGAAAACGAACTGTTATAAAGTAAATAATATACAAGTTTATGGGTTAGGGTCCACATTCATAAATAAACATACATGTAATCATATATACGTACGAGTGTTGTTACACAAAACATAAAATAAATCACATTAGATATGAAATTGTTTGACTCTAATTGTATATCGATTCGTCTGAATGATTTGCATTTTTATAGTGTGTGACACATTCACGGAAACGTTTCATCTAAGTCATTTATTTGTGAGTATTAATTTCATACAAAAATCAATATTATTATTTCTGGAGAAAAAAATATCGTATTGGTTTGTAGAGAAAAGTTATACTTTTCGGAATCGTCTGATATTTATTTTGACATGCCACTGCATCTTCATATTGTATCACGGTCTGTAATTATTTTTCATAGTCGAGGTAATATCACAGACTGCATTATTGGTGATATTAACCGCCTTGTTGTGTATAAATCCAACAATACCTTTTTGTATCTAAGTACACATAGCGATATAACTATCATATAGATGTCTATAATTCCGAAGGACACCAGCCGAACTAAAATTACAGTAACAGCTGCAGCCAGTCTAGCACTGCTATTTCGCTCTTTGTGCGGCTCGCAGCCAAGCTAAGGTCTAGGGGCGTTGCCTCCGAGTGAATGCAATTTTTCGCTCAGTCCTACGCCCTTGGCTCTCGAAAGCGAACTCACCTCGTTCCGAACCAACAATTACGGGGACCAAGAGTTAATTATCGTGAGCTTATAAATAAAGTATATTAGACGTTAAATTGACGTGAATGACAGACTTGGTGGGTCGTTTAGACTTGAATCAATATATAAATATTACCCTATAATTTTGTTTTTATTTTTGTATTTGTTTACTAATCATGTAATTTTCTAGTATGTCGGAATGGAATTTAATATGAAGGTACCAATTCACTGTAATTTTTTGATTAGACCTAACGTGAGATATGGACATTATTAAAATACGTAACAACGGGTAAGTCACGTTAATGGTTTGGCCGACATGTTTAGACTTCATCCGGAGGTCTTTCTCAGGGCGTCATGTCGGAAAATAAATAGCTGACTTTTTACGTGAGGAACCATGTGTAAAGAAAAAGCCCAGTCGTGGTTACCACTTTGATGGATGACAACAAGTTCAGCACAATAGGACTCCATGCTTCGGAAGGCAGGCTTATTGGTCCCGGCTTATAACTGTCGTCTTAACAACGCCAAATGCATTGGAAGATCCTGACACCAGTGAAGCACCAGTGTGAGTTACTCGTATTTACAGATTCGAAAAACAAACTATTGCTTTTATCCACTGTTGTGTAGAGCTTAGCTAGTATTTCGCTCTCAGTTCATTTTGTTATCGCCGTCTTTAGTTGTACTATCTATCAAAAGCAAAAGATTTAGAATTTAGACTTAATTTCGATTTAAATTGTGATCGAGAAAATGTTACCAAAGCTGACCTTTGACAAGAAGGAGCCTTTGTTGCTACCAATAAAACAATTAAGAATAAGATTTCAATCAGAGCCTATTTACTGGACTAAGCGTGGCCGGAGCCGCGGGGTAGCAGTAGATTATAATATAGAGACATGCTCGCGGCACAGTTTGGCAATGCGCCGGCCGTTCTTATCTGTGATCACGGCGACCCTATTTTGCATTGCTTGTTCCCGATTAACTGTGGTTTTCATTCACCATGATCAACAGAATATCCTGTAGTTTGGCAATGCACCGGCCGTTCCTATCGCTCCGATCACGGCGACCCTATTTTGCATTGCTTGTTCCCGATTCACTGTGGTTTTTATTCTCCACATAAAAAGTAATCTTTACCTTTGTCTAAAAGTACAATCAGAAACAAGAAAAGCGGTATAAATTTATTATCCTTGAGCATGCCTTGAGCGATAACAATTGGAAGAAAATCGTCATTCAATAATTCAGTTGTTTAATGCCATCGTTTTACTATGCTGTAGTAAAACGATGGCATTAGTACATTGCACATACTTAACGTGCACTTTAGACGAAATCTAAGTTGATGCGCTAAAACTTGTCATATGACGCTCGATGACTTTGGAGACATATACCTTTTTTACGTCTACAGATCATAGACATAAAAAAATCCAGATTGCATTGGATTTTTTTATGTCTATGATCTGTAGACGTAATACTATGCAATTTTTGGATGGATTCTTAATATTTTTTATCATATTGCTTAAGTTTGTCGCTAATAATGTAGCTTTTTATCGGTGTAAGATTTTTTTTAATCGATCCATTAGTTTTTGAGGATTTGTTGCCTTGACGTCGAGTCGCTCCACGTCGAGTCGCCGCGATGTCTACTTTGAAAACTCCCGCTTTTATTTTGCCCATTACAAACACCCAAATAAACAAACATGTTTTTTTCCCCTCTTAAAATAGTTTTGATATATGGCTATTGATAGTTTTCGCAACATGTAGCAAAACTATAGCCAATAGGGACAAACATTTTGCGAGCTTTTTGCATTTGTCCTACATTTCTCAGAGAAACTGCAGCCAAAGCTAAACGCAATCGGTGAAAGCTTTCATTTATCATAATGATGGCCTTCGAGATTGATGTGTGCACTAAATGTTTATTTAAATTCACATTATGCTATCGGCCTGCTTCATAGCACATTACTTCTGCTGATATATAATCAGATTTGAAACTTCCTGTTTTGGTTAGATATTATACTTAATCATCAGTGATTTACGCATTTCCTCGAACTTCTGAAATAAACTTTCCTAAGTGACCATTAGTGTCCTGAACTGTGAAAGTTAATTTAAGGTTAAACTAATAGCTCGTTCTGATTGAAGAAAGGCCATGAGTAGTATTTAATAATTCTTATTAGAAGGAAACGGGAAATAGTATGATAACGTGCAGTTCCATAGTGTTTAAAACTGATATACGAGTTACCGTTCGGTATAATTCGAATTTTAGTTTTTTCTTTATTTAAACGTACAACGTTGATTGCAAAGACAGACGTATTTCAAACCCATTATAAATTATTATAGTAGTCGTTGGTGTTAGTCTCATCTTACTTGAAGAGGTGATGGTGATATCTAGTTGTTCTTTTATAAGTTTTACGCTTCGAGCAACACGGCTTTTCCGTACCGGAGGTTTTACGTCTTACCTCAGCCAAAAACATCAGCTGTAGGTATTTGTTTCAGAGTAAAAAAAAAAGCACATTGACACATGTATGGCGCTGCATACAAGCGGAACTTCTATCCTTAAACTACACAATTGGAACTTAATATGTGTGCACACGTCTGTGTGTAAGTCAACTGACAGGGTCGACACTGTAGGATGAATGCAAGTTCTAAAGTAAGTATAACAGACGACGCGTAACGTGCGACTGAAAATATTAGCAGCTTACCCTTGTTTTTGAAACCTTAAAGTCAAAGTCAAAGATTTTTATTCAAAATTGGATAATTGTATCTCTTTTTGAACGTCATATTTTTTAATTTCTTATTATTTTTAATTAAGAAATGTTTAACATGGCAGGTGCGGGGACGCGTTTGCGAGGGACGCTGCGAGCTTCCGTTCTGTACATCAGTACTACTCGTATTATTAATTCTGTGCCATTGATTTAATTTAGTCTACCCTGACTCTTTCTAACTAATTCGCAATTCATTACCATTTCTTGGCAGTATAAAAGCGATAAACACAACATTCTAAATATGAAATTTCTACAAACTCGTAATCGGAGAGCTGTTGCCATGATCTCATGCCTGCCATTGCCAAATCCATCAGATTTGACGGCAGGGACCAGGTGTTAGTAATGGTACCAATCCGACTGAGGGCTATGACTCACTCGGTATATATAATTTTACAGCAAGCGTTTCGGGGAAGTACTTCGGCTCATAATAAAACAGACTGTTATTGGAACCTCAAATTTTAACTAAAATAACAGTAATTCTAACAATGAATGAGTGAGTAAGTATCCCTTGCAGAACTAGATTTCGATTATAAGAGGCTAAAAAAGTATGAAACGAATTTCCTTACTCTTTTATAAATTTAGAATGACTATGACGCTAGAAGATGCTGTTAGTTCTCCATCGGTTTCTGGGTACTTATACTTAGATTGCTTTCTAGAGGTATCTCAATTTAAGTATGTTTTGAGCTAATGTAAATTTATATTTTCTGTGATGCTTGATTAATATTGTTGTTATGAAAATCTTTAATCTCATGCTGTCTTTGTATTGCTAGGTTATCTAGGCAGTTGCAGAACGAGACTTGAGAAAGATTTTAGTAAAGATGCATCTAGGTTGCCTTGAGTATTCGAGCGTAAGAGGCTTGTTTATTTTTATCTGTGAGTGGTTCAATGAGGGTTTTTAGAAAAGATTTTCCCCTAGGTGGCGGCACTGTGTCGAGAGGTCGAGCTGTCCAAAATACACTAATAATAAAATTGATGATTAAACATTATTTGTGGATTTGACAGCAGTTGCCAAAAATACCTCTCGACACAGTGACGCCACCTGGGGAAAAAATCAATTCTGAAAACCCTCATTGTTCTATTGAACAGTCTTGACATACTACTTTCAGGGCTGTTCTGCACCGCAGTTATCCTATTGCGAACAATTTATCGGTTAACTGGATAATTTGTTGTGTTGTGACCACTACATGTTGTCATGCTGTGTGTCATCTGTAATGAGTGGATAACAAAATAATAGATGATGCACCTTTATTGATACCGAATACAACATCCTTGACAATCTACTTTACTTATTCTACTGGCTACCTTCTTATTATTTTACCTTTTTCTTCTTTTTCATTTTAATTTATCGCCGATCATATAATCCGTTACACCCTTTCTACCAATATCCTCCTTAATGTAATTCATTCACTTTTTCAATAGTTTTCTCCTATTCTGACGACCACTATACAAGAAGAGTCATACTCGTGCCTAGAAGTATATTTCAGGACTCAAGTTCATCCTCATTCAAGCATGTTCCCGATCACGAAATCTGTGATTGGGTTTCGGAGCTTAGGGTTAACTAATAAGATAGCATGGTGGTTTACTTTCAATTATATTTTTTATTAGTAATAGCAGGATATCAATTATTAGTTGCGCATATTAACATTCCCAACTCCGAGGCTACTACACAGAAATTGACTGTTCAGAATGTAGGAACGTTTTCAATTCTTTCTGGTCTAAAAATGGTATTCTTCGACAAAAGTTCTTCAGGTTTGAGTTAATCAGTATGACATCACATCACACAATCCGATCGTGATTATAATCGCGCCCAATGGAGTGCAACGAACGCTGCACTTGGCGCGTTCCGCATCGAACTGACCCACTTGCGTGCGATGTGACTCATAACATAACACTCATTTGATATGTTATATAAGCGTGACTGTTTTGATTGTTTCATACGTTTGTTTTTGCCACCTGTATCTACACAATTTTGTTAAAGAGCATGTTCTCATAATTTTTAAGTTGTATGTGCTTTGCTTTCCGTGTGTGTAAGATCAAAGACATATCAGATATAGTTTAACAATGAAATCTGATGATGACAATCTGGAACATACCGGCTTAACTTGGTTTTGACCATGGTGTCCCGAAGCCAAAAAATGTATCAGTGAGATGGGACGCCGTTTGAGGGAACGAGGATATGACCACCGCTCCGGTTGGTACCTGGCTCAAAGAATATCCATTGCGATTCAAAGAGGAAACGCAGCTAGCGTAATGGGTACCTTTGAGCCGGGTACAATTCGGGGTGGCATTTTTGATTAGTTTAGTTTTATTTTATTAAGTATTATGTTTGTTAAATAGATTGTATTGTTATGACACAAATTTAATTTTCTGAATAAACTTGGTTTTCAAAGTACGAGCTCAAGATATATTTGTGCCACTTGTGGTCACCCATTCCAGTGAGGATAATGCTTTTTATGCGTAAGCGCTTATGCGCACACCAACTGGGCTATCTGGCCCTTAAAACAAAGCGTGCCCTATCGATTTGATTTTAAAGAAAGAAATTTTTAAACAATTTTGTATGAATTCAAATAGTTACTCTGATAGAGATTAGATTGTTTTAGTGTCTTCAGTAGATCCCTTTCTACGAATATCGCAACTACTGTAAATCAACTCGTTGTATGTAAATATACTTCTGAACATTAAAATCATCAAAACATTCACCTTCTAATAAGTTGATATGCAATGCAATGCAGACAGTGGCCAATTTAGGATTGGTCAGCCTCTCTATTTACTCCGTAGCAGGTGGTCCCGTGCTCTGCTTTCACAATGCCTCCATTCCGATGCCATTAATCTTGATGATTTGCTAACAATACTTTAAATGTATTGTTATGCTAAACCACGCTAAACGCTGCATGTGGTAATTATTTAGTTTTTATTGAAATAGATTATTTATAAAATTAGTTTTGCCTTTTTCTAATCGACGCCTTTAAATGAATTATAAAAAATAAAAGGAAAACGATCAGAATCAAAATAAAATGTGAAAATTATCCTTTTTGATTAAAGCTTAAATTGGGATCATAGTATAAATTAATGCGGAACAAACTTTTAAACTATTGAGTATCATTGATGAAGGGGCGTCAAATGATCCGGTTTCTGAAATAAGTGGCTACAGCACTGAGGCATCAGGTTCGGTATTTGTTATCGAGTGACAATGTGTTTATTGTTGCTGTTTGTCAAATATTATTCAATGATAAAGGCTTACCGGACGCTACGATATAGTGATGCCGTTTGGAGGTACGAAAACACTAATTAATGCCAATCAAAACGAGAAAATACTCATTTGTACCAATAAAAAGGAGTTTGTGTTAGTGTCTTGATTTGGAATCGCCCTGAAGAAGAAGTTTAGATGCATTCGAAAACTAGTAGCATATAATCGTAGTAACATATTTAAAATATGGATGTTTGCCTAGAAGCCGTAACGAATACGTGGTAATAGATAGATGACTGCGGTCCGCGCTTTGAGCAGTCGATACAGATGTTACGTCGCCTGTCAATAATCACACGTAACCGTATTGACGCGCGATTAGTTGCGTAACCCACGTAACTGCTGCACTGCAGACAGGTTTACTGGGGATATTAATTTTTGTTGTTGTGGAGCACCTGTCTTCAATGTTACTTTCTATCATGGAAGCTGTCAAGAATTGATTGACTCAGGCGCAAATGTGCCAAGTGCTAGTTCTCCCTCGTAGATGGTAAAAATTAATCTTACTGATTTCGGTACGGTAGACAAGGTTATATATGTTGTTGTTAAGCACCTGTCTTAAATTTTTTCTTCCTGACTCCTGTGATGGAAGCTGGGGCACGCTTTACGGTTTGATTGATTGATCTTTGCATGCGGTGTTCTTCCACGCTGGTACAAGAGCAAGATGCGCTAGCGCGTTTTTCTCCCGCGAAAATCGTTAATATTACCTACATAAGAGCTGTGCTGCAGACTGGTTTATTCAGTATATTAGTATATGTTGTAGAGAAATCTATCTGCCTTGAATTTATTTCCTATATTAGGAGCATTGACACACTTGTATTTAATTGATTGCACCTTGCAAACTATGTTCTTTTCCGCTGGCCCGGGAGCAAGATGTGTTTATTTGTAATTTTAATATCGGTTGTTGTAGAACACCCATCTTGATTTTTTATTTCCTGTGTTGGAACTAGTTGGAAGCTGTGGTACACTTTCAGGAATTATTTTGAGTATGTCCTTAAGCATGATGTGCGCTGCACAACGCAGAATGATGTATAGATATTTGGATGGATTGGATGTATGTTGAGAACTTTAAGACGTGTGTCTGTTTGCCATTCTTAATTCAGCGCGGATTTAAGCAGGTCGCATGCTGTTTTCAGAAACCTATGAAGCGGGTTGTTTGCTATTTTCAGTCTTCCTTCGTATACCTTACAAATATAAATTGTTGATAATCTTATTGATAGAATATTGTATAAGATCTATTGTCGTTTAAAAGCCTCATTATTAAAACTTTGACAGTTATATTTGTTCTTAGTCCAGTACCTTACAACATTCTAATGTTAGAATTATAATTGTTTTCCTATGAACTATTTATCAGTAATAATATGCTCTGTCTTTCGACACAGAAATTCCTCAAATCAGTCAGCAGTTTCTCAATAGTATGATTGATTTATATGCAAATCCAAAAACGTACAAAGTATGCACAGAGCAATGGAAGGGTTTCTTTGAATAACGAACTGGTCGGACTGGTCCACAGAGAGTGGACCAGTTTAGTTTGGTTGCCATTACAACACAGCTAGGATATGCTGTGTTCAATGATCTGTACAATGAGATATATTGCTTTGTTATAAACAGGGTTTGATTTTTGATTTTGATTTTAAACTCGTCTTTCTCACCTGGAAGTATTCCCGGTTGCATCAGGGCATGACAGCATCCATGCTATATTTGGCATAGTTTTTACGAACGGCCGCCTGCCTGACGCCAATCGTCTTTGGGTAGCTCCAGAACCTCGGACAATACCTGTGAAACTGGAGTACAAGTATTGGCCTGCGCTGGGAATCGAACAATCAGTATACAACAGAAAATGTAAATACTGATTGTTAAAATTTTGAAATGAAATATGCCGTCCCATTTCAATTTTATTTTGTACGTGAGTCCACCTGTGCCCACCTTGTCCGATTTTCATGCTCCGTGTTTTTTTTTTGTTTTTCGTATGTGTAAGTGGCCAACACTGGTGTCACATTATTCAAGCTGCCATAAGGCATCTGACATAGCTTAACGACTGTCATCACGATGACAGCCGGAACCAACGGCTTAACGTGCCTTCCGAAGCACGGAGGAGCTCGAGATATTTTTATGCCACTTGCGGTCACCCATCCAAGTAGGGACTGCACCAGGGGTTGCTTAACATACGTAAGCGCTCATAGAGCTCACACCAACTGGACCATCGGGCTCCTCTCCGCTCCGTAAAGGCATCTGATTCGATTTCTACGACTGCTATCAAATAATAAAAAATTAACGCGCCTTCTCCCATCTCTTTGCTTTCTTCCATAGACTGATTGCTTATTTGCATGGAATGCGGTCAGAATTAATAGCCCTATAGAAAATATATCAATTTAGCTGCCAGGTATTAAGGTTTACTGTTTATTTTGTCATTTAATGCCAATTTCATTAATTATTTATTCCATTCCATTTCATTGATTAGCTATCGCATTGTCATAATTAACCACAATTATCGTTGAAATCCATTGAAATGCATTATTATAGTGCAAGCGTCAATAGACGGCTAAGCTTGTTTGATTGTTTTGTTTTGAACTTAAGATGATGGTAATACTATATTGGCGTTATAATAATACACATATGTCCCATGAGGGTGATGGAGCGAAGAATACTGGGTGTCACCAAACTGAAAACAGTGCCAAACACAATACTTCGTTAATCCATCCATCTCAGCCGTGTGAAGTTCACTGCTGAACATAGGCCTCACCAGTGCCATACTCACCAGGCTTGGCTAACGGGTTGGTGAGCGCAGTTTGTTTCTATCGGTTCCAACGCTGCTGTCTGGGAAAGGCAGGAGTTTTTTTTGCATCAAATAAATATATTTCTTTCTTTCTTTCTTCTTAAGGGTTGGGGATGAGAAAGGAGCAGCTCTAAGGCCGGGCGCGTGAACCCGATGCCATACCTGCACACTTCAGATCATCATTTAACAAATATCTTTTACTGAAGGACCACACAAAATTAGAGAAAATCTAGCTGATTCGTACAATAATATTTAAGAATTTGATTTGAGGAGCCCGATGGCTCAGTAGGCGTGAGCATAATAAACGCTTCCGCATGTTAAGCAACCCCGGGCGCAGTCCCCACTTGGATGGGTGACCGCAAGTGGCATAAAAATATCTCGAGCTCCTACGTGCTTCGGAAGGCACGTTAAGCTGTTGGTCCCGGCTGTCATCGTTGATGGCAGTCGTTAAGCTATGTCAGATGCCTTTAGGCAGCTTGAAAAATCTGACACCAGTATTGGCCACTTACACATACGAAAAACAAAAACAAACAAGAATTTGATTAAGCAGAAAGTTGCGCTTATTGCCGATGATAGACATGAGAAAAATGACAATAGTTTAATCCCAAAAACAATCGTGTCGTGCTACAATTAATTTACATAAGTTTAGTATAAGTTATCCAAGTGTGCGTTTTGTCGTAAATTTTAAAGGCAGCGACCTGGCCGGGCTGCTGCCGCGTGCCACAATTTCAGTTTGCGAAATCCAGGTGAATTAGAGCAGCAATTTGTGTATACGTGTCCTAGTCGGATTAAAGCACAATGAAGTTACGAAAACCGGATTTTGTGAACTACACTCCACTGCCGACGCGACGGCTCGTATGACGGCGGCGGTGCGTGCACAAACAAATAATGGTTTGTTATGAATACGAATATTAAATTATATAAAGACTAGCAGTTACCCGCGGCTTCGCCCACGTGATATATAGCCTACGTCCTTCTCAGTACCCTTTGTGTATGCAAAATTTTATGATGTTTAGTAGATTGGGCGTGAAAGCGTAAAAAACATACAAATAAACAAACAAGCTCATTTTTGCTTTTATAATATTAGTTAGGATTAGGATTTGTTCTTATAGATCAAATCAACATTGTAGTTTATGTGCGAAAATTACAACAAACAAACGCCCTCATTATTGTCCTACTTGCATCTTTCAACATATGACACCTAGATCACTTCCTATGTCGATATTTAAGAGATCATATCTCATACATGATATACTTGTGTATATCAAGTATTATACCATGCTATATTTTAAACATGTGTACAAATCCTATGAAATCAGTAATAAACGGTCATTCAAGTACGAACGAGTGTGTTTCATTAAGTACACATCGAGTAACATCAAACCAAATCAAACATTTTGCGATAGCTTATAACAACAATAGTCGTTTTAAGGTAAACTTGAATACACTTCAATATCCGGCGTTACAGATATTCGATAAACGATAAATGATATCTTGACCTATAATAGCTTCTTTATATCCAAATACTATTTACGTTCAGCTACGTATCGATTATAAGGAGATTAAACAAAATCGCAGAACGACGAGTTTTCTCGACAACTCCTTTACTGATGATGTGAGGATTCAACGATATCACATACTTACAAATCGTCATCAGGTCTTTTTTAGTCTCCACTGCAGGAGCACGACCCTCTCTGACTACCAGAGCCATATATTAGCCAGAGCAGTCAGAGGATTTGGCCTACACTCCCCACGCTGGCCAGACGGGTTGGAGAGGTATTTTGATGTTTTAAAGCTTTGTTTAGCTTGTGTTCCCTTAGTCGCCTTTTACGACATCCACGGGAGGACTTGGAGTGGTCCTATTCTACTCTGCCGGGAACCACACGGCATATACTTACAAATGTGTTCAGGCATTAGAAGAGATAGAGGAATAAAGGAACTCCCATGCAAGTATCCCTGAAAAGAGATACTACTACTTTTTGGATAACAGTGACAGTTTCCTGTGTTTCTGTTAGTCATTCAACTACGAACTTTTTCAAATATGTTAATTAATAGCGCTATTAAATTAAACAACTCTTAAATTGAGAACTTCCATTTGAACCGTTATTTCATTGTTCACCTATGCACTTCCTGCACTGTTATTGTTATTTCATACCGTTACTCATATTGTCCATTAAATATCAAGTTCAGCGCGTTATTTTGCTCAAAGCTTCCTATACAACTAACTGTGCTTCCGCCATCGGAAACACTGTCGCGCCCGCCGCATGCCATCCGGCGAGGAAGTAATGTTTGTAATAATAGATTCCAATGCGTATGCGACTGGCGCCTGGTAATAAAATTATAATAAAATGTAATATCGTACAAGTGCTTAGATTAAATGTGATGTGTAATATACATACTGATAAGTAGTAAGAGAAGAGGTACCTTATTTCACGA
This sequence comes from Rhodophaea formosa, assembly GCA_963082605.1. NCBI lineage: Eukaryota > Metazoa > Arthropoda > Insecta > Lepidoptera > Pyralidae > Rhodophaea > Rhodophaea formosa. The sequence continues at coordinate 5,841,394 of OY720223.1, forward strand.
CGAATTTTTGTATATACAATTAAATTGTTAATATCAGGAACGGCTTCGTTTTTTTTTTCATATAGAGCTAGCAAGGTCACATCCACGGAGAACTTCTTAAAGTGAAGCTCGTGCATCCAGGAGCTCAATTTTCGACTAGAATGTGGGACTTCACCAGTCACCACTCCGTTCGTATTCACATGTGTGAATAAAATCAACGAGTGCTTCTGCTTATTTTGAATCGTTCGAATAGTCTTTATATTTATTTCTTGGCTTTGTGGATGGAACCGTAACTGCAGCCTATGAGACCCAATCAAACCCGGTGGGCCCGTATCGGACCGGTGGGACCCAAAGGGACTGAATGGGACCCAACAAAAAGACTAGCTGAAAGTGCAAATGGTGCTTAGGTTTTTATGTATAACACCGCCATTTTTTAAATTTCTCAAACTGAATCGGTAAGAATATTCTCTCGAAAGAGATTATAAACATGCTCTCAAAATTTAACGAAAAGCGGTTGAAAAGGGGGCCTAAGGAGAACAGCCGTACAATAGTCTTTATCTAGTCTCATTTTCGAAAAATATATTCCAAATTTTGAATGTATATTAATAATTGATACCTTAGGAGGCTTTTTAATTAGATTTCTTGGAGGTGGCGCAGCGTGGGCGCATTGTGACGGGGCGCGTGGCGCGCCGTGTCGCAAACGCCTTGCGAAATATGCGCTATGACTCTATGGCTATGGTCAAAGGCCGTAATGAAATACTCCATTGTTTGCCCGGGGACACCGGCGCTTTTTGCGTTTTGTTCATTCAATAACAGTATCGTTACGCCCTCCTACCGTTGGAAAGAAATACGTCCGAAAAACGTTAAAATTTCATGGCGATGATTATATTTTGTTGCAGTAGCTTTTTATAATTTTTTCATTGCATTTAGCGTTTATGTTTCGTAAGTAAAACTTGAAAGGAAGAAGGAGACAACTAGAAAATGCTTTATGACTGTTAAATACCACTTGACGAACTAGCCGAAGTAGTATAACGTGGACATGCTAAAGAATATCTGAGCTCACATTTAGTTTCGTCTCGTCCAAAGAAAAGGCAACGTCAAGAAAAAGGGGAAATTTAATTAAATGTTCTACGTTCATAGGTGAAATATAATCTAAATCTTCAACGTTCGTATACTAATGGTGTTTTGTTCTTTGTTGACAGAAAACTTGGCGCCGTCAGAACTGAAGAAACTTAGGAACAAACAAAGGAAAGCGAAACGCAAAGCCGAACAAGAAAGTGCGCTGGCCGCACAAGTACAGGTGCGTAATTCATCTTTCTTAGATCCTACTCAAGAGGAAAGGCTTACTGAAAATAGTCCTAAAAAGGGATTTATGACGCATGAAAAAGCATAACGTAAACTGTATTTTGCTGCATTGACCCATTTAATAAATGAACTTTGCTCACATCCGTTTGCCAAGCGTTTTGCGTATGGCAAAGACCATGATAGAAATCCTTGGGGGAGGCCTGTGTCCAGCAGTGGAATTCAGAACAGCAGAAGGGATGATGATGATCTTGATCATATGTACTTTCAACCGACTATCAGGTCTGCTAAATCATGCGACGTCAAGAAGAGCGCAATGATTCTACAGATATTTTAAAATTTAACCTTACTTATTATCTGAGCTGCAGTGGCGCCGGCGTTGTAATTCAATGAGGTTTTTCTAAAATGATCACTACCAGATTGCAGCACTGTGGCGGCGACGTCGAAAAGCCGCTGTCATTAAATAATATTTGACCCGCAGCAACCTGTGATTGGGCCACAAACTGTCATTTTGGCCCAAACACAGCTTGCCGGACCCTACGCCTAAGTGCTGCCGCTGATTGTTTCAAAACACCTTCATTACATGAACACAGAATTTCTTACTAAGAATTTTTCGCGTAGTAAGAATTTCTTGGGATAGCTGAACTTGTAAAACTATGTTGCAGGTTAAACGCGAGCAGCACCATAAGGCGCGGCAGCAGCAGGAGCAAGGTGACCCTGAGGCGCCGCAGTTAGACGAGCTCATCCCCGACAAACTAGCCAGGGTCGGTGTTGCTATTTTACCTGATAATGCCTTTAGAATCGCCTTCATTTTCTTTTATATCATTCCCTCCCTTGTCGTTAAGGATTCGGCCTTACTCGAACGTTGCCATCTGTATGAAAATACTTACGATCTAGACAGAATGGAATTATATCAGTAGCATTATTTAAATTAGACCTATATGACACTGTCTGTAAACTTATATTAATTACCGCGGAGACACTGGTGAACTAACAAGTTCACAGAAACGGACCGAGCAAGGAAAACCCGTTGAACCAATAAATTTACAGAGATTCCCTGGAGAAGCAAGCTTTGTAATATGTCCGTGTATACTAATTATTTCACCAGTGTCTTCTAGGTAAAAGTGTACAGAGACTGTCACACTCTTATTTGTTAGATGCTACTGACTAGATCCCTACAATATAACCTGTCTCTTTCTCGTTCCTCAAGAGGATCCCGTTGAGTGACCTATGTGATCATAATAGACGGACTTCTTTTGTTTCGCCAATTCATTCTATGTTTGAGAACATTTCCATTTACCAACAATCCGTCCACGTCTCGTATGAAATGTGTTTTAATTCATCGTGACTTGTTCTTAGAAGTCGTAAAATTGCACAGTACGTGCAATTGGCTCACGACGCAAATTAAATAATGTCTTATGTCAAATGCCAATGGATGCAGGGAACGCCCGCTACCACCGGAAATTAGCAGTGACGTGACCTTCGGTCGACTTCCATAGGTCATTCTTGTACTATTTTAGATAGAGAAATATACTGTGTCATTGTCTATTTTTATATAGCAGCGTATCATGTCCAGTCACGACACGAGTACTAATATGTAAACTGATTGGTTCTTAAGTTAATGTTATAAGGTCTAAACTATAAGTGGGCTATTTTCGTAAAAAAATATAATTAGTCCGTTAGTTAGATTATCAAAAAACATTTGACATGTGTTTTTTCTTTTGTCAATCAAGAAAACAATTATAAAGATAGCCCGTTAAAATTGTGTGGGACGTCACTAGCCAGTACACTTTTTAGTGGCCTGTGATGTCACAAGCCCCCACTCATGAAGTTTGACACGCTTTATCTTTAACATTCATTGTTGAATTAACGAAAGAAAAAATACGTGTCCAATATTTTTTCATTGTCTAACTGACGGTTTAATTTTATTATTAATTTTTGACCCAAGAAACTAGCCTATTAGATAATCTATTATCAATATATTAAACACATATTTTTTCTTTTGTCAAATAAACGAAGAATTATAGTTATAAAAAAATATATATAGCAATTAAAATTCCACGTGACTTCTTAGTATGCTACACTTTTATCTTCATCATTTATTAATTGACAAAAGAAAAAACACGTGTTTAATATGTTTTGATTAGGTATGTAACTGACGGAATAATTTTAATATTATTTTTTTGACCCAGTAAACCAGCTTATAGTTATACATATACGGTCGTGACTGTACATATAAATTAAGATCAGATCAATATCTGTGTATCAAGTATTTTAACAAGCTGTTCGGTATACCTATTATAATCATTTAGTACATACATACCATATTAAGATTGATATGTGTCAAGAGTGTCAACCAGCTTTTGCGATAAAAGTTTACTGCATATTTACTATTACCGACTCTACGGGACCTATCGCGATTACCAGATAGAGAGAAGTTCTTCAGTCTACTAGATGAGCTTGCCCTCACTTATACACGGTGACTACTACTGATAGTTTTAGAACCTTGACCCGGATGAACAACCTATGGGACCAATGCTGGGAACTCAAAAAATGTCATTTCCTTAAAAAGATCTTCAGCGACCCGTTCTTCTCAAGGGAATGTCGAGTGTCAAGATACACGCTATATAATCGCAAATTTGTAGAGATTGTAAAGATTCAAGATTCAATCGTTTATTTAATATAGGTTTCTTTGAACACTTATTAATTGTCATACTTGTGTTTACAATTTTTACATAGAAAAAATTTTGATGACGTCAGTAATTTACTTATGACTAATTTTAGGCCGCTTCCAAAGCGGAGTGCAGAAGAAGCGGCAACAAACTGCACGCGCATTTTCGCCAAACGAAGTCAACTCACAATTTTAGTTAACCTTAGATACTATATAGATATATGGACAGATTATGCATTGTTCTAATTGAATTTCATTATTAAAAATAAAAAAAAATAAATGTTTATAAATACAATAAACCGTATTCATAGCTTAAATCTTTATCTATTTTCCAGGTAGAGGACCCATTAGAACAAGCAATCAAGTTCCTACTGCCGCTGCGGACGTTAGCGGCCGACAGAATAGACACACATTTGATGGCTTTCGAAATATACTTTAGGAAAGGTAACCCATGCTTTTATTTCAATATTTTAACCTAATTAAAAAAGGAGTTTATTAATTAGTTTTTGTATATGTACCTTAAATCTTTACCAGTTTCTAAACACTTGTGCCAAATTTAATAACTGTGTGTATATTTGTTGGTGAGATAAAAATGAAGAGCGCGCCGTTGATATTTTGGCTATCAAGGAGCCCACAAACTATCCCCTTCCAAGGGGTAGGTAGGGGTAGGCGGATTTATAGTGGTCGTGGTGTATGATTTTTCAAAGTTTGTACATTCCATAAAGATCAGATATAAGTTAATATTTTCTTGTGATATTCCAGAAAAACCCCTGCTAATGCTACAGAGTTTAAAGCGGGCGTGGAGACTGAACAGCGAACACCATCACCTGCACGACTGTCTGCTGCGGTTCCAGAAGTGGCTGGACGCGGCGAAGGCGTCACTGAACTCGCACGTGTTAACTGTCATCGACTGTGAAACAAAGCCGGTAAGTATAGAGATAGTTAGCGACGACTGAACACTACACCAACACTAGTCTGCTGCGGTTCCAGAAGTGGCTGGACGCCACAAAAGTGGCGCTGAACTCACATAGAGACAGTCAGCGACGACTGAATACTACACCAGCACTGCGCGACTTTATTCTGCGGTTCTAGAAGTAACTAGACACGGCGAAGATGGCGCTAAAATCACAGAGAGACAGTCATGCGACGACTGAAAACTACACCAGTATTGCTTTCGTACCTACTGAGATGTAGAACTGAACAGCGAACACCATCACCTGCACGACTGTCTGCTGCGGTTCCAGAAGTGGCTGGACGCGGCGAAGTCGACGCTGAACTCACACGTCTTAACTGTCATTGACTGTGAAACGAAGCCGGTAAGTACGGAGATTATTAGCGACGACTGAACACTACACCAGTATTGCTATAGTACTGCGATTTAGAAGTCACTAGACGCTGTGACGGCGACGCTGAACTCGCACGTGCTAACTGTTATCGACTGTGAAACAAAGCCGGTGAGTATAGAGATTGTTAGAGACGACTGAACACTACACCAGTATTGCTATAGTACTGCGATTTAGAAGTCACTAGACGCTGTGAAGGCGACGCTGAACTCGCACACGTGCTAACCGTCATCGACAGTAGACGAAGCCATAAGTACAGAGATTTCTAAGCGACTACTGAACACTACACCAGCGATGTGTGACTGCTTGCTGTGGTTCAAAGGAGGCTGGATGGTCCGATGACGGCGCTAAACTCACATACCACTACACGCAAAGATGAATGAACAGCGAATGCTTGCATATGACATGCATATGTTACATTGAAAATTCGTTATGTCTATCAAAAATGTATTAATTCTTTCCAGAACTACAAGCTAAAAGTAGTGCCATGTATTAAACTCATATTTGTCCTAAATGAATGGCAGTACAGCAGTACATTACAGATTATGGTTGTAGCATTTAACGCTAGAATAAAAGCATTTGGTTAAATGCTCGAGATAAGTTAACCTCGTGCTGTTTCTGTCTTGCTAGGTAATTCAAGACAGTGATAGCTAGAGACTAAGGACCTTCGTTGATCATCATCAACTAAAAGAGCTGGGCTCTTGTCGGTGGCGCTTTTTCCATTTCTTTCTTTTTTCCGACAGGTTTTTTTACTTCTCGTTAATTAGCAACTTTAAGTTTTTATTTTGTTTCATAGATTGATTCATGGGGAAAAATAGAAGAAAAAAGGGGACCGGGAAGCTTGCCCTTGATATTTTTCCCTACAAGAACATCTTTTGACCAAGTATTTGTTCCATTGTGTGTGTCCCACCATCTTTCCTCAAAGGACGTTACAGTTAAAATATTTTCATGTTTTCGGGCAAAAATAGCAAGCGTGAAAGAACCTAATATCGTTTTGGTGCCAATGTTGCAGATGGTGGCGGGGCGCAGCCCGGTGCAGATGGCGGAGCAGTTCATTGCGGGCGCGGGGCGGCGCTCGCAGGCCGCGGCGCTGTGGGGCGCGCGAGCTCTACGTCGCCTGCTGCCCGAGCGCGGCACTGAGGCGCTCGAACTCGCCACCAGACTGGACTTCCCCGACACATCCATACAGGTATTTACCATGACATACCTACATATCATCTCGTAAAGCTCCTTAAAATGGCAGTGGGCGGGGCACATGGCAATGGGCGGGCCACATGGCAATGGGTAGGGCAGAAAGGTTCTCGAATGGCGGCCACGCACCGGCAAGCGCAGCGTCGGACACCCACCTACCGGTGGTCCGACGACCTGACTAAGGTAGCAGGAAAACGCTGGATGCAGGCCGCTTCCAACCGGTCATTTTGGAAATCCTTAGGTGATGCCTATGTCCAGCAGTGGACTTCTCGCGGCTGAAATGATGATATTATCAAGTCTTTATCCCTTGCGAGACACGCCGCTGTGGGACGCGCGAGCGCTGCGCCAAGGCGCTCGAGCTCGCCAGGCAGCTGAACTTCCCCAACACCTCCATACAGGTATTTACCATTACTCACTACTTGCTTTTCCTTAACTATTTATAAACTGATTAGACCTGCAGATAAAAAGGCTTTAGATGATTGAAGCGAATACTAAGAAACGTGCAATAGGTTCTTTATTCTTCTTTTTCTTATGATGTCAATCATTCACACGATTTCGAGCTTGAGCGATGGTCTTATTTATCCCGGCGGTATTCCCAAATTGATATGACATTGGAACTTACAAAAAGTATTTTCCTTAAGGGTCCGCACTAGGCCAAATAGCGACACCAATTCATTTTATTTCTAATACTTTACGAATAAAATCAAATTCAAGAATGTGGGTAATATGTCTTAATAAATAACCTGAAGTATTTTTTGAGTCATTTTGGAGAAATACTGATTACCGCCTAAAACGGCCGTTTTTGGCGGTAATCAGAAGTTCTCTTGAAGACTTTGTCCACGGGAACACTTGGAGTGGTCCTATTCTACTCTGCCGGAAACCACAAGGCGAATTAGATATCTATTCCTGCAGAATTATAATATCTATGCTGTAACATTTCTGTCCTGCCTTTTAAACACGTTTTTATTAGCTTCACTTGTATGTAAGAAAATCTTGGAATCTCAATTTGACCCACTTCCCGGTCTTCGATTAGGATGAATAATTGCACACACTCTGAGTTCTAATGACAGTATATGAAAAGCTTGTTCTTTCCTGTAATTTTTTTTTAACTAATTATACATTATTCAGATACATGTTGGTGACCCAATGAAATTGGGTTCCAAATGTTCAGTATACATTTTAATGATCTCGTCATTCAAAGTGATATTTTTTCGCAGGGCTGCGTAGAAGTGCTAGAGAGCCTGCGGGATGGAGACTTCGGGTCGTGCGCAAAAGAGACGGCAGAGTACGTGGCGGCGTGTCGCAGCCGCTACCCCTACGCCATCGCCTTCCAGCCCCCGCAACCCCCGCAGCCCCCCGCCGACCCCGCGCCCGCGCCCGCCGACAACTAGGCCCACACTGTGCCCACAAGTGTGCACGGCGCCTTCACACCAGTTCCTGTTAGGTAACCTAAAACTTCTATTCAGGGTTTTTTTAAAACATAATAACCTCTTAATATCGGAATCTGGGAATTCAGATAACAGAATATAGAAAAAGGTGAAAATATTTAGACTTCCCATAGAAACTCGACCAGGTCGGTGAATTTGTATGGAATTTTCTCCGATTTTCTGTAGGTCCATATTATGTTAGGGATTCTGATTCCAATATTAAGAGGTTATTGATATTTTAAAAATAACCCTGTTCATTCTGAAATAGACGAGCCGTATGTACCAAATTCTGAAGCGTTCAAAGGGAGCTAGTAAACACTGTAGCGCTTAGCTCACACCTAAAATCTGTACTGTGAAGACGCCGGCCACGTCACGTGACTTTTAAATGTCTGTTTATTGGACACCAAAGACTTCTTATACCTCTATGTCTGGTAACAGCCTTGCACAGAATGTCGCTCGCGCCCTACTAAGGACGAAAGTAATAATATCGCGCGTCAGCCAAAGACTTCTACATAAACTGAGGTAGACGTACCCTACTCCAATAAACAGACATTTTGCTGTCTCTCCAAGTCTTGCGCATCCAGGCAAAGCCGAGGTTCGTCCCTCCCGGGAACCCTTTGGTGTTGTTCGCCTTACAGGTTGAGGGCAGTCTACTCTCACCTCAAAAGTCCGGTGAAGTAGCGAAAGCTCATTTGGAGCTAGCTACGTAGTCCATTAAAAAAAAAGAAACCCATTTAAAAGCAATCGTGTCACCTGACGTGGACGGCGTCTTCACGGTATAGAGTTTTGTGAGCTAAGCGCAACGGTGTTAATTAGCTCCCTTTGAACGCTTCAGAATTGGTACGTACGGCTCGTCTACCTTAGTTTTTATAGAAGTCTTTGTGCCTACCCACCATGTGGTAACAGCCTTGCGTGTGTGATGAGCGGTGAGGGTGGCACCTACAGGGCCCGGAATGTCGCTCGCGCCTTACTAGAGACGAAAGTAATAATACCCCGTGTCAGCCCGCGCCTGGCTAGTAGGCGACAGTCGCAGACTCGGCCTGTTAGTTCGTACGCAAAAAAAAACCGTATAAATATCCCATTGAGCTGTGATATGTTATCATAATTACAGTTAAAAGGTAATTAAACAAAACTCTGATGTAACCTTTTTCACATGTACGAGGGTCATTTGAAAAGTTCTTAGCCTAACATTGTTTGAGTCATTGGTATATTTTATAACTACCCTCATTTTGTAGCTACATTATTTAGTAACAAGAATGCAAAGTTTAGTTTATTCACAATAATTCATTGTTCATTTACACGTGATATCGTAAATCAAGTCAGAGCTGTTTTTGAAAATGGATAAAATTGAACTTCGTGCAGTGATCAAATACTTGAATTTGAAAGGTTTAACTCCAAAAGCCATACATGAAGACATGTCTGCTACTTAAGGTGAGTCCGCTCCTTTATATGCGACTGTTAAAAACTGGGTAGCAGAGTTCAAACGTGGTTGTGAGTCCATTCAAGATGAGCCCCGTAGTGGTCGGCCCTCAACTGCTTCCACCGATGAAAACAAAGAAAAGATCTGTGATTTAATTTTATCTGATCGAAGATTGACTGTCGAGGAAATAGCTAAGACTGTAGGCATCTCTTCTGAGCAAACTCATCATATAATTACTACTGAACTTGGACTCTCTAAGCTGTCTGCGCGGTGGGTACCGCGGCTGCTTTCAGTGGAACAAAAACGCAACCGATTCACAACTTCCCGCGACTGTTTAGAGTTATATGAGGCAGATCCACAGGAATTCATTGAAAGATTTATAACCATGGATAAAACCTGGGTTCACCACAATACACCTGAGACGAAAGAACAATCGAAACAATGGAAAAGGGCAGGATCACCCACCCCAAAGAAAGCAAAGGTGGTTTAATCGGCCGGCAAAGTCATGGCATCAGTTTTTTGGGATGCAAAGGGTATAATTCTGGTGGATTATTTAAAAAAGGGTGAAAAAATAAACTCCGATTACTATTGCAACCTTCTGCGTCGTTTAAGAGAAAAAATCAAAGAAAACCGTCCAGGTTTATTGAGAAGGAAGGTCTTGTTTCATCAGGACAATGCGCGCGTTCACACCTCTGTGAAATCCATGGCAGAAATCCATCAGTGTGGCTTTGAATTGTTACCTCATCCCCCATATTCACCGGATTTAGCACCGTCAGACTTTTATCTGTTCCCAAAGCTGAAAAATTTTTTAGAAGGTAAACATTTTTTTACAAATGAAGAGGTTATAGCTGCCGTGGACACCTATTTTGAGGAGTTAGACGAAGATTTTTTTAAAACGGGTATCGAATCCTTACCGGGTCGATTGAAAAAGTGTATTGGGCTCGGGGGAGAGTATGTTGGAAAATAAAAATGAAATCAAAATCATGCGGTTTCATTAAGTATGTCAGGCTAAGAACTTTTCAAATGACCCTCGTAATTAGAAAACAGCAGTTTTTGCATTGCTTCATAAAGGATGCGCTAGTCCGGAGCACGAACTCGTCGGCGCACGTGGCTAATTTGCGTGCTATTTCGCTGAGAAAGGGATAGACTCGGTTATGAACAATGCGGAACTACTTACACCGATTTATAAGCACATCGGAACTACAGTCTAGTGTGTGCAAACAGAAATATTGTTGAAAATCTAAATATTCGTCGTCTAAAAATTCGCGAGTATGCGTTTGGCAGAAGTGTTCTTGTGATAAAACAGCTGAATGTTTTAATTAAAAGTAAAGATTTTTATTTTTTTAAATAACCAAACTATGCTTGTATGAATTTTGTTTTAGAGAATTTACACTCCTTCCGGTATTTAATTGTGCCCAAAATTGCGTTAAAATTACGTGTTGAAATGGAATGTTTTGAGACTCATAACTTTTAAAGTACTTATAATTTTATAATTATGATTCCATACAAGCATAGATAACGACAAGACAAATCGATAGAATTAAAAACTTTTAACAGAAAATACCGAACAACGGAGCCATCACCCTACACAATTTGTATGGCGAAACACCTGACTAGCGTACCCTTAAGCTTGAAACCCAAAACCTCAATAAGTGGTACCGCCCCCTGACACGTTATGTCGTATGAAACATATTGAAAGGGTTCTCTAGTAGCGCGCGAGCGACAGTCATATTGGGATGCTCTGTGATGGCATCCATATTTATTTTCAATACAATCGCGGACTCAAAACTTGCCGCGCTCCTCTTTTGGACTTAGAATTTTGTACAGGCGCGTAATGATCACATTTCATGCAGTCTACTTATGTTCGAAAGAAGAAGCGCTGGTCTGCTAGGATGTATAAACTTTTAGCTCAAAATTGCGTGTATTGAAACCTTTTATTTGGATAAGGGCTGAAGGTTCTTACAAAGTGCGCTGGTAATATCGTGCAATTTATGTCATATTAATTATTTGCGACTAGCAACTAATTCAAACGGGAAGTAATGGCGACTTGGGCTCAGAACATTTACTTCACAAATAACAAAAAGAGGTAACGATAAAAGTTTCATTCGTTTTTTTTTCTGCTTTCCATTAAGTAAGACTGACAATAATGGCGCGATTTCACCTCTGATTCTAACACCTTACACTAGATGGCAGCACTAAGTACTCAACTTCGATAAGAAGAGCTATTTTTAACGCTAGGTGGCGCTACCAATACCTGGAGATTTTCCAAATGATTTAGTCGTTGTGGGGTGATTATGAAAATATTATTTTAAAATATATAAATTGACAGTGACTGATGTCGTGTAGTAACTTATGAAATCAACAGCTCTTTGCGCCCGATGCAGTACTGCCATCTAATTTGAAACTAATTATCTTTTTAAAGTCATATACAAATACCTGTACCATGATATGATGAACTGGCTTCACAGACGCAAAATCAAAGGTCAACGTATTGATGATTTAGGCGCATCCATGAAATACAAACGCGTGTATTAACACGCTTCTTACTTACTCACACTCACTGTCCAATCAAAATCTCACTACATTTCAAAATAGAGGGTGGCGCATAATGCCCAAAATTATATGTTTTATAATATGGTAAAATTCGACATATCGGAACTGACTTTTTCGTTGCGAGGTTAATGTAACCCGACTAGGGTTGGTGGTAGCCGGCCGTTCATGGCTATGGTTTTCCATGAGTTGTTTGTGCCTATAGTCGCCTTGTATGTCCATAAAATGATATGAGCAGTGCTTTTTAAATGTGTTACATGCCTTTCAATACATCCTTTTTAGGGTTCCGTAGTAAACAAGGAACCCTTATAGTTTCGCCATGTCTGTCTGTGTCTGTCTGACTGTCTGTCTGTCTGTCTGTCCGTCCGCGGTTTTACGCAGAGACTATAAGTACTAGAAAGCTGTAATTTGGTATGGGTATGTATATTAATCATGGCAAAAAAGTGGTAGATTAAAAAGTTGAAAAAAAATTTTTTTTAGGTTAGCTCCCATACTAGTAAAGTGGGAGAGTATTTTTTTTTCTCTATTTACCCATCGTGTGTGGTATCGTTAAATAGGTCTTTCAAAAATATTGTGAGGTTGAGAACACCATTTTTCGATTTAGGGATCCGTTTCCGAAATATTTGGTTTTAAAGTGCGAATTTTTGTTAGAGGTAAGTGTCCCCCCCCCCCTCTATCTGCTAAACGGTTATATATAGATACGTAAAAAAAATTACAACAGTAGTATATATACTGAAGTTTAAAGGAAAACTATCAGAGCTGAGTTCTAAGTACAAACTAAAAAGTTATAGGCAACCAACTTATAAACTGTAAAATTTCATACTTTTTTCATTGTTAGATGTTTTGGGTCGTTAAACTGTAAGGTGCGAGTGTGAATAGTGTGAACTCAAAGCTGTCATTCGCAACTACGGAACCCTACACTGCGCGTGGCCGGACACGCGCTTGGCCGGTTTTTTTTACTATGAGTTGTTTGAAAGTCGTCGGGGTATTTGAATTCGTTAGATATTTCAGCATGTTCCAAAAATCTCATCTAGTTTAATAATAATTAGAATTTTTAAAGCATAATATTGTTTATTTAAAATTGTGGTGTAAATTGTTTTATTGTGATTTGGGTTTACCAAAAATATTTTTAGGTTTAATCTGAATTATCTAGCGTATTCAAACCCAGTGATCGAAATTATGAATTTATTGATTTTGTAGTGACATCTGCGGCTTAGTTAGGATCATACCTAAGATTTGATTTCATTATATTTTTAGTGGGCCTCGTTGTTAGTAAATGAGGTTTGCTCAAATACTGTATATAATTGAATTAGTGTCACAAAGGATTTTGGTTGGTCTTGATATAGTACTAAAACCGGTTTTACCGCTGGTAAAATATTTTTTTTTATACAATTTAATGTTACATTACTGGTATTGTTCAACTAATCTAGTTATTTTAACTGTAGGTAATTTTATACCATCCAAGTTGTCCGCGATTGTAATTAATTTACCATTGTTTGTAAAGTACCAACTATGAGCAATAACATAAATAGATAGAGATAATTTGCAATAAATTTGTGCTAAATCACTATGAAGGATCTTTTCTGCATCAACACATATTTGTACTAAGAATATGACTGTCACAGACATTTTACGCTGACATCCTTTAGTTGTCATATAAAGAGTATAAGGATGGCGAGTTACTAGGTTAAACACAAGAACATGTGTAGTTCATAGGACTCCCTCTGTTTCAGTCGGTTAAAATGACGATTTGACAGTCCTATTTTTAGAAATTAGATTTCTAGGCCTATTTGCTAACTTTTGGCTAACTACGGTGTGTTTAACGGTTTGATGGTCACTAAAACATTCATTACGGTTTATATATCCTAAATAAAATATCCAATCATACGAAAGCCGCAATGGATGTTGAAGTGACGACCAAAACGTTGTACACCGTGTTTGTTAAAAGGTAGCAAATATGCCTCCTGTTGATATGAATTTAAAATGCAGTTGTTAATGTGTTTTGGCGCCGAAGACGCCCGTATTAAGGTATCGTCAGAGGGATACCAATTTCTGATGATGCATTCACACTGTACTTAAAAAGATTAATTATCTTACATTCAAAATCAATTATCACAATTTGCTACATGTTTTTCTTAGATTTTGTTACTTCCTATTTAAAATACGAATGTTTTTCGTGTGTGTAAGTGGCCTACTCTTGTGTCAGAATTTTCAAGCTGCTTAACGGCAATATAAGTATATCACTTATGAAGGAGCATTTGACTTTTGCTGCTGTTTGTTATAAAATGTTTGTTCATCTCTTTTGAACTTTTTTAATGCAGTGTGGATGCACAATGGTTGTCTGAAACACCCAAAACTACTATGAAAGCAATACGATGTTCCTCGATTTAGTTGTTAAGTGTTCCCCTCTCCCGCTTTATAATCATTCAGACCATTCTCAAACTAGATACCTACACATCATCATCATCATCAGGTCTTTTTTAGTCTCCACTGCAGGAGCACGACCCTCTCTGTACTACCACAGCCATATATTAGCCAGAGCAGTCAGAGGATTTGGCCTACACTCTCCACGCTGGCCATACCTACAAGTTTTCTCTGTGCGCGTAGCTAAAGCGTGGTAGTCTTCCGAGCCGACAATGTCTAAAGTTCTTTTTGTTTTTTTTTTCCTTTATTTAGAGCAGACCTTTGACTTTATACTCTCAAGACACCGTAACCGCAGCCTTTCTATCAATAATCAAAAAACTGGCCAATTTTTAAATGCTTGTGTGCGTGACAGCTTTATGTTAGCACACAATTCCCTCAAAATCAGTTAAATTGGTAGATGTGTGTGCGCGCGACAGATTATGAGTTGGACACTATTTTTTTCTACGCTTTAAAGCTAATAGAGTCTATCTAGGCTTTATATAATCTAAGGAGAAGACAAAGGGATCCAGCACATACAGCCAAGTTTTTAGTTTTCCACCCAAATCCCGTGCAAAATCCAGTGCCATGATAAATTCATTTGATTGCTTCAATGGAACCCTTGATGACAATTCTTCACGAGTTCACTCATGGTTTCATCATCATAGCCGACGCAACAAGGCGAGCGACTGATCGATAATAAATCTCACTGCAGTCGCACTATGAAATTTTATATTAGTCTTTCCACAAATCCATTCGGAGATATGGTATTTAACGTTTTTAAATCCGTTTAAAATCCACTGGAATATATTCGCAAAATGCGCTAAAACAAAACTGTGCATTTTTTCTAAAATTCGCGCCAAAGACTCCTATCTAAAGTCGAGTATGATATTACAGATACGTCAAAAAGAGATATATTTGTAGTAGCGTAGTCGAAACTCAAATATGGTCCACAATGTACCTAATATAACTATGAAAATTGTACTCTTTTCAAACTAATTTCACCCGTTTTTAACTCTAATTCTGTGTAGGTATCTAGATCCATTATAGATTCGCTTTGGAACTAAAATACTCTCGAAGCAATCGGATAGACAATGCTTCCCACAGTGTCTTATAAGCGTATGTATACAGTACGGCTGATGTTTCGAGGAAAACTGTGAGAGTGAGTGGTGAGTTAAAGCCAAGCTGTATATTATATAGCCTGACAAAAAAAGTCTAGTCGGTGATGCCGTGAGTAAAATCCGTGATTCCATAATAATTTTTTCTTGCAAAAGTTTTAAAAGTAATACCAAGGTTAATGTGCTGACATAGTTTATATTTTTAACACGCTTTTATTAGCTTCAGTTGTATGTAAGAAAATCTTGGAATCTTAATTTGACCCACTTCCTGGTCTTCGATTAGGATGAATAATTGCACACGCTCTGAGTTCTAATTACAATACATGACTAGCGTGCTAAAAGCGTGTTTTTTAGTTTTTAAACTAATTTAATATTTAATTTAATAAAAATAAATATTTACATATATAAATCAATACTTATGTATTTTCTTATCCTTAACATTCGAAAAACTGCCTTTTTGACCAATCGGGCTATGAACATAAAAAAATTTCGCTTGCGCTATTTCTATATGGTTACCCGCTCTCACCGCTTGCCTCGAAGCCGCAGCCTTAGTCTAGTCTGCGTTGACGCGCATGCGCCATGTTGTAATGGCATCCCAACAGCAACTTGTACAATAAACTCTTGACATAAATTAGTGTACATTATTTCAATATTTAATGTAAGCATTTGGTCTAAAGCCTTTGTAATCTCTCTTGACTTTTCTGTAAGGCCTTGGACACAGTGGCGACACGGTCGTACGATTACCAGTCAGAAGTATTGCAACGATAAGGGTCTTTTTAAATTAACAAAGTGGCAATATTGAGACGTCAGATCGCATAATGCACGTATTTGACAACAGTAATTCTTAAAAGCTCAAAACATCTTAAGTTTGTCATTCATTAGTTAAATAGATTTTTTAAATTAGCAATGCTATGCTCGGTTTATTACTATAATAGGGTAATATGACATTCATTCGCTTATTTTGAGCATTCGGATTAAGAATGATAAAGTGTTGATTAGTGTGATGAATTCATAAGACGTTTTAGTATTGCCAGCTAGAGTTAATACATTTGGAAAGACCCCATTGGTTGGGCCAGCCGTGTCTGCACTGTGGCCGGGCACAGCTCAATATGTGGGCTCACAAGTGTTCATCGTTATTCGACTAAACGTCATATTTTTAAAGTTTGTAACGTTCGACTCGTTTTAATATCGTGTAAAAATGTGTGGCAAATGTTGTTACCTCGCGCGATGGCAGAAGAGGTACGCTTTGTAAATAATTCTTATATTTAAGTTTGTACTATAACAGTAACGTTAGGTCTTTGACTTGAAATTTATTGAATTGACTGCTGCATGGGCGCTAGTGTGTAGTCGATGATAACACGGACTTATTATAACCGGATCGTTTTGTTTTGTTCTGTAGATATTTGTAAAGGTCAGACAATAATTATATAATTGAAATACTCGGATTGTAATGATTTCGAATCGAGTGGCTGCGACTGGTGCGCGGCGTGCGCGGGTCGCAGTGTGGCCACAGCCCTATTTCCACTGAAATACGATGTGCTCAATTGGACGAACGAAATTTCAGATAACTTTATAGTTACTTCACATCAAGTTAGGGCCAGAAATACAGTCAGTTTATTTTGGTCTGTATGTCTCAGGAATAGGAGTAAAGATTCTGAACATAATATTTTATGTGGTACAAAATGCAGTTGTGTGACTAGATAGGTACAAGTCCAAGGTATATCGTTTTCAGTGGAAATGCTATGAATTTCGCTTTGTCCCTCACGCCAATGTAGCACTGTTTGACTATTGAGAACCACCTTGTTAATTTTATTGTATCCAAGTCGTGTGAGCGGAGAATTTGTCCCTGTCATCTTGTAAATAAAGTAATAAAATTTATTTTACAAATTTATTTATATTTCTGTTTTATTTATATTCCATTACTCCAATGTTTATGTATAGGCCGTGTGGTTCCCGGCAGAGTAGAATAGGACCACTCCAGGTCTCCCGTGGATGTCGTAGAAGTCGACTAAGGAAACACAAGCTAAACCATAGAAGTATGAATTCAGAGAGACGATTTTTTTTTAAATCTATGAGCTAAACAAAGCTATTAACATCAAAGAGACCTCTCCAACCCGTCTGGCCAGCGTGGTCTGTGTGCCATGGCTAATATATGGCTCTGGTAGTACAGAGAGGGACGTGCTCCTGCAGTGGGAACTAACAAAGATCTGTTGATGATGATAAAGACTCCAATGTGTAAGTGAACAGCTTCGCTCAACCTCGCACTAAAGGTAAACTATGAAGTTCAGCGGCAACTGCAACTATCGCGTTGAAACATATTATTCTAACAGATGATAATCATTAATCATCATCACAGCAATATGAAGTCCACTGGACAATGGAGACAGATCTCTCTGAAGGATTTCCATCATTGAGGTGTATTGCCTGCCACGCAAACTAGTTTGTGAGCGAAGTTTGTTTGACTATCATCAAAACTGCCAGGAAACATTCCACTTCTAAGGAAGTATTCCTGAAAACTTCCAAGTTTGGCAACTTTGGAAGTTATCTAAAATATTGTTTCCTGAAATTATGTACAATGTCATTACATACCGTTAAATAATAATGTATAATATATATGGGTAGGCACTTTAAAAACACGACGCTTTATAAGAAAGAAAAGTAAAATAAAATTTGAAGTGAACGATATTAATTTTAATATGTAGGTATGTGTTATAGGAATTTACTAATAATATGTATGTAGGTCGTGTGGTTCCCGGCAGAGTAGAATAGGACCACTCCAAGTCATCCCGTGGATGTCGTAAAAGGCGACTAAGGAAACACAAGCTAAACAAAGCTTACTAACATCAAAAAAACCTCCAACACGTCTGGCCAGCGTGGAGAGTGTAGGCCACATCCTCTGACTACTCAGGCTAGTATATGGCTCTGGTAGTACAGAGAGGGTCGTGCTCCTGCAGTGGAGACTGGAAAGACCTGATGATGATGATGAATAATATGTACCAAACAAAAACCGGCCAAGTGCGTGTCGGGCCACGCGCAGTGTAGGGTTCCGTAGTTGCGAATGACAACTTTGAGTTCACACTGTTCGCGCTCGCACATCACAGTTTAACGACCAAAAACATGTAACAATGAAAATGTATGAAATTTTACATTTTCGAGTACATTTTATAATTTGTTTGCCTATAACTTTTTAGTTTGTACATAGCACTCAGCACTGATAGTTTTCCTTTCAACTTCAGTATATATACTACTGCTGTAATTTTTTTCACGTATCCATATATAACCGTTTAGTAGATAGAGGGGGGGGGGGGGGGGGGGACACTTACCTCTAACAAAAATTTGCACTTTAAAACCAAATATTTCGTAAACGGATCCCAGTGTAGCTCCCATACAAGTAAAGAGGGAATAATATTTGTTTTTGCATACAAACCCAACGTGTTGGATATTGTTAGATAGGTCTTAAAAAATATTGTGAGATTGGGAACACCATTTTTCGATTTAGGGATCCGTTGGTTTTAAAGTGCGAATTTTTATTAGAGGTAAGTGTCCCCCCCCCCCCCCCCCTCTATCTGCTAAACGGTTATATATAGATACGTGAAAAAAATTACAGCAGTAGTATATATACTGAAGTTGAAAGGAAAACTATCAGAGCTGAGTTCTAAGTACAAACTAAAAAGTGATAGGCAACCAACTTATAAAATGTACGCGAAAATTTAAAATTTCATACAATTTTCATTGTTAGATGTTTTAGGTCGTTAAACTGTGAGGTGCGAGTGTGAACAGTGTGAACTCGAAGTAGTCATTCGCAACTACGGAACCCTATACTGCGCGTGGCCCGACACGCACTTGGCCGGTTTTTATGTGTAGGGTTGAAGACGGATTACGTACGACTACCTACGTTTTTTGTTTAAAATAATTATATTTGATTCGAATTTCCATTTAGCACGCTAACCCCTCGTACATCCTTCAGGCATTCATTGTACACACCGTAAGGGATAAATGTATTATTAATACCTACTTATATAAGTATATAGGTATCGTAAAGTAATTTCCATTTCTTCTATATTCAAAACATTAAGGTGTTCCCTTTATAGGTCAGTGCTAAAAAAACAATATTAACGACAATCTTAATTGCATTATTCGCTGACTCGTTAAGTGTGTAATAAAGGTTGAAAAATAGCGGATTTATGCTGCAAATTGATTAAATTGCGGCCCCCGGGATCTCCCGAACGAGGCAGGGGATCAGGCTGATTGCGTCCAAAAAAATGGTGGATAACTTGCGAAAACAAACGCCTGTATAAAAAAATAAGTAGCATACCTCTTCTATTATATTAGCTGTAAAGGTTCTTGGAGATAGCGAATTGGAAATTACTAAGTATTCTTATGTAGGTAGCGTTCCCTGCAATTTTTATGCGTATAGGTACCTAATTTATGTGTGCTCTTATGATGTTTATATATCATTGTAAAGTTTGTTCAAAATCTGCCAATTATATGAACATTGAAATACGTAACAACAGGTTACTCACGTAAATAGTCCGCTACTGGCCGACATGTTTCGACCTAATCCGGAGGTCTTCCTCAGGGCGAATGTGAAGTGATCAAGTGAATCGAGACGCGCGCACGACGACTTCGTACGGCCTGAAACATCCGGCCAGTTAGTTGACTATTTACGTGAATAACCCGATGTTACGTATTTTATTAAAGTTACGAACAATCATAGGTACCTACATAATAATCTTCATACTTTCATAGTATGATAAGTCTTAAATGTGCAGATAAGGTGTAAACATAGATATTACCTATAATTCTCATTAATGTTCCTATGTAGATACGAATACTATACCTAATACATTTATACGGGCTAGGCAGATCCCAAGTTTCAAGCCTTTGATCCAATGGCCATATTTAGCGTGGTGGTGAGCGTACAGGCGGAAAACAAAATCAAAATACATATTTCCATAGATTTTTACCCTGACAGCAATTTGTATTTCGTTTTATCTTTTCTCACAGACCAGCATGGAAGGAACTTTCACATTTATAATTAGTGAGATAAGCAAGCGATGGGTCTTTCGTTAGCTATCTTTACGGCCATTATATTGTAAACATGGCCTTTAAACCGCTCTGTCCATCTGCCTTATCAGGAGAAACAAACGGATAATAAAAGGATAGGTCAACGGCGTAACTTAAAAAGTACGGTCACCAGCAAAACCGTATAGAATTTTCTTAAAAATCGCTTGTAGCTACGGAGGTTATAAAACAATAGTAGCAATTTAAACCTTATGTATGATGCATAAGGTTATTGTTTTGTTTGTTTTTCGAATGTGTAAGTGATTGTTCTGATGTAATCATAGATATCAGAATATTTACTAGGTGATGTAATTGATAGACGCAATTGATTTTCACTTTTTGGCTATGAATGGATTTTGCTGGTCTGACACCATGGTAATTCATGCATGGGAGTCTGATTGCCGAGACCTCCTTGTTGTTGTGTCTTCACTTCTTCACACCCTTCACCGCTTTTGTGCTCATGGCATCTTTAATCTTCTTACCGGCGTAACCGAAATAGATCCCAATGGAGAATCCTGTGTTCGCCAGCAAATTTAAGTCTTTGAGTCAGCTATAAATCAGTCGATATACTCACAACTGGAGGCACAGCTATCAGAGGCGCAGCACGGGTTCCGTCCAAAAAGAAACACAACGAGCAATCTGCTTCAGCTGATGACACAAGTAGTGCCGGCATTGGACTCAGGGGCGCAAGTGGATGTAGCGTATTTCGATTTCCAGCGAGCATTCGATACAGTCGATAACGATATAGGTACTACTCATGAAACTGGCAGAAGCGGGCTTTACGCCGAAAACGCTTTCTTTCATCACCAGCTACATGAAATACAGACGTCAGTTTGCTGACTGGGGTGGGAAAAAATCAAGACGAGCTCCGTGGCGCAGCGGTCAACACGCCGGCCTGTGACACGGATGGTCCCGGGTTCGATCCCCGGTCAGGTCAAGATGAAAAATGATCTTTTTCAGATTGACCTGGGTCTTGGATGTTTATCTATATGTGTATTTGTTATAAAATATAGTATCGTTGAGTTAGTATCCCATAACACAAGTCTTTACTTCGGGGCTAGCTCAATCTGTGTGATTTGTCCGTATATATTTATTTATATACGAGATCTGGATTAAATCAAGGGAGTAATTTGAGACCCTTAGAATTTATGGTGCTCAACTTCCGGGAACACGTAGAATATTTGTAAGAAGCGCTATATGAAGCCTTGGTAAAAAGTCACCTTGAATCAAACTCGGCGGTGTGGTCACCCCATGAAATGAAATACAATGGTAGAGCGTATACAAAACAAGTTTACAAGATTTTTGTATCACAAACTGTTTGGCGTGTATCCGTTCTAGGTTCCCTTTGATGTATCCAACATTATTCGTTCTCGGAATGGTGGGATACAACACATTGAAGGTCAGGCGGAGTCTAAGCCTAGCGACACATGTTTTTATAATAATAAGGGGCAGACTTTCAACCAAGCCGTATTAGAGTGGGTGGCATTAAGCGTGCCGGACCGGAACGTATGGCGGCGGCGGCAGCCTCCTCTGTTCATAATACCAAGTTCGCTGAAAATACTTAATCAAGTAGCAAACAACATCGACGTCGTTGCTCATTGAGTGAATTCACAAGGATAACTTTATTTGTGTTGTGTTATAGTAGAGATATTTCTTAAAATTTTACTTACACTATTGTATTAGAGAAAGCCTGTAATAATCTTATAAAAAATATAAAATAAACAGAATAAACAGAAGTTTTAGTCGTTGAACATTATGCGTACCTAGATAATGATTCTGGTTGGAAGTTCCAGATTTGAGGTCTTCCGACGAATCTGACTTTGCTGGGCAGCATTCAGGAAGCTCCGCAGTGTCTTCTCGTCCAAAATACCTTAGTGCCTAAATTCTTCGATCAACGTGTGTTACCTACCAGTGATGACATACGGGTCCGAAACGTAGTCCCTTACTATAGGCCTTATGAAAAAGCTGAAGGTCGCTCAAAGAACTATGAGGCTATACTTGGTGTTTCTCTGCGAGATCGAATCGAAACGAGGAGATTCGTAGAAGAACAAAAGTCGCCGACATAGCAGTTGCGATGAAGATGATAATGGAAGAAAATGTAAGGGTATCCCATATTCTATACCCAATTCTCCTTGGTGGCGAGGTACTTTATTTGAGCCTTAAATTTTCTTACATCTGAACTACACTGTAACTTATAATACACAAACAACAAAAAAAAAAAAAACAGTCGAACCGAAGACCTTCTTAATGTCGGTTAGTAATGTATGAATTTCTTTCTTTGATATCATCGTCTGTATACAATACAATAATACAATGGAACTGAAATGCCAGCTATTGATTTGGCGAGAGTTTTACGGCCGTCACGTTAACGGCCGTCGGAGAGTTGGCGTCAGGACGGCCGGTAACTCCAGAACCGCCGCCAATACTGGTGTTAGATATTTCAGGCACCTAACGACTGTTATCAATGATGACAGCCGGTACAAACGGCTTAACGTACCTTTTGAAACTCGGCTCAAGCCTATCACAGCCGTCACGGATATAATTGAAGTAGTACCTACTAAGTAGAGTACCCTTTACAGTTACTTAATGTGCATCGTAGGTACAATGCCGGTTTGTAGACTTAGCTTTTGAACAGATTTCCAACATAACAGAATCTGTGTGCATTGATAGTGAAGTTACATTAA
Source organism: Rhodophaea formosa (assembly GCA_963082605.1). Taxonomy (NCBI): domain Eukaryota; kingdom Metazoa; phylum Arthropoda; class Insecta; order Lepidoptera; family Pyralidae; genus Rhodophaea; species Rhodophaea formosa. The sequence continues at coordinate 5,864,543 of OY720223.1, forward strand.
TGCGTTCGTCATTTAGTGTTAATTAGTGTTTAGTGAAGTGCCATCCAGCCCACTCGCTTTAGGTCGCTCTACACCGACACTACATTTATTGCTTATATTACTCGCAGGCTTTGCTCTCAGGTAAGTAAGTGAGTATTTCAGTATTCATCCCACAACAAGTGTTTCCACCAATTTCCTAATTAAATAATGAAAAAGGCAATGCCCGGGGTCGCACTAAAAATTTTATCATTTGTTCTGATTTTTTAAATAATTAATTTTTTAAAATTTTTCTGTGATTTTATTCGCGTAAAACTTCACCCTATATTATCCCATAATCAAAGATTATCCCCTTAGGGGTTCAATTTCTAGAAATGAAAGGAACCCCTGTACCAATTTTCAAGTTTCTGAGTACGGCAGTTTTTGGTTCGGCTGTGCGTTGATACATGTCATAGTTGATACATCGGTGTTAATAAAATAATTAACATTTTCATATGTGGGTAAAAAATCTATTTACATTACCTACACTAGTAGAGTATATAGTCAAAGTATATATCATACAAAATATATGTACTTAAACATACAACTAAACATCCAAGACCCAGGCCGATTTGAAAATATATCGTTTTCCATCATGACCTGGCCGGGGATCGAACCCAGTCCTCTCGTGTCGTCGGTTCAACAAACATTTCTACATAGATACATTCCTTATATACTTAGTCAAAGATACATTCATAAAAAAAGTATTATTTTCCCCTACTCGACTGTACACCTTGCTACGCTAGCTCGGTCAAAAAGGACAAAAAGAAACACCTCACGCCAAGGTGCTGGCGTCGGGTACATATCAGAATCTCAAAAACCATAACACCTTTATTTAAAATGTACGAACCCAAAATACCCGAACTCAAAACACCTTTTAAGATTTAAAATACATGAACACCTTACTTTACAATACCAGAATAATTAGGATTCTGGCGGTTTGCCGGCCGCTACACACGGTCGCTTCGCTCGTTCGCCTCGCGCATACATGATTTTAATTGATTTTTGTGATAATTTTTACTAAAAAACTAATAAGATGTAAATATGATTGACAATCACACGACTTGTTTTTATTTGCCCTACAATGTTTTGAGCTTATAAAATCAGTTAGGTATGTTAGGCTAAGTTTTTTTTAAAGTAAGGTATTTATGGATGAAGTACCTATTTCGTATTAATAACATATTTTGAGCTTCAGCTTTTCAACAATAAGGTAATTTAAATGATTTTTTAATGTATGGTAAGTATTTAGAATTCGGGTATTTTGGGCCCGTACATTTTAAGTTAAGGCGTTAAATTTTTAGAAATTCGGTTATGTACCCGCTGGCGTCAGTTACGAAGTACTTAAATCTCTATGATTTCAGCTAACTGGTATTGTCCACAGGTAATGCCAAATGCAGTTTTACAAACAAGTCTCTAATGACATTAATCGTTACATTTGACTCTAATGACATCGGTCATAAGTAGTCACAACTCTTCGAGCAACACGGCCTCCGTACCGGACTGCTCGAAGTCACAACTCTTCGAGCAACACGGCCTCCGTAGACGGATCACAACTAGATAAAAGTCATTAAGCAACGTCAGCTCCTCAGAGCAATAACTAAAGGTCAGCTCGCACAGTGATACTGGTTGACACACTCATACATACATAAATACTGTCACGTCTTTTTCTCTTGCGGGGTATATAGAGCCCAGGTCTTTAAGAGTCGCCTGGACGCGCATGTCTCCATGCCAACGGAAAAAGGGAATTGTGGCAATATTTGATAACTTAGGAGTAAAATTAAGCATTTAATCAATTAATCTCATTATAATCTACGTACGTTCCTATACAGCTTGGTTAAAATACCATAATATAATTATAAAGTTTTTATATAAGTAAATAATACTTATAAAAAACAACATCCAAGAGGTAAAGCTGAAAAGATCAGTTTCCATCTCGGCCTGACCATCGAACTCCGGACCTACCGTGTGCCAGCCTGGCATGATGATCATTAGGTCACAGGGGTCGTCCTAATCATAATAATATGTTGTTTACAATAACAATGATTCAAGACGACCTATCACTATCATACTTAAATAATTCCGGATTGCGTTATTTTAGTATCCTACCAACACCTTTGTTTTTGTTTTGTGGTTAACCGAGTCCAAAACAACTCCAGTCTTAACCAGTCTGAACCTATATTTAGGATTTTACTGGTGGTGGTGGTGGTGTACCTAATAAATAAATAAAAATAAAAATAGAGATGAAGCTAGAGGGATTTGTCTGGATCGTAGCAAGTGGAGATCCATAGTCTCTGCCTACCCCTATGGGAAAAAGGCGTGATTATATGTATGTATGTATATGTCGCAGTCATCTGGTTGAATCTGCTATTTGATTGAATGACTAGCGCGTTCATTGAATGACCACGTTTAATTGAATGACTAAAGGACAACACGTCAAGTCGTTGAACGTAACGTTCAACGTCTTGACTGAATGAACGTCATTTAGCGAAGTAGTTGAATCTTAGCCGACTTTGTAATATTTGGTGGTAGCATGATTTCCAAATCTTTATTTGATTTTACATATTTGCAATTTTTTCTTAGTTCTTAGAGTAGCCTAGGTGGGTCCATGATGTCATACCATTTTATTACAAATAACGCACTTTTATGTAAATATATATCGAAAAAATATCAACATTGACGAGCTCCGTGGCGCAGCGGTCAACACGCCTGCCTGCGACACGGAGGTCCCGGGTTCGATCCCCGGTCAGGTCAAGATGGAAAATGATCTTTTTCAGATTGACCTGGGTCTTGGATGTTTATCTATATAAGTATCTATTATAAAATATAGTATCGTTGAGTTAGTATCCCATAACACAAGTCTCGAACTTACTTTGGGGCTAGCTCAATCTGTGTGAGTTGTCCGTATATATTTATTTATTTATTATTTATTTTATTTATCTGTGCGAGCTGTGTGACGCCATATTTGTTTTGGTGACTACTAGCGCCGCAGTGGTAAAAAAGGAACTAAATTTCAATCACCTGACTGATTTTATGTCCGCTCTGTTCAAAGGGCTATGTTACAATCCGCTAACTAGTTGGACGTTGAGCGACGCTTGTTCAATCAAGGTTCGGCCTAGTCATTCAATTAAACGTGGTCATTCAATGAACGTGCTAGTCATTCAATCAAATAGCAGATTCAACCAGATGACTGCGACATATATGTATATATATAGATAAACATCCAAGACCCATGCCAATCTGAAAAAGATCCCTTTTCCTCATGACCGCCGCCCGGGGATTAACCCGAGACCTATAATAACAGTGTGAACTCAAAGTTGTCGTTCGCAACTACGGAACCCTACACTGCGCTTGGCCCGACACGTACTTGGCCGGTTTTTTTATTTATGTAATTCGGTATGTAAGTTTCTTTATATAGAAATTAGTAATTAATATGGACACAAGTTTGTTTTGATATTTATGTAGGTAGGTACGGCTTTTACATTTTGCACTAACTTCTTATAATTTCATTCTCGGCATCACCTGTTGGTTGACTGGTAGATAAGGCTTAATTACATGTACTATGTAATGAAGTTTTTAAATAAATAAAAATAAATAAATAGTGTTCAGCCGGCCGGGCACTTTGTATGAATCTGTTGAATTTTTTTACGAAATTCCTGCATTGTCCCCTTTGAAACGTTCTTCATATTGACGGTCTGAGTCGTCGTAGAGGATTGGAGTGAGTTACAGGACTTACAGGACAAATTGTATACATGAATTTTCAGGTTCTAGTGCTGCCGCCATTTCAAAATAAATTATTGGAAAGAAAACGGTGGTCATTTAAAATTTTGATTTGCGAGGCCCTCTATGTTCATAAATAGTTAATTTTGTACCATTTACGTTTATACTTCTACAGTTTCAAAAAAATGCAGCAGTCGACGAACAAAAAACGGAGCGACTACATTTCGTGGGATGAATACTTCATGGGGATCGCACTGCTGTCAGCGCAGCGCAGCAAAGACCCCATCAAGCAGGTCGGGGCCTGCATAGTCAACGAAGACAATAAGATTGTCGGCGTTGGGTAAGAGTACAAAAGTTTTGTAAATGGGTTCCATCACTAATTATTCTGCGTATTAATACCTACACTTCGAATACGTCACTCCATTACAAATCAAGCTTTAGCAACATCCACGCATAATTTTAATATCTAGGAATAATAAAATGATACAAATTACTTCAACGTAGTACTACTGTAATTTTTTTATAACCGGTTTACTACTGGTTGGTCTGTCGGTATGTCAGTCTATACAGGGTGTTAGGGTTAACACCCTTGTCCTTCGAAGCATCAAATCAGCCCGTCTAGATGAACAATTTATTTTTTTCGAGTTTTCAGCCATGATCCCATAGGAAATGTTGTTTATTTTGACGAGCTGATGTTATGGTTTGTTTGAGGGACAACAGTGTTTACTATGATATCCAGTGTCTTCAACATGTTAATAAAATCCTGTCAGTATGAATAATTTTCATACATAACTAATGCTAATAAATTGCAAAAAAATAAAACATTTTCATACAAATTGCATTCGGCCGGGTAAACATTTTTGTATGGGAATGTCAATAGAGAATATGCACGTATTTTTTTTTATTTACTTATCTAGTATAGTCCCTAATAATCTCATAAAAATTAAAAAAAAAACATTTAAACCTGAGATTTAAACTATCTTCATTGTGTGCGACGAAGATGTCATACTTTTAAAGTTTAAATAAGAAAGAGAAGACCGATATGGACTAGGGACGTCAAACTCTATAGCATGTATACATTTGCCATATAAAATAGTGTTTTCGCGAGTGAGATAGACATATTTTCGTCAAATCATTTTATCGCGTTAGTTTTTCAACCGAATTTTATTCTGTTTTCACTTTCAGTACTTTATATTGAATATTTTTGTATAAACTGGTAAGATAACACATTTTTTTCATGCATATTCCCTATTGTGTAATTATCCTAGGCCAAACAAGTTTATATTATTTTGATTTCAGGTACAATGGATTCCCGATTGGATGCCACGACGACGTTTTGGCTTGGGGTAAAAGCAAGGAGGAACCATTGAACGACAAAAATATGTTTGGTAAGTGAACGCATTGAACCTTATTTGCAACAACAGGTCAAGAAAAAAAGAAATAAAAAGAAATGCGTAAACATAATCACTGCCTAGTAATAGTATCTTCTTCGCAGTTTGTGATCACTGCATGGTTTCCCAACCTTACCCTGAGCAAACCGATTTTTGTATTATTGTTATATGACATAGGACGGCAAACGATCAAGCCTGTCCCTGATGGTAAGTGAAGCTCGTCCCTGATGGAAAGTGATGAGCTTCCGGCTCTCTCACTCATCAAAGCATAGCAGCGGCACTAGGTACCTACTCAAACGTCGATTTTCTGTGAGAGTGCGGTAGGTACTTTCCCAGACGAGCCGGCTCATTCATGCCACTAGCAAAAGTGAATTTCATCGGTAGCGTGGCTCTTCCATAACTTATATTATTTCTTCCCCTCAATCTCATTTTATATAGAAATCGTTGATATATAAGTTTTAAATTCGTTCATCATCATCATCATCATCAGGTCTTTCTAGTCTCCACTGCAGGAGCACGACCCTCTCTGTACTACCGGAGCCATATACTAGCCTGAGCAGTCAGAGGATTTGGCCCACACTCCCCACGCTGGCCAGACGGGTTGGAGAGGTCTCTTTGATGTTAATAAGCTTTGTTTAGCTTGTGTTTCCTTAGTCGCCTTTTACGACATCCACGGGATGACTTGGAGTGGTCCTATTCTAATCTGCCGGGAACCACACGGCCTTGCCGGGAACCACACGGCCTTGCCGGGAACCACACGGCCTATTAGCCTTAAATTCGTTCCCGCAGAGCCAAGTCGAAGGAGCGCATTTTTTTGTGTTATCAACCGCACTAAATGATTTGGGCAATTAGTCTTGCTTACCTGGGCCAATATATTGTCTTTGCCTGGTCGAAGTGAGTTCACACACTATCGCCACCCAGCAATTAATTCTATAAGTCCCAAATCATATCAAATTTAGAAAATCTAATAGCTGAATGCACTAGTAAATTACTTGTTACAAGTTATTGGTACAAGTTGTCGTATTTTTATTTTGATGGATTAAGAGAACGAATTATTACCGCCCAAAGTAGCCACTTTTGGCGGTAATAATTCGTTCGCTTAAACTTAGAATATAATATCTATGAAAAGTAAACTCACTTCACCTTAATGGCGACACAAAACGAAACTAATTAGTGCGCAATGTTATTCACAATAAGTACATAATTCAGTCCGTACTGGTTTAGTTTAGTCCTAGATTTTAAATGGAACAGCCATGTTACACTGCATACACAGGTCTAAAAACCAAAGATTTCTTTATGAATGTACTAGCTTTCGTCCGGCGTAGCCTATGTCCTCCACCGTACTCCAAAAAATTTTCATGATTCAATAGTTTAAAAAATTACGAAGTTTCATACAAACTGCCAACCCTTATATCACCCCCTTAGGGATGAAATTTCCAGAAATCCTTTCTCAGCGGTCGTCTCCTAGTCACAATTTGCCTTCGTGCTAAATTTCATCTTCATTGGCTTAGTAGTTTTCGAGATTTCGTGATGAGTCAGTGCTTTTCGCTATATATATAGAAGATAGATAGATAGATAAAGAGAAGAAGAAGAAGATAGACGAAGAAAAGTCTTTGCTAAAAACTTTACCTCTTTGTTTTCAGTGTGCCACGCTGAGATGAATGCTATCGTCAACAGATTCTCAGCGGACTTGAAGAACACTCGTGTCTACACAACGCTGTTCCCTTGCAACGAATGTGCTAAAATAATTATCCAGTCTGGTATCAAGCGAGTGATATATTTGGAAGATAGGGGGGACGCAAGATTTGAAGGCGCTAGACTTATGTTTAAGCTTGCTGGAGTTACATACGAGTAAGTTAGCTAGTCAAAGTTAGTTGGTAACTTTTAATACAATAAAGTCCTACTTTTTTTTTTTACGTCCGTACTTGTCCGTGGGAAGACAGAAGATTACGTCAATTTAGGTGATGTGATGGTTTGACGAGCTCCGTGGCGCAGTGATCAACACGCCTGCTTTCGACATGGATGCTCCCGGGTTCAATCCCCGATCAGGTCAAGATGATGAAAATGATATTTTTCAGATTGACTTGGGTCTTGGATGTTTATCTATATATAAGTCTGTGTATTATCAAATACTAGCTATTATTCGCGGCTTCGCCCGCGTGATATATGGCCTATGTCCTTCTCAGTACTCTAACCTATGTGTATGCAAAATTTTATGCTGATCGGTTCACACACAAACAAACAAATAAATAAACCCACTTTCGCATTTATAATAAAAATAAAATAAGTTTATTTCAAAAAGATTTTTACACTTCACACTTCGTGAACATTTAAGGGGGCACAGTAGCGACGCCAATCATTTTATTCTTAATACTTTACAAATAGAAAGAAATTCAAGAATGTAAATCATATAAGCACTAGTAAATAACCTAAAGTATTTTTGGAATCATGATTCCAAAAATGATTGGCGTCGCTACTGTCCCTTGTGTGCCCCCTTATACAGTTATTTGTATTAATACAATTTTTCACACTAACACCATCAACAAGATACTGATGTTGAGTACTAGAGGTTCACAACTACTTAGCAATTTTATCATAGGTATCTAGATTGAGTTTACAAGAGTGTACATGTTAGTGTAATTTACATGGTACATATAATATTAGTTATAATAGGATTAGCAAAGTATCGTTGAGTTAGTATCCCATAACACAAGTCTCGAACTTATTTTGGGGCTAGCTCAATCTGTGTGATCAGTACCGTATATAAATCATCAGTCGGTGAAATTTACGTTAAACAAGTGACTTTAGACCGATACACAACCAGCGATGTACTGTTGACGCAAGAAATGTTTTTTACGTGTAATTTTTTTGCGGATGCTAACGAATTCGATTCCACCCTGTATATTAATTGATCTTACTAATCTCATATTTTGTTTTTTTTTCAGCCGCTACACACGCTCGTCAAAAGACAAAATCGACTTAAATTTTGTTATTTAATTTCCCTGTTCTTGAAGAGAGGTCTTTAATGAAATATAACGATTATATTAAATATTTCATGATTTTATGATTAATAATATATTAAAATAATATAAAATAATAAGAATATGTTATATTATGTTATTGTCTTTCCAAAATAAAGTGTGTTCTTCAATATGGAAGATATGTAAATCATCATCATCAAGTCTTTGTAAGTCTCCACTGCAAGATCACGATCACGATCACGATCCTCTCTGTACCTACTACCAGAGCCATATATTAGCCAGAGCAGTCAGAGGATTTGGCCTACACTCTCCACGATGGCCAGACGTTTTGGAGTGGTCTCTTTGACGTTAGTAAGTTTTGTTTAGCTGGTGTTTGCTAAGTCGCCTTATACGACATCCACGGGGAAGACTTGAGGTGGTCCTCCTATTCTACTCTGCCGTGAACCACACGACAACCATAAATAATCCATACCAACAATATCTATAGGTATCAGCATGCATTTATTTGTGAATTATATATATTTGTTTAAGTATCTCAATTTATTCCGTTCTCCACCTACAAGCCTTTAGGTTTTATAGACCTGGGCTCTGTCTACCCCGCAAGCATGTGGTCATTTATTCTTAGACTCACATAGATGGGCGCTACTTCTTGCTACACAACATTGTATCTTCCATATTATGAGAATATAAAAGCATTATTCACAATATATCTTATTAATATTTAGAACAATACTTTTGGCTTATAGTTTTAAAATGACACCTCAGTTTTAGTAAGTTTAGGCTAACGCAGATTACCGCGATGTAGTATCGAGTGGCAAGCAACTCCGCAGCGCCATACATTCGCCTACTTTTCGCCACCTTAATTTGGTCCAATATTTTTCTATGAGATCGGCAGTCTATACGTTAGTACTAGCGCCGTGTGGTTCCTGGCAGAGCAGAATAGGGCCACTCCAAATCTGCGTGGATGTCGTACAAGGCGACTTAGGAAACACAAGCTAAACAAAGCTTATAAACATCAAAGAAACCTCTCCGACCCGTCTGGCCACCGTGGAGAGTGTAGGCCAAATCCTCTGACTGCTCTGGCTAATACATGGCTCTGGCAGTACAGAGAGGGTCGTGCTCCTGCAGTGAAGACTAAAAAGACCTGATAATGATGATGACGTTAGTATTAAATTGTCTTTGCCGCAAGGGAAAGAGACGTGATTGTAGTGTATATATTGTATATTTGATCTTGTGTACAGTTTGACACTGAACACATGCAACAAAATAATGTTTGCCAATAAGTCAAGACGACGGCTCCCGAGCTCGAGGTGATCCTTCCACAGCAGCCTGCCTCACGATCGGGATTTGGGAATAATTCCGGGATTAAGGAGACAGGCATAACTTTACAGTACTTACGTAAGTCAACAGCTGACATCATAGCACCTATCAGTGCAAATTAGATTAAGTAATAATTTTCACAAAATTAATTCTTCTTGGCGAGTCGAAATTGTATCTTTTGACATATCTAGGTATAAATTTCCACGCTGGAATGGGAGAAAAGAAAAATCATAGAATGTACCAGCTGCTTCTCTTCTTGCGCAGATCGTAAAAGCCGATCGTGGGAATGGGCGTCAGGAATCATGTCAATAGGCAATGCGGCTAGCAACCCAGCACTATTTTGTTTCCGTTCTCACCTACAAGCCCACCAACATGATTACCGAGGCCTTTAGGTTTTATACACCTGGTCTCTGTCTACCCCGCAAGGGAAAAAGACGTGATAGTATGTATGAACACATGCCACGCCACTGATTGGTTCAGTTGATAAAGCGTGAAGAGGTTACAAACAAATATAGAAACTCTCTTATTTATTATTAGTCGGGATTAGGATTTCCTGGACACGTAATAGATGATATCACCTAATTAAAAAAAATACCTAGTTGAATTTTTCTAATGACTGATGTACTGAGTAGGGCGTGCAATGATATCAACAAAGAGGCCGAGCAGACCAGTCCCTCCTGGCAGTACCCGTTCTCCAGTTTAGGGGATCATAATGAATTCTGTTTTTTTTTTAAATACCAGAAAAACGGAACATTTCTTTTTTTAAGTGTTCGTAAACTGTTTGTGATGGATATTTCTCCGTTCAACAGCCAAATAAAACAGGCACGGCACAGCGAAGCAGGAAAGCGACGGCATCGGAATTAATTTCCATAACTTCAGGCTTTGTCATGGAAATCCGCACCCTCGCCGTAATGATACCCTGTCGATCTTAAATTCTAATTGCAGCGCTAACACGGAATACAAACGGAAAAGCGAAGTAGAATTTAAAAACAAGTAAGTATAAGTATACGCGCGATGTAAATCTGTATCTAACATTCTAAAATGTACCTACCTACTGATCATACTGAAGAACTTTCCTCAAAGAGTCGAATAATAGGTCGAATAATAGGTCGAAATATGAAAAAAAAACTGGACTCCGCATACTAAAATACAAGCTAAACATAGCTATAAATATCAAAGAGACCTCTTCAACCCGTCTGGCTTCAAGCGTGTAGAGTGAAGGCCAAATTCTCTGGCTGCTCTGACTAATACTTATATGGCTTTTAATTTATCTTCTATACTCTACACAAAGGTTGGTTGGAAGAGCTTGCTAAGCCAATAAGTCCGCCTATGTTTTTTAATATCTAGGTAAGTATTTTGTTAATAATATGTTCTTTACCTACTTTGTAACTATGGCGCAATAAAGATATTCATTTGTAAAAAAAAAAACTTATAGTAGGTACCTATCCTTGGGGAAAGTTGTTCAGCATGATCAGTACCTACCTATAGATAGGCTTAAGAATATGGCAAGGTTACAGATTTAGACGGGGTATAAAGAAAAATGTATACTAATTGAGCTATCTACCATGGATATAGTCTACCTAACCTAGGAGGTGCAGTCCGAATCAAACTTTATGGCGGCTCGGAACATCGCGGGAGCGATGAGCAGACACAATAATATTAGGTACCTAGGTCCAGCGGGGTGTGATAAATAAAATATCCAAGACCTAGGCTAATCTGAAAATGATTGTTTCCCATTTTATGCCCAGGTACCCCTGAACCATGAGATTGTCGTGTTGAATTTTTGCCGTGTTCAAAAAAATAACATAGGTAATCACATTCTGCATCTGTGATATCAAAAACTGCGATTCCTTCGCTTTGGTTTCGGCTGGCAGCTGGCCTGGCAGTGATAGCTGTCAAAATACTGCTGAGTGACACTGACACTTCACGCGCTGGGTGTTTACTTTGTTTGGTTGCGTGCGTGCTTTCTCACAAATTGTTTTAATATAATAATTTACAAAAAATATATAGCCTTGATCCGTTTCAAGGAATAGGTCATTGCTTATCAAGAAAATAGGCATTTTTGACATCCGCTTTATGTTCTAAAAACCCGTGCAGTCTGTGTCTTCTTTGTGCTTCCTTCTTTCATTTCAAATGGATTCTCTCCCTTCTATTAACAATTTATCAATAAATGGGTGAGTACTTAAAATATAAATGATAATTTCCCGCGCCTTTGCCGTCGCTGTGGTGTCCGTAATACTTGCTTGCTGGATTAAACAACAAGATGGCAAGAGCGTCAGTCAGTTACAAATTCCATCGAATACGAGCCGTAGTAAATTGTATTCTCTTTGCACAAGCTGTCGTTTGTTTGAGAAGGGGACACCACATGCGTGAATACCTTGACATCAGCTCTCTTAGAAGAGCCGAGTCTGCCTGCTAAGCCGACACGCAGCGGTGTCTTAAGCCTTTTTTGCCATGATATGAGTAGTGATAGTAAATTCATTATTGTAGGTACAGAGACATTTCTGTACATCTGATTGATGGCTCTGATGATCTTACATTTTTGCCTACATTCAACTTGTAATTAAAAATCATGTTTCGATTTAAAAATATTTTAATGGGAGCAATCTTATTATATTTAACAGAACAAAAGGACACAAAAGGTATGATTACATATCATGGGCTGATTACTTCATGGGAGTGGCGTTTCTCGCGGCCAAGCGCAGTAAAGATCCCAACACACAGGTTGGTGCCTGTATAGTCAGCGAAGACAACAAGATTGTTGGTATTGGGTATGTAAATCACTTCATTATGTCTATATTTATATTTTTAGATCATCATCATCAGGTCTTTTTAATCTCCACTGCAGGAGCATGACCCTCTCTGTACTACCAGAGCGTTATATGTATTAGCCAGAGAAGTCTTGGGAACTTGGACTTGAAGGACTTGGCCTACACTCCCCACGCTGGCCAGACAGGTTGGAGAGGTGTCGTTGATGTTTATAAGCTTTATATAAATATATAAATGGACAAATCACACAGATTGAGCTAGCCCCAAAGTAAGTTCTTAAGTAAGACTTGTGTTACAGGATAATGTACTAACTCAACGATACTATAATTTATAACAAATACATATATAGATGAACATCCAAGACCCAGGTCAATCTGAAAAAGATCATTTTTCATCTTGACCTGACCGGTGATCGAACCTGGGACCATCCGTGTTACAGACCGGCGAGTTGACCGCTGCGCCACGGAGCTCATCGTCTTTGTTTACCTTGTGTTCCTAGGCTCATCGTCTTTGTTTACCTTGTGTTGTGTCCCTTCTACAACATCCATGTGAAGACTTGGAGTTGTCCTATCCTACCAGGAATCACACGGCATATTTTATCATATCAATGACCCTTTATTAGTAAATAACCTACAACCTAAACTAACCTACTGAACTATTCACTTGGAGAAAATGCGCTGTGCAGTTTGTTGCTGCTTTTTCTGCACTCCCCTTTGGAAGCGGCCTAAACTTAGCCATAAGTAATTATTGATTTTTTGTTGTAAAAATTGTAAACACAAATATGACAATTAATAAGTGTTCAAAGAAACCTATATTAAATAAACAATTGAATCTTGAATCTTGAATCACTTTTGTGGACTCTGCGGCTGACGACGTCGGACGGCGTAGACACATTGAAGTCTATCCTTTATCTATAGTGAGTGTTGCTCAATATGTCATATTGGATAAAAAAAAATCATAGGAGAAGCAAATATATACAGAAATATTTCATTCAAGCAAAATATAACAACAAATGTCCAGTCCATGCATTATGTCCAGCAGTGGACTTCGAAAACCTGATGATGATGATGATGATGATAACAAGAATAAGAAAATGTGAGGCACCGGGTCGACTTATTTTGACACTTATATGCAGGTACAATGGTATGCCAATTGGCTGTGATGATGATGACTTTCCATGGGGAAAAAGCAAAGATGATGTCTTAGAAGATAAATCAATGTACGGTCAGTATGTTTTATGTATAGCATTTTACTTTTTACCATTGCATCAGAAACAAGGTTGGCTGTGTGTTGAGATACTACCTAGATACAATAATGAAAACTTTCTCATATTATTAGCCAGCTACATATTTATAGTAGAAAAGCACCAATACATCCTATGTGAATAATGAATCCCAATCCCATCCCATCCCAACTAATATTATAAATGCGAAAGTGAGTTTGTTTGTTTGTTACGCTTTCACGCCTTATCTACTGAACCAATCATCATGAAATTTTGCATACGCATAGGTTAGGGTACCGAAAAGGACATAGGCTATAAATTACTATAAATGATAATCAATATTCTTCAAGAATAATTTTTACAGTCAGTGTTAACATGTAAAGTAAATAGATTTTTTCATATATAGGTGTATATATATATATACAATGTTTAACACACTTACCTCAAAGTTCTATAGAACCATTATGTTTTATGACACCAACGTAAAATGCAATTGATGTGGGAAGGGTAGGAATTAGTTGGACTGGGGGAAAGGGACTAAGGTTTTTGGGATACTACGTTGGATTGGGGATGAGAAAATAGCAGATTGGGGGGCCGGGTGCGCGTACCCGAAGCTATACCTGCAAACACCGGACAGTCAGTTGAAAATGACACCCTTGACCATTTATATGAGATGTATTCTATAGATGTAATCTCATAATATATTTTTGATTTTAATTTAACGTAATTGTTCACAGTATGTCATGCAGAAATGAATGCCATAGTGAACAAAAACTCAGCAGATCTCAAGAACAGCACTATCTACACAAGTCTGTTCCCTTGCAATGAATGCGCCAAAATCATCATTCAGTCAGGCATCAAGACCGTGGTATACATGTCTGATAAAAATGATGCTAAGTATGAAGCTTCGAAGAGGATGTTTCGAGCTGCTAAAGTAGCATACCAGTAAGATATCTATTTCTTTTCATGGAAAGTTGAGACATTAGTTTAATATTTATCAAAATTGTTAAAAAATTGACTCACATTTTCATGTATAAATAAATATATAGGGACATATCACACAAATTGAGCTAGCCCCACAGTAAGTTATGAACTTGTGTCGCAGGATACTAACTCAACGATACTATATTTTATAATATATACTTATAAAGACAAACATCCAAGACCCAGGTCAATATGAAAAAGATCTTTTTCCATCTTGATCTGACCGGGGATCGAACCCGGGACCCCCGTGTCGCAGGCTAGCGTGTAGACCGCTGCGCCACGGAGTTCGACGATTCTCGACGCTCGTATGGTTGAAACATTAATTTCATATTTTGCAAACTGCTTTAAAGCATCTGGCATAGTTTAAATATTACAACTGAGCACTTGAGGATGTAAGAAAAGATTTGCAAACTGAGCTCCAAAGCACATTTTTTTTTCTATAATATATGATCATTTACACACGCACATTAGAAATACATGGGTTGTAATTATTTACACATACATTTACTGTGTGTGCCGTGCTGTGGGAGCCGTGTGGTTCCCGGTAGAGTAGAATAGGACCACTCCAAGTCTTCCCGTGGATGTCGTAGAAGGCGACTTTGGAAACACGAGCTAAACAAAGCTTGTAAACATCAAAAAGTCTCTCCAACCCGTCTGGCCAGCGTGGAGATGTAGGCCAAATCCTCTGACTGCTCAGGCTCTGGTAGTACAGAGAGGGTCGTGCTCCTGCAGTGGAGACTGAAAAAGACCTCATGATGATGATGATGATGATGACACATACATTAACTCTTAATGGCAGAATGTTGTTGTAACTATTCATGTTGTAAATAGTTTTTTTTACTGCTATCGGCCAATTTGCTTGATGGCAACATTCTATTATGTATGATTTAGTGAATAATGTCCTATATTCATCTCGTCTGTCAGTCTCTAATACCTTAACGACTGCTAGAAGAGGTGAATACAGGTATAGACCACTACAGTACCCCTTAGTGGTCCTACTACACCCAAAACCACATGGCAGTGAGCACACATGAAGAGATGATTATCTTTGTTTTCAGGCACCACACACCGGAAGTGAACAAGATAGTCATAGAATTCCCAACAAATAGGCAAATAGAAAGTCCTTGATATTTTTATACAAATCATATTACACCAAAATTGTCTAGTCTTAAAATTATGTTAAGGCTTTACATGAATTTTACGGGGTCCAGTGCTGTCCCATTTGAAATAAATAATTTTAAAAGAAAACTGAAAGGATCGACTACCTGTAATTTTCATACAAAAAGCGATAACTCTTACACCCCCCTAAACCTTTACGAAATGAGGAAATTTTGGTGTCATTTGATTTAGCATACCTTAATCTAGGGCTAACCGTTTTTCTTTTTTATTGATTCGCTTTATATTAATTTAAATAAATTAAAATGCCCCTGGTATCTTTTTTGGTTAAATTTTGCCTTCTTTCGTGAGTAAAATCAAAAGTTTCTTCTCGAAAAAAAAAAAATATTTTAGAGATCCTCATAACAAGCCCTTTCATTACACGGTAAGGTTTGCAAAACTGCGTTTTTGTTAATAACGGACAATATTGGTGAAAGCGCTAAGAAACGCTTCAAATTCACACTTGAAACTGTGAACAGTTGTTCATTATATAGTTCGAATCTAGGGCCTCGCAGAACAACGTTTTAAAAATCTCTGCTTTCTTTCAAAATAGCCATTTAAAATGGAGGCAGCATTAAACAATGCTGCCTTTTTATACTTAGTGCCTTTAACAAATAAAATTTATGATCATTGCAGGCAGTAAATAATTTACTGTTACTTTGTTGTTGACTTTTAAGGTATAGAATCAATAATTCCATATGTGATGATACGTATGTCTTTGTAAAAAGACCGACCACTCAATGCATTCTGAGTATTGTTTGAAAAAATTTTTGGTCATGATTTGAACTAAATCATTTTAAATATTTAATTGTAAAATTTAATGCAGTTCTTTTTAATTTTTTTTATTATGATACGATAAGTATTCCTTTTTCTAGTACTTAAATATTTTATTGGGGTGATATGAAAAGTTTAAAATACTTTATTATTATAGTAAAAGCCATTTTTGGCTGACTTGTTGCATGAACATTACCATTGATCATTGTGATAATGTAAGTACTTATAATTATAAATTGTTCTTATTAAGATAATAGTCAAAACTATGTACTGATGTACTTGTGTATGAGAACATTTGGATTTAATTTTTATGACGAATCTTTTAGACTAAGATGTAGAATTAAGTATTTCTGAATATAAATATTTGATTTTATACATAATAAGTTTTTATTATTTCTCTCCTGCTTACGTAAGTAGTTTAGTTACCAGGATAGCTGGACACCGTTTATCTATCAGTTAACCTGAAAGCTTCGAGCAACACGGCCTCCGTACCGGACGGAGGGAGTGGGCAAAGCGACAATTTACTATGACAATTTTTCTGGCGTTTTTTGCGGGGGGAAATGTGCACACAAGTTTAGTTCCGCACACCTACATACAAAACTTAAACTGTCACTTGATAGTAATTATGACATTGTCACAAAAAATAACATAAAAAAGAAAAAATAATTTGTGTACAGATGAGTCACACACAACTAACACATAGACATGCATATGCCTAATTTTGGCTTGTACCTTGACAGAGGGGAATGCAGCGTATGGCTACTCCCTTCCGTGTTGCTCGAAGCCTGAAAGCATTCACAGATCTGTATAGTGAAAGCATTTGACATTTTTTTTTAATCTATGCTTTTACGGGTATTTTCAGTGACAGAATGTAGATGAAGTGGCTATCATATAGAAGACGTCATGTCGGATGGACACTGACGATAGTGAATACCGTGAATACCTTATGGTTCTGTGGTGAATACAAAATTCTGACAGCTATTTGAAATTTTTATGTCACTTCATTAATTTAATAGCCATCGAGACCTGACATCCGAGTTAGTAAATAGGCCTAGAGGTCAGGGGGTGTCATACTCGACTGCTTGTCAGGTGGTTGCAGATATGGCATCGAGTACGCGCGCTCGGCCTCCCGAGCTGCTACTTTCTCAACCCCAATCCATCCGTGCACGCAGTATCCCAAATACCTTGTAACGATGCGCATGATAACCTTCATGCTGCATCTTGCTTTTCACCTCATTTCCTAATCATCATCATCCTGTCCACTTTTATTTCAAAACATAATTCATTTTAAATTCCAAATTCAAATCTTCTTTTCAGTTCTTCCTCATCCACTGCCGAAAAACTGCCTTTACGGATTTTAGGGCATAGAACACACGTCAATTGAGTTTGAATTTGTGGCCCCCAATATAAACTCAAACGTAATTGTATGGGATTATTTTCATTTTCACCCTCACTCCCTTATTTGTCTATGATCTTTATTGCCTAGAGAAAACATAAGGCAGTGGGTCGTCTGATATTAGTAATAGTATCTTCTTCATAGTTTGTGTCCTCATCAGAGGAGCCCGATGGTCCAGTGGGTGTGAGCTCTATGAGCGCTTACGTATGTTAAGCAACCCCTGGTGCAGTCCCTACTTGGATGGGTGACCGCAAGTGGCATAAAAATATCTCGAGCTCCTCCGTGCTTCGGAAGGCACGTTAAGCCGTTGGTCCCGGCTGTCATCGTTGATGGCAGTCGTTAAGCTATGTCAGATGCCTTAAGGCAGCTTAAAAAATCTGACACCAGTGTTGGCCACTTACACATACGAAAAACAAACAACAACTCAGTCATTCCATTCAATTCCTTTCCTAAGTTTGGTCGTGATCTCTCGACCCTTGCTTACAGGCACTCGCCTACAATATTATTTTATTAATTGTATTTTTAACAAGTAACAGTGGAAAACTATGTGTGAAGCATAATATAATATAATAAACTGTGTTGTGTTTGTAATCTATCGCCCTGAGCTCTCTCTCTCCGCTGAGCATCTGATACACCCACACCTATACTATATTCATGTTGGGCCTACTCTAACGAGCTGGGTGAGTAGGACCCAACAACCTTTTTCCCGTTCCCCAACCTTACAAACTCGTACCCTGCCGTCGCTTAAAAAGTGGTTCTGATGGGCAGGCCGATAAGCTTAACATACTGCGTCCAATCCGTTAGCCAAGCGTGGTGAGTATGGCAACTACCCCCAGAATCCTTGGGGGAGGCCTATGTCCAGCAGTGGACTTCTTGCGGCTGACGTGAGGTGAAGTTTAATTTGAAACGATGATATTGATGTAATGTTATACCAAAAGTATTATAAGAATTTATGTACTTACTACCGAAGTACTGAAATAGTTTTTTGTCACTTTGATCTGATTTAGATGTAAAAGATAAAATGTCGGTTGGTGTTCTAGTTGGATGATCTAATGGCCTAATACTAATGGCTACTTAGATGCATCTTAACTAAAAACGTTCTCAAGTTTCTAGCAAGACAAAGAGAGTCGGAAATTTAAGATTGATATTAGTTAAGGCGCTCTTATAGTAACACTAGCGCCACCCAGCAATTAAATTCCTTAAATAATAAATTGTATCGAATTTTAAAACTACTAAATTACTTATAGTATTTTTTGTTTATTACAAATAATTTATACTAGTGCCATATTTAAAGAGAAAAAAAGGTTAATACCAAAAGTGGCCACTTTTGGCGTTAACCTGTTTTTCTCTTATTTTATCAAACGAATATTAGTGAAAATGAATACAAAAATACTACAAGTAATTTTCCAGTTATGTACTTGTTAGATATTTAAAATTCGATTTGGTTTAGGGTTAAAAGAATTAATTGCTGGGTGGTGCTAGTGTTACTATAGGAGCGCCTTAAGGCCCCACACTAGGCACACTAGCGACGCCAATAGTTTTATTCCTAATACTTTACAAATAGAATGAAATTCAAGAATGTAAATATATAAGCCTTAGTAAATAACCTGAAGTATTTTTGGGATCATGTTTTAATCTTATGAGAATCAGTAATTTATGTAGAGACCTACTGATTACCGTCTAAAACGGCCATTTTTGGCGGTAATCAGTAGTTCTGTTATTGACTGATTCTAATAGGTAATATTAAAACATGATTCCAAAAATACGTCAGGTTATTTACTAATGCTTATATGACTTACTTGGATTTCATTCTATTTGTAAAGTATTAGGAATAAAATGATTGGCGTCGCTAGTGTGCCTAGAGTGGGTCCTGATTATTTTGATAGTTGTTACCCGCGGCCTCACCCGCGTGATATACATCTCCGCCTATGTTCTCAGTAACCTAATCTATGTAAATGCAAATTTCATGATGATCGGTTCAGTAGATAAACAAATAAACTCACTTTCGTATTTATAATACCAGTTGTCACCCGCGGCTTCGACCGCGTAATATATAGCCTATGTCCTCAGTACCCTAACTTATGTGTATGAAAAATTTCACGATGATCGGTTCAGTAGATAGGGCGTGAAAGCGTAACACACAAACAAACTCACGTTCGCATTTATAATATTAGTTAGGATCATCATCATCATCAGGTCTTATTTAGTCACCGCTATATATTAGCCTGATCAGTCTGAGGACTCAGCCTACACTATCCATGCTGGCTAGACGGGTTGGAGAGGTTTCTTTTATGTTTAGGAGCTTTGTTTAGCTTGTGTTTCCTAAGTCGCCTTCTACGACATTCACGGGAAGACTTGGAGAGGTCCTCACCACACGGTTAATTAGTTTTAGCTTATTAGTTAGGATAGAATGAGGATATTCGGGGTCAATATCATCATCATCATTGCGTGGTAGGTGACACGGTCAATCGACCGTGCACACCTTGTTGTCAGAGTTCTTCGGAATCGCCTAACTGCCTGGCCACGGGACATTCGCCGTGGCGAATTTTCGCGCGGCGCGAACGACGAGTCGACCGGCGAGTGAAACAAGAGAATAAAAACCGGCCAAGTGCGTGTCGGGCCACGCGCAGTGTAGGGTTCCGTAGTTGCGAATGACAACTTTGAGTTCACACTATTCACACTCGCACCTTACAGTTTAACGACCAAAAACATCTAACAATGAAAATAGTATGAAATTTTACAGTTTATAAGTTGGTTGCCTATAACTTTTTAGTTTGTACTTACTACTCAGCTCTGATAGTTTTCCTTTAAATTTCAGCATATATACTACTGCTGTAATTTTTTTCACGTATCTATATATAACCGTTTAGCAGATAGAGGGGGGGGACACTTACCTCTAACAAAAATTCGCACTTTAAAACCAAATATTTCGGAAACGGATCCCTAAATCGAAAAATGGTGTTCTCAACCTCACAATATTTTTGAAAGACCTATTTAACGATACCCCACACGATGGGTAAATAGAGAAAAAAAAATTACTCCCCCACTTTACTTGTATGGGAGCTACCCTTAAAAAAAATATTTTTCAAAATTTTATTCTACCACTTTTTTGCCATGATTAATATACATACCCATACCAAATTACAGCTTTCTAGTACTTATAGTCTCTGCGTAAAACCGCGGACGGACAGACAGACAGACAGACAGACAGACAGACAGACAGACAGACATGGCGAAACTATAAGGGTTCCTTGTTTACTACGGAACCCTAAAAAAGTATCGAGCATGCCACCCGCACCGGCGACTGGCGACGCGACCGACGAAATGTATCAGGCGAATCCTTCGAGCAACACGGCCTCCGTACAATCGCGCGGGCGACCAACGGCGCCGCGGGCGAGTGAAACAAAATCGTAAATCTGTTCGGCGCATGCCACGGGGTCGAGGCGGCAGTCGCGGCGAATAGTACAAGGAACAAATGTTTTTAGTTGGTTTTGAATGGATGCCGAAATTTTATCGCGGATATAATGAGCTTGGCCAGCTACCTACCTATATGGAATTTTAAATTAAATTAAAAAAAATTTAAAATACCGATTATAGAAAAACATTGTCCGCACTGACTCTTTCTCATCGACTCCAAAAAAGAAGGTTTTTGATCGACCCGTTTGTATTTTACTATTATTTTAGCTTCTAACACGTGTGCCAAATTTCACATGGTTTTGTATTGTTTGTATGTTTTTGAATGATTTAGTATGATTTTGTATGTTTTCGTACATTTTGTATGTCTATGTATGCTTTGTATGTTTCGTATGATTTTGTATGTTTGTCCATGCATATCTCGGAACTATAAGTCAGATTGTTGAAATTATTTTTTGCGGTAGGTACTGCAAGTTTCATCAAAATCGGTTCAGTAGTTTTTGAGATAGATTATGTGTACGAGAGAAAAATTGAAGTCGGTTTTTTTTTATACTTTTTGTCTCCAATTCTAGTTGAATACCTATTTTCATTCGATTGTTCTCGAAATAAAATTTTTGGTAGGTACATTCTGTATTTTTTGTACTTCTTGTGAAATTCTCCATTTACCTATACTCCGACTTCTATTCAAATCATGTACTACTCAATCTCTTTTTAAAAAAATGTCTACTTTCTAAGCCAAATCGAGATAACTTTGATAAAGACATTAGGCTCTCAGATCTCCGTCTATTCTGGTCGCCGCGGCGAACGCGACTGCCCCGTGGCATGCAAATCGCGCCGCACAATTAGTCGCTTCGCCCGTCGTGCCGTCGTTCGCGTCGCCCGTCCCCGTGGCCAGGCTGTAAGGCCTCTGACGTGGTTCCATTAACGACTACCAGATGGCAGCCGGGACCCACGGCTTAACGTGCCTTACGAAGCACGGAATCATCTTTCTTATCAGACAATCAGGTGATTCATGCCTGCAATGTCCTAACCAGACTGGAAACAACTTAACTAAGTATGCTTCCCGTAGGAATCGAACCCACGACCCCCGGGTCAACAAGGCAAACGCCTTAACCACTGGACCACGGAGGTGTATTCGGGGTAAGTAAGCCTCTAATTATGAGTACCGAAAATTCAGTACCTACCTTAAGTATCAAATCTCAAATCAAAAAATATTTGTAGGCCGGTACAGTATCGATCCCCAAACCAATAGGCACAATCAGAAGGCAGCGAGCAAACTTTATTGAATAAATAAATACGAGTATAAATTACCTAATATCATAAAACGTGTTCTCATAACCTTAAGTGTATTGTATTGCTGATAAGGGCAAGTTCATACGAGAGAAAGATACGAGTTTAAATAAGTAAGGAAGTAGGAATAGGTATGTTGTATGAGTAACAAATGTAAAATAAATTTTACTAAAAAAAGAGTTTACTTACGGTCGATTTTGTTAATTTGATCTTATTTATTAGTAAAAGAAATATAACCAAGGGTGGCGCTAGTTGGCTGCTGGTGTACAAGCGCCTTTTTATATGAGATGCAGATGTGGCTTTGAGCGGCCGCATATTATCAGAAATCCCTGTTAGAAAAATTCTGACGCTCGCCGGAAGCTTGCCGGAAGCACCCCGCATACTATCAGAAATTTTGATCCGGCAGCTTTTGAGCCCAGTCGTGTTTCATCTGTATGCTTACGCACATCTACCTTATGAATGAAGATACGTATGTTATTGCTCTTAGCGCTTTTTTTATTTAAATAAAACAAATCGGCCAAGTGCTAGTCGGACTCGCACATGAAGGGTCCCGTACCATTATCTATACAACATTAGACTATCGGGCAAAAACTGCAACGAAAAACATGTTCTTAGTACGACCGCCATTAATATTTATTTAATTTTGATTTAATTATTTATTTTTAAAGTGATGAATAAACAAATAAATATTTTGTGAATATCAGACGCGTCTACCTGTTGCCGTTATAAATAACGAGCAAAAGATGGCGAAAAAATCACGTTTGTTGTATGGGATCACCCCTTAATTATTACCTATTTTATTTTGATCTAGTGTTTATTGTTATAGCGGCAAAAGCAAATAAGTACCTACATCATCTATGAAAATTTTAACTGTATAGTAATCACGGTTTATGAGATACATCCTGGTGACACGCGGACATCGAAATCTCGTAATTAGGGTCCCGTTTTACGCTTTGGAACCCTAAAAACCTTGATATTGAAATATGGATTTCAATATTTAATTAATATTTGGCATATTCGCTCCATATCTAAGTCTCTGTGTATTTTATTCTAGTAATTTTCATCATCGCGTTCCACAAACATGGATATTTTTACACATCGGCAATTAAATCTTGAATTAAGCTCATTTTCGTCAAAAACGTAGGTTCCTAAAATACAACCAAACACGTGTGGAGCGTACGGCGGCGGACGGTAAACTGACGCGAATTTCTGATAGTGTGCGGGGCCTAGTACAAAATGTATGGAAAACACGCCTTCCGCCATTTCTAACAGAAAAAATTCTGACGTCCGGCTGAGGTGCCATCCGGCGGGCATCAGAAACGGTCGACCCGTTAGAATTTTTCTAACAGTGTGCGGGAGCTAATACAAAATGTATGCAGCGAGTGCCTTCCGGCGAGCGTCAGAATTTTTCTAACAGAAATTTCTGATAATATGCGGCCGCTCTTTAAGAGTCGCCTGGAAGTGCATGTCTCCATACAAACGGAAAAAGGGAATTGTGGCAATATTTGATAATTTTGGAGTAAAATTAATCATTTAATAAATTGATCTCATTATAATCTACGTACGTTCCAATGGCTTGAGAATTACAAGCCTTGTCAAATTTGTATGGAAATCTTGAGAGGCGTATAATTCTCAAACATTTGATAATTTAACCACACTGTATAGGAACGTACGTAGATTATAATGAGATTAATTGATTGGATGCTTAATTTTTCCCTAAAATCATCAAATATTGCCACAATTCCCTTTTTCCGTTTGTATGGAGACATACGCTTCCAGGCGACTCTTAACTAAAGCCACATCTGCATCTTACTAATATTACAAAGCTAGTAACTGTGTCTATGTCTGGGTCACACCTATCTGGCTGAAACTTAATGTTTCGATTTTCATATAGCATAACCGACATGGTAGAAACGAACGACATGGTAGTTATTAGAACGAACATTTTAAAGGTATAAAAACCTTTACTTTTCAGTAGATTTTCACGGCCTTAGATATAGCTAGGGCTGTCACATCACATGTGTCGACTGTCCGAGCGGTTATCGGGGTTCGGCAATAAAATGCACCCGCGTCGTCAGCTCGTAAGCACGGATTGTGTGCCGGACCCGCGAATTTTTGCGACTGTTTCTTACAACCTTTTTCATGCCACGTACTTTTCCAAAGAGGGTGTTATTTGTTGTTGTATGTATGTGTTTCTTTATTCTACGATAACTTCCAAACGGCTGCACAGATTTAGATGTGCTTGGGTATCGTAATCCTGAGTGTTATAGCTCTGTTTTCACGACAAACTATTTTTTATTTTTCTCTGAAATTTTCCTTTAAAAAAGTTGCCCTTTGCTTGTTAGTGTAGACACGGCCTTAGATATAGCTAGGGCTGTCACATCACATGTGTCGAGTGTCCGGAGCTGTTATCGGGGTTCGGCAATAAAATGCACCCGCGTCGTCAGCTCGTAAGCACGGATTGTGTGCGGGACACGCGAATTATTGCGACTGTTACTTACAACCTCTTTAGGGTTCCGTTCACAAATGTTTGAAAATTTAAGGATATCTATACTTAACTAGCTGTTACCCGCGGCTTCACCCGCGTGATATATATATAGCATGGCCTTCTCAGTACCCTAACCTATGTGTATGCAAAATTTCATTCAGTTCAGTTCGGTTCAGTAGATTGGGCGTGGAAGCGAAACAAACAAACTCACTTTCGCATTAATAATATTAGTAAGGATAAGATTGACGTCGATTGGAGAAAATGCGCTGTGAAGTTTGTTGCCGCTTCTTCTGCACTCCGCTTTGGAAGCGGCGTTAAACTTAGCTTAAGTAAATTACTGATGTCAAGAAGTTTTCAGTTATACATGAAATATATGTATGACAATTAATAAGTGTTCTAAGAAACCCTTAGATCATTAAGAAACCTATATAAATCATATATCATAGATATTACATAAATAAATATAATAATACGGACAAATCACACAGATATAATAATTCAACATGAAATATTATAAATCAACATTTTTTTTTTTAATTTTGTGTCCACAAAGTGAAAGCTTTCGCTGTCCACGTATGTTTAACGGTACCTCCGAGCCCGGGGTTCACAGTCACATGATAGAGAAAGCACTGAGATTAACTGAACCGAAAAAAAAACTATACGTACTCAATCACGAAATCCCCGTTATTCGATTTTCTCTTTGACGTCGTCTCGGCGTATAGAGTTACCCGAACAAATCGGATAGCGCCTCGATCCATCACCGGCTAAGTGAATTGTTTCCCTGCGATCATTTGTCTGGCCTTACATCCAATTTGGCTGGGTAATGTGGCTGATCACTCGATACAGGATTTAGCTTGGACGTGTGATGGGGAACATTAGTTGGTGTTTAGTGTCAAGTTCTAAGAAAGGATCTAATCCGAAATATATTAGAGCGTACGCCTTACAAGCACGTTTTCTTTTTCGTCTGAGCGTTATTTGTTTAAAATCTTTGTTGTACAAAATACATACAACAGTCACAACAATCGAATTTGGTGTAAAATTCGTGAATTTATCCAAAGAGAAATATCTTCCAGCCATTTAACCAGGATTTAAAAAAGGATCATCATCATCAGCGCTTTTTTAGGCTCCACTGCAGGAGCACGACCTTCTCTGTACAACCAGTCATAAATTAGCCTGAGCAGTCAGACGATTTGGCCTACACTCTCCACGCTGGTCAGACGGGTGGGAGAGGTCTCTTTATGTTTATAAGCTTTGTTTAGCTTGTGTTGCCTAAATCGCCTTCTACAACATTCACGGGAAGATTTCTGTGTGTTCCTATTCTACTCTGCCGGGAATCACACGGCGTATAAGGATAAAGTTACATAACATAGTTATTGTTTGAATAAAAAATATAAAAGAACAATCACGTTAGTATAATTACAAAACATTTACATGGCGGGACTTGATCTTTGCTTTGTATACGGAACCCTAAAATTTATGTCTGTTGGCAGGCACTCTACATGGAAGTATGTGTACATTTTAACACAAATGCCAAAAAAGGAGTGTATTGTTTTTTTGAGTTCAATTTACGTTTGTTATTCAACCACAACTTCTAAATGCAATAGAGGATTTGGTGATGTGGGATATTGTAATCCTTATACACTTTCCCCGCCCGAGTGGCATAGGCTATATTTTTTTGGTAGGGCAATCATGTTTTATTTTATCTTTTCTCACGTAAAGACGATTTCTGTGTGAGTAGGGTAAGCACAAAACGAAGTGAAGTCTTTTAAAGAAAAATAAAAACACGGTTACCTTGACAAAAATTTAAAGTTATAGGTAAGTATGTATTTTATTTTGAATAGCATTTAGTAAAATCGCAAGGAACTTTGTTCCCCACGTGTGTGTACTACCGATCGCACTTAAGAGGATCGACTACCTGTAATTTCCATACAAAAAGCGATAAGTCTTCCACCCCCCTAAACCTTTACGAAATGAGGAAATTTTGGTGTCATTCGATTTAGCACACCTTAATTTTTTCATTTTGGACTTTATTTTTTTACTTTTTTATTTATATCACTCTATCTTCGTAATAATTTGAAGTAGGAAAATTTTACTAATGTTGTCTTGTTTCTTATATATTAAATTGTATTTATGTCAAATTATCATTATCATTTTGTACGTGTGTGTCGGTAGCAATAGTAACCGTATTAGCAATAAATAAACATTTTATCTATCAATCAAACTAAATGTTCCAGTATAGAATGTCGTGAAAGGTGTAAGGTGTATGCCTACGAAGCTACGAATGTAAGTTGTAGCCGTAGCACCACTACGAAAGCCTACGAGTGTGCAGATGGGCTACAAGCTACAAATTAAAGTCTTTGCAACTCAATTTGGTAGCCTCGAGTATATTTCTGTGCCTCCTGTGATAAGTGATACAAGTAAAAAATCATAACTTTACAGGAGAGCAGAAACAAGATTAAAACCTAAACCTAAGCCTAAACTTAGCCATAAGTAATTATTGACGTCAACAAAATTTTTTGTTGTAAAAATTGTAAACACAAATATGACAATTAATAAGTGTTCAAAGAAACCTATATTAAATAAACGATTGAATTTGAATTTGAATTTGAAGATTTAAAAAAATCTTGTTCGTAAACTGAGTGGATAGGCTAAAATTAAATACATTGTTTTGTAGAGTAAAACGATCCTATTAACTTTATATTTCAGTTTTTTTGCTACATATTAAATTTTAATAGTAATTCATGAAAAACCTGTGAGTTGTACCTTCTCACAAGTCTCTTATGGGCGAAATTAATGTCATAAATGGTACTGGTACAGTTAAATTACATAGCACTAATAAATTTTCTTTGTGCAAACCGATATACACGAAGTTGAAACATTTAATAAATTATAGAATAATGACCGTAGCACAATGCTCCTCAAACAAAATATATTATATGAACTCTTCTATTTAATGAATTTTACTTATCAGTTGCCTATTTACATTTCTTCCCTGAATTGTATCAGTTTGCTAAAATTCTAGTCTTTTATATGATGTGTTAAAAGATATAAGTCAAGATATACCCCTCGACAAAAAGGTATGGATTGTGTAAATAAATACAAGTCACAGAAAAATAATCAACGTTTATTGAACTTTTCATTATTATTAATGTACTCATATTAATAGCATAGCTTTATCAATATTTTTTATTATAAGTAAATTAAGATCTATACACCTCAATTCGACAATTTACTTTTAATATTCTTAATAGGAAGTTATCAAGTAAACAAACTTGGCAAGTAATATTTTTAACTTAAAAATTAAGGCATATCATCATCATCATCATCATCATCAGGTCCTTCCAGTCTCCACTGCAGGAGCACGACCCTCTCTGTACTACCAGAGCCATATACTAGCCTGAGTAGTCAGAGGATTTGGCCTACACTCTCCACGCTGGCCAGACGGGTTGGAGAGGTATCTTTTATCTTCAGATATCAAATTAACCTCATTCAACTACGTAGTACAATACAAAGCGTTATGAGAGACCTGCCCCCTTATTTACTAACTCGGATGACAGGTGTCGATGCCTATCAATCTAGGATTTCCAGTTACAATGCGGGTTTTGCTTGCTCGAACTTTTTATTTGGAATACAAAAACCGCATTGTAACAGCAAATCCTAGATTGATAGGCATCGACACCTGTCATCCGAGTTAGTAAATAGGCCGGCTGAACGCGCATCTCCATACAAACGGACAAAGGAAATTGTGGCAATATTTGATCATTTTCGTGTAAAATTAAACTTTCAATCCATTAATCTCATTATAATCTCATATTAATCTCGTTCCTATACAGGTTACAACTTGACAAATATCGATATTCACGATGTTTTTGCCAAAAATCCGACAGTTATATCATTTTGCACAAAATTATCTCCGAAACTATAGCAGATAGAAGAACGTGAGTTGGACCCAAAAATCGGGAATTTTTTTCTGATAATGCCCACGTTAATATCACAAAAAGGGTACAACTAAAGTTAAATCACCTATCACAGGAGGCACAGATTTGAAAATACATTTTAATTTTATGAGGATAATTCCTATAAATTCCGTCTCTTGTGTGTGTATGTGTGTCTCTTTGTGTTTTTATCGTGCATTTATTCTTTATTCTTATTTGCTAAAGGCCATTTTATCTTAACGGTAACATCGCTGTAGGGCAACTTCTCGTAAAGGAAAAGTACGTAGAAATATATCCTACATATATATCTAGGACTTTTGTAGATCTATAGATCTATAAATAGGGAGGAGGTTGTAGTGTAGAACCTCCTCCCTATTCAGTTACAGTATCATGAAACCAGTTATAAAATAAAAAAGTTTGCGTCTAATTTACCGCAAACCATTATAAATAAATAAATAAATATAAATATATAGGGACATATCACACAAATTGAGCTAGCCCCACATAAGTTGTGAACTTGTGTCGCAGGATACTAACTCAACTATACTATATTTTTATAATATATACTTAAATAGATAAACATCCAAGACCCAGGTCAATATGAAAAAGATCTTTTTCCATCTTGACCTGACCGGGGATCGAACCCGGGACCCCCGTGTCGCAGGCTAGCCTGTTGACCGCTGCGCCACGGAGCTCGACCAACACACCAGCAAATTTAAACAATTTGGCGTTTGATTGCTGGTGTAATTTAACCAGATATACTGACACGCCTATATCGAATTTGGCACGTAATTGAAAATGTCACCCAAGTATTTGCCTCGAACTAAATTAACAGGCCAGGGAGGCAGGCTGACATGTCAAGCCTGACAATCATTTTATGAAATGAAGTCGCTTTTGCTGCCTGTTCGCTTAGATCTTTTAAACTACACAATTAATTTTAATGCAGCGTTCAGCAAAAGGTGATTCCTATCCTAAGGAAGGTTTATAATTAAATAAAATTAATTTTAATACGGTTTTTATCGCGTTTATTACATTATTTATATACCTAACGTTTCGAACACTTTTCAGTGTTCGTGGTCGCAGGTAGACTAAGTTGACATTGGTCTAATATTAGACGCAGGTAGGCTAAGTTGCTATTGTCTAATATTAGACAAATGTCAACTTAGTATACCTGCGACCACGAACACTGAAAAGTGTTCGAAACGTTAAGTGTATAAATGATGTAATAAACGCGATAAAAACAGTATTTAAATAATTTTATTCAAATGTGTAACGATCGCGAAAACATAAGAAAACATTAGGTTTATAATACAATATACTATAATACATTCCCAGATGCAGCCGGAGCCCTTCGGCCGTGTATGATACCAGAGTTTGGTAACCGGTATCATACAAAGAAAAAATGATCGTCGTAGGATACTGGTATCCAAGTGATAGGGTTTATTACTTTTCTGATACCCTTTATCATGTTTGGTAACCAGTATCCAGTAAGGAATATAACATTCTGCCTATGAAACCAGCTGGGCAAAACTGTGTTAAACAAGGGTAGTTCCCAACTCAACACTGAGATGAGAACCCTAACTGCTTATGTCATTATCCACTTCTGGTTATATTATTGTCCTCTTTCATCCGAGTAAAAGCCATCGGATTGCATTTTGTACCTACGCTTATTGTAAAACCCTCGCTTTATTGAAAACATACAAGAAAACAAGGAAATAGTTCAACTGTGAATCGTTTATTACCTACAACCTATTGGAATAAAATGGTGAAATGATTTCGATACAATGTCCAACACTAATTTCGTTTTCATTTAGCTGAGATATGGCATCATTTATTTCCTCATCAATTTCTTTGAACTCTCGGCTTAGTTTTGATTTTCTCTTGTATATATCCATTATGGTGGTTTCTTTTCTTAAAGTATCTAAGAGTTGAGCCAATGTCGGTCTTTTATGTCCAACATATCTGTTAAGGCGACTGTGCCAACCTTCTATATTATTGGTAGTACGTATTTTAGATGATGAACAACAGCAAATTTTTTCGAAGTCAGTCTTTGCCATCCATTGGTTATTGAAATATTTGTTAAACTTTGTTATCTCTTCTCCAGACGGACTCTATGACATAACGTATTCATACCCCTTTTGAAAATAGGCTTTGGGTAAACGTGCAAGGCCAGCACACCTGGCTACATGCCTTTTTTTTACCCGTGTGGTTAATTTTAACGATTTAGCTTTTCTAAATAAACACCTATTCAGATGATAATAACATCCCTTAACATCAATGTTGGGAAAAACTTTTCGAACAGCTTTAATTGGAGCCAACTCGAAGTCAACAGTAATTGTTTCTGGTAGCCACTGCTTGAATCGGGAATTTATCATATAAAATAGTACCTTGTAAGTTTGCTGTGTCTTGTCTGGTAGTAAACAAAAAATTAAAGGTACAACAGCCGATGTAGTTTCGTCGACGCCATGAATTGTATATAACTGATGAAATTCAGTCGGGCATGAAGTAAAAGTACCGTCAGATAAAATATGCTTATACTTTACGATTGATGCAGCACGTTGATTGCAAAATAGTAGAATCCTCTTGTCGTCATCACTATATTCTGCCAACAAGAACTTTTTGAATTTATCGGGTACTACGGCTTCAATTGAAGATTTGCTTCTCAATCTTGGTGCTCCTAATACTTTATTTCTTTCGTTGTACAATCCCGTTTTGATGTTTTGGAATTTGGGGATTTCCCGTACAAAGTCAAGTCCTGCCTCTTCCAGGCTGAACACCATGTTGTCATATTGTTTTTGAATACTATCAAAATTATGACTACATTTTTCTTTCAAATTATCTAATTCTTTCAATATTTTATTATTTGCAATGTCTCGTTTGCATGTTTCTTTGTGAGGTTTGATTTTTGTGACTTCATTTTTAACATTTAGACTCAGAATAGTAAAATATCCAGAATCCGCATTGGCGTATAAAACTGAGGAAGAAAAAGATACGCTCAAATGACCTGAGATACGCTCATGGATCGTCAATTGACATTTGTCATGGCGGCCGGCTAACGTGTCGGCGCTCTTCAATTTTAATTTAATTATGCCGTCGTGTGCGGTTCCCACATGCAGAAATGCAACTAGACGTACCAACAAAAATGACGGGATCACATTTCACGTATAATTAGAACATTTACAAGCTATATAAATCATTTACAGATTTAATTTTACAAATAATATTTTGCCAAAGACAATGTCCAGTCTATATGACGTTCATTGCAAAGTGTTGCTGTTCTATAAAATATTTTTACCCAGTATGTGAGAAAAACTGTATTTTATGATTAAATTTTTAGAAGTAGTATACTATAATATACCTAACTAATTATTACGTTTTAAGGCATCATGCATTTAGTCAATTTAGCTATTTAATAAAGAAAACTTTAAGTAGGTAAGTGTTGAAGTTAAGGTTTTCATTATAAATTTATGTTACCGGCCAAACCCGATTTCAAGACAAACTGTCCTGGGCGTGTTAGGATAAACTAGGTTTGTCCTGAAATCTTTAGGATAAACTAGTTTGACCTAGGAAGAACTGAATTTGAATATGATTAAAATCTTTTTAGTAGCTTTAAGGGGGCATCGAGTACCATAGTAACGTAATTTTTGGAATACATATTGAAGGAGGAGACTTTTCATAAAAAAATCGACTTGGATGGCGTTTTATAGGTTTTTGTGGTGTAGAATTCAAAAATGACGTTAGTTTTGGAATTCAAGATGGAGGATGCGACATTTCGTGAAAATCGACATGGGTATCGTTGTTTTGGTTTTTCTTGGTGTAGATTTCGAAAATCACGTCAATTTTAGCATTTAAGATGGCGAACGCGACCTTTCATACAAAATTTACATGAGTATCGTTATATGGGTTTTTCGGGTGGAAGGTTTTGAAAATGAAGTCAGTTTAAGAATCCAAGATGACGAAAGTGACTTTTCGCGCCAGTTTGGAACTCTCCTAAAACAATAAAAACAATACAACGACATCCATGTTGTTTTCACGAAATGTCGCGTCCACCATCTTGGATTCCATAAATAAAGCCATTTTTGAAATCTACACCCCGAAAAAAACCTATAAAATGACACCTATGTCGATTTTTCATGTGAAGTCGCTTCTTCGAATTCTACACCTCGAAAAACCTACACAACTACACATATATCGATTTCGCATAAAAAATTGGGTGCGCCATCTTGATTTCAAGAATGAGGTCTTTTTAGTCATCTTTACCAACCAATAGCAACTAAACAATTTGAAAAAATATTCAGAAATCAGTCAATCTTAGGCCAAACTAGTTGGCCCTAAAGATTTATGACAAAATAGTTAGTATGTCTTATAATCGGGTGTGCCCAGTAACATATTATATAAGGGAGGCACTAATTAGATATTACTTGGCACAATAACACAAACAATTGGGCATATAAAAACTAACAAATTAACTCAGGTGTTGTTAATGTGGTTCCCAGGAAATGTTGTCAGGTAGACAGAGCCGAAAGTCATAAGACTTGGCCACTTTTAGCATCATATTGGGCGTAAAGGTGGAAAGCGGAATCAAAATAGTGATGAGTTGCTAGCCGCATCGCCTATTGATGTGATTCCTTAGATTTTTGCCCAATCCCTTGACCGGCTTTACGGTCTGCGCGGGAAGAAAAGCAGCTGGTATATTCTATGTTTTTCTTTTCTCCCAAACCAGCATGGAAGATTTTTTTTTTAAATAACTGAATATTATTTTATAGGATTTAGACGTTATATATTATATTCTTGGTTCAAAAATATCACATTAACCTAATTCAGACAATTACACAAATATTTATAATTTTCCCCAAGTGTATGTTAAAAACTTATAATCTAGCAACACTAAGCGGGTGTGAAACGCGCGGGCGCGGGGGATTATGCCGCGTCTTTGGACACAGTTCGATGCTTAAAAAAATGACAGAAGACTCATTCTGGATATTTTACTATTCTGAGCATTTAGAGTAACACTCCCCGTACATCCATAATTAATATTATGGCAGAGCCAAAAGGTAGAGTCGTTTGAGTAAGTTTTTTTCCTGTGGTACTTGCGACCATCACTCAATAGTGCTCTTCCTCCTCTCTTCGTAGAGATAAATTCAATTTCTTTACTCATTTTAGATTACAGGCAATGCGGAAATTAATTCGATGTAGATTAAAATCACAAAATGAATAATTACTTACTTGTTAATCTAATACACTGACATTGACATCAATTGTTATGAAAACTTCAGTTATCTAAAGGGCCAGTGCATTGATATCAAAAGAGGTGATATATCAATGCACATGACATGCTTATCAGTTACATACGAGGAAATATTAAGTACTCACTTGTAATTATTTAATATTTTCCTGAGCTGATACTCGGTTACATAAAACGAAAAATTCCTATTAGTTGGATACCAGTATCCTACGACGATCATTTTTTCTTTGTATGATACCGGTTACCAAACTCTGGTATCATACACGGCCGAAGGGAGCCGGAGAGGGCTGTTTTGTGTAAAATATAACGATTTAAGTAGCATGCGTAGGCCTAGGATTCTTTCATATAGGCCATAATCTGTTCCGTATATCTATCTGTTTTTTTTAACGCGAATATAAATGCTTACTAGAGATTTATTCATACATACTCGTACGTTACAGCCAAACTTTTACCGTTCAACTTGTTATTTTTTTCTATTTGTGTAAGTGGCTAACGCTGGTTTCAATATTTTCAAGGGTTCTAACGCAGCTTTAACACTGCCATCAATGTTGACATGCGGGACCAGCGGCTTAATGTGCCTGCTGAATTACAGAGGACCTCGAGATATTTTTATGCCACTTTCCATCATCCATCTTAGTGGGAACCACCCTCAGGGTTGCCTAACAAGCCTAAGCGCTAATAATGCTCACGTCCAGTAGATCGAAAGGAGAAGCCCGATGGTCTAGTGACTAGACCATCGGGCACCTTTCGAATACCTATTGGATAAAGTAGAAGATTTTTAAAATGAAATATTCAAATTTGGATAACATGTACCTATCTCTAATATTTCATTTTTTATATTTGCTAATGGACAAACTACTAGCGTTTTGAAACGAACGTTGCTGAGAAGAATACGTTAAAAGAAACTCACTCCAATATACACACAGATACTCGTAAAGTGAAATCACAGTTACATTATAGGCTGACCGGGCGAGCGCGATCCATCAACGTCCCTTCGCATTGCAGGGTTCCGTAGGAAAAACTTGCGTTATTTATGCACGGAACCCTTAGACGCGGGCTTGTGGCTGAAACTGATTGAATCGAGCGGGTGTTGGCATGGGCATGAGCGGAGCGGATGGCGGAAGCAAATGTTAAGGTTTAAAACGCCGTAGATAATTACATAAAGTGATGTGCCGTTCCGGGGGGTTCCCAACATGGATCCCGGGAACGTTCATAAAAAAGACAATGTTACGGAAAGTTGTAATTGATATTTTCAATATAATAATAGCCAACATAATAGTATAGTAGTATATTATGTTGGCTTATTAATACATAATAAATGCCATAACAGTTACAAAAAATGGGGGGACGTTCCCTGGC
The DNA here is from genome assembly GCA_963082605.1 of Rhodophaea formosa. Taxonomy (NCBI): domain Eukaryota; kingdom Metazoa; phylum Arthropoda; class Insecta; order Lepidoptera; family Pyralidae; genus Rhodophaea; species Rhodophaea formosa. The sequence goes on from OY720223.1 coordinate 5,899,998, forward strand.
AATGTTTTCCGATTCTCAGGAAATCTTCCCTTTTTGCCAGGAACGAGATAGATTAGGATTTTGTTTTTTGAAATAATAAAAATATAAGCATTTATGATTTTTCCTAATTTGGACAGGAACGTTCTCCTGAAAATAAAAACGATCCTAGAAACATTCCAGGAAACAGGAACGGGGAGTCTTCCCCGATAATGAGAATTTGGGAATGAGACATCACTAATACATACCTCATACGTCATAGATACCACAGATAATTAAAGTGACCCTTTTAACAAAATTAAATTAATTATTTAAGGAAACACAAGCTAAACAAAGCTTATTAACATCAAAGAGACCTCTCCAACCCGTCTGGCCAGCGTGGAGAGTGTAGGCCAAATCCTCTGACTACTCAGGCTAGTATATGGCTCTGGTAGTACAGAGAGGGTCGTGCTCCTGCAGTGGAGACTAGAAAGACCTGATGATGATGATGATTTTAACAAAATCGTTTACTTACATGCACTCACTTAATTCTGATGAGTATAAATAAAAAATATAATATCGCTCACCTCAGCACCTTGCCCGCTGCCTGCCACTGCGTTATTCCGTGATAGTACATTATTTAAGCCAGGAGATAACGGTACTTTCGCATGTCCCGCCTCTCGGGTGGCCGTGGCATCAAATTACTTGAGACAAGTTCGTTCTGTCATTGTTGGAGAAAAGCTAGTTATAACCTTTATTTTTTTGCGTACTTTTCTCTCTATACCTTACGGGGTAGACAGAACCTAGTCCTAGACTAAAAGCCACGTTTGTGTTGAGGGCTTGTAGAACTGTAGCTGGCAAAGGCAATTAAATAGGTTAGCTAGCCGCTGCATCAACTACTTATACCTAGACAGGATTCCTAAAATTTTCCTCCATTCCCTCAACTGGCTTTTACGACCTATGCGGATAGAAAAGCAGCTGGTATCTAAGTATAACTTATGTTTTTTTTTTCAGAGTAGCATACACGTGAATCTATAATATAACATGTAACCTTCTTATTTTTGTGTGTATTAATAATTGCCTCCACGGCGCAGTGGTAGCGCAAGCCTGTGACACGATGGTTCTGGTTTCGGTCCCCAGCTAGGTCAGTTGGAAAACAACACTTTTTCAGATTGGTATTATTCAAATAATTTAGTATCCCGAAGTTAGTGTCCTGCGACAAAAGTTCAGAACTAATTGTGGGCTAGCTCAATTTGTGTGATTTGTTCCTACCATATGTAGTTCCTACATTATGTATTAATTAACATTAGTTGGTAAACTACTACTACCTAGTGATAGTGGGGCCAAGGAATGAAATCAACTATAATCACAAAAATATTTATGACAAAGATATTACCTTTGTCATAATAACATATATATTATCTTTGTCATAATTATTTATGTGAGGATTCTTACATACTCATACATATGCATTAAAACAAGTTATGGTGGAATAATGAAACACACATACATGCACACTAAAGACATCACATCACACTGCATAGCAATTTTATTTAAATAAATAAATATAGTTATACGGATAAATCACACAGATTGAGCTACTCGTAGATTAGCCCCAAAGTAAGTTTAGTAAGACTTGTGTTGTGGGATACTAACTCAACGATACTATATTTTATACCAAATACATATATAGATAAACATCCAAAACCCAGGTCAATCTAAAAAACATCATTTTTCATCTTGACCTGACCGGGGATCGAGGCCGGGACCATGTCACAGGCCGGCGTGTTGACCACTGCGCCACGGAGCGCGTCACAATGATGAAAATATTGGAAATAATTATTACATTAGTTTATTGCAACGATGTAAAGACATATATTTTGTAGTTACTTTCACGTGATACCAATAATATCACTTTTCGGCTTAAAGCGTCGGCGACTGTAGCACTCGGAGCGGGAAACCCGTATAGTGTTAGATCGGAATTGTGCGGGAAAAGTGGGAATTTGTCGGAGTTCCCGGCAACCGAGGCTAGGCCGCCTAAATCTACTTAGCGCGTCGTTTGGCTGTCCTATTACGGACTCAGAATTTTCTCGTAGCGATTTATGTTATACTCCTTTTTAGGGTTCCGTAGTAAACTAGGAACCCTTATAGTTTCGCCATGTCTGTCTGTCTGTCTGTCCGTCCGCGGTTTTACTCAGAGACTATAAGTACTAGAAAACTGTAATTTGGTATGTGTATGTATATTAATTATGGAAAAAAAAGAAGTAAGTAGAAATAGGGTAGCTCCCATACAAGTAAAGAGGGAGTAATATTTTTTCTTCTATACAAACCCATCGTATTTGGTTTATCGTTCGTCGTTATTGGGGATATTAAATAGGTTTTTTAGAATTGCAAATTTTTGTTAGAGTTAATAAGTGTGTTCCCCCCCCCCTCCTCTATCTGCTAAACGGTTATATATGGATGCGTGAAAGAAATTACAGCAGTAGTAATATACTGAAGTTGACAGACAAACTATCAGAGCTAAGTACTAAGTACAAACTAAAAAGTTACAAGCAACCAACTTATAAAATGTACTGGAAAATATAAAATTTATTTTATTTATTTATTATTTTTAGATGTTTGTGGTCGTTATGCTGTGAGGTGCGAGTATGAACAGTGTGAATTCAACGTTGTTATTCGCAACTACGAGTACAGAACCCTACACTGCGCGTGGCCCGACACGCACTTGGCCGGTTTTTACTAGAATAGAACCATTAAGAGGCTTACACCACCGAAACTAGCGACACCCGTTATTTAATTTTTGTTTTTCGAAATAAGAACAAATGGAAAAAATCTATGTGAGTACTTCCTTAGTAAATTACTTGTAGTATTTTTAGAAGAACTTTTCATCGACATCAGCCTTTCAGATTAAGAGAACTATTCATTACCGGTAATGCGTAGTCCTCTTGAATTACCAAATGTAAAATTATGAAAAGCAATACAAAAAATACTACAAGTAATTTACTAGTGAAGAACTTACGTCGATTTTGTCAATTTAATCTTATTTAGTAATAAAAGAAATAAAACCAAGGGTGGCGCTAGTTGGCTGGTATAAGCGCCTTAATTTGAAGGTTATTGACAACTAGCTATCACCCGCGTTTATGTTGATCCTTTGGGAACGGTTTGTTTTTTCGGGATGAAAGGCCACTGTCGTAGCCGATGTCCTTGTGCGTAGTCCAGAGAACGTGTGTGCAAAATTTCATGATGATCGGTTCAGTAGTTACGCCGTGAAAGCGTAACAAACAGACAAACAAACTCATATTATTTGGTACTAGCTTTTACCGCGGCTTCGCTTGCGTGATTTATAGCCTACTAGCTGATACCCGCTGCTTCGTCCGCGTGATTTATAGCCTATGTCCTTCTCAGTACCCTAACCTATGTGAATGCAAAATTTCATGATGATCGATTCGGTAGGTTGCGCGTGAAAGCGTAACAAACAAACTAGCTAGTTAGGACTAGCTATTACCCGCGGCTACGCCCGCGTGATATATAGCCTACTAGCTGTTACCCGCGGCTTCGCCCGCGTTGTTTATAGCCTATGTCCTTCTCGGTACCCTAACCCATGTGTATTCAAAATTTCATGATGATCGCTTCAGTCTTATCATAATCGAGTATCAATGGTTCAGTACATTCCGCGTGAAAGCGTAACAAACAAACAAACAAATAAACAAACAAACTCACTTTCGCATTTATAATATTAGTTAGGAAGTTAGCATTAGGATAGTATTGTCTTTCTCTGGTTCCCATCTTGTCGCAATGGGGGGGCTCTAGTAGCCGCGGTCTCGCCACCCGCGGTGAAGCCAAGAGGAACCGGGTGGAAGGCGCTCGAGGAGGGTCTGGGCAACCCACCTCGTGCCTGACGTAGAGGAAGACAACCTCTTTAAAAAATTACCGGAGGAGGCCCTCACATTGAGTGGCCTGGCTGTGGGTGAAGGGGGTGAACTCTCCCTACACCTACAGTCGTAGTTGGGGTCGCGGGGGAAGAGGAGTGCCGGTATTCTGGTGCGCCGCTCTCCCTGTCCTCCGCGACCAAACGTGGCCGTGGCGCTTGGCGCGGCATCGGTGGGGCCGCAGGGGAAGAGGAGTGTTGGTATGGCGATGCGCCGCTCTCCCTATCCTCTGCGGCCGATTTGGAGATGGCCTTGATCAGTCTCTGCTGCGCCGTGATCTGTGGTCCGAGGCGGCGGAGACTGATCAAGGCAAAAGTGAGGGCCAGTTGGGTGGCGGAGGCGGGACTTCGTCACTTGACAGATGGCTCTCGAGTTGGAGGAGCGTGCTCGGGTGTCAGGCACGTCCTTTGGGGGCGGGTTGTCGCGGCCAGGGGCCTATGAGCCCTTGACCGCGATAGCCCGCCCGGTGTAGGTGGCAGCTCCGACCCCTCTGCTGTCACTTTGTGACTGAGAGGGAGTCGTGAGCGTGCCTTGGAGGGGTCGCTAAGCGCGACCGCCGCGCCGGGGCTGTGGAGCGAGAGTAGCACACGCCCCCGGCACATAGCGGCTCAGTAGTGACACCGTGGAGTTGTCTGTGCCGTGGAGTCTTTCTCTGTACCCTAACCTATGTGTATGCTAAATTTCATGACGATCGGTTCAGTAAATAGGGCGTGAAAGCGTAACAAACAAACAAACTTCACTTTCGCATTTATTATATTAGTTAGGATTCGTTGGGATATTACGTTTGTGTAAGGTTTTAAAACTATGAAACTATTAGTGCGCGAAATCTATTGACACAAAATCACGGCACAAAATAGTCGTTTAATCATTTATTTTATCGTGTTACGAAAATAGGCATCCTGTTCTATGTAACACGTGATTTGAATGGAATTGACATTAAGGTCAATCAGTAATAGGAGAACGTGATATGCTCGATACCGATGCCTGAGAATAAACATATGACCAGAATGATTGTACTGAAATGAAATGAAATGAGCTTTATTGCTTTAAACATGGTAACAAATGGTGTTGTAGAATTAAAATGTAGTTAGGAATCACATGTTTAGTCAACATTGACATGCAATAGACACAAATATGTTAATTATGTCAAATATACTATTTACATAGTATGTCAAATTTTTAATGGAATTAATATATTGAATACACAACATTTTAATTATTTGTCATATTTAATGAGATTTTTGTATATTACGTATTACTACGTATACTGTCTAGAGCAGTAAAAACCATGCATCTATAAGTCAAGTTTTAATGGCAAATATTTCAAATCTTCGTAAACAAACGACAAAACAGTTATACGAAGTAGGTACTAGGCTGGAGACATCATAAGAAAATGACAGGTTCTCAAATGGTAAGTACACAATGAGCTAAATCACAGCTTTGGACCCTGGACCCCATGATGGAGACAATTTAACCAATGTCACAGGAACGCGCTTAGTCTCTTCCAACTGAACGAATTTGAAGTCCTAGCAATCATCATCATCATTTCGTGTAGGTGACACGGTCAGTCGACCATGCACACCCTGGTGTCAGAGTTCTGCGGAACCGCCTCTCGGCTTCTGACGTGGTTCCTTTAACGACTACCAGATGGCAGCCGGGACCACCGGCTTATCGTGCCTTCCAAAGCACGGAATCATCTTTCTTATCAGTCAATCAGGTGATTCATGCCTGCAATGTCCTAACCAAACTGGAAAAAACTTAACAAAGTATGCTTCCCGTGGGAATCGAACCCACGTCCTCCGGGTCAACAAGGCGAAATGCCTTAACCACGGGACATGAAACAGTAGTAGGTAATTTGGACTTTTCTAAAAAACAAAATCATAGCTTCATGCTTTTCTATTTCATCACATTACAATAAGCATTTTAAGGAAAAGTTTAGTGTTTTAAATATGTCCACGTCTTTGCTTTTTTGTACATACATACATATTATCACGTCTTTTTCCCTTGCGAGGTAGATAGAGCCTAAGGTAATAACACCCAAAGGCCACGTTTAGCGTGTTAGTGGGCATCGGAATCAAAATAGTGATCGGTTGCTAGCCGCATCGCCTATTTACGTGATTCCTTAGATTTTCGCCCAATCCCTTGACTGGCTTTTGCGGTCTGATTTGTTCTATTCATAATAGGGACATTCCTTAAAATACTCGCGTACCTTTTCATACAAATCTAGGGATGCACTCGTATATACTGTGTAATCATGGTAATAACTTATATACTTCGCTATTGAAAAATATATCATTGTAGAATACATTCATGTACTCATCTCGTGTACCAACTCTTAAAAATCCAGAGATGTTCATCTCTGGATTTTTAAGAGTTCTCACGGTGTTAATCATGACACTAACCTTAAAGCTTATAAACATATTATGTGTAATAAAGAAAACATTCCTATTTCTATCTCGTATATCTACCTATTCTGTGTACCAATTAACTGTAAAATTGTGATGAGAAACCTAAATGATTTTATATTATTATTATTATTTGTATCTCTCTGAGACTCATGGGTGTGTTACCCCGGTCTTTTGAAAGGCTTGCGTGGAGATATAGATCCAACTCGTAGAGGCCCTTTGGAGAAGTTGATGTAATGTAGGTCTCCAGCCAGAACCAATTACAGGAAATACCAATGTATGATATGTCCTTGAACAGGTCTTGGCCAGAAGTGGGACTATTGCATTTGAAAAGGGAAATAAATGGGTTATGGGGCTGAAATATGGATCGACTTTATGCTGGGTTTTTGCATAGGGTCGGACACCACTGCCATAATCATGATAACTGACTACAATTGGCAGGTGGTGGCTTGCAGCCCCTTATTATTATTCTTATAAATCCAGAGATGTATTCTCAACGTGTAATTCATGGTAAACACCTTAAAAATACACCATTGTACAAAACTTTCTTATACCAATCTCGTATACCTATTCTCACAAATCCAGGGACGTACTCTATCGTTGTAAATCATGGAAAAGTAGCGATAAAATGCCCGTGACAGCCCGCGACACGTTGTTCAAATGTGTAAACTTGGGGATATACGGCCGGGGGCTGGGGGCTGGGGTCGCACGGATGTGTCCCGGTCTTTAAAATTATTACGTAGTTACTTATCAAGAAATTGGTAGTTGACTGTTTTCCTGCGACTTGGTGTTCATAAATTAAAGCCTATGCTACCTGATGATAATAAAACTTTTTGTAAGTAAAACAATTTGTAAAATGGGTTCAGTTATTTTTAGTTATCCATGACAATCAAAGTCAAAATTAAATCTTTCCGCTTTATGAAATTGGTGAGTATAGATTATTCTTATATGCTGGTTAGGGAGAAAATAAAAATTATACACCTAATGCTGCTTCCCTTCCGGTACAGACCGTAGATGCCATTCAAGGGAATGAACGTTTCATTCACTTTGTGAGGCTATTGAAATTAAAAAACATCCTAATTTCAATAGAGAGGATGGTTGGTTGGCAGTTACCACCAGCTTGGGATCCAGTCATCAATTTAATCAAATCTCAAGCTAAGCAGAAGACTGCAAGACCCACACACACCGTGAACCAATACTGCGTACATTCGGAACGGTATCAATAAATATTTTAGGCAGTAGATTTTGCAGTTCTTATAAAATACTAGACAAATGTCAACTTAGTCTACCTGCGACCACGAACCACACTGTAAAGTGCTCAAAACGTTAGGTGTATAAAAAATGTAATAAACGCGATAAAAACCGTATTAAAATAATTTTATTTAAATGTGTAACAATCGCGAAAACATAACAAAACATTAAAACAAGAGACTGTGTAAAATGCGTTAGTATCAGAATTCTATAGAATTCGATACATCAAAATTTAGAAGTTACTTATGGTGGAATAAAGAAACTAATATAAACCGCATCAATAGATGTTACTCTGAAAATGTGAAAACTGTTGTCTGTACTCTCACGCAAATTATAAAAGTCAATCAAGGAATAGGGTGTTCACTCAAGGTTAATATCTGTTGACTTTTGAAATAGTTGCCATACCTTATCAACTTGGGTGACTGTTAATGGGATAATAGCCAAATTTTTACAGCTGGTTCTTTATTTACAGTTTCTATTTTTTTTAAACACATATTTTTTTTTGCTTTCCCATACAAATTGGACGGTCATGTGATCGGACTTAGTATGAATGGTAAAGTGTTTGTACTACAAAGGCTAAAAAATTGGCTACTGTAAATTCAGTCTATATACTATCAATATCTCATGAATGTATTTGGTCTTAGGAATTTCTCTTGCAACCTATCTCACATAGCATAGAATAGACACAACCAAAAGTAATGTATCTGCGACATAGTGCTTCCACTCCATAGTTGGTTCCTCCGTGCTTGCGTAGCTTGTCTTTATCCTTGTATAATAGGGGCTTTTATTTGCTCGACTTACGGCAAAGATTACCTCGTTTTGTGCTCTGGGGTTGACTTAAATAGCCCGCAATTACTTCAGGAAAAGATAGCCGATGTATGAGGAAAACCTATGGTAAATAAAAAATAACCACCAACTAAGAAGAGGGTTTGCAATAAATTTTTTTTTTGTCTCGCTGCGACTGCGATGGATGTAACTCCATTGAAACGTCAGCGGATATAAATTAAAGTTTCGTGCGAAGTCTCCTGTTTCGGCCCATACGGCAAAACATGAGAGTTGCTGCTCTCTAAAGGCTTTGCCATTGTTTCTCAGTTCGGCCCTTCAGGTCATGCATGCAAATCGCGGCCCATCAGGCATATGAGTTTGCTGTCTCTCCAAGCCTTGCGCACTCAGGCAACGCCCAAAGCCGAGGTTCGTCCCTCCTGGGAACCCTTTGGTGAAGATTGCCTTACAGGTTGAGGGCACTCTGCCCTCACCTCAAAAAGTCCGGTGAAGTAGCGAAAGCTCATTTGGAGCTAGCTACGTAGTCCATTCAAAAAAAAGTCTCCTGTTAATATTTATAATCCACGCTCACATGTTTAGCATAAGTAATTTTTGATAATTTCTTCAATTAACTGTAGTAATATGATTAGGCAAAGTCTTTCAGCCCGCCGCCTGCTAGTTCAAGGTTTAAAAGGCCTCAGGATATTCTTCTTGAACTCTAGAACCTGACGAAACCTGTGAAAAAAGAAACACAATTACCTTAAGACGAGCTCCGTGGCTGGTGGTGGTCAACACGCCAGCCTGCGACACGGGGGTCCTGGGTTCGATCCCCGGTCAGGTCATGATGGAAAACGATCTTTTTCAGAATGACTTGGGTCTTGGATGTTTATCTATATAAGTATATGTTATAAAATATAGTATCGTTGAGTTAGTATCCTGCGACACAAGTTCACAACTTACTGTGGGGCTAGCTCAATTTGTGTGATATGTCCCAATATATAAAAAAAAAAAAATTTAAGCCTTCCGTGAGATCTTTTATACAGTTGTAGATAGGTATGATATATTTTATTGATATCGACCTGGCTGTACCACCTAGGTGTCCTAATAACTTCATCATCATCAGGTCTTTTTAGGAAACGGAACCCTTATAGGATCACTCGTGCGTTCGTCTGTCACAGCCGATTTTCTCCGAATCTACTGAACCAAATTTGGTAAAATTTGGTTATATGATGTAATCCTTTGACCCAAACACGGATCTGCAAAGTAATTTTTTTTTAAATGAGGGTCATTTTCGGGGGCCCAATTTAAAAAATTTTAAAAGAAAGTTTTGCAAATCTTACTGTGTCATATATCAAATGAAAGGGCTCATTATGAGGATCTCAAAAATATATTTTTTTTTGTTCGGGTAAAATCGATGCTTTTGATTTTCTTCACAAAAGAAGGCGAAAATTCACCATGACCCTGATCTCCGAAACTGCTGGGCAAAAATTTTGAAAAAAATACTAAATGTATTTCATTGCTTGAAGATTACAGGAAAAATAATAAGAATTCTATCAGTTGAAAATAAAGTGGTAAACTCACCATAATAAGTTCACCTAGAACAATAGTTCACTAAAACACCACTAGGTGGCGCTAGTCAATTAAATAAAACATTTTAGCACATTCGTATACATGGAAATCAAAAACTATAAGGAGTACCTTTTAGTTTACTGACGTGAGTTAGCGTGAAGTATCCCGCTGACTCAGGGTCATGAAATTTGGCTAGGGGCAAGTTCATATAATCCTAACTAATATTATAAATGCGAAAGTGAGTTTGTTTATTTGTTTGTTACGCTTTAACGCCGTATCTACTGGACCGATCATTATGAAATTTAGCATACACTTAGGTTAGGGTACTAAGAAGGACATAGGCTATATAACACGCGGGCGGTGCCGACGGTAACAGCTAGTACTTTATAAGGAAATCCTTCTACGCTGGTCTGGGAAAAAGGAAGGAACGTGGAATGTACCAGCTGCTTCTCTTCCTGCCCAATTGTAAAAGCCGATCGAGGGAATGAGCATGTGAAATCATTTCAATAGGCGATGCAGCTAGCAACCCAACACTATTTTGATTCCGCTCTCCACCTACAAGCCCACGAACATACTAAACGTGGCCTTTAGGTTTAATAGACCTGGGCTATATTTGTATCATCATCATCATCAGCCTATTGTAGTCCACTGCTGGACATAAGCCTCCCCAAGGGCACGCCAAATTGTGCGATTTTTATCTTTTATCTTATATTTGTATGTTATACGGATATATGGAAAAAACAGAAAACTGCAGGTTTTATCTTATTACTTTATATGAATAATTGTTATATAGCGCTGAAAAAATTCGATTGTAATTTACTTTGTAGGTGAGAGATCACTAGCACTAGAATTTATTGTTTCTATATTAAGGCGCATAAACCAGCCAACTAGCGCCACCCCGCATTTTATTTATTTTACTACTGAAAAGGATCAAATTGAAAAAATCTATGTACTTCATTAGTAAATGATTTGTAGTATTTTTGGTAATACTTTTCATCAATATCACCATATTGAGAGATCTACTCATTACCGCTAAGCGGCCACTTTCGGCGGTAATAAATTAATAAATAAATATATACGGACAAATCACACAGCTTGAGCTAGCCCCAAAGTAAGTTCTTAAATAAGACTTGTGTTATGGGATACTAACTCAACGATACTATATTTTATAACAAATACATATAAAGATTAGACCCAGGTCAATCTGAAGAAGATCATTTAGTCATGAGAGTTCTCTCAATCTGAAATGATGATATTGATGAAAAATTATACTAAAAATACTATAAGTACTTTACTAGCGAAGTACATACGTAGATTTTTTCAATTCGTTCTTATATCGGAGTACAAGAATTAAACAAAAGGTGTCGCTAGTTTCGTTGATGTAAGCCTAGCAATCTTTCGAACAGATAATATTACTGTGATAGGTTTAAAAAGATTGTAATTTTTGCCACGTTTCATAAAAGTTCTGTGACTCAGCTGGGAACTAAGAGTCCTGCGATGGATTGGTCACGGGTTCAAATGTCACACTGCCTGTCACTGTTTTTTATATAAAAAAATAACATTTCAGCACATTTATTTTTAGTCTGAGACCTAAAGAGAAATGCTATGGATCAATAGTCTCTGCCTACCCCTATGGAAAAGAGGCGTGATACTATGTATGTATAATTTTCTATGCAAACATTTGTACGATCATGTTTTTAATACTGGTTCAGAGATTTAAATATTGCCCATAGCTCATACCATATTCATAGCTCAAAAAAAGAAGGCGCAGTCCTCCGCCAGCAAAACAGCAGACTTGATGATATTTTGAAAATCACATGTCATATTCAAAGCCCAACAGAAGAAGGGGGATTCGGGGGGCATAGTCCCTCGCCAATCAAACAAACAGAGATAATGATATTTTTAAAATCACATGTTATATGCAAATGTTATATGTTATAAAAGCAAAATGAGGGATCGCCAATAAAAAAAAGAGACAACTTTATTTATGAAAGCACATGTCGTATTTAAAGCTCAGAAGAGGGGGAATTACTCACAAAGGAGTGAGTTCATTGCGCGAGTTTGACTCACCGACCCTCTTTGTACTACCAGAGCCATATATTAGCTTGAGCAGTCAGAGGATTTGGCCTACACTCTCCACGCTGGCAGACGGGTTGGAGAAGTCTTAATAACTTACTTTTCACCCTATTCCAATGCCAGGTAGAGCAAACCTTATCAAAAACGATTCTATAGCTCTAAGTTTCGTATTCAGTAATCTGGGTATCGATATATCGGCGCCATAGATGTCGCAGCTACTTCCGGCGCGCCCGTCGCCGGAAGCGCGCACGCAGCGGCGGCCACTTCCGCCCGCCATAACTGTCGGCATCCCGCACTTCCGCTCAGTGAGTGACAGTCGCCAAAACCTGAAATATTGCTTTAATTGAAAAACATAACATTTAGGAACACAAAACTTATATTTTGCTATGGCAAAAAACATGATTATAGATATTTTTTGCAAAAAACCAAAAACCGACTTCAACCCTATCAATTTGTTTGAATAAGCATAAGAATAAAATGGAAAAAAGTGTAAACCGAACGGCATTCGTGTATACATTTTTTTGGTTAGTGTGTATTTTTTCAAAAAGCGCTTGATACATTCCTTTAAAAAATTAATGAGACCATTATCAACGTTATACCTATCGAACAAAAAAAGAATTTCCTAAATCGGTCCAGGCGTCTTCGAGAAATCGGGGAACATGCATAAAAAAAAAGATTCCGACGAATTTAGAACGTCCTCCTTTTTTGAAAGCTACAACTAAATCTAAATAAATCTACGTTTTAATTCCAATCTTAATGTAAAAACCCGCAGATAAATTATCTTTCTTTAAAGCTTATTTATCTGTGGGTGGCAAAGGCTACTAGTATGTAGGTACACATAATTAGATCGCTGATATTGATAACTTTGATCTTTAAATACCAACCAAGTTTTGCAAAACTGTGGGCGTGTAAAAATAAAAAAGTTAAATTAGATTAAGACAGGTAGCATCAAGAATACCCAGGTTTATGAAGTGCCTTCAACAATCAACGTGGGTGGAAAAGCAGCCAGTATATTCCTATCATTTAAATTTACTCAAACACCTTAGGCTTTGGCAAAAATAAAAATATGCAAATTCAAGGAAAAAGCTATTGAAAAGGATTTTTTCACCAAAAATCAATTTAGGAAGCCCGCACCCCACAATCGGCCCGGGGATTACGTTTTGCTGCATCTTCATCTCGAAATAGGTATAATCTGACCGGTCCAACGCTGACTCCGCATTCCTCGGCAATGACATGAAATTATACTGGACATTATTTACTGCAAAATCTTTTTGAAATGCTTTAAGTGATTCCCGTAAAACATGCAAAAAACAAATAGCATATGAAACTAGTAATATTGTTTTTAATAATCTTCTAAAAGATTTTTTAGGAATATTATTATGATCACTAGTAGCTCTGTAGGCTGTATACCTCGTTTACCGAGGTATACAGCCTACCGAGGTACTGTATACCGAGTTTTATCAGAAATGATCGTTAGCGTCTGTGGTCAGCGTCATAATGGTGCCTAGAGCCTTTGTGCTTTACGCCATTTTGAAAAAATTTCAAGAACTGGTTTGTCAAAAAAACAACTCCGTCATGAATTTTATGAGAATCGGTTGATAAATACGTTCTTTAGAGAAGAGCTGGATAGCATGACATACGGAAGACTTTTTGCCAAAGCGGAAATAGAAACGCTGTGCTCGCTCGGTCAACTTTTGTGGAAAAATACATGACTCTCTTTGATTTGATCGTAGATTAAACATCAGAAATAAATACATGCATACTATCACGGCTTTTCCCTTGTGGGGTAGACAAAGCCCAGGTATCGGAATCAAAATTTTGATGAGTTGCTAGCCGCATCGCCTATTGACATGATCCCTCACGGCCATTCCCTCGATTGGCTTTTACGGAAAAGAAACAGCGGGTACATTCTACGTTTTTTCTTTTCTCCCAAACCAGCGTAAAAGCTAACATCCGAATTTTTTTTAATTTCTCATGCCTTCTTTTGCTGTCTATTTTATAAACGTCAATGGCGGGCACTGGACACAGGCAAACAATAAATCTTTGAAGGATAATCCGTATCAGTAGAGAGCGGCCGCGGCTTTGAGTGCTCGGACGAGATGTCTATTTGGTTTGCAGATCTATACAATCATACTATCATACATACATCACACACATACATACTATCACGTTTGTGTCCCTTGCGAGGAAGATAGACCCCTATAAGGCCAAAAAACACGTTTGGCATTTCGGTGGGCGATAGGTAAACTAAATCAAAATTAGGTTCTATAGTGATAACTTGGTAGCGGCATCGCCTTCTAAATGATTCTTCGATTTTCGCTCATTCGCTCTTTGCCATCTGCTTTAACGATCTGCGCGCAAAGAGAAGCAGCTGGTACATTCTAAGTAACTTCTTTCCTCCTGGACTTCAAAGATTAGACCTATGGGAAAATAAATACAGCCATAGGTACTTAGATACTTACTCTTAAAGAGTAGACAATGATAGTTAGCTACCATTTTTTTAGGGTTCCGTAGTAAACTAGGAACCCTTATAGTTTCGCCATGTCTGTCTGTCTGTCCGTCCGCGGTTTTACTCAGAGACTATAAGTACTAGAAAGTTGAAATTTGGTATGGGTATGTATATTAATCATGTCAAAAAAGTGGTAGAAGAAAATCTTGAAAAAAAAATTTTTTTAGGGTAGCTCCCATACAAGTATAGAGGGAGATATATTTTTATTTCTATACAAACCCATCGTGTGGGGTATCGTTAGATAGGACTTTAAAAAATATTGTGAGGTTGAGAACATCATTTTTCGATTTAGGGATCCGTTTCCGAAATATTTGGTTTTAAAGTGAAAATTTTTGTTAGAGGTAAGTGTGTGTGTGTCCCCCCCCCCCCCTCTATCTACTAAACGGTTATATATGAAAAAAATTACAGCAGTAGTTTATATACCGAAGTTGTAAGGAAAACTATCAGAGCTGAGTACTAAGTACAAACTAAAAAGTTATAGGCAACCAACTTATAAAGTGTACTCGAAAATGTAAAATTTCATACATTTTCATTGTTACATGTTTTTGGTTGTTAAACTGTGATGGGCGAGTATGAACAGTGTGAACTCAAAGTTGTAATTTGCAACTACGGAACCCTACACTGCGCGTGGCCCGACACGCACTTGGCCGGTTTTATTTTTTTTAACGTGGAGAATCCCTTCGGATACCGCGCGGGCTACGGGAAGCCACGCGCGGTTATGTGGTGTGGCCACTAAACTCCACGGTGTCACTACTGAGCGCTCGAGCGCCTTCCGCCCGGTTCCTCTTAGCTTCACCGCGGGTGGCGAGACCGCGGCTACTAGAGCCCCCCCAAGCTACCAAAGTTAACATCATTCAACACCCACCGACGAGTGGGTCGAAGGGGCCTTCGATCGCATAAACTTTTTCAAATAGTTGTTACGCATAAATTATGAAACGCAGTGTTATAATGGCATAGTATCATAGACATAACCTTAATTTACTCTATTGTTTCTTACTTATAATTCTAATGATTATAAAAGTAAACGGCATGATTGTTTTATGCCCAAAGGTTTTCAAATATAAAAGTTGTATCATAATTCATAACAGACTTTTCCATAATAATAACAATGTAGGTACTGCAGTTCCCCATACATTAGTATTTACTGAACAAAGCCGCTATATCATCTGATTATATATTTTAGGTTGAGGCAGGGTGGCCTTCGGGGCACCTCAAGCCAAACAGCATAAATACACACAAAAAGTAATGTGTTTGCCAGATATATAATATATTATTTTATACATACCTGCAACAAAAGATATGTTTTCTCTTAAATCATCGAGAAAAATGGTATATTGGTTTTTGTTAAGTAATTTTTTTTAAAATATTGTTTTATTGCCCTGGATACAAGTCCTTTAGAGCCTTTCTTCATTTATTTCGCCAGTTGGCGAGTTATTCTTGTATTTGTTCAATTATGTCATTACATTTTATGATATGTAGTTGTTATGACAAAAAAGTTTTTTCCGAAGTTATCATTATTGTTAAAACATTGGTACCTACAAAAAGTATATAAGTATTATATGCGGATATATTATTATGATAAAATTCATTATGCTTATAACATTTATGCCAAATAATTTCATAATTAACGTTATGCAAAATTATCATGCCAAAAAATGCTATGCGACCTTAGTATATATTATGCTTTTTAATTTTATGCATTCCAATATGGACATTTATTATTTTCATATATGTCATTATTATCATCATCATCAGGTATTTTTTATCTCTATTACAGGAGCACGAGGATTTGGCCTACACTCTCCACTCTGCCCAGACGGGTTGGAGAGGCCACTTTGATTTTTATAAGCTTTGTTTCTTTAGTCACCTTCTATCGATATCTTAATACATCCACGGGAAGACTTGGAGTGGTCCTATTCTACTCTGCAGGGAGCCACGTACCCGATGCTAATGCGACTTGTGACCTCATTATAATGTAATCATTTATTACGGGCGATAAAATTTTATTTTTAACACATTCTTATCAGACCTTGAATTTTATATGTTATTTCATACTCATCATTTGCAGACCAGTACTCTCATAGATATATGTGATTAGATTACAGGAAAAATAATAAAAATTATATCAGTTGAAAATAAAGTGGTAAACTCACTATAATAAAATCTATACGAGTCCATTTAACAGTCTATTTTAACTATTTCACAAATTAAAGCACACGAGCATTTATAACACCAAACTACACCAATATCATATTATAAAGTCCACTCAAATCAATTTGCAAAATTGTATAAGGCAAACGTCAACTGAACCCCTTAACTTCCCACCAAAAACCCCCAACACCTTCCTTTTTCTTCAGCGCCAAAAAACATAATGTCAATGTCAAAAAAGCTGTGTTGCCAACTTACAAAAATATTGATAAAAGCATCTAAACACTAGTAATTCAGCCTTATGGCAATTTCTACTATAAATCAAAGAAATCTTAACACAGGAGAGAGTGCACTGTGGTCTGTTCTCTTCGCGAAGATTCTTGAAGATTCCACCTCATTGACGTCATAAAGAAACAGGAAAGAAAATGGTGGAATAAAACATGGATTTTCTGATACACCAACAGGTTGAGAGGGTTGCAGTCGGACTGAGCGGCCAGGCAGAATTTGTTCTGGAAGATTCTTCAGGCTTCTGACTTGCAGAGTTTCTTGTTATCTTGATAGTAGCTTTATTTTTCAAATTTCTCATACAAATTTAATCTCATACATAAAACCATAGATTAAAAAAAATGGCCGAGTGCGATTCGGGTTCGCCCATGGAGGATTCCGTAGAAGCAAGCTTAGATTAACCAAAAACCTCAATAATTTTTCGCCAGCAAAGATAACTAAGTATGTTTTTTATACTGAGTGTTTGCATGAACGACAAAGCTATTTTTGCGGTTTATGAAAAAGTGCTATGTCTCAAAAACTATTAAAAATGAAAATTAAAATTTCTTAATTAGTGAATAGTGTCGCTTTGACTCCCATGGTAGGTTTCCCTTTGGTATAGGGGTCAGGCTCCTTCCAAAAAGATTGATACATTTCTAACTATGTACTAGGTATAAAATTACAGAATGTGTTACATATATAACTACTAACTATATCTCGTTCATTCCAATTTTTGTTGAAAGTATTTATGGAGATCTACAGCGTATATATAGAGTTATGCTAAGATAATAATTAATAAAAAATAAATCAATAGGTATATTTTTTGATTTTTCACTCTCATGTTTTAAAAGTTTCTAGTTTACACTATAAGGGTTCCGTTCTATGCCATTCTGCTACAGAACCCTAAAGAGTGACCAAGGCCGAGTCGGAATCGCCCATGAAGGGTTCCTTACGCATTTTATCATTTTGGAAGTGTTATCTTAGAGACGGACGATCGACTTTGGTTTTACGAACCTCACTGTCATTTATTTACCTATCTTTACACGGCCCGCACGTATTATTCGTATAGGTGTGATGATTGTGTGAATGTGTGAAAGATTTTTTTTTAAGAGTCAGCCCAATCCCTTTCCTATTTTCAAAATCTCAAAGAGGTTTATAAGATTCTAGCTTTTACCCGCGGCTTCGCCCGCGTAATATTTAGCCTATGTCCTTCTCGATACCCTAACCTATGTGTATGCAAAATTTCATGATGATTGATTCAGTAGATACGGCGTGAAAGCGTAACAAACAAACAAATAAACAAACTCACTTTCGCATTTATAATATTAGTTGGGAAGTTGGGATTTGGATTGGGATATCTTCCTACCAAGTTTCAATTGTACAGTTTCGGAATAAAGTGGCTGTGATATACTGACAGACAGACATACATGAAGGAGGGTTACGTTCTTTCGTTATGAGAGTAATGAGTCATAAAGTGAAGTCAAGTCGTTACAAGTGGGTAAAACAGTTTCTAGTTTTTGATAGATTACGTCCGCCTCTTAATTTTTTTTGGCGACATCACATCGCCTATGACATACTGGGGAAGAATACAAATCCAACGACACGTCAACCTTTAGAACTGGTCAAGCCGTTTAGGCTGCCTGTAGAAAAATAATAATAATCGTAATGGTTACAAATGTACCTATAGTCTTTGATTATACTTAATTAACTAAATACGTATACATGTTTATTTCTATTTGTGTCCAATTAAGTAAACTTAAAATAATAATTACTAATGTTAGTTAGTGGTTAAATTTAAATATTTATTACGGGGATAAATTTAGTAAATTATGATTCGAGATTGCTCATAGTAACAACACAAGTTGCACGGAGCAACCGAAGCGAGCAAGGTGTGCGATTATTTTTCGTAAAAAATACCGTAGTAAAGCAACTAGATGTCAAATAACAACTTCATCATCATTATCATCACCTGATGATAATGAATGATGA
Organism: Rhodophaea formosa; assembly: GCA_963082605.1. NCBI lineage: Eukaryota > Metazoa > Arthropoda > Insecta > Lepidoptera > Pyralidae > Rhodophaea > Rhodophaea formosa. The sequence continues at coordinate 5,918,855 of OY720223.1, forward strand.
TGAAGTTTTCTTTAGTCTCCACTGCAGGAGCACGACTTTCTCTGTACTACCAGAAACATATTAAATTAGTTAGAGGTTTTGGCCTACACTTACACTCTCCACGCTGGACAGACGGGTTGGAGATGTCTCTTTGATGTTTATAAGTTTTGTGTAGCTTTATTTTCGAAGTCTCCTTCTACGACATCCGCGGGAAGACTTGGAGTGGTCCTATTCTACTCTGCCGGGAACTACACAGCACTAAGAAGAACTTATATGCCATACATAATCCATCATCATGGACCAAAAAAATACACCTACTTACACTCGCTAAACATAATTCTCCTTTTGATGCAGACGGTTAAAATACGGGAAAAACCATCGTCTTTTCTTTAAAAGATAACTTGGCCCATTGTGCGTAACAATTGAATTTGAATATTCCACTTTTGTCCTGCTGCGACCCGGTTTACAAAGCATTCATTATTTTTTATTATTATTTCTTTTATTTTATTGTCTGGTCGGACAGGTGGCGCTTTTCACTGATTTTTCCTGGTTTTTGGCGGCAAACAGAGTTAACATGTAATAGAGCGGACATTGGTAGCAATATGCTTAACTGCTCATAAAAACTTATTGAAATATGCCATTTTCTACAACTTGTCATTCATGCGTCACATAAGATTTCGTCACCAATATTTTTGTTGCAGTTCCTTGTTTTCAAACGACTTTAAATAAGAAGAAGGTTCTCAATTCAACTTTATACTCTGTCATATATTAAAAAATTAAAAAAAGAAAATCTTAATTCTGTCGATTTAAAAATGGGACAAGTTATTAAGATGGGACAAGTATATACTTTTAAAAATCCGTTTTAGTTATTATACAAGCCACTAAATAAGTGTGTTATTAGTAGTCTACGTAGGTACATGAGTTATTACCATTGGCATTAAATATCACTATAAGATTGCTTTGAAAGTCTTCTCTATTTATAACGATAAATCTCAATGGCCGATTACGTTTTGCTCAGATTTACGAGAATAATGTGGACAATCGTATGGTATTGTTTACTTTGTTGATATAATGTTAATGTAGAACGTTAAGAATTTTTTTTCTTGTGCTCTTTTCTTATAAACTAGAATAATTACCAGTGAAATAACCTCCTTTTTTAAAGTCGGTGGAATATTACCCTCTTAAGAGTCGCCTGGAAGCGCATGTCTCCATTCAAACGGAAAAAGGAAATTGTGGCAATATTTGATAATTTTGGAGTAAAATTAATCATTTAATCTCATTATAATCTACGTACGTTCCTATACAGCTTGGTAAAATACCAATGGTTTGAGAATTATAAACCTTTTCAAATTTGTATGGAAATCTTATTATTTTGTTAAATTTTCTTGCTTTTGACATGGGAATTGCCTACAAATTAAAAAAATATATGTATCACATTAAAAATAACACTATTTCTAGTTGGATGAACTCTTTTTGTTTAAGATAGGAATAAAAGCTATCTTTTATAGGTTTTATTACTTCATCATTATCATCATCAGGTATTTTTTTTAGTCTCCACTGCAGGGGAAATGACTCTCTATACTAACAGAGCCATATATTAGCCAGAGCAGTCTGAGCATTTGGCATACTCTCTCCACGTTGGCCAGACGGGTTGGGGAGGTCTCTTTGATGTTCATAAGCTTGTGTTTCCTAAGTCGCCTTCTACGACATCCACGGAAGACTTGGAGTGGTTCTATTCTACTGTGACAGGTACCACACGGCAATATTACTTACTAGCTGTTACCCGCGGCTTCGCCCGCGTTATTTATAGCCTATGTCCTTCTCAGTGCCCTAACCTATGTGTATGCAAAATTTCATGATGATCGATGCAATAGACACGACGTGACAGCGTAACAAACAAACAAACTCACTTTCGCATTTATAATATTAGTTAGGATTTAATTTTTGTACTTAATACATATTAAATTGATATCTTTATGCAAGTTTCCTATTGTTATACCTGTGGCATTATATTCTTCAATGCTGGTCTGGGAGAAAAAGAAAAAAAACGTAGAATGTACTGTGAATGGTATCAGGAATCATGTCAATAGGCGATGCAGCTTAGAGGTGTTACTGATATATCAGAACCGATACCGCGAAAATAAAATGAGCGCTTCAGAACATAATACAAATATATTAGGTTATGTGATATCCGAAGAATGCGTTCCCGAAGAACCGTCAACCGGCAACCGTGAACCGGCTGCGTAACTGCGTTCCGCGCCCGTTCGCGTTCCGCATCCGTTCGCGTCCTAACAACAACGAAAATAATCGCATAAAAAATTAAAAATTGTCACATCTCTTATGTTCTTAATGCATTTTATATTGATAGGTAGATGTAAAATGCCCCAAAAAATAATATCGCCTGCAAAATCCCAGCCTGTTCTTCACCGTTCTTGGAGAACGTTTAACGGAACATAATATCGGTAAACTAATATATTCGATAACATGGTTCTTGATATCTGACCCTAATATAACACCTCTAATGCAGCTAGTAACCCATCAGTATTTTGATTCCGTTGTCACTTACAAGCCAACCAACATGCTAAACGTGGCCTTCAGGTTTTATAGACCAGAGCGTCAACCATGAGTTTATACATTTCGTTTACGAGAGAAGTATACGGTAACGTTTTTATAACCGTCATAGTTAACTATACTTTGTCCACCATGAGTACGATATACTAGAGTAGTTTTCGAATCTCGTAATCGAAAACGAATCAAGGTTGAATGTAAACGAATACGACCATGTGTTTACAGGAACATTTTCTGCGGTATCGGCACCATGAGTTACAAAATTGACCTTCGTTTTCTATCGAGTAGACAATAGTTTATTATTACGAGCCATCGAATAGTTTACTTTAGATCGAATCGTTTACGACTCACGTATTATATACTTATGGTGGACGCTCAGAGCGTCAACCATGATTTTAAAATACGTGAGTTAGTGTGCTAGTGTGTCGTATCGTCTGAACCCACTTCACCTCATCGAAAAAGCTATTAGGCACACATCCTTTGGAGTATAATTTAGATCGATACTTATTATGCTTAAATATTGATAATTCATTTGATAGTAATCTGTTTTGTGTGTTAAAATAAATAAAAAAATAAATAGTTAAATATGTCCATGCATGCCATATGCATTAAAACAAAACATATAAACCTTTTAAAAAGCGTTCAATCAATGTGACCCACATAGCGTGATCGACTTTCCATAAAGAATTCTAAATGACGTTTGTATAATTCTCAAGGTTACTACAATTTGTTCGTGATGTCTACACACCCCATGTGTACTTTACAGGGTGTAATGAAGGGGTGGCCGGCGGTGAATTAACCCCCTGCCATTGAGTTCTAATGAAGAAAGCATATATTTTTTCGTTGTGCGATGTAAAGACTATCCACAAATAGGCGCATCAGTAAAAATCAGCCAAGTGCGAGTCGGACTCGCGCACGAAGAGTTCTGTACCATTATTTATACAAGATTAGACTATCGAGCAGAAAGGGCAAAAATATCTTTATTGTTTGGTATTATTGGTCCCTTAAATATTTATTAACACTTTACAAAACTAAAAATATACATATAATAAGGACTATAAACTAAACTAAAACTATAGTAACCTAGAAAATAGATACTTATTTGAAAATTATTTTAATACGGTTTTTATCGCGTTTATTACAAATATGTGTTATAAACGCGATAAAAACCGTATTAAAATAATTTTAATTTGAATGTGTAACAATCGCGAAAACATAAAAAAAGAAAACTACTATACTGCGATCAGCGGGCAGGGTGCAAAGAAGGCTGGCGGCATTTCCACGCTGAATGGCCAAACACAATCTTTGGCCAAAATGCGCACCAGCCCTTAGGTCACCAGAAACGTCGATTAGGCGTGCGGAGATCTCTTTGAAGATAAAGATTTAATTATTTATTTTAAAAGTTTATATACAACTCAATATTCTGTGAGAAAAAAAACTGTACCTCCCATACTAATTCGCTGATCAGCTGGTTGAGTTTCTATGGGAAGTCTAAATATGTGATTCCGATTTTTACCTTTTTTCTTGTGCGTCTATATTATTATAAATATTAAGAGGTTGTTGATGCTTTACAAATGACTATAAAATTAGTAGTTTTTGAAATATAGCATTTTATCATAAAGCGCAAAAGTAACTTTGTTATTAATACAAATACTATGAAAAACAAAGATGATCTTTGCTGGCGAAAAATTATAGAGGTTTTTGGCTAATCTAAGCTTGCTTTTACGGATAACGGAACCCGACGAGTCTAACCCGCACTTGGCCAATTTTTATCTTTTGAAATATTGCCTCTTGTTTAATATATGTAGGTTGACATTAAAATAAATAAATGAATATATACGGAAAAATCACACAGATTGAAGTAGGTTCGAGACTTGTGTTATGGGATACTAACTCAACGATACTATATTTTATAATACATACTTATATAGATAACATCCGAGACCCAGGTCAATCTGAAAAAGATCATTTTCCATCTTGACCTGACCGGGGATCGAACCCGGGACCATCCGTGTCGCAGGCAGGCGTGTTGACCGCTGCGCCACCGAGCTCGTCATCTCTGGGAATTATGCAAGCGTTGAAACAACATTGTTTTAGGTAATACATATAAATATTTGAGTACCTAGGTGTTATAAAATCAATAAATTATTTGTCACGTGAGTATGGCTTCACATGCCAGGTGGCCCGCCTACTTAAGTTCATATATGTTATCATCAGCTACTAAAATCTATATGACATTGAATTTAAACAAAATTTCTAGATATATAAATTTTTTTATTGTAATTTTTGGTCACTAATGTCTGTTTATGTTAAAACCTATCCTATGACTGCAATGGCTGATATTTGGCTCTGGTAGTACATAGAGGGTCGCGCTCCTGCAGTGGAGACTGAAAAAGACCTGATGATGATGATGTTAAAACCACATAATTCTTCGTTTTAAGGTTTACAGTTTATTCAGCTACCAGCTTTTGACTGCAAGAAACTCAGTCATAACTGGTTATTTTGTGATATTTTATCGCACGGCAAAATGTCGTTAAATAATAAATAAATAAAATGCAATTCGTTTTTATGCTCGTTAAAAGGCAAAAAAATATATATAGTTTGCCATTTTGTCCATAATTTCGCTTAGATTTAAACAACATAAGATAGCAAGGATATTTTTAAAAGCCGCTGTTGGTTTTGTTACCTATGTATGTGTTGTTTAATCACTACATATTATAAAACAAAGTCCTCCGCCGCGTCTGTCTGTCTGTTCGCGATAAACTCAAAAACTACTCCACGGATTTTCATACGGTTTTCACCAATAGATAAAGTGATTCACGAGGAAGGTTTTAAGGTATAATACATGCCCGGGCGCAGCCGGGTAGGGCTGCTAGTATATGTATATATGTGGTAGGTATATTATGTACTTGTACGTATTACAAAAAGTATTGAAAAAACTAGTGTGTGTAAAAACTGTGTAGTGTACTATGTAAAATGTAGTGCAGTGTATAACTGGTGTCGATTTATGAGAAAGGATCTACGATTTAGCCCGTGTGGTTCCCGGCAGAGTAGAATAGGACCACTTTAAGTCTTCCCGTGGATGTCGTAGAAGGCGACTTAGGAAACCCAAGCTAAACAAAGCTTATAAACATTAAAGAGACTTCTCCAACCCGTCTGGCCAGCGTGGAGAGTGTAATCCAAATCCTCTGACTGATCCGGCTAATACTTATATTTGGCTCTGATAGTACAGAGAGGGTCGTGCTCCTGCAGTGGAGACTATAAAAGACCTGTTGAAGAATGAAGAAGATCTACGATTATCTTATTAGGTATAAAAATAATATTTAAAATTTTACCTAATCCTCGACACAAAAATCCCTCAATCTTGTTACCGGCTGATCTGATTTTGATAAAACATTCGACAAGAAACCTGCTTTTAATAAAAAAAAAACATATCCAAATCTAGGATTTTGCAGTTCTTATAAAATACTAGACAAATGTCAACTTAGTCTACCTGCGACCACGAACACTGTAAAGTGCTCGAAACGTTAGGTGTATAAATAATGTAATAAACGCGATAAAAACCGTATTAAAATAATTTTATTTAAATGTGTAACAATCGCGAAAACATAAGAAAACATTATATCCAAATCGGTTCACCCGTTTCAGAGACACACACTCTCACACAGACCGGAAAAAAATTGTTTTACTTAGCCTGTCGAAGTTATGTCCCTCTGTTGGGCAAAGTCCTCCCTCTTATTTTTCATAAATCGGGGGTTATAAAGGAAAAAATAAACTAATATTCCGACCCTATTTTTTGGGTTGCGTAGGTAATAAGATAAATGAAGATGTAACAAAAAAGGCGATGATGTGAAATAAAAATACAAAAACAAAATGTGATAAACAGATGTCTAACAAAGTAATTATCATTTTATCGGCATTGAGATCCAATGGGCCAATGGCATCATAGTATGACTCATCAAATGTTCTGAGTATTCAAAGTTTATATCCACAGTCGCACAGAAGTCTCGTACCGCTGGGTTCCGGTAGAAGTGTTTCACGGTTGCATCATTAACAAACGTAAATTATAGTTGCACTAGTTGTAGTTCCAATGAAGATTGCATTCATTCAGTCGTGTTCATCGTGTCTAACGTGGTGCAAGTTCCGCTAGACGTCTGTTATACAAGCAAACGTGTTTTACCCTGTAAATAAAGGTAGGTCACCCCAAGACAGTGTTCCATTGACCTTGTCTCGCCGGCCGGGCTCCGAGCGTGCGCCCGACACCCAGTCCCCCGCATCCCGTCGCGCCGCGCACTAAAACGCGCTCTAAAAATACCCCAAAAATTACCAAAAATACATATCAGTTACCTTTGTGGCAAATTAATAAAATAATAATAGTGATTAATAATCGATTTCACGTTAAATAACCAATGTGAATGTGGATTTGCATTCGATTAGAATTAGACCTTTGTGTCAATGTTCTGCGCATGTGATGTGTTATGCGGCAGAATTTAGTGACGCTCGCAAGATTCTCGTACTCAAGGGAATGGATATCATTTTTAGATGGACGGATTATAGAGAAAGTATCTAACAGGTGCGTACTTGGGATAAGAGTTAGTTTTGCATGGCATGACTGATAATATTGTTGTAGCTGTTCATTATGTACCGTGAAAATGCAGTGTTTTTATAGTGTGACAAAACACTATTGTATTTGCGAGGGTTTATAGATCGTGAATCGTGAATTAGTTCTACAATGGGTATTGAGTTGGTTGTTTGTTTTTTTTTAAATGACTTCAAAGGTTATCAATTCGAACCACATGATTGGGTATAAACTTATCAGAATTGCCCATTGTTTGTATAGGTAGGTATGTAAGTCAAGTTTTGTACCTACAACCCTTTTGAACATGAGCGGCAAATTTGTAGCTATGCTTAATGTATGTAAGCAAGTCCGCGTATCTATACCTATCTCAAAAACTAACAGTTTTATCGCAAAGATTGTTTAAGTTGAACTATGCTATGTAGGTACCTATAGTGGGTACAGTGCAAGTTTCATCAAAATCGGTTAAGTATAGGTTACATAGTTTTTGGGATAGAGTTTTGAAGTCAGTTTTTATGTTTTTGAAAGAAAGTTTCGAAATCGGTTTTAATTTTTAATTTTTTGTGGCTAGTGGTACCTATTCTACTACAGTTGTATAAATAAGATACTGAGCTAAGTAAGTGCCACGTCGATATGAACTTGTTCTCGCAAACAAGTACCTAGGTAAATAAACGAGTTAATGAATCAGTTGGGCACGCACTAACTACGAAGGTCACTCATAGATATTAATAGATATGTACACATAGAGCTAGGCATATATTTCTCAACTAGGTGCCTATTTGCGAGTAATATAAAGGGCGGCCAACCCGTCTATCTTTTCATACAAACGCTCTGCGTGATCATGGCGGTGTAAAAAATCTTTCTTGGAAGCTTTTCAACTAATAGGTATCTTGTGCACTATATCTAGGTTTTAGAAAATATTTATTGAGAAACCTTGCAAATGTAATGGAGATTTTAGATGTACAACGTTTTTTGCATATATACTTGTAAGGCTTACTAATAAAGACGCATTTCTTGAAACAAGTTTAATGAAATTTCCGCATATAGCTTCTTTCCATGTGGCAGTAAGAGGTGTGCGGGAGACGCGAGGGCAAGGGGCTCTTTTCGCTTTGCCTCTTTATCTGACATTGACCTGGACGGAACAAGCTTTTCGAACATGCTCGCGTTGACGATAGTCGGTCGGGGAAGGGCCCTCTTAAGAGGGCCCTGAACGCGCATATCCATACAAACGGGCAAAGGGAACTATGGCAATATTTGAGCATTGTGGTGAAGAATTAAGCATTCCATCAATTAATCTCATTATAATCTACGTAGTTACGTTTTTATACAGTTTAGTTAAAATATCAATGGTTGAGAATTATAAGCGTTTCAAAATTTGTATAGAAATGTTGCGGCATAGGAACGTAGTTAATAGATTATAATGAGATTAATTGATTGAATGCTTCATTTTACACAAAAAATATCAAATATTGCCACAATTCCCTTCGTGTGTTTGTATGGAGACATGCGCGTTCGGGGCCCTCTTGAGATAAGCTATAAATAAATTAACGCTTAGTTCAAAAATATCGCCAAAACATTCAATTTAATCGAGAACATAGGCTTTTAAAGTTTAATAGTATACCTACAAGAGAAATTAATGCTGATTTTTTGACGTCTGATGGGTAAATAATATTACAGTTTTTTCGTTTATTTTTTATGTTTTAAAACTAAGTACCTACTGAGTTGTATTGGAGTTATTTTACTTTTGAGGTTAAATTAGTTTTTCATCTTAATTTCTGTAAAATCTGGTGCATTTAAACTGAAATATATAGATTTAGGCTAATTTAATATTGCATTAGTTTAAAATACAATAAATGAAAGTTTAAATAACATAATATTAATATATTGGTCTCTTCTACACAATCGCCGATGATCGGCTATCATTGCGACGTTCGCTTTACATTGCTGCGTTGGATCGAAAACTCTCAAGGCGCGCACTTGCGGCGCGTAGTGTATGTCACCGGAAAATATCAAGTTGATCAATTTTCGAGTAGGTTTGTCAACTTTAGTTTGTCAAAAACCAAACAAACAAACTCGGAGTTTGTGATGGGAAGTCAAGGGGTGCAGTTGGGTTTTGCCTTAGACGATTTTGTAAATTGATTTCATTTCAGTGGACTTTATAATATGAAATTGGTTTATTTTGGTGTTATAAATGCTCGTGCTCATGAACAATTTGTGAAATAGTTAAAGTAGACTGTTATATGAACTCGTATAGATTTGTCACCAAAAGCTCCCACGCCACGAGGCATCAAAGAACATTACATACGCCATCTTTGATTGCTACTTGTTAAAACTTTACCGTACAACACGTGCAGCAACACGTCGTGCTCCTGCAGTGGAGACTAAAAATGCCTGATGATGATGTATGTATAAAAGACATGCAGGCACATGTGTTTTTGTGTTCTGCTTGGGTGTTGGTTGTTATTTCGCGCTGAATATAATGGATGGACAATTTGGAATTCACCCGTACCAGCTCCTATCGACTGACACAGTAATTTTCTCACTTAAACAAGTCTCTCTCTCTCATCTAAGCGCTATACCAGTTGCATCCTCAGTTGGAGTGCTTAGGAGCCCGTTTTAACCATTGTTTTTGTTTCCAGGGTCTACCCTGGCTGCTACCTTGGTCATCCTGTAAACCGCCACCAAGGAGCGAACATGAAGCCTCAACGATGCCTCGTCTCATCAGCCTCATCACAGTCCCTTTCAATGCCCTGAAGCATATACTCTCTGTCCGATTTTTATTTATAATCTGTTGCCTAAGTTTTGGTCTTACTATTATTTGGATCGAATCCGTGAAACGTTACTATCATTACTATACTGACGAGAATTTGGTGAATGAAGCACTGGAAAATGTCGCCACTGACTTCAGATTCTATGAAGTCTACCGACCCCCAAACAAACTATCAAAACACCTTAAGTATATTCTGCTATGGACGCCTGAAGATTATGCCCCATTCTACTTTCTGGAGAAGGGACAGAGAGCTTTTATCAAAAACAATTGTTCGATGATAAATTGCTACGTCACCGCTGACAGGAACTTTTTCGGTGGTGACGTCACTAAATTTGATGCGATAGCCTTTAACGGACGTAATCTAGCGGAAGTCAACTCATGGAACTTACCCAAGCCAAGGTCTCCCCATCAGAAATACATATATTTTAACATGGAGTCGGCTGATAATTTTCCCATATGCGCTGAGATGTACGACAACTTCTTTAACTGGACTTCCACGTACAAACTAGATTCCGATATAACTTTTGGGTACATTTTGGTTAGAAATAAAAATGGTGAAGTTGTGGGTCCAAAGAAAGATATGGAATGGGTGGATATGACTGATAATATCGACGATGAAGAGTTGCCTTATGTACAGAATAAGAGTAAAGCAGCGGCGTGGTTCGTCTCTCATTGCGGGAGTAGAAGTGGCAGAGATGAGTTCGTCAATAAATTGCAGGATGCACTTGCCCCGTACGGACTGAACGTAGATATTTACGGGGCTTGTGGGACCCTTCAATGCCCAAGAAACCGCCAATCGGAGTGTATAAGAATGTTGAAGAGGGACTATTTTTTTTACCTAGCTCTAGAAAATTCATTTTCTGAAGATTATGTAACGGAGAAGGTGCTCACTGCTCTGCACCATGATGTTGTGCCAATCGTGTATGGAGGAGCTAACTACTCCAGGTAGGTAATTTTCCTATTTAAGTTACTTATGTTTCTAAGAAGGCAAACAAGTTTTGATAGAAAGCGTTTATGGAGATTTTTAATGGCTTTTAAAACTAGTTTCTGCTACACTAGTTTTGCAACCCAGAACCCAAACCAATCCAACGCTCAAAATACAGTTTTTACAAATCGTAAGTCTTTTTAAGGAACATCATGGAAAGTCGTATATTTCTTTATTTTAAAACTCTACGCTGAATCGAATAATTTGTGTGCAGGTGGAGGTAATTTTTAGAAACATTAGATGCCGTAGAGATAGCTAATCGTCTTAGTTTTTATTGTCGAGCTCCGTGGCGCAGCGGTCAACACGCCAGCCTGCGACACGGGGGTCCCGGGTTCGATCCCCGGTCAGGTCAAGATGGAAAAGGATCTTTTTCATATTGACCTGGGTCTTGGATGTTTATCTATATAAGTATATATTATAAAATATAGTATCGTTGAGTTAGTATCCTGCGACACAAGTTCACAACTTACTGTGGGGCTAGCTCAATTTGTGTGATATGTCCCTATATATTATTATTATTAGTTTAGGCGTGTGGTCCCAACCGCTAATTCATGTCCAAAGTGTCATATATCTCACAGAGATTTTGGGTTAGTAAGGTGATGTTTTCAATGTTATTTCTATTTTTGAGAGCTCTTTTCGTAGGATACCGAAAAAAGTGTGAAGTTCCGCATTGTATTAGGTTGACAGTCAACTTGACTGTCTATCCGTTAATTGCCTTTAGTTTGGTATAATATAGAATTGTTCCACCTAAATCACCTGTCAAAATCAGCCGGGTGATAGGTGCAAATAAATTGTGTAATGACCTTGGACTCTGTCTTCCCCGCAAGGGATAAAGACGTGATAGTATGTGTGTATAAATTGGACCAATCTTTACTCATTCCAGGTTTATGCCACCTGGCTCCTACCTTAACGCCAGGGGACTGACTCCAGAACAGCTGGCGGCTAAAATGGCTGACCTGATCAATTCCAGAGAGCTATACCAGCAGTTCTTCAGGTGGAAGCAATATTATACCTTCCACAACCCTGCATCGCACGAGAGTGTTTGTGACGTGTGCGCTGCTCTCCATAACAGCTCGCTGATAGCAAGTAGTGTTTACAAGGATTTCAGGAGGTGGTGGAATCCAAATTACAAGAAAAGGTGCTAGTGTTGGTGATACGTGTTTATAATAGGATTAAAGTGGGTTATCTGCAGGCCTATTTGCTTACTTTTGACAGTTAAGACTATTTTTATTTAAGAAATAAACTTCGATTTAAGTATGATATTAGTATCATTATCAGGCCTTTTTTTAGTCTCCACTGCAGGAGCATGACCCTCTCTGAACTTACCAGAGCCATAATTAGCTAGGGCAGTCAGAGGATATGGCCTACACTCTCCACGCTGGCCAGACGGGTTGGAGAGGTCTCTTTGATGTTTATAAGCTTTGTTTAGCTTGTATTTCCTAAGTCGCCTTCTACGACATCCACGGGAAGACTTGGAGTGGTCCTACTCTGCCGGGAACCACACGGCGGTATGATATTCGTATCCATTTTGGTTTATATTTCTTAAATTCCTACTTCAACATCCGTTGAAGTGGCCATCAAGACGGTGTACAGTAGGCGACATAACAAGTAATACACGAGTATGGGGATAGTATACTTATCTATATGGCCCACTGTTCAACGTTTTGATGGCCACTTCAACGGATGTTGAAGAATTTAATTAATATAAATCTAAATGGATATTTCGGTTCAAATTTTTTAAATAAAAATAGTCAATCATACGAAAGCTGCAATGAATGTTGAATACGTTGTACCGTAGTTGTCAAAAGTTAGTAAATAGGCCGGCTGTTAGTTTTAATATGAAAGAAACTATGGGAAAGTGCTATATTGGAAGTATAGAGGTCAACAATGTTACCCAAAAATTATTTAGGAATATGGCCACTAAAATTGTTCCCAGTTGCCTAATTTTCCAGGAGAAATATCGAGAGTGATTTATATGGATTTTAATTCGATTAAACGACTGTCAGTGTTGATATTTTATTTTAGTACCGGTAACTGGTGTCTTACAGACTGAACAATTTTCGTTTTTATTTGTAGTTTACACTATAATAAAATTAATACTTATGGCACTTAGACCAGCCAACTAGCGCCACCTTAATTTTTTTTTTTACTTAGTACTAAATAAGATCAAATTGAAAAAAAAAAATACGTCAGCATAAAAAATATTACCTACTAAGAATTCTACAAGTGCTGACTCAGCACTTATGACTTGTAGAATTCTTGGTAGGTATTACTTTTCATTATTTTGCATTTTTAGGGTTCCGTAGTAAACAAGGAACCGTTATAGTTTCGCCTTGTCTGTCTGTCTGTCCGTCCGCGGTTTTACTCAGAGACTATAAGTACTAGAAAGCTGTAATTTGGTATGGGTATCTATATTAATCATGGCAAAAAAGTGGTAGAAAAAAATCTTGACAAAAATTTTTTTTAGGATAGCTCCCATACAAGTAAAGTGGGGGAGTAACTTTTTTTTCTCTACTTACCCATCGTGTAGGGGTATCGTTAAATAAGTCTTTAAAAAATATTGTGAGGTTGAGAACACCACTTTCCGATTTAGGGATCCGTTTCCGAAATATTTGGTTTGCAAATTTTTGTTAGACGTATGTGTCCCTCTATCTGCTTAACGGTTATATATGGATACGTGAAAAAAATTACAGCAGTAGTATATATACTGAAGTTGAAAGGAAAACTATCAGAGCTGAGTACTAAGTACAAACTCAAAAGTTATAGTCAAGCAACTTATAAAATGTACTCGAAAATGTAAAATTTCATACAATTTTGATTGTCTGATGTTTTTGGTCGGTAAACTGTAAGGTGCGAGTGTGAACAGTGTGAACTCAAACTTGTCATTCGCAACTACGGAACCCTACACTGCGCGTGGCCCGACACGCATTTGGCCGGTTTTTATTTTTAAAATGAAATACCCATGTTTTTCGCTTTATTTTAAGGGTTTTTTTATTTGGGGTCGGTTCTATATGTCAACCCCCTCTATTTCTTCCTATATCTAATTTACCATATTTACATTTGCGCCCCCCTCTCTAATACAAAAATGTTGTTTTTTTTTATTATCTTATTATTTCCCACTACTGCGCAAAAGCCTCCACATTACATAAAATAAATGATATAAAAGGGATTTTATATCATTTATTTCATAATCTTAATACATAAAGTAAATGTTGTAAAATCCCTTTTATATCATTTATTTTATGTAATATGGAGGCTGCGCAAAAGCCTCCATTTATTTTATGTATTAAGATTATGAATTAAATGCCAGTTATTGTTATAACGCCACTGACAAGGCACATAATTCTAAAACACTTATTCATTCCTTGTCAGTGGCCTATTTTGTCTACCAGTAACTATTAAAATACTTTTTAAGCTTGCATTATATAATGTTGATGATTTGTTCAAACAAAACTATAAGCGTAATTAAATTATAATTTGAAATGATTTAGATATCATATTATCAAACTCACAATACATTATGTTATGTAATTTATTTAAGATAATAAATGTACTTACATTTTGAAAAAGTAGGCACGAGTATTCAGAAGTAAGATTGTTGAAGTACTGATTGGCGCAAGATTAACTGATTAGTCGCGCCGCATACTTTCAAGCCGTGTGGTTCCCGGCAGAGTAGAATAGAACTACTCCGAGTCTACCCGTGGATGTCGTAGAAGGCGACTTAGGAATCACAAGTTAATCAAAGAGACCTCTCCAATCCGTCTGGCCAGCGTGGAGAGTGTAGGCCAAATCCTCTGACTGCTCTGGCTAATGTATGGCTCTGGACGTACAGAGAGGGTCGTGCTCCTGTAGTGGAGACTAACGAAGACCTGATGATGATGATACTTTCAGAACAACGTTGTCATTCAGATTAAAATAATAAAATTAATATATAGAAAGAATCACACAAATTGAGCTAGTCCCACAGTAAGTTGTGAACTTGTAGGATACTAAGTCAACGATACTATATTTTATATATAGATAATTCGGTATTTGCCTAATGTTAAGATTAAATAAAATTTGTTTCTAATGATACTAATTTCTATCTAAAAACACTATAAAGATTTATACTTTTAATTTGATATCGATTCGTTAGTGTTCTTAAAGCTTCTTTAAAGTTGGGTGAATAGGACCATTTTTTAAAGTATGAAAATCTTAAATCACAATTATACTGTATTGTAGTCCGCTAAATTTAAAGCAACTTTTATTATGAAACCATTACCACAAACGTAATATTTCGTATAGCTACCAAAGTTCTCACGCCGCCCATACAAAATACAAAGTTGTGACGTCACAAATATGTAGGCATTTCAGCAGTGCGTTTTCACGTCTAAAAACTAACGTCTAAAAATATATGTCTTTAAAACTTCTATATCTGAAAAAGTTTTTTGTTTAGAAATGAATTTCTGTCACTATTGTGTGTATTTTTGGCAGGTCTTTACATAGCGACACGAAAAATTTTTTAGTCAAGTAGCCAATTACAGTAGACTCTCGTTAATGCAAACTTGCGATAATTCGAACCTCTCTATAACTCAAAGTTATCTCGAGTTCCCCAGAAAATCTCTTTATATTTCGAACAAAATCCATTCATTTTTATGCACTTGGTAATCCGAACGAAAAAATCATCGCCACGTAACAAAACGACGCGTTAATTCGAACTCATCGGCGTTACACACTCGACAATTCAAAGTTGTAGAGAGAAAGATGCAGAACTAGTAGAAGTAGGTACCTGAGTACATTTTGAGAAAAGTTCAAACTTGTGACATCATACACGACCCTTTTTCGATGTTTGATACACTCTTCCGCAAGAATTGGTTTTTGTAGTTAAGTTTCATTTACTGTTTGTTACTCTTTAGTAGTCCTAAAAAGTATAAAATACTTATCAACACTTAATAATTCGAAGTTTGATTTCATTTCTCCCAAAAATTTCGAACTATTTAATATTTCAAACACTCGATAATTCTTAATATTTTTAAAGTCCCTCGAGTTTCGAATTAATGAAAGTCGACTGTATATAGAGAAACATCCAAGACCCTATCCTATCTAAAAAATCTCATTTTCCATCATGACCTGACCGGGGATCGAACCCAGGACCATTAGAGTCAAGTTTTGGAAAAGGTTGATATGCCGTGTGGTTCCCGGCAGAGTAGAATAGGACCAAGCCATCCCGAGGATGTCGTAGAAGGCGATTTGGGAAACACAAGCTAAACAAAGCTTATAAACATCAAAGAGACCTTTTCAACCCGTCTGGCCAGCGTGGAGATTGCATTTCAAATCGTCTGACTGCTCTGGTTAATATTTGGCTCCAGTAGTACAGAGAGGGTCGTGCTCCTGCAGTGGAGACTAAAAATGACCTGATGATGATGATGATCATGATGATGACGAGGTAATACGCTTTATAATTGATGCTGAATCTGAATTCTGTGGCTTTAATCGAATGTATGTGGCGGGACTTATTTAGAGCTGAAAATGTGTTTTACGTTCCGTAGTATTGGAAAACATAAAATAAAACTATTAATTGTTCATTAAACTCTCTTATATCAGCTGTTGAGCTAATCAATAACCCTATGAGTACGTTTGTAGTTTGAGCGATTTCAAACATTGAATTTACCACATGCTATGCAGTTGTTGTTTTATTTTTATCCATGATTTTGGAAGAAATTGATGTTTGAAATACGCAGTATACTAATATTTGTCCAGGTAAGTTAAGGTTGATTTATTTTAAAGAGATGACTTATTTGTTTTGTACCTATTGTCGAGAGATAATTGCCATTGCAGTAAGATATAGGTATATTCATTCTCTATGTAATACTGATAAGCGAGCGCGAAGCGTCCTTGTTATGGTACGGCAAAATGTCTTTAGTATGTCTGTCCGGCTGTTTTCCGCTACAGGTCGCATTTCTTTTCCGGTTCTCCTGAAATTTTGTGAGCAGGTTCAATAATTACATATTGTTTTTTATATGTGTATCTGGAATTCTGGATTAAGTTTCTTTCGGCGTATTCTTCTCACCAGTGGTCTTTACGAAACGCTAGTAGTTTTTCGATTTTGCATATTAAAATAATAAGAAAGAATAATATGACGTTCAAAAAGAGATACAATTATCTAATTTTGAATAAAAATCTTTGTCTTTGACTTTGATTCAGAGTTTTTGTGAGGTTGGTAAAATGGTCTGAAGTGCCATTGAGGTTAGAATCGCTTATAACCATTTTTTTAAATCTATGCTTATAACATAGTGAGTTGGAAGTGATTATAAAACAAAACAGAAAATAAGTAGTTTTTTTTAAATCGAAATTTTTATACACTCAATTCTAGATCTGAATACATTTTTTTATGTTATTATTGTCATTTTTTATGTGATGTAGAATTCAGTCTTAATTTTTTTAGAATGGTAGGTCAGTTATGTGATATTTCTGTGAGATTAAATCTTTATATCATCCCTTAAAAATACTAAAAGTACTTAAATACCATCCCTTATCTTCTGGTTCAGTATGTAAGGTACGTAAAATTCCGGGGCATTGAAAAATGCACTAAGTAGGTACCTAAATACTGTCAATTTATTATTTGTGTTGTCATTTCTTTGTTTGTTTTTTTTTTACTCCCTTGTATATGTGTTTTCTTATATTTTGAACAGTACAATGATTTGTCTCACCGTAAATACTGCCAATAGCAGTGGCGGCCGCTCCTTCAGTGCACTCGTGCACTGCACTACCAGATTTTTATGTATTTCCCTATTTTTTTTTTCGACACAATTATTATTTATCCAAAAGTATGTAACTTTAATTACACACTGAAAAAGAAAATATTTTCAAACAAGCTTGATCTTTATTACCTAAAATTTAAGACTCATTTTAGCTAAACCAAAAATTGGGCGAGCGCTTTCAAAGTGCGCACGAAGCGTCTCCATAGAAACTATATGGAATGAGACAGAAATGCTCCGGCAGGTGAAACGGAAGATGATCCGTACTCAATGTATGAGAAAAATTGAAAAATCGGGTCGCCGCACGAGTCCCGAATACTCCCGAACGGGCTCGCTCGGGCGGCATCGGCCGGGGTGTCTCGCTCGCTCGTTGAAGATTTTTGTTGCGACGGCGTGTCCTTGACCTTACTCAAATCAGTTTGTTTGTTTTATTTCGCACCTGTGACACGGTGTGATAGATAACGCGCGCGAAATTACCCAATAATTATTCATAGTTATGGTTTTCTACTTTGTGTGTGCTTCAAAATGTAGTGGTTGAAAGTGGCTTCAAAGTGTGTTGTTAATGGGATCATTTGAACAAGAACTAAAAAAGAAAATAGGCTATGGCTTATTTAGGCGGTATGCCGCCTAATCTGTTTTTTGAAACCATCTTCTCGTGCTTTTCAACCTGAATTAGTTAAGTACCTAGTTATTAGAATATTCATTAGCGCGCAGCTCCTCTCACTAAACCAATGGTAAGTCAAGATGATGAGATATTTCACTGCGTGTACATAAGTACGTGATACTTTTTATACAGAAATGGTTTTACAATATGCATTAATATTAACAAGAATTGTACCTAGAGTAACTGATTATGTATACTGTACAAATATTATTAAGTAGGTGCATAGGGGCAGTCGACTACAAATAATTGACGAACGTACGGCATTTCAATAGGTCGTTTTGCTTTTGAGAGACAGTAGGTAAGCAGGTGAACCATCACTCCTTGAAGTCACGAGCCGCCACTGGCCAATAGTTCATTTGAGCTGCTTTCCTCGCGTTTTTATCTAAAACTGTATTTAAGCATAAGTACTTATTTGTTTTAGCTGCAAATTATATACTTCTTTTTATTGTACTTACTTATACATTTATGGAATGTGATCTATGTTAAGTAAAATGCATGTTAAACGTTAAACTATTTATATAGTTACCTTTTTTGTTACAATGTGATCTTTGAACCTTGCAACCCTCCCCACGTTTTCACAAGTTGGATGAAAAATGCTACTGTAGTGATTTTTAGTAACCGACCTGACAAGAAGCCATAAAACCTTTTGGATACTTGATTAAATGTTATAAGTAAAAACTGTAATGATAAGTGGCGGTCTTTAAAAATTATTCACTTATTAATGTGGAAAGTTAAGTATAAGTTTATAATCCTGTTGGCAAAAAAGTTTCTAATAAAAATAGGACTGTGCCTTATTTTTATAAACCGCATCTTCCAAAGCACTTATTCAGTTAAAAAAATAGTATTTTTAAGTGGCTACAAATGTCCATTGGAAAAGCTGACGATGATGATGATCCATTGGAATATTAATCAGTTATGCAAAGAAAAAGATTAAAGAGTTTAGTTGAAAAAAAAAAGAGATATAAATATATAATCCCTTGACCGGCTTTTACGGTCTGCGCGGGAAAAAAAGCAGCTGGTATATTCTATGTTTTTTCTTTTCTCCCAAACCAGCATGGAGGATTAATATTATAAGTCCTGTTAATATAAATAATTGTGTTGCAAAGCTGCTCCCGGAGCATGGCACGTACGGCAACGTTTATCGATTATCGCAATCTCATTTTCCGTAATATTAAAGAGTGAGCTGTAAATAGTTTATCAATGCCCAATGCCGAAAATGGTACAATCACAAGTAGATAGATGTGGAATTTAACCGTCAATTATTGAAACAAACAAACTGATATACTATTAAGCACGTCCAAAAGAAAGAGGCGTTCGGGGGGCGTAGCCTCCCGCCATCTAAAAACACGGACAGACTGATATGATAACACGTGTCCCAGGAAAAAAAGATATGGATGGAATGTGTCAGATCGGATATGAGGAAATACCGGGTAAATAGTAAAATGGTAAACGATAGATATGGACAGAGTCGACATAAAAAGCCGACCCCAAATAGGGAGAAGGCAAGGATGAAGAAAAAGAAGATGTGCATAGTTTATCGCACGATATAAATTATTGTTATCATTTATGCTACGGGTTATTATTATTATTATTTATCCTTTTTAACCCCCGACGCAAAAAGAGAGGGTGTTATAAATTTAACGTGTCTGTCTGTGGTATCGTAGCTCCCAAACGGATGAATCGATTTTCGTTTAGTTTTCTTGTGTCATATTTATCCCGAGTGTTTTTAGCCATGTTTCATGAAAATCTGTTCAGTCGTTTGTAGATCATCAGTCCCAACGCGATTTTCTGATCTATTAGATGTGTTTGGGTATCTGGAGACATTATCCAATTTATTAAATCCGAATAACTAGCAATACTATAGAATTTATGGAAAATTTAAAAATTAGCTTAAGGAATCTTTGGATCAATTGTGCTGGCAAAATCGCTCGCCTTGTGGTGTAACCTTTTCAAGAATAGCACCGAGGTCCAAGGTCACCGTTATTCTAATAAACGCTTCACGAATTTTGTATTGACTAACATTTTTCAAAATCAGTAGATCATCTACGTACGAAGACATCCCTTGAAATTGCCGAATTATCAGTCTTGATGGACCGACAATTGAAACCCAAGTTTTGTTAATTGAAATAGGAATTTTATGTACTCCAAATACCATTGTTTTAAATGTTAGTACAACATTAAATATATATTGATAGATTATAATAAAGCCTTAAATGATGTTATTGTTGACAATGGTTGAATGAGATGGTGTAAATAAAATTATCTAAATTATTTAAGTATTTTTATTATCACATAGAATAGTTACTAAAACTATCTTACTAAGATTTTATCTTACATCCCACGAATATTATAAATGTTATTTTTTTACACAACTAAGTGAGCAAACAGGCATACGGCCCAACTGATGCAAAGCGGTTACCATAGCCTATGGACGCCTGCAACACAGTCAAAGCATCAGAGGTGCCACTCTCGCTTGCTGACTTTGAAGAAATCTTTTTACGCCCTTTTGAAGAACCCCATGCTGTAGTCTCTCGGGAAAACCATGGCATCCGAGTTCCATAACTTTAGCGTAGTATGGAGTATGACAAAAAAAAAATCTATGATAGGTAGCCACGCGCTGCCCCCGATAGTTAAGAGGCGCATCCAACAAGAAGACGAAACGGAGAACATTTTTTTTATAAAAGGTGTAAACAAGAGTGTAGAAACACCTTTTGTTGTTATGATAAAATCGAAACGGAGCCAGATACAAAAATAAAAAAAAAATGGCAGATGCGCCTTTTTTTCTGATTCTGGCAATATATAACTCAATTTTTGAAAAAATGTTAGATGCGCCCTTTTAACTGTCGGGGGCAGCGCGGGTGACAGAGTCCTACATAAAGTTCCGTTCCTTCGTAATTACTTATAATATTTGACATGAAAAACATCAATTTTTTTGCCTAATTGGCAACTACTCATATCTTCTTCTTCGTCGTTTTCCTCATGGCTGAGGGTCGTGACCACCATAATTTGCCCCGGCCACAAGTTGTTTCCAGGCCGATCTGTTTTGGGCTAGGCGAATGGCAGCCTGGGTGTTGCACTTCAAGGCATTCAGGAGTGGATCAGTCCAGCGTGTTGGTGGTTTGCCTCTACGTCTTACTCCTACCACTTGACCGACTAGTATCTGCTTTTCCAGATTGTTGGACTCGCCAAGAATAAATAAATAAATAAATAAATATATAGGGACATATCACACAAATTGAGCTAGCCCCACAGTAAGTTGTGAACTTGTGTCGCAGGATACTAACTCAACGATACTATATTTTATAATATATACTTATATAGATAAACATCCAAGACCCAGGTCAATCTGAAAAAGATCTTTTTCCATCTTGACCTGACCGGGGATCGAACCCGGGACCCCCGTGTCGCAGACTAGCGTGTTGACCGCTGCGCCACGGAACTCGACAAGAATGCCAATGCTCTTTGAAGGCATATTACTGACAAGCGGGTCCGGATCTTGAGCTGCTGTAGAATTGACACATTAGTGCGGCGTTCTGTCCACGATATTCCTAACATTTTTCGCCAGCACCACATTTCATATAACTACTTTCATGCAACTACTCATATAAGCGTCGTAATCATCATGTCATCGCCTAAAACTGCCACGTTTTCGGTGGCCATCCGGTTTCCACAAAATGGCCAGTTTGGCCCATATTTCCTCTCGAATGTGCCAGACACGTCCCGCACAGTCCCACTTCAGCTTTGCTGATGCAGAACTGCTTTAATTCAGCCATACTTTAGGTTCGTCCTCGTTTACTATACAATTAAATAAAATTACTCAACGATACTATATTTTATAATAGATACTTATTTTATAGATAAACAACCAGGTCAATCTGAAAAAGATCATTTTGCATCTTGCCCTGACCGGGGATCGAACTCGGGACCTCTGTGTCGCAGGCAGGCGTGTTGACCTCTGCGCCACGGAGCTCGAATTCAACGGTTGGCTCGTGCCTAAGTTCCTTTTCTCCCCAAGCAAGTTTTACAAATTATGTGCCTAAGTTCGAAATCTTGGATATTTATAAGGCAAAAGTAATTAGGTACAGACAGGACGATTCACAACTTTTAAATATCGTTTGATTTTAGATGTCAAGAATGAAATTGAAGAATTTCTACATATTCTGTTTAGCTTGTATTATATGTATTGCTTGGATGAAGACAAATCGGAAGCTCCAGATTTTAAACGAGCTGTTAGGTGACTATCAATATACTCAAGGTAAGAATGGCCAACTTGGAATAGCGGGCTGGTGGGCAAAAAGATTTGGCGGGAAACTGAAATACCTTTTGGTCTGGCCAAGTACTGAATTTATACCATTTACCAAATGGGCAACCGGACAAGACGAATTCATCCGACTCCGGTGTCCAGTACTGAACTGCTTTGTGACCGCAAACAAGACCTTCTTTAAGGACATCAGAAGCTTTGAATTCATAGCTTTCATGGGGCGAGAAGTTAATCCAGTAAATCTTCCTCAAACGCGAGCAGATTATCAAAAGTACATATATTTTAACATGGAGAGCAGCTCCAACTATCCTGCGGAAGAAAAGTTGTTTGATGGCTTCTATAACTGGACTGCGACTTACCGGCTCGATTCCGACATTCCTTTGCCCTACATACAGATCAGAGATAAGGAAGGCAAAGTCGTGGGTCCTAAAATAAATATGACGTGGGTTCCCGAAGTCCCGGTTGATGAAGAAGCGCTTCCAGCAGGCCTAATGAGCCAGAAAAGTGAAGCAGCTGCAATATTTTACTCTAACTGTCGTTCTTTAAGCGTAAGAGAAGAAGTGATAGTAGATATACAAAACGCTTTGAAACGGTATAGCTTGAGTATTGATGTGTTTGGTGCATGTGGCCCTTTTAAGTGCCCGAGGGTAATCCGAAATCAATGTGATGACATGTTAACGAAAAGATATTTTTTTTATTTGTCCTTTGAGAATTCTTTCGACATCGATTACGTGACGGAAAAATTACTGACAGCTGTACAGAATTATGTGGTTCCTATTGTCTATGGAGGGGCCAACTACAGCAGGTGAGTTTAAAAGGGGTATATTATATATATACTGCGTTTAAATTTATCCTCGATGTTCTGCAGGGGCTGAAATACCCCTTCAAGGGCATGCCGAGGTTAAATATTGTAATAATATTTTTTTTTTAATAAAAATTTATTTATTATTAAAAACAAAGAACTAAACTAACATATAAACGATAACTAAGATTTAAACAAAAACTAACCAACAAAAAATAAAATTAAAAAAATAAACATCGAGATAAATATAAAATTGAAACCAAATCGCTGTGGTTAGCGGGCAGGGTGCCCAAAAGGCTGGCGGCATTTCCTCTCTTAATGGCCAAACAGCCTTTGGCCAAAATGCGCGCCTGTCCTTAGGTCACCGGAAACGTACGTCGATCAGGCGTGCGGAGATCTCTTTGAATTGAAATAATTTAAATTGACTCTTGACTTTCTCATAAGGGGGCACCATAGGCACAGTAGCGACGCCAATCATTTTATTCCTAATACCTACTTTACAAATAGAAAGAAATTAAAGAATGTAAATCATATAAACACGAATAAATAACTTGTAGTATTTTTGGAATTTCTTCCATGCTGGTTTGGGAGAAAAGAAAAAACATAGAATATACCAGCTGCTTTTCTTCCCGCGCAGACCGTAAAAGCCGGTCAAGGGATTGGGCGAAAATCTAAGGAATCACATTGATAGGCGATGCGGCTAGCAACCCATCACTATTTTGATTCCGCTTTCCACCTTTACGCCCACTACGATGCTAAACGTGGCCTGTAGGTTTTATGACCTTGGGCTCTGTCTACCCCGCAAGGGATACAGACGTGATAGTATGTATGTATGTATGTATTTTTGGAATCATGTTTTAATATTATGAGAATCAGTCATTAAGAGAAAACGTGATTACCGCCAAAACGGCCGTTTTTGGCGGTAATCACGTTTTCTCAGATTCTCATAATTCTCACTGATTCTGATAATATTAAACACTAGCTGATGCCCGCCACTTCGTTCGCGTGGACTATATGACTCCGGCGTATTAATATACCTTAATACGAATTAAACATACATAAGAAAATACTTGTAGCAGTGTTATAAAATTGTATGGCATTGCATTGCCTGCTGCTAAATACTGCAGGGATAAAATATAGGATTCTTTTAGACTTTTTGAGCCACCGACACGATTAGAAGAAGACTTCATAGCTAGCTCCAAGTGAACTTGCGCTACTTCACCAAACTTTGAGGTATGGGTAGAGCGCCTTCAACCATCGCACATCTCCAAAGGGCCTTCGGGAAGGATGGACCTCGGCTTTAGGTGTTGCCTGTGTGTTCAAGGCTTGGAGAGACAGCAAAGTTTCATGTTTTGCATTCATTCGTAAAATCATTCTCGTCATTCATTTCATGAAAACTACATTGCCAAAAGGGGGACCGCTGGGCGGTCACCACTAATATGAGCTAATCGTACTCTATCCCAGAGGAGAGTGTGACTCTGTAAAATTGTCGATGTAAAATTTAACATATTACTTTGTGTAGGTATCAGATGTACCTACTAAATCTTCGATTTTTTACCTCAACAAAAATACTAATCCGGCTAAACAACTTTTGCTACAGCGTCATCTTTATATTTCTAGTTTACCTGGACCATTATAGTTTGCGTCGGAGTTCCAAATCTTCAAATTAAATACCTCAACAAAAAATGCTCGTCAGGTTGAATAACTTTTGCTAAGGCGTCATTAATATATTTCTTATAGTTTACCTGGACCATTATGGTTCTGCATGAGGTGTTCCGAATCTCAGATTTTTTATACCTCAACAAAAATGCTCATCAGGCTTAACAAATTTTGCTAACGCTACCGTATTTGTATCAGAATGTACTATTATGTACCACTTTTTTGATATGATAAAAATACATATCTATACCAAATCATAGCTTTCTAGCACTTATGGTACCAGAGTAAAACCGCGGACGGACCGATAGACAGACAGACAGACAGACATGGCGAAACTATAAGGGTTCCTTGTTTACTACGGAACCCTAAAAATGACATTATAATGTAACTAACATTAATAATATTGACTAATATGATAAAAAAATTCAGGTTTCTTCTCATATTATACTAAATAGTTACTGAGTTAATAAATTTTTGCATGCCGATATGTATGTAGAAAGGCGGGAAATCATCGTTATGTATAACCCTAGCAAATATAGAATTTCATTTCAGTTCATTTCAAGTGTTTAGCCGCAGGGGTAATCTGTATGGAAATGTAATTTTTTTAATAACCAAACTATGCTTGTGTATGAATTTTGTTTTAGAGATTTTATACTCCTTCTGGTATTTAATTGTGCCCAAAGTTGCGTTAAAATTACGTGTTGAAACGGAATGTTTTGAGACTCATAACTTTTAAAGTACTTATAAGCATAGATAACGACAAGACAAATCGTACGTGAAAAATATTACAGCCAGTAGTAACGAAGTTGAAAGACAAACTAAAAAGTTACAACACTTTTTCATAAACCACAAAAATAACTTTATCATTCATACAAACTCTATGTAAACCAAAAAGCCATCGACTCGCGCGATGTTCCACGCCGCCAGAAAGTTTGATTCGGACTGTTACAAACTTTAATCGACCAACCACCCACAAGGAGTGTATGACAATTATGTATGTCAGTATGACTGTTCCATTGTTGTTGCCTCAGTCCTGCCGAGGTCCTGCCTGTAGCCACAGAATTAATAATCTGTAGCCTAAACGGCTAGACCTCAGATTGATAACTAAGGCTAGACTGATTAAGAAGTGTGCTGTGCATCAGCTATGCTATGAAGATTTGTATTCTTCATAGCATAGCTGATGACACTCCAAGGAACTAGAAATCAATATGGCGAACGTAAATTGTCAAAAATGACAGTCGTCTTTTCTTTTTTGGGTTGGAGAATTTCTCTACGCTGAATAGCTCAGTTCGTCTCTTTTAGCAGAGCTAAAAGGCCCGCAATTGTCTCGGAAATTACATTTTTACATACATTACTCATATTATCACGTCTTCATCCTTTGCGGGGTAGACAGAGCCCACGGACTTAAACCCCAAAGGCCACGTTTAGCGTAATGGAATCGAAATAGCTCGGGAATAAAAGCGGCTGATATAGGTATTCAATGTTTTTTAATTTCTACCCAACCAACATGAAAGATTTTTACAAATTTCGTTTTCAGATTTCTGCCTCCAGGATCATATTTGGATGCTTCTAACATGACTGTGACGCAGCTAGCTGCCACCATCGTGAATTTGATGGACTCGCATAAAAGGTACCTACAGTACTTCTGGTGGAAGAAGTACTATACGTATCACAATCCAATACTAAACGATAACATATGCAATATTTGTGCGGCAATGAATAATAAAACAATGTTAAAAAGGAAAAAATATTACAAGAAATTTAGAAGGTGGTGGAATAATAACAATTATTATTGAATATGTAAACTGTTTTGTCATTCCCTTTCAATCCGAGCAAGTAGCAGTCCAAATACCTTTATCCCGTTACCCTATTACAAAAGATTCCGGCCCTTCCTTCCCTTAAAAATACGGCTTCGATGGGCAGCAGCGACGGATCCGAGAAAAGCCAAACAAACTGCGCTCACCAACCCGTCTGCCAAGCGTGGTGAGTATGGCGAACCCCCACCCCCTGGCGATGGAAATCAATGGGGGAAGCTTATGTCCTGCGGTGGACTACTTGCAGCTGAGACGAGAACGTAAACCAAAAAAATTGCACGTTGTTACGGTAGCGGTAAAAAAGACTCGTGTTATGGAGGGATACTACCAAAACGATACTATATTTTATAACAAACACATATGTAGATAAACATCCAAGACCTAGGTCAATGTGGGTCAATAAGGGTTCGGTAGTAAACTAGGAACCCTTATAGTTTCGCCATGTCTGTCTGTCTGTCTGTCGGTCCGCGGTTTTACTCAGAGACAATAAGTACTAGAAAACTGTAATTTGGTATGAGTATGTATATTAATCATGCCAAAAAAGCGGTAGAAAAAATTCTTGAAAAAATTTCTTGCCTATTCCGTGAACATAATTGATACTGGTTTTGAGTATATTCCGTTTTATTTGACCTCCTAAAAACGGATAGTCGCCTACTGCAGCGGATAGTTGCCAAATGTTAAAAAGATTTTGGAGGATACTTACCGCATAGTCATATATAACACCTGGATTTCACTTTAACTTGCGAGGCATTCTGTTTATCTAGAATGGGCACGTGAAACCGGTTAATATTGTTTTACATTTAAAACAAGTAAGTATAGCTTAATTTTAACTTTAAAAAATCTTTATTTATTAAGGAATAAATGGTTATGGATAGTTGAGACCAACTATCCGCCACAATAAATAAGGCAACTATCCTTTTTCATACGGATAGTTTCCTTTTCGATTTAAGAAAAAAATAAAATCTTTTCAACAATAAAACGCAATCTATAGGGCAATTAAAGGTCTAATGTAAGCAAAGAAACAAAATGTTATCTGAAACCACAATCAATTATAAAGATATATTTAACAAAAACTACTTACCAATATAATTTCGTCGTTCGTTAATGTTTCGCTGCGGAAGATTTTTGCTCACACGGACGAAACGCGGGCCCCCACTCCAACAGTTTACGTGGCAGTGAGGCCTGCGGGGGGAGCGCTTTCAACTATAATCAAGTGCTAATGCCACAAATGTACCTAACATGGAGAATTCGAAACCGACGCTAGTATAGCCCGACGCGTGTTTTACCCTACCGTTTGAGTATAATTTGGACTCTCTGTGACTTGTAGTTATTGAGTCATATTTAGTTTGACTAACCATGTCAACTTTTTCCCAATTTTGGCTCAATTTGGGGTAATTTTGCTTTCCGGGCCCATACCAAAGAAACTAAAGATCTTGCAGGAAAGTTGTAATGCAATAAGAGATAGACGACTATATAAGCTTTCAAATGAGTGTTATTTTACCTCTCCAAGTTTTTTAATAGTAGAGGAACAGACACTCAAAAATGGGTCTTGTAGAGTTACTTACTAAACGCACCTGACACCTGTCAGTGTCACAAATGTCATTATTGACTGGTCTAATGAGCGTGGTCTCCATTTTGTACGTAGTACATATAATTAATATGTAAAATACGGGTCACTCACGTATGAAGTCAGCTATAGGCCGACAAGTTTCAACTTCATCCGGAGGTCTTCCTCAGGGCGAATGTGAACCGAGTCAAGCGCACGAAGTCGTCCCAGTCTGCACTGCGGACTGGGACGACTTCGTGCGTGAGTGGCCCGTATTTTACATATTAATAACGTTAACATCTCACGTTAGTTTTAATCAGAAAAAAAAAATAGTATATATAACTCCATGGTTAAAACATTATTTAAAAAGAAATCTGATTTTGGCACATTAAAGTTCATTAAACTCAACATGGCGGCTCGCGCCCACTGCCGAAAAACTGCCTTTACGGATATTAGTGCATAGAACTCACGTCAATTGGAGTCTGAATTTGTGGCCCCAAATCGAAATTCAAACTTAATGTAAGACATATTATCATTTTTACCCTTACTTCCATTTTTTGTCAATGGTTTCTATTGCCTAGAGAAAACATTGGCAGTCGGTCGTTTGATACTAGTAATAGTATCTTCTTCGTAGTTTGGGCTCGCGCCTTGTCTCCCAAAACAGCTTCCACAAATTGTGTGCCTGAGGTCGAAATCTTGGATTTTATAAGGCAAAAATACCCAGGCACACACTGAACGATACTTTAAAATATCTTTTGATTCCAGATGCAAAGAATGAAATTGAAGAATTTCAACATATTTTGTTTAGCTTGTATTATTTGTTTCGCTTGGATGAAGACAAGTCTTCAATTTTCAAACGAGCTATTAGGTGCCTATCGATATACTCAAGGTAAGACTAGCCAACTTGGGATAGCAGACTGGTGGGCAAATACATTTGGCGGGAAAGTGAAATACATTTTGTTCTGGCCGAGTACTGAATTTTTACCATTTACCAAATTGGCAACCGGACAAGACGAATTCATCCGACTTAGGTGTCCAGTACAGAACTGCTTTGTGACCGAAAACGATACCTTCTTTGATGACATCAGAAGCTTTGAATTCATAGCTTTCATGGGACGAAATGTTACGCCAGGCTTTCTACCTCAAACGCGAGAAGATTATCAAAAGTACATATATTTTAACATGGACGGCAGCCCCAACTTTCCTGAGGAAGACGAGTTATTTGATAATGGCTTCTTTAACTGGACTGCGACTTACCGGCTTGATTCTGACATTCCTTTGCCCTACATACAGATCAGAGATAAGGAGAGCAATGTAGTGGGCCCTCAAATAAATATGACGTGGGTTCCCGAAGTCCCGGTTGATGAAGAAGCGCTTCCAGCAGGCCTAATGAGCCAGAAAAGTAAAGCAGCTGCAATATTTTACTCTAAATGTCGTTCTTTAAGCGTTAGAGAAGAAGTGATAGTAGATATACAAAACGCTTTGAAATGGTATAACTTGGGTGTTGATGTGTTTGGTGCATGTGGCCCTTATAAGTGCGGGAGGGAAATCCAATATCAATGTGATGACATGTTAACGAAGAAATATTTCTTTTATTTGTCCTTTGAGGATTGTATCGACATCGATTACGTGACGGAAAAATTACTGACAGCTGTACAGAATTATGTAGTTCCTATTGTCTATGGAGGGGCCAACTACAGCAGGTGAGTTTAAAAGGGGTATACAGCAAGTAGTTAAGTAAGTTTACCCTCGATATTCTGCAGCGGCTGAATTATCTTCAAGGGAATGTCGAGGGTAAATATTGTAGTTAAATGTGAATTGACTCTCGACAATATGAAGAACTTTTCATTACATGTAAAAAAAAATCGGTGTATCAGCATTAGCCCCATGGGAGTTGTTCATATTATCGTGCTGAGTCAGCCCTTTTAGGGAAAGTCCTTAATAAATTTACACGCTGTATATTCATCTCTTCCTCATTTGAACTTTTCTCTGGTTGTTGAGCTTTGGTTCGCTGGAGGCCGAGACCACTTTTGTGAAGGAAAGGCAGTATTTCTCACGTATATGATTTAGGAGTTTTTACATGGTTCGAATCAAACTGTATGACGGCTCTGATATTAGCTGCAGGCTGCGCAGTACGCGCCCCGCCTCCCCGCGCGCGCCCCGCTGATTTAATGAATAGATATACTGAACCTAATATTGTGTACTACGCATCGACTCGCGCGATGTTCCGAGCTGCCATCAAGTTTGATTCGGATGTTACAAACTTATATTGACCAACCCACCCAGAAGGAGTATATGCCAATTATGAATGTCAGTATGTCTGTTCTTTTGTTGCCTTCTGCCAGTAGCCTAAACGGCTAGACCGATTTAGAAGTGTGAGGTGATAATTGGGTATATATGGAAATATATATATATGGTAAATATATATAACAAAAATCAATATGGCGGACGTAAACTGTCATAAACGGCAGTCATGTTTCCTTTTTTGTGTTGGAGAACTTCTCAACGCTGAATAGGTCAGTTTGCCTTGTTAAGACTTCTTCGACTAAAATAATTAAATATGTGAATGAATATATTTGCCAACAATTAAGTTATATCATCAATCTTAGTATACAAACTGGTGTGTTTCCATAAGACATAAAAATTTGCAAAATTAATCCTTTATTCAAAAAAAATGATAGGGAAAATATGGAATATTTCAGACCTATTGCGTTAAATTCAATATTTTCAAAGATTTTTGAGAAATATATTGGTGATAAAATTAGTGTATATTTTGAGGATAAAAATATTTTGTGCAAAGAACAAAAAGGATTCCGACGAAATAAAACAATAAATATGGCAATATTTGACTCTGTAAAAAATGGTATCACTAAAGTTGACAAAACAAACCCTGTTTGCGCCCTCTACTGTTACATGACGCAAGCTTTTGACTATGTGGTACATGACATATTACTTAAAAAATTAGAAGCTTATGGAATAAGAGGCAATGTACTTAACCTGATTGAGTCTTATTTAACGGATCGTCGTCAGGTAACTGAAATATCTAATTTTGATAGTAAAACGAAAAAAGAACTAAGTTATTTATCTGATGAAAGAGTTGTAACACATGGCGTTCCACAAGGCAGTGTTCTCGGCCCTCTCCTATTTATAATTTACATTAATGACCTACCTAAAATAACTGACCACCAAATGATATTATATGCTGATGATAGTACTGTTACAATGAAATGCAATGACATAAATTCGTATCAATCTGACATAAAATTAACTTTGACATCATTAATTAATTGGCTCAACAAGTGAAGTCACTTCAGGGTGGGTGTACATTAAAAATGACATGATTGAAAAATGCGATTCTATGATGAAATTTAAAAATTATTTTGAAATTATTGGATGAAGGACGATTTTTATAAAATTTGGTCAGTTTATTCCGAACGGCACCGTACAAATAATGTGAAAGGTTGGCATCATAAAATAAATAATCTGATTACAAAAGGCCACGTAAATCTTTTGCAAATATTACATATTTTAAAAGACGATTCTGAATTATATTCTTTTCGAAATGATATTTACCATAAACCTTCCACATCAAATCAAAGTAGTAGAAGGAGAAAAATAGATGTATATAAAGACGATTTTATAATTGATGCACAAATGCAATTAACCTGTGGAGAGATTAGTGTAGGACATTTCTTAGAAAAAATGCGTTGATTAAGTTTTGTTATTATTTCTTATTATTGTTATTTTTTAGTTAAGAGAAACATGAATATTTTTATTTTAGCCTTAATAAACAGATTTTCACAAAACGTTTTTGTCTTGTTATTATTGTTTAATATTTTCCTCGATTAAAATAATTACGGCAGTTGAGAATGATATTATATTTGGCCACATATAAAAAAATATTTAAAAAATCATACAAATCAAGACTAAGTGAGATAAATTAAAATATGGTCTTTATAAAAATCACTAGCTTTCCTCTTTATTATATTAGCATAGCAGCATTTTTTATGGTTTAGCTTCACAGGTATTTTTTAATGATTTAGTAGATTGAATTTAATAAAGAAGCATTTTTAAATTGCATTTATTATTTCATATGTTCATCGATTTAAATAATTACGACAGTAGAACAAATGAGAAATAAAAGTCTCAGTAGTTCGACGGTCAAACAAATGAGAAAATAAATTCTCACTAGTTCGATCATCGAACTGATTAGTAGAACTAGTGAGAATGAACGAATAATAATAATTTAATAATCAATTTACATAAAACAAATATAATGCACTTTAGCTAAAGGACCCAAAATAAAATAAATTTTAGTATAGACTATGGCAGTATAACAATTAAAGACGTTGACTCCGCAAGATTTTTAGGGTTAATAATAGACAAAAAACTAAAATGGAAGGAACACATAGACGACCTTCGTAAAAGACTAGGGAGACAGTCATATGCCCTATTTAGATTGTCAAAAGATTTAAATACGAATGCTTTACTAGCAGCTTATTATGGACTAGTAGAATCGATTCTTCGGTTTGGAATTATATTCTGGGGAAATTCTACGGATAAAGACATAATTTTTAAAATGCAGAAACGCTGTATACGTGCAATGTTCGGGTTGCAAGTTGAGGATAGCTGTAAGCCTATGTTTATTAAGCATAAAGTTCTAACACT
This sequence comes from Rhodophaea formosa, assembly GCA_963082605.1. NCBI lineage: Eukaryota > Metazoa > Arthropoda > Insecta > Lepidoptera > Pyralidae > Rhodophaea > Rhodophaea formosa. Next base: position 5,951,884 of record OY720223.1, read on the forward strand.
TCCATCACTATATATTCTTGAAATTGGCATATTTGATAAAAGTAACGCACATTTATTTCCACATCTGTTTGACAATGTGCAAAGAAATCGGCGGGGTGGCGATAGGCTTTGTCTGCACTCAGCAAAGACTACACTTTTATTTAATAGCGTTGTTGGCATGGCGCCGAGAATTTATAATAAAATACCTAGGCAATTTAGAGAAATGAATATAAACCTATTTAAAAGACACTCTAAAATGTTTCTAACTGACAAATGTTACTATAAAATTGACGATTTTCTGAATGATAAATTTTAATTTAATTTTATCCAGTATTTACTTGTTTTAACTTTGGAATTTTATGTATATTAATGTTTTTACTCTTGACTTGACTTTGTTGTCAATCACTATAACTTGAATGAAAATTTGCACACTTGACGGTAAAACATGTTGAACTATAAATGAATTTATCACCTATATTATGTACACATGTTTATGCAAATAAATTTATCTTATCTTATCTTATCTTATCTTAAGCAGTACTAAAAGAGCAGCATTGTCCCGGAAATAACATTTTTACATAAATACATACATACTATTACGTCTTAATCCTTTGCGGCATAGACAGAGCCCAAGGTCATAAAATCCAAAGGTGAAAAGCGGAATCCAAATAGTGATGAGTTGCTCGCCACATCACCCAATCCCTTGTTCAGCTTTTACGGTCTGCGCAGGAAAAAAATCATCAATCAGCTGGCTGGTATAGTCTAAAACGATTAGAAATAAAGAACTTTACAAATTTTGATTTCAGATTCCTGCCTCCAGGATCATATTTGGATGCTTCTAACATGACTGCGACGCAGCTAGCTGCCACCATCGTGGATTTGATGGCCTCACATAAAAGGTACCTACAGTACTTCTGGTGGAAGAAGTACTATACGTATTACAGTCCAATACTAAACGATAACATATGCAACATATGTGCGGCAATGAATAATAAAATAATGTTAAAAAGGAAAAAATGTTACATGAGATTTAGGAGGTGGTGGAATAATAACAATTATTATTAAATATGACTGTAAACTGCTTTGTCATTCCCTTTCCATCCGAGCTAGTAGTATTTTAATAGTAGATTATTATACAAGGGTTGTAATTGATCTTTTACACTCGAGAGATCATGAATGCGAGGAAAAATATATGCAATTTGCAACAAGGAATAAAACAAGAAAATGCGGATCAAACCGTTTTTAGGGTTCCGTAGTAAACAAGCAACCTGTTGTGTGGGTACCGACATGAGTAATAAAATATGTAACAGTAGTTATATTTTAATAAACCAGTCGCCGCGCCGTCCAAACTTCGTTTTACTTACACGCCCCATTACATGGTGTCAGGTGAGAAAAGTTAAAGCGTAATTACGTCGGTTGTTTATACGGAATTGTGAGTTTATAGTTTGAGTCAAAGTTTTTGTGTAAAATGAGTACGGAAAGTTGTTTTTGTAAACGTGAAGAGGGCGTCGTCAACAACCGGCACCCATGATTCGAGAAGGCAATATGGCTACCAATTGGCGAGAATGGAAGATGTCTTTTGATTACTACCTGATTGCAGCGGGTAAAGAGAATACAACGGCGAGAGAAAAAACTGCCCTATTTGTGCATGCTATTGGTAGATACGGAAGAGAAATTTATGAGGAATTAGATAAGGAAGAGGCCCAAAAATCTGAATACGAGTACCGTGTGCAAGAAATTTTCAGAGTACTGGTGATCCTCCCAAAAATGTGAATTACGAAAGGCATATATTTTTCGAAACTTATCTAAGTGATGAAAATTTTTGTTTTTAAATTTAAGAGTAAAAATTGTGAATTTGGATCACTGAAAAATAGTTTGATTCTAACGCAGCTAATACGGGGAATCAAAGATGTCCATATTAGAGAAAAACTACTTGCTAAGTCAAAATTATCATTAGAAGACGCGGTGCAGTGGTGCCGAGCTGCGGAACGCGCAACAGAGCAAGATGCAGCGTGCACATCAAAGCAGTCAGGTGATGTTGAACAGGTGTGGCATCCAAGGTGACCGGCATCATACGGGTACCGAGGCGGGCAGCGCGGGGCTGCCTGCGCCGGCTTCCGGGCGGCGCGTGAGCGGCCGCAGTGGTTCGGTGGCGGTGATGGTACAGGTCGTAGTGCGCGGTATATAGGTTCGTCGGAATGTGCAAAGTGTGGGAAATCACATAGAATGAGTGATTGTTGCCCAGCGTATGCAGTTAAGTGTTATCGTTGTGATACTATAGGACATTACGCCAAGTGTTGTAAACGCCAAATTTTCTCACGAAACTATGCTGCAAAAAACGGTTTGGTCCGCGTTTTCTTGTTTTATTCCTTATTGCAAATTGCATAATTTTTCCTCGCATTCATGATGTAAAGTAGAGCGTTCAACTCGAGTGTAAATGATCAATTACAACCCTTGCATAACAAATTACTATTAAAATGCTACTTGTTTGGATTGAAAGGGAATGAGAAAGCAGTTTACATAATATTCAATAATATGCATCTTGTGCAGGCTTAGTCACCTTGGCTTTAACCTTCGAGCAACACGGCCTCCGTAGCTTTAACCCATAACTTCTTATTTCGCATGCGCACAGTTTCATTTGGATGCAAAGGTTGTAATACTCTTGTTCCTCGATCGTAATATGCCTTAGTGTTTTTTAATCTATTTAAACGGCCGTCCTTTAAATCACCTGACGGAATAGTACATGTAAAAGACTGGTACTAGATTTTTTTCAACTAAATGGCAAGATTACTATGTTCGTAGTTGTAAATATTTTCGTAAGTAAAAATACTATAAGATTATTTATTGTGTACTGATACTGATTGAGGGTTCGCGAATTGAATAATTGGTGAACTTACGTCATGTTAAGAAATACGTACTAACTTTAAGTAAGTATATACTTTGTTCGATAGTTAATGCTCCAGAGGTGGTCCCATAAAATTTTTGTCGCAATGTATAGAGCACTTTTTGAAAAAATAAACAAACCCCAAAAAAATTTTGAAAGGATTCCGTTTGGTTTAAACTTATTTGTATTTTATTCTTATGCAAATCAAGACAAATTGATGAGAACGTTTCTACTCTGTTTTGACTGAACTTCAAAAGTGGTCCTATAATTTTTTATCAAAATGTATCCAGTACTTTTAGAAAAAATCAACAAAACCCAAAAAAAAAATTGTACAAGTAAGTATGCCGTTTGGTTTAATTTTATTTCTGTTTAATTCTTTCGCGAATCAAGACAAGTTGATGATGACGTTGTTCCTCTATTTTGATTGAACTACCACACCTGGTTGAAGTCTGTTTTATTTTTTGTTAAAAATAATTATTCTTTGCATTTTTTTGGGGGGAGATAAGTGCATTGTTTAATAATAATGTTAATAAAATATGTAAGAGTAGAGTTTTAGTTCAATAAACCAGTCGTCGTCCAAACCTCGTTTTACTTAGACGCCCCATTTAGTTTCGCCATGTCTGTCTGTCTGTCCGTCCGCAGTTTTACTCAGAGACTACAAGTACTAGAAAGCTGTAATTTGGTATGGGTATGTATATTAATCATGCCTAAAGTGGAAGAAAAAAAATCTTGAAAATATTTTTTTGTGTATCTCCCATACAAGTAAACAGGGAGTAGTTTTTTTTCTATACAAACCCATCGTGTTGGGTATTGTTAAATAGGTATTTAAAAATATCGTGAGGATTGGAACACCATTTTTTTGATTTAGGAATCCATTTCCGAAGTATTTGGTTGTAAGGTGTAAATTTTTGTCCCCTCCTCTATCTGCTAAACGGTTATATATGGATGCGTGAAAAAAAGTACAGCAGTAGTATATATACTGAAGTTGAAAGGAAAACAATCAGAGCTGAAGGCAACCAACTTTCGACTTAATCATTAACATTATTTTAAGGAGATGCTATATTGCATTACGTAGGCTGTTAAGTTGGCATGTGTGTTCTATGTAGTGTGCATGTGCTTGTATGAGTGGTATTGTTGGTACAACGTGCGTGAGTGTGAGAAGTGAGTGATGACAGTTAGGTACGGGATAGCGTAGGTTTAATGAGGCGATTACGTTAACTGATAATATGTATATAAGGTACTGGATACAAATAAGGCCTGAAATGTAATAAAGCCTGCCTGAAAAATAATGGACTTGCAACAGTGTAAACGTCTTGGTTAATAAAAGGACATACAAAATGATAATGAAAAGCTGACACCACTTCTCTACCTACTCATATATAAAAATAATATATTTATGTGAAAAAGGAAAAAAAATGCGGTTAATAAGGCCTATGTGCAACGCGCAATAAAGCCTATTCCATTAACAACCCGATTTTGCTGAAAATGTTGTTCATACATAAATAATAATATGTAACTTAAGTAAACAACGATGAAAGCTTTTAGTTTAAATACAATTAGTAAATAATTTCTAATGGTTTGACACTTTTTCGAAAACACGAAAATGGATAGGGCTTTAATAAAGTACCCGGGCCTTATTAGACTACCTTGTACGTGATTTTTGTTTAATTTGTAGTAAAAATTATGACATGTTTAAATTTACAGGAAGCATTACAAACTGATCTCAAAATATTGCTTTTTTCAAGCAATAATGATATAAAGTGGTTTGAAATTAAGTAGGCCTTATTTGTATAAAGTACCTGTAGTTTTCCGTAGAAGTGAGGAATGGCCAACGGAAGGAAAAGAAGGAGGTAGCAGTAGTGATGTTGAGTGGGGGGATTAGGCAAACCGGTTTTTTATTGTCTCTTGTATTTGAACCTATCCGGGTCATACTGTATCTTGGAGTGTTGTTTGAGTATAGTATACAAAATATACGATTGTCTAACGGTAAGTACGTCTCAGAGTTTATATAACCCGGCGGTCGGGTAGCGGAAAGGAAGGCCGGCCGCTACCTTGAGGATGGCTCTTTGAGCTCTTTCGACTTCTAGAAGGTTTGTCTGGGCGACCCTGCACCATGAAGTGATGCAATAGTTAATGAGCGACTGGCATAGGGCGTTGTATACCGTCATAATTATTTTCCTATCTGTAATGTGCCTCAGGGTTTTGAAGATGAAGATCAGTTTGCGTAGTCTCGATGATAGTGGTTCTAGATGCGGTTTGAAGGTAAGAGTTTGGTCTATAATGACTCCGAGATATTTGATGTTTTCAACCCTCTTGCTGGGGACAGGAGCAATTCTGGGAATTTTTATTTACATGTGTGGGCGATTGAATGGTGGCCTAGAACAGGTGAAAGAAGTGTTGGTCGTCCTCCTATGAGATGGGTGGACGATATTGTCAAGGTTGTAGGTGGTTGTACCTGGATAAGATGTGCACAGGATCGGGACGGATGGCGGAAACGAAGAGAGGCCCTATGCGCAGCAGTGGGCGGACGATGGGCTGAGATGATGATGATGATGAGTGGGCGATTAGTGTGTGGGTGGGAGAAGGGATATACCTACTTAGTTTTTAGGGCAAGAGTTATAAACTTAGTTTTTAGGGTTCCGTAGTAAACTAGGAACCCTTATAGTTTCGCCATGTCTGTCTGTCTGTCTGTCTGTCCGTCCGTGGTTTTACTCAGAGACTATAAGTACTAGAAAGCTGTTATTTGGTATGGATATGTATATTAATTATGGCAAAAAAGTCGTAGAAAAAAATCTTGAAAAAAGTTTTTTTTTTGGGTAGCTCCCATACAAGTAAAGTGGGGGAGTAATTTTTTTTTCTCTAGTTACCCATCGTGTGGGGTATCGTTAAAAAGGTCTTTGAAAAATATTGTGAGGTTGAGAACACCATTTTTCGATTTAGAGATCCTTTTCCGAAATATTTGGTTTAAAAGTGCAAATTTTTGTTAGAGTTACGTGTCCCCCACCTCTATCTGCTAAACGGTTATATATAGATACGTGAAAAAAATTACAGCAGTAGTATATATACTGAAGTTGAAAGGAAAACTATTAGAGCTGGGTACTAAGTACAAACTAAAAAGTTATAGGCAACCAACTTATAAAATGTACTGGAAAATGTAAAATTTCATACAATCTTTATGTGAGGTGCAAGTGTAAACAGTGTGAACTCAAAGTTGTCATTCGCAACTACGGAACCCTATACTGCGCGTGGCCGGACACACACTTGGCCGGTTTTTTCGTATTTAGCGTCAGAATGTTGTTTGATAGCCATTTGTTGGTCAACTGTAGACCTTTTTGGGCCATACAGAATGTTTCCTCCCATGTATCACCACTAAAGAAAAGTGTTGCGTCATCGGGAAAGGTAAGCACTTTCCCACTATCGAGTTGGAGTCGACACCAGCTGTCTATATAGACCAGGAAGAGGGTGGGAGAGACACAGCTGCCCAACGGGACGCCACATGTAACGTATGCTTCGTCACTTGTCCAGTCTTCTATTCTAGTGCGCTGTGTTCTGTTGGTAAGAAAATCTTAGGTTAAAATTTTTAGACGACGACGATTTAGATTTTCAACAATATTTGTGTTTGCACACACTAGACTATAGTTCCGATGTGCATATATATCGGTGAAAATAGTTCCGCACTGTTCTTAACCGAGTCTATCCCTTTCTCAGCGAAATAGCACGCAAATTAGCCACGTAGAGTTCCGGACTAGCGCATCCTTAAATAAGACTTGTGTTATGGGATACTGCCTCAACGATACTATACAATATTTTATAACAAACACATATGTAGATAAACATCCAAGACCCAGGTCAATCTACAAAATGAGCCATCAGCTGATCGAATTTCTACGGAACCCCTGGGGAAACTTGTTTTATCGCCGTGTGGTTCCCGGCAGAGTAGAATAGGGCCACTCCAAGTCTTCCCGTGGATGTCGTAGAAGGCGACTAAGAAAATACAAGCTAACCAAAGCTTATAAACATCAAATAGACCTCTCCAACCCGTCTGGCCCGCGTGAAGAGTGTGGAACAAATCCTCTGACTACTCTGGCTAATATGGCTCTGGTAGTACAGAGAGGGTCGTGCTCCTGCAGAGAGGACTAAAAAAGACCTGTTGATGACTGATCATGCTCCTTAAATATAATTTCGACATTTTGTTACGCCATGTACAGCAAATAGTACCGATTGAATCTCATATTTTTATGATAATCGTATAAACAAAACAGATAGCTCTATAGCCGATCTCCATATATCCTAACTAATATTATAAATGCGAAAGTGACTTTGTTTGTTTGTTTGTTACGTTTTCACGCCGAATCTACTGAACCAATCATCATGACATTTTGCATACAAATAGGTAGGTAAGGGTACTGAAAAGAACATAGGCTATATACCACGCAGGCGAAGTCACGGGTAACAGCTAGTTATATATAATCCAACGCCAAGCAAATTCACACAATTCAAATATCATCATCATTTTGTGTAGTCGACACGGTCAGTCGACCATGCACTGGTGTCAGAGTTCTTTCCTCTCGGCCTCTGACATGGTTCCATTAACGACTACCAGATGGCAGCCGGGACCTGGACCGGATGGCTTAACGTGCCTTCCGAAGCACGGAGTCATCTTTCTTATCAGACAATCAGGTGATTCATGCCTGCAATGTCCTAACCAAACTGGAAACAACTTAACAAAGTATGCTTCCCGTGGGAATCGAACCCACGACCCCCGGATCAACAAGGCAAACGACTTAACCACTGGACCACGGAGGCTGTTCAAATTCAAATATGAAATGTATACAGGTTGATTCATAATAAACTGGCAATATTTTAATGCGAAATCAGAATGTCTAGTAAAAAAGTAGATTCGCAGCAAGAAAATACTCCCATACAAAATCACCAATCTGTTGGTGAAACTTTACGGAGAGCCCTATCTTTACCTGTTTCTTCCATGAGACGAAAAATTTTTTTTAAAATCTATGGTTTCTTCCGTATGTGTATATATTCTATTACAGATTCTGATTGCATCATATATATAGCATAGATAGCAGAGTGGAATAGGACCACTCCAAGTCTTCCTGTGGATGTTGTAGAAGGTGACTTAGGATAAACAAACTAAACAAAGTTTACTTACATCAAAGAGACCTTTCCAAACCATCTGACCAGCGTGGAGAGTGTAGGTTTTAACCTCGATAGAAACGATGTTTACCATAGACATAAAAGAAAAAAAAATGTTAATAAATAAATATATACGGACATATCACACAGATTGAGCTAGCCCCAAATTAAGTTCGAGACTTGTGTTATGGGCTCAGGTTATGGGATACTAACTCAACGATACAATATTTTATAATAGATACTTATATAGATAAACATCCAAGACCCAGGCCAATTTGAAAAAGATCATTTTCCATCTTGACCTGGCCGGGGATCGAACCCGAGACCCCCGTGTCGCAGGCTGGTGTGTTGACCACTGCGCCACGGAGCTCGCCGAAAGCTTATAGCTATAGCTTGTGCGAAAGATATGCATTAGGTATATTGATGCTCGGGCCCGTCGGGCCCCGTGCATTACATAAGTACCAACCATAAATGTCTCTTTATTTGAAGATCCCCACGCCGCAGTGGTTAAAACACGCCAGCTTGCTACACAAAGGGTTCTAAGTCCAATTCTCAGTGTAGACAAATATTCTTTCTTCGGCTTTACAGATACAGAGTTGGTGTAAGGCAGGCGACCGGCCGTAAAGCCTTTGACAAATCAAATGAAAAAAGTGAATGTTGCCATAATAGCGGACCCTGGAGAACTATAAAATTACCTAGGTCGAGTCGACCATGGTAACTGGTAGCGCCTTTAATCTTATTCTTGTGTAAGTTACTCATCATGTTGCGATCTCAATCTTCACAGGCGCTACATATGTGTTAGCAATCCTACATACATGATTTTTGTTTGATTAACCTTTTTTTTCTGTAATTTAATAAATTAGGGCATTTTACCCTTATATATATATTTAACTTTCTTTCAATTTAAATTCACTCTCACTTGTAAGAACTAGGTAGGAACTCCTTTTGCAACACTCGATTTAGTCAGACAGTAGGTAACTAGGTTTCACTAATTAGTTACCTTTGTACTTTTCTGTCTTTATACCAACCTGAGGATTTAATTTTGAACATGAATCCACATATTCAAGGTGGGACTATGTTAAAATTGTAAAAGGCGACATCTGTTCGTCACATGTCATATTAATCTATTAATCACGGGTCATTAAGCACTCAATAAACAGCACATATCGACGTCACTTAATAGTTCCATCAGGTATGAAGAGATGACGTTTTCTTAAGCCTATTTAATCTATACAGACTCGTTTGAAGCCCTCTTTTTCTGTCACCGGCTTCAGCACGAAGAAATCCTAATCCTAAAAATAAACTTATGAAGAACACTGGATCTCATTTGTTGACCCTAAATCAGGAACTCGAGCCCTGAGGATCCTGGAGGACGCCTGAGCTGCTTCTCCGTGGCATGTGGTCTCAACGCCTTAGTCGTACGATTTGTTCTCAGAGACTCGCATAGATGGCGCCACTCGAAACTTCACAACATTGTGTCTACCGTATTATGAGAATATAAAAACATGATTCACAAAATATATCTTATTAATAATCAAAACAATATTTTAGGCATAATATTTTAAAATGACACCGTATATTTAGTAAGTTAAAGGCTAACGCAGATTACCGCCATCTGGTATCGAGTAGCAAGCAACTCTCCTGCGCCATACATTCGCCTGCTTTTCGCTACCTTAATTTGGTCCAATATTTTTGTATGAGGTGGGCAGTCTATTACGTTAGTATTATATTGTCTTTGTCCGTGAAGTCGATTCGGATGCATTTGGCGGATTTAGCTGTGGGTTGAGCACACAGACAGCACCGGGCGAGCACGTGGCGCACGGTGGACACCATAAGCATTCTTGGGTTTTTTAGCCGTATCCAGTGGATGTGGAGGATGCCTACGAATAATAGCTGCTTGCGGGTTCCAAGAATTCGGTGGGCCACGTCAGTATTGGACCGGTGCGACTGCACGCCGCCACCACGTGTCACGCAACGTCGTCAATACCCAGGTTTTCAGCGTGTCCCAGGCAAGCGAAGCGGTTCAAAGAGCAAAGCACACGAGCAACCCATCTCCAAGCGGTGGCTTTATCCCGTATTTCAACCAGAAAACGCGAGCCTTGACAAGCGAGTCGCGTCATCACTTACCAAAAGGATTTAGGCCAAGTTTTCTTCGTCTAGGCCTGTCCAATCTACACTAATCAAGCGGCAACGAGGCGAAGGCAACAGCGAAACAGGGAGGCGAAAAGAAACCCCACGTGGTAAGTGAGCTGGCTTCCTTTGTTAGCAACCCTTGCAAGGAAAGTAGAGAACGAAGGTTTTCTAACCTTCGTTCCCTACTTTCCCGTAAATTCAAGATTTTCATCTAGTTTAAATTAAATATTATTACGTTAAGCTCTGAAATTGACAGTGATCCTACTGAGGACACTGTAGTGACAAAATTAGTCGCAAAAATTAAAGAATTAGTTCGAAAAAGAGGAGTTATAAAAGCTAAACTCACTTTATATTATAGTATTTGAATTTATTAAAATTCACTTCCTCTCTTCATGATATTGCATCAATAACAACGAAACAAAGTAATTTAAATAAGAACCGAAAAAATTTAGAGCGTTTTTTGTAATTTCGATGAAACCCAAACTCAATTAGAATTACTTTCCAATGAAAATCAGAGCCCAGAGCGTCAAAAGTTCGAAAATACTTTTTATTATATACTGCAAAGGCTAGAAATATAATACAGGTAACAAACACATTATAACGATGAAGTTAGAATAGAACAAAAAATATCTAATATTAAAAACAGAATTTATAACGTCCAAGAAAAATCCGTTGCGATAACTCGGAACGCTATTTCTGAGTTTGCTATTCAGTTAAATAAAACAAAATGAAAATCAGAATAAACTAGGTCTATTAATAAAAAATACATCTATGCACTCTAACTTAGTTTACAGGCAATTCAATCTCTTATAGCTTCATATACAGATAGATTTTAGCTTACAAATAATATAAACTTATGCTACTAGAAGATGCTATGGCTTTTGCACAGATTGGCATTATGCATTCTAGTATTATCAACTCTAAAAGTTTAATAGCTGATATGAGAGATATAGAGAAAAACTTTAGTTTTACAGCTGTAGCTCAAGTAAGTTTAGAAACATTCATAGTAAAGAGAAATCTATAAAGGTTAAAGCTTATAGTACGCAACATTCGTTAAATTTTATCTTAGAAATACCCTCTGTAGAATCAATTCCTTATGACCTTGTCCATCTATACTCTATCCCTAATGAACAGGATGTTACTATAATTCCTAAGTCCAAATACCTATTACTTGGTAGCGGAGAGTACTCTTACTTAGATGAGGAGAGCTGCCACATATCGGATGAAGTCCAGATCTGCAAGCAACCCATCATGAAACAACTGAAGGATGCTGGAGACTGCGTTACATTGATGATTCAACATCAACCAGATCATCTCACATGTTCCTATGCGAAAATGAAGTTAAAGAATAATTGCAGTACATTAGCCCCAGCAGCTGGCTACTTACTCATCACCAACAATCAGGAAGTCCTGAAAGCTACGTGTAGTAACGAAGTTTCGTACCACACCCTTTCGAAGACGCAACTCATCTCGATCTCGAACGAATGTCGTGCCGAAGTACTCAACACAACATTGCAGACACATAGTAGCGTCGTCTCTATACATGACGTCATCCCGCTCCCAGAACTACAACATAATATTCCGAATGAAATTCGATTCGAAGTGCAACTCGAGGACATATCGCTAGACAATTTACACAACATTATAAATAAAGCTCAAGATTTACGAAATGAAGATGACTACGAAGATCAACTTGTATCCTTCACTCCAAGCTGGACCACAATCTTACTTTACATCATTGGAGCGATCATCCTCACCTGGAAAATGCATAAGTTGTACCTAAGAAGAAAAGCATCCCCATCGCCTGGACCAGCGGCACCAGAAGGCCCCGCCGAACGAACCGGTGGAACACGGTGGAATACTACTTGCCACTCAACTTGAGCATTCAGCCATTGCAACAACCACTATCAACTGCAAGTACAGATGAAATGCACAGAGATTTAGACAAAAATCTAAAATTGCTGAAGGAAAAGGAGAACTTGCCCCACAACATAAACAATAACTTAAGCTCACACGATATTCATCAATTCGTTATCTTATACGTGGTTGTGGGAGGATGCCTGACAACAGGTCTGTATTTAATGGTAAGGCGAAGATATTATAGCTACCAACATCCATCGACAAACATACAGGAAACACAAGCACACAGAACAAACATACGGGAGTCACAACCGCACCAGCAGCCCCGAGCAAGCGACGGTCCACAAGAGAACATTGAGATGCAACCACGACGCTGCGACGTGTGTCCACACAACAATAAATCTCATAGGCGATTTAGTTCTGGATCCTGTTAACTTTTCACTTACCTCATCTTTCTTATTTAATTAATACCTATTGGCAAATTTCTTGTAAATTTGTATTGTATAATTTTAACTTCATTTTTTACTCTTGTCCTCCCAGCATGTACGAGCCAAGGCTGTACATATAAAATGCAACGCATGTAACCTACTTTTGGCCACGGCCGTCGCATCTGTTACTTGTAACTTTAGTGTACAAAATAAACGCATAGACGTCAAAACGTATCTTTGATTTATAATAAACTAATGCACTCAAACTAACATATATACTTAACAATAACTTAACTTTACTGCACGGGTTTCAAACTGAGGCTCGTACAAGAATGAGTAAGCAATTTACATATTCAATAATAATCGTTATTATTCCACCACCTCCTAAACAGTGGGTAATATTTTTTTCTTTTCAACATTGTTTTATTATTCATTGCCGCACATATGTTGCATATGTTATCGTTTAGTATTGGATTGTGATACGTATAGTACTTCTTCCACCAGAAGTACTGTAGGTACCTTTTATGCGAGGCCATCAAATTCACGATGGTGGCAGCTAGCTGCGTCGCAGTCATGTTAGAAGAATCCAAATATGATCCTGGAGGCAGGAATCTGGAAACAAAAATTTTTTTAAATCTTTATTTCTGATCTATTTAGAATATACCAGCTGATTTTCTTCTCGCGCAGACCGTAAAAGCTGGTCAAGGGATTGGATGATGCGGCTAGCACCTAATCACTATTTGGATTCGGCTTTTCACCTTAACGCCCACCGTAGCCTTTGGGTTTTTATGACCTTGGGCTCTGTCTACCCCGCAATAAATAAAGACTTGATAATAAGTAATTTCCGGTACAATGCGGGTCTTTTACTACTGCTAAAAAAGACAAACTGAGCTATTGAGCGTTGAGAAGTTCTCCAACCCAAAAAAGAAAACACGACTGCCGTTTTTGACAGTTTACGTCCGCCATATTGATTTTTGTTATATATTTTTCATATATATATATATATAACCATATAGACCCATATTATCACTTCACACTTCTTAATTGGTTTAGCCGTTTAGGCTACAGGCAGAAGGCAACAATGGAACAGACATACTGACATTCATAATGTCATACACTCCTTCTGGGTGGTTGGTCGATAAAAGTTTGTAACAGTCCGAATCTAACTTGATGGCGGCTCGGAACATCGCGCGAGTCGATGCGTAGTACACAATATTAGATTCAGCATATCTATTCAGCATCATATTTTTATAATTTCAGCAAAGCGTGTGCAGGAGGGGAGGCGGGGCGCATACTGCGCAGCCTGCAGCTAATATCAGAGCTGCCTTATAGATTGATTCGAACCATGTAAAAACTCCCAAATCATATACGTGAGAAATACTGCCTTTCCTTCACAAAAGTGGTCTCGGCCTCCAGCGAACCAAAGCTGTTGATGCAACCAGAGAAAAGTTCGAATAAGAAAGAGATGAATATACAGCATGTAGATTGATTAGGGACTTTCCCTGACTCAGCACGTCAATAAAAAAAACTTCTCCCATGGGGCTAATGCTGAGAACCCGAAAAAATTATCAACATTTCCATACAAAAGTGTTTAGCCGCAGAGACAATCTGTATGGAAATGTAGTTATTTTTTTATTTGCTATCTTTGGTTGGTCCCATATGAAAAGTTCTATTTATTGACCAAGCTTATTAAGAGAAAGTCGAGAGTCAATTTACGTTTAACTACAATATTTACCCTTATTTGACCAGCGGAAACAGAAAGGGGAGGCCTTTGCCTAGCAGTGGGACACAAAATAGGCTAAAAAAAAATTACCCTCGACATTCCCTGGAAGATAATTTAGCCCCTGCAGAATATCGAGGGAAAATTTACACGCTGTATACCCCTTTTAAACTCACCTGCTGTAGTTGGCCCCTCCATAGACAATAGGAACTACATAATTCTGTACAGCTGTCAGTAATTTTTCCGTCACGTAATCGATGTCGATACAATCCTCAAATGACAAATAAAAAAAATATTTCTTCGTTAACATGTCATCACATTGATATTGGATGTCCCTCCCGCACGTATAAGGGCCACATGCACCAAACACATCAACACCCAAGTTATGCCGTTTCAAAGCGTTTTGTATATCTACTATCACTTCTTCTCTAACGCTTAAAGAACGACAGTTAGAGTAAAATATTGCAGCTGCTTTACTTTTCTGGCTCATTAGGCCTGCTGGAAGCGCTTCTTCATCAACCGGGACTTCGTGAACCCACGTCATATTTATTTTAGGACCCACTACATTGCTCTCCTTATCTCTGATCTGTATGTAGGGCAAAGGAATGTCAGAATCAAGCCGGTAAGTCGCAGTCCAGTTAAAGAAGCCATTATCAAATAACTCGTCTTCCTCAGGATAGTTGGGGCTGCCGTCCATGTTAAAATATATGTACTTCTGATAATCTGCTCGTGTTTGAGGTAGAAAGTCTGGCGTAGCCTTTCGTCCCATGAAAGCTATGAATTCAAAGCTTCTGATGTCATCAAAGAAGGTATCGTTTTCGGTCACAAAGCAGTTCTGTACTGGACACCTAAGTCGGATGAATTCGTCTTGTCCGGTTGCCAATTTGGTAAATGGTAAAAATTCAGTACTCGGCCAGAACAAAATGTATTTCACTTTCCCGCCAAATGTATTTGCCCACCAGTCTGCTATCCCAAGTTGGCTAGTCTTACCTTGAGTATATCGATAGGCACCTAATAGATCGTTTGAAATCTGAAGGCTGGTCTTCATCCAAGCGAAACAAATAATACAAGCTAAACAGAATATGTTGAAATTCTTCAATTTCATTCTTTGCATCTGGAATCAAAAGATATTTTAAGTTATCGTCCAGTGTGTACCTAGGTATTTATCTCTTTTAAAATTCAAGATTTCAACCTTAGGCACACAATTTGTGGAAGCTGTTTTGGGAGAAAAGGTGCGAGCACGAACTACAAAAAAGTCACGTTAGGAAGTAAGACTATTACTAGTATCAGACGACCGACTGCCATGTTTTTTCTAGGCAATAGAAACCATAGACAAAAAATTTGAGTGAGGGTAAAAATGATGAAATGTCTTACAGTTAAGTTTGAATTTCTATTGATAATAATGATGTTTATCAACACATAAAACGCCGTTGCTAAGGCCGCCATCGGTTGTCCTAGCGACGACATCCGTCGCTATGTCTCTTCTGAGGCAGTGACCAATTGCAAGACCATCCTGTGACGCACCTATGTAACGACGCATGCGTCTTGTTTTCAAAACAAACCGCCGCCATATTTTGACTTTGACTTTTTTATGTTTTCAGTGTTCATTTTAAGTTCCTTTATTGTGTTTTTAAATTTCTTTTAAGTTATTCTTTTTTAGTGAATGTATTTAACTATTGTGAATGCAGACTGTGACCCAATCTTGTGATGGCACGTCGAACGCGACCCATACATGTACACAATGCAACAAGTCATTTAAATCTTTGAAAGGCCTCAATATACACACTACAAAAACACACAGGAAATGTATTAGCCAAAACAGTTCACCCTTAGACATTCATCCCATTATTCCGAGTGTGCCTACTTTTGTAGCTAACGATCCAACTCCTTTCCACACACATCTTAGCCATTTGAAAAATAGTATACCCATAGTTAAAAGAATCCCTCGAGGAGCTCGAATAACCGTTGCTACATATTTGTCAAAATTAATCCAGAAATGCTACATAAGCAATAGTACTCAAGACTGGCAGAACCTATTTTTATTTTCATACAGCACACTCCATGTAATAAAAACTGTTGAACCGAATTTATCCCTGACACAAAAGATTAAGAATAACTGTGCTGTGAGCTCCTCGCCCTCTCCCGCACCTCAAATCAAACATGCCCCACATAATCGCAACAAACTCATCGAGAACAAAATCTGTGACGGAGATCTTAAAGGTGCCGCCCGCCTTTTGTTCTCCAACGACGTGCTATCACCAGATACCCCTGACACCCTTCAGGCCTTACGAACAAAACACCCTCCAGCTCCAGTAAACGCTTATTTTCTCGATCCACCAACAGCAGGGCAAGCATGCCTTCAAATTCAAAACAAAGATGTTACTGATGCCATTTTATCTTTTAAACCAGGTTCGGCTGCAGGTTTGGATGGAATCTCACCCCAACATTTGAAAGACTTAACATCGCATTCTGTGGGTGACGCAGGTGAGCAACTTGTAAATTCGATCACTAAATTAATAAACTTTATGTATTCCGGTAATGTCAATCCAGAAATTGTTCCCATTCTTTTCGGCGCGAACCTCATTGCCCTCACCAAAAAGGACGGAGGGGTGAGACCAATTGCTGTTGGATCAACACTACGACGTCTGGCCTCGAAAATTGCTGTTCGACATATTTTACCAAAATTAAAATCGGAATTTGAACCCGTACAGTTAGGCTTTGGTGTAAAAAGAGGATGTGAGGCAGCCGTCCATGCCCTACGCTCTTTCCTAACTTACGGACAGCCTGACGTGTTGCTTAAAATTGATGTAAAAAATGCATTCAATTCGGTAAATAGGGATACCCTGCTGACGGAAGTGAAACAACATATACCGGAAATATACAATTATCTTCTTCTCAGTTACGCTGATCCAACAAAATTGTTATATCGTTCTAATGAACTGTCCTCAGAAGTAGGTTGTCAACAGGGTGATCCACTTGGGCCTGCAATTTTTAGTTTGGCTATAAATCCCATAATAAAAAAATTAAATTCTAAATTCAACGTTTGGTATTTGGACGACGGAACCCTAGGAGGTGATGTGGATACTGTGTTTTCGGACCTTTTTTCAATCAAAAATAAATTTGAAGCCATTGGTTTGGAGCTTAATTTTAGCAAATGCGAACTTTTTATAAATAACTGCAACTTAAATTTAGATGACGTAAAACAAAAATTTAATATTTTGACTCCAAACATTAGAATAGTAAACAGTAATTCTCTTTACCTTTTAGGTGCTCCAATTTTTGATGAAACTATTTCTGAATATATGAATAATTCAATTACTAAATTTCAAAATTCTGCTGACCGTCTCGTTGAAATAAGTCCACATTATGCACTTTGCATCATAAAATTCTGTCTTTTCGTCCCAAAATTTACATATGTGCTCCGTTGCTGCTCCTTTTGGAATCACCCAGATCTTTTGACACAGGTAGACGTGTTAATCAAAAATAGCTTAGAATCAATTCTTAATATGCAGCTGAACGAGCAATCTTGGACCCAAGCATCCCTACCCATCCGTTATGGTGGTTTAGGGATTCGCAAAATTTCCAGTGTCGCTTTACCAGCCTTTCTATCTTCTGTCCATAGTTCAGCAAATCTCATAAGTAAAATTTTAAGGGCATCCCCTTCAAACTTTGAGATTGCTGGTTTGGAAGAAGCTAGAAATGCTTTCTTAATTGCATGCCCAGGTCAAAATTATCCAGTTTCTCCAAATTCACAGAGGAGCTGGGACGACATAAACTGCAAATTGACATTTGACAATCTTTTGAGCTGTAGTACAGGTTCAGCGCGTGCTAGGCTTTTGGCCGTGGGTGCGCATGAGGCCGGCTACTGGCTTCACGCGTACCCTTCGTCAAATACAGGAACTTTTCTTGAGCCTGACACGCTGCGGATCGCAACCTGTCTACGGCTCGGGGTTCCGGTCTGCGCTCCCCATAGATGTCCCTGTGGCAGTGATGTCGACAAGCTAGGGCATCACGGATTGTCATGCCAAAAAAGTGCAGGCCGCTTCTCGAGACATGCCGCACTAAACGATATCATACGCCGGTCCCTTGCCACTGTCAACGTGCCAAGTCTACTTGAGCCGACTGGTATCGCAAGAGACGATGGCAAGAGACCGGACGGTATGAGTTTGGTTCCATGGAAGATGGGCCGGGTGCTAGTATGGGATGCAACCTGTTCAGACACGCTGGCCCCTTCCCATCTACATGGAACCAACAACAGAGCTGGTGCGGCTTGTGAAGCGGCTGAAAAAGCTAAAGCATCTAAATACAGGGGTCTAGGCTCCGAATATGATTTTGTCCCATTCGGTGTCGAGACCCTTGGTCCGTGGGGTCCTAGCGCTACAAGCCTTTTTAAGGAAATAGCAAAAAGGTTAGTCGACATCACAGGTGACCGAAAAGCTGGCAGCTACCTCGGACAAAGAATTAGTCTCGCTATTCAAAGGGGGAATGCTGCCAGTATCTTTGGAACCTTGCCTAAAGGGACTCCTTTTAATAATATATTTTAGGTATTTTATAATATTTTTTAAGGTGTTTAGTTTTAGGTTAATTTTTCATAATTATTCAATATGTAATTAGTTTATTTTAGTTTAATTTAATTTCTATTTGGGGCCTTAAATTCAGACTTCAATTGACGTGAGTTCTATGCTCTAATATCTGTAAAGGCAGTTTGTCGGCAGTGGGCGCGAGCCGTCATGTTGAGTAAATTTCTTTTTAAATAATGAAATAATGTTTTAACAGTTGAGTTGTGACTAGAGTGTCTATGAGAAATGTAAAGAGGACAATATTTTTCCTCTTTATTCTATCTCTTTACAAGTAAACTCTTTACACACATGCATGTTTATCACAGACCGTCCGGTACGGAGGCCGTGTTGCTCGAAGATCACAGATATTCTAAGATAAAAGTGCATGGAGCATCTGTAGTTTATAGCATGCGATAATGTAACGTCCTAAATGTCAAACTTGTTATCCAAGCACAGGGCCGAACTTCGGCCATACATTATATACTGCGCTGCGTTCCGTCAGTTTCCTCATGGCACAACTATCGCAGTAGAAAAATATACAACTTACGTACTAAACCAATTAATAATAAGTATAATCAAACATTATATTCATAATAATTATGAAGTTATTCATAATATTTAAAATAAATAAATAAAAAACAACAAATAAATACGATTATATATATTTTTTTATTGATTTTCTCTCGACAAGTGTAATTTCAAATAACAACTTATTTTGACAACTTTGAGACTGTAGTGTGTTTAATATTTTGGTTTTTCTTTTACGTATCGATATTAAATATTCTCGGACTAGAATATCTCGGTCAAGACTTCTCGGCTTACTAAAATGATGAATCTGTGGAAAAAAAACATAGATACGATATAACCATGGATATCGGAATATTTACTAGGTGATATAACTGATCTAAAAGTAATTGTTGAATTTTCCAGCGTCGAAAACTGCGTGATAAATTTCATTGGTGTATGTATGTTGGTTCACGGATCTACGGATTATTAACTAGTAGTTGGATTGCAAAACTTATAGAACTAGGTAGATATTTTTTCATCGGAATCGGTGTAGCCATTTTTGAGATATTTTATACCCAAACCAGCATGGAAGTATAAAAACATATTTTAATTGTTCTTGTTTCATTATTATTTGGAAGAAAGCTAGCTTGGTTGCTTATCATTAAATTTGTTACTTCTAAATCCGGTCCTGCTTTTCTGAAAGTATATGAAATGAAAATTTGGATACAGTAAATATAATTTAACGAAAAACACATTTTACCTATATTAAGAGGTTTTAGACGTCGTCATCAGGTCTTGTTTAGTCTCCATTGCAGGAGCACGACCATCTCTGTACCATCAGAGCCATATATTAGCTAGAGCAGATAGAGGATTTGGCCTACACTCTCCACGCTGGCCAGACGGGTTGGAGAGGTCTCTTTCATGTTAATAAGCTTTGTTAGCTTGCGTTTCCTAAGTCGCCTTCTACGACATCCATGGGATGACTTGGAGTGGTCCTATACTCTGCCGGTAACTACACGGCGGCCGATGTATACATTTACAATACAAAACAACATTTACGCATTGTTTGAACGCAACTTCAGAATCTAGTTTTTCTTCATGCTACAATATTTTACTTGCGGATGAAATGATATTCCAGGTTCTTTTCTATGCTGGGAACTGCCACAGCCACAGGGGCACTATGCTTCGCACTTATAAAACCAAGCTAACATAAGAAAATAGCACTAAACTAAAAATATAAATGTTGTTGCTGGTATTGCAGCAGAATTGCTCTGTCCAGTCCAATGTAAACAAAGATTCGACAATGTCATCGTTCAGAGAAAACTTTTTTCAGTTTATTATGTAAATAAAACTATGTGCATGGTCTGTTATAAGCAAAAAAAAAAAATCATGTCTGTTATGTTTATTCAGTAGAGTTTTGCAACCATTTTGGTGGCCTAAGTTTTTATATGCCTGCACCGACTAGTTTTAAAACACCCTTTCAATTTAGTCGGTCTTATGTTTTTATTTTAATTAGTGCTGAATTAAGCATGCATGCATAAAACTGCGGCCCATTAGGCATATGAGAGTTAGCTGCCTTTCTAAACCTTGAGCACTCCGGCCAGCTCAAAGTCGAGGTCCGTCCCTCAAGTTTCCTTTAGTGATGTTCAACTTACAGATTGAGAACACTCTGCTCTCAACAAAAAACGCCAGGTGAAGTAGCGACAGCTCAAGCTAGCTACAGCTGCAAGTGCACAATGAGATGCAATGTGAAATCGACTGCACATGCGCTTCTGTTCAGGTATTTGCGCATGGCATGCAATGGCTATGCGGATTGGACGTTGATTCCAGGAAAGGCTAGGTGATTGTTTATCTTATTCATCACGAGGTACACAGAAGTTAGGACTGCTGTACCCTTTCTACTATCGGACGTTTAGACGCGCCGTTGGGAGCCATGCTTAACTGGTTAAAATTCCCTAGTATTCGTACCAAGCTCTTCTCCTCATCATTTATTAAGTGCACTGCTAGGGATTGGAATGCATTGCCTCGTAGGAACTAGATTTTTCTCAGCGATTTCGCTGTCGCCCGCGTGCTAATGCTACCCATTAAAGATTTTTTTGTCAAACTCCATCCTTACAAAATTTCACCCACATACGCTCGAGTTATAGAACGAAATCCGCGTCCATAGGCTGCGGTAACTGCTTTCCATCAGTTGGGCCATATGCCTGTTTGCTCACTTAGTTGTATAAAAATAGTACATTATTGCAGCGGCCGGCAATTGACGTGGGACGAGGTGGAGCCGAGGCACACATACGTAAGTCCATCAATGCCTGATTGCCGCCAAGGCTTGTAAAGTACTTTTCTCAAATATTGGGCGGAAATTTTAAAAAAATAGTTTATAGACAAACAGACATATACGTATCATCACGTGTTAACCGTTACAGGTGAGACGGACCTCGAAAGCCACGTTTAGGGTATTAGTGGGCTTTTATGTAACAAACCGGTCAAGTGCGTGTCGGGCCACGCGCAGTGTAGGGTTCCGTAGTTGCGAATGACAACTTTGAGTTCACACTGTTTACACTTGCACCTCACAGTTTAACGACCAAAAACATCTAACAATGAAAATTGTATAAAATTTTACATTCTGGAGTACATTTTATGAGTTGGTTGCCTATAACGTTTTAGTTTGTACTTATTAGTACTCAGCTCTGATAGTTTTCCTTTCTTCAGTATATATACTACCTACTGCTGTATTTTTTTCACGTATCTATATCATATATTCGTTTAGCAGATAGAAGGGAGAATACTTACCTTTGCACTTTAAAACCAAATAATTCGGATCGGATCCCTAAGTCGAATAATGGTGTTGTCAATTTCACAATATGTTTTAAAGACCTATTTAACAATACCCAACACGATGGGTTAGTATAGAAAAAAAAAATATTACTCCCTCTTTATTTGTGTGGGAAATACCCTAAAAATTTTTTTTTTATTTTTTTTTCTACCACTTTTTGGCATGATTAATATACATACCTAATACCAAATTACAGCTTTCTAGTACTGATAGTCCCTGAGTAAAACCACAGACAGACGGACAGAAAGACAGACAGACAGACATGGCGAAACTATAAGGGTTCCTTGTTTACTACGGAACTCTAAAAATGCAATTAAAATAGTGATAGGTTGCTAGCCGCATCACCTACTGATATATTCTTCTCCATAGGTTTTCGCCCCCGCCTTCGGCATGCTTTAACGGACTGTAAGGGAAGAGAAGCAGCTGGTATATTCTATGAATGAATGAATGAATGAATGTATTTATTGCTTTAAACATGGTCATATGGTGATGGTAAATATCAAATTATGGAAACACACATTTAGTCATTACTGACATGCAATAGACAACGTTAAGGTGTCACGTGATATTAAAATACAGTTAAATATTAGGTAAATGTCAGTCTGCTTTCAATTATTTTACAATCAAACTAAAGTCCTTACATATTTTCTAGTGTCAGTGTTACATTAAGAGATGTCAATTTAAAAAATCAAGTAAGATAATTAATACTCAAAATAACTTAATTTAATGTCGCAAATATTCATCAACACTATAAAAACATTTGCTTGCAAGCCAGTTATAGAGATCCCTTTTGAATTTCTTTGCCGGTAACAGTTTAGCTGGGTAACTTATTATAAATTTTTACCGCCATCGCATAACAGTTTACGCTATACAAACTTGTTTTCATTATCGGGGTGACCAATTTCTCTGGGTATCTTCTACTAAATTTACTAGGTATATCATTATATTTAGTAAATAAATGAGGAAATAATTTAACGATTTGGCAAATTTCATAAATATACATACAGGGAAAAGTCAGCAAATTTAGGGTCTTGAAAAATGGTCTACAACTATCCCTGGTTACAGCATTACAAATTGCTCGGATGCATTGCTTTTGTGCGATAAATACTCTGTGAGCCTCAACACAGTTTCCCCATAAGCTAAGACCATATCTTATGTTAGAGGCAATATAACCGTGGTATGCTTGTATAGCCGTTTTTTGTCCAGCTACTTTTACAAGCCTTTTGAGTGCATATGTAAATCGATACAATTTCTTACACAAAGTGTTAACATGTGGTGTCCAAGATAGGTTGTTGTCCAAAACAATTCCTAAAAATGTAATGATTAACTGTACCCGCGATTCCGTCCGCGCAGACATTAAAAACCGTATTACCGTACCGTTATTCAAACGATGAAAGTCCAGACAGTCGCTCTGTGTAAAAACCTAGTAACTGTGTCTAATCACCTAGGTTAGGTAAGCGGATCCCAGGTTCTGAAGTGTTACCGCTGAGGATGATAATGATTAAATAAGTAGTTAGAGGTATATTTAGGTCCCTCTGCTGGGCTGGCTTTTTTTAGAAGTTTTAGAAATTACAGTAATGCTTCCTTGTATACGACATTATACGTACAGCCATCGGGGATCAAAGCAAAAAGTTTTCTTGGAACGCTAACCCGTGAAAAAGCCACATAAAGCTGACCGTGAGATAGCCCTCAAGCAACACGGCCTCCGTACCGGACGGAGGGAGTGGGCAAAGCGACAATTTACTATAACAATTTTTCTGGCGTTTTTTGCGGGGGGAAATGTGCTCACAAGTTTAGTTCCGCACACCTACATACAAAACTTAAACTGTCACATGATAGTAATTATGACATTGTCACAAACAATTACATAAAAAAGAAACAATAATTTGTGTACAGATGAGTCACACACAACTAACACATAGACATGCATATACCTAATTTGGCTTGTACCTTGACAGAGGGGAACGCAGCGTATGGCTACTCCCTTCCTTGTTGCTCGAAGGATATCAGTTATTTTCAGATACACACCTGCAACTTTCAGCTTTTGGTCTTGTGCTTTATTAATTATCATCGCGTAGCATAGGCTTACTGGAAACAGGACTCGTTGTTAACAAAACGGAAAATTATTTGAAATTAGAGGGAATCGGGGTATAAATACACTATCACCTGCTCCGCACCCCGTTAAAATCTCTGCTTCTATCACGTTTCGTTGTAAATTGGTTACTTTTATTCTGGAGCCGTTACAGACTTTTGGTGGGCTTAAATTCCTAAGGAGCATTATAGGTACCCTAACTTTTAAAACTATTTTATGAGCTGGCAAACCAGAAGCACTAACGGATTCTAAAAATTCGGTGAGATTTTTTGTAGCTTCTTCCTCTTCTTTAACTCTATTAATTCATCATCATCATCATTTCGAGTAGGTGACACGATCAGTCGACCATGCACACCCTGGTGTCAGAGTTCTTCGGAACCGCCTCTCGGCCTCTGACGTGGTTCCTTTAACGACTACCAAATGGCAGCCGGGACCAACGGCTTAATGTGCCTTATTAAAATATATTCTATTCTATACTGTCCCCTATACCGAAGCTCAAAATTTCAGCATTTATTGCTGCCGCTTGTTAAGAGCGTATACTAGCAGTATTTTTTCAATATGGTTTCCATTCAAATGTATTTCTCTATTTTCTCGCTGAAAACTGATTCTAGAGCCACAAATCTTTTTTCATAAAATTTAGAACTAAAATAGGAATGCCCCTATTTTTTATTTTTCCAAAAAAACTTTTTGTATAAATTTATTTTTTGTAAACAGGTTTTTAGAAAAAAAATAAAACATAGGGACATACCTATTTTAGTAATAGATTGTATGTAAAAAGAATTCTGCCTCTAGAAGCAGTTTTCAGCGAGAAAATAGAGAAATACATTTTTATGGAAAACGCACTGCTAGTATACCCTCTTAATTTTTTGGTGATAGCATTCTAGACATCATATAGCCTTTAAGATGATAGCCACAAAAGAAAATACGTGGCTTTGTGAAAGGGCGATCCCCAAAAAATTAGCAAGCGGCAGCAATAAAGCTGAAATTTTGAACTATCTTTGATGATAATCACAAGCCTAGTTCCTACTTGAGATTATCATCATCATCAGGCCTTATTAAGTCTCCACTGCAGGAGCACGACCCTCTCTGTGCTACCAACGCTATATTATTAGCCTGATCAGTCAGAAGATTTGGCCTACACTCTCCACGCGGGCCAGACGGGTTGGAGAGGTTTCTTTATGTTTAGGAACTTTGTTTAGCTTGTGTTTCCTAAGTCGCCTTCTACGACATCCACGGGAAGACTTGGAGAGGTCCTATTCTACTCTGCTGGGAACCACACAGCTTGAGATTTTACAAGAAAGCAGTGATAGCTAATTTTAGATTTTGAATTTTAGATTAAATATATACATTTGTATATATTAGCCTGATCAGTCAGAGGATTTGGCCAACACTCTCCACGCTGGCCAGACGGGTTGGAGAGTTTTCTTTGATGTTTAGGAGCTTTGTTTAGCTTGTGTTTCCTACGTCGCCTTGGGTAAGTAATATAACATATAAACACAAAATATATATGTTTTAAGATCAATACCAACGAAATATATAATTTTGGTCAGTATAATTATCAATCAAGATAAAATTCGGAAGAAATAATTTTGAAAAAAAATAAAATCTTTTGTTATAACAATTATTCAACATAACAAACCTTTCATATACAGTTTTATCGTTATAAAATTTAACAAATAGATTTGTTGTTACGTATAATAAACGTAATATATACTTATTATTAAGCATAATGGACTCACTGGACTGTTTACTTTATACGTCGCTCTGCATAGTTTAATTATTTATTATTAGTAAAACGTATAATACAAGTGCAAAACTCTTTCTAACGATATAGAGAGTGGTGAAATTAATTATTCTGTTTGACTTTGATCGTTCTCAACTTTTAAATAAGTGAATTTCTGTGTGAAATAAAAGTGCTCGTCAGCTGTTATTCTGTGCTTTGATACACTATTATTTTGCAATAAACATTGTCATTAGTGATCAGACTAAGTATTAAAGTGCCCTAAAAGTTCATTCGTACAATTATAAGTGGTATAAACTTAAAGTATGTACTAAGTTTATTGATCAAAACTGCAATCTCATCTCATTTGTGTATTCCGCGCCATCTGTGACTTGAAGTCGCTTTCGCACCCAGTCGTCGCTCGCTCGCTTCGCTCGCTCGCTCATATGCTGGTCTATGTGTAACCATAACCTAACCTACCTTCTGTTACCAAGTCGCGTATCCAAACCAGTTGCTTTCGCACCAAGTCGTCGCTCGCTCGCTCATGTGGTGGTCTATGTGTAACCATAACCTAACCTACCTTCTGTTACCGGTCACTTTCGCGCCCAGTCGATGCTCGCTCGCTCATATGCAGGTCTATGTCTAACCATAACCTAACCTACCTTTTGTTACCAAGTTGCGTATCCAAACCAGTCACTATCGCACCTAAGGTCATCGCTCGCTCGCTTGTCATAATCAATTTGATTGATTTAGATTTTAATTGATATATATTTTAGATAGTATTCGTTTTGATTGTTATATTTTATGGCATGTATACTGAACGAGTTGTATGACAGGTGATGTTTAGTGTTCATAAACGTTATAATAAATGAGTTTATGGTTTTCGAATTGAATATTTTATGAATATTATAGCTTTCAAGAATATAAACAGTAATAATTATATCAAGTAAACATTATATCTTTTGAACTTTATTGAAATGAAAATATATAATTTGTTATTATATCAAACAATACGCACCCGCTGGGAACCACACAGCTTAAGATTTTACACGAAAGCAATGATAGCTAAAATGTATATATTAGCCTGATCAGTCAGAGGATTTGGCCAACACTCTCCACGCTGGCCAGACGGGTTGGAGAGGTTTCTTTATGTTTAGGAGCTTTGTTTAGCTTGTTTCCTATGTCGCCTTCTACGACATCCACGGAAAGACTTGGAGAGGTCCTTTTCTACTCCGCTGGGTTAAAATGTTAAGATATACCAATCTAAGCAGACGAAGTCGCATGAAGTAGAATATAGCATATACATATATATATACATATTGATTTGTTTTAATGGTCTATGTAACTAGCTCCAAATGAGCTTTCGCTACTTCACCGGACTTTTGAGGTGAGAGCAGAGTGCCCCCAACCTGTAAGGCAAACATTACAAAAACTGGCGTCATTTTCTAAATCTACACCCCGTTAAACCTATACAACGACACCCATGTCGATTTTTCATGAAAAAGCGCGTCCGCCTGGATTCTATAACTGGTGTCATTTTCAAAATCTACACCCCGTTAAACCTACACAACGGAACCCATGTCACATTTTCATGAAAAGTCGTTGTCTTAGGCCAAACTAGTTTGTCCTGAAATCGGGTTTGGCCAGTAACATATATTTGTCGCAGAAGAAGGGTATCTGGCCGGTTCCTCCTTCATAGTGTGGGCTGTCGTAGGTATCGTACATTGAGACCAGTATTTACACAGTCAGTGCTCGATTTATTCTTGATCAGTGATTACAAATCAAGTCAATATCCGCTGAGCGTTTTATCTTCCGCGCTGGTCTTGGAGAAAAGAAAAAACGTAGAATGTCATCATCATCATCATTCATCAAGCTGCTTATCTTCCCGCGCAGATTGTAAAAGCCGTACGGGCGTGATAAATCATGACCATGGGCGAGGCGGCTAGCAACCCAACTATTTTGATTCCGTTCCTCACCTACAAACCCACCAATATACTACACATGGCTGATTTTATAGACCTGGGCTCTGTCTACCCCGCGAGGGAAAAAGACGTGATAGCGTTAGTGCTATTATTAATTCTGTGGTGATAGTATGTATAGCCACAGGTATAGCGGCACGGATTATGAAATCATAGCAACACATGTCGCCTTCCACATAAGTTTACAGTTGCGTCGCACAATGTTGCACGGGAAATTTTGAAAATGTTTACTAGGTACGTAAGAAAAAGTCAGGTAATCTACGATAAATTCTGCATCAGGTGAGATAAAAGTTGAGGATATTATAAAATAAACTTGAGAGATAGGCACGTCTAAACATCGATGATGCGTTACTTGAGATTTCGACTGCGTGAAGAAGCGTACTTTGGAATTGAAGTATTTTTCTATATACATAAAAATAAAAAGGAAAAAAAAACATGGAATGTAAGTAAGATTCATACCTCTTTGAATAGATTCCTATTCAAAGAGGTATGAATCTTTCTTCCAAAAATTTTTTTTCAATAGCATTCATATTTGTATTAAAAAAAGAATGTTAAAATAATTGCTGCAAAAATTACGTGTTTTATTCATACTTTAGTGATTTTGTTTTGTACTTAACATTTCTCCAGAACGAAAATATTTTTATAATATTATATAGACTGTCTACTATTAGGATACATAACGAGAAATTGCACCTTTTGACACTTTTTTTTAAATTGGCATTTATCATCTTGAAGAAAATTCGCTGGAAATAATGCGTGATTTAGCGGACTTTCTGTTTAATGATCCGGCTAAAACTTGGGACAGCAATCATCGCAATCTGGAGGATTATAATATAATAAAACAAACAAACTGTCCCCAAAATCAATTGCCTGCATTATAAAAACAAGTTAGTATATTTTTTTCTAGGTGCAAGATGAGGTACACAAGTTTACATCTGCAAAATAAATTTTATATGGAGTATGAGGCTTCGTTGAATGAACATGAAATCTTTCCCATGTTTAAAAATGTGTATAGTCCGGGTCGTCCAATAGCTACATTTGATCAAGTTGATCAAATGTTGCTATTGGACGACCTGGACTATACACATTTTTAAACTGGGAAAGATAGTAGTAACCTAGTATTTCTTCGAAGTTATTAACTGGCCCACTATCGAGGATTTCGGACCAGATAATCACTAGAATTTGAAAAAGTTATTAACTGGTCCGCGAACCATATTTTCTCAGGGCCACTTAATACTTAACCCATCAAAAAGGCGCAAAGTAGACCATTTGCTGGAACTTGGGAGTGGGAGCGAACTTTATTTCACTTCGGGTATAATGTGTATTTATTTGTACCATTTCACGTTTCTTCTGACCCATTCATCTAGTTTTATTTTTAAGGGTACCGTACCCAAAGGGTGTAAACGGGATCCTATTACTAAGACTCCGCTGTCCGTCTGTATGTCTCATAGACATTTGATATTTTCGCAGAAGATGCAAAGGGTATTTCAAATAGAGCGGGTCAATGTTAATAATCTGTGGCGGCCATTTTGTTTTGGCGGCATCTGTCAAATCTGTTTTTTCTTATTCAATCATTGATGCCAAATTACCATGGCAAGTTATACGGTTGAGCAGCTTGTGCAAATGATAAAACTTTATTATCAAAATGAGTGTTGGTTAATTGCGCGCATTTTGGCCGAAAAATAATCTTTAGCGACTAGGCACATTTTTGGATGAATGGTTTTGTTAATAAACAAAATTGGGATGACTACAACCCACATGAGGATCACCAGGTGACAATGCATCCACAAACAGTTACTGTTTGGTGCGGATTTCGGTCTGGCGGCGTCTTTGGTCCGTACTTCTTCGAAAACGACGTTGGCGAGGCCATCACCGTCAACGGCGAGCGCTACAGCTCTATGATAAACAATTTCTTTTGACTTGAATTTAACAATATGGACGTGAACAACATCCATATTGTTAAATTCAAGATGGAGCTATTTGCCACACAGCGAACGACACACTGGACATTCTACATGGACGGTTTGGGGGTAGGGTTATCTCTCGCAGAGGTGACGTGAATTGGCCACCAAGATCGTGTGATTTGACTCCGCTAGACTTTTTCTTGTGGGGTTTTCTGAAGTCGCAGGTCTATACCAATAAACCACAATCAACCGTTGCCCTGAAAGCCAACATAACGCATGCCATCGCTCAGATTCAGCCGGATCTATGCACCAGACAAGACAACAGTCAAGGCCAAGGAATTAAATATTATTCATCAAAATATTCAGGGCCTGACTAGCAAATTATTAGAATTAGAATTATATATAAATAATGAAGACTTACATGTAGTATGCCTAACAGAACATTTTTTGGAATCGTATCAACTACAATTTAATGTAAACAATTATTTACTGAGCAGTTCATATACTAGAAAGACTAAAGAGAAAGGCGGTAGTTTAATTTTGACAAGAAGTGACGTAAAATGTAAAGAACGTAAGGACATAGTTAGTCTTTCGGTAGATTGTAATGTTGAGCTCGCTTGCATTGAACTAGGGAATTATATTATAGTGTGTGTATACAGACCCCCACGATCAGACTTTAGTACTTTAGAATCAGTTGTAGAAGATGTTTTAAGGAAGCTATGTTGCAGTCGAAAAAATATCATAATATGTGGGGACTTTAATGAAAATTTATTGGAAACTACAACTGAAAGTGTTAGACTTTTGAATTTATTTAAATCATTTGATATGGTTAATTTATTTCTAGAACCAACTAGAATTCAAGGAAACTCTGCAACATGTATTGATAATGTTTTCTGCAATTGCAAAGCTGTTGACAAGTATATAATTAAAAATCTTACATCAGATCATTTTGGTCAGTTTGTAAAATTCATAAATCATGTAGAAGTAGACTTACCTAAAATAACATATAGATCTATTACAAAAGATAAAGTTAAACTATTCAAGAAAAAAATTGCTAAGAAAATACCCCTACTTACGGAAAATAAGGATGATCCGAATATTCTATATAATAAACTGTTTACTGTTATTGAATCTGAATTTAATAATGCTTTTCTAATAAAAACATGTGCCAAACGAAATCTCAAAAAATTTAGTGATTGGGCTACTCCAGGTATTTACATCAGTAGAAATAGATTATATGAATTACTGGCTATGAAAGCTTATAATCAAAATTCTGAGTTTATTACTTTTGTTAAAAATTATTCAAAGGTCTTTAAAAAAGTTTGCTCGTGTGCTAAGGCATTATATATTAAGAAATCTATTTTAAACTCTCAAGATAAAGTAAAGGAAACATGGAAAATTATTCATAAAGAAACCGGTAAAGCTAAAACCAGAGATAATAAAATAGAATTAAAAACGAATAATAAGGTCCTTACTACTAATGGAGATGTTGTTCAATATTTTGAGGATTTTTTCACTAATATTCCAGTCAACACTACTGCCTCTTTACGTTCTTCATGTAAAGAATCTAAAAAAATATTAAAAAAATGTATACCGGTTTGTAACAAACATTTCATTTTTCACCATGTTACACCTGAGACAATTATTGACATTTTTAAAAGTTTAAATAATAAAAAGACTGGTGACCTGTGGGATATCTCAGTGTCCGTAATAAGTAACATTATAGATATAATTGCACCTTACTTAGCTTCTATTTTTAACAAATGTATAGATACGGGGACTTTTCCTGACTTGATGAAGTTAAGTAAAGTTATACCTTTATATAAATCGGGTGATAGAAACGATCCTGCTAATTATCGTCCTATCTCTATTTTGCCAGCACTAAGTAAAATATTTGAAAAATTGATTTTTAATCAGTTACTATCCTTTTTTAATAAAAATGGTCTTTTCCATAGCGAGCAGTATGGATTTACTAAAGGCCGGTCAACCACAGACGCCGGGGTAGCTCTTTTAAAACATATCTATGACGCTTGGGAGGGAAAACAGAATGCAATAGGTGTATTTTGTGATCTCTCCAAAGCGTTTGATTGCGTTGACCACAATACCCTTCTATCTAAGCTAGAACATTATGGAATTAAAGGGAAAGCTCTGGATTTCATTAGGTCATATTTAAATAGCCGAGTTCAAAAAGTTAGTTTAGATAGAGTTCAATCTTCCGGATCATCTGTTAAGATGGGTGTACCCCAAGGCTCTATTCTAGGACCTTTGTTATTCCTCATATATATAAATGATCTACCATACCATGTTAATACATGTAAGGCTGTACTATTCGCTGATGACACATCACTTATCTTTCGTTTAGATAGGAAAACCGACTGTTTTGACGAGGTCAATAGTACATTAGCTCAAGTATTGGACTGGTTTACAGCGAATAACCTGTTGCTTAACGCGAAAAAAACTAAATGTATCAAATTTTGCCTACCGAATGTCCCAGATCTGCCAACGCGTATAATAGTTGATAATGAAACATTAGATTTAGTAGATAAAACAACATTTCTCGGAATAACAGTTGATTCCGGTCTTCAATGTGGTGCCCACATTACAACTTTGGCGGGTAAACTTAGTTCAGCGGCTTACGCAATTAGGAAAATCAGACAGCTGACTGATGTTGACACTGCGCGTTTGGTATACTTTAGCTACTTTCACAGTGTTATGTCCTATGGAATATTGCTGTGGGGTAACGCTGCAGACGTCAACACTATATTTGTTCTGCAAAAACGCGCTATTAGAGCAATATATAAACTAGGTGCTCGAGACTCTCTTAGAGAATTATTTAAGGACATTAATATTTTGACATTTCCCTCCCAATACATCTTTGCGAATATCATGTATGTGCGTCAAAACCTTCATTTATATAAAAAGAATTGTGATATTCATAGTAGAAACACAAGAAATATAAATAAATTAGCAACCCCAGCATTGCGGCTGCAGAAAACAAAGGGTTCATTTCTGGGTCTTGGAATACGCTTCTATAATAGAATTCCCAATGAATTGTTAGAACTATCGTTTAATAAATTTAAGACTGCTGTTAAAAATCAGCTTATAAAAAAGGCATATTACTGTATAAATGATTATTTAATAGATAAAAATGCTTGGAATTAGTCAAATATTTGTTAAATGTTTGTGTAGACTTATAACTGTTCGTAGCTGTTATGTATTATGCCCTTCTGGCACGTAGGGACCAATACTGAACTGAGTTTCTTTCGGCGTATTCTTCTCAGCAGTGGTCTTTCCGAAACGCTAGTAGTTTTCGATTTTGCAAAAAAATAAAATAAAATATAACAAGAAAGATAAATGACGTTCAAAAAGCGATACATGAGATCCAAAATTTGAAAAAAAAAAAAAAAAAAAAAAAAAAAAAAAAAAAAAAAAAAAAAAAAAAAAGAGTCATAAAAAATGGACCTCTCGGATTCGTGCCACCATACAAAGTCGCGGCGGACATTTGAACGATGTCATATTCCATCCATAATGGCCTAAACGGGCCTTTGAAATAAAAATAAATTTAGTTAATATCTTACACATCTTGTTTTATTCAATTTTAACATCGACCCGCCCTTGTTGAAAGACCCTTTATTTTAGTTGCCTCAATAACAACAAATACTAAAAAAAGAATAAATTAAATAATGAAAGGCAGCTCCTATGCAACACGCATGATTTTTCGCATTTTTTCGCTCGATATTGATAACGCCAATAGGCAAACACTTGTAATATTCATAGAATATTAATTCGTATATTTACTTCAAGAATTAATTTTAATTAATTTCCCATACCACAATACCAAAAATAATACGTGATTTTTGATATAGATGATGATACGGAACCTTTCGTGCGCTAGTCAGACTTACATTTGGCTTTGTTTTTACTCAAAGTTAGCCATGCATTCAGTGTAAAGTGGTATTTAAGACAAAGTAAATGAACCCAAACAAAATAAAGTTGTCTTATTTAATTAAGGAGTTATGGCTACCTTCTGACTCCATCATCAGAAAAGCTCATTTTTATCATTGCACTGCCAACTAGTTTACATGAGTATGGAAAAT
This sequence comes from Rhodophaea formosa, assembly GCA_963082605.1. Lineage (NCBI taxonomy): Eukaryota > Metazoa > Arthropoda > Insecta > Lepidoptera > Pyralidae > Rhodophaea > Rhodophaea formosa. The sequence goes on from OY720223.1 coordinate 5,985,730, forward strand.
TTTAGCTCAATTGGTTGATGGTACTGGCTTAAACTGTTTTGACCCAAAAATCAAACAAATGCTTGTTTAAATTATAAAGTGCGTTATATCAAATATATTTTTTTCGTGTCCTCCATCATACCCTGGGTTTTGATTACTATTTTGGAGAATATTTATTCTATATTTAACTATTATCAGTTCAGTTTGAATGAAATAACTAGTTTTATTTGTGATTCCATAAAATATAATAAGTCGTAATAACTTTTTTTCTAAAATACATAACGAAAATCAAAGTTAAAAAAACTGGCCACTGCGGACAGTCCTGTACGCAACGGTATGATTTTATATTTAAAATCACAAAAATATTGTCGATGGCTCAAGCAATTTTTTGAAGAGGCAACATTGACATATTTTTATCATTCATTCGTTATTTTCCTTTGAAATAACTGAATTGATTCAAACGTTCAACAGTCGCGGTCCGTGACGGGCCTGACGGGCCTGTTTCGTTTGTCCGGTACGAATTTTGATTTTAAATGGTAAGATCAGCAAATTTTATATACTTCTAATATTAAATTATAAGTAAATATATTGTAGATAATGAATGTGTACTGTAAATACTATAATCAACTTTGTTTTAACCAAAAATCATGTGATAAAAAGTTCGCGTCGTTATACGTAACGTCCAGGACGTGACGTGATGTATTATATGGACAAAAAACGTTACGTACTGGACCTGTAAAGACGCGTTCATATGGTATTGTGCAATTTTGATGTAAATTTAAAGATATAATCTCAAAGAGGTAAACTCAATATCTTTATACGGTCTACTCACTTCATGGTGTGCAGGTTTCCTCGCGATGATAAATATCCTACATTTTTCATACCTGTAGCACTGTATTTATGGAAATTATATTAATTCATGCTCCTTCGTGATCAGGAATCTACTCACTACACTGTGGTAAAAAGTCTAAAGCACTGACTGCTATAACTAGCATCTATTCATAAATCTTCCATCCATCTATTCATCCATCGATGTTCACAAACTGTCGCATTAATAATATTAGTAGTATAGGTTGAATTATCATACACAACACTTGCTCGCATGGGTTTTTTACAATTAAATTTTATTCAGGTAAAATATGCCGTCGACTGGAGCCCAATTTAATATTGTTATATAATGTTCCTGAAATGACTAGTAGGTTTGCTTGTTGTGAACATTAGAGTTCCAAAACGTAACGACTGTGGTCCATGTACGTAACTGTCCTGTTCCGACTGTGATAGTTTATAATTTTTTTTAAATAATCTTTTGAAAGTTATGTTTTTGTTTATATAGAGATATGTTTATTTTGTTATTTTTTGTATAAAAAAGAAATAACTATAGTGCTAATCTTTAATACTAGTTATTTGTTCACAAAGTTTGATAGTACGAATTGCCGTTTAGTTACGTACATTACGTACAAGACATATTTTTAATTTAAAACAATATTTAGAGGCAATATTTCACAAAGTGGTATTTAAATTTAAGAAGATTTTAATGTTGTTGATTAATTATAAATAAAGCTAATTGACTTCAGTATGATTGAGTTGTTATTAACTTTGAGTGAAAATGATACGTACAGGACCCCAGTACTGGCAACCCTCACTTTAATATCAAGTTTTAAACAAACTATACTCATTTAACATTGTTTTATTACTGTTTTTTTGATACCTTATTTCATTGTAAGTGTATACAATTCATCATTTATTAAAAATATAGCACTCAAAATAAATGGACATCCTGTACGTAACGGAGCAAAATTTTAAAAAACACCCCAATACACACGTCCCTTTGTAAACTCCATACGGCCGTTAGATTGGCCAACCTTCTTTATGACATGTGACAACTATTGTCCCGCAATTTAATAACGTAGCAAAATTTTGAAAAACACCCCAATACACACGTCCCTTTGTAAACTCCATACGGCCGTTAGATTGGCCAACCTTCTTTATGACATGTGACAACTATTGTCCCGCAATTTAATAACGTAGCAAAATTTTGAAAAACACCCCAATACACACGTCCCTTTGTAAACTCCATACGGCCGTTAGATTGGCCAACCTTCTTTATGACATGTGACAACTATTGTCCCGCAATTTTAAAAAAGAACTAAACAGTGCAGTAAAGGATTTCCATACATTTTTGCTGCACTAGAGCAGCAAAAATGTATGGAAATCCTTTACTGCACTGTTTAGTTTTTTTTTTACTCCTAGTGCAGCAAAGTTGCGCTTTGTGCTGGATATGTAGTGCAGTTATAATAGAATTGCAGCGTTGTTGGAAGAAAAGGTATTTGGACTGCTACTTGCTCGGATGGAAAGGGAATGACAAAGCAGTTTACATATTTAATAATATTTGTTATTATTCCACCACCTCCTAAATTTCTTGTAATATTTTTTTCCTTGTAACTTTTTTTTATTATTGATTGCCGCACAAATATTGCATATGTTATCTTTTACCATTGGATTGTGATACGTATAGTACTTATTCCACCAGAAGTACTGTAGGTACTTTTTATGTGAGGCCATCAAATTTACGATGGTGGCAGCTAGCTGAGTCGCAGTCATGTTAGAAGCATCCAAATATGATCCTGGAGGCAGGAATCTGAAACCAACATTTGTAAAAATCTTTATTTCTTATCTTTTAAGAATATACCTGCTGATTTTCTTCACGCGCAGACAGTAAAAGCTGATCAAGGGATCTGTCTACCCCGCAAAGGATAAAGACGTGATTTCCGGGACAATGCGGGTCTAGTTTTAGTACTGCTAAAAAAGACAAACTGAGCTATTCAGCGTTGAGAAGTTCTCCAACACAAACAAGGAAACATGACTGCCGTTTATGACAGTTTACGTCCGCCATATTGATTTTTGTTATATATATTTACCATATATATATTTCCATATATACCCAATTATCACCTCACACTTCTAAATCGGTCTAGCCATTTAGGCTACAGGCAGAACGCAACAATGGAACAGACATACTGACATTCATAATTGTCATACACTCCTGGATGTGTTGGTCGATAAAAGTTTGTAACAGTCCGAAACAAACTTATGGCGGCAAATATATTAACCATGTAAAAACTCCCAAATCATATACGGTGAGAATTACTGCCTTTCCTTCACAAATAGTGGTCTCGGCCTCCAGCAAACCAAAGCTGGTGATGCAACCTGAGAAAAGTTCAAATATTCAAAGTTCTCGTTCAAAGTTCAATAATTCAGCCCCTGCAGAATAATGATGGTAAACTTACACGCTGTATACCCCTTTTAAACTCACCTGCTGTAGTTGGCCCCTCCATAGACAATAGGAACTACATAATTCTGTACAGCTGTCAGTAGTTTTTCCGTCACGTAATCGATGTCGATACAATCCTCAAAGGACAAATAAAAAAAATATTTCTTCGATAACATGTCATCACATTGATTTTGGATTTCCCTCCCGCACTTATAAGGACCACAAGCACCAAATACATCAACACCTAAGTTATACCATTTCAAAGCATTTTGTATATCTACTATCACTTCTTCTCTTACGCTTAAAGAACGACAGTAAGAGTAAATTATTGCAGCTGCTTTACTTTTCTGGCTCATTAGGCCTGCTGGAAGCGCTTCTTCATCAACCGGGACTTCGGGCGCCCACGTCATGTTTATTTTAGGACCCACGACATTGCTCTCCTTATCTCTGATCTGTATGTAGGGCAAAGGAATGTCAGAATCAAGCCGGTAAGTCGCAGTCCAGTTAAAGAAGCCATCATCAAAATAGTCGTCTTCCGCATTATGTTTGGGGCTGCCGTCTATGTTAAAATATATGTAAGTTTGATAATCTGCTCGCGTTAGAGGTACATTTTTCCAGGAAACTTGTTGTCCTATGAAAACTATGAATTCAAAGCGTCTGATGTCATCAAAGAAGGTATCGTTTTCGGTCACAAAGCAGTTTTGTACTGGACACCTAAGTCGGATGAATTCGTCTTGTCCGGTTGCCAATTTGGTAAATGGTAAAAATTCAGTACTCGGCCAGACCAAAATGTATTTTACTTTTCCACCAAATGTGTTTGCCCACCAGTCTGCTATCCCAAGTTGGCTAGTCTTACGAGTACCTTGAGTATATCGAAAGGCACCTAATAGCTCGTTTGAAAATTGAAGATTTGTCTTCATCCAAGCGATACAAATAATACAAGCTAAACAGAATCTGTAGAAATTGTTCAATTTTAGTCTTGACATCTGGAATCAAAAGTTTGTTTAAAGTATCGTCCAGTGTATGCCTGTGTATTTTTGCCTTATAAAAATCCAAGATTTCAACCTCAGGCACACAATTTGTGGAAGCTGTTTTGGGAGACAAGGCGCGAGCACAAACTACGAAGAAGATACTATTACTAGTATCAAACGACCGACTGCCATTGTTTTATCTAGGCAATAGAAACCATTGACAAAAAATTGGAGTAAGGGTAAAAATGATGAAATGTCTTACAATTAAGTCTGAATTTCTACTTGGGGCCACAAATTCAGACTCCAATTGACGTGTGTTCTATGCCCTAATATCCGTAAAAACAGTTGTTCGGCAGTGAGCGCGAGCCGTCATGTTGAGTTTAATGTGCCAAAATCAGATTTCTTTATAAATAATGTCTCAACCATGCAGTTATATGTACTATTTTTTTTTATTTAAACTAACGTGTGATTTAACTTTATTAATATCCCACCAAAAACATAAATGTAAAAAAGGAGAGCCAAGTTCAATACAAAAATTATGCTTGGCTGTGGGCTTCGCCGCAAAAAGGATGGAGATCTAAAAGAGTGCAAAGTTCTATGCAAAATCCAAATATGTATTTATAGGAACAAAATAACATTATGTACAAGTATTAAACTCTTTTTCTTTGCTTTATTGGATACCCATAACAATTACTGTTATTTAAAAAAAAATTGAGATCTCAAAGTAGGTTAGAATTGACTTGGCCAGTTTTTTATCAGAATTAAAATATATAAAATGACTGATGTAATGAAAACTGGCCAAGTCAATTCTAACCTACTTTGAGATCTCAATTTTTTTTAAATAAAAACCCATACAATTAAAAAAAAAATTGTATGGGGACACCCCCTACTTTTTAAATTTTTTTTTTATTTTTAGATTTTTTCCTACGCTTACACACAATTACCGAGCTGGGTTCCAAATTTCATCCTTCTAGGTCATCTGGAAGTAGGTTAGGTTAAGGTTCTATATGTCAGTCAGTCAATAGGAAAATATACGACTTTTTGACCTTCATATCTTTATAACCGTTTGAGCTTGCTTCATGAAATTTGGGCTCCTAGATGTCCTCATGGGCATAATTAAACACACGTAGTTTTATGTGTTTACGTTAAAGAGGTTTTGAGTTATAGAAGGGTCAAAAGTGGCACCAAGTGGTTCGTGTAATATTACACTCGACGCTAGCTAGCCAGTTCCTTTGCTTGAACTTTGGCTTGACACGCTACCGCGTGTCTAGATGTAAAATACGGGTCACTCACGCGACTTCGTGCGTGAGTGACCCGTATTTTACATACTGAGGCGTGAGGCGGCCCTCAGTGCTTTGAGGGCGTCGTCACCCCTTCCACTCGCTCCGATGATGGTCTTCGTAACAGACAGAAACTAGTCGGTAGATCCGACGTAATAAAACGTGAGTAAAGCCGTGTTTTCATAATGAATTTATCTCGCGTAAGTTTTAATATTATAGTAAAGTTGATATTCTTGTCGATAATGTAGTCAAAGTTTCTGGCACCCGCTGTCTAGTAATATATCTTGACCTCAGTAAGGCGTTCGATACCGTCTTGATTTCCCTACTTATTTCTAAGTTAGAAAAAATTGGCATTGGCGGAACAATACTAGATTTATTCCACAATATCTAACTAGTCGAACACAACGTGTGAAAGTAAAGGTGCTTACACTAGCTCGAACCAAAATATACATTTTGGAGTCCCACAAGGAAGTATATTGGGTCCAAATTTATTCCTGGTGTGTGTAAATGATTTGTGCAATCTACTCCTTCAAAATTGTAAAATAGTGTCCTTTGCTGATGACATTGCGCTGATATTTACAGGAAGAACTTAGTCAGACACATTTAAATCAGCTCCAATAGGTTTAGATCATGTAAAACATTGGTTGAATGATAATTTCCTATCACTGAATGTCAGTAAGACTAAATACATAGCCTTTAGTATTAGAAATATAAATCGCTCTGATCCCAACATACACAAGTTTTTTGCGCATTCTCAAGCTACACCAGATTGCTCCAGTGGCTCTTGCAACTGCCCAACTCTAGAGATAACAAAATCCGCAACATATCTCGGAGTCTTAATTGATTCCAATCTTAGTTTTGCCCCACATATAATGCAACTCTTTGCAGCTGCACGAATCAGGAAGCTCTTATATATTTTCAAAAAATTACGATATATAGCAGATGCCAATATACTTCGTATGACATATTTAGCCTCATGTCAATCAATTTTATCTTACTGTATTACGTCCTGGGGAAGAGCCGCCAAGTATCATCTTCTTTAAGTCGAAAGAGCGCAAAGAGCCGTTCTGATAGTTTGTACTTTTAGGTCATACAGATACCCTACATCAGACCTCTACAAATTTTGTGAGGTACTAACAGTACGACAGCTCTTTTTTTGCAACAATAAAGCAGCAACATTCAAGTCTCCCTTTCCTTCCACAACTTCTCACTAGAAGTAAAAGGATAATTAACCTTTCTATTTCATTATTTAACACCGAGTACTCTAAAAAATTCTTCTGCTTTCTTGGCCCTTTTCTCTACAAGGAAATGAACAGCAAAGTGCCTTTATATAGACTAAATAAATATGATTGCAAAAGAAATTTACGTGAGTGGTTACTTAAACTAACATACAAAGAGACCGAACAATTTATGGTGACTGTGCTATGACATTTGCGTATACCTGTATAGATGTAAATTATATTATAAAAAGATATATGTTTACTATACTTTAATGTTTAATAATTTAGTAATGTTGTTTTTTTTTACACTTTTATTTTATATCCTTGTTAAGAATTTAATTTATAACTAAGTTATGTAAATACTTTATTTTTTGTTTAAATTATATTTTGAGATTTTGTTAATAAAGTTTGTGTTTGTTTGTTTTTCGTATGTGTAAGTGGCCAACACTGGTGTCAGATTTTTCAAGCTGCCTTAAGGCATCTGACATAGCTTAACGACTGCCATCAACGATGACAGCCGGGACCAACGGCTTAACGTGCCTTCCGAAGCACGGAGGAGCTCGAGATATTTTTATGCCACTTGCGGTCACCCATCCAAGTAGGGACTGCACCAGGGGTTGCTTAACATGAAATAATACACATAAACCAAAAAAATGTTTACAGGTATGTATAATTTAATAAAGTTAATTAGGAGATAGCGAGTCCTGGTGACCCGTAATTACAGGTTCCTCGGAAACCTAGCATGGGCACCAGTCCTCCAATTACATATCTGCCTGTTTTATTGTTTTATTTCTCTTCGTATATTGTTTTGTATTTGTATTGTTGTATATTTTGTACAGAACTGTAATTTATTGGAAGAAACAAATTATTATTATAGTATATAACAAAATTGAGCCACGTGAAGTCAGGGTGCTATGAGTCAAGATTCAAGATTCAATCGTTTATTTAATATAGGTTTCTTTGAACACTTATTGATTGTCATATTTGTGTTTACAATTTTTACAACAAAAAAAATTTTGTTGACGTCAATAATTACTTATGGCTAAGTTTAGGCCGCTTCCAAAGCGGAGTGCAGAAGAAGCGGCAACAAACTGCACAGCGCATTTTCTCCAAGCGACGTCAACTCACAATTCTAGTTAGACCTTAGAAACTACTTATATATATGTGGACTGAGTGTGCAATGTTTTAATTAAATGTCTTGATAAAAATTGAATTGGAAAAAAATTATGTCATCATTGAAATCGAATCTGCCAGCGATATAAAATAATGGCGTTAATTATTTCTTGATTCAAAAATAAATTGCAAATGACAATGTCCTGATTCATATTATTCCAAATGCAATTCTGCTATCTTTGATAAAGTAGAAGTAAAATTATATTAAACTAGCTGATTTCCGTGACATAATTCGCGTGAACTTTATGACTCCGGCGTATTAATATACCTTAAAACGAACTAAACATACATAAGAAAATACTTTTAATAGTGTTATAAAATTTATGGCATTGCATTGGCTGTTGCTAAATACTGGAGGTATGAAATATAGAATTCTTTCAGACTTTTTGAGCCACCGACACGATAGAAGACTATATAGCTAGCTCCGAGTGAGCTTGCGCTACTTCACCAAACTTTGAGGTATGGGCAGAGTGCCCTCAACCTATCGGACATCTCCAAAGGGCCTTCGGGAGGAACGGCCTTTGACTTTAGGTGTTGCCTGTTTGAGCAAGGCTTGGAGAGACAGCAAACTCTCATATTTTGCCGTATGGGCTGAAAACTACGTTGCCAAAAACCGCTGGGCGGTTACCAATAATATGAGCTAATCGTACTCTACACGCTCTACCCCAGTGGGAGTGACTCTGTAAAATTATCGATTCAACCGAATTGACAATTTCGGAAATGTCGAAAATTTGACATGGTAGTGATCAGATGTTCCAAATCTTCGATTTTTTTACCTCAACAAAAAATACTAATCAGGCTGAACAACTTTTGCTACAGCGTCATTTTTATATTTCCTAGACTATTACTACGGTTCTGCGTTAGGTGTTCCATATCGTCAAATACCTCAACAAAAAGTGCTCATCAGGTTGATTAATTTTTGCCAAGGCGTCATTTATATATTTCCTATAGTTTACCATTACATGAGGTGTTCCAAATCTTAGATTTTTTATACTTCAACAAAAATGCTCATCAGGCTTAACAACTTTTGCTATGGTTCCACTTTTATATTTCTTACATAGTTCAGCTGGACCATTATGATGCTGTATCGGATGTTCCATTTTCCAAAATGATTTCTACCCTATATGTTGCCCCGGCTTAATAGCTATATCGCCAAAAAAGTTTCATTTGAATCCGTCTAATATTTCCGGAGATAAACGTGATCATACATACATACATACAGACAGACAAGAAATTAAAAAAATATTTTTTTGCTTTCTTTTATTCTTTTCAAGTGTCCCTCTATTCATTTCAGTCAAAAATATTATATGTATAGATTATTATATGTAAAATAGAAAATTTTTATCAAATCGTCGCAAACTTTCACTTTGAAGCCTGTGCTATATCAGTACCTTCTCAAAAACTTATAGTTGTTTGTGTATACAGGTCCTCATGTTGTATAAAAAAAGGCATTATGACCTCTTCTTTCAAAAACTTGAAGGGCTACTTGATCCATATGTTCGCAAATATGGCAAACATAAAATCATCTTTGCTGGAGCTATAAATATTAATACTCTCATAGACAATAATATTACAAAACGCTATTCAGATATACTAAAAAAATACAATTTCCAAAAATTCATTAACGAACCAACCAGGGAGAACAGAGCTTAGATCACATTTTGAGTAATGTAAGAAATGCGTGTGGTTCTACTCTATCACTCTGCCTATCGGACCATAATACAGCTCAACTATTAAAATTTCAAGTAAAAACAAAATATAATACCGCCACAAACTACATGTACTTTCAAGAGATCTTACTCTCAAAAAAATATACAAAAATTTAAAAAACATCTCTTTACAAGAAATCTATGATGAGACGGATCCTGGAAAAGCTTTTGACAGTTTTTACGAATGGTTTTGTCTGCTATATGAAGTCTGTTTTCCAATTATTAGTGTAAGAGTAACTTCAAGAAATAAATTAAATTGGATAACACCTGGTATTAGGAAATATGCACAGAAAATAGAAAATTGAGACAAGAATATAATAAAAACAAGAAGAGATGTCATAAAAATAAATATTAACAATATTCTTTACTTAAAAAAAAGTATATTTTCAAGGCAAAAAAAGCAACAAATTACAAAATGAATAGTAAAAAGAAGGACATATGCAAAAGTACCTGGAAAGTTATACAAAACGATAATAATTCTTTACAAACTTGTTCTTTTATAGAAACAATGGAACATAATGATACTTTTATAAAAGACCCAAAAACTTTAACTACCAAATTTAATAAACATTTTATCAAGTCCACCAATAAATCAATGAATTTAAAAAAAAAATTAACCTATCTATTAACATTAGTAATTCTATATTTTTGAGTGTAATAGATGAATATTATGTAAAAAAGGTTCGCTTAATAATACTAGGTCAGAAGGGTGTGATCATAAGTACATTGGTCAGTAAAGGGCATCTTTCCCGAGAAACTTTAGCTATCAATAGTCAAACCATTGTAAAAAAAAATGTGATAAAAGTGATTTTCGAAATTACTGAACACTTATACCAATTATCTAAAAAAAATATAAGAAAGTAGTGCATGATAAGTTAACGTCATTCTTTGATAAACATAATATACTTCATAAAAACCACTATAGATTTCAAAAGAAGAAATCCACTACATTGGCTACTTTCGATCTTATAAATACCATCCTGAATAGTTTAAATGAAAACAAATTATCCACTGCGCTGTTTTTTGACATGTCTAGTGCATTTGACCTTGCTTCACATCCCCTACTATTAGACAAACTAGAGCGTTATGGCATAAGGGGCAATGCCCTAAGATGGATTAAATCATACTTAAATAATAGGTAACAGTGTGCTGAAATAACTCAACTTGAACACAACAAGTTTTGTAAGGACTATAGATCTGGTTATAAAGAAAATAAATATGGTGTGGTGTAATGTAATGGTGTGGTGTAATGGCCCAAGGACACTTCCTTGGGGGACCCAAGGAAGTGTCCTTGGGCCATTGCTATTCATGGTCTATATAAATGATCTACCAAATATGATCAATCACAAAAGTTTTTATTCACTGATGACATACCAGTTGTTGTGACGACTAGCAAAAACCTTGGAATTGATGACCATCGAAATGACATACTAAGTTCTCTATATAATATAATTAATTGGCTCACAAATAATAATTTACAAATCAATATTGATAAAAATATTTTATAAATTTTAATAATTATTATATTTAATATAAATATAATTCTATTAAATAAAAAGAGAAATTTTATTTAATTGAATTATATATTCAATAGAATAGTATTTTAATAGAAGAAAATTTTGATTAATAGAGAATAATCCTTTATACCTTTGTATGTAACTTTGCCCAAATTCTCGGGTGAGTTCTCACTGTAAAATTATCGTGCAATGATACAGCAGACTGGATAATCACTACAGACTTACATCTTGATCCTGAGCGACCCTGTCTAGCGCAATTCTACTTTTGTGTTGTCCGATGTTCGAACAACTAAGATCTTTTATCCCAAGAGGATAGTGAGTCTCATATTTTATCCCAGTGTCGTGTATGGCTTCACGAATTAGCTTAACTAACTAAAAAAGGAGTGGAGTGTTTTCAGGGTTCATATTATATGTATGGGGTGGGGTACATACATATAATATGAACTCTGAAAACCCCACCATTCATTATCAATTCGCCGACATTCATCAACGTATCATGTATAGAATCCTTACACTATCCTGAAAGACGTAAACTGTATTATTTTTCTAGGGCACATTTTTTTTTAATTTAGCATTAAATATCTCCTAGACCGTTTAGGTTCTTTCAGTACAACAAATATCCTCATCACAACTATGACTCTTAATGATTCAAATATTTAGTGCCCATGCCACCATTTCCTGAATTTGTAATAGACCTTAGGAGTTGCCAGCAAAATGGGATCATTGACTTTGGCGCAGACGTTGCAAACACTTTCCCTATATCCAGCAACCTGGTTCAGGTAGGTGTAGTGCCTTCGCCATTTGAAGTACTGCTTGTAGCTCTCTGGAGAGTGTATTAGTTCCACGATGGTTTTAGCTAGTGCTGAGGATGAGAGGGCTCTTGCATCCAGATAAGATCCCGGTGGCAGGAACCTGCAAAACCGATTTATGATAGTAGTGTGCCATGTGGTTACCGGCAGAGTAGAATAGGACCACTTTGGAGTCTTCCCGTCGTAGAAGGCGACTAAAGAAATTCAATCTTAACAAATCTTATAAACATCATAGAGACTTCCCGGACCCGTCTGGCCAGCATGCAGAGTATTATAGGCCTAATCCTCTGAGTGCTCTGGCTAATATACGGCTCTGGAAGTACAGAGATCGTATGCTCCTGCAGTGGAGACTAAAAAAGACTAGATGATGATGATGATAATAGTGTTAATGAGCATGGCTACACAGGAATATTTTTATCAACGCTTGATATTTGCCAAGTTTGAAAATCGATATTTTAGAACTTCCCAAATTGAAATAGATATATTTAGATACATACAAGTTTTTTTAAGGTCAATATATATACCTATTTATATTAATCACACAGATTGAGTTAGCCCCGAAGTTAGTTCGAGACTTTTGTTATGGAATAATAACCCAACGATACTTTATTGTATAATAGATACTTATATAAATAAAAATCCAAGACCCAGGTCAATCTGAAAAAGACCATTTTTCATATTGACCTGACCGGGGATCGAACCCGGGACCATCCGTGTCGCAGGCTGGCGTGTTGACCGCTGCGCCAAGGAGCTCGTCCGATCATGCCAGCGTATACCTTAGTTTTTAGGGTTCCGTACTCAAAGGGTAAAAACGGGACCCTAGCCAGACAGTTGACATTTTTATAGATGTACTAGCTGTTACCCGTGGCTTCGCCCGCGTAATATATAGCCTATGTCCTTCTCAGTACCCTAACCTATGTGTATGCAAAATTTCATGATGATTGGTTCAGTAGATACGGCGTGAAAGCGGAACAGACAAACAAATAAACTCACTTTCGCATTTATAATATTAGTTAAGAAGTTAGGATTAGGATAGGATTTCTGTTGCCGCTATAACAACAAAATTGTATAAAAATATCAAAATGCAATAAATTCATCCGTCCGTGGGTTAGTATTTTTCCTATATCGTCACCGCATATAGGAAAAATACTAACCGCTAGCTACCGCCCGATAGCTTTGAAATAAAATCACGTGATGATTTTTTAATTTGCTTCTAAATTGATTAGAAAATTTTACATTTCTAAATGAGTGCCCATGGCATTTATGCATTTAACAAAGCTTTTTTTTAACACTTGAATAATAGTTATGAGAGAGATATGTTGTATGTCAACGGCCACTCACCTGCTATAATTAGCGCCTCCAAAGACAACGGGCACAACGTTGAACTCTAAAGGTCTCAGTAACTTCTCCGTAACATAATCCTCGTCAAAAGAATTCTCGAACGCCAAATAAAAATAATATTGAGCTTCCAGTAATTTATCACAATCATAGGATTTTTCTCTTGGACATTTAAATCTTCCACAGTGACCGTAAACATCTACGGAGAGATGATATTTTTTTAATTCTTTGTTCAAATTATCATAAGCACGTTTTCTTCTGTTTGATCTGCAGTTGGAAACAAAAATGGCAGCCGCTTTAGTTTTATTACCTAATGGATAATCTATAACGTCTTCTGTATCGTTAAGCACCGCAGACCAATCCATGATTTTTTTGGGTCCAATTTCTTTTCCTCCTTTATCTTTAATATGGATATAAGGTATAGGGATATCCGAATCAAGTTTAAAAGTCGCTGTCCAGTTGAAGAAACCATCAAAGACGGGATCCTTCACTGGATAGTTACTACTGCTCTCCAGGTTGACAAATAAGTATCTTTGGTGTGGCGATCGTTTCTTCGGGAGTTTATTAGGTTCAAGCTTCCGGCCCATGAAGGCTATGACATCGAAGTTTGTAATGTCACCATTCAAGAGGCTCCTGTTAGTAGTGACGTAACAGTTAGTGATGGGACAATTTCGTCTAATGAAACTCTCCTGGCCTTCTCCCCACCCACTAAAAGGTGCGTAGTCTGCGTGTGACCATAGTAGTATGTACTTAATCTCCTCTTTTTGTTTTTTGCTGGAGTCACTAGAAATCACGTATATTGAACTACACAGGCAACTGAATAGTAGTATTGCTTTCAACATTTTATTTGATTCCACTGAAATAAAAATGACCTGTGTTAAAGTTTGTTTGTCGATATAACCATAAAAATGGTCAGGGGTTTCATCCTCAACTGCCAGTCCGGGAGTTGCAGGTATGGCATCGGGTACGTGCACCCAGCCTTCCGAGCTGCTACTTACTCATCCCTATTTCATCCGAGCTGGTAGCTTTCCAAATACCTTAATGCCACCAGGGCTAAGAAAGTTGCAAACTCGGGCGTAGGCTATTCTTAGTGGTGTTTATAATTATATAAAAAAACCGGCCAAGTGCGTGTCGGGCCACGCGCAGTGTAGGGTTCCGTAGTTGCGAATGACAACTTTGAGTTCACACTGTTTACACTCGCACCTCATAGTTTAACGACCAAAAACATCTATCATCAGCTCTGATAGTTTTCCTTTCAACTTCAGTATATATAATACTGCTGTAATTTTTTTCACGTATCCATATTATAACCGTTTAGCAGATAGAGGGGGGGGGGACACTTACCTCTAATAAAAATTTTCACTTAAAAACCAAATCGATCTCAACCTCACAATATTTTTCAAAGACCTTTTTAACGATACCCCACACGATGGGTAAGTAGAGAAAAAAAATTACTCCCCCACTTTACTTGTACGGGAGCTACACTAAAAAAAACTTTTTTCAAGATTTTATTCTACCATTTTTTTGCCTTGATTAATATACATACCCATACCAAATTACAGCTTTCTAGTACGTATAGTCTCTGAGTAAAACCGCGGACGGACAGACAGACAGACAGACATGGCGAAACTATAAGGGTTCCTAGTTTAGTACGGAACCCTAAAAATCACCGATATATGCGCGTTTGCAATGTTTGATGTCGATATTGACTGGCCTATTAGTGTCTGATGCACTATCTTCTTACGACAGCTACTTTTAGCAGGCCTAAATTTGGTCCAGTATTTATATATGAGGTTGACAGTCTATATGATAGTATAATATTGATTTATTATTTCAGTCCAAAAATGAATTCGTTTTTTATTAGCATATCCCTTTGTGAAATCTCATTGCTGGGCAAAACTCTCTTCCCTGCTCCATTAGATATTATTTTACAAATATATTTCATTCATTTCATTTTTCTATGATTTTCAGTAGTTTTCAGTCTATTATAATAACTTATAAGTGTACTTTAGTGTATTAGTAATTTGTGCCAATAATTAAAGGACTGCCAAAAAAATTAAATGTATCTAAGTACGTATTTATGTAAGTTTATAACTTCAAAATGCTTAAACGGATTTGAATGTATGTGGCATCGTTAGAATCCATACCTACACCTTCCCGATGGACAAAGGTTTTGGCTTCTTCTTTGGCAAGGCAGTTGTATTTTTGTTCAGCCAACCACTGGCACTGGCACCTCAGCCAGTTGTAACTTTAATTAGGATGACAATCCATAGTGCTACGAATATTGTGGGATGTGCAAGTAAATTTACAATGATCCACGGGACAGTTAACTTTGATTTATTTAAAAAATGCCTGCCTCGGTGATGGCTACATATTTCAGCCGTTCGGGGTGGAAATGTAACCTACCTCCTAGTATTTTAATTTTTTTTTTATTATTTTTGTTTTGTTTTGAAAGCTTTACTAAATTAAGATGACCTAACTGCACCAAACGCTAGCCTAATTCAGAAGCCTATTATCAACTGCTATGTATGTTTGTTTGTTCCAATTATTCAATCCCTGTTTTGGCTCGTGATCAATGTCTAGTGGAGAATCCCTTGTTTTCCGTGGCAACCCATGAACTTTTTAAAGCTGTGGTTTTGTCCTATTATAAACCTAACTTAATGAACCATAACCTAACTTAGTCTTGCCTAAATAGCTATCTTTGAATGTTTGCACGCTATTACTGTGGATATAAACTTTAATTTAATGATGCGCTATGAATTTACCTACTTAATAAATATTTTTAATTGCACTGTTTCTTTTGTTGCCTGCCTCTAGTAATTTACAATTTTGCCTTATTATGGAGAAGTTTATTAATAATTAACATTATGGAGAATGATATCTACTAGTATGATCCTATCCTCAATAGCTTACTGCTATGCCTGCTGAATATAGTCATAGTATAAGGTACCCTTTAAATATGTATGGAAGTATGAGAATATAAGAATTTATATTTTCTACAAAACTAATACATCTCAAGCTGTCTAAAACATCTATGATAAGATTATGAAAGTATGTATTGTGGATTAATCAAGTTGGCTATGTATATAGATTAACTAGCAGACATTTCAAGCTGCCTAAAAGCATCTTAAAATCTAAGATTAATTATTTATGTTATAGCTCACTTCAACATTGATATCTACCAGATATTTCAAGGTGTTTAAAGGCATCTATGATTAGATTATAAAAGTGTATGTAAGATATGGTAAAATATGGGGTTGTTAGTTTGTGTATGTCATTGTAGTGTACTCTCAATTCGGTATGGTAATGTTTGTATGGTATGTATTTATATACCCAGCGTGTTATTTTAACGGCTAGGTCGGCACCCCTCCCCGTACCGACTATACGGCTCGACTCCAGAATTGGACACCAGTTCTACCGT
Source organism: Rhodophaea formosa (assembly GCA_963082605.1). Taxonomy (NCBI): domain Eukaryota; kingdom Metazoa; phylum Arthropoda; class Insecta; order Lepidoptera; family Pyralidae; genus Rhodophaea; species Rhodophaea formosa. Next base: position 6,002,418 of record OY720223.1, read on the forward strand.
ATGCTACGTTACTATTTTTGAAGCAAACTAGGGAAACTCATGCTTGAGTTAATATAGTGCCTATATCTACTGTCAGTAGAATAGGTAGGAGACAAGAGGAAAGACAAAGTGTCTTCAAGCGTAATATCTGTCTACAGAGGATCCGTTTAGGACTCACTCTGGTCGCTGGGCTGAGCTCATATCTGTAAATCTACCGAGGTAGGTACACTTTATATTGTGTAAAACCAATTGAGCTCAGTTTAATTAAACGAATACAGATATTACTTAATTCTCTTAAGGAGCTTTAATTCAACAGGGAAATTTGTCTGTCTGTCACCCTAGGTAGAGCATATCTTTTATAAGAGATGCTACAATAATACTTTTACTAGTATTAATTGTTAACTATTTTATCTATGTTCCCATTACTTAAGGAATTGATTATAATGGCAAAACTCATACCATGGTCTCAATTATTGGCATTATTATACCCCATCTCTAGATCTTAGAGACAGATTGAGATGAAATGTCTATTCTCATTCATTCAAAGTTCATTTACATCAGACTTACTAGTCATTGTAACACCTTCAATAGGTTTGTGATTTGTAATGTCCATTGGTTTTTGAAATGCAGGCATGTGAGTAAATCTTATACTCGGCCTTTAATAGTATAAAATGGACATTACTTGTAAGAAATTTCTTATTTATTCCAGGAATAGATAGTATCACTCCTTTTACTTATGTCATGGTCAAACCTTAACCTTCTAGGACTTAGTGACCGACATCTCACGGACTGACACCTCCAATTCAGAGAATAAAATGATATGGTAAATAATATAAGGTCATTGTTATTTCATATGGATGACCATAAAGTCTGATTAATTGTTCTGAATACAATAAGTTAGGATATTTATGTAAATAGGCAGTGAATAGACGGATCAGTCTCAATCTTTTGTGAAGTTAAACTAGGAATTTATGCCATAGGTATGTTAATGATTTTTATCCATGACATAGCCTCTTATTTTTTATATCTTTAGTATATGGGAAATACTGAATGTAACAGAAGATATCACTAAAATTATTATGTAGTGTATGCTGTAGCATTAAATCACTACTTCTTTAAATATAGGAAAAGAGTATCAAACCTTCATTAGCGCCTCAATCACTGATTTATTACAACCAAAATATGCACTGTTTTTCACATAAATTTTGTTACTTCCACAGATTTAGATTGTACAATGATGATCACTATTTTATACGTGGTTTTATTACACCTAAAACCTGAGGGTTTTCAGCAATTACTGAACTCACATTTTCAAAGCCGTAGAAGTAATTTCTAATGCAAAGTACGCTCTACTCTAAATCCTGTCAGGCCCTAAATTCTAAGCTAATGTGTTAAGTTACTGGATCTCAAGATCCCCAAGTGTTGTGTAGGGTGTATGAAGGTTCCTCCGGTGTAAGAGGTTCCTTCCTATGCTAGCTGAGAGTTTTTGAGGAAGCTTTCCTCGCCCTAAGACTAATGAATTTACCTGCCTCGACATCTCCTAAATAAGATTCCTACGCTGGTGTGATAGAGTAGGTACTTAGCCAAATACCGTCCTCTCTAAGCTCTAATTAAGGGGTCAGGGGTCACCACGATCCTATCACTATGGCCCTGTGTAGTTGTGCTCATTCCTTTGGGAAGGATCAGAATGTGCACTCCTAACGGTGGGATTAACAGAACCATCAGATCCCCAAGACCTGGAGCGATATAACATATTCACACTATTCGGACCGTAGTTAACCAACCAATGAGGCCCAATGGTTCTATTAAATAGCTTTCTAGGCTGGAAATTACAGCCCACTCAACATGCTACAGTGCTGAGTTAGTTTAATCCTAATTCAGGTCGATACCCCATATAAAGAACTATTCGCTCTCATATGAAGTACGCCCAGCGATATCTTGGCCATAAACTCCCCAATTAGACACAAACTTTACTAATTCAAACAAAATTATTCCGACGCGGCCGCCATCACGCCCATTACGCCATTTTGAAAATGATGCAATAAACGAGATGAAAACCACACCAAAATAACCCCATTCAAATATGCAACAATCGCGAAAATATGAACACTTTACTAATCTTTCATTTAAATCAACATAAGCTACAAATATCTCCGGTTTGACACAGAAAACCCCTCGAGAACAATTTTTACATTGTACACGAGGAACGTCCCAACATCATTCCTTCGACATTCAATAACCTTGCTGAGCACAAATAACGCATGGAAACGATCGAAATGATTTTACAGGGAAAACTACGTTACAAGTATCTCAAAATAAAACAATTTTAAGATACTTTAACTTGAGAAAAACGATACCAATGTCTTTCTTAGTTAAAGCATTTTAGCAAAGGGACCGCGGGATTAATTCGATCCTAATTTGCCAAAATATCGCAAAACCCCACACTACTTGTTCTTTCTTGCGTTAAAATAAAACTTCTTCATACTTCGGGGGAGCGGCAGCAGCGAGACCTCTTCGAGACGATTTTTCAGCAAACAAATGAGGCCGATTTTACCCCGTCCAGCGTTTTTATGCCCTCGCTTTTCCCCAGTTCCCCGAAAAACCTCCCACTTTTTTGGCATTAAAAAATAATTTATGATGTCCTTGGAATTAAGCTCGCGGCTTTCACCTTAGAACCAAGGCTACTAAAGGTGATAGTCCTATAAACTTATCTCTCCCTACGTCCCTCTCACTGAGATTAACAACCTCGACTGCAAGCATTTGATTGGTCACTACTTGACTGCAAGCGTTCTATTGGTGATTATAATGTTCTTCCAGAACATTCTACTGTTTCCGGGGTGAATCGAAACTAACATTTGTCAGACAACGGCTGTTTCTATTCATCACAATCTCGTACTTAAAAGTAACACTGTAGAGTTTAATTTGCCTTACAGCTTTTTTCTTCCATAGACAATATCGAGTAGTCTATAAGGGCACTTTTAAATATTTATAATACTCAGTTATTAGTTAATACTAATGATAAATACTAGCTATTAGTTTAGGGTATAGTAGTTTATTGTGTTATAATTGTGACATAATTTGTTAGCAACGCGCTTTACTAGTAATTAACTCATAACTACTGTAGAATTAAGAAATTATCATAATTCTTTTCCTTTTATAAATTCTTTCCATATTTTCATTGAATGCAACACTCGTTTGTCTCATTTATCAATTTTCCCAACTTTTAAAAGGCAAAAGGGAATCTACTACTTAAGTATGCATTATTTTACCATGAATGATTTCTTTATCAAAAAGACCAATAAATTTAATGTAATTAAATAAAAGCATGTGTAAATCTTATCGAAGTTATTGATTTAATGTTAACCATTATTTATATCTCCATTGATTTCTAACCTAAGACTTAATTTCACAGACCCATCAATTTATGAACGAAGTTTTAAATGTCAATGTCATGTCATTGTCATAATTTTGCCTATTGTAAACAATAGTTTTGTAAACAAACTATAAAGTTATTGTATGATTTTATCTCGAAGTTAAAGTACAGATAGTTATTGTATGATTTTAAGTGTTCCCATTAATATTTGAGAATCTGAACGCGACACATATATGTGTTCCGTTACAAAACGTTGGGGCCTTCAGCTCACAAGCTCTTCAAGTTTGTGAGCAAGAACTGTTCAAATAAATACAGATTACCTTAATGAAATACATTATTGAAAAAAAAAAAAAAAAAAAAAATATATATATTGAAAAACGGCCTTATATTTCAAGGTATTGTCAACTTCTTAGGGGTTAGTGTTTTTTTTTTTGGGAAGCATGTAGCGCTAAGTTAAAAATTTTAATTTACTCACTGACCAGATCAGGCAATTAATGGGACACTCCACGAAAATCAAATAATGGGGGTGTTATATTTTTTATGATGTGAAACATTAAGATAGTTGAATAATAATCGATGACCTAGTTAAAAGAGGGTTATTAAAGGTTTGCCCGATAAAAAGTAGCTTGCTGACTTTTTGACTTCCACTATTTTTAAGAAGAACCGAAGAACCTTACCCTAAACTTAGTTTAATATTATCCGACTAAGTCGTCCCTTAAGGGATCGGACAGAGTCTTAATAACATATTGTACATATTTAATTAAAAAAACAATTGAATATAGCTTTCACAGGGAAAAGGCGAGGAAAATATCTCTAAAGTGAGAATAACTATGGTAGTTTAAAAAGTCAAGAAATTGCAATTGAACTGAACAATAAAAGTTCTCACTTACCTCACCTTTTGACAATTAAATTATATCTTTATTTTTTATCTTATCTCAGCTTGCCCGTACACTAGCGGCCTGACAGACAGTAGTAGACTAAAGCAGCAGCACATGTTGTCATGATCAATTGTTTTTGATTTAACAGGGTTGCTCAAAGCATATTTCAGGAATTCTTTATAAATTAACTAGCAATTTATTTACGACTTCGTCCGTGTAAATTATATATTCGGTCGATATATAATTAAAATTGGTCGTGTAGTTCCTTGTAGCAGTGAAGCATATTCAATGCAAACAAAGAAACAAACAATTTTTTTTTTCAATTTTTAGTATTAGTATTGAGGAGCCGGACTGCACTGTAAAACACCTAGCATTACAGTTCAGTACAGTAGTACCACTTTAATAAGTCGCATCGGCATTATTCGACTCAAACCGAATGAAATAACGAACCTATTGCTACTACATAAGATTTGAAATCCGAAAACAACAGAACTCATGCTGTCTCGTTCATAATGCTTGTACGACTGCCGAGACTGGCCGAGATGCTGAATGGCGCGCACACGTCAACCAATAGCGGATGGATATTTACGCGCCTTGCAAAAATTTCAATTCTGCGCAGGTACATCGGTGTAACTTATTATAAAAGTGGTAGAACTGTACATTATTGTAAGAAATAATGTGATGTGCAATATAAAATGCAATAAACGAATTGAATTGGAAGGGATAAAATATTATAAACAATTTTTTATAAAATATGATAGTACTAGCAGCTGATGCACGCGACTTCGTTCGCGTGGACTTTATGACTCCGGCGTATTGATATACTTTAATACACACTCATGTCGATACATAAGAAAATACTTGTTGCAGTGTTATATGTTATATATTAAAAGTTAATAAATATCGACATATTTTGCAAAACAAAAAACTTTATATTCTTTGGGTTAGTTTTTTGGTATCAATATGCCGCGTTCACATTACCTAGAATTTTCCTGCTTTGTTATGCTCTGAAGTTCCCCAAATACTGAACGTAAAAGTTATTGTTCCCAAGAAAACAACTTTGCCATTAAAGTTTCGAGAAGACTCACCTGACCATTCTGGTCACCAAGGAGACCTTCCCCAATTTTTAATAATATTCTTGGAAACTGTTGTGCATCTGAACTACCGCCAAGCTGGAGTCTCATAAAAATTGTCAATCTGAGCTTTCGTATTAGGTCACTGATAAAACTGTTTTAATGAGGAGTGAATTTCATCTGCCCTAGTGCCCCGACTTATAATTGGAAGGGTTTGTCGAAAATCTCCCAAAACCAAAAATGAGACTTTGCCCATTGGCCTGTCATCTCAACGAATGCTCACAATGTTCTATTTACAGACTTTTTGTTGTCCATTGGGCATTTATAACAAACGATTAGACAGCAATTCGTTTAAACACAGTTTCGTGTCACAGAGCATGTCGATGTTTCAGTTCTGTCTAAATCGATTGGGATTTTGAACATTGTATTGTAAAACCTGACGGTGAAAGCATTCTTATTTAGGCGTCTGATTTCAGGGAGGATGGTTTTATCAGGTATATTTTTCTAGTTTTTTTTGAAGCAACATATAAAAACAGCTTCCCTTCTTTGTTTAAAACACTTCGCACCACCAAATCAAATATTTCACTTTGTTCCGCTGTAAATTTAACTTACTGTCATGCTGCTCAACCTATACAGTGCACATCTCCAAATGGCCTTCGGGAGAGACGGACCTCGCCTTTGGGTATTGCCTGTGTGCAAGGCTTGGAGAAACAGCAAACTCTCATGTTTTGCCGTATGGGCTGAAAGCTACGTTGGCAAAAGGGCATATCTTGGTTGCGAGTGACCCGGGACCGCTGGGCGGTCACCAGTAATATGAACTAATCGTACTCAACGCACTCTATTCCAGTGGAAAGTGTGACTCTGTAAAATTAACGACATAAAATTTGACATGGTTCTGTATTAGATGTCCTAAATCTTCGATTTTTATACCTTAAAAGAAATACTTATCAGGCTGAACAACTTTTACTACAGCGTTATTTTTAAATTTCCTATACTTTAACTGGATCATTATGGATCTGCGTTAGGTGTTCCAAATCTTCAATTTAAATACCTCAACAATAATGCTCATCGGGTTCAACAACTTTTGCTAAGGCTCCACTTTTATATTTTTTATAGTTCAGCTGGACCATTATGATGCTGCATAAGGGTTTTCTATTTTTCGAAATAATTTCTACCCTATATCTTGCTACCCTTAGCTTAATAGCTAAATATAAAAAAAAGTTTCATTCGAATCCGTGATAATTTCCGAGATAAACGTGATCATACATGCAGACAGACAGACAGACAGACCTTTTTTTCTGCATGTACAGACAAAATATTTTTAATGTTATATGAAATGTATAGATTAGAAAGAAACTTCCTTACTTTTAGCGTTATTACGTGTATCTTAGTTAGTAGGTACCCAAGTAGAAATTTATTAATCTGGTAATTTTAAAAATTTACAAATAGTACCTCAGTGAAATTAATAGTGAGTACTAACTTGTGACTAGTAAGTATTTCCTAACTTTATTTATGTTCATCATTCAAGCTTTGAAAGGAGGATGTATTTACCTCGAAATCCGGGATATAAGTTCGATTTACATCCTTAGGGAGGTAAGTAAATTTAAAAAGCGAAGATGGCCACCCGCCACTCATTGACTCCTATAATATTCATATATTTATTTTTAAAACAAGCGCACTGGCCACCACAAATGGCTGAATGCACCAAGAGCGCAAGGCCATATAAAAATCGGTTTGGCGCGCTTTCTCTTGTTTTCTTTGTTGCAAATTGCAAATATATTTCCTCGCAATCGTGATGTAACGTAAAGTGTTTAGCTCGTGTTTAATAATGATCAATTACAACCCTTTTGTAACACTACTAATACTACTCTCTACTATTAACTTCTACGTGAGCATTCCAAATGATATTATTTGCATATTACGAGTAAAAATTATAGATACTAACTGTAACTTCATATTACGTTACGGGCACTTATATGTATCAAAAGATCATACGATATAAAGTAAATTGTGCGTATTAGTACATTTCAGTTATTTTTTCCCCTTATTGTATAAAACTCTCATCCTAATGAGAGTATTAAGTATTCCTATTTTATTGTAAGGTGAACTAAACATGCGAAGAGAAATATTGTTGAAGTGAGAACTTCTTCAGCGGCGCTGTGTACTTTTTGTAATGGGAAAAAAATGTTAAACTCGCGACAGATCACGTGACCGACGGATTCGTTACGTGGAAAATTGTGCGTGTGTGTTTGTGTTACAGCATGTTACACACATCTATGGACGGTGACTGCTGTTAGGAAAGGTATTAAATTATAAATAGTTTTTAGTCTTCACTTCTGCCGGCACTTCCGGAGTGCAAAGCGTTGTATTTTTCTATTTTTATTTTATTCTAGTAGTTCTCCCAGGATGCGCTCCGGTATATATTATACCTATAAACCTTCCTCATGAATTATTCTATCTACTGGTGAAAACCACATGAAAACCCGTGCAGTAGTTTCTGAGTTTATCACGAACAGACCGACGGAAAGACAGACGCGATATGTAGTGATTTATTTTTCGCCTTCAAAATATATTAAGTACTTACTCGTATATTATTTTCATCCAAATCGTGTCAACCCTGTTAAATAAATACTGAGATAAACTGCTTATCTAAAGGTCACACATTTTTGTTTGAAAAAGATACTAAGCATAGTGTTATCAGTCTGCGGTTTGTCATGGGTCAAATATATATAAACTAAGGCTGTTTTTATAGCGACGCGTTCGCCAGCGCGGCTAGTAAGCGTCGTGAACCACGAGCTATTAGTGTCAAGGGATCGTTACATAGTTTAAATCACTTAAGGCGCTCTTATAGTAACACTAGCGCCACCCAGAAATTAAATTCATTAAATCATAAATTGTATCGAATTTTAAAAATCTAACAAGTACAAAACTACTAAATTACTCATAGAATTTTTTGTATATTACAAGTAATTTACTACTGCCATATTTAAAGAGAAAAATCGATTAACGCCAAAAGTGGCCACTTTTGGCGTTAACCTGTTTTTCTCTTAGTTTATCAAACGAATATTATTGAAAATGAATACAAAAATACTACAAGCAATTTACTAGTTATGTACTTGTTAGATTTTTAAAATTCGATATAATTTAGGATTAAAAGAATTTATTTCTGGGTGGCGCTAGTGTTACTTTAAGAGCGCCTTAAATAAACCGCGCGGATCGCCCGCGCTGGTGGCATTTCAGCCGCGCTTTGGAACCGCGCGGTTTTGGCCAAAATTGGCGAAACTTTGCCAAAACCGAAACTGATTTCGGAAGTTGTCGTACACGCTCGCTAAAAGGCCCACAGTAGGCACAGTAGCGACGCCAATAATTTTATTCCTAATACTTTACAAATAGAAATAAATTAAAGAATGTAAATGTGAAGTTGTTCCGCAGGATACTAACTCAACGATTCTATATTTTATAATATAAACTTATCATAGATTTAAAAAAAATTGCCTCACATTTTTAAAGATAAACATCCAAGACCCAGGCCAATCTTAGAAAGATTATTTTTCATCTTGACTTGACCGGGGATCGAACCCCGGGACCACCCGTGTCGCAGGGTGGCTTGTTGACAAAACGCAGTTGAGCATGACGATCTGAGTGCTTTCATGCAAAATACGCGACACTTGCTGTTTTCGCCGAATTAATAAGTCTATCTCTTAATCTATCGACTTATTATATACTCACCGCACCAGAGTATAGTTGGAAACATTGTGAGGACGGTCAAAAGGAATAACTTCTTTCGCGAAACGTTGCTGTATTTGAAGTAAGACGATTCCTCCAAAATCACTCGTGACGAGCAGACTGCGATTCTTGAACTACATAAAAACAATGAATATATTGTTATGAAAGCGGATAAGTAGAATGCGACTGTTGTGATGAATATTTCCGATTACACTTAAACATACAAACATTTCAGTTTTTCAGTGATAATCGTATCAAAAAGTGAACTACAACTTTGTTAACGAAATAATAGTAATAAATACATCTTATAACCCACTTATTTCCTCGTAAAATGCAATAGTTCCCTCTCCGGCTAAGACCTGTTTAAGGGCATATCATACATTGATATTTCTAGGAACGGGTTCTGGTAGGAGCCTCCATGACATCAACTTCTCTAAAGGGCCTCTACGTGTTGGGGATATATCCCCACGCCAGCCTTTCAAAGGACGGGTCGCCAGCGCAGAGTCGCAGTTACATACATACATACATACTATCACGTCCTTATCCCTTGCGGGGTACACAGAGCCCAAGGTCTTATAACCTACAGGCCACGTTTAGCATCGTAGTGGGCGTATAGGTAAAAGGGAAAAGGCAAAATAGTGAAGGGTTGCTAGCCGCATCGCCTATCAATGTGATTCCTTAGATTTTCGCCCAATCCCCTGACCGGCTTTTACGATCTGCGCGGGAAGAAAAGCAGCCGGTATATTCTATGTTTTTTCTTTTCTCCCAAACCAGCATGGAATCGCAGTTAACAATATTTCTACGTAATGGGGAACTTGCATGAAGAGTACATTTTGAAAACTATTTCTGAGTATATAAGTATCTAGCTAGAGAAATCTGTTAAGGACACTTTTAGTCCGATATCGATACATTAACTGTAGTTACGATTGGTAAGAAAAGTCCGATTCAAAAATATGAAAATTTCAATAATCTTATATTACTATGAAATAGCTCTTTAAATTTATAGCAATTTTTGTTACGAAGCCATTTCTCTAAACGCAATATTTAACATAGCTGACAAACAAAGTCCATACAACACGCATACAAATTGCTAAAGGAATGACGTCACTAGTCAGTTGTTTTTTCTTAGGGATTATTAGGGGCATTTAATGATACTTTATGATACAGAGCGTGTAATATTCCTAATATTATTCCGGCATTATCTTACAGACGTGACAGCCCGTAAAAATGACAACACTAGCTGGGCCCAAGCTAGTGTTGGCTAGGTTCCCATCTATAGTAGTTCATTTTGACGGTGACAATCAATAAGACTTCAATCAGTATAAGGGCCCCGCTGACTGTAATATTATTATTTTTTATTTATTACAAGTGAACCTATCGAGGTAGAAATGTAATCATATACAAATCGATGAGTATTACTCGATAATGATACGACTAAATAGGTCTTCATTGGATCAGGCAAAGGGTCCCGCTGGGTCTACGGACATGGTACTTTTTCACACGCTGTCGTGTCTCTCTAGTCAATTATGTATATAGCCTGGCCAACGAAAGCTGAATCTCACAAAATTTACAATTATTGTATTAAAAACACGCAGGTGAACTATAATCACGAATTGACAACTATAATGTCGGAGTTTGTGGTGGGAAGTCAAGGGGTGCAGTTGGGATCTGCCTTAGACGATTTTGCAAATTGATTTTAGTGGACTTTATAATATGAAATTGGTGTAGTTTGGTGTTATAAATGCTCGTGCTCATGAACAATTTGTGAAATAGTTAAAGTAGCTCGTATAGATTTGTGACAAATTCTTTGATAAAAGAACATACGCCGTCTTTGATGCTACTTTGTTACAACTTCACCGTACAACACCGATACTTAGTATCTCAATTTACTGGACATTGGCAGAATCACTGAAATGTCGGTGGATATAAAACAGAAGAAGAGGAACTATAATGTCAAAGTTATCTGTATCAGTGTTGCTACTTAAAAAAAAAACGGCCAAGTGCGTGTCGGGCCACGCGCAGTGTAGGGTTCCGTAATTACGAATGACAACTTTGAGTTCACACTGTTCACACTCGCACCTCACAGTTTAACGACTAAAAACATCTAATAATGAAAATTGTATGAAATTTTACAACCAAATATTTCGAAAACGGATCCCTGAATCAAAAAATGGTGTTCTCAACCTCACAATATTTTTCAAAAACCTATTTGACAATACCCAACACAATGGGTTTGAATATAAAAAAAATATTACACCGTCTTTACTTGTATGACAGAGATACTAAAAAAATTTTTTTTATTTTTTATTTTTTCTACCAATTTTTTGCCATGATTAATATACATACTCATACTAAATTACAGCTTTCTAGTACTTATATTCTCTGAGTAAAACCGCGGACGGACAGACAGACATGGCGAAACTATAAGGGTTCCTAGCTTACTACGGGACCCTAAAAATGGCTTGGTTTAGCTTTCATTAGCCAGACTTCAAGAAACAATTATGAAAACGATTGCTTTGTTCTTTTAAGTTTAAAGCGAAGTTTATTTAAAAACTAGCTGATGCCCGCGATTACATTCGCGTGGACTTTATGACTCCGGCGTACGCGTCGCGAATAGGTATTTGCAAAAGTTCTCCCTGTTTCACGCCGCTACTGCTGTATACAACACAAACACAACATGCGCAAATTCTCACGCACACTACGAAAGCAGCGCCGACCGGCCGCAACGCGAGAGCAGTTAATATACACTAGCATACTAGCAGTATTTTTTCAATATGGTTTCCATACACATGTATTTCTCTATTTTCTCGCTGAAATCTATTCTCTATTTTTTCAGCGAGAAAATAGTGTATGGACAACGCACTGTATTTCGTAGTATTTACGTTTTGCTTGCGTATATTCCCTCGAGAGTTATATTTCAAAAACAGTCAATAAAATTACTAATTTTTATTTGAATATAATATATTTATATTAAATATTTAAATATAAATGAGTAATAAATATTATATCAGACCACTTAGAGATGTGCCGATCATGACTTTGGCCGACTAGCCGATAGCCGATTAATCGGTTGTAAAGAGGCCGATTAATCGGCCGACTAATCGGCCAAGCCGATCATTACGTTTTGCGAAATAATAAGTTGCGTTTTTTAAAAACAGTGAATATAGTATAGCAAGTGGAAGTATCTAATCTAATACAAATATTAATCATGTCGAAAAGGAAATCACGTGTTTGGATGTTTTTTAACGAAGTGGCCGATGATTCCCGAAAAGTGAAGTGTAACCTCTCTCTGGATCTGGGATCTCTTTGTTCTAAAATGTTACGGAGTTGATTTGTTTTGTTTATTAAGTAATACTTACGTTTTGTGTGTTACGGGTGATAATAGAAAGAAATTAATGACTTTTAAATTTGAAAAAGACTGATTACATTAATAAATAAATATTTCTAATCGAACATCAGACTTTTATTTAGTAAAACAGACTCAGACCTATTTTTTAGATTTGAGGCCGGATAGTCGGCTGTTTTGGCCGACTAGTCGCCGACTACTCGCCGACTACAAAAGTGGCCGGATAGTCGGCTTAACCGATTAGTCGCCGACTATTCGGCACATCTCTATATTATATGATCCACTAATTCAGATCCAATATGTCAGTAAGAGACAGAGTATATAATAAGTAGGTACATAAAGTAACTATTTCTTTAGTTCACTTTGTAGGGTTCCGTAGCCGTTAATGAACTTTTATAGATTCGTCATGTTTGTCTTTCTGTCCGTCTGTTTGTCCGTCTATCTGTATATCACAGCCATTTTACACTGAAACTATTGAGACTTTACAGTTGAAACTTAGTAAGTAGATGTATTCTGTGAACCGCAATTCAATTTTTATACAAAACTAGCTGATGCCCGCAACTTCGTTCGCGTGGACTATATGACTATCTATCTATCTTTAGTTCGTATTAATATACCTTAATACGAACTAAACATACATAAGAAAATACTTGTAGCAGTGTTATAAAATTGTATGTCATTGCATTGGCTGTTGCTAAATACTGGAGGGATAAAATATAGGATTCTTTAAGACTTTCTGAGCCACCGACACGATAAGAAGAAGACTATATAGCTACCTCCAAGTGAGCTTGCGCTACTTAACCAAACTTTGAGGTATGGGCAGAGCGCTTTCAACCTATCGCACATCTCCAAAGGGCCTTTGGGAGGGACGGACCTCGGTTTTAGGTGTTGCCTGTGCGTGTTCAAGGGTCAAGAAGAGACAGCAAACTCTCATGTTTTGCTGTATGGGCTGAAAACTACGTTGCCAAACGGGCGACCGCTGGTCGGTCACCAGTAATATGAGCTAATCGTACTCTACGCACTCTATCACAGTTGAGTGTGACTCTTTAAAATTGTCGATATAAAATTTGTAAGTACTTATAAGTACCATATCAAATTTTATATCGACAATTTCCCGAGTGTATCTGATATTCTAAATCTTCGATTTATTCACCTCAACAAAAAATACTAATCAGGCTGAATAACTTTTGCTACAGAGTCATTCTTATATTTCCTATAGATCGTCAGGTGTTCCAAATCTTCAGATTAAATACCTCAACAAAAAATGCTTATCAGGTTGAATAACTTTTGCTAAGGCGTCATTTATATATTTCTTATAGTTAACCTGGACCATTATGGTTCTGCACGAGGTATTCCAAATCTCAGTTTTTTTATACTTAACAAATTTTGCTAAGGTTCCACTTTTTTGTTTCTTATAGTTCAGCTGGATTATCACGATGTTGCATCAGGTGTTCCATTTTTCCAAAATCATTTCTACCTTTATATGTTGCCCCGGTTTAATAGCTATATAGCAAAAAAAGTTTCATTCGAATCCGTCCACTATTTCCGGAGATAAACGCGATCATACATACAGACAGACAGACATGAAATTTAAAAAAAATGTTTGCTTTCTTTATTCTTTTTAAGTGTCCCTCAAGTTTTATTATGTGTATAGATATAGATTAAACAAAATAAAATTTTAAGGAGTGAAATGAAACTGAAATTATTTTAAAAAGGACATTAAAGATCGGAAAGTTTTTTTTTCTCAACCTCAATCGTTTGAAAGAATACCTTAAAGGTGGCAAAATGTGTATACCACTTTCAAAATAAGATAGTGAAAAATTTTAAAAAATATATATTCTGTAGATCTTAACAAAAATACGAGTAACTTGCTTGATAAAGTTTACGTTCGTTACGAACCATCGTCCATATCCAACCATCCATATTCAAAATGAGCAAGGTTTGCAAATGGAACTCTCAAATCGCTTTCATGATCTGAAAGATTGCGTATCCGTGGACAAGTTAAATGATGGGTTCGTAGAAACTATCCAGGCGGCGTGGTTGAAGAAAAAAAAGGCCAAGGTTCTGGAGAGATCGAGAGATTTTATGGGCAGCTGTTATACTAGCCGAACCCGTTGTAATTTTGGCCAAAGTTTCTAAAACCAAGTTAACCTGACACTTTACCGATGATATTCCGGACATCAGCCTGCACGAGATTAATATCTCCCTCAAACAGCTGAAAAACAACAAGGGCTGGGACGGAATCACAACAGAGCTTCTGAAAGTGGGTGGAACGCCGGTACTGAAAGTCCTTCAAAAGCTCTTTAATTTCGTCTTTCTCGAGGCGTCGAACAGGGATGTGGTGGTTCTGTTCTTTAAACAGGGTGACAATAGCCTACTAAATAAATATATACTAAATAGCAATAGTGGTTCCCGGCAGAGTAGAATAGGACCTCTCCAAGTCTTCCCATGGATGTCGTAGAAGGCGACTTAGGAAACACAAGCTTAACAAAGCTTATATAAACATTAAAGAGACCTCTCCAACTCATTTGGCCACCGTGGAGATTGTAGGCAAAATCCTCTGACTGCTCAAGCTAATAATGGCTCTGGTAGTACAGAAGAGGGTCGTGCTCCTGCAGTGGAGACTTAAAAAGACCTGACGATGACGAATCGGCTCACGAACGGGCTCGATGCATTCTAGCCTCCTGAATAAGCCGGTTTCCGAAAATCCTATAGTACCATGGATCACATTCATATGCTGCGGCAGGTTAAGCAGAACACCAGAGAGTGTAACCGGCCACTAATGCCATCAATGATAGCAGCCGGTGCACAGTGTAGATAATTTATGTGGAAGAATATTGAAAATGTCGTCTACCGAGAAACCGCAATCGAAGCCTAGAAGGCTTTCTGTCCTAGTAATAACCCATAGGCATCGTCTCTTCAAAGATTTGGGATGATTTTCTGTTACAAAGAGCTCGCCCAAAATGTTGTCTGTGATTTTGAGCGCATAAGCAGTTTCAGAACACAAATCTGGTCTTTGGCTACACCTTCTTCCTTCCGTCCATCCCAGAAGACTCTTCGACAATGGCAGCTTCCGAATCGCTACCGATTTCAGGTTAGGTGCTGCCATTGTCGAACACCATCGATGTTCATGCAGTTACGACGTTGACAGGCGAGGTCTCCATGGACTACACTGAAAATGCACTGAGGCAGGCTTTCCCATCATGGCAATACTAGAAGTGTATACAACGTGTAAAAAGCGCAAAACAAGAAATACGAGTAGTTTGTTCAGAATCGAAAGTAAATCGATACTTTCGATTGTTCACACATAAAAAATAGGGATCTAATTTTAACCGTCGTGTATGATTTTATTTAACTCTATTACGCGGCGGTACTATACATTATAAGCGACACCGTAGCCCAACGCGTAATTACCGTTGGCTTTTTAATTTGCAACGAACACAAGAAAACAAAAAATGCTTTTATCTACGAAAGTAATCCGTAAAAATTATATTTGATAATTTATATAATTCTTTTTTAATAAAAATATAAGTAATGTGTCTGAGGTGTTGCGCTTTTTCATTAATACGTTGTTTACAGTAAATAAAAGTCTATTTTTTGTGTTTTACTTTACTGTACTATAGGAATTTAAAAAGTTGAGAAAAAAAGACAGATGGAAAAAATGTCCAAGATTAAAATATTGCCGGCCATTTAACACTTGTTTATATAAAATTACAGTGACAAAAGCCTTATTCTTAAAAATCGGCAAGATTGTTTGCTTAAAATGTTGAACCAACAAACACGATAGAAATAACGCAATACCTACTTCGATATTGAGTTATGCCGTTGTCGATGATACAGACTTAGATTATCTTGCAATAGTCTGGGGCAAATGTCGCCGGGTGCAGATTAAACAAATATTACTGAAGATAGCGTAGACTTACACTTCCTTAGAGAGGGCTTTATAATAAACTAGCTGTTACCCGCGGCTTCGCTCGCGTAATATATAGCCCATGTCCTTCTCAGTACCCTAACCTATGTGTATGCAAAATTTCATGATGATTGGTTTAATAGATAGGGCGTGAAAGCGTAACAAACAAACAAACAAAATCACTTTCGCATTTATAATATTAGTTAGGAAGTTAGGATAAGGATGTGTTATTTTTTATATTTTTATCATAATATGCGTTACATATAATGCATGAGAAATACATTTACATTGAATGCCAAATATGTTTAATTTATTTTCATATGTTTCATCGATGGGGTACTCTTTACCATTTTTTCTTCATACGGCGTTGTGCGTATGCAATTCTTCCTTTAACCGGGAGCAAGTGGTGGTCGATGAACTCGTATACAACGAAATATGAGTCGGGTTGTGCTACAAATTCAGAGGTTGAATAGGGCCGCGTGCTATTTTAAAAGCTAGCACCTACTTTTGCCCTTTATTATCATTGAAATTCGTTTAATTGATCGGTTCCTTCGTTAGTTCTTTTTTGATTTGTTTTTGAAAAGGAAGGGATAAAATGAATATCGCAAGATTCAAGTTAAACTCAATACCTAAGCACAAGTATATGCCCCGTTGGCAATCGAACCTGGAGTCCGTGATACAGAGGCTACCTACATTTTACATAGGTAGGTAACGTAGGGTAAGGGTACATAGGTAGTAACATCAGCCTAGAATTTTTGAATAAAATTTCATTGTCTATTTATTTTTCAATTAAGGTAAATTCTAAATGTTATTGTCTCTGTGGCTCTGACAGCTTTCGGGCGTAATATCCAGCAATATCAATACTGAAGTCGAACCTGAGAAATGAGCATTGGAAGCACCCCCGCCCGCCTCGTCCCTCCCTCACACCACCCAATATTATTGTAAAACCACAGGCAATATGTACAGTTATCTTTCGTGAAATTGCTTCGGGCTATTTTTATACCTCTCCTTATCCCACCGCTCAGCTTAATTGCACATTTTTAGTTGGGTAGGTTGGGTCGTGTGGTTACCAGCAGAGTAGAATAAGACCAAGTTTTTCCGTGGATGTCATACAAGGCGATTTAGGAAACACAAGCTAAATTAATTAAAACATCAAAGAGACCTCTCCAACTCGTCTGGCAAGCGTGGATAGCGCAGGCCAAATCCTGTAACTGCTCTGGCTTATATAGCTCTGGTAGTGGTGAGAGGGTCGTGCTCTTACAGTGGAGACAAAAAAGACCTGATGATGGTGATGGTTGGGTAGGAGAGGTATCCTTTCTCCTGCTTCTCATATGAGCGTATTCCTGGTTGCATCCTCACCTTTTCAGCGTCGGATCCCGGAGCTCGCTATTATGAAAGCATTTATGCTGGGGATAAGATTTGGCGGAAGGTTTTATTACCGACTCCCTGGCACCAACCTTGGATATGTGTAGAATCAAACTTTTTGTCTTTACCTATGATAATAAAGTACAAGGATTTACCCGTGCTGAGAATCGAACCCGATGCCCCCATCATGTCGTGGGATGGCGTGTTCGTCACTTCGCCACGGAGGCCATCAAAAGGTTATTACCATCAAGTATGCTAGATTAAGAATGACATAAAACCATCACGGTATAATAAAAAGACGATTTTTTTTAATCTATGATAATAAACAACACGGTAAACAAACATTGCCAACGACTTTTTTAATCACTTACGTCACTCAAGAATCAAGGTTAAAAAATATACACAATTGTAAAAGTAGTTATGATATAGCCCACAACAATCATTATTTAAATCTATATTAATTTTTTATTTCAAAAACAATAAAATATTGTGTGGAAATATTAAAATACAAACATTATTACAAAATCTAATTGTTATACATGAAATTTTAATCAATAAATTAAAATAAAGAATTCACAAAATTTTGGCTTGATAATCCTCCGATAAATATAGCATTTTTCCAATAGATATATTTTAAATTTTTTACTGAACTTTCTGTTATAAGTAAATGCTTTTTTACCTGTTCTGTTTTACTACCAAGAGCCGTAGCAATATTTATGTTGGGAAAACCTTCCTTCGAGTGTTTTCTCGTAAATATCTTTGCTTCCGAGTTTCATATTCATGCACATGTTTTGCGAAATGCGACAGTAAGACCAAAATTTACAGGCTAAGAACAGTCAAAATAGCCAGTTCAATAAAATGTTCTCAACAAGAATCTTGTTGGCGTATACGAGATATTATTCTAATGGCTCTTTTTTGCAGTATAAATGCCTTTTGTAAATTATAATTATAGCTACCTCACCACAAATAGTAGTTTTGAATCTATGAATCCTAAAATAGTATAATATCTACTTCATCCCTTAAACTTCTTAGCACGTAACACCTTAAACTTATTTTGGCTTCTGTGTCTTTAAGTTAATTTTTCCTACTTAGAAAGAAATCAATGTGCACGGCCAGTTCCATCTCAACAGTATTTAAGTTTTGATTGTATCAATATTCTGTGAATTAGTCCTAAATAAGATTAGATTAGTTTTAGATGTATTAATAATAAGATTATCGGCATTAAACCAGTCATCTTAAATTCGTCAGACTGTCTGCTGATAATATAACATTTGTGTCATCTGCATATAATACCACGTAAAATCTACTAAATCATTTATGAAAATTATAAATACTGCAGGAACTATGATACTCCCTTGCGGTACTCCTATTTTTACATTAACTAATTTAGATTTATATACCTGTTCACACATATGTTCATCCTGGTTTGTAATTCGAACAAACATTCGTCTATTTTGAAGATAAGATTCAAACATTTCTAAGGCTTACCTAGAACACCATAATGGTGCAATTTCACCAATAGTAAATTCTGACTAACAGTATCAAACGCGAAAGTTAGATCTAGAAAAATCCCAGCTACTTTTCTTTTACTATTCAGTACACTGACGATATTATCAACAAGAGTATCTATAGCGTCTATGGTTCCCACGCCTCTTTGATATTCGGATTGCCTCTGATGCAGAATTCTATTTGACGGTTTATGTCGAAATAACCATGATTTCAATTTTTTTCCTAAAATTTTTGCTAGATCTAGTGATAATGAAATTGCTCTAAACATTCTTGGATCCAGCTTTGAACCTTTCATGGGAATCGTAACGACAGCCAGTTTAATTTGGTCAGGAAAAGTTCCTTCATGTAGACATTTACTGCAAAATTCACTCAAAAAGTTCTGCCAGTATTAGATATTATATTTTATAGCTAAGATTGATACTTCATCATAGCCAGTAGATTTTTTACTATCCATTGCTTTAACTACTTTTGCAATTTCTTCTGGCGTAGTTGGAAGTATCTTTTCTTGTTCTACGAATTCTACAGAATTATGGAGGACAGCACTTGGCTCATTCATATCTACTGAGCTTATATCACCTAAACTAATTTGTTTAGAAAATACGTCTACAATTTATTTATTATCTTACCATTCATTTTTAAAAGGAAATTTTTTCTAACTTTGTCAGGTTTGTTCCTATGTTTATTTATTATTTGCCAAATATCTGAGGCAATATTATTTGATTTTGCTACTTTTACCTTTACAGCCAGTTTTTAGCATACTTAAGGAGCCTTATATATGTGGATGAATATTTGTTACTATAGTTTTTTACAGATTCATTATTATACCCTGATTTACTTGTACGTAAAAGTCTTTTCATTTTGCTAGATTGTTTTATACCTTTCGTTACCCATTTAAGTTGTTTGTGTCTTTATAAAAGTATTTATATTTTTCGTTTCTTGAAACTAGTCTGGAAAGTTTCAGTAAAAGAACGCCAATCTGAATTCAAGTTTTTTTCAGTAAATAGTTTTATATTTTAGACTAAAAATTCTTTGCCTGACATTCATTTTTTCTCATTTTGTTTGCGTTTTTATCTGGAAGTTTAGCGGTAAATAGTAATGCAGCATGACCATTCGTCAAACCATTATGATCAACGTCACATCACACATACTAAAGTCTCCATTGGCAAATTTGTTAGAATATTATCGAGGCACGAGCTAATATTATTTCTTACTAGCTGTTACCTGCGGCTCCGCCCGCGTAATATATAGCCTCTGTCGTTTTCAGTACCCTAACCTATGTGTATGCAAAATTTCATGATGATTGGTTCATTGGATTGGGCGTGAAAGCGTTACAAACAAACAAACAAACTCATTTACGCATTTATAATATTAGTTAGGAATTAGAAATAAGGATAAGGCTAAACGTATGTACATGTACCAAAGGCCGAAATTGTAGCAATTCAACAGATTTAAAAAAAATATCCACTTTTTTAGTATTATGTAGTTAGAATTTTAATATTAAAGTCCCAACAACTAATACATTTTTTACCTTTCGACGCATAACACCATATACGTGAAACACCACCTTTTGGTTTTGTGGTGTTTTGCGTACTGGCAAAAATAATTACGTCAATTACCAACTACGGACAATTCCACAAATGCAAAACACCACCCCATAAAAAATATTACGTGAAACACCAACTCGAGATATAATGGTGAAATACCCGTTACAATTAATAAGCGTAGCATACCAAAGACATAGGACCAATAATCCTGTCGAAGGTTGGAACCGAAGAATCAATTCAAGAATCCACAGAAATCCACCGCTATTGTATTTCGTACATAAAATCAAATTAGAGGCAGTTCATTATGACCAAAAAATCAAAAATTATTATTTTAAAAAGCCCGTGCAAAAAATGTAAAAGACGCAATGTGGATATCGGCTTTGATAAGACATATAAAAAATATTTGAATAAATTAAATGAAGGGCGTATTCAGCCCTTGGATTTTTTGAGAAAGCTTATATTTTTAAAACTTCTAAGTAATAATTAAAACATTTTTTTAAATATTATATGTTAAATACAGGTCACTCACGTTGAAGTCAGCTACAGGCCGACATGTTTCAAGTTTATGTTTATGTTTCATTTATTCAAGGAATTGATTGTAGAAGCCATGTTCAGCTTACAGAGCCGGACACAGTAAGCTCTTTTCACGTAAGTGCACCATTACTTGCCGCCTGGAACGATGATGTTGACAGAGTAGAGGTTCCTAGTACATCTACGGGAATCCCTCAAGCATAAATGAGGTTGAAACATGTCAGCCTGTAGCTGACTTTATACGTGAGTGACCCGTATTTTACACATTCATTTTATTATATTTGGTTTAATTTTATGTAAGAGCTACATATTTCAGGTAGAAGCTAAAGAATTTTAATTTTGTTTACTTTATTTGTACTTAATATAAGAAGCATACGGTTCAATCAATTTTTGTATTTAGACTAAAGTGTCGATAAATAGTTCGGTTTCAATAAAGTAGGTGTTTTGCTTAGTTGGTATTCTACGTAAGTTCAAGTTGGTGTTATGCTTAGTTGGTGTTTTGCGTAAGCGGTTTTTTGCGAGTTAGGTGTTTTGCGTATAGATGGTGTTTCACGTGTATGGTGTTTCACGTGTATGGTGTTATGCGTCGAAAGGATTTTTTATTATAGAAGTGTTCCAATAGTTGCCAGAGTCGTTTAAATTCGTCACGGTCGTTGTACCTAGAGTTCAATAATAACAGCAAATGAGCACACTCAATTTTATATAGCTTTTTCGCAATAGGTAAACTTCTCTTTATCTATCTTTATATGCTAAAATGAGACTCCCCCCCCCCCCCTGTCATGAACGCACGACTTGCAGTCTCAGATCTTAGAATTGCAACAAGCGCTTGTTAGTTTATCAAAAAAATATGAATCGTCACAAAAAGAAATAAGTGTAAATATCTCAAAGGCCCAAAATCTTATCAACATCATCATCATCACATTTAAGAGCTGGGCTCTTGTCGGTGGAGCTTCTTCCATTCCTCTCTTCCTTCCGCCAGTTGTTTCACTTCTCTGTAAGTAGCAACATAATCTTATAGAGGTAGCTAATTATAATAAAGATCAATATGGTGCTCTCGTACAAGACCAGCGGTGCCAGAGTAGCCCACAAACGGCAATCACAATGTTACCTGTAATTTCCTGTGGTCCTGAGTCTGGAGAATGTGATACTGCGCAGTGTACCCTACTTTCCCAAATAGGTACTGTAGATAACTGTTATAATAAAAAAAAATAACTTGCAAAATATTATTCATTTATTCCGATAAGCTCGGCCAAGGTCTAAGTAACATTATTTGTAATGTTGACTATTATGAATGTCCGGTTTACAACACATGTAAACCCGGGCCTTCTTATTTAGATATAATAAATAGTATTGATTGCGATGGTCTCGATGAAAATTGTTCAATATTAATTTTTATGTGGTGACCGTTCTGGTGTAACAAAAAAGAACATAAAACAGAGTATTCAAAAAATAATTAATTTAAATAATAAAACCCAATGTAAATTTATGACATGTTCCTTTCCGTATTCGGAATCGTTAGATAAGAATAACAATGATGACAGCATACTTTGTTAAGTTGTTTCTAGTTTGGTTAGGACATTGAAGGCATGAATCATCTGATTGTCCGATAAGAAAGATGATTCCGTGCTTCGGAAGGCACGTTAAGCCGGTGCTCCCGGCTGCCATTTGGTAGTCGTTAAAGAAACCATGTCAGAGGCCGAGAGGCGGTTCCGAAGAACTCTGACACCCGGGTGTGCATGGTCGACTAACTGTGTCACCTACACGAAATGATGATGATGATGATGATCAGTTCATTTTGGCCAGTTTGTAAAATTCATAAATCATGTAGAAGTAGACTTACCTAAAATAATATATTGATCTATAACAAAAGATGAAGTTAAGCTATTTAAGGAAAGAATTGCTGAGAAAATGCCCCTACTTAAGGAAAATAAGGAAGATCCGGATATTCCATATAATAAAATGTTTAATGTGATTGAATCTGAATTTAATAATGCGTTTCTTATAAAAACATGTACATAACGAAATCTCAAAAAGTTTAGTGATTGGGCTATTCCAGGTATTTACATCAGTAGAAATAGGTTATATGAATTACTGGCTATGAAAACTTATAATCAAAATTCTGAGTTTATCACTTTTGGTAAAACTTATTCAAAGGTCTTTAAAAAACTTTGTTTGTGTGTAAAGGTATTATATACTAAAAAATCTATTTAAACTCTCAAGATAAAATAAAGGAAACATGGAAAATAATTCATAAAGAAATCGGATAAGCCAAAACCACAGACAATAAAGTAGAATTGAAAACTAATACTACTAATGAAGACGTTATTCAATATTTTGAGGATTTTTTCACCAACATTCCAGTAAACACTACTGCCTCTTTACGTTCTTCATGTGAAGAATCTAAAAAAATATTAAATAAATGTATACCGGTTTGTAACAAACATTTCACGTTTCACCATGTTACACCTAAAACAATCATTGAAATTTTTAAAAGTTTGAATAATAAAATGACTGGTGACCTGTGGGATATCACAGTGTCTGTTATAAGTAACATTATAGATATAATTGCACTTTATTTATCTTCTTTTTTTAACAAATTTATAAACACGGGGACTTTTTCTGACTTAATGAAATTAAGTAAAGTTATACCTTTATATGAATCGAGCAATAAAAACGATCCTACTAATTATCGTCTTGTCTCTATTTTGCCAGCACTAAGTAAAATATTTGAAAAAAGTATGTTGTGGTAGAGCCACGCTACCGGCGAAAATCACTTTTGCTGGTAGCATGAATGGGCCGGCTCGTCCGGGGAAGTACCACACTCCCACAGAAAATCGACGTTTGAGTAGTAGTTTTACAGCTTCTATGCTTCGTTCGGTGAGTGAGAGCGCCGGAGGCCCATCCCCCCCCCTCCCCTCTGGGGAGGGAAAAATAAAAGGCCGGCAACGCTTTTGTCATACCCCTGGTGTTACATTAGTCCATGGGCAGCGGTGATCACTTACCATCAGGTGACCCGCTTGCTCGTTTGCCGTCCTATGACATAAAAAAAAAAAAAAAAAAAAAAAAAAAAAAATTAATTTTTAATCAGTTACTATCCTTCTTTAATAAAAATGGTCTTTTCCATAGCGAGCAGTACGGATTCACTGAAGGCCGGTCAACCCCAGACGCGGGTGTAGCTCTTTTAAAACATATCTATGAAAACAGGAAAACAGAATGCAATAGGTGTATTTTGTAATCTCTTCAAAGCATTTGATTGCGTAGACCACAATACTCTTCTATTTAAGCTAGAGCATTATGGAATTATAGGGAAAGCTCTTGATTTAATTAGGTCATATTTAAATAGTCGAGTTCAAAAAGTTAGTTTAGATAGGGTTCAATCTTGCGGATCATCTGTTAAGGTAGATGTACCCCAAGGCTCTGTTCTAGGACCTTTGTTATTCTTCATATATATTTTGTAAATGTGTACATGTAACCTGTTGGTGTACCTTATAAATAAATATATAAATGATTTACCATACCATGTCAATACATGTAAGGCTGTACTATTCGCTGATGACACATCACTTACCTTCAGTTTAGATAGAAAAACCGACTATTTTGACGAGGTCAATAGTACATTAGCTCAAGTATTGGACCGGTTTCCACCAAATAACTTGTTGCTTAACGCAAAAAAACTAAATGCCAACAGTTTCAGATCTGCCAACGCGCATAGTATAGTTGATAATGAAACTTTAGATTTGGTAGATAAAACAACATTTCTCGGAATAACAGCGGTCTTCAATGGGGTGCCCACATTACAACTTTAGCGGGTAAACTTAGTTCGGCGCCTTACACAGTTAGGAAAATCAGACAGCTGACTGATGTTGACACTGCGCGTTTGGTATACTTTAGCGACTTTCACAGTGTAATGTCCTATAGAATATTGCTGTAGGCTAACGCTGCAGACGTCAACACTATATTTGTGTTGCAGAAACGCGCTATTAGAGCAATATATAAATTAGTTGCTCGAGACTCTCTTAGACAATTATTTAGGGACATTAATATTTTGACATTTCCCTCCCAGTACATCTTAATATCATAAATGTGCGTCAAAATCTTCATTTATATAAAAAGAATTGTGATGTTCATAGCAGGAACACAAGCGATGTAAATAAACTAGCAACCCTAGCATTGCGGCTGCAGAAAACAATGGGTTCATTTCTGGGTCTTGGAATACGCTTCTATAATACCGTTCCCAATGAATTGTTAGAACTCTCGTTTAATAAATTTAAGACTGCTGTTAAAAATTAGTTAAATGTTTTTTAAATGTGTATGTTTATACTTAAGGCCCCACACTAGGCACACTAGCGACGCCAATAATTTTATTTCTAATACTTTACAAAAACAAAGAAATTCAAGAATGTAAATCATTCAATATCTCCTAGACTGTGAAGGTTTTTTCAGTACAACAAATATACATAGATCATCATAATTACAACTATTACTCTCAATTATTAAAAGATTTAGTGCCCATGCCACCATTTAATGAATTTGTGGTAGACTTTAGGAGTTGCCAGCAAACTGGGATCATTAACTTTGGCGCAGACGTTGCAAATACTTTCCCTATATCCAGCACCCGGGTTCAGATAGGTGTAGTGCCTCTGCCATTTGAAGTACTGCTTGTAGCTCTCTGGAGAGCGTATCAGTTCCGCCATGATTTTAGCTAGTTCTGAGGAAGAGAGGGCTCTTGCATCCAGATAAGATCTCGGTGGCAGGAACCTGCAAAACAGATTTTCATATGATAGTAGCGTGCCGTGTGGCTACCGGCACAGTGAAATAGGTCCACTCCAAGTCTCCCGTCGTGGAAGGCGACTAAGGCTGGTTTTAGAGTGATGCGTTGACCAGCCCTAGCGACACGCGCGCGCTTGCAATTACACTAGAATGGTAGCAGCGTTTCAAAGTCACGCAGTTCACACGGGTTCACTATCCGAACGCATAACTTATTTTGGTATAAAAGTTGTTTCGCATAAAGGTATGTTACGCATACATTTTCCATACAAATTTTATGCGTAACATAACTTTATGCGAAATATTTTTATGCGAAACAACTTTTATACCAAAAAATGTTATGCGTTCGGATAGTGAACCGTTCACACGCGCCGTTCGTGAGACTCGCGCTGTCAGCGCTGGCAAAGCACGCGCGGTACGAGCTCGTCTACTGGCAGTTCGCGTTTCAGGGAGTCAATTTTTGAACTAATAGAATCAATCCACCATTTGTTGTGACGTCAGCACTCGGTTCGTATTCACATGTGAATAAAATCAACGAGCGGGCCTGTTTTTACGTATTTTTGAACCGTGCGAATATATTTTTTATTTTTCTTAGTTAAGTACCTTTGGTAGTTCTTGGTGTTCTTGGCTTGGTGGGTGGTACTACCAATGGTACCCAATGTGGCCCAATGGTACCTGTGGGACCCATGGGACCCATGGAACCCATGGAACCCTTGGAACCCACGGGACCCTTGGAACCCACGGGACCCTTGGAACCCACGGGACCCTTGGGACCCATGGAGCCCTTGGTACCCTTGGGACCCTTGGGATCCTTGGGGCCCAATTGGACCCATGGTACCCTAGGAACGCTTGGGACCCACGGGACCCTTGGGATCCATGGAGCCCATGGTACCCTTGGGACCCAATGGGACCCTAGGGACCCTATGATACCCTTGGGACCCAATGGGACCCTTGGGACCCAATGAGACCCTTGGGACCCAATGGGACCTAATGGGACCCTTTGGGTACCCTTGGGACACTTGGGACCCTTTGGGACCGATGGGACCTAATTGGACCCATTGGGACCTTATGATACTTATGGAACCCATTGGGATCATATGGAGTCCAAGAACCATTCGAATAAAGTTTCAAAAATAGAGCCAATTAAGATTCACCATGCGAAAGCTTAACAACGAGTGGTGGATCGATTCTATTGGTTCAAAAATTGACACCCTGAGTGACGCCGGTCAAACGCGCGCTGTTGAGACGCGCTGGTAACCGGCGCGTGCCGCCAGCGTCACTCTGAAACTAGCC
Source organism: Rhodophaea formosa (assembly GCA_963082605.1). Classification (NCBI taxonomy): domain Eukaryota; kingdom Metazoa; phylum Arthropoda; class Insecta; order Lepidoptera; family Pyralidae; genus Rhodophaea; species Rhodophaea formosa. Next base: position 6,029,712 of record OY720223.1, read on the forward strand.
TAAAAAAACACAAGCGTAATAAATCTTATAAACATCGTAGAGACTTCCCCAACCCGTTTGGCCAGCGTGAAGAGTATAGTCCAAATCCTCTGAAAGCTCTGTCTCTGGAAGTATGTACAGAGATCGTCATGCTTCTGCAGTGGAGACTTAAAAATACTTGATGATGATGGTGATAATAGTGTTAATGAGCATGGCTACACAGAAATATTTTTATCAACGCCTGATATTTGTCAAGTTTGAAAATCGATATTTTAGAACCTCCCAAATAAAAAAAGATATGTTTAGACATATAAGTATAAGTTATTAAAGTCATGCCAGCATACCAGGGTTTGTACCCAAAGGGTTAAAAACGGGATCCGATTCAAGATACTTCTATGTCGGTCTGTCTGTTACTAGGCTGTATCTCATAAACCGTGATAGCCAGGCAGTTGACATTTTTATAGATGATGTATTTCTGTTGCCGCTATAACAACAAAATATTAAGATATTAGGTCTGAAATAGATTCATTTGCCCATGTGTTAGCATTTTTCCTGTATGCGGTGGTGTGTCGTGCACGATAGCTTTTGAAATAAAAATTACGTGATGATTTTAATTAGCTTCAAAATTGCTTGAACAATTTTACTTTTCTAAATAGAAACGAGTGCCCGTTGCATTTATGCATTTTACAAGGATTGTTTTCAGCACTTGAATGAGAGTAATGAAAGAAATATATTATATGGTAACGGCAACTCACCTGCTATAATTAGCGCCTCCAAAGACAATGGGCACAACGTTGAACTCTAAAGGTCTCAGTAACTTCTCCGTAACATAATCCTCGTCAAAAGAATTCTCGAACGCCAAATAGAAATGATATTGGGCTTCCAGTAATTTATTACATTCTTTAGATTTTTCTTTAGGACATTTTAAGGTTAAAATGTTCAAAGGAAAAATCTGGAAGGTTCCACAGTTACCATATACATCAACGGAGAGATGATATTTTTTTAATTCTTTGTTCAAATTATCATAAGTACGTTTTCTTTCATCTGATCTGCAGTTGGAAATAAAAATGGCAGCCGCTTTAGTTTTATTACTTAATGGATAATCTATTACGTTTTCAGTATCGTTAAGCACCGCCGACCAATCCATGATTTTTTTGGGTCCGATTTCATTTCCTCCTTTATCTTGAATATGGATGTAAGGTATAGGGATATCCGAATCAAGTTTGAAAGTCGCTGTCCAGTTGAAGAAGCCATCAAAGACGGGATTCAATACTGGATAGTTACTACTGCTCTCCATGTTGACAAATAAGTATCTTTGGTGTGGCGAACGTTTCTCCGGGAGATTCTCAGGTTCAAGCTTGTGGCCCATGAAGGCTATGACATCGAAGTTTGTAATGTCGCCATTCAAGAGGCTCCTGTTAGTAGTGACGTAACAGTTGGTCATGGGGCAATTTCGTCTAATGAAACTCTCCTGGCCTTCTCCCCACCCTCTAAAAGGCGCGTAGTCTGCGTGTGACCATAGTAGTATGTACTTAATGTTCTCCTTTTGTTTTTTGTTGGAGTCACTAGAAATCACGTATAATGAACTGCACAGGCAACTGAATAGTAGTATTGCTTTCAACATTTTATTTGATACCACTGAAATAAAATAGACCTTTGTTAAAGTTTGCTTGTCGATATATTTTTTATGGTCAGGGGTTTTATCCTCAACTGCCAGTCTGGTGGTTGCAGGTACCGCTGTTTCCTCGTGATCATACTAGTTTGTCATACCGGTATGACTACGAGGATATGCTTATCCTCGTAGTCATACTATGGCTTTATCTTATTAGTAAAATAGTTTGGCATCCTCCTGTATATAAATTAAATTAAAAAAAAATTTTAATTCATTTATTTCAGATATCAAAGATCCATCCAATTTTACATTAGAAATACAATTTTAACTTAAAAGAAATGTCACAATAAGAAATACAAAATAAATTGAATTAATTATAATATTATGAATTGAATTATAAAATAATTCAATTATTTTATAATTCAATTTATAATATATATGTCGTGGCCATATCGTAGAATCGATCACTTTATGAAGTGATTGTCAATTTTATGAAATGGTCGCATTTCATGAAATGTTAACCTGTCTATTGGCCACATCATGATGTAGATTGGGCAGATCAATGACAATATATCGTTTAACGATATGTGCAGCCAAACGCGTGGCTCTTTCATGAAATGCTCAAGATTGTTTGATCATATCGTAAAATAGCTTCTTTAAATAACCGGTAGAGGCGCTACAAACGCTTTGTTTGTTTTGTTTATGTGGAAAGATGGCGGCCGCCGGCGAAAACCGCAGTGAAAATGTGAACATTATGTTGAATTGGTTATGTTTTTTTAATTTTGTGTTAGTCAGACGTAAAAAAATACAAATTGTTCTTAACATATTTTCAATTTTTGTTAATTATATTTCCTGGACATCCTATTTTACGATCCGGCCAAACGTGAATGACAATATCGTTAAACGTTGACGATTCAATGATCTGATCAAATTAAGTTGGCCACATCATAAAATGCCACCATTTCATGAAAATGTCAATCGTTTCATGAAAAGATCAATTCTACGATATGGCCACGACATATACATATAATATGGCATGGTATGGCATAAGTGCCCAGCCTCCCGCGGAATTATTCCCCAGAGATGCACTTTCCCCATAGAGACACTTTTGATTAAAATACGCTTTTATTTACCAGAGATACACTTTCGGCTTGTACACTTAAGAAGCCGGCGACCAATGAATTTCCCATACAAACTTAGTACCAAAATAATTTTTAGTTCGAGCATATTTCAACACAAATATGCTATTATTTGTATTAAGACAGTATTTATCTATGTTCCTGTTAAACTTTTTTTTTCAAAATATTAACGTACTTACATATATTTGCGTTTTAATTTCGTTCATTTTTACGACATTTTCGACATATTTTCCGCCTATTTGTTTTGTATTAAAAACTAAACCAATCATTATGTAATTATAATAGAAACACACCTTATATTGTCTAGTTACGCAATGTCTGAAAGAAAATGAAAATATTATCAATTTTCATTCATCATTTTTGGTATTCACAAATACGCTCAAATTAGTGAGAAATTTTGAACAGCCATCTAGCTGTTTCCTCTCGCACGGGGCGGACGCGGCGGCTGTGCGGGGTACGATACGCATGCGTAGACACAGTTTCAATGTGTGTGTGCGTTGGTGCCGTCGTTGTTCTTTTGATTATTTCAATAAACTGTTGTAGTTGTTGGTTTTCGAATTCTCGATAATGGACTTCGAAGTGTGGGATGTATCACACAGTAAGTAGGTACATATTTTTATCTGAAGAAATTAGAATATTAATCGAATCTTTTTTTTTCTTTTTGGGGTGTACGTCACCATAGTGACGTCATTGTTGAAATCCGTAATGGAAGACGCGACTTTTCATGGAAAATCGACTTGGGTCGTTTCATAGCTTTTCAGGGTGTAGATTTCGAAAATGACGTTAGTTTGAAATTCAAAATGGCGGACGCGTCTTGTCCTTCGAGCAACACGGCCTCCGTAAGGTCTTGTCACACAAAATCGACAAGGGTGTCGTTGGATAGGTTTCTTGAGGTGTAGATTTCGAAAATGCTGTCAGTTTTGGAATCCAAGATGGCGGCTGCGACTTTTTATGCAAAATCGACATGGGTACCGTTGTATAGGTTTTTCGGGGTGTAGATTTCGAAAATGACGTCAGTTTTGGAATCCAATATGGCGGACCCGATTTGTCAAATAAAATCGACATGGGTGTCATTGTATAGGTTTTTCGGGGTGTAGATTTCGAAAATGACGTCAGTTTTAGAATCCAAGATGGCGGACTATTTACACCCCGAAAATCCTATACAACGATACCCATGTCGATTTTGCATTAAAAGTCGCAGCCGCCATCTTGGATTCCAAAACTGATGTCATTTTCGAAATTTATATCCCGAAAAACCTATACAACGACACCCATGTCGATTTTATTTGACAAATCGTGTCCGCCATCTTGGATTCCAAAACTGACGTCATTTTCAAAATCTACACCCCGAAAAACCTATACAACGACACCCATGTCGATTTTATTTGACAAATCGGGTCCGCCATCTTGAATTCCAAAATTGACGTCATTTTCGAAATCTACACCCCGAAAAACCTATACAATGACACACATGTCGATTTTATTTGACAAATCGGGTCCGCCATCTTGGATTCCAAAACTGACGTCATTTTCGAAATCTACACCCCGAAAAACCTATACAACGACACCCATGTCGATTTTATTTGACAAATCGGGTCCGCCATCTTGGATTCCAAAACTGACGTCATTTTCGAAATCTACACCCCGAAAAACCTATACAACGACACCCATGTCGATTTTATTTGACAAATCGGGTCCGCCATCTTGGATTCCAAAACTGACGTCATTTTCGAAATCTACACCCCGAAAAACCTATACAACGACACCCATGTCGATTTTATTTGACAAATCGGGTCCGCCATCTTGGATTCCAAAACAGACGTAATTTTCGAAATCTACAGCCCAAAAAACTATGTCGATTTTGCACGTCTTCGATGAAGGAATGCACGCACACATTCTCACTATCGGCGCATGGTTAGCCGTCGGCCCGCTCGCGACGAATGAGATAGCGATATGTCCAACAAACTTAGGCGCTCGCCTCAAATTCGATTTGAGCGGGCGGTCCGCCGGCTTCTTAAATAGAAATATTTTTAGATGGAAAGCAAGACTAAATAAATCATTAAACTTAAGCTGTTATTCCTCACAGATACACTTCGGCGTATATATGTAGTTCAATACATTAATTGAAAAAAAAAAAAATGGAAAATTAAATTAATCATAATAAAACACATTATGAAATCACTCAACACTAAGCTATGTCAGATGCCTTAGGCAGCTCGAAAAATCTGACACCAATGTTGGCCACTTACACACTCAAAAAACAAACAAGTCAACACCATGGAATTGATGAGAGACGTTCTAAGCCACTGGTCGATATCTATTTTGTCGTCAACGAGATCTTCTACATACATACATTTATATTATGACGTCCTTATTACTAGGGGGTAGACAGAGCCGAAAGTCATAAGACTTGGCCACTTTTAGTGTAACAGTGGGCGTAAAGGTGGAATGCGGAATCAAAATAGTGATGGTTGCTAGCCGCATCGCCTATTGATGTGATTCCTTAGATTTTTGCCCTATCCCTTGACTGGCTTTCACGGTCTGCGCGGGAAGAAAAGCAGCTGGTATATTCAATGTTTTTTCCTTTCTCCCAAACCAGCATGGAAGGGTAAGATCTTCTACAATTTTACTAACGCGCAAGTCAATCAATCGATCGTTATTACGTTGTTTTCGTGAATCCTTCTGTATAAGTGTGTTTGTTTTTGTTTTTCGTATGTGTAAGTGGCCAACACTGGTGTCAGATTTTTCAAGCTGCCTTAAGGCATCTGACATAGCTTAACGACTGCCATCAACGATTATAGCGGGGACCAACGGCTTAACGTGCCTTCCGAAGCATGGAGGAGCTTGAGATATTTTTATGCTATTTGCGGTCATCCATCCAAGTAGGGACAGGGTGGTGCAGTGTTTCTGGCCGTAAAAACAAATCAAAGGCATCATGTTGTGTTTAATCCATTGTTTTATATAGTACTAGCAGTTACCCGCGACTTTGTCCGCGGTGACTTCAGGTTTGGAATGCGGGGATTATAAAATATGACGCTACAAAGCGGTAAACTAAACATATACCCCGATTTACCCCCTTAGAGGTTTAAAATGTTACTCATTATTTTTGTCGTTCTCAATTCACATGAAATTTCATACAAATATGTCCAAGGAATAAAAAGTTTTAAGTGAGTTATAAGAGGAATACGTGAGCAAAATTTCAAATTTCTAGCTCTAAGGGTTTGGCCTGCGCGTGATCTTTGATAATTGCCCATTTTTTAAGTATTAAAATGAATATAGTATGTTATTCTTAATATATAGACATATGCCATTGCGGACTGCCACATGCTCTCTGTAGACCTAAATAAGATACACAATTCCACCATACATTGTTTTGTTATATCTCAAAGGGTTTAGACAGCGTTTTCGTTGAAAGCTCCCAAACGGCTCATTTTTTTACGACACCTCCAACAAATATCGTTGGTATATACAAAAATGTATACAAAAACTTAACAAAATATATACTAAAACCTTCCTCGAAAACCACGCTATCCATTGAATAAAAACCGCATGAAAATCGGTTCGGTAGTTTTGGAGTTTATCGCAAACAGACAGATAGACAGACAGACGCGGCGGGGGACTTTGTTTTATAATATGTAGTGATTCACGAAACAAAGCTATTTTGTAATTGCTCAAAATGCTTTCAAAAGTCATTACTGCTTTTGGAAAATATTGCAAGGGTAAATACACAATTGATGTAGGTATTTGTTATGGATCAAGTTATTAATGTGGGCATTATTAAAAATGCCCGAGCATTATGAATAATGCATAGCTCTATCGGGCCAAGTGATTAATCACTTTTATTTATCACATTGCACGGGCATTATTATATTGTTATATGACAATTTAGCAATTTGATAATAAAGTAAATTTAATAAGGTATGGAAAGAAAAGCACGTATAACACATGGAGATGGGCGGCGGACAAATATTCAATTTTGATTAAATACTCAAAATTAATAAATATCCGCAAACAACCGTTATCACTGAGTATTTATCATAAACCAGTGTTGAAAACTATTTTCATACGGTGACTATTTATTTTTGCTCCCACCCTAGCGGATACAACTGAAGACCGATTCGATTATTTAAATAGCTAAACATTTAGTTTAAGTTAAATGACAATAATAATAAAAAAATATAGTCATTTAATATGTTTGTATTACTCTGCCCAAAAAGTAATGGACAATATGTATAATGCCCGGTCAATTTGATTATTTGAATAATTATTATCGAATTGCACGCAGATATTGGGCATTTTTCATAATGATCGGGCATTATGTATAAGGCCCAATATATCACTTGGTCCATAACATATACAACGAAACTAAGTACTCTTTTTTGCGCTTTTTGAGTTAAACCTAAACTACCAACGTGCAGAGTGTCAACTGGCGCCTCGGTACACCGTTACCGCCTACCTCACAACCCGCCAACACTCCATCGCCGCAGGACTTTCATATTCCAGGTCAATTAAATATTGCCAAGGCTCATCTGCGCGTAAAATTATTTTAAGTGCAGGGGTTTAGTGGAGTGTACGGCCTTCAAATTCACCTCACTCTCTTTTTCGGTGGCTCCAAGAAGTTTCAGTCGCAGTGGCCACACCCCGGTAAACCACTTTTGTAGGCTAAACCTGGAGAAGGGGACCACATCTATAAACACCTGTAGATTGATTAACGGATGATCCCCGTTCTGTACTTAAGTCTTCATCAAGACGGGACTATACCTTGCACTACTGATAGAAGCAGGATAATGCGGAACACCCCAAGGGTATTTGTCAGGTTCCATTTAGTGATTTATGGCCATTCGCTGCAGCCTAATCTCTGCCAATCGTTTCGGTCTTCTGGTCTATTGGACAACAGAGTGCAGGTGGACTTGTACCAGCGCAACTGCTTGTTCACCAAAAATAATTTCACGCGCAGATGACTGCACAACACAAACAACGAAGGTGATACTATTACTAGTATCAGACGACCCACTACCTTATGATTTCTCTAGGCAATAAAGATCATAGACAAATAATGGAATGAGGGTAAAAATGAAAAAAATTGTCATACAATTCCGTTTGAGTTTCTATTGGGGGCCACAAATTCAAAATCAAATGACATATGTTCTATGTCCTAAAATCCGTAATGGCAGTTTTTCGGCAGTAATAAAGTCACGATATAATGTCATAATGATATTTTTCCTCTTTGATCTTTGCTAATGTCCGGTACGGAGGCCGTGTTGCTCGAAGTTGCTAATGTAACGTAAATGCAAAGAGGTATAAAGATGCATGAAAAAGATTGATTGGGTCCGTGATTGTGTCTGTGATTGGTACATACGAATTACTTATCTTCAGTAATTGTTTTATATACAACAGTACCGAAAAGTGTGTAGCGGTGGTGAAGTCCGGAGTCCTCCAAATATGTATCTATGAGGACAAACTGGAAAGGTTTTCAAAAAGTGTATCTTATGGGAATATAAGCGCAGTTTTATTAAAAGTGTATGTATACGGGAAAAGTATGCCTCTGGGGAATAATTCCTCCCACGCTGCTACTTTCTCATCCCTTTTCCATCCAAACAAGTAGCTTCCCAAATACCGTTCTCCCAGTCCAACATACTTCCACCCGCTTAAATAAAGACCAAACAAACAGCGCTCACCAACTCAATTAATAATCAAAGTTTATGAGAGAGCGAAATTTAATTCTAGGACACAGAAGGAACGAGAAACAATTGCGGACTTTGTGAGGGAATTACACATATTGGCGGAAAAATGTGCGTACAGCCCGCTAAAAGAAGAGTTGATTAGGGATAGATTAGTAATAGGATTGAAAGATAGTCAGACTAGTGAAAAATTGCAACTGAAGCCTGACCTAACTTTAGGAGAAGCTATAATTATTTGTACGCACAAGAATTTAAGGAAAGAAGCCGCCAAATAGAAGAATTTCAAGTAAACAAGATGGAAAAAAATGCCAGATGGAATACAGGGAAAAAATGCTGGTGGTGCGGAAAATGGGGAATTAACCCAAAAGAAAAATGTCCAGCGGCAATGGCTTCGTGTTATAAATGCAGGAAGACGGGGCACTTTTCAAAATGTTGCCGAGATTACAAAAGAGTCAATATGACAGAGACTGGAGAAGAATTTCAGGTTAAAATGGAAACAAAACTAGGAGGGACTATTGAGGTATTAGAGTATATATAGAGAGAGTATAAATTTTTTGATTGATACAGGTGCGGACATAGTAGCTATTCCCAGCTCACTACTAAATAAAAGGTGTCAAGTGTGGCCTTGTGAAGAAATTATTCGGGGCCGATGGTAACCCATTGAAAGTTCAAGAGTATGTTAATATTCAGTTAAAATATTCGAGCTTTTGTAATAGATAATTTACAGTGCCCAATTTTAGGAAGGCCAGCTATTAAGAAAATGATATAATTCAGATCTTATTTCTTCGGAACAGATTGAGAAAGAATCTCCCGGAATTTTTGACAGTTTAGGTACATTTAATGATAAGTTTTCGATAAAAGTAATAGATAGCCCTACCCCTTTTTCCTTTTTTAGTCCTAGAGTTGTCCCGATACCTTTACTGGACAAGGTGAAACAAGAATTTAATAAATTGGTAAAGTTGGGAGTTATATGTCCTGTAGAGGAACCAACAATGTTTGTTTCGCCTATAGTAGTGGTGCCTAAACCGGATGGGACTGTGAGGATTTGTGGTGATTACACAGGAGTAATTTTTTTTCTCTATTTACCCATCGTGTGGGGTATCGTTAAAAAGGTCTTTGAAAAATATTATGAGGTTGAGAACACCATTTTTTGATTTAGGGATCCGTTTCCGAAATATTTGGTTTTAAAGTGCAAATTTTTGTTAGAGGTACGTGTCCCCCCCCTCTATCTGCTATACGGTTATATATGGATACGTGAAAAAAATTACAGCAGTAGTATATACGAGTATATACTGAAGTTGAAAGGTAAACTATCAGAGCTGGTTACTTAGTGCAAACTAAAAAGTTATAGGCAATCAACTTATAAAATGTACTGGCAAATGTAAAATTTCATTGAATCTTTATTGTTAGATGTTTTTGGTCGTTAAACTGTGAGGTGCGAGTGTAAACAGTGTGAACTCAAACTTGTCATTCGCAACTACGGAAAACTATACTGCGCGTAGCCCGACACGCACTTGGCCGGTTTTTTTTCTATTTTGGCAAAGGACTAAGACGTCAAGTTTTGCTGATTTATGATTTTAATAAATTATTAGCAGGTAGGTAATTATTTTTAATTCTAACTATACCAGAAAAATATTATTTGGCTCATCATAGTATTATTTTATTAAGTTTCATTCTGAATAATGAAATAAAAGCATTCCATTCATTTTATCGATAAATATCAAAAATTTACGTCCTTCGTAGGTAATAACTTCACTATTATCGTAGACTTTTAATGACTACGGATCCGTGCACCTGACTGACTGCGGATCTGAAAGGGGGACTTGGTGGAGATGGTAACTAATCTCTCAAAAATCATCGAATGTAGACTTGACAAAAATTACATCAATGATATTTATAGAGTAAAGAACCACAAGAAGGACGTAGACAACTCACCAATTGTTATAGAAAGGTCATAAATCATTCTAAAGACGGATTTTCTGAAACAGACCAACCTAAAACACAAGACCAATTTTTAATAATATATTTTAGGCATTTTAACATATTTTTTTAAGGCGTTTAGTTTTAGGGTAATTTTTCATAATTATTTAATATGTAATTAGTTTATTTTAGCGTTGACCTATTTTAATTAGATAATGGTTTAAAATTATAAATACATATATTGTAGCATAGATTTAGTATTTGTTAGTTTATGATTTATATTCTTATGTATCTGTGGTTATGTTATGACGGACATCAATAAAGGATTCTAGACCAAAGTAGTCATGGTTGCTGTTTTATTATTTGCTTAATGTTACATGGCGCAGTTGAGACATGGCTACTGGATATAATTTGCCATCCAAGCTGTCCCTTATAGGGAATATAAGTGAAAAATTTAAAAAGTTTAAACAATCTTTTAGTATTTACATAGATGCAGCAGGTCTGTTTGGTGCGGCAGAAAATTAAGTAGGAGAAGAGGCACTTGCCGTGTATACCACGTTAAAAAATGAAGATGCAAAGATCCTAGAAGCAGTCTTGAAATTATTCGAGGATTATTGCAACCCAAAAAAAATATATTGCATTGCAGGTATTTATTCTATAATAGGAATCAGAAAATTGGAGAAAACTTTGACAGTTTTCTGACGAATTTGATAAAATTAAATAATGATTGTAATTTCAAAAACAAGGATGAAATATTACGAGATCGACTCGTATTAGGTTCTAGTGATATTGAATCTCAGAAAAAAACTCAATAAAAAAGGGGACCCAACACTTGAATACGTAGTTTTATAATGGAAAACAAATCAGATGTAGATGCCGTCACAATGCCAAGAAACAAATCCACGCAAAAGGTTTGTTCAAATTGTGGGTACAACCATACCTACGGCAAATGCCCTACATACAACAAAACCTGTGTCAATTGTGAGAAACGACATTACTTTGCTAAAATGTGTCGCGCTGGAAAGGCAACAAATGAGGTAACTGTACAAGATGATTGCGATTACTACGTTGAAACTGTTACTTCTAGCATGATAGTTGACTCTTTAGCTTGGATTCAAGAGGTTATATTACCTGGAAATAACTCTGTTCAGTTCAAGCTTGATCCAGGAGCTGATGTCAACATATTACCTGAGCACATGTTTGAAAAAGTGTTTTCAGCTTACCCTGTACATTTGAATAACACAACTGCTTCACTTGAGAGCTGGAATGGTTTCAGAACCCCTGTCAAAGGATTAGCAACATTTGATATACAAGTAAATGGCAAGACACACCCGGAAACATTCTGCATTGCCGATAACAAAAACTCCATGCCTATTTTATGTGATACATGTGTGCGCTTGAATCTAGTAAAGAGAGTGTCGTCGATTGAAACGAAACAAGATAAAAAAAATTGGTTGATACTTAAAAATGAAGATCTATTTGTAGGCTTGGGTAAGTTCAGTGAACCATATGAAATAAAACTAAAGAGTGATGCAGTACCCACTTCTAAGCCTCCATATAGGGTTCCTCTGAAGTTAAGACTAAAGCTGCAAGAAGAATTGAAGCGACTGGAAGGTTTAGGTATAATTAGTAAAGTCACGGAGCCCTCAGAATGGGTAAATAGGTTAGTGTTAATTGAAAAGCCTGACAAATCCATTAGAGTTTGCTTAGACCCTAAAGACCTTAATAATGCAATTGTCACAGATTATTGTTTCATACCTACCATTGAGGATTTGTCAGCAAAGATTAAGAATGCTAAGTTTTTCTCTGTTTTAGATTTGAAGGATGCTTTTCGGCATATTTCTTTAAATGACAGATGCTCCGGATATTGTACGTTTTCAATTATGTTTGGGACGTACAAATTTATTCGTCTACCATTTGGTATTAGTATTGCTTCAGAGGTATTTCAAAAACGTAAAGTATAACTTTTCATTTTTAACGGACTTCATGTTAAAAGTTTTTATTTATCTTCATTTAAAAGCACGTAAAATAATTTTTATTTTTTTTAATACTTGCTTGCAGCTGTATACCCACAGCTTGGAACTCACATCTTATTTTGAAATATACAAATTGTGTCTATTTTTACCTGTAGCCTATTATGTTATATGTTATGTTATATGCTTATTGTTTATGTATTTGGTTCCAGCCAGCAAAGCACGCACTTGTTTCGCTTCCGCGCGCATACACACATCATACGTGCTACTGTAACATAAAAATATTGGGTTACTTTCTTTACAGCTGCACACCATTCTGATGGGTTTTTACGAGGCACAGGAAAAAGTGTTTGTCGGGCGACATCAAAGCAGTATTTTTGCAAGAAGGCACAAAGCAAGATATTAATGGATCTTGTCTGTATTTTCTATGGCTGATAGACTCCATATCGTCTTTCGTATTATAAGATAAATGTCAATTTAATTAAGCAAGCAACAAAAAATCACGTAAATAAAATACTTCGAAGTTTCGTGATCAACAAACACCGGGTGTCAAACTCAGTGATTGACATTGACACCACTGACTGTTGACGTATCAAATATTGATATAGTTTTAAAGTACCCAAGCAATGAAGCTGTTGCGTATTGTTCCTTAATTTGGCACCTACGCCCTTTTGTAACGAGCTGTTTTTTTATCATTTTAATGGTCAAAATAAATTTTAAAAAAAAGTTTTAAAAATACGTGTGCCTTATTTTTGTATCTTTTTTCAATCTAGCATATAATCTAGAGGGGTTTAGAAAATTAAATGTTGTCAATTGACAACATTTCATTTTTGAACCCCTCTAAATATTAAGTTAGATTGAAAAAAAAAAACAAAAATAGGGGACACGTATTTTTCCTGTTAATTTTTAAAAATGATTTAGCCATGAATTTTAATAATTAAAAGCTGCTCATTACAAAAGGGCGTAAATGCAAAGCTAGGCATAATACGTGAGCAGTTCATTTGCTTCGGTCGGTGTATAAAAATAAAGCAACAATATGTCAATAGTCAATCTGTCATTGTCATCATTTAATATGCCAGATAGTGTTTGTTTGAGATACAGGAAACTTCGAATAGTTTTGTACATGTTTTTATTGGATTTTGTGCTGTTAAAAGACAAAATGGAGTCTTGCAACCACAGAAAATACATGGTACAAGCTTACCTCGCACATTTATCGACCCACGGCCCACATCATGTAGTGCGCGTGTCAGCTCTTTTTGTAATTTAAATAACTTTATCTAACAACTAATTGAGATACTGTCGACTGGCAGCCGTGATACTATCGATTGGCGAGCCTGGATACTACCACCGAGAAAGGATCCGTCACACCCAGCCATCGCCATGTAACTTCAGCTACTTTCTCTGTGACGTGTTCTTGTATCTCCACACCACCACCTTCAACCCAGCAAGCAACAACATCATCTCTTCATGTATGGTGTTGGGCCTAACACCAAGTCCAGCACCATACATTCATGTTATCTTGCTTTGTACCTTATCCGTTGAGTAGTTTTAAAGATCTAAGCATACATAGGGACAGCCAGACAGCAGGAAAAGGCTTTGTTTTATACTATGAAGTGATAGTTTGTTTTATACTATGTAGTCATACTAAAAGAGTAAGATTTTCAATACGATACTGAATGTACGATAACATGACTGTACTTTTTTAATTATCCTTGTATTTTTTTCTAAATAACAGATTTTTGTATATAACATAGCGTTTATTTTATTACAAAGACACAAAAAAGTTAGTTTATTCAAGTTAACATCAGTACGTAGTTTCTTCATGAATCTTCGAAGCTGTTATTCGGCATTGTATCAATATGTGCCCCAGCATAGTAACTGCTTAACCTCTTGTGCATATTCTTCTAGCCTGTATTTCTTCTGGTGTCCCCGCAAATCTCCACAATAATATCAAATTTGCAATGTTTATGTACTCTGAGAATGAAATTTGGCACTTTAGTAATATGTATTTTATCTGTCTAGCCTTTCTTTGTTACTATAACTTATAGCTGACTTTCATTGAGTTTTCCATTCCTCTTTTTGCATTTTTTAATTTAAAAGATTATTTTTGGTACCAATGGTAAAGTTCACTGACCCATCTTTTCTAGTGTCTCCTTAGTTAATATAAATAAATCTCTCCTGAGCAACAACCACAGGAAGCTTGTGCTGAGCCCATTATTATAGGTCTGAGATGTCACAGAAGGTTTATCCATCAGTGTGTCTTAACGGTGGGATTGTTCGTTTGCAAAACCCCTCACTTGCCGCACAGTCATGACATTTTATACAAGATATAAAATAAATTCAAAGAAAAAACTGAATAATTTTTATAACCTCTTTCATTCAAATCAACAAACTTAAATGTCAATCACAAACTACGAAGAAGATACTATTACTAGTATCAGACGACCCACAGGCAATAAAGATCATAGACAAATAAGGGAGTGAGGGTGAAAATGAAAAAAAAAAATGCCATACAATTACGTTTGAGTTTCTATTGAGGGCCACAAATTCAAACTCAATTGACGTGTGTTCTATACCCTAAAATCCGTAAAGGCAGTTTTTCGGCAGTGATGTCAATGTCAATAATTCATTGACAAAAAATATTTCTTTTTTACTAGGTCGAGGCAACAAGCACGAAATTATGTTGCCCTGAGTTTCCAACTTTTGCATATATTAGAAATTATTTATTATTTCAGTAAATAATGTTCTAAAAATACTGAAAAAAATATTTATTATTTTGAACGCTAAGATCTCCAAATGGTTTTTTTATTTTGTGTCCTTGCAATGCACGGAAAGTGGTACATATATTTGTAAATCACTGAATAAAGATTTTTCTATTCTATTCTACATACACACGGAAGTATAATTAACACCTATATCTCCATGTACATATACTTATCTATAAATCTGAGATATATCTCCATGGTCCAATGTTATACTACTAATATATAATATCTGTGCTTTGTACATGGTCAGTTATATTAAAGCAAAAAAAAATATTCATGTCTGTGAATTTCTGTGAATTCTATTGCAGCCAGGATTATACTCATGTATGGTTTATTAGGGTTACGTAGTAAACAAGGAACCCTTATAGTTTCGCCATGTCTGTCTGTCTGTCTGTCTGTCCGTCCGCGGTTTAACTCAGAGACCATAAGTACTAGAAAGCTGTTATTTGGTATGGGTATGTATAATTATCATGCCAAAAAAGTGATAGAAAAATATTTGGAAAGAAATTTTTTTAGGGTAGAGGTAAAAGTAAAGAGGGAGTAATATTTTTTTTTCTATACAAACCCGTCGTATTGGGTATTGTTAAATAGGTCTTTAAAAAACATTGTGAGGTTGAGAAGACCACTTTTCGATTTAGGGATCCATTTCCGAAATATTTGATTTAAAAGTCCAAATTTTGTTAGAGGTAAGTGTCCCCCCCCCCCCTCTATCTGCTAAACGGTTGTATATGGATACGTGAAAAAAATTACAGCAGTAGTGATAGGTAACACATACTGAGGTTGACAGGAAAACTATCAGAGATGAGTAATAAGAACAAACTAAAAAGTTATAGTCAAACAACTTATAAAATGTACTCGAAAATGTAAAATTCCATACAATTTTCATTGTTAGATGTTTTTGGTCGTTAAACTGTGAGGTGCGAGTGTGAACAGTGTAAACTCAAAGTTGTCATTGTGTCACGGTGATTCGACTGACGAAACCCTACACTTCGCGTGGCCTGACACGCAATTGGCCGGTTTTTTCTTTAAAAAAGCTTGTTTTATTTTGGATGACAGTTTGTCATAAGTTGATAGCTACCACCTCGCTAGCACGTTGTACATATATGTCTCCATGATAGCTACTTACTTAAGAATTGAAATAGGGTTCGTGATGCGAAGGCAAGGGGTAGAGTTGAAGTTTGCCTTAGACAATTTTGCAAATTGATTTTAGTGAACTTTATAATATGAAATTGGTGTAGTTTGATGTTATTATTTTTAAAATAGTTAAAGTGGACTGATAAATGGAACGTAATAGATTTGCTACCAGAAGCTGATGCTACTTGGAAAAACTTTACCGTACAACACCGATACTTAGTATCTCATTATACTGGACATTGGCAGAATAACCACCAATTTCCACCGAAGTTTTATATTCATAAAACAGAAGAAAAAGAAGAAGTATTAAAATAAAATGACTTTAAATACTACGGTTTCATCGCGTTTATTACATTTTTAACTGGTTAACATTTAGACCATAACAATTGTGGTCTGTTTCAATTGTTTTACTATTGTGTCCCGCGCAGTGGTTAACACACCAGCCTACGACAAGGTGGGCATCCCGGGTCCGATCACCGGCCCCATGATGGAAAACGATCTTTGGCAGACTGGCTTGGGTCATGGATGTTTATCTATATAGGTTTGTCACTATGTATCTTTAATAAAATACAGATACAGTTGAGTCAATATCCTACGATATAAGTTTACAACTAACTGTGGGGCTAGCTCAATCTATTTCTATCGTTTTTTTATCTCTCTTGGACTCACAGGTGTTACCCTGTCCTTTGAAAAGGCTTGCGTATACCTATTAGATCCACCACGTAGAGGCCCTTTGGAAAAGTAGATGTCATGGTGGCTCCTGCCAGAACCCGTTCCTGGAAATATCAATGTATGATATGCGCTTGAACAGGCCTTAGCCGGTGAGGAAACTATTGCATTTTACGAAGAAATAAGTTGGTTATAAGATGTATTAATTATTATTATTTAGTTTGACCTGTGATGCGCATTGTAAGGTTGTAGTCCACTTTTTGGTACGATGATCACTGAACAACTGAGAAATTTGTTTGTTTAAGTGAAATTGGAAATATTCATCACAACAGTCGCATTCCACTTATCCGCTTTCAAAACAATATACCTATTTAAATGGTTTTTAAATAGCATTACAATGCTCGGTTTATTATTAAAATTGAAAATATGTGATGAAAAAGAATTCGCCACAGGTAGGATTTGAACCACGAGTCTTGGGTCTGCGCCCTAAGTGTGTTACCAACTACACCGTGACACCGTGACTTCGAATCACCGCGTCGAATTAATATAACACACTTAGGGCGCAGACCTAAGACTCGTGGGTTCGAATCCTACCTGTGGCGAATTATTTTTCATCACATATTTTCAATTTTAATAATATACCGAGCATTGTAATGCTATTTAAAAACCATTTAAGTGAGTAAGAGCTTTCTTCAATTTAATCAACTTTCTATTCATCTGATATGAATGAAGTAGAATACCACACTACTAAATAGTGGGTAGTATTGAAGAAATACGCATGCTTTGAATGCGTTATACCCTACGGGGTAATATGTGATGGGAGAATTCGACGCGGTGATTCGAAGTCACGGTGGTGTAGTTGGTAACCACTAACATACTTAGGGCGCAGACCTAAGACTCGTGGATTCGAATCCTACCTGCGGCAAATTCTTTTTCATCACATATTTTCAATTTTAATAATATACCTATTCATTGTTTTTATGTTGTTCAAGAATCGCAGTCTGCTCGGTACGTGTGATTTTGGAGAAATCGTCTTATTTCGAGTACAGCAACGTTTCGACAAAGTCATAATTCCTTTTGACGGTACCAACAATGTTGAAAACTATACTCTGGACGGTAAGTACATAAAAAGTAGATAGACAAAAACTAGACTTGAAAATTCAGCGACATCGGCAAGAATCACGCATTTTGTATGAAAGCACTCAGATCGTCATGCTCAACTGCTTTTTGTCAAGTTCCTCGGCGCAGCGGTCAACAAGCCAGCCTGCGACACGGGTGGTCCCGGGTTCGATCCCCGGTCAGGTCAAAATGCAAAATAATCTTATGAAGATTGGCCTGGGTCTTTGATGTTTATCTATACATGTAAGGCGCTTGTTTTTTTAAATCTATAATATGTTTAAATTATCAAATATAGTATCGTTGAGTTAGTATCCTGCGACACAAGTTTACAACTCTCAATTTGTGTGATATGTCCGTATATAATATTTTCTTATGTTTTCGCGATTTTTACTCATTTAAGTAATATTATTTTAATACGGTTTTTATCGCGTTAGGTGTATAAATAATGTAATAAACGCGATAAAAACCGTATGAAAATAATTTTATTTAAATAAGTCCCTATATATTTATATTTATGTAATTTATTTAAGTATATTTAACTGCATGTCTGGTGATTGAATTCTGGCATCGGGTACGCGCGCCGGCCTCTTAACCTGCTATATTCTCATCCCCAATCCATACGAGCAAGAAGCACCCCAAATACCTTCATCCCGTTTCCCAGTCAAACAAACTCCTACCCTTCCCTTGCTCTTAAAACTGATTCGCTGGGCAGCAGCGTCGGAACCGAGATAAGCCAAACAAACTGCGCTCACCAACGTCTGCCAAGCATGGTGAGTGCCTTTAGCAAACCCCCTTCAAGATGAAAATCCTTGAGAGAGGCCCATTTCAGCAGTGTTTCTTGTGGCTGAGAAGACGGTCCAGGTCACGGTGCGACCGCAGGTGTCAACTGCAGTAGTAACTTAAACTAAACTCTAAGACAACGGCCAGAGTCAAACATTTTAGCATTCTTCATTAAAATATGCAACGCCTGGCCAGCAAGCTTTGTTTTCTTTTGTTTTGCTTTATAATAATTTCATAATGTTTTCTTATGTTTTCGCGATTGTTACACATTTAAATAATATTATTTTAATACGGTTTTTATCGCATTTAGAACATTATTTATACACCTAACGTTTCGAGCACTTTACAGTGTACGTTGTCGCAGGTAGACTAAGTTGACATTTGTCGAGTATTTTATAAGAACTGCAAAATCTACCACCAGCTTGGGATACAGTCATCAATTTAATCAAATCTCTAGCTAAGCAGAAGACTGCAAGACCTTCAGACACCGTGAACTAATACTGCGTACATCCGGAACGTTATCAACAAATATTTTAGGTGGTAGATTTTGCAGTTCTTATAAAATACTAGACAAATGTCAATTTAGTCTACCTGCGACCATGAACATTGTAAAGTGCTCGAAAAGTTAGGTGTATAAATAATGTAATAAACGTGATAATAACCGTATTAAAATAATTTTATTTAAATAATAATTTCACTTACAAAAAACTTACATAATTGTTGTACCAAAACCGTTAACCACAATATAACTATATTATATTGTAACTAAGATGAGAGTGTAATTTCAAAAAATTCGCCAAGCGCGTATTGAACTCGCCCATGAAAGGTTCCGTAGAAGCAAGCTTAGTTTAGCTTAAAAACCTCTATAATTTTTTGCCAGCAAGATAATTTTGTTTTTCATAGTATTTTTATGAATGACAAAGTTATTTTTGCGGTTTATGAAAAAGTGCTATATTTCAATAAGTTGGTTTTAGTACTGATAGTTTTCCGTTCAACTTCGTTTGATAAAAATTTGCACTTTAAAACCAAAAGTTTCAGAAACGGATTCCTTATTCAAAAAATGGTGTTCTCAACCTCATTATATTTTTAAAGACCTATTTAACAATACCCCAGACGATGGGTTAGTAGAGAATATAATAAATTACTCCTAGTTGTATGTATTTGTATGGATTGATGTTTTTTCAAGTTTCTTTTCTATCTTTTTTTTGCCATTACTAATATACATACTCATACCAAATTACAGCTTTCTAGTACTTATTGTCTCTAAGTAAAACCGCGGACAGACAGACAGACAGACATGGCGAAACTATAAAGGTTCCTTGTTCACTACGGAACCCTAAAAAAGAACAAAATTCAGAAATCAAAAGAAAGTATATCCGTTATAATAAAATGTAAGTGTTTATATATTAAAAAAGCCTACAAATAATAAATATGTAGACACATTGTCCACAAGATTGGGTCCAGCCACCATTTAATCAAAAAATAAAAAAATTGGTTGAATTATCTCTATGCGGCATAGTCGCTCGTCCAGAGGCTGAACCCAGGTCTACGTAGAAAACAACTCGATCAATTTCTGAGTTGCCGTGTATTTAAAAGTTGACCTACTGGTGGCAAATATATCAATATCATTAAACTTGTCGTTGTATGATTTAACTATTCTATTTAAGGCCGCACTCTAGGCACAGTAGCGACGCCAATCATTTTATTCCTAATACTTTACAAATAGAAAGAAATTCAAGAACGTAAGTCATAATAAGCCTTAGTAAATAACCTGAAGTATTTTCGATGCCATACTAGCAACTACCGGACTGGCTGTTGAGGATGAAATTCCTGACCAAAAAATTTATCGACCAGCAAACTTTAACAAAGGTCCTTTTTATTTCAGTGCAATCAAATAAAATGTTGAAAGCAATACTACTATTCAGTTGCCTGTGCAGTTTAATATACGTGATTTCTAGTGACTCCAAAAAACAAAAGAAGAAGAATAAGTACATACTACTATGGCCACACGCATACTTCCCGCCTTTTACTATTAGGAGAAGAGGTCAAAAGAGTTTCTTTAAACGACATTGTCCCATTAACAACTGTTACGTCACTAGTAACAGGAACCACTTGAATGGCGACATTACAAACTTCGATGCCATAGCCTTCAAGGGCAGAAAGCTAGAAGCTCACAATCTCCCGAAGAAACGTTCGCCACACCAAATATACTTATTTTTCACCGACGAGAGCAGTTCTAGGTATCCAGTACGGCATCCCGTCTTTGATGGCTTCTTCAACTGGACAGCGACTTTCAAACTTGACTCTGATATCCCGATACCTTACGTCCATATTCAAGATAAACGAGGAAATAAAATTGGACCCAAGAAAATCATGGATTGGTCGGCGGTGCTTAACGATACTGAAAACGTAATAGATTATCCATTAGGTAATAAAACTAAAGCGGCTGCCATTTTTATTTCCAACTGCAGATCAAAGAGAAGAAATAGAGCTTATCGTATGTTGAACAAAAACTTAAAAAAATATAATCTATCCGTTGATGTTTATGGTAAATGTGGAACATTAAAATGTCCAAAAAAAACATCTCGCAACTGTGATAGTTTACTGAAAGCTCAGTATCATTTTTATTTGGCGTTCGAGAATTATTTTGACGAAGATTATGTGACCGAGAAGTTACTGAGACCTTTAAAGTTCAACGTTGTGCCCGTTGTCTTAGGAGGTGCTAATTATAGTAGGTGAGTGGCCGTTACCATATAATATATCTCTCTCTCTTTCATATCTGTCATTCAAGTGTTAAAATAATCCTTGTAAAATGTAGGGATTAGGCTTGCTGGCCCGTACCTATCGGATTGAAAGCTAATACGCTCCCAGTTTTATTTCGGTTTTAAAAGTAAAAGTCATGTGTTAAACTATCGCATCTAATCTAAATTGTACCTTAATGTTAGTCAAGTGATTGAGTGCAGAAACGTTGTGAAAAACTATTAAATAAAAGTGCAAAACCCATACTAAAATTATTATGAAAACGAAAACTTATCTAAAGACAATAAATAAACGGTTGCTGTGACTCAGATCAGACCATCCAACCACC
This sequence comes from Rhodophaea formosa, assembly GCA_963082605.1. Taxonomy (NCBI): domain Eukaryota; kingdom Metazoa; phylum Arthropoda; class Insecta; order Lepidoptera; family Pyralidae; genus Rhodophaea; species Rhodophaea formosa. The sequence continues at coordinate 6,051,571 of OY720223.1, forward strand.
GCTCGGCGTTTGAAAACGCCCGCCCCCGTGCCGCTACTAGGGGCCAATGCCCGTCGCCGCCGCTGCAGCTGACATTGAACTGATCAATTTAATATCTGCCTCAACAAAATGCCTAACAACGAAAAATTCTGTGCTGCAAGATGTAACCAAAACCCCAAGAACGGAAATATGCTAAAGTGTATTGTATGTCGCGATGAGTATTATTATAATGTCAAAAGATTTATAGTTTCCGTTTACATTTCGGTCAATTTTCATTATGTCATTCGAATAAATATTTTTTAATTCCGATTTAAATAGGTGCATGTTTTTCATTAAAAATACTTTTTTCTTTTCTCCACGTTAGTGGTTTGTCTTGTATCAGTAAGTTGAGCTTTATCGTTATACTTTAATGGATTCAGAGAAGCCGTATAAAAGCACTTCAGTTCGTTTGATATGTTCAGTAAAATTTAATGTTTACTTTAAATGTTTGCGCGATTGTTACACATTTAAAAAACATTATTTTAATACGGTTTTTAATGGTCTGTGACAACGAACACTGTAAAGTGCTCGAAACGTTAGGTGTATTAATAATGTAATAAACGCGGTAAAAACCGTATTAAAATAATTTTATTTAAATTTGGTAAAAAAAATTAAAATTTGGTCAGTTTCAGCAAAACATGTTTTTGTTATCCGTGTTGGTTCATTTTTATGATGTTAAAAAATATATTCAGCCATTAAATAGAGCAGCTTTTTACATTCCAAATCATTGTATTCATCCTCCGATTATAATAGCTTTTTATTGTACTTTTTGTAAGACGTTATAAAATGTGTTCTAACTGTATCAAAAAACCATCAATTTGTTTGTCGTTCTAATACAAAGATATTAAAATTATCTTATAAATAATAAATTCTACGGCGCACAGTTCAACAAGATAATCAACAGACATGTATCCGTTATGTCCTGTCGGTTGATGTATTCCATATCGTTGCGCAATAAATGCACACCCCACCATCGTTGTAGTTTCGCCGGCAGTATGCACTTGCAACTTGATAATTACGGAAGTGTATGAGTTCCAGTTTTTCTTTTGTCAAATGCGTTTCCGCTATGCAGCAAGCATGATTGGATTTTTAGTTATTTTCTTAAATAGTTTCAAAAATAGTTTGTTTATTCCATAACCTTTGCATGTTTTGGAAAATACTGGATAACTCGTTTGTGTTATTTTTATTCGCGAAAGGAATAAAAGGAATTTCTTGTGTGATCACGGCATAAGCTGGAATTTGGATTTGTAGTAGCTTGTTGAGGAGTTATATTTCCAGGTTGAGTTAACCTACGTGTATTCAGTTGCGACGATAAGTAGATGGTGTTACTCGTGCGGGTCATGTTTATAGTTGTTGTATGTGAACTTTTTCGTCAGTTTTATTTCGTCAAGTGTTTTACCGTCGAGTAGTTTGGAGACAAACAGTCCGGTGTTTCTAAAGTACTTAACATTATTTAGGATAGGATGTAGGGAGTCACACGTTTGCTAATTAATTCCACGCGTAGTGGTCGTCGGGGACCTTTTATTCCAAGTCGTCGAATTTCTTCTATGTAGCCTGTAAGGTCTACGTGTAATAATTCTTAAAAGCGTTTATTACTCTCTCTTTGATTTCGTACCCTAATTCACCTTGGTATTCGTAAAGTCCATAAAGCACGAATGTGTTTGAGTTATTTGTAGTAATTTCCGGCTTGTTCATACAGTGTGATGTAGATACTCTTACTTTAGCGGTAATTCGTCGTTGTAATTCTTGTCTTTCTGAAATTTCTGGTTTTCCATATCTAAATCTTAACTTTATCATTAAAGTCTTGAATCTTTTTGTCCTGTTCATTTTGGTCTTATGAAGGTTGTCCGTTTGTTGGGTAAACTCGGTATTTAGTTTTAATGCGGCGGAGTTTATTTCGCTAGTCAATATGGTTTTGATGTCTAATAGGATTGACTTTGTTGTTTGCTCTTATGTAGTTGATAGTAGGCGAATTATACTTTCTAGTGTTATTTTATTTAAGTCACTGTCATTTAAATAAATAAATAAAAATAAATAATAAATAAATAAATATATACGGACAAATCACACAGATTGAGCTAGCCCCAAAGTAAGTTCTTAAGAAAGACTTGTGTTATGGGATACTAACTCAACGATACTATATTTTATAACAAATACATATATAGATAAACATCCAAGACCCAGGTCAATCTGAAAAAGATCGTTTTCCATCATGACCTGACCGGGGATTGAACCCGGGACCCCCGTGTCGCAGGCTGGCGTGGTAACCGCTGCGCCACGGAGCTCGTGGCCATTTCTATTTAGGCTTTTAGTCTGTTTGTGTTTTGCTTTGGTGTCTAGAGATGTGAATGTATTTCCTATTATACTTTGGTTAAGTGTAATACAAATGTCAATCAAATTCTTCAATTAACATATTTGTTTCATCCAGTAGGAACTGGTTTTGAGAGTGTTATAAGTTTTATTGCGTTTTGTGACATTCTCGCATTTAGGCCAGCGCCAAGAGTGTATGAGAAAATGTTTATTTGCCGTGAAATAGGATGTAGATATGTTTGAGCAAACATAATTAAAAATATCCTTGAAAAATCTATCCCTAGAAAAATTATTAAAATAAAAAGAAATAAGAAAAAGTTTTGGCAAACCAAAGGAATTAAAATTTCATGCAGATATAAAAGAAAACTCAAAATATTGATGAATAGCACAATAAGCGACATTTTTAAAAAAATACTGTACGAAAAGTATGAAAAAACATTAAAACGGGCGGTAATAAAATCAAAAAAACTTGAATACATTAGGCAAGCAAGAACTTAAAAAATATAATAAAGACTGTATGGCATATAATAAAAGAGCGAACGAATAAAAATACACAGACAACCTACCAAAATATGGGATTGAATATCCACAATAATATAACGTCGGAGCCTGAGACTATAGCTGGTATTTTTAATTTTATTTAGAAGTTATTAAAAATTGTTCGTGTTTACAGATTTCCTTTTATTAAATTCAGCCTGCAGAGCTAACGATATAATTTTGTTGTTATAGCGGTGTATCCGCGCGTATCTAGATACTCTTTGGATTAGGTTTTCTGATGTTAGGGATGATAATCAAAAGCAAAAGTAAACGCAGTGATCTAGTTCAAAGTGGAAAAGCGAGTATATTGTCGTTTAAATTTACATGAGTCAGGGAATAAGGTAGTGGAAATAATTTGACCAATCAAACGAGTCTTCCGTCAGGGGCTCCACCGCAGCAGTGTTGCCATTGCGTTAACAAGCGGCAACAGAAATACGTCATCTATAAAATGTCAAGTTTCGCTTTCACAGTCGAGATACAGTCTAGTGACAGACAGACAAACATCGAAGTCTCGTGAATAGTGTCCAGTTTTTACCCTTTTGATACGGAACCCTAAAAACAAATATATAAGACCTTCAAAAACTTGTATAAATCTAAATAATTCTTTTTCTATTTGGGAGGTTCTAAAATATCGATTTTCAAACTTGGCAAATATTAAACGTTATTAAAAATGTACGTATGTAGCCATGTTCATTAACACTATTATCATCATCATGATCTAGTCTTTTTTAGTCTCTGCTGTAGGAGCATGATATGAGCATGTAGTAACCAGAGCACTCAGAGGATTAGGCCTATTATATTCTCCACGCTGGCCAGACGGGTTGGAGAAGTCTCTATGATGTTTATAAGATTTGTTAAGCTTGTGTTTTTTCAGTCGCCCAAGCTTCTACAACGGGAAGACTAGGAATGGTCCTATTCTACTCTGCCGGTAACCACATGGCACGCTACTATCATAAATATACTATCATAATACACCAGGTTTGTGCATGGTCGACTGACGGTGTCACCTACACAAAGTGATGATGATGATGACTATCATAAATTTGTTTTGCAGGTTCCTGCCACCGGGATCTTATCTGGATGCAAGAGCCCTCTCATCCTCAGCACTAGCTAAAACCATGGCGGAACTGATACGCTCTCCTGAGAGCTACAAGCAATTCTTCAAATGGCACAGGCACTACACCTACAAACATCCTGGAAATAAGGATGTTTGCCTAATCTGCGCCAAACTTAATGATCCCAGTTTGCTGGCCACTCATAAAGTCTATCACAAATTCAGGAAATGGTGGCATAGCCACTAGATCTTTGAATAATTAAGAGTAATAGTTGTGATTAAAATGACCCATGGATATTTGTTGTACTGAAAGAGTCTTTAAGGTATAGGAGATATTCAACTCTAAATTTAAAAATAAAACATGACTGCCCTAGAAAAATATTATAGCCTATGTCTTTCGGGATAGTGTAAGGATTTTATACATGATACATTGAATAATATTGGGGAAGTCAGAGGAATGGTGTAAATTCATACATAGGTATAACATGAACCCTGAAAAAACTCCTCTCCTTTCTTGGTTCGTTAAGCTAATTCTAGAAGCCATCCATACACGACACCATGCTAAATCAGGGAAAAAATATGAGACCGACTATCCTCTTGAAATAATAGATCTCAGTTGTTCGATCATGGGACAACTCAAGAGTAGAATTGGGCTAGACAGGGTCGCTCAGGATCAAGATCAAGATGTGATTATCCAGTGTAGTGTATCAATTTTTCTTATCGTAATGTTTATTATATATTTGTATTCTTGAACCTTATAATTAGGTCCTTACCTATGAAATTGGCGTTTTCTATGGAGAATTTCAAGCAACTTGAATTTTCATACTAACCTTTTTCAGTATTATTTTTCGTTTGATAAATTCAACAAAAATTAAATTTTGCACGTAATTACGGACAACATTAAGCCAAATTTAAACATTCTAAAATTTACAAAAAGTTAGAAAAATAATAGTAATATGGCTAATTTTTTTATTAAAACTGACAAACCTGAAACGAGTGCTTTTTATGAGTATTTTCCAATAATTAAATAAACAAAAACAAAAAAACGCCAGACGCGAATGATACAAGAGCCACATTAACGCGCCGACGGACGACGATCTCCCTGACGTGGACGAAGACGAAATTGGGAGGGCTCTCAAACAGCTAAAGAATTGGAAGGCTCCTGGTGAAGATGGAATTACTTCCGAGCTTCTCAAAGCAGGAGGGAAGCCAGTAGTGAGACAGCTAAAGAAGCTATTCAATCCTGTCATAGCCAGTGGGACTACTCCGAAGGCGTGGAGTGAAAGTGTGGTGGCTTTATTCTTCAAGAAAGGTGATAATACCGGTAGTTGCCTAATGTTAAGATCACATAAAATTTGTTACCAATGATACTCATTTCTATCTAAAAATACTATATACAACTTTTTAAATTTGATATCGATTCGTTAAGTGATCTTAAAGCTTCTTTAAAGCTGGACGAATAGGACCATTTTTAAAGTATGAAAATCTTTAATTACAATTATACTGTATTGTAGTTCGCTAAATTTATTGCAACTTTTATTATGAAACCACTACCATAAACGAAATATTTCGTATGGCTACCAAACAAAGTTCTCACGCCACCCATACAAAATACTAGCTTGTGACGTCACAAATATGTAGGCATTTAGCGGCACGCACGTCTAAAAATTAACGTCTAAAAACATGTGACTTTAAAACATTTATATCTTAAAGAGTTTTTTGTTTAGAAATGTATTTCTGTCACTATTGTGTTTATTTTTGACAGGTATTTACATAGCAACACGAAAAATTTTTTAGTCAACATGCCCATTATAGACCAATCGCGCTCCTAAACCACATCTATAATCTGTTCTCGAGAGTCCTCACAAACCGTCTCGCCACAAGATTTGACGCCTTTCAGCCTCCGGAGCAGGCTGGGTTTCGAAAAGGCTTTAGTACCGTGGACCACATTCACACAGTGAGGCAGGTGATAGAAAAGTCGCAGGAGTATAATAAGCCACTGTGTCTAGCATTTGAGGATTACGAAAAAGCTTTCGACTCCATCGAAACCTGGGCTGTTCTGAAATCCTTGCAACGATGCCAAGTTGACTGGCGGTACGTGAAGGTTCTGAGGAGCCTGTACAGTATGGCAACGATGTCCGTCCAAGTACAAAACCATAAAACGAAACCGATCCAACTGCTCAGAGGAGTGAGACAGGGAGATGTTATTTCTCCAAAACTGTTCTCCAACGCATTAGAAGATGTCTTCAAAACGCTGGACTGGATCGGATTGGGCATCAATATCAATGGCGAATATCTCAGTTACCTCCGTTTTGCCGATGACATTATTATAATGGCAGAATTTATGCAGGATCTGCAAAAAATGCTGCAGTCTTAATGAAGCCTCTTTGTCGGTCGGTCTCAAGATGAACTTGGACAAGACTAAGGTCATGTTCAATGAGCGTATCACTCCAGAACCGATTTTGATCAACGGTGAAGCGCTTGAGGTTGTTCAAGAATATGTCTACCTCGGGCAGACATTGCAGTTGGGTAGAGACAACTTCGAGCGCGAAATCGCTAGAAGAGTGCAGCTGGGCTGGGCAGCATTTGGGAAGCTGCGTCATATCTTTTCGTCGCCACTACCACAATGCCTTAAGAGCAGAGTATATGATCAGTGTGTCCAACCCATAATGACTTACGGGGCTGAGACATGGAACATGACGGTGAGGCTGGCCCACCGATTACACGTCGCTCAGCGAGCTCTGGAAAGGTCTATGCTCGGTATTTTACTTAGGGATAAAATCCGGAACGAAATCATCCGTCACAAGACTAATGTCATGAATATAATCCAGAAGTGTAGCAAGCTGAAGTGGCAGTGGGCTGGCCACATCTGTCGTAGGACCGATGAACGTTGGAGCAAGTGGGTTCTCGAATGGAGACCACGTCTCGGAAAACGTAGTGTGGGGCGTCCCTCTGCTAGGTGGACCGATGACCTAAGAAAGGTCGCTGGTAGTGGCTGGATGAGGAAAGCAGAAGATCGCACAATTTGGCGTGCCCTTGGGGAGGCTTATGTCCAGCAGTTGACTGCAATAGGCTGATGATAATGATGAAAAAAATTAATGCATGCAGAATGTTATTGATATAGGCTTCTTTCAAGTTTAAATAAAAAAAAAAAACGTGTTTACCTAATAATTATTGTCATTAGGAACAAAATGGCATGCGCAAAAAAAATGCCAATTTCATAGGTAAGGACCCAATATTAAGAAAACAATCTTATACACCAATGACTATAGAAAAAACTCAAATACCGATTTTATTCTTGTTTTAAGAGGGGCAAATGACAGAAATCTGATAAAACTCCAATCATTATTTTAATATCATTAACACTAACGTGAAATAAAGACATTAGATATAACAACGGGTCACTCACGTGCTATTTGTCGGGATTGCCGACTATAGTTTCGGACTCGTCAGGAGTCCATTTTCAAGGCGAGTGCGGGACGCGCGGCGGTGGGTCCCGAACTAACCGCTCGCGGCGCTTCGCCCGCGCAGCGGCTTGCGCCGCCCTGGCGGAGGGGGCACCAAGCGAATCAGTTCCGGGATCCTGGTGTTGCGTAGTCACGGAGGTAATGGATCCTATCTTTTCATCGTCGGTGTCTGGTGACGGTGCGTGCGGTGCGTGCGTGTGGAAAGAGCTAATCGTATCGGCCTCTACTGAGTCAATGTGCTTCCGGTAGTTTATCATACAATTTTATACAACTGCAGTAGCAGTTGGTGTGCGCGTATTTTGTCCGTATAATGGGAAACAATAACTTATTAGGAAATCGAGATTGTTTAGAGTGATTGCTAAAATCATCCGCCAACTTGAATAAATTTTGATGTAACTTTACAAAAACACAGAATTCAAATATGTATGTACAAGAAACTGTCAATAAATTCAGTTTCCAAAACAGTGGTGCATATGAAGTCCATGGCGGGACTCCGCATATTGCGCGCACGCACTGTTTCTGCACTATGAACACTCTATTAATATCAACTGAATTGCCCCATATTGGAATACCATATTTAATGTTGGAGTTGACGTACCCGTGATAAGCTGTTAGTGCCTTTTAGTAATTTTGAGGGTCCTTAGTAAACAAGGAATCCTTATAGTTTCGCCATGTCTGTCTGTCTGTCCGTCCACGGTTTTACGCAGAGACTTATAAGTACGAGAAAGCTGTAATTTGGTATAGATATGTATATTAATTATGCCAAAAAAGTAGTAGAAAAATCTTGAAAAAAAATTTTTTTCAGGGTAGCTCCCATACGAGTAAAGTGGGGGAGTATTTTTTTTTCTCTATTAGCCATCGTGTGGGGTATTATTAAATAGGTCTCTAAAAATATTGTGAGGTTGAGAACACCATTTTTAGGGTTCCGTAGTAAACTAGGAACCCTTATAGTTTCGCCATGTCTGTCAGTCTGTCTGTCTGTCTGTCTGTCCGTCCGCGGTTTTACTCAGGGTCTATAAGTACTAGAAAGCTGTAATTTAGTATGAGTATGTATATTAATCATGGCAAAAAAGTCGTAGAAAAAAAACTTGAAAAAAAATTTTTTTTTTGGTCCCATACAAGTAAAATGGGGGAGCAATTTTTTTTTCTCTACTTACCCATCGTGTGGGGTATCGTTAAAAAGGTCTTTGAAAAATATTGTGAGGTTATGAACACCATTTTTCGATTTAGGGATCCGTTTCCGAAATATTTGGTTTTAAAGTGCAAATTTTTGTTAGAGGTACGTGTCCCCCCCCTCTATCTGCTAAACGGTATAAAATGTACTGAAAAATGTAAAATTTCATACAATCTTTATTGTTAGATGTTTTTGGTCGTTAAACTGTGAGGTGCGAGTGTGAACAGTGTGAAATCAAAGTTGTCATTGTTGTGTGTTGTCATTTGCAACTACGGAACCCTATACTGCGCGTGGCCCGACACGCACTTGGCCGGGTTTTTACGATTTAGGGATCCCTTTCCGAAATATTTGGTTCTAAAGTGCGGTTTTTTGTTAGAGGTAAGTGTGCCCACTCTATCTGCTAAACGGATAAATATAGATACTTGAAAAAAAATAATAATTGAAAAAAATAAGTTGAAAGGAAAACTATCAGAGCTGAGTACTAAATACAAACTAAAAAGTTATAGGCAACCAACTTATAAAATGTAATCGAAAATGTAAAATTTCATACAATTTTCATTGTTAGATGTTTTTGGTCGTTAAACTGTGAGGTGCAAGTGTGAACAGTGTGAACTCAAAGTTGTCATTCGCAACTACGGAACCCTACACTGCGCGTGGCCCGACTCGCACTTGGCCGATATTTGATTTTTTTTGTCTTGCCAATCTCTATAATGCATAGCTAAATCTTTTTAATTTCGTACATATGCTCTCTATAATGCTGGTTCCATGTACATTGATTGTCAATAATAATACCCAGAAATTTAATAACTTTCGCTTCCTTAATTTAACCATTTGTAAAGGCAACATTTAATTCAGTTTGGTTTTTTTTTATATTATAGAACCAAAGATATTTAGTTTTATCAATATTCATCAACATCATCATCAGCCTATACTCGTCCACTGTTGGACATAGGCCTCCCCAATTGCACGCCATCGAGATCTATCTTCGGCTGCTCGCATCCAGCTTCTACCAGCCATCCTGCGCAAATCATCACTCCACCGTGCCTGAGGACGTCCTACACTACGTTTGCCGAGACGTGGTCTCCACTCAAGAACTCGTTTGCCCCAACGGTTATCGGTTCTGCGGCTAATATGGCCAGCCCACTGCCACTTCAGCTTGCTAATCCGGTGGGCTATGTCGATGACCTTGGTTCTCTGCCGGATCACCGGATCATTTCTGATTTGATCCCGCAGAGAAACGCCGAGCATAGCCCTTTCCATAGCCCGCTGAGCGACCTTCAACTTGTGAGCCAGCCGTGCCGTTAGTGTCCACGTTTCGGCTCCGTATGTCATGACGGGTAGGACGCACTGATTGAAGACTTTTGTCTTTAGGCACTGTGGGATCGACGATATGAAGACCTGACGTAGTTTCCCATATGCAGCCCAACCTAGCTGAATTCTTCTATTCACCTCGCTCTCGAAGTTGTTTCTACCTAACTGCAATGTTTGACCGAGGTATACATATTTTTGAACAACTTCGAGAACGGCACCGTGTACTGCAATCGGTTCCGGTAGTACATGTTCGTTGAACATGACCTTGGTTTTATCCAAGTTCATCCGTAGGCCGATGCGTATAGAAGAATCAGCCAGGTCATTCAGCATCTGTTGTAGGTCCGGCAGCGTTTCTGCCACGATGACGATGTCGTCAGCAAATCGCAAGTGAGAGATGTACTCGCCATTGATGTTGATGCCACGTCCTTTCCAGTTCAGCGTCTTAAACATATCCTCCATAGCATTTGTGAACAATTTAGGAGATATTACGTCTCCTTGTCTCACTCCTCGATGCAACGTTATGGGACTTGTCTGCTGATTCTGTACTTGGACGGACATGGTGGCGGCCTCGTACATACATCTCATCACTTGGATGTATCGCCAATCTACTTGGCATCGCTGCAGGGACTCCAGAACGGACCAGATTTCAATCGAGTCAAAGGCCTTCTCATAGTCCACAAATGCTAGTCACAGGGGCTGATTATACTCTTCGGTCTTCTGTATAATCTGCCGCACTGTGTGGATGTGGTCTATGGTGCCGTATCCGCTCCGAAACCCAGCCTGCTCCGGTGGTTGGAATTCGTCAAGTCTTCGCGCAAGACGGTTCGTGATCACTCTTGAAAACAGCTTATAGACGTGGCTTAGAAGGGAAATGGGTCGATAGTTCTTCAGCAGGGTTTTGTCTCCCTTTTTGAAGAACAGGACGACTACACTCCTACTCCACGCCTGCGGAGTTCTCCCTTTAAAGAGGACAGCATTAAAAATTTTTTGGAGCTCCCTCAGTACGGGTGTACCTCCTGCCTTTAATAAATCTGTTGTAACGCCATCCTCTCCAGGGGCCTTTCCATTTTTAAGCCGTCCAAGAGCGATCTCGATTTCGCCAATGCTGATTTCTGGCAGGTCTTCAGTGAAATGGCGTGTTAATGTGGCTCTAGAATCCTCATTTTCGGGATCATGTCGAGATGCATGCGAAGCGTATAACCGGCCATAGAAGTTTTCCACCTCTGAAAGGACTGCCGGCTTCGAAGCAACAACTTCTCCACTTGCTGTGGTCAACCTCGTCAAGTGGCTTCTTCCAAGAGATTTTACGAACACTTTTGCCCCCGGTTTTGCTCGATCGCTTTTTCAATAGCAAGGGTATTGGAGCACCGGAGATCGTGTCGTACGTGCTTGCTGATCTCTTGGTTTAGAGCCCGTTTTCCTGACGAAGTGACGGGTGGGTTTTCACGTCGTTCCTTCATTAACCCTAAAGTCCTATCCGAGAGCTTTGACTTCCTGTCCTTACGCTGCATGTTACAAAATCGCGTACCTTCTTCCCTGAGAATTTGAACCACGTTTTCAAAGTTCTGGTCAACGTCAATTGTGGTTTCCACGGTAGCGAATCGGTTCTCAATATTTGACTGGAACGTTTCAGATTCCGTCATGGTTTGGAGCGGAGTAGGTCGGAGCCTGGCCTTCATCAAGCGGACACGTTCAGCTTTGAAGTCGATATTCAGAGAGCCTCGGACAAGTCGGTGATCGCTACCGGTATTAAACCTGTTGATCACAGAGACGTCTCTGAATATGTGATCAATATTCATTTGTAGCTTATTATTTTGTAGCCAATCAATTATCCTGCCAATTGTCATGTTAATATCATCGTTAAAATTTTGACCCGGAATTTTATGATTTATGTATAAGTGAGCATTTTCTGATATCGGCATCTGTCGATTTATTATGCCTAACTAATTGTATGGTAATCGCTTACAATGCAAGAGTAAATAAAAAACGGGGGGAAGTCTTATTATGTCATATAAAGATAGAGAAAAACAGAAGTATTAATAATAATAATAAGCCTTTATTTTCCTTAACTTTAACAAATTCTTATGGGTATAGGCCTCCTCCAATAGCTTCCATGCTTTTCTGTCGTCTGCTTTCCATGTCCAGTTCTTTCCGGCGGTTTTTTGTATTTCATCAACCCATCGTTCGCTAGGGCGTCCCCTTTTTCTTCGGTTTATAGGACCTGTCCATGCTGTAACTCGCTTCACCCATCTGTCGTTTGATCCTCGTGCAACATGGCCCACCCACTACCACTTCAAGTGTTGGAAGTGCTGGGGAGCATCTATAATTTTTGTTTTCTTTCGTGTCTGTGTGCATTTTTGCCTGTCTCTCAGTTTGATATTTAACATGTTCCTTTCCAATGAACGCTGGCATGTTTGTATTTTGCGTTTTATTTTATTGTTGAATATCCATGTATGTGAGCCGTAGTGTATATATATGTATAGGCTGTTGGTGGTAAAACATTATTATCAGGCACTTAGATTTTTTTATATTCTCCCAATGGACTTAAAAATTTACTTTATAGAAGAAAGTTCCGTAAAAAATTAAAAATATATCTATTGGAAAAATGTTATTATTTATAGGAGGATTAGTAGCCCAAACTTTATTAGTTATTTATTTTTAATTATTTATTATAATTTCATGTAAAACAACTTAGATTTTGTAATAATGTATGTATTTTAATGTTTTTACATAATTTTGTATTTTTTAAAAATGAAATTGAATATATACATAGATTTAGATAATGATTTTTGTTAGCTTTTTTTAACTTTTTAATTTTATATGTTTTGGTATGTGATATGGATTTTTATGTCTGCAATAAAGCATATTATTATTATTTTTCTCTTTATTTATTGTTACAAACTCAAGTATTTGGTTTTTATAAAATTGATAAAAAGTATAATACAAAACAATAGTACATTACTGCAGCGGCCGGCAATAGCGGCATTGATGGACGAACGTGTAAATTTGTGCCAAGGCGGAGTGGAGACACACATACGTAAGTCCATCAATGCCTGATTGCGGCCAAGACTTGTAAGTAATTTTATCAAATAATGCGTGGAAATTAAAAAAAATAGTATATACACTAACTAACAGACGTATATTATCACGTGTTTACTCTTACAGGTGAGATGAAACCCAAAAGCCACGTTTAGTGTATTAGTGGGCTTTTATGTAGAAAATGCAATTAAAATAGTGATGGGTTGCTAGCCGCATCGCCTATTGACATTCGTCTTAAGTTTTCGCCCCCTCCTTTGGCCTGCTTTTACGGACTGAACGGGAAGAGAAGCCGCTGGTATATTCTATGATTTTGCTTTTATCCTAGACCGGCATAAAATATTGATGTTACTATGTTAATAAATATTCCTTAAATGTTCATATACAATAATATGTAGAAATTATCACGCCAACTTCTTGTATTTTTAATGTCCTATTTATAGCCTATTTACCTACTGGCCAGTTCAAATTTGAAATTCGTTCGTAGTTGAATTATTTCGCCACAAATTCGTCGTTCCATTTTTAAATAATAAGACGGATATGAGTTTTCATACTAACTTTTCCGGCCGCTATAACATGACAGATATTATAGATTTTCATACATACTTTGCTGGCGTGTATTGGCCAGTACAGCAATGTCGATTTATCCCAAACAAGGTTTTCAAAATAATGTGACAATTTCCAAGCATGTTTGAGAAAAGAAACTTTATAAAAACCTAAACCTAGTTCGCCGACAGCAGCGGGGCAGGGCTCAAGCTTCCCACGGTTAAGGCTGCAGAGAGAGTTACTTCTAACAATGCGTGCCGTGTCTAGAAGTACCGCCTTCTGAACGTGACCCTTGATCCAGCCATCCAGCGAGAGTCTCTTGAGATGTTGGTCGAGACTCTTCGCTATAAGACCGTTCACAGATACGACTATTGGAAAAATGATCGTCGAATCCACATCCCACATAGCGGTCACCTGGTGGGCCAAGTCTAGGGTCTTACTAATAAGTCTGTTCTTCTCGACATGCGGGATTTTTATATCAACGAGCACTGCCTGGCGCATCAATCGATCTCTCAGCACGATATCAGGCTTATTGGCGACAATAGTCCTGTCCGTGATAACAGATCGATCCCAATAGAGCGCTGCACAACCATTTTCAAGAACCGGCGTCGGCGTGTACTTGTAGTACAACCTCAGATTCCACAAGACCATATTGAAGAGCAAGTTGCTGGTAGACAATCCTAGCTGCAAGATTATGTCTATGCAAATACTTTCCGATAGTCAGATGAGAACAACCGGAAGTAATATGCCTGAGTGATTCACCAGGACGGTGGCATGCTCGACAGATGTCGACCGTACCGTTCCTGAGGATATACCTCCAATAGTTGTTCAGCAATTTCACAGACAAAGCCCTCGGTTGCCCCAAAGAGGTCACCGAATCGTACCCAGTTTACCAATACAAGCAGATCCACATCGGGCCCTGTTATGGCCCGATGGAACCGCCATCCCGCCAACCGCAGCTCTTTTCTCTTCCGTATGTTCTTACGATCTTCGGTGCTCAACACCGTTGGTCTACGCCAGTTCTCATTTGCTAAGGAGAGCGGCGTTAAGTTTCTGTCTACAGCTACAACGCCGCGGTGCATCCCACACTCTCTATATAGGTAGTAATCCCTAAGACTGCATACCTCACGGTTATACTTGTAGAGTGTCTTAGCGTTCAAAAAGCCACGACCTCCGTACTTACGTGGGATGTACAGTCTCAAAACAGATGAGCTGGGGGTGAAGCATGCGATGCGTGGTGAGTTGTCGATGAACTTTTCTATCCAGAGCCTCCAACTCAGTCTGAGTCCATCTTAGTATGTCAAAGGAGTATGTGATTAGGGGCATCACCCAAGCGTTAAAGAAACGCGTCTTATTGCCTCCTGACAAAAGACTTTTTAGAATCTTTCTCAGGTGAGAGAAGCTCCTTTACCACCTGTTTTATGTCCCCATCCACAATACTCAAAGCCTGTGACATACCAAGATATTTGTATGTTTCTGCCTCCGAGATAGACCTGAGAATTATTATATCAGAAAGTTGTAAATTTGTTGAATTTACAATCCCCCGCTGAACATGCATTACAGCACATTTATCTACACCAAACTCTACCTTGATGGAACTACTGAAATCTTCTGTGATTTTCTGTAGCTTCACTGGCAACGTATTACAAAAGTGTACATGCAGTTACCCAAAACCGAATTGCTAACCTTGCTAAGCCGATACCGCGGAAAAAACAATTTGTTTTTTTTAGAAAGCGAGTAAGCGAATAATTCATATGATAGTTATCTAAACTAAGGGAAGGATTAAACTTTTAAACTTTCAGTGTCAGAAGAGTTAGGAGATTGTAAGAATTCGGTGACCTTCTTTTTGCAAATAAATTTAGATAAGAGGGAGAGTCCTAAAGAACGATTGAGTTTATTTTATAGGAAAGGGCCTTGGAAACAAAAAAAGCGATTAGTGAAAACTGTATTTAAAGGTGGCAGGACAATAGGAGGAGGACGGCGAGATGACCGTGAAGAGATAGGGGTAGGTAATTTTTCATTGTGCTGCTTGAGGACGGAGGTAAGAATATAAAGTTGCCGTACTGAGCACTTTACATTCTGCATATAGGGTAGAAGTGGGAAAGAAGATGGGTTTGAATAGACAGACCTTCAGAAGGGCTCTTTGTGCGCGTTCTAATACAAGAAGGTGGGTCCTTGCAGCCGCACCCCAAAAAAAACATGACTGCCGTAGAAAAATATTATAGCCTATGTCGTTCGGGATAGTGTAAGGATTTTATACATGATACATTGAATAGTATTGGGAAGTCAGAAGGAATGGTGGAAATTCATACATATAACACGAACCCTGAAAAGACTCCTTTCCTTTTTTGGTTAGTAAAGCTAATTCTAGAAACCATCCATTCTCTACACCATGATAAATCCGGGATAAAATATGAGACCCACTATCCTCTTGAAATAAAAGATCTCAGTTGTTCGATCATGGGACAACTCAAGAGTAGAATTGGGCTACACAGGGTCGCTCAAGATAAAGATTGATCTTGATCTTGAGCGACCCTGTCTAGCCCAATTATAACCCTTTTTTCTCTACGATCTTGAGATCATAATCATAATCATTTATTTGCTCAAATACAGTACATTAAAGATCATAAATCTAATATATGTGTCTATTGTATTTCACCATAAAATAAGGCATGCAAATATTTTAAATTAAATTAAGTTTATATTTAAGAATATGTGCTTAAACTAAAACTAAATTGACCTTTAATATTGTCCTGGTTGTATTTTGATTTTTACACTAGTCAACGTATTCCTGTATAGTGTAAAAGCAATGATGTAGTAGCCAATTAGTCAATGTAGCTTTTAAAGCTTTACCTTTAAGTAACTTGATGTCATTTGGTAAATAGGTAAACAAATATATACACATATTATATAATTTTCTCTTATAAATATCCTTATGAGAAGCAGTTGATATTATTTTATTCATGATAATAATCATTTGACTAAAATTATGACATACGCAGGAGCTGGCGGGAGACACACAGAGATTAAAAATATGTCTAATACACGCACTAATAGGGATAGACAAACTGAGGATTTCGTAGAAAATGATTTTTTTGTGGCAAAAAATTATATAGTGACAATAAATATTTTTCATCAAAATCTTTATGGCATCAGCAATAAAAAGACCAATTAGAGATATACTTATTTGGACAGCTTGGACAGTAGATTTCATTATTTATTTTATAGTAAGCATTTTCTGACATCGGCAACTTTCGACCTATTATGCCTAACTAATTATATGGTAATTGCTTACAATGCAAGAGTAAATAAAAACCGGGGGGAAGTCTTCTTATATCATATCAATCATATAAAAAAAACAGAAATGTTAATAATAATACTCCTGACAAAACCATTCATTATAATAGACCCGACATTACAGTTCATGACAAAATAAACAAAATAGCTTACCTGATCGATATTACTATCCCCAATACACATAACCTGCAGTCCACCATATCTGAAAAGCAAAGCAAGTACCAGGATTTAGCCATCAAATTAAAAACACAATGGCCAATTCAAGCTGTTCACATAGTCCCCATAGTGTTGTCTTCAACCGGAGTAGTACCAAAGTCACTGAAATAAAGTTTAAATAAAACCTAAATCTAATTCACCTTCTGAAGTATTAAAAATGTATATATCTAATGTAACTAGAAAGTAATAAAACTTTATAAAAACCTAAACTTAGTTTGCCGACAGCAGCTGGGCAGGGCTCAAGATACCGATGGTTAAGGCTGCAGAGAGAGTAACTTAACAATGCGTGCCGTGTCTAGAAGTACCGCCTTCTGAATCTGACCCTTGATCCAGCCATCCAGCGAGAGTCTCTTGAGATGTTGGTCGAGACTCTTCGCTATAAGACCGTTCACAGATATGACTATTGGAACAATGATCGTTGAATCCACATCCCACATAGCGGTCACCTCGTGGGCCAAGTCTAGGTTCTTACTAATAAGTTTGTTCTACTCGGCCGTCACGAGATTCTCATCATGCGGGATGGTTATATGTAAACCCTAAAATTAAGACAGGTTTAATGATACACCCCACTCTAGCTACGTACAAAATTGTTCCAATTATCCAAAAGAACTTTAAAAGATCAGCAATGGATATTACCTCAACAAAATCTATGGTTGAAGACGTTAAACATAAATATAGACATTAAACATAATAATACAGATAGACAGTCGCCGGAGTATTTGGATCTTCTAACATTTCATGGATTACTACCAACTCATACACTTATAACCCGTGATAAAAATGCATAGATCACTATTTTTCAAAACCGAAACATTTTACAACTACTATAGTATGTCAAACAACAATAACTGATCATTACTGTGTGCTATTGCCCCTTCTAAAGAATTTTTTTTTTAGAAAATAATAGAAAGATATACACTCAAAAGATAGACTATGCAAAGGCTCTAGAAGAGTTGCAATTGGTAGATTGGCATAAAATGATTCCTACAAACGATCCTAATAACGCGACTGACACGCTTATCTCTATTATGTTCACTACGGGACTTATCTCTGTAATTAAAACGGTTCTTACAAAACATACAGTAATAAAGAAGATGTCATGCAGAAAAAGAAACACAAAACCATGGGGGTGACCCCTGGCCTGGTGAGATGTATACGGAATAGAAATAAACTTCAACAAAACCTAAAAAAAGATCCAAATAACAATGTTCTTCGTTTAACCTACACACGATACAGGAATACCTTGTAATAATCTTTTAAAAAAGCCCTATGGGCATACTCTCTCTCTCTCTCATCTAAGCGTTGTCCCAGTTGCATCCTTAGCAGGGGTGCTTCGGAGCCCGGGGTCCGCTTTCCGGCTTTTGCTTCTCCACTTCGCACGGTCTTTAGCATCCTTGCTTGTGAGACCATTGGCACGCATATCATCCGTAACAACATCAAGCCAACATTTCTTGGGTTTCCCCCTTCTGCCAGGGCCCGGGGGAGGTGGCATGGCCAGACATATGTTCCCTACGTAATTTGCCGGTTTTCGCAAAACGTGACCGTACCAGCGTAGGCGGCTCTCTTGTAACTTGTCTGCTATGTCACGGACATGAAGGCTGCCGCGAATGCGTGAGCTTCTCACTCGATCTCTTCGAGAGACTCCGCACATCCAGCGCAACATATTCATCTCCGTGACACGCAGCGCGCTCTTGTGCCGCTCAAGCACAGGCCACGCTTCACTCCCATATAGAAGGACAGGTCTAATGATGGATTTATAGACCTGTCCTTTTAGTTTAACCGGCATACTATAGAATAGAATTAAATAAATATAATAATAACCTAAAACAACAGTGGTCCATAGTAAAAAAATATTTGTTATCTAGACAAAAATAATAATAGTTCAGATGATCTTCTTACCCTTAAACATAGCCCATTAGAGTCTATTTACTGTATAAATGAATATTTTTCTAACGTCGGCAGTAACCTAGCGAGTAATATTCTGCAAAAACTCAATACTAATGAAAATAAGTTCAAAAGTTATGCTCGAAAACTCCTATCATCTAGTTCAAATTCTTTTGTACTTTTACCAACTGATGTATCGGAAGTAACAACTATTATTAAAAATCTTAAATCCACTCCATCTACAGGTCATGACGAAATCTCGACTATATTCTTGAATCAAGCATGTCACGTACTTGCAGAACCTATTTCAAATATCGTCAATCAATGCTTCTCTACTGGTGTCTAAAAAATCTCTAAATAATCCGATTTATAAATCAGGAGACAAAAAGAGTATTTGCAATTATCGACCTACCTCGTAATTACCTAGTATTTCTAAAATCATTGAAAAAATAATTAACTGTAGACTTAAAACTTATCTAGAAAAGCTAAACCTTCTTTCTCCTAATCAATACGGATGGACGCGCGACTTTATCTATGCTGACGATATCAATGGTACCTGCGCCATGGCAGCACCGGCTTCGCGCGACCGAGTCTAACTAGTTACGCCTAACTCGCCACTGGATTGAGAGCTCACGCCGTTCTCTCGACCAAATACTCGCCCAAAATAATTTTCGCTCGCGCGCGTAATTGTGCTAATTGCTCGCAAAACCAAAATATACAGGAAGCCTGCAGCATATTCGGCGTGCCTGTCTTCACCAGCATCAGAGAACCAGGTCAGTGCCGTTTCTATTGTTCAGTGTGGAGAAGTCGTCGCCTAAGCCTCCGACATTTTGATTCCAAGCTTTTTGTTCAAAATTCATCATTCCGCATCACCATTATTTGTGGTCCTATTCGAACCGGATTTGAACCAATCCTTATCAATACTTATTCCCTGTTAAAAAATTTCGTCGCATTCTATATATTTTTTCCTCAACATTATTTTTATTTCTCTACCCGCATTTATAATATTATAATCTCGCCTTATATTTTATACTTCCATTGCATTGTTAGAGTATTTTGTAATGGCGGAAATAAAATAGAAACTCGTTGTTGCAAAAAAGCAAGCAATTGTTGCTCGGATGACATCACTTTATAATTCCGCCAAGAAAGTTGTACCAAACATTGAAATTAAAAGTAAAACCGAGTTTTTAGCAGATTCATCCAATATCGATAAATTGTACGACGAGTTCAATACATTATGTGATCAATATCATCTCCTCCAATTGGAATTGAAGCCTGACGCCATTTTGAGCACAGTCGATTGGGGATCATTCGAAAAAATGCACGCATTTGTGACCTATGTCAGGTCGACACTTTATAATACCACTATACAAAAACATTCTAGTGAGCAGTTACAGGTTATTAAATGTAAATTGCCACCGATCGATCTAGTAACATTCGACGGAAACGCCGACAAATGGCCATTATTTTATGAGTCCTTTAAAACTAATATTCATTGCAATAACAGTTTAACTGCCGCTCAACGTATTCAATATTTAATTGGAAAGTTAACTGGCCGCGCAGTGGATATTTTCGCGGGATTGTACCCAATGAATCGAATTACCCAATTATTTGGAATCGCTTATTAAGAGGCTTATCACAAAATAGTGCTCTGAAAGATTAGGCTTTTACGCACGGCGACCACACGGTTGGGGTCACGAGTTCACGACGCTATGCTGTTGCTACAACTGCACGATTTTGATACTTTTCATATTCTTTAATTTTTTGATATTGGATATTTTTATTTTGTAATATTGTTAATCATGACAAGAAATTTCCACATACGTTCATTTTTGTTGGCTAAAGATACTTATATCAGCGAAACTAGCGATACCCGTTATTAAATTCTTGTACTCTGAAATAAGAACACATTGAAAAAATCTATGTTAGTATTCACTAGTAAAGTACATTTAGTATTTTTAGTATAAATTTTCATCAAAATCATCATTTGAGATTGAGAGATCTACTCATTACCGCTAAAAGTGGCCGCTTTTGGCGGTAATTAGTAGTTCTAGTATTTACATTTACTATCTTATATTTACTGAATGAAAAATAATAAAAAGTTATACCAAAAATACTACAAGTCATTTACTGACGAAGTACTTACGTAGATTTTTACAATTTGCTCCTATTTAGCAGTCATATCATCATTTCGTGTAGGTGACACGGTCAGTCGACCATGCACACCCTGGTGTCAGAGTTCTTCGGAACCGCCTCTCGGCCTCTGACGTGGTTTCTTTAACGACTACCAGATGGCAGCCGGGATCACCGGCTTAACGTGCCTTCCGAAGTACGGAATCATCTTTCTTATCAGACAATCAGGTGATTCATGCCTGCAATGTCCTAACCAAACTGGAAACAACTTAACAAATTGTGATTCCCGTAGGAATCGAACCACGACCCCCGGGTCAACAAGGCGAACGCCTTAACCACTGGACCACGGAGGCAGCAGTAAAAGAAATAAAATGAGGGATAGCGCTAGTTCACTGGTCTAAGCGCCTTAAGCTCTTTAAGTTTTTGCCAACATTTTATTTACAACCTGCGTGCAATTTTGGAATATTTTTTTAGGGTTTAGTACCTAAAAACGTAAAAACGAAACGTAACGTTGGTGTCACCCTGTCATTACCATTTGCTACGAAACTACTGAACTGATTAAGTTGAAATTCGATACTTATATAAGTCTGTAACCCGAAGATGAGAGATCAAGAGAGTATGACGTGTATAATATTTTTCTCAAACATGCTTGGAAATGTTCACATTATTTCGACAACCTTGTTTGGGATAAATCAATATTGCTGTACTGGCCAATACACGGCAGCAAAGTATGTATGAAAATCCCAAGAAAATCCATATCTGTCGTGTTTTAAAGTAACTATGAAAATTCATATCTGTCATGTTATTTAAAAATGGAACGACGCGTTTGCTGCGAAATAATTCAAGTATGGAGGTTACAAATTCGAATTTAAAATTTTACCAGGCTAGTAAGAAAAAAGAAATTAAAAAAACCGGCCAAGTGCGTGTCGGGCCACGCGCAGTGTAGGGTTCCGTAGTTGCGAATTACAACTTTGATTTCTATTCGCACCTCACAGTTTAACGACCAAAAACATCTAACAATGAAAATTGTATGGAATTTTACATTTTCGAATACATTTTATAAGTTGGTTGCCTATAACTTCTTAGTTTGTACTTAGTACTCAGCTCTGATAGTTTTCCTTTCAACTTCAGTATATATACTACTGCTGTAATTTTTTTCACGTATCCATATATAACCGTTTAGTAGATAGAGGGGGGGGGGACACGTACCTCTAACAAAAATTTGCACTTTAAAACCAAATATTTCGGAAACGGATCCCTAAATCGAAAAATGGTGTTCGCAACCTTACAATAATTTTTAAAGACCTATTTGACGATACCCCACACGGTGGGTAAATAGCGAATAAAAAATTACTCCTCCACTTTACTTGTATGAGAGCTACCATAAAAAAAAGTTTTTTTCAAGATTTTTTTCTACCACTTTTTTGGTATGATTAATATACATACTCATACCAAATTACAGCTTTCTAGTACTTATAGTCTCTGAGTAAAACCGCGGACGGACAGACAGACAGACAGACAGACAGACATGGCGAAACTATAAGGGTTCCTTGTTTACTACGGAACCCTAAAAACTTAAGATTTTGGCGCGATATTTTCTACATATTGTTGTTTATGAACATTTTATGAATATTAATTGACATATTTACATCAATATTTCATGATGGTCTAGGATAACAGAAAAATCATAGAATATACCAGGTGCTTCTCTTCCCGTACAGTCTGTAAAAGCAGGCCGAAGGAGAGGGCGAAAACCTATGCAGAAGAATATGTCAATAGGTGATGCGACTAGCAACCCATCACTATTTTAATTGCATTTTCTACATTAAAATCCACTTAACCCTAAACATGGCTTTTAAGGTTCGTCTCACCTGTAAGGGTAAACACGTGATAATATATGTATATTTGTTTGTCTATATACTATTTTTTTTTAATTTCCGTGCAATATTTGATAAAAGTACTACACAGGCCTTGGCCGCAATCAGGCATTGATGGACTCATGTATGTGTGCCTCGGCTCCGCCTCGGCCCACATTCACACGTTCGTCCATCAATACCTCTTTTGCCAGCCGTTGCAGTAATGTACTTTATTGGTAAATTAGATATTTACAAAAAATATATCGAAATCGTATACATATGTCTGTTGACGATTTATATAACAAATAAGTTGAAAAGTATTTGACCAAATTAATTCAATAAAACAAATAAGACATTTTTACAAACATGATATTTATTATTTGACTAGCAGGAATTGGTTTTTTGGCTGACCTAAATAATTAAATATAAATATATACGGACAAATCACACAGATTGAGCTAGATTTTATAACACATACATAATTACATAATATGTATATAGACAAACATCCAAGTCCTAGGTCAATCTGAAAAAGATAATTTTTCATCATGACCTGACCAGAGTGACCGTGGAGCGAACCCGGGACCATCCGTGTCACAGGCCGTGTGGTGTTGACCGCTGCGCCACGGAGCTCGTCGTCATAATCATTAATTACAATTTTACTTAATAGCAGCGTTTTACCTACCAATAAAACGCTTATTAAGCGATAACCTTATTTGAAACCTAATTAAACAACAATTGAGAGTAGCGAGCTTGACTTCCGGTAGCAGGTCGGCTATTTTACCGATTTTCCCTTACGACGTTGGCTAACTTCCGGTGGCCAGGAGGGGGGGCACGTGGCGCCGCGCCACTGCTCTGAGCCTCATTGGATCTCGAAATTGATTCGCATAAGAAACACCTGGCAGTGATTGTGTATTAGGTTTCAAATAAGGTTATCGCTTAATAAGCGTTTTATTGGTAGGTAAAACGCTGCTATTAAGCTTATGAACCGTTATTTGAAACCTAATTAAACAACAATTGAGAGATTGTCTGTTATCGCCTGGTGTACCGGTTATAGCCAATAACATGATGGATATGATATCATATGAAACTGAATAGTTAAATAAATCAGATGTGAAAATAAAATGCATGACAAGACTGAGTTACAAGAAAGAATAATAAAAAACGTTATTCTACCAAAGGATAGATCGGACTTTATAAACAAAAAAATTATCATATAAAAAATAAAAATTATTTGAATGATAATAAAGTAAACAAAGACTGAATTAATAAACACTTGTTTAAGTGTCAAATTCATTAACAACACAGATGGTATAGGTAAAGCTTAAATATCAAATTTACAATTATATAAATGGTAATGAGTACGAATAACTCGTACTATATATACCTGGCCAAAAATAAATGACGAAATTGAGTATAAATTAGATTCAGAACCATTATTATTTTTATAATAAAAATATTGTAAAACAGGATTTGCATCAGAACATCAAATAACCATCATATGACGTAGGTACTTTTCCTTTTTTCATCGAAGATCAATAATAACCGGACTACTTTCAATAGTAAAAAACAAAAGAAATCACCTGGAGGAAAGAACTTCAAAAACTCACTTAACAAATTGCAAGGTTTACCTTGCGGAAAATATTTATTTTTCTATAACCTTTTTATCATACAGTCTTGTTGTCACGTGCAATAAGTTTCAGTATCCATGGTATAAAACCATTTGAATTGCATGTTCAAGTCCTATTACGTAGATATGGAAACAAATAGAATAATTTGTTAAAATTAGCCATGAGTAATTCTGTTCCATTTTCAAAATATATGACATATGTACATTGGTTAGAATAAAGCCAAAAAGGTAATTTTAAAGTAAGGAAAACTGAGATGAACTTTGACCGTTTTAATCTTTATAAAGTAAAATATGCTTGTGCACCGCACTCAGCAAGATGATAGCCGTAATTAGGACAAAACAACTTCTTTCTGGCTAAAATATACCCAGAAGATTTGTAATACAAAGGCTATATGGTAGATACAAACAGCTCTCGCAACTGTATTGTCTTTGAGATGATAAAATGCAGAGGAATGAAACATTTTATTTTTACACAAGAAAAAGTAAAACTAAACCTCAAGTAGTAAGTAAACTAAGAAAGTAATAAATTGAATTTTGACTACAAATATCTTGCTTTTCTGTTGCTAGGCTGGAATAGTACTAGCCAACTTTACAGAGGCACCAACGGGAGACCGTTCATTAGTAAGATGAATAAATAGTCTTATCATTATTGATATTAAAAACAATCAAACCTGGTATTTCAAATACTTCGAATTTTGAAACAGGCAAAAAATATCACATAAACAATATACCTTGTTAAAGCAATATGATCTGGATTTCCATCCTAGTATAGGATTTAAGTTCGGATTTGAAAATCTAATTCGGATTGTTCCTATGTTAAATAAAAGTTAGTGCGATATTATCATTTTAAGTGATAAATAGTGTCAAACACACCTTTTAATACCATTTTTGGTAAGACTAAGGCCAGCTAAGAGTTCCTTTATAAATTATTCTTACTTGAAGATTAGTTACTTGAAGATAATTATACTTGAAGATTAGTAGAACTGTTTCAATTAAAGAAGCAAAAGAAAGCAAGTTTAATAAGATTGTTATACGAATTTTTTTTTTATTTATTGTAGTTTCTTTACGTACATTAAATAATTCAATAAACTCCAAATACTGAGATTGCAATCAGATTTGCATTCACTGCTCAAATATATGTTGTCCAATAAATAAACTAATTAAAAAAAATTTATAAATTACAAATGTCAAATGCTGTTGTAAGCCTTAAACCGTGACAAAGCCTCAAAACTGAAACAGATTTAGACTAAAAGAAAATCGAAGATATGTATGTCTGCAGGCCCCGGGCCATGGGTGTCCAAAGCACTCCAGCTGAGAATGCAACCGGAAAAACGCTCACATGAGAGAGGAGTCGGGCAAATGATACAGGACAAACCAATCATCCATCACTCAGCGAAGGGCCTGGATGAGATGTTAAGAAGCTAGTAGCTAAAGAAAACACCGAGAATTATTGCTTAACATGCATGTCTTTTAAATTTTATTCAACTTTTAAAAATATAGTAAACTGAATTTTTTTTTTTTTTATATATTTTTCAATAAACTGATACCAAACATTTTTGTAAGAAATATTACAACATCGACTTTGCCTTGTGAAATTAGAGCGCATCTTTAACCTGTCAAGCCCAAAAATAGCCTTTTGATATGACGAGGAGGCTAATCTACGACGAAAAGCTGCTAAAGTTTTCTTTAAAATATTAAAAATAATTTGACGAACCGTTATAATCACCGCCTGAGGTCGGTAAATAAAATAAGCAAGGTCAAAAGACGAACTCTCTTTGTCGACTTGAAGTATATTCTAATCTTTTTACTATTGTTGCACATTATGAAATTAGGCAAAATTAGAGGTGTTACTGATATATCAGAACCGATACCGCGAACATAATATGAGCACTGCAGAACATAATACAAATATATTAGGTTATGTGATATCCGAAGAACGCGTTCCCGAAGAACCGTCAAGAACAGTTAATATCCAAAGTATCGTATCGGTGAACCGGCTGCGTTACTGCGTTCCGCGTCCGTTCGCATTATTTTGACAGTCCTAACAGGCTTTGGACTGTCAAAATAATGCGAACGGACAAAAATAAAGTATGAATGAAATGAAGTGTATATAAAAGTATGAAGTAAAAATAATCGTCTAAAAAATTAAAAATAGTCACATCTCTTATGTTCTTAATGCATTTTATATTGATAGGTAGATGTAAAATGCCTCAAAAAATAATATCGCCTGCAAAATCCCAGCCTGTTCTTCACCGTTCTTGGAGAACGTTTAACGGAACATAATATCGGTAAACTAATATACTCGATAACATGGTTCTTGATATCTGACCCTAATATAACACCTCTAGGCAAAATGCTAGGAAATGCTAGATTCTAAAGATAGAAAGGAGGCTTATAGTATGCAGTGGTCGTAGAAAGCTGATGATGATTATGTGTTATACGTTTGCATTATATTCATACATTACGGTAAAGTGACCATAAAAAAATCGATAGTCAATTTTCATAGCTAGTGTCATAGTTTGAACATGAAAAATATCTGCGACATTACATTATAGTGTAATCAGAAAAACTCGCCTGGCCGGTTCGACTTTGCAATGAAAGTTGGTAAAAGTCTTTCTTAGATCAAGACAATTATTTTTATACGATATTAATATAAAAATATTTCATTATCAATGAGATGGTGAAGGATAACTAAAAACAAGTTCGGTGCAAACTACGAGTACTTTCGTAGAACACTTTATTGTGAAACTCCAGCAGTGAATGTGTTAACCAGAGACTGCGCCTCTTCGGCAAAGTTTGAGATGTAGCTTTTATTTAAGTTCGTAACTGATTCAAGTGGCTAACTTAAACATTAATTTTATAATTTCTTGGGATACAGTTCAATTTACTGTGAAAGTTAATAACTAGCTAATACCGCAACAGGTCTGATCTGAGCCTGTGTGTTCAATTTAACGTTAGCATTATTCATAAGGAGCCAAATCTAGATCATACACATTTGGCTTCAAGTATAGCCCAAACGACTCTAAAATTCATAATTGACAATATTTTCAGCATTGGAAATACTGCTTGACCCGAGCCCATGAATTAAACTGAGCTTTCACATTAGTTTTATGATAAAAAAGCCCAAGTAAATAAACATGAAAAATGTAGTTACTTTAATAACTTCATGAATATATTTAAAGAGATCATTATTCGCGACGCAAAATGTCGCTCCACTTATTATAAAAAAAAAAAAAAATTAATGTTATGGCATGACTAGGCTTGACCTGAGCCTGCGCATTAAGCTGAGCATACGCAACAGCTAATCAATTGCACTTAAATAAAATTGTTATACAACCAGAATGTAACTCCTCTTGATTCATCGCGATTGGCGAGTTTATTTGAGCTTTTGCTGCAGTTTTACTCATCATGAAATAGTTCTATTTACGTCATTCATAAAATAATCCGAAATTGCGACATGGCTTGGCTTGGCCTGAGCTCAAGCGTTCAGGTGTGCTTACGTAGCAGCTTTGTTTCAGCAAAATAAAAGTTAATATTAAGAACCAAAATGTATTTTATTTTACTTCATGTATTGCATGTCTATAATTAAAATAGACGCAATAGGCAGCATGACTAGGCTTGAGCCTGAGCCTGCACGTTCAGCTGAGCTTGTGCAGCAGCTTTATTTATTCGCACTATGAATAATACAATGTTTTAGCATGACTGGGCATGACCCGAGCCTGCACGCTCAGCTGAGCTTGCACAGTAGCTTTATTTATTTGCACTATCAACAATACGATGTTCTGGCATGACTGGGCTTGACCCGAGCCTGCACGTTCAGCTGAGCTTGCGCAGCAGCTTTATAAATAATCCAATGTTCCAGCATGACTGGGCTTGACCCGAGTCTGCACGTTAAGCATAGCTAAGCTAACAGCATTATTTCGATAAGGTGGTCAAGGTATCACCCTATTATATAAAATTCACTTATGTATCAATTCTCTATTCCATACAAAGATTTTGTTCCTACAAAGAAATTAGTAAAAAGAAATAAACTAAATTGTCCACCGTAATCGACAATTGAATAAACTAGCAATTCAATGATAAGTTCACACTTCAACTTTTTAATTAATACTATCTTTTAATATACTTAATGAAATTTAGTTACCTCTAGAAACAAAATTAATATACGGAATTGATCTCCATATCCTCATCTCCTTGAGGGTAAGTGATATGAAAACAAAACAAAAAATCTTCGCAATCGAAAAGGATTTTCCATTAATCCTTAAATGTTTTATTGAGTAGCTAAATAGCTAGTTATATTATTCATTATGCAGCAAAGAACCAGTTTCATGAAGTGATATAAATGAAAATCATTCATATCTATATTAAGTTTTATTGTTAATCTTGTCAATCGCTTATTAACGTAAAATATTACGCAGTCTATGGCTGCACATTTTCTTGACATATAGTTAATCTTTATAAAGGCAACGGCCTTAACTTCAAAAAGGCTTAATAAGCAACGCCAACGTGTTAATATAATCTTGAATATCACTTACATGCTCTGCATAGCAACACTACATTCCTTGGTCTGGATAGTTTCTCAATTTATTCACTGACACAGTCACTTTAAATTATATATGAATATAACAACTTAAGAATTCAACATTTTAATAGTACTGTTTGTTAATCAGATGGACTGTTAAATAACCAATATATAAGTAACGAACGATTTGCATCGTTAAAATCCTTTAAATAATCCGTTATTATATTGAATTTTTGAATTCAAATAATAACATGTTTCAGGGAAAATCAGTAATCTGAAAAATAAAAAGCTGAAAAGCGAAAATATAAGTAATAAAAATGTAAGTGCGTGCACTTACCAATACAACCGACTGCTACGATAGTCAAGACGCCAATGAGGCTCAGAGCAGTGGCGCGGCGCCACGTGCCCCCCCTCCTGGCCACCGGAAGTTAGCCAACGTCGTAAGGGAAAATCGGTAAAATAGCCGACCTGCTACCGGAAGTCAAGCTCGCTACTCTCAATTGTTGTTTAATTAGGTTTCAAATAACGGTTCATAAGCTTAATAAAAATAAATTGAAATACTATGTGCCTCAGTGGCATGTATCTGGCTTAGTTAGTCGCACTATACGCTTTGCACTCAATCGTTTGACGAAGAAAAATTCGGCATAGGTCCGCCGTCGACAAGCTCTCGCGCAGTACTGAGTTTGAGCGGTCGACGCATCGAAATATATAGTAATTTGGAGGTTGCAATTACGTTTTTTATAGTCATATCTTTAATTATTATTATTTTAAAGTACAAAATTTTAATTCCTTATGAACTTACGTTTATTCTAGTACATATTTCATGTAATAATATTACTGTAGTAAGGAGAAATTTGCAGTTGATGTTTTAGAAATTTCGTGGTTTTACGGTTTTGAATGGATATTTTTTACTAAATATTCCATACATATTTTAAAATTCCGATTCCGCTATGAACTTTAGCACTATTAAAGAGATATTATTATATTTTTTTCGTTTTAATTCCGTCTGTACAGTTGTTCAGTTTTGAGCACGAACAAGGGCCTCGCCCTCTTTTTGTGTAAAACATGCTTCGGAATTTTGGCTTTATTTTAATTGATTAGATAAAAATGCAAAAAGTGAAGCCGCTATGAACTTTACTAATAACTATTCTCCATTGTTAAATAGATTTAAGTTGTCAAAGTCTTTCAGTTTCTTAGAATTTGAATGCCAAAATCGCGGTCAAAATGTGATAGGCCTCTTAATAAATATCAAGATAAACGACTTCTCGGTACCATGTATTTAAATAATATTCTTGAGCTAAAATCGCCAAATAATTCCGCCGAATTCGAACAAAATCGCATCACCGATGTTCTAAATTCAAACCATAAATTTTCTATCCCCTTCTCTTTCTTTCCTTTCCATTTGC
Organism: Rhodophaea formosa; assembly: GCA_963082605.1. Classification (NCBI taxonomy): domain Eukaryota; kingdom Metazoa; phylum Arthropoda; class Insecta; order Lepidoptera; family Pyralidae; genus Rhodophaea; species Rhodophaea formosa. The sequence goes on from OY720223.1 coordinate 6,081,968, forward strand.
TCTGGAACAATCCGGAAATTTCTTCAAGTAACCACTTCTCTCTCACACATCTTCTGTCCTGTATTTTCACTTCCATTAAATCTAGAATAGCCTAGAAAAAAACAGAGTAATGTGGGTTGATATTCGAACCGGTATCATCCGATTGCCAGCCCAACGCCTAGACCGTTAGGCCAGAGATGTTCTGACGTCAAAGTTAAAATTTACCTTTAGATGAATTCTTTTTCATTCGAATTCATGACGTTGACATTGTCATTCAGCGTGCTACGCGACAATATTTATTTTTGCATGGAACATGCCCCTTAACGGTAGGTAAAATTATTATGGTTTGGTTTGTTAAGGAAGGCATGGTTGGCCCAAAGGTATGCGTAGTTAATGACTCACTGTTAGCCGTAATTTGCGTAGGCGGTGTGATAACCTGCCCGAAATTAGCACAATGGTTATCAGAATTATTATTAATAGTCTTAGGCTGAGTCGATGTCAAAGTTTAACAATGAGAGTTATTATTATCAAAATGTAATAAACTATGATGACGACCACCACACTGCTTACAAGTATTTTGCGAATTACACTTCATAGTCGAATGCTTTGAACTAAAACAATTAATACATAAGTTATTTTGTTTAGCGTGTTGAAACCGTTCCTTAACTGGACTTTTTTAAAATACTGAGCATTGATACAAATGCAAGTGATTTGCCTCGCGACAACGCGCCCTTGCCGCAGTCTGACTCGCTGCCTGGTCGAGCGTGCACGCTGATCGCTCGAGAATATACATATGCCCAAAATTTGCTGGGATCACGCTCGCGCGCGCACACATTATCTTACTCGCGGAATTAACAGAGTGTTCGTGATTACTACGAATCTACGAATATAAATCAGCCCGCATCATATACGGCGTGCCTGTCTTCGCAAGGATAACAAAAGGTCAGTGCTTTCGTTTATCGGCGACATCGCAAAGGTACCGAGCCATTTTGTTTCGCCCCCCAGCAATTTTTGGATTCGCAAACATTTTGTTACAATTCATCTACCCGCATCAGCATAATTGGTGGTCCTATTCGAACCAGATTTGAACCAATCCTTATTTCCTGTTAACAATTTTCCCGCATCCTTTTTATTTTTTCTACCCGCTGTTGTGGTAGTCTATGATATTCTAGAAATGTCTATGCCCCTCTCTGGGGTTTTTGGCTGTGGCTCGAATGGTGGAGGATTTAAAATATAAAATCTTTATTGCTACGCATTTGTATTATTTCTGCACCTGCACATGGTGGCAGCGGTGCTGGAAGTATTAAAATAAAATATGTCGAAGGAAGAAGAGGCAAGCGGAAGCGGCAAGAGTGCTCCCATTATTGACAAAATTCCAAATGAATTTAACTTCGAAGAACCGGAACATTGGGAAAAATGGCGGCGGAGGTTTGAAAGATATTTAATTATAACAAATAATTACAAAAAGAAAGAAGAAGATAAAGTTAATTTGCTAATTTATTGTTTAGGCGAAAAAGCTGAACAGTTGTTGAAACAGTTGAAATTAGAGGATTGTATTGATTATCAAAAGGTTTTGGAAGGTTTAGATAAATATTTTAAACCTAAGAAGAATGTGGTTTATGAGAGAGCGAAATTTAATTCTAGGACACAGAAGGAACGAGAAACAGTTGCGGACTTTGTGAGGGAATTACACATATTGGCGGAAGATTGTGCGTACGGCCCGCTGAAAGAAGAGTTGATTAGGGATAGATTAGTAATAGGATTGAAAGATAGTCAGACTAGTGAAAAATTGCAACTGAAGCCTGACCTAACTTTAGAAGAAGCTATAATTATTTGTACGCAGGCAGAACAGGCACAAGAATTTAAGGAAAGAAGCAACCAAATAGAGGAATTTCAAGTAAACAAGATGGAAAAAAATGCCAGATGGAATACAGGGAAAAAATGCTGGTGGTGTGGAAAATGGGGAATTCACCCAAAAGAAAAATGTCCAGCGGCAATGGCTTCGTGTTATAAATGCAGGAAGACGGGGCACTTTTCAAGATGTTGCCGAGATAACAAAAGAGTCAATATGACAGAGACTGGAGAAGAATTTCAGGTTAAGATGGAAACAAAACTAGGAGGGACTACTGAGGTATTAAATTTTTTGATTGATACAGGTGCGGACATAGTAGCTATTCCCAGCTCACTATTAAATAAAAGGTGTCAAGTGTGGCCTTGTGAAGAAATTATTCGGGGCCCAGATGGTAACCCATTGAAAGTTCAAGGGTATGTTAATATTCAGTTAAAATATTCAAACGCACTTTATTGTGGGCGAGCTTTTGTAATAGATAATTTACAGTGCCCAATTTTAGGAAGGCCAGCTATTAAGAAGATGAATATATTTAAATTATGTAGTATATTAAGGCAGGGTAATTCAGATCTTAATTCTTCGGAACAGATTGAGAAAGAATTTCCCGGAATTTTTGACAGTTTGGGTACATTTAAGGATAAGTTTTCGATAAAAGTAATAGATAGCCCTACCCCTTTCGTGCAGACTAGTCCTAGAGTTGTCCCGATACCTTTACTGGACAAGGTGAAACAAGAATTAAATAAATTGGTAAAGTTGGGAGTTATATGTCCTGTAGAGGAACCAACAATGTTTGTTTCGCCTATAGTAGTGGTGCCTAAACCGGATGGGAACGTGAGGATTTGTGGTGATTACACAGCAGTTAATAAAAATATTGTCAGGCCTATTTTTCCTATACCTAGGGTTGAAACCACTTTAGGCAGGCTCAAAGGATCCCGAGTGTACTCGAAAATTGACGCCACATCTGGATTTTATCAAATAAATCTTACTGAGGAATCAAAAAAGCTTACGACAATATTGACACCATTTGGTAGGTTTATGTATAACCGTTTGCCCATGGGACTGAACTGTGCTCCTGAATATTTTTCTATGAAGTTCTCAAATTTATTTCATGATTTGGAAGGAGTTGTCATACATGTTGATGATATTCTTATTTTTACTAAAAATAGAATAACCCACAATAAGCTGTTAAGAGAGGTATTATCCAGATTGAGTAAAGAAGGGTTGACAATAAATAAAAATAAATGTGTGTTTGGAGTAGAGAAAATAACTTATTTAGGTCATGTTGTAAGTGAAAAGGGTGTCTCTTTAGACCCAGAGAGAGTAAAAAGCATTAAAGAATTTAAGGTACCATGTAATAAAAAAGAATTGATGCAATTTTTAGGATTGGTAAACTACGTTGGTCGGTTTATACCTAATAAGACCAATATACTTCAGCCTTTAAATGAGTTGTTAAGGGATGGAACTATTTATAAATGGGACATACACCAAGAGACTGCATTCAATAAAATAAAACATCTGATTGCAAACTCTCCAACGTTAAGACACTACGATCCAACAAAAAAAATTATAGTCTCAGCAGATAGTAGTTCATATGGCTTAGGGGCAGTCCTGTTGCAAGAAAATCAGTCAGGGGACAGGGAAGTAGTTTCCTTTGCCAGCAGGACTTTAAACAATACGGAGAAAAATTATGCACAAATAGAAAAAGAATGTTTAGCATTAGCTTGGGCTGTTCATAAGTTTAGAGATTATGTTGTAGGTGTTAAAGTTACTTTAGAAACAGATCATAAGCCATTGGTTCAAATTTTACAAACTAAACCCATTGATGATTTAACGCCTAGACTTTTAAGATTCAGGTTACAGCTAATGAGATATTCATATGAAGTTGTTTATGTTCCAGGAAAAAGATTAGTTGTAGCTGATGCATTGTCAAGGGCGCCCTTATCCTGTACAGAGAATGAAAGTAATGAACTGTTTATCAATATGGTAACGGAAAGCTGCATTGAAGATAATAAGTTAAGTAAAATAAAATTGGAACAAGAAAAGTGTGAAATTTGCCATTTTTTAATCTCTTATACAGAAAAGGGTTGGCCTGTAAGATCTAAAATACCGTTAGAATTAAAAGATTACTATCAATATAGGCATAATTTTTCAATCCAAGAGGGTTTTCTACTTTATAATACAAGGTTAGTTATACCATCAAGTTTGCAGAAATATATTCTGGATGATATACATAAGGGACATCTAGGTATTACCAAATGTAGGGAAAGGGCTAAGCAGTCGGTTTGGTGGTTAGGATTGTCCACTCAAATAAAAGTTTTAATTGAAAACTGCCCAGAATGTGTTCAAGAGAGAGTTAATTGTAGAGAGCCTATGCTTTTAGAGGCCATACCTTCGAGGGCTTGGCAACAGATTGGTATAGATTTGTTTAAGTACGAAGGTAGTTGGTATGTTGTAATGATAGATTATTATTCAAGGTATATTGAGATTTTTAAATTGCATGATTTGACAGAAATAGCGGTTATAAGGTGTTGTAAGGAAACATTTGCTCGCTATGGAAAACCAGAAGTTGTTAGAACAGATTGTGGTACACAATTCAAAAGTAAATTTGAGCAGTTTGCTATAGATTATAATTTTGTACATTACACGAGCAGCCCTTATTTTTCGCAGAGTAATGGATGCGCAGAAGCTGGTGTTAAAATTGCAAAGAATTTATTGAAGAAGAATAGTGATATTTATTTAGCTTTGTTAAGTTATAGAAACACTCCATTGGAAACTGGTTATAGTCCTAGCGAGCTTATGTTCAATAGGAAATTAAGGGAAATATTACCAATTTATCCTGATAAATTAAATGTAAGGTCAGATTTGCATAATGACTTCAAATCAAAGAGAATTCAAGGTAAGGAAAAGATGGCTAGAAATTATAATGAAAGTCATAGAGCAGTGTCGTTAAAGGATTTAGAAGTTGGAGATAAAGTATGGGTTATTGATTTACGTTCTTATGGGTTTATTGTAAGAAAGGCGAAGGAACCCAGGTCATATTTTGTACAAGTTAGAGGAGTGAACTATAGAAGGAACAGATGGCATTTGGTTCCAGCGCCTTTCCAGGAAATCGATGTTAAGGAGAAAGCATTTGTTAATCAAAATAGAAATGTAGTAAGTCAGAATAGGAAGGATGCAGAACAGAGAGAAAATGATTATAATGAGGAATATGTAACTATTTATAGTGAAGTTGGAATTGATGAAGAAAATGTGGAAAATGATAACTTGTCTGAGGGTACAGTTAGTCATAGGCCGGAACGAGTTAGAGTCAGACCTAGATATTTAGATGATTACGATTGTAATTTTTTATGTTTGAAAAGTTGTTGATTTAAGTTCATTTTAAGGTTTCAGTAAAACTAATTTGTTATTTAAGAAAACCTAAAAGAGGGGATGTTGTGGTAGTCTATGATATTCTAGAAATGTCTATGCCCCTCTCTGGGGTTTTTGGCTGTGGCTCGAATGGTGGAGGATTTAAAATATAAAATCTTTATTGCTACGCATTTGTATTATTTCTGCACCTGCACACCCGCATTTATAATATTATATTCCCGCCTTATATACATGCCTTATATTTTATACTTCCATTGCATTGTAAGAGTATTTGTAATGGCGGAAACAAAATTGAAACTCATTGTAGCAAAAAAAAACAAGCAAGCAAGCAGCTCGTAGTTACGAATGACAAATTATATAACCGTTTAGCAGATTGAGGGGGGGGGACACTTACCTCTAACAAAAATTTCCAAATATTTCGGAAACGGATCCCTAAATCGAAAAATGGTGTACGCAACCTCACATTTTTTTAGACCTATTTAACGATACCCCACATGATGGGTTAGTAGAGAAAAAAAAATACTCTCCCACTTGTATGGGAGCTAACAAAAAAAAAATTTTTTCAAGCTTTTTTCTACCCCTTTTTGCCATGATTAATATACATACTCATGCCAAATTACAGCTTTCTAGTACTTATAGTCTCTAAGTAAAACCGCGGATGGATAGACAGACAGACATGGCGAAACTATAAGGGTTCCTAGTTTACTACGGAACCGTAAAAATGAGAAAAGCGTGTTGTGTTGCCAACTTACAAAAATATTGATAAAAGAATCTAAACACATTCAGCCTTATGGCAATTTCTGCTATAAATCAATGAAATGTTAACCATGGACCTAGGAATAATATGAACCGGCATTAGACACATCAAAAGTGAAGCATAACTTACGTCACATCAAGTCACATGTGTGCAGCATGTATTTGACATTTGGGAAATTTGACATTTCGACCGGGGAAAAGTGTAGGGATTTTTCTCAGGGATTTTTGTGCCGATGTGTGCGTGCGCTAGTGTCGCGACACGAGTGTAGGGATTTTTATGTGCGTCACTGTTACATTTTCCAAGGGCATATCCTGATTATTCTTAGATTCATGATGTTAACACAAGTAAATAACACAAAAAATCACGTCAATAAAATACTTCGAAGTTTCGTGATCAACAAACACCGGGTGTCAAACTCAGTGATTGACATTGACACCATAGACTGTCGACATATCTGTGGCGTATCCACATATTTATTTATATGTAATTATATTCATTTATGTTTAATATATATGTAGTATATCACATACCTACTAATAATTTAACAATAATTCCTCTTTGAATAGCACTCCACCATATAAACCGGCCTTGCAACACAGGCCGGCGCGCGCAGTACTAAAGGCGACCTGCGCCCGTAGCATGGCTTGCGCGATAGTTACCTACCTATCGCGGGGCGTTACTAATTTAGATGGTCGCCGTTTTTATCTAAGTAGCGAGCATGGGTTGACAGTGCGATACAATTTGTCCCGTGGATAAATTTCAAACTACGTGATAGATAGAGAAGTTTGGCGCATACTCCATCGACAAGAGCTATAAACAGTGTTGCCAGATAAATAAAATCAAAATACAGTGTGTTTTACAGTGCAATTGAAAGACATTTATATCGTTCTTTCCTTTATTTAGTACCTTTTTAATTTTACATTACTTTAAAACCTGGTCAACAGACCAGACTGAACGATAGTGACTGGGAGTGAACTTAATCACTGTCACTATCGTTTAATCCGATTGCTCTCTCCTTATTATACATATATAGAAGAATAAAACAATTTCAACATTGCCTCCGTTGTTTCAAACCAGTAAATCTTATCGCTTTCATCCAAGATTCCAAGTTTATACTGAATGAATTAAATTTGCCGCTAAGCGAACCAACCAAGTTAAATGATACATTATATCATAGGAATACTCTACTCAATGATTACAACTTTACTTGGTCGTATAATACCAACTCATCCAACATGCAATGCGCGGGGAATCCCCTACGATGAAATCAAGAGTTGGTGGCGTTCATAATTTTTAAATCATATGTTGCTTGGGTTGGGTGGGTTCATTTTTAACAAAATATCATGGATTATATTGGCTCAATAAAAATACAGTGCTCCTATACACTGTAATTTTCAAAATACAGTGTACAGTAGATTACGTTAAAATACAGTAAATCTACTGTAATTACAGTGCATCTGGCAACACTGGCTATAAAGCTCAATGAAAAGAAGAAGTGATAAATTAGCATTGCCATAATATTAAATAAAACGTATTTACATATGACAACACCGAATCGGTAAATAGTGCTGTCCATTTTTCTTTAAATTTTTGACGTTTATCTCTCATATTGTCTACGATTTTGCCCTTTACTTTACTTGTCAAAATATTTTCACAACATATCAAGTGATTATATACTCTTTGCAACATATATTTACGTTTGAAGGTTTGAAGATTTTACTGAGTTTTTATAAGAAAATGAGTTAATCTGCTTATAAAACAGAAGAATTATAATTTGGAAGGAATTTAAGTAAAGAGTATTTCGTGTATCAAATGCCAATACTTCGTAGATAAAAGTGTTTCAGTGTAGGAAGTAACAATGTGAATTATTGGATGAGAGCCCGTGAAATTTTCACCAACTGTAAATTAACAGGCCTATTGGGCATTCAAAAAGGCAACTACAGGGTGGAAGTCAAGACCATACTACATGGCCACCTGACAAAACTTTAAGATCAATGGAAACTGTAAGTAAAATAATGCATACATTTACATGACATTTACTCGTATTTTTATTATGATATCCTTGACTTAAAGATTGAATACTAAAAGACAATTTTTTTTATCCCCATTATAATGTTTACAGTGAATCAGTTTTTTCAAAGAAAAAAAACCTATTGCATAATTGTTTAGGCTAATGCCGGTTTGTATAATATGTCATTATATGGATTGTAAATGTTTTCTTCCAGACATGGCGGAATTTCAACAAAAAAATCTTGAGGAAAGGGAGCTTAGTTCACTGGGCCGGGGAGAAAACTGGTAAAACTAGTTCGTCCCAAGTTAGCACAAAAGTTGCTGTTGCATGATGCTCAGCTCAGCATCATGGAAAAAAATAAGCCTTCCGATCTAATTCCAAGAAATCCTAAACTGGCATTGATGTAAGTACATACTAGGGTTTAAGTGAGAGAGAAGACTGTTAGGTTAAAATCAGGGGTGTCATCAATTGCCTGTCCGGTGCTTGCGGTTATGTCAAATCAAACCCAATTTATCTGAACAAAAGCATACTAAATACTTGTGTCCTGTTCGCCCAGTCAAACTAACTACCCTTCCCTCGCTTGAAAAACGGTATCAATGGGCAACAGCACTGAAACTAATATGTGGATCTCAGCAGAGTAGAATTGGACCACTCAAATAAAGCTTACATAAGCATCAAAGAGCTGCCTTGGCTAATATGGCTCTAGTTGTACAGAGATGGTCGTGCTTGTGCAGTGGAGACTAAGAAAGACCTGATAATGATGATGATGTTGTAACTGATACAAGCCAAACAATCTGGGCTCACCAACCCGTTTGCCAAGTATGGTGGGTATCGCAAAACCATCCTAATGACGGAAATCCTTGGAGGAGGCCTACGTCTTGTAGTGGACTTCTGCAAAAATGCTAATAGCGCTTGTATGCTTAAAACTGCACATACTGCACAATAGGTTCCACATACAGTTGGATTAGCAGGCTAAAAATAGGTATTTTCCTTAATCTTTATGTATTGTATGACTGAATGATATTTATTATTTTAATTTATTTTTATATTTTCAGAGTTGCAAGTCTCCCCCATGGACTGCTGCTTTTTTTTATTGGACCAGCAGCCTGACGCTAGTAGTGTAACTTGAGCAAAACATCTTTATTTATAGAAAATCAGCTGAGCCAAGCCCGCACAAGAAGTTTTAAATGATTTGTGGTTATGTCTAAATGTAGCTCAAGATTTGTTTATGTAATATAAAAGATTAAATGCTGTGCATGTCATTAAAAATAAAAATATGTTGAGTTAATAATGAGTTCTTTTAATACTTATAGTAATAGAGAAATCACATACCTACCAAATAAATAATTCTAACTTGAGGCGATTCTGATAGAGACGAGCGCTGATAATGCTTACGCTCCCTTGGCTACGCACCCATCGGGCGTAGCCAAGGGTGCGTAAGCATTATCAGCGCTTACGCACGTTAAGCAACCCTGAGCGCAGTCCCCATGGGGATGGGTGACCGTAAGCGGCATAAAAATATCTCTAACTCCTCGATACCTCGGAAGGCCAGTTAAGCCGTTGGTTCCGGCTTGATAGCCGGAACCAAAGCACGAGGCTAACTATCAAGAACTTCATCATCATCATCATCAGGTCCTTGTAAGTCTCCACTGCAGGAGCACGACCCTCTCTGCACTTCCCAAGCCATATATATTATCTATGTATCATACATATAGCCAGAGCTGTCAGAGGATTTGGCCTACACTCTCCACGCTGGCCAGACGGGTTGGAGAGGTCTCTTTGATGTTTATAAGCTTTGTTTAGCTTGTTTCCTAAGTCGCCTTCTACGACATCCACGGGAAGATCTTAAGAACTTAACCTCGAACAAACACAAGAACTAAAGATTCGTGGATAAAAGCATTTTTTTTAGCAAAATATTAATATAATTTCATCAAGCAACACAATTTTTCCAGGTTCATCCTCAGCTGTGATACTTCTTGTAGTTAGAGTCTGCTTGTATGATAGCATTCATGCTGTAATAAAATTTGGCAAAGTTTTTACAGCCGGCCGCCTGCCTGGTGCCCCCTCCTTACTTTCGTCATTTCGTTCTTCTTCAGCGTATTCTTGATGGTAGTCGTTAAGCAACGTTAAATACCTTTAGGCAGCTTCAATATTTAACACTTTTGGCCACTTACACACGCGAAAAATCAAAAGTGAGTTTGTCGGTTTGTTGCCCTTTCACACTTTAACTACTGAAGAAGAACGAAATGACGAAAGTAAGGACACCAGGCAGGCGGCCGGCTGTAAAAACTTTGCCAAATTGTATTACAGCATGAATGCTTTCATACAAGCAGACTCTAACAACAAGAAGTATCACAGCTGAGGATGAACCTGGAAAAATTGTGTTGATTGATGAAATGATATTAATATTTTGCTAAAAAAAAATGCTTTTATCCACGAATCTTTAGTTCTTGTGTTTGTCCAAGACTAAGTTCTTGATAGTTAGCCTCATGCTTTAGTAATTTATTCGCTAAAAACGATTATTTTATTCAATTTAATTTTTATCTGGGTCTTGGAAATCGCCGATAAATTTAAACCAAAGAACTGTCAAAAGTAGACAATTTGTCTTCAAAATACGGCAGCCATCTTGTAGCCATGCTCGCATTTTAGATATGATTCGCGGACTGCGACAAAATGACAGGTCGATTGTAAAGTTTATCGCCGCGGAGTGAACCCATGCTCGCAAAGAAAAATAACGCGGGCAACGCGACAAAATCGTGGGATAAAACCGTTATCGCGCTAGCCATGCTACCCGTGCTGCGCAGTGCCGCTGCGTCGTGCGAGCCCGTTTTGACGTCTACTGCGATGAAGATTTCGGAATATAATTAATGTCGTCCGCCTCGCTACATATCTAATATTGATATAGTTTTAAAGTACCCAAGCAATGAAGCTGTTGCGTATTATTCCTTAATTTGGCACTTACGCCCTTTTGTAACGAGCTGTTTTTATTTATCATTTTAAAGGTCAAAGTAAATTTTAAATTAAAAAATACGTGTGCCCTATTTTTGTATCTATTTTCAATCTAGCATATAACTTATAATCAAGGGGGCTGTGTCCAATGCACGGAAGTGGTACCTCATTTAGCTCCATGGTCCAATGCTATTAATCTAAGGTCCAATGTCAACAAAGATTTGACAATGTCATTGTTCAATGAAAATTTTTTTTCAGTAATTTTTTTTTATTAGCCGTTTGAGTCCCACTGCTGGGCAAAGACCTCCCCTCGTTGTTTCCACACATCCCTTTCCTTTAATATTATCTTCCGATCTTTCTCAAACTGATTAAGATCGTCTACCCATCTCTTTTTCGGTCTTCTTCTTTTCCTACGCCCACTTGGAGTCCTTTTTGGAGTTCTTGGAGTTTTTCAGTTAAAAGAAAATTAAACTTTGTACATCGTCTGTTATAAGCAAAAAACATTTGTCATGTCTGTGGATTCATTGATGCAGCCCAGCCAGGATTATAATCATGTATGGTTTTTTCTTAAAAAGAGTTTGTATTATTTTGGATGACAGTTTGTCATAAGTTGACAGCTACACGTAAATATATCTCCATGATAAGTTATTATTCTGAGCCATGATAGCTACATATGAATTGAAATGGAGTTTGTGATGGGAAGTCAAGGGGTGCAGTTGAAGTTTGCGTTAGACAATTTTGCAAATTGATTTTAGTGGACTTTATAATATGAAATTGGTGTAGTTTGGTGTTATAAATGCTCGTGCTTATGAACAATTTGTGAAAACGTTTAAGTGGACTGATAAATGGACTCATATAGATTTGCCACCAGAAGCTCCCACGAGGCATCAAAGAACATACGCCATCTTTGATGCTACTTGGAAAAACTTTACCGTACAACACCGATACTTAGTATCTCATTATACTAGTCATTGGCAGAATCACAGAAATTTCCACCGAAATGTTATATTCATAAAACAGAAGGAGAATTGAAATAAAATGACTTTAAATACTACGGTTTCATCGCGTTTGTAACATTATTAACTGGTTAACATTTCTGCAGACCATAATAATTGCGGTCTGTTTCAATTGTTTTACTATTGTGTCCCGCGCAGTGGTTACCACACCAGCCTACGACAAGGTGGGCGTCCCGGGTTCGATCACCGGCCCCATGATGGAAAACGATCTTTGGCAGACTGGCTTGGCTCATGGATGTTTATCTATATAGGTATGTATTGTATCTTTAATAAAATACAGTATTGTTAAGTCAATATCCTACGATATAAGTTCACAACTAACTTTGGGGCTAGCTCAATCTGTGTAATTTGCCCCTATCTATGAACTTATTTATTTTGTATTTATTTCTCTTAGACTCACGGGTGTTACCCCGTCCTTTGAAAAAGCTTGCGTGGGTATTAGATCCAAGACGTAGAGGCCCTTTGGAAAAGTTGATGTCATGGCCGCTCCTGCCAGAACCCGTTCCTGGAAATATCAATGTATGATATGCGCTTGAACAGGCCTTAGCCGAAGAGGAATCTATTGCATTTTAGGAAGCAATAAGTTGGTTATAAGATGTGTTTATTATTATTATTTTGTTTGACCTGTGATGCGCATTGTAAGGTTGTACTCTACTTTTTGGTAAGACTATCACTGATAAACTGAGAAATTTGTTTGCTTAAGCGAAATCGGAAATATTCATCACAACAGTCGCATTCCACTTATCCGCTTTCAAACCAATATACCTCTATTCATTGTTTTTATATTGTTCAAGAATCGCAGTTTGCTCCTCACGTGTGATTTTGGAAGAATTCTCTTATTTCGAGTACAGCAACGTTTCGACAAAGTAATTATTCATTTTGGTACCAACAATGGTGAAAACTATACTCTGGACGGTAAGTACATAAAAAGTAGATAGACAAAAACTTAGACTTGAAAATTCAGCGAAAGCACTCAGATCGTCATGCTCAACTGCTTTTTGTCAAGTTCCTTGGCGCAGCGGTCAACAAGCCAGCCTGCGACACGGGTGGTCCCGGGTTCGATCCCCGGTCAGGTCAAGATGAAAAATGATCATATGAAGATTGGCCTGGTTTTGATGATTATATATATATATGTAAGGCGATTTTTTTTTTAAATCTATGATATGTTTAAATTGTAAAATATAGTATCGTTGAGTTCGTATCCTACGACACAAGTTCTTAACACTCAATTTGTGTGATATGTCCCTATTTATTTATTTCATATAAATATATAGGGACATATTACTTATTCGTAGGGACATATTAACTGTTATTTAACTGCATGTCTGGTGATTGAATTGTGGCATCGGGTGCGGCCTCTTAAGCTGCTATTTTCTCATCCCCAATCCATACGAGCAAGAAGCACCCCAAATATCTTCATCCCGTTTCCCAGTCAAACAAACCCCTACCCTTCCCTCGCTCTTAAAACTAATTCGCTGGGCAGCAGCGTCGGAACCGAGATAAGCCAAACAAACTGCGCTCACCAACGTCTGCCAAGCATGGTGAGTGCCTTTAGCAAACCCCCTTCAAGATGAAAATCCTTGAGAGAGGCCCATTTCAGCAGTGCTTCTTGTGGCTGAGAAGACGGTCCAGGTCACGGTGCGACTGCAGGTGTCAACTGCAGTAGTAATTTAAACTAAACTCTAAGACAACGGCCAGAGTCAAACATTTTAGCATTCTTCATTAAAATATGCAAGGCCTGGCCAGCAAGCTTTATATTGTTTTGCTTTATAAGGGTTAACAATAGTAGTAAAAATCAATTTTAATAATAATAATTTCAGTTACAAATAACTTATATAATTATTCTACCAAAACCGTTAACCACATATCACTATATTATATTGTAACCAAGTTGAGAGTGTAATTTAAAAACATTCGCCAAGTGCGAGTTGAGCTCGCCCATGAAAGGATCCGTAGAAGCAAGCTTACGTTAGCCAAAAACCTCTTTATGAAAAAGTGCTACATTTCAATAAGTTGGTCTTAGTACTTAGCTATGATAGTTTTCCTTTCAACTTCGTTATATGTACTACTGCTGTAATTTTTTTCACGTATCAATATGTAACCGTTTAGCTAATACAGGGGGGGGGGGGGGGGGGGGGGACACTTACCTCTAACAAAAATTTGCACTTTCAAACCAAATGTTTCAGAAACGGATCCCTAACTCTAAAAATGGTGTTCCCAACCTCATAATATTTTTTAAAGACCTATTTAACGATACCCCACATGACGGATTAGTAGAGAAAATAAAAAATTACACCCAGTTGTATGGATTGATGTTTTTTCAACCACTTTTTAGGGTTCCGTAGTAAACTAGGAACCCTTATAGTTTCGCCATGTCTGTCTGTCTGTCTGTCTGTCTGTCTGTCTGTCTGGCTGTCTGTCTGTCTGTCTGTCTGTCCGTCCGCGGTTTTACTCAGAGACTATAAGTACTAAAAAGCTGTAATTTGGTATGAGTGTGTATATTAATCATGGCAAAAAAGTCGTAGAATAAAATCTTGAAAAAAAATTTTTTTTTGGGTAGCTCCCATACAAGTAATGTCGGGGAGTATTTTTTTTTCTCTATTTATCCATCGTGTGGGGTATCGTTAAAAAGGTCTTTAAAAAATATTGTGAGGTTGAGAACAACATTTTTCGATTTAGGGATCCGTTCCCGAAATATTTGGTTTTAAAGTGCAAAATTTTGTTAGAGGTACGTGTCCCCCCCCTCTATCTGCTAAACGGTTATATATGGATACGTGAAAAAAATTACAGGAGTAGTATATATACTGAAGTTGAAAGGAAAACTATCAGAGCTAGGTACTAAGTGCAAACTAATAAGTTATAGGCAACCAACTTATAAAATGTACTGGAAAATGTAAAATTTCAAACAATCTTCATTGTTAGATGTTTTTGGTCGTTAAACTGTGAGGTGCGAGTGTAAACAGTGTGAACTCAAAGTTTTCATTCGCAACTACGGAACCCTACACTGCGCGTGGTCCGACACGCACTTGGCCGGTTTTTTACCATTATGATTATATACACCCATACCAAATTACAGCTTTTCAGTACTTATAGCACAGAACTATTATAGTCTCTGTACGAACAGACAGACAGACATAGCGAAACTATAAGGATTCCTTGTTCACTACGGAAAACGGAACCCTAAAAAAGAACCAAATTCAGACGTTATACACCGGAATAAAAAGGAAGTATATTTAACACGTTTATGAACGAGCAATGAGACTCTTTCTGCGTAGGTGTAGTATAAATCAATATAATACTACTTTATAGACTGTCGACCTTGTATAAATATATTGAACCAAATTTAGGCCTGCTTAAAGTAGCTGGCATAAGATGATAGTGCATCAGACACTAAATCAGATTCGAAACATGTTAGAAAGGTTCATCACATTGTAAATCAGATTCGAAACATGTTAGAAAGGTTCATCACATTGGAATGCTCAACAAATAAAGTTACGTATTTGTTGAGCGCGAAGAACCAATGGCCGATGTGGCAAAAAGGTTCTTGAATGGCGACCACGTACCGGCAAGCGCAGCGTTGGACACCCACCGACCAGGTGGTCGGACGATCTAATAAAGGTCGCAGGAAAACGCTGGATGCAGGCCGCTTCCAACCGGTCATATTGGAAATCCTTGGGGGAGGCCTATGTCCAGCAGTGGACTTCTTGCGGCTGAAATGACGATGATGATGATTTATACTCCGTCGAATACTGTGAATTAAAAATATAATTATCACCACAGCCACAAAATGTCCACTGCTGGACGTAGGCCTCCCCCAAGGATTTGCATCATGCGTCAGTTTTGCCATACTCACAACGTTTTTAGTTAGTAAGCGCTGTTTGTTTGGTTTTTAATTAAGCGGGTGGAAGTTTGTTGAACTGGGGAAACGTTATACTGATAATTTAGGAAGCTACTTGCTTCGATGGAAAAGGGATGAGTAAGCAGCAGCTCGGGAGGCTGGGTGCACGTACCCGATGCCATACCTGCAACTACCGGACTGGCAGTTGAGGATGAAACCCCTGACCATAAAAAAATTATCGACAAGCAAACTTTAACAAAGGTCCTTTTTATTTCAGTGCAATCAAATAAAATGTTGAAAGCAATACTACTATTCAGTTGCCTGTGCAGTTTAATATACGTGATTTCTAGTGACTCTAAAAAACAAAAGGAGAAGAATAAGTACATACTACTATGGTCACGCGCATGGTACGCGCCTTTTACTGGTACGGAAAAAGGTCAGAAGAGTTTCATTAGACGACATTGTCCCATCAACAACTGTTACGTCACTAGTAACAGGAACCTCTTGAATGGCGACATTACAAAATTCGATGTCATAGCTTTCATGGGCTGGAAGCTTAAACGTCACAATCTCCCGAAAAAACGTTCGCCACACCAAAGATACTTATTTGTCAACCATGAGAGCAAATACTATCCAGTATTGGATCCCGTTTTTGATGGCTTCTTCAACTGGACAGCAACTTTCAAACTTGACTCTGATATCCCTTTACCTTACGTCCATATTCAAGATAAACAAGGAAATGAAATTGGACCCAAGAAAATCATGGATTGGTCGGCGGTGCTTAACGATACTGAAAACGTAATAGATTATCCATTAGGTAATAAAACTAAAGCGGCTGCCATTTTTATTTCCAACTGCAAATCAAGGAGAAGAAATAGTGCTTATTATATGCTAAACAAAGACTTGAAAAAATATAATCTATCCGTTGATGTTTATGGTAAATGTGGAAGGTTAAGATGTTCAAAAAAAAAATCTCTTACATGTGATAGATTACTGAAAGCTCGATATTATTTTTATTTGGCGTTCGAGAAATCTTTTGACAAGGATTATGTTACGGAGAAGTTACTGAGACCTTTAATGTTCAACGTTGTGCCCGTTGTCTTAGGAGGTGCTAAATATAGCAGGTGAGTAGCCGTTACCATATAATATCTCTCTCATTTTCATAACTCTCATTTAAGTGTTAAAATAATCCTTGTAAAATTTTAGGATTTGGCTTGCGGCTTACCTATCGGATTGAAAGCTAATACGCTCCTCGTTTTATTTTGGTTTTACGAGTAAAAGTCGTGTTTAAAACTATCGCATCTAATCTAAATTGTACCGTAATGTTAGTCAAGTAAATGAGTGCAAAAACGTTGTGAAAAACTATTAAATAGAAGTGCCAAACCCATCATAAAATTCTCATGAAAACAAAAACTGATCTAAAGATAATAAAGAAACGGTTGCTGTGACTCAGATCGAACCATTCAACCACCGCTCGGCGTTTAAAAACGCCCGCCCCCGTGCCGCTACTAGGGGCCAATGCCCGTCGCCGCCGCTGCAGCTGACATCGAACAAATTAATTAAATATCTTCCTTAACAAAATGCCTAACAACGATAAAATCTGTAATGCAGGATGTGACCCCATCCATTGATACCCCAAGAACGGAGACATGCTTAAGTGTATTATATGTTGCGATAAGTATCATTATGGTTAAACATATCTACAACCTATTTCACGGCAAATGAACATTTTCTTATACACTCTTGGCGCTGCCCTAAATGCGAGAATGTCACAAAACGCAATAAAAATTATAACACTCCCGTTGGGAAACAAAAACACTTCCTACTGGATGATACAAATATGTCAATCGTAGAATTGAGTGTTCTTCGATTGACATATTTTTACCACACTTAACCAAAGTATAATAGGAGATACATTCACCTATCCAGACATCAAAGCAAAACACAAGCAGACTAGTAGCCTAAATAGAAATGACAGTCGCCTAAATTAAATAACACTAGAAAGTATAATTCACCTAGTAGAAACTAAATAAGAGTAAAATAAACAGACAATCCTATTAGACGTTAAAACCGTATTGACTAGCGAATTAAAATCCGTCGTATTAAAACTAAAAACCGAGTTTACCCAACAAACGAACAGCCTTCATATGCACCAAAATGAACAGGACAAAAAGATTCAAGACTTTAATGATAAAGTTAAGAATTTAGATGTAGAAAACCAGAAATTGCAGAAGGACATTAAAGAATGACAACGACAAATTACCGCTAGGTATCTACATCACACTGTATGAACAAGCCGGAAATTACTACAAATAACTCAAACATATTCGTGCTTTAGGGACTTAACGAATACCGAGGTTAATTATAGTACGAAATCGAAGAGAGAGTAATAAACGCTTTTAAGGATATCTTACACGTAGACCTTACAGGCTACATAGAATTCTTATACCTAATAAGGATGTTATCAGAAGAATAAAAAAACAACTTTAAACACATCAAAGCTATTTATTATCAAGTACTTCAGAACTGCGAAATCATTTACACCATTACATTAAACAATATTTTATTAACTGTATAAAAAACAATTGAAATCTACTTAAACATAGCACCATTAAGTATTGCTTAAAGTCATACAATAATACTTATTTTTTTTATTTATTGTTGGGAAACAAACAATTATATAATACAAATTACTACACACGTACACTAAAACTTTACATAAATCAATAAAGTTTCCACAAAAAAGTATTTGAACGTCTGTCTTGTTCGAGTCACATCGAGAAGAGCGTCCATACATTTGCCAGTTGCCCTACATACATAACGGAAAATATATTGATTTCAATCTTAGAATACTTCTAAGAGTATAAATGTAAATTATCAATTAGTGTTTGATGGATTTATCTTAGTGCTTTGAGTAACATATTTGTGTACAATTAGAAATAATACATTTAGTACTATTAAACATGAAAAGGTAATTAATCAAGTCAGCAAGTGACTTATTAAAAATAACCAAAACATTTACAAAAAAACTAAGTTATTTAAGTTTACCATGGTTCTCGTACATCTGAAATGTGTTTACCTGAAAAATCAAACCCCAAATTGTTTAAAACCAGTAATGACTTGTCAAGTAGGTACAGCAGAAGAAATTCTCAAAGATTACTGCTTCCTTCAATAAAAACTACTATGCTTAACTCCATTTGCTATATTATGGCAAAAAGAATATCTAATACGTTACCAAAAGACGTAAAATATATTTATATTATTTTCTTCGAGCAACACGGCTTTCCGTACCGGAAGGGAGTAGCCATACGCTGCGTTCCCCTCTGTCAAGGTCTTCGAGCAACACGGCCCACGGCTTCTGTACCAGAAGGGAGTGGCCATAGCGATATTTTACTATTCAAATCGTTATGGCGTTTTTAGCGGGGGGAAAAGTGCACACAAGTACAGTTCCGCACACCTATATACAAAACTTCTCCTGTCATTCGACTGTAATGATGACACTTGAGAGTTCAGTTCAGTTCAGTTCTGTGCCCGCCCAGCCAGCGGTTAAGCTGCAAGAGCGTAGGAAGGAGGTCCACTACGGAGTGTGCGTAACTGCGCTTACGAACTCGAGCTTGTCAGGTTACTTCTAGCGCACCTACTACTCTCTGCCTTGGATCACGAATCCTTACTCGAGAAACCAGTTGGGCACGTAGATAGGAATGTGAGTGTAGGGCAGTGCAGCCAGGATGGGGAAAGAAAGGAAGTTAGAACCGACCGAATACCAGCATCAAATCAGTATGGGGAAGATAGATACTATACTTGGTGTGTAATATATAAAAGAAAGGAAAAACAGGCTGCTTTGCTAGTGTTAGCTTCTTCATTCGATTCGCCGTCTGCATCCTCTTGTTTTACCGTGTTGCTGTTCGTCAGCTCTCAATGACAGTATATTCTTTTAAAGTAGATATGTTTTTACTCTCGGTGAGTCACTGTTGCTGCAACGATGTCATGAAGAACTTTGTATGCGCAATCGATCTGATGTTGGGGTCGTCGATCTGGTCCTTTGCGCCCGCTGCTTTTGCAAATGACGGCTGAAGTGAAGACTGGGTGTGTGTTTGATTTAGTATTGAATCATCCGATTCCTAGTCAATCTCCGTGCCTGTTTTTCACTCCGAGTATATTTTGCTTCTTTTTGATGGGGGCTCTATTGTTCGCTAAGTTTCTCCAATCTTGAAATGATATTCTTCCTTAGTTTTACTCATGAAATTGGTAATATCATGATATAAAGAGTCTTTCTATGTGATTTAGTATTTGTTCTCATGGTGTTGATTAACTGCTTTAAGCAAGTGTGAGATTGGGCGTTGTAATATGCGAGCAAATAAAAAAAAAATATCTATATCGTATTTATTTACTTTTTGCCACCTTTTTTTTATCTGTTTATTATTCTCGAGGTCCACCTACTGTAGCTCCTTAGGCTCGATAAGTTTTTAAATAAATAAAATAAATAAAAATATTCGAATCTTTAATTCTCACGTCAAAGATTTCTCGCAGTATTTGCCGCTCGTATTTTTTTAAGTATCGATCGGTATCTCTGTGACGTGCAATAATATCAATAGTCACTGTCTATCGAGCAAAGTTTACTGGGGTCTAGTAAACTGCAACGCAGGTCCAGCAGGACCTATTTCAGGAAGTAGTCTCTTCATAAAGCCTACAATGTTATTCAGAGTTAAATAACAGCGTTAAGAATATAGTTACTTTGTATCTAAGCACACCATTTGTGAAGAGAAAACAAACGTTTATTATAATTTTATTATTATTAGTTTAACCCGCAAAGTCAGCACGCATGAAGAACGCAAAGACTGCAATGATGACACTTAGACATAAAAAATTAAACAAAACAGCAATAATGTTGTCTACAGTTGGGGCAAAACTAACACATTGATATGTTTTTGACGTGTATGGGCTGTGCACTCAACTGTCGATAGTGCAATATCGATAAATATCGAATTTGTCATATTAAGTAAGTTAGGAACTAGGAGTTAGGGTAGGAAGGAATAAAGGTAACAAAACGAACCATCATCATCATCATTTCGTGTATGTGACACGGTCAGTCGACCATGCTCACCTTGTGGTGTCAGAGTTCTTCGGAATCGCCTCTTGGCCTCTGACGTGGTCCCTGTAACGACTACCAGATGGCAGCCGGAAACAACGGCTTAACGTACCTTCAAAGCATGGAATCAACTTTCTTATCAGACAATCAAACGAAACATTATGATTAGGTTTTAAATATAGTTTTTATTATTAATTTCTGATGCAGAACTTAAAAAAACAAAAATCTTTTGGTCTGAAGTAACAGGTAACACAATAAGGCAAAAAGTTTTTACATAATCCGATGACCTCTGTGACTCAGTGGTACCGCCAAGTGCCTTTTGATTCGCAGGGTCAAGGGTTCGATTTCCAGCAAGGTCAAGATGCAAAAAAGTTACATGGCCTATGGCACTCGGGGAAAGAATACAGATCTAATAACACCTCACTTAATAAAAATAAGAACAACAATTCCGTTTTATACTATTCACCAACTATTCACAAAACAAAGTGCAAGATATCTGCCTTAAATATGCGAGAGGTAAAAATTAATGAAAATCCATATTCTCTCGCTCGTGCCCAAGATAGTAAGGATTTTCCGGTTTTACTAATACAAATACAAAATATAATATTTTGCATGATGCTGATACCTAGGCACTACTAGTAATGTCAAGTTTAAAGCAGAAGTAGTAATAGTACGTAGTAGTTGATATTAGTGGCTAGTTGTAGGTTGTTGTGATTTTTTTAGTAGTACTGTTACCCTGTACTGCCCATAACTACCTAGGTAGTACTATCCTACTAGGTAGTTATGGGCAGTACAGGGTAACAGTGGGTATTAAAATTTAGACTCACTTGATTTTCTCCAGATGATGATTCATCCAGTGATGTCACAAAGTTAGGCGTAGCTGAACGGTTAGCTTGTGGGTTAGCTACAACATGACTCTGAAAAATAAATATAACTGTGTGAAAGGAACATTTCTATTAGTCAAATATTATAATATTATTAAATCTCATTTAATTTCTTTATACCGAAAGCATCAAACAGACTTACGGCACAAACGCAGTGTAGCATTACTGTTGGCATAGAATTTTCCACTAATCTCCTGTTGTTCGCGAGGACTTGAAAATCGAATTTAAGAAAATGAGTTAAGCAAATTACACCGGTCCTTTTGGGATACCAGGTTTGTTTTCTATTGCAAAAAATGTTCCATGCCTTTCTTAATTCGGGATCTTTAGGAAAACTGTAAATAAAATAGGATGAGCAATTATCTGATATAAATATATTTATACTAATATTATAGACAGGAAAACATTGTTTAATGCATTAACTTAAAAACTACTGGACGGACTTCATAAATTATTTAATTTACGGGATACATATACATATGGACGAAATCACAGGAATCCAAGAAGTTATATAATGGGCGGCCGAAAGAGCGAAGCATTAGGTGTTCAAGTCAAGTTAGGGTGAAAACACATTTTATGTAAGTATGTATGTAAGTACCTATGAATATACGGAGATATGTTTGTTCCGCGAACTGTTGTAACTCTCCTCCCAAACCGGTGCTCCAAATACGATTAAATTTAAAATGTATATAGGTACTACTAGTACAAATTTCAAGTCATGCCATGAAAATCGGTTCAAAGAGATATTTAAATATGTGTTCGCGAGGTCAAAGTTCGCGACGAACTACTTGTATAGATGATTATATAAAACTATAAGATCAAATATGATTACATTACGCTGCCACGCCACCCAAATTCATCGATACTTATAATGTAAAGGTAACATCACTAAGAAGTTCATCGGCGAGAAACCGGATTTATCGCTCGACCGATCTGAAATTGTACGGGTGAGTGGACTAAATGTTAAACAAATCCAACAATTATATTAGAATAAAATAAACGATTTTGGTGTTTAAATATAAATAAATGAACAATATTACATAATAATTTACACACATGTGAAACGTAACACCATCTTTTTGTATACTGGATATCCCAGATCCCTTCTTACAGCAGAAAACTGAACAATTCGGCATTTTTAACCCAGCACCGCTCATTGGCACAACTCGACTCTGTCTAGTTTGACATCCGAGCGCAACTAGTTTTATTCAATGCGCTAGCAAAAATTAGGCTTGTACTTCGACAGAGGGGAACGCAACGTATGGCTACTCCCTTCCGGTACGGAAGGCGTGTTGCTCGAAGGTCAAGGTACAAGCCAAGTTAGGCATATGCATGCATCTCTATGTGTTAGTAGTGTGTGACTCATCTGTACACAAATTATTGTTTCTTTTTTATGTAATTTTTTGTGAAAATGTCATAATTACCACCAAGTGACCGTTTAAGTTTTGTATGCAGGTGTGCGGAACTAAACTTGTGTGCACATTTCCCCCCGCAAAAAACGCCAGAAAAATTGTTATAGTAAATTGTCGCTTTGCCCACTCCCCCGTCCGGTACGGAGGCCGTGTTGTTCGAAGGTAATTTCAAATGTTTTAAACGTACATTGTTTCATAATAAGTATTAGTATACAAAATTACAGCGAGTAAAAGTTTCGTATCGAAAACTTCTACTCACTGTAATTTTGTATAGGTATTGTTTTTAAAATTGAAATTTGATTATAAACATCAATATGCCTTATCTGGTCGTATGTACGAAATTTGGTTGAGATAACTAAAACCAAACTACGTTTGTGTGGGATTTCGGCTTTACGTGGGACTCTTAAGTCTGTAGCACACGGGTTGCAACAAAAAGTTGCGATCGTTTACACATTCTAGAGACATTTTCTATAAAATATAATTATTTTTTCACTTTTAACACCTTTATCATTTAGTAATGCAGATCACTTTAACAAAACATAATACTTTAACTTCGATGCCAACTAAGTAAATATAATCAACATTATCAAGTAATTTTGTAAATAAATATGACTATTAGATTTAATATATTCGGTACATAATATTTTGAAAGACGACATTTATTGAATTATTATTATTTTTTTTACATTTTACCAATTAAATCCCAATCCCAACTAATATTATAAATGCGAAAGTGAGTTCGTTTGTTTGTTTGTTACGCTTTCACGCTTTAATCCTTTCTAACCTATTGAGGGTTTTATTTTGTGATGTCGCCATCTTTTAAATATGTTTCTGATCTTAGATATGACCAAATAATCGTCTGTGTGTATACCCGCTCTACGGTATGACCTCGCATCAAATACATTCTTCCGCAGTCTTTCATCCACTATTACAAAATCAATCATACCATTCTCTTCTCTTGTGTACATGTGAATCTTTTTATGACTAAACATAGTGTTCGTCACACAAAGATTATATTTCTCTCTCATTCTCTCTTTCGTCGCCAAACGGACCCAACACCTTATCATAACCATAACGTTTGACTCCCATCCAGCTATTAAAATCTCCTAACATAACTATTTTTTCATTCTCCTTGCATCCATGCAATACATCCCTAACACTATCCCAAAATTCCTGTCGTTCTTCTTGGTTTCTTTTACTCGTTCCTTCCGTAGACGCATACACTCCTAAAACAAACAATCGATTTAATCCTACTTTCACCTTCACCCAAACAAGCCTTGAGCTCACAAACTCGTACCCATTTACACATTCTGCCATTCTTTTTGAAAGGATAAGGCCAAGTCCTTGACGACCTTGCGCGGTTTGTGGTACTCCAGCCCAATATGCAGTAAATGAACCACAGTCTGTGGTTTCATATCTTTTCCACTTTGTCTCATTCACACATAGAACATCAATCTTTTCAATACCTGACATACCTCGTCTAATTTATCATACATCCCTCCTCTAACATTCAAAGTAGCAAAGCGACTCTCCGTAGCCCGCTCTTTGCCCCCACGGGAAACGAGACGTAATGAGTTGCGAACCGCATCGCCACAATTTGGATTTTTTGAAAATCATTGCGTTCCCACGAGTATAGGGCCGTCGCACCCGGCAGTGCCCCTTGTACCGGGTGAAGGCTAGCCTGGTTCTGGGATCGCCCGATCCCAGGGCAAAATGGCACGCTTGGTATTAGGCTCGCCCCTATTCATGCTTCCCTCGGCACGGCAGTCCTTGGATTGGCGGAGTAGGAAATGGGAAAATAATTATATAGTAGGATTGTAAATAAATATGGATACGATTATTTGGATTTACGAAAGGATGAGGGTAAAGGATGCTACCAACTTGGAAGATATAAAGGAAGAGTCAGTATCAGCTCGGGAAACCGGGAACGCATACCCCATACCCTGAATGCCACACGCACATACCACCGGAAAGACAGTATAGGATGACACCCGTGACTATATTTCAGTAAATGTGAATTATTTATTTCTGCCTCCTGCAATGAAAAGGAAGAGATCTTGGAAAATTTCAATACAGTTTGCCCAGGTATCAAAATTTTAGACAAAAGTTCACTCCACCTTCTCGGCTCTCCCATATTTGAAGAACCATTCTCCAGTTTGATTGACCTTAAAATTCAAATTTACAAAAAGCATCTCTTCGTCTTTTGGACTTTCAATCACATTTTGCTTATGTTATCATTCGACACTGTCTGTTAGTTTTAAATTTTACCTCCAACCTACGTTGTAGCCATTTATGGTAGCATCCACAACTACTCCACAAATTAGATGCATTTATTAAAAACTAGCTTTTGCCTGCGACTTCATCCGCAAATAGTTTATTTTGATAAACATTTGAAATGTATTGTGTTTGGTCTCAAGTGAATGGTATTCATGTACAAAAATAAATAATTTATATATCCATTTTGAAGCTTTTTAAAAATCGATAAATAATTATTATTATTTCAAAAATTATCGTGTGGCACCGCATATAGGAAAAACACACAGATGGATGATTTTTTTTTTTAAATTTCTTGTAATATATAAATATAAAAGAAAAAAAATGCCTTCTTTTCTTTTTTTTAAGTGTACCTCTATCTATTTCAGTCAAAAAAACTATAATGTACAGACAAAATTTTCTATTGTTTTATAATTTGTATAGATTAGCATGGACGCCAATAAAAAAATGTCAGGTTGCAGCGGTGCTCCTGGGGTAAACATCGTGTTCGACGTGTCTTGTGAGCTATATTGTTTTAAATTTTTGGTTTAATTGTTCCATTGATTATTATTTTTAATTTTACGAAGAAGTTATTGAAAATTGTTTGTGTTTAGAGATTTTCTTTTATTAAATTTAGCCTGCAGAGCTAACTATACAATTTTGTTGTTACAGCGGTGCATCCGCACGTATCTAGATACTTTATGGATTAGGTTTTCTGATGTTAGGGGTGATAATTTTGGAGCAAAAGTAAACGCAGTGATCTAGTTCAATCTTGAAAAGCGAGTAAATTGTCGTTCAAATTTACATAAGTCAGGGAATAAGTTAGTGGGAACAATTTGACCAATGGTACGAGCATATAGTGAAATGTGGGCGCATTTAATTGCGACGTCACGTGATGATGATGAGCGAACATAGATATCAGGATATTTACTGGGCGAATGATCTGCGTGTCTTCCGTCAGGGGGCTCCACCGCAGCAGTGTTGCCATTGTATTAACAAGCGGCAACAGAAATACATCATCTATGAAAATGTCAACTTTCGCTTTCACAGTCGAGATACAGTCTAGTAACAGACAGACAAACATCGAAGTCTCATGAATAGTGTCCAAGTTTTACTCGGAAACCTAAAAACAAAGATATATGACATTCAAAAACTTGTATGTATCTAAATATTTCTTTTTCTATTTGGGAGGTTCTAAAATATCAATTATCAAACTTGGCAAATGCTCGTTAACACGATTATCGAGTTCTTGGCGGGAATGTGAGCGGACTACACGGTGTTTGTTTTGGATTGTTGTGCAAATTGTTTCTAGTGGACTTTATAATGTATAATCGGTGTAATTTAGTGTTATAAAAGCCCATGTCAAGGAACAATGTGTGGGATAACTAAAATAAACCGTCATTGTGTAGCTGTAGTGAGATTTATATAGCGGGCTGGTGGTTGTCCGCCTTGCTGCGTTGGCTATGATTGAACCAGTGGGTTCGTGAATGATCGCCAGGGGCTCAATAGAATCGACGAATTGAATTTACACCATCATTTCGTTGATAACAAGAAAACTCGAAAAAGCGCGTGAAACTTTTTACTTGATACTGGCTAAGTACGTTATGCGTGTAAAACATAACACAAAAAAATAAAAACACTATCATCATCATCATGATCAAGTCTTTTTTAGTCTCCGCTGTAGGAACATGACCATCTCTGTACTTTCAGAGCCATATATTAGCCAGACCACTCAGAGAATAGGCCAATCATACTCTCCACGCTATCCAGACGGATTGGAGAAGTCTTTATAATGTTTGTAAGATTTGTAAAGCTTGTGTTTCTTTAGTCGCCTTCTACGACGGGAACACTTGGAATGGTCCTATTTTACTCTGCCGGTATACACATGGCTCACTACTATCATAAATCTGTTTTGCAGGTTCCTGCCACCGGGATCTTATCTGGATGCAAGAGCCCTCTCATCCTCAGCACTAGCTAAAACCATGGCGGAACTGATACGCTCTCCTGAGAGCTACAAGCAATACTTCAAATGGCACAGGCACTACACCTACAAGCATGCTATGATTAGGGAAAATGTTTGCAAAATCTGCGCCAAACTTAATGATCCCAGTTTGCTGGCCACTCATAAAGTCTATCACAAATTCAGGAATTGGTGGCATAGGTACTAGATCTTTGAATAATAAAGAGTTATAGTTGTGATTAAAATGATCTATGGATATTTGTTGTAATGAAAGAATCTTAAAGGTCTAGGAGATATTCAACTCTAAATTAAAAAAAAAAGACTGCCCTAGAAAAGTGTTATAGCCTATGTCGTTCGGGATAGTGTAAGGATTTTATACATGATACATGAAATAATATTGGGAAAGTCAGAAGAAATGGCGGAAATTCATACATTTAACATGAACCCTGAAAAGACTCCTCTCCGTCGTAGTTCGCTTAGCTAATTCTAGAAGTCATCTATACACGACACCATGATAAATCAGGGATAAAATATGAGACCCACTATCCTCTTGAGATAAAAGATCTCAGTTCGATCATGGGACAACTCAAGAGTAGAATAAGGCTAGACAGGGTCGCTCAGGATCAAGATCAAGATGTAAGTCTTAAGTAATTATCCAGTGTAGTGTATCCATATTTCTAATCGTAATGTTTATTTATTAGTATTTTTGAACCTTATATCAAGAGAAACACTCTTGATACACCAATGACTGTAGAAAAAACTCAAATACCGAAAACTTCAGAAAGAATATGGGAACGAGACTGATTCAAACCCAGAAAAAAACCCAAGCAACTTTATGTACAGAGATATTAAGCAGATCTGAGTACTCGAATATCACACAGCGTACTAAGTACATGGAAAACATATTCACAAAAAATCGTTTAACTTTTTATCGATAGAGGATGACAAAAATAAGAAAATGCTACTAAAGAATAGCAGCCAAAGTTTACCTGACCTTAAACTACTATACATGAGGTGCATGAAAAATTAAGCCAAGTATTTATTATAGCCTTATTATAGGTGAGACAGATAACTTAAACGTTGAAAATACTGAATTGAAAAAAAGTTAGACATATGAAAATAAAATAATTTTGTACAAATCTGTTGGGATAGGATCTACAGTATATAATTAATGCTGTGTGTCTTTAGCAAGATTTTACTCTCTTCAATATCAGAAGAAATACTCATATACCAACTTTATCAAAATAGCCGGATGCGACGCATAATCACAACCAATAAATATGACTCAGCAAAATGCTTGTAGGGATGATTTTAAGATATATAAAAAAAAAACAAAGTCTGTTGACGGATTTGCAAAAATAATTGAATTTGAAAGCAATAGTACACCTATTATGAAGAAAATATCCAAATCAAAAGTAATTAATTTCAATAAGAGCGATGCTATGTGATGTCCATGCTGTAACTCACTTCACCCATCTATCGTTTGATGCTCGTGCAACATGACCCACCCACTTCCACTTCAAGTGTTGGGAGTGCTGAAGAGCATCTATAAGTTTTGTTTTCTTTCGTGTCTCTTTGCATTTTTGCCTGTCTCTCAGTTTGATATTTAACATGCTCCTTTCCATTGAATGTTAGTAGGTATTTTGCGTTTTATTTTATTGTTGAATATCCATGATTGTGAGCCGTAGTATATATATAGGCTGTTGATGGCAAAACATTGCTTCCATTATCAAGCACTTAGATTTTCTTATATTCTCCCAATGGATTTAAAAATTTACTTTATAGCAAAAAATTCAGTAAAAATTTAAACATATATCTATTGTAAAAATGGTATTATTTATTGGAGGATTATGTAGCATAAACTTTGTAAAAATTTTTAAACTATTTATTATTATTTCATTTAGAACAACTTAGATTTTGTAATAAAGTATGTATTTTAATTTTTTTACACAATGTTGTATTTTTTTAATAAAATTGAATATATACATAGTTTTAAATAATTTTAATTTTATATATTTAGGTATTTGAAGTGTGATATGGATTTTTTGCGTCTGCAATAAAGCATATATTATTATTTTTATGTTTATTTATTTTCATGAACTCAAGTATATAATTATATAGTACCAAATATTTAAACAAAGGTATCAAATAGTACTCGACACGTATTGTATCTTAGACGTACAGTACCCTGGATCTGTCAGAACCGACGTTGGCGTGTACTTGTAGTACGACACCTCAGATTCCGCAAGACCATATCGAAGAGCAAGTTGCTGGTGAATAATCCTAGCTGCAAGGTTATGTCTATGCAAATACTCTCCGTTAATCAGATGAGAACAACTGGAAGTAATATGTCTGAGTGATTTACCAGGACGGCGGCATGCCCGACAGATGTCGACCGTACCGTCCCTGTGGATGTACTTCCGATAGTTGTTCGTCATCATGACTTTGCCAGCAATTGCACAGACAAAGCCCTCGGTTTCCCCAAAGAGGTCATCCAATCTTAGCCAGTTTACCGATGCAAGCAGATCCACATCGGACACTGTTATGGCCCGATAGAATAGCTATTTCTTGTCGGGTTAGTCAGGTGGTTCACGAGCTCTCCCACGTCGTCTGGCAGGTACTTGCAACCACTAGAATGGTCTGGCTGTTTACATATACTTTTTAAACAATTGAAAGAATGTTCCCTCAAAATTGTAGCCTTGTGGCAGCAGGTTATGAATTACCGTCCCAATGACAACTTTACTATCGTCTGGCACACACTTGCAACCCTCAAAAGAGGTTGGCGATTTTTTTTTACACTTAAACATACTTAAATTATAACATATTAAAATTGTAGCCTTGTGGCAGACGGTTACGAAAAAATTTTTTTTTGCATTTTCAAAAATTTTTGGGATGATGACGCAACCGCGATATACCTGCCAGACCGGTACTTTTATAATTAGCAGATAATAAAATATCATTTTAAAAATTTCTAGCTTTGTGGGAAACGGGTTAGTCAGATGGTTCGCTAGCTCTTAATCTACAATGCCGATGAATAAGTTTTTAGTAGATGTATCTATACGTTTTGCATGGGATTATAAAGAGTGTCTTCAACATACCTATAGATGGAATAATTTTCAAAGATAATCTGGTTTTTATACCAAAGGATCTGCGTGAAGAGATGTTATTGAGAGTGCATGAATGCCATCTTGGTATAGATAGATGCAAACGCAGGGCTCGAGAAGTAATGTTTTGGCCGGGCATGGCCCGGGACGTGGAGCGGGTGGTGTGGCGGTGCCGAACGTGTGCTGAGCTAGCGACCCGGCCGCGTGCTGAACCTGCTTAACCACACGAAATGCCATTACCATGGCGTAAGGTCGGTTCTGATGTTTTTGAATTAAGTGGAAAATATTTTTTGATTTTAATTGATTATTTTTCTAATTATATAGAGGTTTGCCCGTTACATTCAATAACATCTAAGAGCGTTATCACAGCTATGAAAGATCAGTTTGCTCGACATGGAATCCTTTCAGAGTTGATTACAGACAATGGTCCTTGGTATAATATATCCTCTAGGGAATATATTTGTTTCACCAAAGAATGGGAATTTATTCATAAAACTTCTTCGCCTAATTATCCACAGTCAAACGGACGAAATGAGAGAGCGGTACGTTGCGTTAAAGAATTGCTCAAAAAGGCGTTAGCTTCGAATTCTGATTTTTATCTTGGCCTACTGAACTATCATACTGCTCCTAGGGATGGTCTAGCTAGTCCAGCAGAACTTATGATGGGTCGGAGGTTGGCCACACGTTTGCCTGCCCATGTATCTAAGCTACAACCAGCTAGGGATAACACAGCTGACTACTCTAAAATAATGCAAAATGTAGAGAGTAATAAAAAAAGGTTTGACATGAAAGCACGGCCACTACCTGAGCTGAAAACAGGTGACGACGTTGTTGTAGTGGACAACAACACCGGTACAAGTCGTCTGATGCGAGTAGCTGGGCGCGCACCTGCCCCTAGGTTTTACTTTGTAACCGACTAATGTGGCAAGCGTTACAGACGAAATAGGAGGCACCTTATTAAATTACCGTCAGCTAACAATTCTCCACTTGTAAGTCATAGGTCGTCATCGAAATCTGATAGTATTTACGAGGAGTTGCCTGAAGAGGTACTCGAACACTGTACGCAAGTACTTCGAGCACTGGCGATTGATCCTAAGTCTCAGTAAAACTGAGGTGTCTGTCTTTCATTTGAATAATCGGTTAGCTCACTACCAGCCAATAGTTTCTTTCAGGGGAGAAAATCTAAAATATAACCCCCTCCCAAGCTACTTAGGTGTAACACTGGACAGATTTGGCATTCGGACTGTGTGGACGTTCAGTAAGACATGTCGTTACGATTTAAATAATATAAAACGTTAGTTATTTGTCATTGTGTTGATTGTTATTTGAGTGTGCATTTTGCTTATAAAGTTTAAAGGTATATTATGATTAAATAAAACTTAGGTAACAGAATACATTTATTTATGAATTGGTTATATAAATAAAATAACAATAAATATGTATTGCTATTATTGTTAGAGAATTATATGTGTTATAATGTGCTAATATTTGTTTTCTTTGATATCAGAAGTGCTAAAGTACCCGCAATACCGCGACGAAGGTACAAGCGATCTAAAAAACAACGCCAGCCACCTTCAACGTCCAGTGATTCGTCGAGATCAAGCAGCAGTTCATCTCGGTCGAGCAGCAGCTCTGCTCATCGGGGAAAACGAAAATGTGCACTTTAAAACGAAATATTTCGGAAACGGATCCCTAAATCGAAAAATGGTGTTCTCAACTTCCCAATATTTTTAAAGACCTATTTAGCGCTATCCAACATGATGGGTTTGTATAGAAAAAAAAAATTACTCCCTCTTTACTTGTTTGGGAGTTACACAAAAAAAAAATTTTTTTCAAAAATTTTTCTACCTCTTTTTTCCATGATTAATATACACACCCATACCAAATCACAGCGTTCTAGTACTTATAGTCTCTGAGGAAAACCGCGGACGGACAGACAGACAGACAGACATGGCGAAATTCTTATAAGGGTTCCTAGTTTACTACGGAACCCTAAAAATGACGATGTAGCAAAAGTTGTTCAGCCTGCTTAATACTTTTGTTGAGGTAAAAAAAATCGAAGATTTAGAACATACCGTCAAATTTTATATCGACAATTTTATAGAGTCCGCTGGGACAGAGTGCGTAGAATACGAATAGCTTATATTACTGGTTACCGCCCAGCGGTCCCCTTTTTGGCAACGTAGTTTTCAGCCTATACGGCAAAACATGAGAGTTTGCTGTCCCTCCAAGCCTTGAACACACAGGCAACACCTAAAGCCGAGGTCCGTCCCGTAGGGCATCGAGAACTGGTCATTATTTTCAAGAACCGGGTTTTCGGTTCTGAACTCTATCAAGAACCGGTTACCCGATTCTTTCGGTTCTTCCGATTTTTTTATGAAAATGCGTAAAAAATAAGTAAAACTAGTAAAATAATTGTAAGGGGATCATGAAATCAAACATTTCGTTGCAAATCAAACGACGCTGTTGGTCAGGTGCAGTCCGAATCTTCCCCTCCCAACTCTGCGCTATATGTATAATTCAACTCACGAACGTGTCCAGTCTGGACGCGTTTCGTGCTATCGCTTCCAACCACGTCATTTACCTATTACCAATAGGCAGATACAACGAATTTACCTTTAGGGGCTAAAAACAAAATGCATTATCTTTTTATTATTACGAGATTTTAAAAAATGTATAAAAAAGGTAAGACCCGAAAGAACCGAAAAAACCGGGTTATGATATTTTAGAACCGGTTCTTTTTGTGACACCCAGAACCAGGATTTCCCGGTTATTTTGGAACCGGAAAAAACCGGTTCCGATGCCCCCCGCCCAAAGGCCCTTTGGAGATGTGCAAGTGCAATAGGTTGAGGGCGCTCTGCTCCGACCTCAAAGTTTGGTGAAGTAGCGCAAGCTCACTTGGAGCTAGCTATATAGTCTTCTTCTTATCGTGTCAGTAGCTCAAAAAATCTAAAATAATCCTATATTTTATCCCTCCAGTATTTAGCAGCAGCCAATGCAATGCCATACAATTTTATAACACTGTTACAAGTATTTTCTTATGTATGTTTAGTTCGTATTAGGTATATTAATACGCCGTAGTCATAAGTCTACGCGAACGAAGTTGCGGGCATCAGCTAGTTATTTATAAATTCTGTAATATGTAAACATAATACGACACCGTCAGTGTCAATGTGTGCATACGTCTTCGAGCAACACGCCTTCCGTACCGGAAAGGAGTAGCCATACGTTGCGTTTCCCTCTGTCGAAGGTACGGAGGCCGTGTTGCTCGAAGGTCGAAGTACAAGCCTAATTTTTGCTTGCGCATTGAATAAAACTAGTTGCGCTCGGATATCAAACTAGACAGAGTCGAGTTGTGCCAGTGAGCGGAGCTGGGTTAAAAATGCCGAATTGTTCAGTTTTCTGCTGTAAGAAGGGATCTGGAATAGCCAGTATACAAAAATATGGTGTTGCGTTTCACATGTGAGTAAATGATTATTTAATATTGTTCATTTTTTTATATTTAAACACCTAAATCGTTTATTTTACTCTAATATAATTGTTGGATTTGTTTACCAACATTTAGTCCACTCGCCCGTACAATTTCGGATCGGTCGAGCGATAAATCCGGTTTCTCGCCGATGAACTTCTTAGTGATGTTACCTTTACATTATAAGTATCGATGAATTTGGGTGGCGTGGCAGCGTAATGTAATCATATTTGATCTTATGGTTTTATATAATCATCTATACAAGTAGTTCGTCGCGAACTTTGACCTCGCGAACATACATTTAAATATTATTTATTCGAACCGATTTTCATGGCATGACTTGAAATTTGTTCTAGTAGTACCTATATACAGGCATGGAACATTTTTTGCAATAGAAAACAAACCTAGTATCCGAAAAGGACCAGTGTAATTTGCTCAACTCATTTTCTTAAATCCGATTCAAGTCCTCGCGAACAACAGGAGATTAGTGGAAAATTCTATACCAACAGTAATGCTACACTGCGTTTGTGCCGTAAGTCTGTTTGATGCTTTCGGTATAAAGAAATTAAATGAGATTTTATAATATTATAATATTTGACTAATAGAAATGTTCCTTTCACACAGTTATATTTATTTTCCAGAGTCATGTTGTAGCTAACCCACAAGCTAACCGTTCAGCTACGCCTAACTTTGTGACACCACTGGGTGAATCATCATCTGGAGAAAATCAAATGAGTCTAAATTTTAGTACCCACTGTTACCCTGTACTGCCCATAACTACCTAGTAGGATAGTACTACCTACGTAGTTATGGGCAGTACAGGGTAACAGTACTACTAAAAAAATCACAACAACCTACAACTAGCCACTAATATCAACTACTACGTACTATTACTACTTCTGCTTTAAACTTGACATTACTAGTAGTGCCTTGGTATCAGCATCATGCAAAATATTATATTTTGCATTTGTATCAGTAAAACCGGAAATTTAAAATGTATGAAAACCCTTATTATCTTGGGCCTGAGCGAGAGAATATGGATTTTCATTAATTTTTACCTCTCGCATATTTAAGGCAGATATCTTGCACTTTGTTTTGAGAATAGTTGGTGAATAGCGTAAAACGGAAATGTTGTTCTTATTTTTATTGAGGTGTCATTAGATCCGTATTCTTTCCCCGAGTGCCATAGGCCATGTAACTTTTTTGCATCTTGACCTTGCTGGAAATCGAACCCTTGACCCTGCGAATCAAAAGGCACTTGGCGGTACCACTGAGTCACAGAGGTCATCGGATTATGTAAAAACTTTTTGCCTTATTGTGTTACCTGTTACTTCAGACCAAAAGATTTTTGTTTTTTTTAAGTTCTGCATCAGAAATTAATAATAAAAACTATATTTAAAACCTAATCATAATGTTTCGTTTGATTGTCTGATAAGAAAGTTGATTCAATGCTTCGAAGGTACGTTAAGCCGTTGTTTCCGGCTGCCATCTGGTAGTCGTTACAGGGACCTCGTCAGAGGCCAAGAGGCGATTCCGAAGAACTCTGACACCACAAGGTGAGCATGGTTGACTGACCGTGTCACATACACGAAATGATGATGATGATGTTTCGTTTTGTTACCTTTATTCCTTCCAATTCCTTCCTACCCTAACTCCTAGTTAATATACCCTACTTAATATGACAAATTCGAAATTTATCGATATTGCACTATCGACAGTTGAGTGCACAGCCCATACACGTCAAAAACATATCAATGTGTTAGTTTTGCCCCATCTGTACACAACATTATTGCTGTTTTGTTTAATTTTTTATGTCTTTGTGCCATCATTACAGTCAAACGACAGGAGAAGTTTTGTATATAGGTGTGCGGAACTGTACTTGTGTGCACTTTTCCCCCCGCAAAAAACGCCAGAACGATTTTAATAGTAAAATATCGCTATGGTCACTCCCTTCTGGTACAGAAGCCGTGTTGCTCGAAGGCATACGTAGGTATGGTGCACAGAACACAGAACTATAACTCAAGGTATGGTGTGACTTGTGACTTCATTCCTATGGCACCTTCTTTGTTTTATTAATTGAAAAAAAAATATGAATGGGCTGATTTATTTGTATGTTTTTTATTTATTATTTTGGATGACAGTTTGTCATAAGTTGATAGCTACATAATTATAAATAAAATTACTTTAAAAACTACGGTTTCATCACGTTTATTAACTGGTTAACATTTCCACGGACCATAATAATTGCGGTCTGTTTCAATTGTTTTACTATTGTGTCCCGCGCAGTGGTTAACACACCAGCCTATGACAAGGTGGGCGTCCCGGGTTCGATCCCCGGCTCCATGATGGAAAACAATCTTGTTCAGACTGGCTCAAGTCATGGATCTTTATCTATTTAGGTATGTATTTATCTATTGGTGAACTGTATTAACTATGTGTTTTCTATTGTTGTACCTACTGTACCATTTTTAAATCACTGAATAAACTTTTATTCGATTCGTCTATAGAATACACTGTTATTGAGTCAATATCCTACGATACAAGTTCACAACTGTGGGGCTAGCTCAATCTGTGTTATTTGTCTCTATCTATTTACTCATTTATTTTGTATTTATTTCTCTTAGAATCATGGGTGTTACTCCCGTCCTTTGTAAGGCTTGCTGGGGATGTAGATCCAACGCGTAGAGGCTTTTTGGAGAAATTAATGTCGTGGAGGCTCCTGCCAGAACGCGTTCCTCGAAATATCAATGTATGATATGCCCTTGAACCACGAACGAACAGGTCTTATCCGGATAGGGAACTATTGCATTTTACTAGGAAATAAGTGTGTTTTAATATGTAT
Source organism: Rhodophaea formosa (assembly GCA_963082605.1). Lineage (NCBI taxonomy): Eukaryota > Metazoa > Arthropoda > Insecta > Lepidoptera > Pyralidae > Rhodophaea > Rhodophaea formosa. The sequence continues at coordinate 6,118,746 of OY720223.1, forward strand.
TTATTATTATTATTTTGTTTGACCTGTGATGCGCATTGTAAGGTTGTAGTCCACTTTTTGGTACGACGATCACTGAAAAACTGAGAAATTTGTTTGTTTAAGTGTAGTCGGAAATATTCATCACAACAGTCGCATTCCACTTACTTATCCGCTTTCAAAACAATATAGGTACCTATTCATTGTTTTTATGTTGTTCAAGAATCGCAGTCTGCTCGTCACGTGTGATTTTGAAGGAATCGTCTTATTGCGAGTACAGCAACGTTTCGACAAAGTAATAATTCCTTTTGACGGTACTAACAATGTTGAAAACTATACTCTGGACAGTAAGTACATAAAAATAGATAGACAAAAACTAGACTTGAAAATTCAGTGAAATCGGCAAGAATCGCGCATGTTTGTATTAAAGCACTCAGATCGTCATGCTCAACTGCGTTTTGTCAAGTTCCTTGGCGCAGCGGTCAACAAGCCAGCCTGCGACACGGGTGGTCCCGGGTTCGATCCCCGGTCAGGTCAAGATGAAAAATAGTCTAATTAAGATTGGCCTGGGTCTTTGATGTTTATCTATATATGTAAGGCGATTGTTTTTTAAAATCTATGATATGTTTAAATTATAAAATATAGCATCGTTGTTCTTAACTCTCAATTTGTGTGATATGTCCCTATATATTTATATTTATTTAAGTGTATTTAAATGCATGTCTGGTGATTGAATTGTGGCATCGGGTACGCGCGCCGGCCTCTTAAGCTGCTATTTTCTCATCCCCAATCCATACGAGCAAGAAGCACCCCAAAAACCTTCATCCCGTTTCCCAGTCAAACGAACTCCTACCCTTCCCTCGCTCTTAAAACTAATTCGCTGGGCAGCAGCGTCGGAACCGAGATAAGCCAAACAAACTGCGCTCACCAACGTCTGCCAAGCGTGGTGAGTACCTATAGCAAACCCCCTTCAAGATAGAAATTCTTGAGGGAGGCCAATTATCAGCAGTGCTTCTTGCGGCTGAGAAGACGGTCGAGGTCACGGTACGACTGCAGGTGTCGTCATTTCATAAAAAAACCACGGCAGTTGCCGCCGCCGCCAAATTTCAATCTATCTCAAAATTTACTCTTGAGATTTTTAAGAACGTCATGACAGCGATATGTGTCGTGGTTGTGGCGAAAGTGTAACGTGACATATAGAGTTATGTAGCGGATATGACATTTTCCTGTTTTATTGTTAGTTTGTTTAGTCATCTTAACAGAAGAGCAAGAGATTGCACTGAGGAGCCGTCTCCAGGAGTCCACGCTTCTATCATCATCCCAGCCGCGTACGTAACTGCTCGCATTCAGGAGGTTAGTGTTCTTGCGATAATTCGTAGACGCACGCGGGACATGAATGGGAGCTAAAAGGTCTATAAGTTAAGGTAGACTATATCAGCGAATTTGCGCCTAAGAGATATTAAATTATATTTTTTACAGAGCTCATGATTGTGACTGTCACAATGGAATAAAACAGCTCGGGCGGAAGGCCGGTGGGTAAGTTAAGTTACCTTAATTGTTTAAATAAAATTATTTTAATACGGTTTTTATCGCGTTAATTACATTATTTATACACCTAACCTTTCGAACACTTAACAGTGTTCGTGGCCGTAGGTAGACTAAGTTGACATTTGTCTAGCATTTTATAAGAACTGCAAAATAATGTAATAAAAGCGGTAAAAACCGTATTAAAATAATTTTATTTAAATGTGCAACAATCTCGAAAACATAAGAAAACATTATGCATAAATATATAAGATCTAATTATAATTATGACACAGTACATATGCTGCAAAAAAATCAATTATGACCAAGTATAAACATGCTAAAAAAGTATGCCAAATTTATTGTGCCAAAACTTTTTAGAAATAAATACATAATGTTAACGAAAGGGAACCCGAGATCTGTGTACCCCGCAAGGGAAAATACGTGAAAGTTTATATGTATGTAAAAAAAAGTCTACGATTCTACAGATACCCAGGGTTGGTGTCTGGTAGGCAGCCGGTAGTAAAAACTTTGACCAACTCTTATCCCCAGCATTAATGCTGTCATAATAGCGGACTCCGGGCTCCGACGCTGAAAAGGTGAATACGCAACCGGGAATACACTCTGATGAGGAGCAGGAGTAAGAATACCTCTCCTACGCAACCACCATCATCATCATCAGGTGTTTTTAGTCTCCGCTGCACGAGCATAATCCCCTTTGCACTACCATAGCCATATTTAGTCAGACCATTAAGAGGATTTTGCCTACAATCTCCACGCTGGTGAGACGGGTTGGAGAAGTCTGTTTGATGTTTAAACTTTGTTTAACTTGTGTTTCCTAAGTCGCCTATCCACGGGAAAACCTGGCTCTATTCTACTCTGCTGGTAACCACCCGGCTTAACCTACCCAATCAAAAATGTGTAATAAAACTTACATACATATTTTTTTGCAGTCCTTTTATAATTGTATGCAACGGAGCAGGGGAGAGATCTTTGCCCAGCAATGAGATGCAACAAAGGGATAGGCTAATAAGAAAAGATTACACTTTTGGACTGAAATAAAAAATCAATATAATACTATTTTATAGACTATCGACCTCGTATAAATATACTGGACCAAATTTCGGCCTGCTAAAAGTAGCTGGCATAAGACGATAGTGCATCAGACACTAAATCAGATTCGAAACATGTTAGAAAAGCTCATCACATTTGAATGCTCAACAAATAGTGTAAAATTACGTGTTCTTATGTCAGCTGGATTTTCAATATGAGGTTAACTTTCAAGGTCGGCGACACCGGTAAGTGTCACACATTTTGTATCCAAAGACTGGCCGACGCGACCAGCTGCGCTGTCATTTCATACGAAATGCGCGACACTTGGCACTGCTGCCAAACTTCAAAGAACTGTGAATTAAACAATATAATCATCACCTCAACCATAAAATGTCCACTGCTGGACGTAGGCCTCCCCCAAGGATTTGCATCATGCGTCAGTTTTGCCATACTCACATAGTTTTTAGTTGGTAAGCGCAGTTTTTTTGGCCTTTATTTAAGCGGGTGGAAGTTTGTTGGACTGGTAAAACGTGATAAAGGTATTTGGAAAGCTACTTGCTTGAATTGAATAGGGATGAGTAAGTAGCAGCTCGGGAGGCTAGATGCACGTTCCCGATGCCATACCTGCAACTACCGGACTGGCATTTGAGGATGAAACCCCTGACCATAAAAATATATTGACAAGCAAACTTTAACAAAGATCTTTTTTATTTCAGTGCAATCAAGTAAGATGTTGAAAGCAATACTACTATTCAGTTGCCTGTGTAGGTCAATATACGTGATTTCTAGTGACTCCAATAAACAAAAGAAGAAGAATAAGTACATACTACTATGGTCACACGCAAACTACGCGCCATTTAATAGGTGGGCAGAAGGTCAGAAGAGTTTCATTACACGAAATTGTCCCATTAACAACTGTTACGTCACTAGTAACAGGAGCCTCTTGAATGGTGACATTACAAACTTCGATGTCATAGCCTTCATGGGCCGGAAGCTTGAACCTGAGAATCTCCCAGTAAAACGTTCGCCACACCAAAAATACTTATATGTCAACCTGGAGAGCAGTATTACCTGTCCAGTACGGCATCCCGCCTTTGATGGCTTCTTCAACTGGACAGCGACTTTCAAACTTGACTCTGATATCCCTATACCTTACGTCCATATTCAAGATAAACGAGGAAATGGAATTGGACCCAAGAAAATCATGGATTGGTCGGCGGTGCTTAACGATACTGAAAACGTAATAGATTATCCATTACGTAATAAAACTAAAGCCGCTGCTATTTTTGTTTCCAACTGCAAATCAAACAGAAGAAATAGTGCTTATAATAAGTTGCACACACAATTACAAAAATATAATCTATCCGTTGATGTTTATGGTAAATGTGGAACATTAAAATGTCCAAAATTAAAATCTCGTAAATGTGGCAGATTACTGAAAGCTCGATATTATTTTTATTTGGCGTTCGAGAATTCGTTTGACGAGGATTATGTTACGGAGAAGTTACTGAGACCTTTAAAGTTCAAAGTTGTGCCCGTTGTCTTAGGAGGTGCTAATTATAGCAGGTGAGTGGCCGTTACCATATAATATCTCTCTCTCTTTCATAACTCTCATTCAAGTGCTTAAATAATCCTTGTAGAATGTAGGGATTTGGCTTGCGAGCCCGTACCTATCGGATTGGAAGCTAATACGTTCCCAGTTTTATTTCGGTTTTACGATTAAAAGTCGTGTATAAAACTATCGCATCTAATCTAAATTGTACATTAATGTTAGTCAAGTGACAACGACAAGAAATAAATTTTTACAATAATAATTTCACTTACAAATAACTTATTTAATTGTTCTGGCCAGCGTGGAGAGTGTTGGCCAAATCCTCTGACTACTCAGGCTAGTATATGGCTCTGGTAGTACAGAGAGGGTCGTGCTCCTGCAGTGGAGACTAGAAAGACCTGATGATGATGATGATGAATTGTTCTACCAAAACCGTTAACCACATATAACTATATTATATTGTAACTAAGAAGAGTGTAATTTAAAAAAAAAACACCAAGTGCGAAATGAGCTCGCCCATGAAAGGTTCCGTAGAAGCAAGCTTAGGTTAGCCAAAAACCTCTATAATTTTTTGCCAGCAAGATAACTTTGTTTTTCTTAGTGTTTGTATGAATGACAAAGTTATTTTTGCGGTTTCTGAAAAAGTGCTATATTTCAATAAGTTGGTTTTAGTACTTAGCTCTGATAGTTTTCCTTTCAACTTAGTTATATGTACTACTGCTGTAATTTTTTTCACGTATCCATATATAACCGTTTAGCAGATAGAGGGAGGGGTGGCACTGGGGGATATATATATAAAGGGGGATCCCTAAATCGAATAATAATATTCTCAACCTCACAAAATTTTTCAAAGGCCCTTTTAACGCAATGGATTTGAATAGAAAATAAAATATTACTCCTCTTCACTCTTTTTTATGTTTTGTATAATATTTTTTTATTTTACTTTTTATATCAATTTTATAAAATCCTAATACCTAAGCTTGTAAATAAATAAAGTGGATAATAATAATAACAATATTAATATTAATATATAGGGACATATCACACAAATTGAGCTAGCCCCACAGTAAGTTGTGAACTTGTGTCGCAGGATACTAACTAACTCAACGATACTATATTTTATGACATATACTTATAAAGATAAACATCCAAGACCCAGGTTATTCTGAAAAAGATCGTTTTCCATCATGACCTGACCGGGGATCGAACCCGGGACCCCCGTGTCGCAGGCTGGCGTGTTGACCGCTGCGCCACGGAGCTCGTCAATCAAATTCAGCTGCAATTAAATACACCCGATATTTATTTATTATTGACACAAATATATATATATGTTTTTCTTATATCAGAAGTGGGATGACAGGTGGCGACGCGCGCGTCATTTCAACGGGTTTTCCGACCGGAAGTCAAGTTGGCGACAACATAATATTAATTGAAGCAAATGACGACGTGACTTTTTGGTTATCCGACCATAACTTTGATTTTTTTTCTATAGCCTAATTTGTGTCCCAAGACCTCCCCTTCCTTCTTCCATTCGTCCCTATCTGGTGCAATCAAAATTGTATATAATTATCCATTACAAAACCTGTCGAGGTCATCCCGCCATCTCGTTCGTGGTCTGCCCCTACGCCGAGGTTTTGAAATTAATTATACAACAAAATGAATAATTGAATTTAAGCCACATCAAAAATATTCTGAAGATGTAAAATTCATGTTTAAAGGAACAAAATTCGAAAGCGTACCTACGTTCCAATTACAAGGATTGGTTTTAGACACCAGCCTAAACTATGTCCATAAGGTAGTCACTAAGCTATGCACATTCACATACGCACTAAAAGAACTAAAAAGACGACAAATAGTAAAACCGCTGTAACAACCTATTATGCGTATGCTTTCTCGTGGCTAACATATGGGATCATACTTTGGGGAAACAGCACTGACGCAAATAAACTGTGTATACTCCAAAAGAAATGCATACAAATTGTTGCAAACATCCAAGCGAAAAAAACCTGTAAACCACAGTTTAAACTTTTAAAAATATTAACGTTGCCCTATATCTACATACATTCTAGAAGCCTGTAAATTCGTACGCAAATATCCACAGTTTTATGAAAAAAAAGATACTTACCGCGACGCTATCCGACCAGGAAAAAGAATAAATTAATAATCCCAACCAGCGGTCTAGAATAAAAAATTTCTAGCTGTGAGCTAGAAATTTTTAATTCTGGACCGCTGGTAGGATCTAGGTAGGATGTAAAGGTATTTGTCGAAAAATTTTTGTTAGGCAGCCATCTAGGTTCAATCATGTTAGGCAACAATCAATAGAACAAAATAAACCAAAAATTGAAAGAAATAGTTTGTCTGTACATTTAGTATTTTTGGCTGAAATGGATAAAGGGACATCAAAAGAATAATAGAAAGCAAAAAAAAAAACGAATTATTTGTAATATATAAATATCAAAACTGAAATAAATTCATTCGTCCGTGTGTTCTTCCTATATGCAGTGCCGCACGATAGCTTTTGAAATAATAAAAATTACGTATTGATTTTTAATAAGCTTCAAAATTGTTTGGAAAATTTTACTTTTCAAAAAAGAAATGGGTGCACGTTGCATTTATGCATTTCAATTAATTTATTGTTGTTTCACAATGTACAGGTATTAATTAACATACTACTTAGTTACTTCGAATTGTAGGTACCTACAATATGAACCCTGTCGGGCATAGCAAAATATATGGAACGGCATGCGAATTATTATTATTTCTATTAAGTATTAAAAACAACACATCTTTTTGTTTATAATAATAAAATCTATTTAAAAGTCAAGATTGCATATTTTGTTTGCCGTAATTTTAATCAAGTTTATTTTTTTATTATTATGCATTGCTTTTGAGAGACAAAAGCTTTGTTTACCTTTGATGAGTTTCCCCATAAGGGTAAACCATATCTAAGTCGAGAGGCGACATATCCATGATACGCATGTATGGCCGTTTTCTACCTGCTATTTTCGTTAGTCTTCTCAGTGCATATGAGAACCTATTCGTTTAAATGCATACGCTTTCAATGTGTTTGAGCCAAGAACAGTTATTATTTAAAATAATTCCCAAAAAGTCACGAAGTTTGTTCCGTCAATATTTTCTCCATTAAATGTTACATTGATGTTGCATTTATGTTACGTTACTATGTACATTGTAAAATTGAATAAATTTTGTTTTCGTGATATTTACCTTCAAATTGTTTTTAATAAGCCAATTTATTATATCTATCGTTTACTGTATTATTTATGTCATTGTTATATTTGTTAATGTCATTAGAATTATTAGGAATTATAACAGCTATATCATCTGCGAAAAGTGTATAGGGATAATTTGTAACTTTTGGTATGTCATTTATAGATATTAAAAACAACAGGGGACCTATAATACTTCCCTGTGGTACAACAACTCTATTTATATTTTGCTTTGTTTTGTAGCCTTTTTCATGTTTATTTTTATTAATATTATGTATCTCTACATACTAATATCTCTTTTGAAGGTAGGTACGCAGCCAATTTAATGCTTGTCCTCGAATACCATATTTTTGACATTTTTCTAGCAACATATGATGAGAAACAAAATCAAAAGCCCTTGTTATGTCAAAGAACACTGCTGTAGTTGGTATTTTTTTATCTAAATTTTCTAAAATATGACTACTTAATTTGAAAGCGGCTAGGGTAGTCGATTTTCATTTTCAAAACCCATTTTGCTCTTCAAATATAATTTTAAATTTTGTTAAAAATGAAAATAATCTGGAATGCATAGCTTTTTCTTAAATTTTTGATAATTTTCAATGATTGATTTATCTCCTTTTTAGGGTTCCGTAGGAAACAAGGAACCCTTATAGTTTCGCCATGTCTATCTGTCTGTCTGTCTGTCCGTCCGCGGATTTACGCAGAGACTATAAGTACTAGAAAGCTGTAATTTGGTATGGGTAAGCAAATTAATCATGGCAAAAAAGTGGTAGAATAAAAACTTGAAAAATTTTTTTTTATGGTAGCTCCCATTCATGTAAAGTGGGGAAGTATTTTTTTTTCTCTATTTACCCATCGTGTGGGGTATCGTTAAATAGGTCTTTCAAAAATATTGTGGGGTTGAGAACACCATTTTTCGATTTAGGGATCCGTTTTCGAAATATTTGTTAGAGGTAAGTGTCTCCCCCCTCTATCTGCTAAACGGTTATATATAGATACGTGAAAACAATTACAGCAGTAGTATATATACTAAAGTTTAAAGGAAAACTATCAAAGCTGAGTACTAAGTACAAATTAAAAAGTTATAGGCAACCAACTTATAAACTGTAAAATTTCATAGTGTGAATAGTGTGAACTCAAAGTTGTCATTCGCAACTACGGAACCCTACACTGCGCGTGGCCCGACACGTACTTGGCCGGTTTTTTATGAATCTGTTTTATAATAGAGATCTTAAGAGCGTCCGGAAATGTACCCCGAATAAATGATAAATTTATTCAAGGGATATTGAATAAATCTATCATGCTCATTAACACTATTATCATCATCATGATCTAGTCTTTTTTAGACTCCGCTGTAGGAGCATAACAATCTCTGCACTTCCAGAGCCATAAATTAGTCAGAGCACTCAGAGGATTAGGCGTATAATATTCTCCACGCTGACCAGACGGGTTGGAGAAGTCACTATGATGTTTGTAAGATTTGTTAAGCTTGTGTTTGTTTAGTCACCTTCTTCGACGGGAAAACTTGGAATTGTCCTTTTCTACTCGACCGGTAACCACATGGCACACTACTATCATAAATCTGTTTTGCAGGTTCCTGCCACCGGGATCTTATCTGGATGCAAGAGCCCTCTCATCCTCAGAACTAGCTAAAACCATGGCGGAACTGATACGCTCTCCTGAGAGCTACAAGCAATACTTCAAATGGCAGAGGCACTACACCTACCAGAATGCTAGAATTAAGGAAAATGTTTGCAAAATCTGCGCCAAAGTTAATGATCCCAGTTTGCTGGCCACTCATAAAGTCTATCACGAATTCAGGAAATGGTGGCATGGGACTAGATCTTTGAAAAATTGAGAGTAATCGTTGGGATTCAGATGATCTATGGATATTTTTTATACTGAAAGAATCTTTACGGTCTAGGAGATATACAAGTCTAAATTAAAAAAAATCATTACTGCCCTAGAAAAATATTATATCCTACGTAGTTTGGGATAGTGTAAGGATTTTATACATGATACATTTAATAATATTGGGGAAGTCAGAAGAAATAGTACAAATGAATTAAGTCATTACTGATTACAAATCAAATAAAAAAAAATCATTAAACAACTAAATTAAAATCAAGCAATCATCCAATGATTCTTTTCTTTTTTATTGGAGGATTATCTAGCCCAAATTTTGTGATTTTTTATATTTATTATAATTTCAAGTAAAACAACTTAGATTTTATAATAATCAGTATGTATTCTAATAATTCCACACAATGTTGTATTTTTTTAAAATAAAAAATAAGTATACATAGATTTAAATAATGATTGTTGTTGGCTATATTATTCTTATTTTTAATTTTATATATATTGGTATTTTAAGTGTGATATGGATATAGTGATATAGATTTTTTATGTCTGTAATAAAGATAATCTAGCCCAAATTTTGTGATTTTTTTTTATATTTATTTATTATAATTTCAAGTAAAACAACTTAGATTTTATAATAATCAGTACCTATGTATTTTAATGATTCCACACAATGTTGTATTTTTTAAAATAAAAAATAAGTATACATAGATTTAAATAATAATTGTTGCTGGCTATATTATTATAATTTTTAATTTTAATTTTATATGTATTGGTATTTTAAGTGTGGTATGGATACAGTGATATAGATTTTTTATGTCTGTAATAAAGCATATTATTGTTATTTTTCTCTTTATTTATTTTCACAAACTCAAGTATTCAGTAATATTTGTTTAATCTGCACCCGGCGACACGCCACAGACTATTGCAAGATATGGAGTTTACATTAGATCATTATATAGTTGATAGAATATTTATTCAGCTACTCAGAAAGGTACATGTCATTAAGCTAGAACTTCAAATCATCAAGTGCAGTGCGATGCGCGATCCGTAACGCACGCGCCCCAGTACACACTGCACTATTCGAATATTTATATTCGCGATTTGCGCGGCTTTAGCCGCTGCACGATTTTGTCACTATGGCTTCCAAGCAAGTCATAGTTAACGAGCTGTTGGCATTCGTGTATCATGCCATAGACACGATGGACGAGATCAGCATCATGCAGATCTGCAAGTCAAACTTCAGCATGGAGGAGATTTGCAGCGGCAAGGTGCTGCTCTACGAGTTGCTCGGCAAGTCCGCGCAGATGCCATCTCGCCGGAGAGATGAGAACGGCGAGCGAAGTCTCCAGGATGTTATCGCCCTGATGAAGGTGACCGATCCGGACGACATGCCAGCGCTATGCGCTGCGAATCTAGCGAAACTGCCCCCGGTTTCGTTCGATCATGTCGATGTGACCAGGCTGCTGAAAGACATCACAGCCCTGAAAACCAGCCTGGCACAGGTGCAGTGGAGATTGGAGGCCTCGGAAAATACGATCACCGAGTTGCGTACCGAATTGTTATCAATAAAAGGTAACAATTCGGTATGTAGGTCACCCGAGGCCGCGAACGTCAACACACGTCGCGGAGCGCAGAATACATCGGTATGCAGCTTTGAGTCAGCAAAATTGGACACAACGCCATCAGCTGTCGTCACAAGCGATACACCGCGCCCCGCCGCCCGCTCTTCCCCCCGCAATGAGCTGACATCACTGCCGAGCACGTCAACCCCGACACGTGCCTACGCAGCCGTAGCCGCCGTCCCTGTTGCTGCGCCAGCGCAGCGACCTGCCTTGAAGGGGAATAAACAGGCAAGCTCTCGCAAGCCTGTGACGTCGGGTCAACATAAAGATCAGTGCGATAAGGAGGGCTTCACTTTAGCTAAGCGGAGGAAAACGAAGCCTACCAGCCGTAACCATCTTGGCACCGCACCGACTGGACCCAATCAGTTGCGTTCAGAGGTCAAGTGTACGCAACTGTATGTGTCCCGACTGCACTGGAATACGACGGTTCAAGACGTCGTAACCTACGTGCTGAAGAAATCCAAATTGACATTGAGGGTCGAACGGTTGGCATCTCGCCATAGAGTAAACTTTAGTTCCTTTGTGGTAGGAGTGCCGACCCAACATCTCGAGACCTTCATGAAGGAGGATTTCTGGCCGCAGGGAGTCGTGTACCGGAAATTCCGAGGACGGTTACCTGCTGAAGCCCCGCGCCTCACGTCGCCGACACAACGTGTGACCTAGTTTTAAGTTATATTGTATTATATGTATGTTAGTCTAAGGTATATATGATATGGGCCTCTGATATTGTACGTGATTGTAGGTACAATATTATTGCCTGAAATAAAGGATTATTATTATTATGAATTTATATGTTTATTTTACTCCCTTTTCAGGGGATTTGAATATTTTTACGGGCTTTTGGCCAAGCAAAAATATTTACTAACCTAAGTATTTAATCAAGAGAGAGGAATTTTCTGACGATTCTGCATGTATTTAGAATAGCAGCTTTCTGTAGAAGGAGGTAAGTGAGAGGGTGAATTTGCAAGCTGCTAAGACTGTTATGTAAGGTTTTAGGGATAACGCCAGTGGTGGAAATGATAATAGGGATTGTCTTTACCGTTTCTACTCGCCATTGAGTTTTAATCTCAATGGCAAGATCTGTATACTTGCTGAGTTTTTCGGTGTGTGTGGAAGTAAGATTGTGGGTATTTGGAACGGCTATGTCGATAAGGTAAACTGTTTTATTTTGTTTGTCGTGGAGAGTTATATCTGGCCTGTTATGGTGAATTGTTCTGTCGGTGATAATTGTCCTATCCCAGTATAATTTATATTTTGCATTGTCAAGGATGGTCTGAGGTGTATATTTGTAGTAAGGAGTTTTTTCCGGAATTAGTTTGTGTTTTAGGGCTAGGTATTGATGTATTATGGCTGCAATTTGGTCATGTCTATGTTTGTAGTCGGTTTGTGAAATCGATCTACACGCTCCGGTTATATGTTGTATAGTTTCCGACGCACTATGGCAATGCCTACAGAAATCGGATTGGATGTTAACGTCACGGATTATGTGTTTTTGGTAGTTTTTGGTGTTAATTATCTGATCCTGGATGGCTAGCATAAATCCCTCAGTCTCAGGAAACAATTCACCCCTCTTCAACCACGCGTTCGACGCTGTCTTGTCGACGTTAGGGTTGATAAGGTCGTGGCGATGTCTGCCGTGTAGGGATTTCTGCTGCCATGCCTCAATTTTTTCTTGTGGTGTTGTCAGTCTTTCGTTGGATTGCGTTTGGTAGTCTTTGAGGTTAAGTGGTGTAAATTTTGCATCTGTTTGAATTATGGATCTATGTAAAGGTGAATGTTGACTGTGAAAAAATGACCGAAGCGTGGTTATCTGTTTGTTATGAAGGTTCTGAATGTCGATGATACCTCGGCCACCTTCGTGCCTTGGGAGTGTTAGTCGTTGTATACAAGATTTTGGGTGATGTTTTCTGTATTTTGTCATGTGCGTACTGATTATTCTCTGATGCTTTTTTAGGTCAGTTTGTGACCAGTGGATGATACCAAATGAGTAAGTGAGAGTGGGTATGGCAAAAGTATTTATAGCTTTAGTGGTGTTTTTAGAATTTAACTGTGAAATAAATATTTTATGTAATCTTGTTTTGAATTTATTTATAAGGTTTAATTTGGCTGTTTTTTCATTTATTTGTCGAGTTTGGTAAAATCCTAAATATTTGTATCCAACTGTATCATCAATAGGGTCAATGTGCGATCCTGTAGCTAGCTGGTAAGTATTATTAACTATTTTTCCTTTTTCGATAGATAAAATACCGCATTTATCTATGCCAAACGTCATCTGAATATCATTTGAGAACTTTTCTGTAATGTTAGCTAGATTATTCAATTCTGTTAAAGTACTGCCATATAATTTGATATCGTCCATATAGAGTAAATGCGACAAGGTATAGAATGATTTATCGTGGGGAACTTTGTAACCGTTATTACTATTATTAAGCAAGTATGAAAGGGGATTTAAAGCTAAGCAAAACCAAAGTGGGCTTAGCGAATCCCCTTGGAATATGCCTCTACGGATGTGTATAAAATCTGATTCAGTTTGGTTGACATGAAGCTTCGTGGTCCAATGTTGCATTATATGACGGAGAAACTGTACGATTCTGGGATTAATTTTATAATGGTCTAAGATATATATAAGCCAGGAATGTGGGACTGAGTCATATGCTTTTTTGTAATCAATGTACATTGTATAAATATTTTTCTTTTTTCTAATGGCGTGTTTAGAAACTACTGCATCTATGGTTAGTTGTTCTTTGCAACCTTGGCTAAACTTTCTGCAGCCTTTTTGTTGCTCTGCTAAAATACTATTATTTTGGGCGTGATTATATATGAGATTAGATAAACATGATGTTATTATTTTATATATATTTTGGAGACATGTAATTGGCCTGTAATTTGCTGGGTTACGAGTGTCGCTAGAATTTTTAGGTAGCATATAAGTTATACCCATTGATACAAATAGCGGCATTGTTTCTGGTGATTTAATAAAGTTATTGATGTAAGTGAGCAAAAATGGATGTATGCAGCTGAATCGCTTGAACCAGTAGTTATGAATTTTATCAGATCCAGTGGCTTTCCAGTTGTGGGTTTTTGCTATAACTGATCGAAGGAGATCTAAACTAATTGTATCAAAATTCATTTCTTCTACGTGCGCAACTTTTTCTTTATCCTCTTCTATCCAAGTATCTACTTTATGTTCAACTGGTTTTGACCAAATATTTGACCAAAAGTCCTGCAATTCAGCTGCCGAAGGGGCAGTTGTTGAATGATGGTATGAACTTCTAGGTAATGTATGAGTGTCAATCTGTGTCGATGTAGATGATGTAAACGCGTCTATTTCTGATGAGGAGGGATGTGTAATTTCACTAGCAGTTTGATTGAGAGACCGATAGAATGATTTTTCATTACAATTAAACTGTTTGTTTTGTGATTTTCGAAGTGTAGTCATTTTATATCGCCGTAATCTGCTTGCTAGAGCACTAAGTTTTTGTTTAAGAGTATCCAGAACCTGCGTCAAGTCTGTATTGTCCGGTTCATGTCTGCTGTGGGTTCTATATTGGTTTTTTATAGCTTCTACTTTGTTTTGTATCTCTAAACTATTATTTCCATTAATACATTCAATGACTAATGCTATTTTAGTTCGTAAGTCTTCTATTTTTTGCTTAAGCCGTTTTTGCCACGCAGGTTCCTGTTTTTTGTAAGTTGGGCTATTATTTGAATCAAATATTTTTGACCCATTTATAACAGCTGCTGTATAAGCGGCGCTATAAATTTTGTGATGAAATATCAAAAAATCGTCATCATTGTTCAAATATTTTGGTAAAATAAATTTGTTAATAAGATCAACTATGCGGGTAAATTTTTTGGAACATTTTTGTTTGGGTATGTATGGTTTCAAAGTTGGGTCTGTGTCTTTAAATTTTTCGAAAGTAAAATTAAACTTATTTTCTATTTCATTAAGTTGTGTAATTGTAATGTCGTCTAATTGTGAGTATGTAGTAGTGTGATTTTCGGTATGAAGTAAATAGTCAGTGGTATGATCGTCCGTTGGTGCATGTGGGACCGTACTATGTGTTATGCCGTCTGATGTATTGGGCAGCGCAAAATCGGTCAGTTCTTCAGCTGTTTGGGTCAACATTGAACTATTGTTGTGTATATTTAATTGTAAGGCTACTTCATCGCGTATTTGTTGTATTCGGGTTTCACTGATCATTTTGTTATTAAGTATGACTCTACGCTGATCAGCAATTCTTTGTTCGGATACTTGGGCTATTTCAGGGTTTTCAGTTATAACATATTGATGTAATCTGGGTCTATATGCTGTTGTATTTGTCTCTAATTCAGTGACGATGAAGTAGCCTCGGACTATTGACTCATTCAGCTTATTACTCCATCGCTTTCGCTGCGAATCTTGTGTCAAGGGATTGGTCATTGTTCCGGGATTGATTGTTAACTCAGCTTGGACTTCAGCGCGTATTTCATCTATTTTAACAGTACTTAGCAGCTTGTTGTTAATAATAGCCCTTCTCTGATCGCCAATTCTCTGTCTACTGACTTGCAATTCAGGGAACTTTTGAGTGAATTGACTATGTAGTTCTGGAAGGTATGATCTTTTTTCAGACTCTAAATTAGTAATTTTAAAGTATGTGCGCATGATAAAAATGTTCATATCATCAGACCATTTCAAGCGCACACGTGGGCCAACTGTGGTGGGTACAGGTTTATTAGCGTCAGTTGCCTCCTGTACAACAGACACAGTTGGGTTCGAAACAAACGATTCAGTATCTGACTCGGCTATACTAGTAAGTGGGGAAGGAACATTTTCACGTTCTAAGAAAGAAAGGGGTGAAGATGGCAAGGACGGAAAAAGAGATTCATATGAAGAAGAAAGTGAAGGTGTGCTGGCTGTAGCATTTTGTTCGAGGGGAGCCCGCCTGCTCAGCCCCCCGTCGCCGATGGTTCGCATTCTGTGGCACTCAGCACCGGCTCCAAGTGCGCCCCGGCGACCCCCGGGCAGCGGCCGTAAACTATATCTTTTATTTTCTCTACTCATTATGTTTTAAAAGGGTTTGGGACCGTTGGTTAAGAGAGGCACATTTTTTTTTTTTTCTCCTGATCTTATGGAGTGAATCGATATCAAATTCATAATAATCATCTGGATAAGTCCAGATGTTATGACTTCGATACCGGTACCTCTCCGTAAGCCCCCCCACCACGGCAAGGTGGTCCCATGGGGGGGTTATTATTATTATTATTATTATTATTGTGTTAAGTTTGTTTGCGTGTTATGACAGACCCGCCGACGCGCCGAGCTCGACACCAAGTGCGATGAGTTAAAAACCGAGAGCTCACGAGAGAACGATACATATACAAAAATCTTTATTTCTATCTCACATGTACTAGAAACAAGGTTAAGATTAGTTCGAATAGTCCGTATTAAAAGTATGAAAATTTCAAAATGCTTATATTACTATGAAATAGCGCTTTAAATTTATAGCAATTTTTATTATGAAGGAAGCGTTTAGGGAAATGTCCCTAAACGCAATATTTAACATAGCCGACAAACAAAGTCCTCACAACACGCATACAAATTGCTAAAGGAGTGACGTCACTAGTCAGTTGTTTTTTCTTAGGTACGTTTAGGCCGAGACGAAAAATTGGAATTTTCAAACCCTTATAAATCTCAAAAAGTTTTTGGGTTATCACGATAATTTTTTCACTGTTATTTCTATTTTTGAGAGCTCTTTTTATATATAGGACAATGAAATGGTCTATGCATGGTCTATGTTCCAATCCATGTGAAAGATTGGTCTCCGAACTAGGATTAACCTGTATGACAGATAACCAGCCTCTCCTACACTGGGTCGTGATTGCCTTTATGGCAGGTAAGTACCTTACAGTAAAGGGATGTTCGTTACAATTAAAAATTGCAATAACTAGGTGTGAAGGAGAAATTGGAAATTAGGGGATATGTAAGTGTATAAATATATGTTAGGAGGGGGAGATCAATAAATTTTTAGTGTCGCTATAAGGTAGTGTTTTAAACGAGGAAGAAGTAAATTTTTTACAGTTTAATTTTGTTAAGGGATAAATGGATATAGATTTATTAATTTTATTATATAAATATGTGCTTAGATAGCCAAAAGATCTATGGGAAAAATGTGTAGACCTAGTATTAGTAATGGGGCAGACTTTATGCTTTAAGCGTTTATCTCTGTTAATTTCAGGGTTATATTGAAGTTTTGAGTGTTGTTTGAGAATAACATTAAGAATAAAAAGTTGCCTTACAGTCAAATCCTTGCAAAGAGTTAATAAATCTGTTGTTGGGTAGCGAAAAGGTAAAAAGTGACTTACTTTTAAATTTACTTTTAAATCGGCTCTTTGGGCTCTTTCCAATTCTAAAATTTTAGTTTTAAAAGTGCCTCCCGATACACATATGCAATAACTAAGAATAGATATAATAATATGTTTATTAGAAAATAATAATGGTATATACATGTGATTTACATATAGAGATTGGCAGAGGATAGAGACAGATGGAGGGAGCTCCATCGACCAGAGCTTAGCTCTTAAATTTTGATGATGATATACATGTGATAAATAAAAAAGACTTTAACTATATAAACTACTTAAACATAATAAAATAAACTTGTAAATCCAAAAATTCATGCCCATGTGGCATGTTGGCAAAGACGCTGGCTGCATTTCCACGCTGGATTGCGACGCTTATCATTTGCGCGAAGAAACAGCCAGCCTTCTTGTCACGAGCGACGGCGATCAGGCGAGGAGCAATCTCTTTATCGAAAGCTCTCGCACGGTTCAAATGTTTCCACGCCAAACGGTACAACTATGTAATCTGCATTCAAGCCGGCATATTTGAGCCGCTTGGCGATCTCAGCGCCTTCAGCAGCTGACCCGGCTTTAGTAACTGATGCCCCTAAGATGGGAAGGCGCCAGTGTGTCAACACATGTAGCGTCCCACACCAGCGCACTGCCGCGTTCCCAAGGGATCAGCGACATTCCATCAGGTCACTTGCCATCATCACGAACCATACCCCGAGGTTCAAGGGTGCATGGAATGTGAATGGTGGCAAGAGCCCTTCTGATTATGTCATTAATAGTGCCGTGTCGCGAAAGTAGCGCTGAGGTGACAATGTAAACCGTGACGTCCAAACTGGTCCACGTCACTGCCACACGGGCAAGTGTGTGGTGAGCACACCCAGCCGGAGACCGACTGCAGTCCTAAAGCTATTGTTATCCAGCAATGTGCCGACGTTGTATGAGGGGATGACGTGCAGCCATTGGCTGGATTCCTTCTCAGAAACAGCAAGGAGCCGAGCGCGGTCTACGTCACTGTTACAATTTTGAGCCAAAACCTTGACATCCTTCTGTACCAAAGGAGTGTCCCAGAGTTTTTGTATCTTTGTTTCCACTGGTACACTCTCTTAGGGACAGAGGGCTGACCAAGTTTCCTTTGCCTCTGCCACGAAATCAATCGAAAATGCGTCATTTGATTTCATAATTTTTTTACACAGTTCCTGCACGCTATGGGCAGAGGAAAGGAAAGCGGGAAGAGCCACACTAGAAATTTTTCTGATGCCTATACCGCCGTCTTTTATTGGAAGAGTCAGTTAAGTCTAGGCGTTTTCGTCAAAGCGGAGGTTCAAAATTTTTTCCAAGATGGTGTGAAGACAGGCATTGATGTTTTTTAAAAGTTCCAAATGTTTCCAGATTGGACTTGAACGCAGGATGTATGTAAGTTTTGGTACAAATAGGCAGTATTTTAAGATTGTATAAGCTATATGACAATTTAAATAATATTGTGATATCTATGAATTTAAAATATCCAATCTGGAGGTTGTCGAAATAATAGTACATTGTACATCGAGAGGAGAAAACGATCTATTTCTGTTCGAGAGTATGTTTAAGAACGAGCAGCGGAGGGCTTAAAGGAAACTCGAGAACAGAAATAGAGCTTTCTCTCGAGTGACACATAGTGCTTTATACTACACCTACGAGGAAAATATAAGACAAACAGAATATAAGAAATATGTCTTTAATAAAAATTTATATTACAATTGTTACATTGACCTAAACATATATTGTAGTTTTTTTCCAGGAAGCTTTTTTCTAAAAAATGATAGTAGGACGTTTTCTAAGACTTCTCAGGAAGTAAGTTCTTTATGACATCTTGAGCTGTATTTTTATTCGGCGTCATCCTCAGGCGTCATCATTCTAAATCGTCAACTTCACTATCACATTGTCATTGACACTACCACATGAGATTTTGGAACAATATTCATAATTATTAAAAGTAAAAAATAAAATAAATTATCAAAACAAAGGGATTTGGGTGAAACAATTGCCGCCACAGATCAAACAGATCTGTGATTGCTGCGCTTGTTTTTTTTTCGTCATGCTGAAAAAGGGTTGCCCACCTCTTTTCTTTAGAAATCGAGTACAAAAAGTACGTAGTACATATATCTCCATGCAAAAAAAGGATCCCACCTCTTTTTTCTAGAGATTTGATAAAAAACCCTTTTTGAGATTGGATTTTGTATTTTCGCTGCCAAAAAACAAAAGAACGCTACCATCATGACATCGAAGTGAATCTAGTACAAAAAAGAATCCCACCTCTGTTTTGTAATGATTGGATAAAACCTTTTTGAAATTTAACGTTTGTATTTTCGCTGTCAAGAACAAAAGAACGCTACCGGGGAAGGAATGGATTTTCATACAACATTTCTGCCCTCCATACAGTAATGGAATTTCATATAACTTTTATATGATAAGGGAGAAATCAAGCACTTTAACACGTTTATGAACGAGCAATGAAACACTTTTTGAGTAGGTGTAGTATAAATCAATCAAATACTACTTTATAGACTATCGACCTCGTATAGTCGTCGAGTTGATATATTGGACCAAATTCAGGCCTGGTAAAAGTAGCTAGCATCAGACGATAGTGCATCAGATACTTAATCAGATTCAAAACATGTTAGAAAACTCATCACATTTGAATGCTCAACAAATAGTGTAAAGTAACGTGTTTGTACTCCGTCGAATACTGTGAATTAAAAAACATCATTATCACCTCAGCCATAAAATATCCACTGCTAGACGTAGGCCTCCCCCAAGGATTTGCAACATGCGACAGTTTTGCCATACTCACAACGTTTTTATTGGTAAGCGCTGTTTGTGTGGTTTCTATTTCAGAGGGTGGAAGTTTGTTGAACTGGGGAAACGTTATAAAGGTATTTGGGGGGCTTCTTGCTTGGATGGAAAAGGGATGAGTAAGTAGCAGCTCGGGAGGCTGGGTGCACGTACCCCATGACATACCTGCAACTACCGGACTGGCAGTTGAGGATGAAACCCCAACCAATAAAAATATATTTACAAGCAAATTTTATCAAAGGTCTTTTTTATTTCAGTGCCATCATATAAAATGTTGAAAGCAATACTACTATTCAGTTGCCTGTGTAGTTCAATATTCGTGAGATCTAGTGACTCTAAAAAACAAAAGGAGAAGAATAAGTACATACTACTATGGTCACACGCATACTACGCGCCTTTTTATAGTTCGGAAAATGGTCAGGAGAGTTTCATTACACGACATTGTCCCATCAACAATTGTTACATCACTAGTAACAGGAGCCTCTTGAATGGCGACATTACAAACTTCGATGTCATAGCCTTCATGGGCAGGAAGCTTTAACCTCACAACTTTTGTCGAGCTCCGTGGCGCAGCGGTAAACACGCTAGCCTGCGACACGGGGGTCCCGGGTTCGATCCCCGGTCAGGTCAAGATGGAAAAAGATCTTTTTCATATTGACCTGGGCCTTGGATGATTATCTATATAAGTATATATTATAAAATATAGTATCGTTGAGTTAGTATCCTGCGACACAAGTTCACAACTTACTGTGGGGCTAGCTCAATTTGTGTGGTATGTCCCTATATATTTATTTTATTTATTTTTTATTTATCTCCCCACGGAACGTTCGCCACACCAAAGATACTTATTTGTCAACATGGAGAGCAGTTCTAATTTTCCAGTACGGCATCCCGTCTTTGATGGCTTTTTCAACTGGACAGCAACTTTCAAACTTGACTCTGATATCCCTATACCTTACGTCCACATTCAAGATAAACGTGGAAATGAAATTGGACCCAAGAAAATCATGGATTGGTCGGCGGTGCTGGACGATACTGAAAACGTAATAGATTATCCATTAGGCAATAAAACTAAAGCGGCTGCCATTTTTATTTCCAACTGCAAATCAAAGAGAAGAAATAGTGCTTATTATATGTTAAACAAAAACTTGAAAAAATATAATCTATCCGTTGTGTTTATGGTAAATGTGGAAGGTTAAGATGTTCAAAAAAAAAATCTCTTAAATGTGATAGATTATTGAAAGCTCGATATTATTTTTATTTGGCGTTCGAGAATTCTTTTGACAAGGATTATGTTACCGAGAAGTTAGTTGTCTTTGGAGGCGCTAATTATATTAAGGTGAGTGGCCGTTACCATATAATATCTCTCTCTCTCTTTCATAACTCTCATTCAAGTGATAAAATAATTGGTGATGCGGGAAGATAAATTTATTCACAAAATATCAAAACCGGCTGGGGTTGGACTAGCGTGGGTACGCGCGCGAGCGGGATCCCAGCGATTTTTGGGTATGTAATACAGCTAGACTGTCGCGCGCGAGCGCGTTGTCGAGAGGAGCGCAAAATCCAGTCGACACACTCATTCGATAAGACCGCCAGCGCCCTCTTCGCGGGTAAGACTGGTACTATCAAGATACCGATAGCACACACAAAAGCGCGCGTCTAATAATCCTTGTAAAATATAGGGATTTGGCTTGCAGGCCCGTACCTATCGGATTGAAAGCTTATATAATCCCAGTTTTATTTCGGGTTTTTCAAGTAAAAGTCGTGTATAAAACTATCGCATCTAATCTTAATTGTACCGTAATGTTAGTCAAGTGATTGAGTGCAAAAACGTTGTGAAAAACTATTAAATAAAAGTGCAATACCCATAATCAAATTCTTATGAAAACGAAAACGGATCTTAAGACAATAAAATATCGAGCCATCCAACCACCGCTCGGCGTTTAAAAACGCCCGCCCCCGTGCCGCTACTAGGGGCCAATGCCCGTCGCCGCCGCTGCAGCTGACATCGAACTAATTAATTAAATATCTACCTCAATAAAATGCCTTACAACGATAAAATCTGTGCTTCAGGATGTGACCAAAACCCCAAGAACGGAGAACATGCTAAAGTGTATTGTTTGTTGGGATAAGTATCATTGTAATGTCAAAAGAATTATAATTTTTGTTTACATTTCGGTAAATTTTTATTATGTGATTCCAATAAAAAAAAAATCCGACTTAAATATGTGCAGGTTTTTTTCAATAAAAATTATTTTTCCTTTTCGCCAGGTTAGTGGTTTGTCTTTTATCAGTAAGTTTAACTTTATCGTTACACTTTTATGGTCAGAGAAGTTCTTCAGTTGGTTTAATATGTTCGGTAAAATTTTAAAAATTTGGTTAATTTTAGTAGAAGATTTTTTTGTTATCCGTGTTGGTTCATTTATATGATGTTTGAAATTATATTCAGTCATTAAATAGAGCAGCTTTTTACATTCCGAATCATTTTTCAAAATATTTATATTGAAGTCACCTCCGATTATAATATGCTTATTATTGTACTTTTTAAATTAAAATTATCCAAGCACTTTTGAAGCTTTTTAAAAATCAATACGTAATTTTTATTATTTCAAAAGCTATCGTGCGACACCGCATAGAGGAAAAACACACGGACGGATGAATTTATTTCAGTTTTGATATTTATATGTATACTACAAGAAATTCAAATTTTTTTACTTTCTATTATTCTTTTTAAGTGTCCCTCTATCAATTTCAGTAAAAATACTAAATGTACAGACAAAATATTTCTACTGTTTTATTATTCGTGTAGATAAGCATGGACGCCAATAAAAAATAAAAAAATGCCAGGTTGCAGCGGTGCTCCTAGCTCAGCTCCTTGGGTAAACATCGTGTTTGACGTGTCTTGTCATCTATATCGTTTTCATTTTTTTATTTATGATTGCTATTTTTAATTTTATCAAGAAGTTATTGAAAATTGTTTGTGTTTAGAGATTTCCTGTTATTAAATTCAGCCTGCAGAGCTAACGATATAATTCTTTTGTTATAGCGGTGTATCCGCGCGTATCTAGATAGTTTTTGGATTAGGTTTTCTGATGTTAATAGATCTAGCTCAAAGTTGAAAAGCGAGTATATTTTCGTTCAAATTTGCATGAGCTAGGTAAAAAGGTAGTGGGAATAATTTGACCAATGATACGAGCTTATAGTAAAATTTGGGCGCATTTTATTGCGACGTCACGTGATGATGATGGGCGGATGATGTGCGTGTCTTCCGTCTGGGGCTTCACCGCAGCAGTGTTGCCATTGCGTTATCAAGCGGCAACAGAAATACGTCATCTATAAAAATGACAACTTTCGCTTTCGCAGTCGAGATACAGTCTAGTGACAGACAGACAAACATCGAAGTCTCGTGAATAGTGTTCAGTTTTCACCATTTGTATACGTAACCCTAAAATCGTATGACATTGAATTATTGGTAGTCTCGGTAACTTCTTAATCATTAAAATTTATTTGTTGTGTCGTATATCTACCTCCTAATAATTATCCCGTGGAATAGTATGTAAATATTCTTTACCGCCTGGAAAATGGTGTCTGTGTTTATGCTGATTTTGACGTAATAATCTTTGGAGACTATAATTCAAATTCCTGTACAGCGCGTGTTAAAAATCAGTTTTTAATTTTTAAGGAATTCTGTCACTTGAATCAGCATAACGTTATTTACAATAAGTTTGGTGTAATATTGGATTTGGTGTTGAGCAAGCATGACTCCGAACAGGTTAAGGTGATAGATTCTTATGACCATTTGGTACCTATGGACGAACTTCATCCTCCATTAGAATTTGAAGTAAAAATATTTTTAGGAATGATAAAACTAACGTGCCTGCAACTGACCCACTACCGAACACCGTACCACAGTGGATTTTTTTTCAAAGCAGACTGAAATGCTCTGAACTTGGCCTTATAAGAGGTGGATTGGACTGAAGTCGTGAACGACTCTGATGTTGACTCTACGGCAGAAACTGTTTATGCCAAAATACAAAAATGATTTGAATTACACGTACCACTTAAGAGTCGCCTGGAAGCGCATGTCTCCATACAAACGGAAAAAGGGAATTGTGGCAATATTTGATAATTTTGGAGTAAAATTAAGCATTTAATCAATTAATCTCATTATAATCTACGTACGTTCCTATACAGCTTGGTTAAAATACCAATGGTTTGAGAATTACAAGCCTTTTCAAATTTGTATGGAAATCTTGAGAGGCGTATAATTCTCAAACATTTGATAATTTAACCAAACTGCATAGGAACCTACGTAGATTATAATGAGATTAATTGATTGGATGCTTAATTTTGCCCTAAAATAATCAAATATTGTCACAATTCCCTTTTTCCGTTTGTATGGAGACATGCGCTTCCAGGCGACTCTTAAGAACACATCCAACAAAAAAAAAGCGGGACGTGTATCTAACTTGGTACAAACTTGAAATGTTAAATTTTATAGGAGTCGTGTAAAAAGTTGCTTATAACAATCACATAAAAAGCAATCAGGCAGACTTAATTGAAAATCCGTCAAAATTTTGGCTGTATGTCAAAAATAAAAGAAAAAACCGGCAAAGCTGTGAAGTTTTTACCTATGAAGGACAAGCGTTAACCGGGCAGGCAGCTGCTAAGGGTTTTGCCGAATATTTCAGTTCGGTTTATCATTCCGTAGTTCCTAAACTTGATGTGGAACAGGCTGAACAATATGCTTTTATCTCTAGCTGCTCACATACTGTGAATGTTTCAAGGGTGGATCATAAAGATCTGATAGAGTTTGTCAAAAAAATTAAACCATATTCATCGCCAGGTCCTGACAATATCCCGACTTTGATTGTAAAAGATTGTCTCGAAGTTTTAAAGTATCAACTCTTATATATTTACAACATTGCATAAGAGACGTCCACCTTTCCAAAAATTTGGAAAACTAGTCACGTTACACCGGTACTTAAAGCCGGTAAGAAAGAAAGAAAGAAGAAAGAAAAATAGTTTATTTGATATAATACAAACACAACTAAAATAACAAGTAAATAATTTTGCAATAAGACATTTGTTTATAATTATATCAAATTGGTCTCCTCTCAGCATGACGGTACTGCCAACGAGGTAACAAATTTTCGGTCTATTGCAGTTATGTCCGTGTTTGATAAAATATTTGAAGGCATAATTGATGCTCATTTACGTCGGCAGTTGAACGTTTGGTTGGACGACTCACAACATGGGTTTCGGAGAGGCCGATCCATGATTACCAATCTCGCAAATTTTGTTGATCATATTAGTGCTGAAATTGCTAATGGAAGGCAAGTCGATGCTACGTATTTTGATTATCAGAAGGCGTTTGATTTAGTTGATAACGAAGTACTTTTATGTAAATGTTCTGCTATTGGATTTACCCCTGGACTCCTCAAATTTTGTGCCAGCTATCTCTCCAACCGTTAGCAATGAGTAAAACTCTGAAATTACGTGTCTGAGAGCTACTACACAAGATCTGGGGTCAGTCAGGGAAGTACTTTGGAACCCACACTCTTTCTTATTCTGGTTAACGACCTTTCAACAGCCATTAGTTCAGCCAAATGTCTTATGTTTGCTGACGCTTTAAAATTGTTCCTTAGAGTGAGTAGTTTTGCTGACACTGAACGATTGCAAAATGATATCGATGCTTTGGCTGCGTGGAGTCGGACTAACAATCTGGATTTCAAAGCCATTACTTTTAGCCGGTCGGCTTCGCCTGTACGTGCCACCTACCATCTTAATGGCACAACTCTGGAACAAGTGTCTGAGATCCGTGATTTGGTAGTTACTCTAAATAGTCAACTCAATTTTCATGATTATATCATAATAATAATTTGCTAGATGGATATATAAAAGAACCTACGGATATTACCCATACGGATATATCCGTCCATGTTTGTAGTGGAAATGGTAGGTCTCAATATGCTGGTATTGCTTAGGAAGATGATGCTTATAATTCACTATTACTTGCTACTTAATAACAAAGTAAAAAATAAAACGGTGCTTGAACAAATAGGGCTCCACGTTCCTATGCGCTGGAATCTAAGTGGAGGTGCTGCGGTGGTGCCTCGTCGACGCCCAAAGTTGTTCATTGCTCCGGTTGTTCGGACAGAGTATGCCAGGAATTCACCAACTTTGCGAGCCTTGCAGCTACTTGGAGTCATGCTCGTTAAACTCAATGAAGCTGACATTTTCCATAACTCTAACAAAATGTAGTGACTTATTTAAATGCATTTAATTTTATTATATAATTTTTGACATTTGTAGAAAATACTTTTTATTAACATTATTGACATTATCATTAATATTTTATAATTTGTGTATGAAATATCGATATGACTATGATACTAACCTTATTATTATTTTTTATTTGTTTCATTTTTTACTTAATTATTATTGTATCCGTTTACTGATTTCATCGTCTAGCATGCAGATATTTTGGATATGTGTCTGTTAACCTGTATGTTGTTTATAATAATAAATAATAAAATCAAAGATACATGACCTTAAAAACTTGTATGTATCTAAATATTTCTTGGAGGTTTTAAAATACAGATTTGCAAACTTGACAAATATCAAGCGTTACTACAAATTTTAATGTACGTATGTAGCCATGCTCGTTAACATTATTATTATCATCATGATCGAGTCTTTTTTAGTCTCCGCTGTAGGAGCATGACAATCTCTGCACTTCCAGAGACATAGGTAAACCACCCAATTATTGGCACTTTAAGCAATACGATATAAAAAACCTCTTAGAAAATATTTATATTTCCTTCAGAAAGTGTTGAATATGCATTCAAATTACTGGTTATTTAGTGTGGATCATATAGAGTATACTTTTTTGAGTATTTTTAGTAGTATTAAGCAATTATCAATGTTTTTTTCAAAACAGACCTGTAGTCCATTTATTGTCATCTTTCAACACATTGTTGGCACGTATTCATCCAAATACTGGCACAGGTGCTAATATTAGAAATCATTTAATCTTATTATTGGCAGTAGGTATTTTAGAGCCCACAGCCCACTGAAAAGCCTAGATACCTACTGTTAAATTCCCAAATAGGTAACTAGGCATTTATGTTACCTTATTAAAGATAGGGGTATAAAGTTGAGGTATGATATTTCTAACAAAATAAAACCATTGATAACTAAACAAAAGAAAGTTTACTCTTAATAATTATTAAAATACAAAATTAGGAACTTAAATACCATCTTGGTAACTCAGTTTACTTTGAGTCTTCTTAATATCAGATAAAAACACTTAGGTATAATCAGTCGAAAATCAAGCACTAATCAGAATCGTACATAAAAAAAAAATTATTCATTATCATTCATTTCGGATAAAATCTTTTCTAGTTCTTCCGTGGTATAAGGCTTACTAGTTCTTCTTTGTTTATTATTTTTTGGTTCGTAATCTACTAGTTCACTATCTGTATATCTATATCATATATCAAAATGATCAAAATTTGTATTTGTTAGATCTTGCTGTGAATCATCAATTACAGGGTCTTTTGATTCTTCCTGTAAATATTGATTTCCTATAAGAAATTGGTAAACCTTCTTTAAATCTGCGTCAACGCCTTCATCCTGTCCTTCTTCGAGCATTTGGAATTTTTGTTTATTTATAACTGTCTTAAAATCTTTTAAAGTCATTTTAATTTCAGGTAAATCATGATTTATTCCACCTTCGAATTGCATGTTTGCAACTTTCTTTTTGCCTAAACATTTTGTGTAATCTACGGCATTTTTGTCAAAAGGATATAGTCCTGTGGCTCTAAACCCATTTATTATTGTAGAAGAGCTAATGCTTTCGTCAATAGTTTCTTTTAATAGCGGAACGAACTCTTGTTTTGTCAGGGCTTGCGACGGATGATTTCGACGCCATTCAAGAACAGTTTTTTGCCAACCCCATTTTAAAGGCTTGAATGCCGATACATCTGCTGGTTGCAGAATCCTCGTACAATTGGGATATAAAGCTATTAGAATGATATTTAACTTAGAGCAGAGTTCACTGACTTCGTACGTTAAATGTGTTTTGTGTCCGTCAACATAAAATATAATAGGAAACTCTATGCCATTTGCAATTAAATATGGATGAAATACATTTTCAATTGTCAGAGCTTTAGTCAGAGCACTTTGAAGATTAGGCGTATAACACTCTCCACGCTAGCCAGATGGGTTGGAGAAGTCTCTATGATGTTTGTAAGATTTGTTAAGCTTGTGTTTCTTTAGTCGTCTTCTTCGACGGGAAGACTTGGAAAAGATCTATTCTACTCTGCCGGTAACCACATGGCACACTACTATCATAAATCTGTTTTGTAGGTTCCTGCCAGCGGGATCTTATCTGGATGCAAGAACCCCTATCACCCTCAGCACTATCTAAAACCATGGCGGAACTGATACGCTCTCCTAAGAGCTACAAGCAATAATTCAAATGGCAGAGGCACTACACCTACCAGAACTCTGGAACTAAGAATATTTGCCAAATCTGCGCCAAACTTAATGATCCCAGTTTGCTGGCCACTCATAAAGTCTATCACAAATTCAGGAAATGGTGGCATAGGCACTAGATCTTTGATTAATTAAGTGTAATGATCTATGGATATTTGTTGTACTGAAAGAATCTTAAAGGTCTAGGAGATATTCAACTCTAAATTAAAAAAAAAAACATGACTGCCCTACAAAAATATTAAGGCCTATGTCGTTAGGGATAGTGTAAAGATTTTAAACATGATACATGGAATAATATTGGGGAAGTCAGAAGGAATGGTGGAAATTTATACGTATAACATGAACCCTGAAAATACTCTTCTTCTTTCTTGGTTCGTTAAGCTAATTCTAGAAGCCATCGATACACGACACCATGATAAATCAGGGATAAAATATGTGACCCACTATCCTCTTGAGTTAAAAAATCTCAGTTGTTCGATCATGGGACAACACAAAAATAGGGGCTTCTTATTTTGGGCTAGACAGGGTCACTCAGGATCAAGATCAAGATGTAAGTCTTAAGTGGTTATCCAGTGTAGTGTATCAATGTTTCTAATCGCAATGTTAATTATATAATTATTAGTATTCTTGAACCTTATATTAAGAAAAACACTCTTGTTACACCAATGACTATAGAAAACACTCAAATACCGAAAACTTCAGAAAGAATATGGGAACGAGACTGATTCAAACCCAGAAAAAAATCCCAAGCAACTTTATCTACAGAGATATTAAACAGATATGAGTCCGCGAATATCACACAGCGTACTAAGTACATGGTAAACATATTCACAAAAAAATCGTTTAACTCATTATCGATAGAGGATGACGGAAATAAGAAAATGCTACTAAAGAATAGCTGCCAAAGTTTACCTGACTATTACACAGATGAATTGCATGAAGAATTAAGCACTGAATTGTGTGTAATTGTGAAATTTATGTAAGAATTTCACCAAATCTTATTTTATTCTTGTTTAAAGAGGGGCTAATGATAGAAATCTGATAAAACTCCAATCATTATTTTCATGTTAGTATAATGCAAAAAATCATACATACGAATGTTTTAATTAGTGATATTTCAAGATATAAAATGGATGTAAAAAACTTTAATAATTTCCTAAAATTAATTTGTAGTTATTTTAATCATACTAGACTTTCGTGATTCTGTGCATTTTTGCCTGTCTCTCAGTTTGATATTTAACATGCTCCTTTCCATTGAACGCTGGCATGTTTGTATTTTACGTTTTATTTTATTGTTGAATATCCATGTCTTTGAGCCGTAGTATATATATAGGCTGTTGGTGGTAAAACATTGCTCCCATTATCAGGCACTTAGATTTTCTTATACTCTCCCAATGGACTAAAAAATTTACTTATTGCAGAAAGTTCAGTAAAAAATTAAAAATATATCTATTGGAAAAATGTTATTATTTATTAGAGAATTATCGAGCCCAAACTTTGTTAATTATTTATTGTAATTTCTTGTAAAATAACTTAGATTTTTTAATAATGTACGTATTTTTATGTTTTTACATAATGTTGTATTTTTGTAAAATAAAAAATTAAAATATACATACTATTGAATAATAATTGTTGTTGGCTATATTATTTTACTGTTTTATTTTAATTTAATATATTTTGGTATTTGAAATGTGATATGGATTTTTTATGTATGTCTGCAATAAAGCATATTATTATTATTATTCTCTTTATTTATTTTTACAAACTCAAGTATTAGGTTTTTATGAAATTGATATAAAAAGTAAAATATAATACAAAACATAAAAACTTTATAAACACCTAAACCTAGTTCGCCGTCAGCAGCGGGGCACGACTGGGCTCAAGATACCGACGGTTAAGGCTGCAGAGAGAGTTACTTTAACAATGCGTGCCGTGTCTAGAAGTACCGCCTTCTGAATCTGACCCTTGATCCAGCCATTCAGCAAGAGTCTCTTAATATGTTGGTCGAGACTCTTCGCTATAAGACCGTTCGCAGATACGACTATTTGAACCATGATCGTCGAATCAATATCCCACATAGCAGTCACCTCGTGGGCCAAGTCTAGTTACTCACTAATAAGTTTGTTCCACTCGGCCTTCTCGAGATTCTCGTCATGCGGGATGGTTATATCAACGAGCACTGCCTGGCGCGTCAATCGATCTCTCAGCACGATATTAGGCTTATTGGCGACAATAGTCTTGTCCGTGATAACAGATTGATCCCAATAGAGCGTTGCACGACTATTTTCAAGAAACAGCGTCGGCGTGTACTTGAAGTAGCACCTTAGATTCCACAAGAGTATATCGAAGAGCAAGTTGCTGGTGGATAATCCTAGCTGCAAGGTTATATCTATGCAAATACTCTCCGTTAATCAGATGAGAACAACCGGAAGTAATATGCCTGAGTGATTCATCAGGACGGCGGCATGCCCGACAGGTGTCGACCGTATCGTTCCTGTGGATATACCTCCGATAGTTGTTCGTCATCATGACTTCGCCAGCAATTGCACAGACAAAGCCCTCGGTTTCTCCAAAGAGGTCACCGAATCGTAGCCAGTTCACCGAAGCAAGCAGATCCACATCGGGCCCTGTTATGGCCCGATAGAAACGCCGTTGGAGCTCTTTACTCTTCCGTATGTTCCAAAGATCTTCGGTGCTCAACACTGTTGGTCTACGCCAGTTCTCGTTCGCTAAGGAGCGTGGCGTTAAGTTTCTGTCAACAGCTACAACGCTGCGGTGCATCCCACATTCGCTATATAGGAAGTAATCCCTAAGACTGCACACCTCACGGTTTTTTATAGAGTGTCTTATCGTTCAAAAAGCCACGACCTCCATACTTACATGGGATGTATAGTCTCAAAACTGATGAGCGTGGGTCAAGCATGCGATGCGTTGTGAGTTGTTGACAAACTTTCTAATCCAGAGCCTCCAACTCAGTCTGAGTCCATTTTAGTATGTCAAAGGAGTATGTGATTAGGGGCATCACCCAAGCGTTAAAGAAACGCGTCTTACTGCCTCCTGACAAAAGACTTTTTAGAACCTTTGTCAGGCGACAGAAGAAACGCTCCTTTACCACCTATTTTATGTTCCATCCGCAATACTAGAAGCCGGTGACATACCAAGATATTTGTTTGTTTCTGCCTCCGAGATAGACCGGAGAGATATATCAGAAAGTTGTTAATTTGTTGAATTTACAATCCCCCGTTGAACATGCTTACATACAGCACATTTGTCTACACCGAACTCTCTTGATGGAACTACTGAAATTTTCTGTGATTTTCAGTAGCTTTAACAGGTCAGGACGTTTCGGTGCAAACAATTTATTATTATTATTATATTCATAAGTACTTTTACAATTGTGTATATTGTTTAACCTTGGTTCTTGATTGACGTAAGTGTGTGTTTGTTTACTGTGATGTTTATTATAGGTTTTATGTCATTCTAAATCAGGGCATCGGTAATAACCTTATAATAATAATTATTCTGAGGTAATAACCTTTTGATGGCCTCCGTGGCGAAGTGATTAACACGCCATCCTGCGATATGATGGAGGCACCGGGTTTGATTCTCAGCACGGGCAAATCCTTGTACTTTATTTACAAAAAGTCTGATTCTACAGATATCCAAGGTTGGTGTCAGGCTGCCGTTAATTGAAACTTCCGCCAAATCTAGTCCCTGTCACAATAGCAAACCCCAGGCTCCGACGCTGAAAAGTTAAGCATGCAACCGGCAATACGCTCAGATGAGAAGCAAGAGTAAGGATACCTCTCCTACCCAACCATCATCATCATCAGCTCTGTTTTAGTCTCCACTGCGAGAGCACGACCAGAGCCATTATCCACGCTGGCCAGACGGGTTAGAGAGGTTTCTTTGATGTTTTAATATATTAAGCTTTGTGTTCCCTCAACCGTCTTGTAAGACAACCACGGGAAATTTGGTCCTATTCTACTTTGCCGGTAACCACACGGTACTGCCAGTTGCCACACGACCCAACCTACCCAACTAAAAATGTTTTAATTAAGCTGAGCGGTGGGATTAGGAGAATAGCCCGAAGCAATTTACGAAAGATAACTGTATTGCCAGTGATTTTACAATAATATTGATAGGTGTAAGGGAGGGATGAGGTGGGCGGGGTTGCTTCCAATGCTCACTTTTCAGGTTTGATTTCAGGATCCTCAGCGACTTCCTGGATCGTAAAACCGTTAGCTTTACGATCGTCGCGGGTCTTCATTCGTTAACTAGCTTTATATCCAGCCTCTCTAATTTGGTCATAAACGTCAATCATCCTGGTCCGTAGATCATTAGCGTAGTTTATCCCTCTTGGGGTATTTGGTGCACAACCCGATAAAAGATCAGCTTGCAATCTCAGTTCTCTTCAAAAATTGGCATAAGTAACTGTAGTAGTCTCATGCACCGCAATCCTATGAGACATTAGGAATAGCGCAATATACTCGTCCCAGTTCTTTTGATAGCTATCCGCTACTTTTACCACATGCCGATCCAACGTTTGGTTGAATCTCTCCACCATTCCATCAGACTGCGGATGTGACGTCGTTCGAGTCTTATGAATCCACATGATGTCTCCGAATACTTGTGAGTCACAGTTTCGTCCCTGATCACTGTGCATCTCCAAAGGCACACCGATGCAGAATACTTCAGTCACAAGTTTTGTCACTACGGCGGTAGCCTCCTGATTAGGTAGGTAGTGCAAACGCTTCTGGCCATTTCGTAAAATCCCAGCTTCCCAACTATCCCAACTAATCCTAACTAATATTATAAATGCGAAAGTCAGTTTGTTTGTTTATTTGTTTGTTACGCTTTCACGCCATATCTACTGAACCGATCATCATGAAATTTTGCATACACAGGTTAGGGTACTGAGAAGGACGTAGGCCTTGCCACGCGGGCGAAGCCGCGGGTAACAGCTAGTATAACTTTTAGTAGTTAGTATAACTTAGTTAGTTTAACTTTTTGTTTGTACTTAGTACTCAGCTGTGATAGTTTTCCTTTCAATTTCAGTATATATACTACTGCTGTAATTTTTTTCACGTATCCATATATAACCGTTTAGCAGATAGAGGGGGGGACACTTACCTTTAACAAAAATTTGCACTTTAAAACCAAATATTTCAAAAACGGATCCCTAAGTTGAAAAATGGTGTTCTCAACCTCACAATATTTTTAAAGACCTATTTAACGATTCCCCACACGATGGGTAAAGAGAGAAAAAAAAATTACTCCCCCACTTTACTTGTATGGGAGCTACCCTAAAAAAAATATTTTTCAAGATTTTTTTCTACCACTTTTTTGCCATGATTAATAATACATACCCATAGCAAATTACAGCTTTCTAGTACTTATAGTCTCTGAGTAAAATCGCGGACGGACAGATAGACAGACAGACAAACATGGCGAAACTATAAGGGTTCCTTGTTTATTACGGAACCCTAAAAAAGGTGATATTTCCACCCCATTCATACATCTTTATGTGCAATCACATCCTTTAGTACTATTTTCAACGTTTTTCGACGATACATGTACGTGCATAAACAAATTACTTGCCATATTACTTATTTTTTAAAACAAGTGGGTAGGTTAGGTTCGTTGGTTTTGCTGCCTATTTCACAGATCCGCTTTTTCGTTTTCTTTCCTATACTTATTTATCAGTCCCCAATTGTATAATATGTCCACCACAACCACTTGCGCCATGACTGCCCGCCACCTAGTAGTTCAACTGAAGGAAGCGCTACTGGAATTGCAGTTGGATAAGAAAAAAGTAAATAAATTGTTATTGAAAAGGGAGGAAAACGATCGTGAATATGAATTCATGCGTGTTAAAAACCTTGCACTTGAACAGAAACTTGCTGAGAGCCTTAGAACTTGTGATGACTTGAGCGAGCAGCTGAACCAACTGAAGTTAGAAGTAGATTCTTTCCATCAATGCAGTGATACATATGAACCTAAAAATAATCAGCGGTCTTATAAGACATTTGAAGCTTACCGGTTGGGCGAAATCGACGAGCTTACGCAGGCAAGTGAATGGAGATATGTACCTACCAAGCTGAATGTAGCTGACATAGCTACGCGGAAGTAGTTTGACCACACTTTGTTTCCGGATAGGTGGTTCAAGGGTCCCATATCTTGTATGATAACAATACCGCATGGCCTGCAGATATTGTTTACCCTAGAAAAGCAGATAACAGTAACACTGACTGTATAGCTGTGGTTCACGAGTCAGCAGCTAGCTTACCGGTGCCGGACCCAAATCGATTCACGCGTTGGTTTCGTTTGATTCGCGCTACGGCCGTTGTGCTAAAATTTATCGATAAACGTCGCAAGCTTACCGGTCAAGAAGATTGCGACGCAATGGTGAGAGCTGAAATCTTGTTGCTGAAGCATGCGCAGGCTGACTCCTTCCCCGCTGAAATATCTGCTTTACAAGAAGGTAAATATTATATATAAAAACAAAGTAAACTACTAGTTTTCATCGCGGTAAGGTGACAAGGTAAGCCTTGTCACCTTACCTCGATGAAAACGGCTTGCTTCGCCTCGGTGGCCGCATTGATGCTGCATCTAACTTGGACTTAGAAATGAAAAGGCCGATTATTTTGGATGGTAAACACCCTATCTCACGCCTCATAGTCAGATACCATCACATTAAGGCAGCTTCCATGAGCTGGTTGTAAATAATCTGAAGCAACGATATTGGATTATACGTATGAGACCTACGGTAAAAATGTAGTTTCTCACTGCATGGTTTGCCGATTGCGAAAATGTAAACCGGAAGTACCAAGAATGGCTGACTTACGTCATGTACACACGACGTCTAAAT
Source organism: Rhodophaea formosa (assembly GCA_963082605.1). NCBI lineage: Eukaryota > Metazoa > Arthropoda > Insecta > Lepidoptera > Pyralidae > Rhodophaea > Rhodophaea formosa. The sequence goes on from OY720223.1 coordinate 6,154,101, forward strand.
TTGCTGGGCACACCTTATATTTGTCTGCGTCCCAGGATGACACTACAAAGCCATACTGACCAGTATGGTAAACATACTTGTTTGCGTGCAAGTAAATATGTCAGATGTACCCACACAAACAAATTGTCTCAGCATGAAATCTCATATTTTGCAAGATTTCGCTATTCGCTACTACACATACTACACTACGTAAAGTCTAATAAACAAATTCGTCACTCTTGTCAAAGATCGAATGGCGCAGTGGTCTACGCATCGAACTGTTCCTCAGAATGCTTCTAGTTCGAGCCGTGTAAAGTCGAAAGATTTCTTTATATGTTTTTCTTTTTAGTATATACGATGTTATTTTTATATTTTTTTTTCTCGATAGAAAGTCATTACTATCAGGAAATATATAAGAAAAGAGAAAAAAAAACAAGAAACAGTTTTGTTGAATATTCTTTTTTTATTACTGACCTAATTTATTGCAACAAAATTTTTAATAAATACACACTTTGCATGTAAAGCTATAATATAATTGTATCCGTAAGGAAAAATAAGTTTATTAGAGAGATTATTATTACATTAGGTAATTCTACAATTTTACATAATAAATCAGTTAATATCAATTACATGAAATGTATTAATGATGTTAGACATTGTTTTAACAAAATATACACTCAATTTTTTTTTGATTTGGGCAAAGATAGGCGTAATAGTAGGCGAACTGCTTTGCTCACAAATTTTGATATAAGTAAGAGAATTAGAGAATAAACATGTTACTTGAAGTTAAATAAAACTTTCCATAACAATAAACATCTCTCATTATGTATCGATTTCACAATGTTTTTTAACAGGCAAGGTAAATTTAGTAAGTTATATAATTTAGCTTTATTTAAATTACATACTTATATATTTAAAAAAAAAAATTTACGTCCGTCCTTGTCAGATTTGAAACATTTTTCATCAGTAAATATTACGAAATTATTTATCCAGTCGAAGTTTAGATACTCTTCGGCGAATCATTTTATCTCTCGCTTGTGTGCATTAGTCAGTAATTTTCTTTTTGCTGGTCAACGACATCTGAGACCTAATGTCTTCTCATAGTTTGAAGCGACACTCCCTCAGCAATTGCCGCTGAGCGGCTGGTCTTAAAAGGGTCCAACTCATGCGCTGCAACGATGTCACAATGATGCTGGGTAGCTTCTCAATATATGACATCTTTTGGGCCAGGCCGACGAACATCAATATGCCCTGTATCTGCATAACGATGCACCCATAATTGAACTGTTGTCATCTGTGGAAGAAATATTAAAAGAAGTTAATTACTATTATTTTAAACTAGCTTTTGCCCGCGGCTTCGCTCGCATCAAGAAGTAGAATTGATCAAAATCCTTTCTTAGCGGATGCTCACATCATAACATCTACCTGCATGCCAAATTTCAGCCCGATCCGTCCAGTGGTTTGGGCTGTGCGTTGATAGATCACTATGTCAGTCAGTCAGTCACCTTTGAGTTATATATATTTAGATTATAAACTCATGCTATAATCAATAGCTAGGTAGCTAACTGATGGCTTTTGTCTCCTTGATTATTAGCTATTTCCTTATCTTAAGAAGTGATTATAATATTCTATGATAAACAAGTTACAATAATTATGTAATAAAAACTTACCGATATCATTAAACGTCGAGCAATCTCACTTATTGGAACATTTTGTTCATACAATATTATTATCTCCTCCATTTTAATCGCATTCAGATGAGAGCAATCCATTGTCATTCACAAAAAAAAGCTTTTTGTTCGAACACCACATAGAAACAATAATCACAGAATAGTAATGGTCACTTGCAAGCAGACAGGACAAGTAAACGTATAAAACAAAATTACCCCAACTTCAACAAGTTGATATCGGTGGGTAGTTTAAACTGTTAGAAATGTTTGCGTAGTTCTATATTTAATTGTCAGTCAGTAGCTTGCAACTTCATGTTAATATTTAAGTTACTTTATAATAACAAAACAACAAAAACATTTTCACCCTAACTGAGATTTAAACCATGATTAGTTGCGCATCAGGCTTTGAAAGTGGTTGTCTTATCCACTGAGCTAATGATGCTTCTATGTAACTGTATAAAAATAGCAATTACTATTTGGTTGCAATGATTCACAAACTCCCAAGTGCATAGGTGTGTGTAGATCTAAAACTTTTTCTGCTAGTTGAGTATTGAAAGGCCTGTGATTGTTTAGTTACACGATGTCAATACGCACACAAATGTTATTAGTAGTGTTAGCGGCCCTGATAATTATTGCGTTGTGTGTACGTTTAGCCCACCATCAGCGACCATACTTTCTGTGGATTAGATCTCTTTGGGCCAATGGAAGTAGCTGTCGGTAGAGGCCGACAGAAAAGGTATGGCGTCCTCTTTACAAGCCTTACGGTCCGAGCCATCCACATTGAGGTTGTCCCATCGCTCACTACAGATTCCCTTATAATGGCGTTAAGACGCATGGCGGCACGCCGCGGTTGGCCCGCTCATCTCTATTCCGACAACGGAACTAACTTGAGAGGGGCCGATAAAGAGCTGCAACTAGCTGCACGGGAGCTTAACGTGGAAACTCTTCGAGTTTTTGGGGTAAACAATGCATTGCGTTGGCATTTCATAGCACCAGGGAGCCCTCTACGTATTAAACACTCCCAGGCACCCGCCTGGGAGTGTTTAATACGTAGCGTTAAGGACTCACTGCGAGTTATAATGACAGAACGCGCTCCGCACGAGGAAGTATGTATGTATGTTAACAGATATGTTTTGTTGAAGGTGGACCCCGATTTACTGCCAAGAAGGAAGTGGAACCAGGAGACACAGCCTCTTTAGGTAAGGGACCTAGTTTTTGTAGTGGATCCCGACAATCCTCGTAACACATGGCCAAAAGGAGTGGTAACACAGGTGTATCCAGGTGAGGATGATCACATTAGGCTCGTCGACATCAAAACCAAGACAGGCGTGTGGAAGTGGTCGGGGGCACGCGTCGCTCGTAGTCCGTTAGGTGTTGAGTGCTGTGCCAGTACTAGGGGTGGGATATATTAGCGACGCGCTCATGTAGTTCCTGTTTTTTACTTTTCTTTGTATTGTTTTGAATACAAATTATTTATGTTTATTTATGGTACTTGTATAAGCGAAATGAAATGTACTTTCACGCTATATTTTTGTATAATTTAGAATATGTGCGGTACCCACACAATATTTATAATTTTTGAATTTTTATTGTTAAATTTAAGGGTAGTCGGCAGCTATGCCCTCAACCGCCAGTTCGATCCGCACAGAGAAAGCAAAAGAGCGTCTTACATTATTTTCTTTTTAATTTCTAAAATTTTCTCTCGTCTGTATATCTGTGCCCAACAAACACAAGTTTAGTCTCCACCCGTGTTTTTCTGGCCCAGCTGTGACCATACTCCTTATACCGGCACTACCGTGTGGTTACCGGCAGAATAGTATAGGTCTAAATTTCCCGTGGTTGTCTTACAAGGCGACTGAGGGAACACAAAGCTTAATAAATTAAAACATCAAAGAGACCTCTTTAACTCGTCTGGCCAGCGTGGATAATGGCTGTGCAGTCCAGTGCTCTCGCAGTGGAAACTAAAAAAGAGCTGATGATGATAATGGTTGGGTAGGAGAGGTATCCTTACTCCTGCTTCTCATCTGAGCGTATTGCCGGTTGCATGCTTACCTTTTCAGGGTCGGAGCCCAGGGTTCGCTATTGTGACACGGACAAGATTTGGCGGAAGTTTCTATTAACGGCTGCCTGACACCAACCTTGGATATCTGTAGAATCAGACTTTTTGTTAATTAAGTACAAGGATTTGCCCGTGCTCAGAATTGAACCGGTGCCCCCATCATGTTGCAGAATGGCGTATTAATCACTTCGCCACGGAAGCCATCAAAAGGTTATTACCTCAGAATAATTAATAAGGTTATTACCAATGCTCCTAATTTAGAATAACATAAAACCTATAATAAACATCACAGTAAACAAACATTGCCAACCACTTTTATAATCACTTACATCAATCAAGAATCAAGTTTAAAAAATATACACAATTGTAAAAGTACTTATGAATATAATAATAATAATAAATTGTTTGCACCGAAACGCCCTGACCTGTTGAAGCTACTGAAAATCACATACTTTAAACATTGGAAATGTGCTGGCAAAATAAACAATTTATTTATTATTATTTATTTACTAGGTGTTACCCGCAGCTTCACCTACGTAATATATAGCCTATGTCCTTTTCAGTACCCTAACCTATGTGTATGCAAAATTTCATGACTATCAGTTCAGCAGATACGGCGGGAAAGCGTAACAAACAAACAAACAAACTCACTTTCGCATTTATAATATTTATTATAAAAAAATATAATTATAATATAGTTGGGATTAAAATCACAGAGGATTTCAGTAGTTCCATCTTGATGTTATTTGTCTACACCGAACTCTATCTTGATAGAGTTCGGTGTAGACAAATGTGCTGTAAATGCTGTAATGCATGTTCAACGGGGGATTGTAAATTCAACAAATGTACAACTTTCTGATACTATATCTCTCAGGTCTATCTTGGAGGCAGAAACATACAAATATCTTGGTATGTCACAGGCTTTGAGTATTGCGGATGGGGATATAAAATAGGTGGTAAAGGAGCGTTTCATCTGCCGCCTGACAAAATTCTAAAAAGTCTTTTGTCAGGAGGCAATAAGAAGCGTTTCTTTAACGCTTGGGTGATGTCCCTAAGCACATACTCCTTTGACATACTAATCAATCAATATCTTTATTTCGAGCAAAAAGACTAATACACGTTTTGTTAGTAGACATGAAGAAACTTAAAATCTAGTGTAATTTTTAAATTTAAATTAAGTAATGCAGCTACATTCACAACACAGCTATTTGGCAGTCATTACATGCAAGCCACAGCAGTGGTTGATGTAGGGACAGTCCAGCCGGCTCGCTATCATTGACAAAATGCTGTTGGAGCTGTCTGCGCGCACCAGGCTGCCGCTCCGCTTGCGCATGGTCGCGTAGAAGCAGTCAATCCGCGCCGCCACAAACATGCCTGACGCACTGCAAAATCGAGGCAGCCGTAACAACACCTGGAACGCATTATTATATTGGATGCGAAAAGCGTCGAACGATTTTTTGTATAATTAACCCACAGGTAGCTCGTGTAAAATGATGTGAATAATGCTCTAAACAGAGTTTTTTTGACATCTTCTGAGCATCGCGAAATCGCCTGCGGGCGATCATATTTGCTCTAATCGACAACGCTCTTCGCTCCCTATGTATATCTGCATCGTCCTTGAGGTCAGGCGTCAAGATATGTCCAAGATACTTAAATTTTAATACTCTGTTCAGAGGAACACCATATAAAGAAATGGAAGGTATGTACAAATCTTTACCCCTGGCCCCAAAGACCATGACTTCACTTTTTTTACATTATATACTCCAATTTTCAGGTGAGAATTTTTACTGATGGTAGCAAGATTAACGGGAGGGTGGGTGCGGCCTTGTCCATTTGGACAGGGGACGCTGAAACCAGACCCGTCAAGCTTTGTCTGCCATCGTATTGTAGCGTCTACCAGGCAGAACTCTTGGCGATTTGCGAAGCGGTGAGAAGAATAAAGAAGCATGGTGCGGCCACCTTTGGTGTCTACAGCGATTCCATGTCTGCTCTGCAGACAATCACAAACCCTGGTTTTCTCCACCCGCTAGCCATAGAAACAAGGGAAAATGTTAAAAACATTTTGTCACAAAATAAAAAGTTAGCCTTGTTTTGGATAAAGGTGCACGCAGGACTCGAGGGAAACGAAAGAGCAGACCAACTCGCAAAGGAACCCGCTGGGGACACCAAGAGGAGGCCGCATTATGACCTGTGCCCCGTCTCATTTGCAAAGCGAATGATCCGTATGGAATCATTGGAAAAATGGGACGAGCGATACAGGAAGGGTGAAACGGCCTCCATTACGAAACTTTTTTTCCCGAAGTAGTTGGTGCCTATAAGGTGATCCGGGAGATAGAACCGAGCGGACTGATCACCCAGCTGCTGACTGGTCATGGAGGAATATCTCCACAGATTCGACCGAAAGAACAGCCCGTCCTGTACCTGCGAACCAGATGAAGAAGAATCAGTGCCGCATTTAATCACAAAATGCCCAGTGTTTGGAACCAGAAGACAGTAAATAGAAAATAAAATAAAATTTAGTATAACAGAAGAAAATTTAAAGGAAATTATAAAAAGTAGAGAAAAATTCGAATTCTTAAATTACTGTTACGAAATATTAAAAATTGTAAACAAGAGAAATAAATAGCAAATAAAATATGATGTCATAATATTAGCGATAATACATGTGCACCATATATTGTAAATATATAGAACAACAACAAAAATAGATATAGGAATAGTCAGTAAGGAAGAAACAGAAGAAAGACATGTCAACTGGAATATGAATAAAGATAAATAAAAAATCTAAAAATAGGAAAATATATAAATTAAGAAGCAAACTGTAAAAGCATCATATAAAGTGAAATAAAGAAACTGTGTCACTTCTCTTACCCCATCATATACAGCATACAAAATAAAATTATGAAAAAAGAGAAAGGCATAAAATAGACGGGAGTCCCACCCGTAAAAAGCGCAAAAGATGATGAATGAACGGACAGTATGAGGCATGAAAGTGCGAGAGGAATACTTGCGAGAACTGGTATGAAAGAGTAGATTAGCTAAAATAGACTCCAATTACGTTGGAGGTGTAAGATAAAAAAAGGAGTTTTCTGATCCCGCAGACCGACGCGCTTAGCAGCGCCATGTCGTCTGCGTAACTGATGTTAAATATTGACGCACACGCCGTCCACGTGACAGCCGACATGCTCTCTGCTGGGCGCCTCGATGAGCGCATTCACATATAAATTGAACAGCTACGGAGAGCTGTCGATCGATCCCAAACTAATTTTCATGCAATTAAAGATATTTATTAAGCTGAGCATCAAGCACGGCGTCCAGTACCTTAGCCATGACAGTGGCCAGCGATATAGGCCTATAGTTATTCCTGTCTGCCACCCGTTTTGTTTTTTACAAATTGATATAACAATAGTTCGCACGAGGTCACAGGGATATGAATGACTAATACATAATGAAAATAGCATTGACAGCAATTTGCATATATGGGGACCCGCATGCTGAAGATGCTCAATGCTGATTCCATCGTGACCTGGTGATTTTCCACGTGACATTGACCGTAACACTTTATTTACGTCTTTCGTACTAAATATCATATCTATTTTCTCACCGATGGACACAGCACTGCGCTCATTCCGCGATGGACCCAGCGAAGAATTTACATAAAAAGTATTCTCTGAAAAGTACAGCAATCTCTTTCGGGTCGCTCACCCCTTCTACACTGATTGGTTGACCAGGCCGCGGTGTCAATTTTTTGGTTTCCTTCCAAAAAGAACCAAAGTCTTTTTTATTATGCTGAGTGGCCAGTTTCTCCATTTTGATTAAATCCTGATGATTCTGACACCACTTGAGAAGAGATTTAAAAATTTTTCGGCTCTCACACTTATCGATTTTTTCTGATTCGGGCTTGATTCCGCTAAGATGGACTAAGACTGAGTTGGAGGCTCTGGATAAACTCACAACGCATCGCATGCTTCACGCTCGTCAGTTTTGAAACTGTACATCCCACGTAAGTATGGAGGACGTGGTTTTTGAACGCTAAGACACTCTATAACCGTAAGGCGTGCAGTCTTAGGGATTACTTCCTATATAGCGAGTGTGGGATGCACCGCGGCGTTGTAGCTGTTGACAGAAACTTAACGCCGCCCTCCTTAGCAAACGAGAACTGGCGTAGACCAACGGTGTTGAGCACCGAAGATCGTAAGAACATACGGAAGAGTAAAGAGCTGCAATGGCGGTTCTATCGGGCCATAACAGGGCTCGATGTCGATCTGCTTGCATCAGTAAACTGGCTACGATTCGGTGACCTCTTTGGGGAAACCGAGGGCTTTGTCTGTGCAATTGAGTCTCGATCAACATCTCAAGAGACTCTCGCTGGATGGCTGAATCAAGGGTCAGATTCAAAAGGCGGTACTTTTAGACACAGCACGCATTTTTAGAAGGTTCCTTTCTCTGCAGCCTTAACCGTCGGTAGCTTGAGCCCTGCCCTGCCCCGCTGCTGTCGGCGAACTAGGTTTAGGTGTTTATAAAGTTTTTATGTTTTGTATTATATTTTACTTTTTATATCAATTTCATAAAAAGTAATACTTGAGTTTGTGAAAATAAATAAAGAGAAAAATAATAATAATATGCTTTATTGCAGGCATAAGAAAATCAATCACACTTCAAATACCAAAATATATAAAATTTAAAAGTAAAATGATATAGCCAACAACAATTAGTATTTAAATCTATGTATATATCATTTATTAAAAAAAATACAACATTTCGTGGAAACATTAAAAATACATACATTTTTACAAAATCTAAGTTGTTATACACAAAATTATAATAAATAATTTAAATAAATAATTACATAGTTTGGGCTAGATAATCCTTCAATAAATAATAACATTTTTCCAATAGATATATTTTTAATTTTTTAGATCTTTCTGCTATAAAGTAAATGTTTAAGTCTATTGGGAGAGTATAAGAAAATCTTAGTGCCTGATAATGGGAGCAATGTTTTACCACCAACAGTCTATAAATATACTACGGCTCACAGACATGGATATTCAACAATAAAATAAAACGCAAAATACAAACATGCCAGCGTTCTATGGAAAGGAGCATGTTAAATATCAAACTGAGAGACAGGCAAAAATGCACACAGACATGAAAGAAAACAAAAATTATAGATGCTCTCCAGCACTCCCAACACTTGAAGTGGAAGTGGGTGGGCCATGTTGCACGGGCATCAAACGACAAATGGGTGAAGCACGACGAACGACAAGGGCTATTATATTTTTCTAGGGCAGTCATGTTTTTTTTTTTCAATTAAGAGTTGTATATCTCATAAACCTTAAAGATTCTTTCAGTACAACAAATATCCATAGATCATTTTAATCACAACCATAACTCTTAATTATTCAAAGATCGAGTGCCTATGCCACCATTTCCTGAATTCGTGATAGACTTTATGAGTGGCCAGCAAACTGGGATCATTAACTTTGGCGCAGATTTTGCAAACATTTTCCCTAAACATAGCTTTCTTGTAGGTGTAGTGCCTGTGCCATTTGAAGTATTGCTTGTAGCTCTCAGGAGACCGTATCAGTTCCGCCATGGTTTTAGCTAGTGCTGAGGATGAGAGGGATCTTGCATCCAGATAAGATCCCGGTGGCAGGAACCTGCAAAACAGATTTATGATAGTAGTGTGCCATGTGGTTACCGGCAGAGTAGAATAGGACCATTCCAAGTGTTCCCATCGTAGAAGGCGACTAAAAAAAGCACAGCAATACAGAGAATATAGATAAATTTAGACCTCTTGCTTTGAGCTGTCTTTTTTTTTTTTTTTTTTTTTTTTTATGTCATAGGACGGCAAACGAGCAAGCGGGTCACCTGATGGGAAGTGATCACCACTGCCCATGGACAACTGCAACACCAGGGGTGTCACAGGAGCGTTGCCGGCCTTTTATTTTTCCCTCCCCAGAGGGGAGAGGGAGATGGGCCTCCGGCTCTCTCACCGAACGAAGCATAGCAGCGGTAAAGCTACTACTCAAACGTCGATTTTCTATGAGAGTGTGGTACTTCCCCGGACGAGCCGGCCCATTCATGCTACTAGCAAAAGTGATTTTCGCCGATAGCGAGGCTCTACCACAACCAATAAAAATAAATAAAGAGTCTTCGCCAAAGTTTTTGAAAGAGCGATGCACAATAGAATCACCAAATTTGTAAAGAAACTTAACGTTTTAGACACTAACCAGAACGGTTTTCAAAAAGGGAAGTCTTCTGTATTGGCTGCATTTAACTTGATTAAAAACATCTTAGGGTATGTTGACAAGTCACTCGAAGTGACTCGAATAGAAAAAGAAATATCTAGATACGTTCAAGTTTTTTAAGGTCATATATCTCTGTTTTTAGGGTTCCGTATCCAAAAGATAAAAAACTGGACACTATTCACGAGACTTTGATGTTTGTCCGTCTATCACTAGACTGTATCTAGACTGTGAAAGCGAAAGATGACATTTTTAAAGATGACGTATTTCTATTGCCGCTTGTTAAGGGGGAACAGTAGGCACAGTAGCGACGCCAATCATTTTATTCCTAATACTTTACAAATAGAAAGAAATTCAAGAATATAAACAATACAAGCCTTAGTAAATAACCTGAAGTATTTTTGGAATCATGTTTTTTATTATCGGAATCAGTGAGAATTATGAGAATCTGATTACCGCCAAAAACGGCCGTTTTTGGCGGTTATCACTTTTTCTCTCAATGACTGATTTTCATAATATTAAAACATGATTCCAAAAATACTTCAGGTTATTTACTAAGGCTTGTATTGTTTATATTCTTGAATTTCTTTCTATTTGTAAAGTATTAGGAATAAAATGATTGGCGTCGCTACTGTGCCTACTGTTCCCCCTTAACGCAATGGCAGCACTGCTGCGGTGGAGCCCCCTGACGGAAGACACGCACATCATGCGCCCATCATTGGTCAAATTATTCCCAGTACATACCTTATTCCCTGACTCATGTAAATTTGAACGACGGTATACTCGCTTTTCAACTGTGAACTGGATCACTGCGTTTACTTTCGCTCCAAAATTATCATTCCTAACATCAGGAAACCTAATCCAAAAAGTATCTAGATACGCGCGGATACACTGCTATAACAACAGAATTATATCGTTAGCTCCGAAGGCTGATTTAATAAAAGAAAATCTCTAAACACAAACAATTTTTAATTACTTCTTAATAATAATAAAAATAACATATTGAAGTGATTCAGGTGTTACTTTGCGGAAGTCAAAGTTATATGCACTATGAGTTTAATTATTTTTCTTGAACATGCTTGGAAATTGTCACATTATTTTGACAACCTTGTTTGGGATAAATCGATATTGCTGTACTGGCCAATACACGCCAGCAAAGTATGTATGAAAACTCATATCTGTCGTGTTATTTAAAAATGGAACGACGCGTTAGTTGAAAAATAATTCAACTACGGAGGTTACATATTTGAATTTCAAATTTAAACTGGCTGGTAAGTAAAAATTAAATTAAAAAATACAAGATTTTGACGCGGTAATTTCTACATATTGTTGTTTATGACTATTGTATGAATATTTATTGGCATATTTACATTAATATTTCATGCTGGTCTGAATAAAAGTCCTTTATACGCTAAAAGTTTGGGGTCCGTCTCACCTGTAAGGGTAAACATGTGATAATATGTATGTCTGTTTGTCGGTAATGTATTTTTTTTTATTTCCGCGCATTGTATAAGAAAAGTACTATACAAGCCTTGGCCGCAATAAAGCATTAATGGACTCACGTATCTGTGCCTCGGCTCCGACTCGGCCCACATTTACACGTTCCTCCATCAATGCCTTTATTGCCGGCCGCTGCAGTAATGTACACACAACGCAAAAATTATCTGGGCTGCTAACACTATTAATCACATTTGTGTGCATATTGACATCGTGTAACTAAACAATCACAGGCCTTTCAATACTGAACTAGCAGAACAAGTTTTAGATCTACACACACCTATGCACGTGGGAATTTGTGAATCATTGCAACCAAATAGTAATTGCTATTTTTATACAGTTGCATTGAAGCATCATTAGCACAGTGGATAAGACAACCACTTTCAAAGCCTGATGCGAAACTATCATGGTTCAAATCTCAGTTAGGGTGAAAATGTTTTTGTTGTTTTGTTATTATAAAGTAACTTAAATATTAACATGAAGTTGCAAGCTACATCTACGCAAACATTTCTTACAGTTTAAACTACCCACCGATATCGACTTGTTGCAGTTGGGGTGATTTTGTTTTATACGCTCACTTGTCTTGTCTGCTTGCAAGTGACCATTACTATTCTGTGATTATTGTTTCTATGTGGTGTTCGAACAAAAAGCTTTTTTTTGTGAATGACAATGGATTGCTCTCATCTGAATGCGATTAAAATGGAGGAGATAATAATATTGTTTGAACAAAATGTTCCAATATGTGAGATTGCTCAACGTTTAATGATATCGGTAAGTTTTTATTACATAATTGTTGTAACTTGTTTATCATAGAATATCATAATAACCTCTTAGGATAAGAAAATAGCTAATAATCAAGGAGACGTTACCTACCTATTGCTTAAAGCATGTGTTTATAACTTAAAATTATAGTAATTAACTTCTTTTAATATTTCTTCCACAGATGACAACAGTTCAATTATGGGTGCATCGTTATGCAGATACAGGGCATATTGATCTTCGTCGGCCTGGCCCAAAAGATGTCATATATTGAGAAGCTACCCAGCATCATTGTGACATCGTTGCAGCACATGAGTTGGACCCTTTTAAGACCAGCCGCTCAGCGGCAATAGCTGAGGGATTGTCGCTTCAAACTATGAGAAGGCATTTGCGTGAAGGAGGTATCATATGTCGTTGACCAGTTAAAAGAAAATTACTGACTGATGCACACAAGCGAGAGAGAATAAGATTCGCCGAAGAGTATCTTAACTTCGACTGGATAAATAATTTCGTAATATTTACTGATGAAAAATGTTTCAAATCTGACAAGGACGGACGTAAATTATTTTTTTTTAAATTATATAAGTATGTAATTTAAATAAAGCTAAATTATATAACTTACTAAATTTACCTTGCCTGTTAAAAAACATTGTGAAATCGATACATAATGAGAGATGTTTATTGTTATGGAAAGTTTTATTTAACTTCAAGTAACATGTTTATTCTCTAATTCTCTTACTTATATCAAAATTTGTGAGCAAAGCAGTTCGCCTACAATTACGTCTATCTTTGTCCAAATTAAAAAAAAAAAAAAAATTGTGTATATTTTGTTAAAACAATGTCTAACATCATTAATACATTGCATGTAATTGATATTAACTGATTTATTATGTAAAATTGTAGAATTACCTAATGTAATAATAATATCTATATTAAACTTATTTTTCCTTACGGACACAATTATATTATAACTTTACATGCAAAATGTGTATTTATTAAAAATTTTGTTACAATAAATTAGGTCAGTAATAAAAAAAGAATATTCAACAAAACTGTTTCTTGTTTTTTTTTTCTCTTATCTATATTTTTCCTGATAGTAATGACTTACTATCGAGAAAAAAAATATATAAAAATGACATCGTATAAACTAAAAAGAAAAAACAGTAAAGAAATCTTTCGACTTTACACGGCTCGAACTAAAAGCATTGTAACAGTTCGATGCGTAGACCACTGCGCCATTCGATCTTTGACAAGAGTGACGAATTTGTTTATTAGACTTTACGTAGTGTGATATGTGTAGTAGCGAATAGCGAAATCTTGCAAAATATGAGATTTCATGCTGAGACAATTTGTTTGTGTGGGTACATCTGACATATTTACTTGCACGCAAACATAGAAGTATGTTTACTATACTGATCAGTATTGTGTTGTAGTGTCATCCTGGGACGCACACAAATATAAGGTATGCCCAGCGAATTTAGACGTCGTGTGTACTATTTGTGTGCTTCCGCCACCATTTAGTTCATGCAAACTATTGCTGGCTAGCGCCCAACCACTACTGTTAATCCCGTCATGCCCGCCACCAATAGTTGATGCATGTGAACCTTGCCGATGTTGCTGCATCCGTTGAGGCTGCAGAAGATTTGACCGTCGTACTAGCGACACGTATTCCGCCTCTACACGAGGCATCTTCAGCCAAAAAGCTTCAAAATTGGAATTGCTTGGATAATTTTACTTTTTAGGGTTCCGTAGTAAACTAGGAACCCTTATAGTTTCGCCATGTCTGTCTGTCTGTCTGTCCGTCCGCGGTTTTACTCAGAGACTATAAGTACTAGAAAACTGTAATTTGGTATGGTAGGTATATTAATCATGACAAAAAAGTGGTAAAAAAAATCTTGAAAAAAAAATTTTTTTTAGTGTAGCTTACATACAAGTAAAGTGGGGGAGTAATTTTTTTTTCTCTACTTACCCATCTTGTGGGGTATCGTTAAAAAGGTCTTAGAAAAATATTGTGAGGTTGACAGCACCATTTTTCGATTTAGGGATCCGTTTCCGAAATATTTGATTTTAAATTGAAAAGGGGTTTGGGTAATTTTGTATGAGCCTTGGCATGATTTTTTTTTTCAGCGACCACTAATATAACTAGTATTTTTAATTAGCCTTATAGTTGAGAATAACAATATACAAAACATTATTGATGTAAACTATATCGGAGCCGAAATATCAAATATCAAAATAAGACAAATAATAAGTAAGTCGTCTATATAGATGTAATATTTTTTAACAAAAATGATTTGATTAAAGCGTATAGTATGTCGTTATGGATAGGAATCTAGACTAATATTATAAAGAGGAAAGATTTGTTTGTTTGTTTGTAATGGGTAATCTCAGAAACGACTTAACTGATTTAAAAAATTCTTTCACCATTCGAAAGCTACATTATCCCGGAGTGAAATAGGCTATGTAGGTACCACGAGCGAAGCCGGGGCGGACTGCTAGTGATAAATAAAATGCAACAGATACACACAAACAAATCATTTATTATAGGCACATACAATATCAATATGAATATATTACATTATTATTATACGATTTCTTAAAATATCCATCATGTCTTTCACTTGCTTCGACGAGAAACTTGCAATTACACGACGTGTTCTTGTTTCAATATCTTGAAACCCTGAATCTGAATGCTCTCTACATACACGTGTACCCCGTGGAAGGTAAAATCCTTTATTTTGAAGAATTGTGGTTCTTATGTCAACATGAATTCGTTGAAGATTGGTGTTGGTGCAATCAGCAAAAATACATAACTGTGTATTAAGTGGTGCTCTGGAATATCCAGGAACTTCAATCGTTTGCGGTCTACTAACTTGCACTTGTTGGTCTCGCATATTTTCATTAATAATAAGATCTGATTCAGATTCCTCTGTATTGCCTCCTTGCGATGAATCATGCTCTAATACTTGATCATCTGCATGTTGTTCAAGTAGGTCTGGTGCAACTTCTGCTTGTTGATCTCTTGAGACATAGCGCTGAGCTCGAAAAAAGCATGGTCGACATATCCGTTCATCGCCACCAAACTGTAAAATACAAAATATAGGCTTAATCAATATATTTGTATACGTATTAGCTCCATATATAGGTAAAAAATAATTAAAACACATCGTAGTACCTAGATAAATCTAACTGGGTAAATTGATTTAATTATTTATTTTTTAGTAAATATGAAATCATTTCCTCTTTTACTTGACTTACGAACATATAGCAAGTCTCAAACATATAGTAATCACTAAAAAAAGTGGCACGTACTGCATCTTATTGCATTTATGCCGGTTTGGGAGCAAGCGGAAGAAACACAAGTACTAATCTTCTTTGACACTCAAAAGATAATCAAGGTAAAGGGGAAAATATAACCAGTGGCCAGTTTTCAATAAGTTAGGAATGGCTTTGTGACGAGTGAGATCGCTTTAAGATATGTACTTCAAACAAAATATAATTGACACTGGGATATTGTACCTACATGAAATAATGTTTGACACAACAGTCCCTGAGTTTATCACGTTTTAACAAACCAACTGTTTTTTAATATTAGTGTAAATAAGAAAGTTAAACAATTAATAATTATATAAGAAATGTCATCACTTACCTCAAGAATGTTAATAACTTCAATGCAGTATGCCATTAAACATGGGTTTTGCTCCATCAGTTGAGCCGTTAACACCATAGATCTCCTGCGAGTGCCGCCAATGCGGTTCAAACTTCGATGGCAGCCAACACACGATGCTCTATCTGCATCCATATTGTTTTAAAGTCCAAATCACTACAGCAAACTCTTAGTCCAGTTAGTAATGCCAGGTCACAAAATAAGATAATAAAGAGAGAGTCCAAAAACAAAGCAAAGGTCGTGGTAATCAAAAGTATATAACGCACTTGCACACACTCAACACAAAGGTTAAACGGGAAGTGAATCCTGCCTGCGCCTGCACCTCTTTCCTTCACCCCTCCACTCCACCCTGCTCGATTTTCAAAGCCTAACCGAGTCAGGTAAATGAACCCTGCGCTGTGATTGGATGAACGCGACCGGTAGCGGGCCTTTCAACTTTCTAGGAACTTCCCATTGTTTGTTTACTTAACGCACTAAAAGTTATGAATCACATTCACCCTCGGTCTTTTGTTATAGAAAATTCTCTAATCCACATCTGACATATCAGTTACCTTCGAATGGCTTAAAAAATCTGTGTGTGAGACTTATCATGTCTTCCGTGTCATTTTATGCCATATGAAACAATTTTTTCGTAAAAATATATAAGTACACATGCATGAGTGCCTGAAGTAGGATATCATCAAATTCTGCGTAATAAAAATAATATATTAATGTTTGTTGTATTAATTATGAATGTCGCATACCCCACTGTAACTGTTTTTATTTTATATATAAATAATATAAATCATAGAATCAAGTAATATTTACACGAAAAAATAATAAAATAAAGATCCTGTTTTGTCTATCTAGACGACATTATTGTAATTTATTTTTTAATTATGAATGCCGATATCTCGGCTCCGATACACTGTAGACAGAAACGGCCATAGATGAAAATAAACATCTTAATATGATCTTTCGAATGAGTAAACTTTGAACGGTGGTCGCAAATTTTGAAAATCAGGCCACTTTTACCCAATGCCCTTTTTGTTAGAGGTAAGTGTCCCCCCCTCTATCTGCCAAACTATTATATATGGATACGTGAAAAAAATCACAGCAGTAGTATATATACTGAAGTTAAAAAGAAAACTATCAGAGCTGAGTATTAAGCACAAACTAAATAGTTATAGGCAACCAACTTATAAAATGTACTAACTGTGAGGTGCGAGTGTAAACAGTGTGAACTCAAAGTTGTCATTCGTAACTACGGAATCCTACACTGCGCGTGGCCTGACACGCACTTGGCCGGTTTTTTAAATAGAAATGAGTGCCTGTTGCATTTATGCATTTCAATTTATTTATTGCTGTTTCACACTGTACAGGTATTCATTAACATCTACTTTGAATTGTAGGTATAATATGAACCCTGTCGGTCATAGCAAAATATATGGAACGGCATGCGGGTTATTATTATTTCCATCACATCTTGGCTTGTGTTACCTACCCTTACTGGCAACTCCAGCTTGACATCGGCCGGATATACCACATTTAAGAAATGACGACTATGAATAATGTAAATTAAAGGAATTTATATTATTCATAGTCGTCTGATTTATTTTAGGATAAATTTTTATTAAATATCGTATTTTGTAAGATGAATAATGATCATTGCACAGTAATAAGTATTTGTGTTGAATAATTCAAAACCTACATCTTTGACAGCCGTAAGCTTCATTTTGTTCATTCAAGGCTTACATTCATTCAATGTAGTTAATAAGGAGGTTCGATCAATTGTATGATTCATTCTTTACTGGAAGCATGTAATCGTCACACGGTGAGTTAAAATAAAATCAACTTGAAGAAATCCTGGTGAAGTGTTTAAATTGTGCCATCCAAAATCACCGCTCGTCACATCTCAGAAATGGGATAATGTCGGGATCTTATGCCGATGGTTTGGGGCAAAGAGAAAGAAGCCACCGCAATTCCCCGAGCTCAAATTCTGACGAGGATAACGAAGAATTTTTTTTTTCTTCGAAGAAGTCCAAGCGCAAATGCAATAAAAGGCGACGCGTATCACTAACTGACGCGTAAGTTATACCTAAATTCCGGCCGGAAGAAAGCGGTAGTAACGTCACAGGATGGCTTCATAAAATCGATCAGCTTGGCGATATATACGGGTGGAGCAGTACAGATCGCCAGTTCATAATGCAGCTTCGTCTACGAGGTGCAGCCAGAGAGTGGTATGATGACCTTGATGATTACGCCCTTTCCTGGAATGAGTGGAAGCGAGCCCTTCATATTGCCTTTCCGCGGTCGACGGACTATGTTGATAGATTAGAGACGATGCTGGCTAGAACGAAACAGGATACCGAAAAAATGTCGAAATATTACCACGATAAGCTTTCACTATTAAAGAAATGCAATATTGACGGCGAAGAAGCCATCTCGTGCGTTATACGTGGTTTACCTGCTGAGCTGCGAGTCAATGCAAAAGCATAATATACTTGTGATAGCCCAGAACAACTGTATTATGGGTATTTATGGGAAAATTACAAACATCTAGAAGCAGCCCATATGACGCAAAAGTCCACGTGGAGAAGAGGAGACGCTTCTACGCCAACTACGCGATCACTGGCACCAAAGATCTGCTACGTGTGTCGTCGCGCGGGCCACGAGGCACGAGACTGCAGACTGCAACAACGCTGCGACGAGTGTAAACGCCAGGGACACACGAGGTCAACGCGTTATTTTGCGGCCAGCACTTCGCGACAGCAGGGGCAAAAGGTTGGTCGTATTTTGCATATTACATACGAAATTCATTTTGATATTTAAAAGAAAATAATTACAATTAACGGATGCCAGTAACAAGGTCGCATTGACACCGGCAGCCTTCGAGCAACACGGCCTCCGTACCGGACGGAGGGAGTGGGCAAAGCGACAATTTACTATGACAATTTTTCTGGCGTTTTTTGCGGGGGGAAATGTGCACACAAGTTTAGTTCCGCACACCTATATACAAAACTTAAACTGTCACTTGATAGTAATAATGACATTGTCACAAAAAATGACATAAAAAAGAAAAAATAATTTGTGTACAGATGAGTCACACACAACTAAGACATAGACATGCATATGCCTAATTTTGCTTGTACCTTGACAGAGGGGAATGCAGCGTATGGCTACTCCCTTCCGTGTTGCTCGAAGCCGGCAGCAGATTAAATATCCTAACTTTTACTATGGCAAAAAAGATTAAGCTTGAACATTCAACCGAGTATGACGATCATGAAAGGTTTTGGAGGAGCCTGTACCCAATCTCTTGGCACCTGCCATGTCACGATTCGATAGACTGTGTGTTCTTGCAGGGCATAGCTGAATTAACCGATATTTTGACTTCAAATATAAATATGATTATTGGACAATCGATGATTAACAGTGAAGGCGTTAGTTTAGTCACAACATGTGATTCTGTGCAGTTTATACCCAGTTTAACGGTACAAATATGCTTTCTAATTTAAACCTACGACGGACTGATTACATTTCAAAATATTCAGTTCATTTGAAGTATGGCAGGCAGGGTGTTTTATCACGGTCCTACGAGTTTATGTTGGGAAACTCTATCCTTGAAGTTGTAGACCAATATGTCTACCTGGGTCAGTTGATCCAGGTTGGAAGTTCCAGCTTCAAGGATGAGGTCTTTCGTCGAATCCGACCCGGCTGGGCAGCGTTCGGGAAGCTCCGTAGTGTCTTCTCGTCCGAAATACCTCAGTGCCTCAAGACGAAAGTCTATAATCAATGTGTGTTACCAGTGATGACTTACGGGTCCGAAACGTGGTCCCTTACTATGGGCCTCATAAGAAAGCTCAAGGTCGCTCAAAGAGCTATGGAGAGGGCTATGCTCGGTGTTTCTCTGCGAGATCGAATCAGAAACGAGGAGATCCGTAGAAGAACGAAGGTCACCGACATAGCTCAGCGGATTAGCTCTTTGAAGTGGCAGTGGGTGGGGCACATAGCGCGAAGAATAGATGGCCGATGGGGCAGAAGGGTTCTCGAATGGCAACCACGTACCGGCAAGGGATCATTCTCACTAGTTCCATTAGCAAATAGTTCCATGGAACAAGTGAGATTTTTTTTTCTCAGTAGTTCCATTGACTTTCATAATGGAACAAGTGAAAACAAAACTTAATCAGGCTTGTCTCACTAGTTCCATCTTAGTTGTCCCATGGAACTAGTGAGGAATTTTTTTCTCAATTGTCCCATTTTCCAAAAATATCATGTATGAATGAATAAATTAATAAAACGCATAATAATGAATAAGTGGTTTACTATAAAATAACTGTATTTTCGGGTATATCGGGTATATCCCATTCGCCCCCAGTGGCGGCCACCACTGGTGGCAAGTAAATCATTGGCGGTTCCTTTTGCCCCAAGTGGGGGCAAATAGAACTAACTCTGATTTCAATTCCCATTCACCCCAAGTGTTGACGTATGGCAATTTATCCGTTTACATTCCCATTAGTTGCCACTGGCAGCAAATGGGACGTGTATATTGCCTCATATGTATATTATTTCTAGGTATGTTAAGTGGATCCATGAGTCCATTGCCGACTCCATTTGAAATAAAATCATTTGAAAAAAAAAGAAGAGGTTCCCCCAAGAAGAAGTTAAGGGGATTCCTTAACATATCTGAAAATATTATACATACGAGTCAATATATCTGTCCTCTTTTGCTGCCAGAGGCAACTTAATGGGAGTGTAAACAGACAAATTCCTACAGGTCAAAATGTATGGCCAAGGGGAATTGAAACCACATTTTGTTCTATTCTCCCTCACTGGGGGCAAATGGGACTGGCAATGATTTGCCATTGCCATTCGCCAATAGTGGGGGCGTCGCCAGTGGAGGCAACTGGCACAGCCAAAATTAAATTAGTCCCAAACGCCACCAGCGGTAGCCACCCCTACTGGGGGCGAATAGTAAATACCCATATTTTCCCCTCCTAAAATTTTTTTTTGCTTAAGTTAGTCCAACTGATTTAACTTTTTCTATAAATTGTTTAAAATAATAAAAACCAAGTTTTAATTGACATGTTAAATTTAAATTAATACACATTAAAAAATAAACATCATGTGATTTAATGTGAAATAAACATCCTTTTACTATAAAAAATATTAATCACCAAATTTTAAATATCAAGTTTTATTGCAAAACAAGTGAATCTTTTAAAAATCGGACTGTGTCAATCAGTGTCGTCACTTTCACAGTCAAGACAAATCTAAGGACAGCTCTTAATCTAAACTCTATTTAGCTGTTTAGGCTGTAGAGCAAATAAGATATAAATAAGGTTGTCAATTTACTACTGCTTTTGCCACTAGTCTATTTTAGCAATACAAAAATATTGTACAATCTTTGTATGGAGGACAAAATAAAGGATTATTAGGAAAGACATTACCCTCCTTCTTACGCAGTGGGGTAAAAAAATCGATATAAAAATTTAAGTAAAATGATGGTTATCACCCGACTGCGCCAGGAGGGTAATGTTTTTTGAGTGTATGAATAGGTATTTGTAAATTTCTCAAACATTTGATAATTTAACCAAACTGTATAAGAACGTACGTAGATTATAATGAGATTAATTGATTGGATGCTTAATTTTGCCCTAAAATTATCAAATATTGCCACAATTCCCTTTTTCCGTTTGTATGGAGACATGCGCTTCCAGGCGACTCTTAATTTAAATTTAACATGTCAATTAAAACTTGGTTTTTATTATTTTAAACAATTTATAGAAAAAGTTACGACACTGATTGACACAGTCCGATTTTTAAAAGATTCACTTGTTTTGCAATAAAACTTGATATTTAAAATTTGGTGATTAATATTTTTTATAGTAAAAGGATGTTTATTTCACATTAAATCACATGATGTTTATTTTTTAATGTGTATTAATTTAAATTTAACATGTCAATTAAAACTTGGTTTTTATTATTTTAAACAATTTATAGAAAAAGTTAAATCAGTTGGACTAACTTAAGCAAAAAAAAATTTTAGGAGGGGAAAATATGGGTATTTACTATTCGCCCCCAGTAGGGGTGGCTACCGCTGGTGGCGTTTGGGACTAATTTAATTTTGGCTGTGCCAGTTGCCTCCACTGGCGACGCCCCCACTATTGGCGAATGGCAATGGCAAATCATTGCCAGTCCCATTTGCCCCCAGTGAGGGAGAATAATAGATTAAGTTGCCTCTGGCAGCAAAAGAGGAGGGATATATTGACTCGTATGTATAATATTTTTAGATATGTTAAGGGATCCCCTTAACTTCTTCTTGGGGGAACCTCTTCTTTTTTTTTCAAATGATTTTATTTCAAATGGAGTCGGCAATGGACTCATGGATCCACTTAACATACCTAGAAATAATATACATATGAGGCAATATACACGTCCCATTTGCTGCCAGTGGCAACTAATGGGAATGTAAACGGATAAATTGCCATACGTCAACACTTGGGATGAATGGGAATTGAAATCAGAGTAAGTTCTATTCGCCCCCACTTGGGGCAAAAGGAACTGCCAATGATTTACTTGCCACCAGTGGTGGCCGCCACTGGGGGCGAATGGGATATACCCGATATACCCGAAAATACAGTTATTTTATAGTAAACCACTTATTCATTTTTATGCGTTTTATTAATTTATTCATTCATACATGATATTTTTAGAAAATGGGACAATTGAGAAAAAAAATTCCTCACTAGTTCCATGGGACAACTACGATGGAACTAGTGAGACAAGCCTGATTAAGTTTTGGAACTACTGAGAAAAAAAATTCTCAATTGTTCCACGGAACTATTTGCTAATGGAACTAGTGAGAATGATCCCCGGTAAGCGCAGCGTCGGGCACCCACCGACTCGGTGGTCGGACGACCTGACCCAGTTCGCAGGGAAGCGCTGGATGCAGGCCGCATAGGCCGCAGTATGACTAATAGTATTATCAGGACTTCTAATTATTAAAATGTCAAGAAAAGCTAATGAATTATTTGTCTCAGTTTCTAAAGTGAATTTAATTTTGTTATTAATTGAATTAAGATGGTTTAGTAATAAAGATACTTGAGTTTTTGGGAGAACAACGAAAGTATCATCTACGTACCGTTTGAACATCTTCGGCATAGCCAGGGTGGATGAAAGAGCCTTCTCCTCAAGGTCTTCCTTAAATATATCAGCGACAATGGGGGAGACTGGTGACCCCATGGGAACACCGTCGATTTGTAGGTAAAATTTATTCTCCCAGAAAAGGTAGCCTGATGTTAAGCAGTGCTCAAGCAACTCTGCATATTCTTGAGGTAGCTGGTGATCCTCTAGTCTTTTCTTAACGATTTCAATACAGTCATACAGGGGAAGGCTGGTAAATAATGACTGCACATCAAAACTAACCATTGTGTCAACATCGGTTAGTTGTAGATCTTTAATTAAGCTGATGAAGTGGTAAGAGTCCTTGACATAAGTATCAGTGTGCCCACGAAGTGGTGATAATATCTTCGCTAGGTGTTGTGCCAGTTTGTAAGTTGGTGAATCAATCTGGCTCACAATGGGTCGTAATGGGCAATCTTTTCTGTGTATTTTTGGAAGGCCATATAATTTTGGCGGTTTCACACAGGAAGGTACGAGTGACATGGTATCTAAGTTTAGTTTTTCGGAGTATTTTGATATGAATTCTTTTGTTTTTGTGACGATCTTGTTGATAGGGTCATTTTTAACTTGTTTATATGTACTTTCATCCGATATTTAGAGATATTTTTTAAGGATGTCACAACGCGCCTCTTCGAGGCAACTGGTGACCCTAGAGCTGGCAGTTTTTCTGCTCAGAGAATTAGTCTCACTATCAGCGAGGAAATGCTGCCAGCATATTGGGTGCGTTGCCTCGATGCGGTGCGTTGGAAGAGATATTTTATTTGTGAAAATGTTTGTTTTTATATTGTGAAGATATCGTTGTTAGGCATTTTGTTGAGGTAGATATTGAATTGATCAGTTCGATGTCAGCTGCAGCGGCGGCGACGGGCATTGGCCCCTAGTAGCGGC
The DNA here is from genome assembly GCA_963082605.1 of Rhodophaea formosa. Classification (NCBI taxonomy): domain Eukaryota; kingdom Metazoa; phylum Arthropoda; class Insecta; order Lepidoptera; family Pyralidae; genus Rhodophaea; species Rhodophaea formosa. Next base: position 6,178,029 of record OY720223.1, read on the forward strand.
ACGGGGGCGGGCCGCTACTTTTTTTAAACGCCGAGCGGTGGTTGGATGGTTCGATCTGAGTCACAGCAACCGTTTCTTTATTGTCTTTAGATCAGTTTTCATTTTCATAAGAATTTGATTATGGGTTTTGCACTTTTATTTAATAGTTTTTCACAACGTTTTTGCACTCAATCACTTGACTAACATTAAGGTACAATTTAGATTAGATGCGATAATTTTATACATGACTTTTACTCGTAAAACCTGGTACGGGCCCGCAAGCCAAATCCCTACATTTTACAAGGATTATTTTAGCACTTGAATGAGAGTTATGAAAGAAAGAGATATTATGTGAAAACGGCTACTCACCTGCTATAATTAGCACCTCCGAAGACAACGGGTACAACGTTGAACATTAAAGGTCTCAGTAACTTTTCCGTAACATAATCCTCGTCAAAAGAATTCTCAAACGCCAAATAAAAATAATATCGAGATTTCAGCAATCTATCACATTTACTTCTTTTCTTTTTTCTACATTTTGAGCATCCACATTTACCATAAACATCAACGGATAGATTATATTTTTTTAAGTTTTTGCTCAAATTACGAAAAGCACCATTTCTTTCCTTTGATTCGCAGTTGGATATAAAAATGGCAGCCGCTTTATTTTTATTACCTAATGCATAATCTATTACGTTTTCAGTATCATCAAGCACCGCCGACCAATCCATGATTTTCTTCGGTCCAATTCCATTTCCTCGTTTATCTTGAATATGGACGTAAGGTAAAGGGATATCAGAGTCAAGTTTGTAAGTCGCTGTCCAGTTGAAGAAGCCATCAAAGACGGAATGCAATACTGGAAACCTAGAACTGCTCTCGCCGGTGACAAATAAGTATCTTTGGTGTGGCGAACGTTTCTTCGGGAGATTGTGAGGGTCAAGCTTCCAGCCTGTGAAGGCTATGACATCGAAGTTTGTAATGTCGCCATTCAAGAGATCCCTGTTCCTAGTGACGTAACAGTTGTTGATAGGACAATGTCGTTTAATGAAACTCTTCTGACCTTTTTCTATATGAGTAAAAACCGCGTTGAATCCTCGTGACCATAGCAGTATGTACTTATTCTTCTTTTTTTGTTTTTTGGAGTCACTAGAAATCGCGTATATTAAACTGCACAGGCAACTGAAAAGTAGTATTGCTTTCAACATTTTATTTGATTGCACTGAAATAAAAAGAACCTTTGTAAAAGTTTGCTTTTCGATATATTTTTATGGTCAGGGGTTTCATCCTCAACTGCCAGTCCGGGAGTTGCAGGTATGGCATCGGGTACGTGCACCCAGCCTCCCGAGCCGCTACTAACTCATCCCTTTTCCAACCAAGCAAGTAGCTTCCCAAATACCTTTATAACGTTTCCCCAGTTCAACAAACTTCCACCCGCTTAATTAAAAACCAAACAAACAGCGCTTACCAACTTAAAACGTTGTGAGTATGGCAAAACTGACGCATGATGCAAATCCTTGGGGGAGGCCTACGTCCAGCAGTGGACATTTTATGGCTGAGGTGCTAATGATGTTTTTTAATTCACAGTATTCGACGGAGTACAAATACGTAACTTTACACTATTTGTTGAGCATATAAATGTGATGAGCTTTTCTAACATGTTTCATGTTCGTCTTATGCCAGCTACTTTTAGCAGGCATAAATTTGGTCCAATATATTTATACGAGGTCGCCAGTCTATAAAGTAGTATTATATTGATTTATACTACACCTACTCAGAAAGTGTCTTATTTCTCGTTCATAAACGTGTTAGAAAGTTCGTGATTCCCTTATAAATATGCGGCGGGAAAAGTTATATTAAATTCCATTCCTTTCTGGAGGGCAGGAATGTTGTATTAAAATTCATTCCTGCCCCGTTAGCGTTCTTTTGTTTTTTGCGAAAATACAACGTGAAATCTCAAAATAGTAGATTGTTGCCCTGAGCAGAAAGTAAGTTATTGCTGCACGAGTGCAATTTAACTTACTTAATGCGAGGTGCATAATCTGCTTTTCTTTCAACTACTGCAATAAAAGTAGTTGAAAAATAAAACTGAAGACAAATTTCAATAGTTAATAATTTGTTGTTCACATTCCCGCTTTTTTAGGGTTCCGTAGTAAACTAGGAACCCTTATAGTTTCGCCATGTCTGTCTGTCTGTTTGTCCGTCCGCGGTTTTACTCAGAGACTATAAGTACTAGAAAGCTGAAATTTAGTATGGGTATGTATACTAATCATGTCAAAAAATTGGTAGAAGAAAATCTTGAAAAAAAATTTTTTTAGGGTAGCTCCCATCCAAAAAAAGAGGGAGTAATATTTTTTTTCCTATAGAAACCCATCGTGTTGGATATTGTTAGATAGGTCTTTAAAAAATATTGTGAGGTTGAGAACACCATTTTTCGATTTAGGGATTCGTTTCCGAAATATTTGGTTTTAAAGTGCAAATTTTTGTTAGAGGTAAGTGTCCCCCCCCTCTATCTACTAAACGGTTATATATGGATACGTGAAAAAAATTACAGCAGTAGTATATATATACTGAAGTTGAAAGGAAAACTATCAGAGCTGAGTACTAAGTAAAAACTAAAAAGTAATAGGCAACCAACTTATAAAATGTACTCGAAAATGTAAAATTTCATACATTTTCATTGTTACATGTTTTAGGTCGTTAAACTGTGATGTGCAAGTGTGAACAGTGTGAACTCGAAGTTGTCATTCGCAACTACGGAACCCTACACTGCGCGTGGCCCGACACGCACTTGGCCGGTTTTTCTTTATGGCCAGTATTTTTTTTTTAGGCAAGGCAATACCCACGTCCCTTTGTTAACTCCATACGGCCGTTAGGTTGACCAACCTTCTTTATGGCAGGTGACAACTATTGTCCACGATTAAAAAAAACTAAACAGTGCAGTAAAGGATTTCCATGCATTTTTGCTGCACTAGAGCAGCAAAAATGTATGGAAATCCTTTACTGTTTAGTTTTTTTTTTTACTTCTAGTGTAGCAAAGTTCCGCTTTGTGCTGGATATGTAGTGCAGTTATGATAGAATTGCAGCGTAGTTAGAAGAAAAGGTATTTTGTATCAAGTCATATGAAAAAAGAGGTGGGATTCTTTTTTTGTACTCGATTTTCAAAAGGAAAGGAGGCTCGCAACTTTTTTAAGCATGACGAAAGAACAAGAAGCGCGGCAATCACAGATCTGTTTAATCTGTGGCGGCAATCGTTTGCTGCAAATCGTTTTGTTTTGAGTTTTGTGTTTTACTAAATTGGTAATTTAACAGTACACTTTTAATAATTCTAAATATTGATCCATAATCTCATATGGTAGTGTCAATGACAATGTGATAGTGAAAGAGCCGATTTATAATGATGACGCCGAAAAAAAATACAGCTCAAGATGTCATAAAGAACTTACTTCCTGAGAAGTCTTGAGACAAGTACAACCAAATTTATATTGATTTATAATGTGAAATAGAGTAGCAAAAATGCACAATCGTTCTTAGGAAACTTCCTACTATCACATTGTAGAAAAAAGCTTCCTGTTAAAAACGTCATCATATGTTTAAGTCACAGTGAAAATTGTAATATAAACATTTATTAAAGAAATATTGTCTTAAATTTTGTTTTTCTTATATTTTCCTCGTAGTTGTTGTATAAAGTATAAACTTTGTATCACTCGAGAGAAAGCTTTACTTCTGTTTTCGAGTTTCCTTTAAACATACTCTCGAACAAAAATAGATTGTTTTCTTCTCTCGATGTATATGTACTATTATTTTTTCAGTCCAAAAGTGTAATCTTTTTTTATAACCTATCCCTTTGTTACATCTTATTTCCTGGCAAAGCTCTCTCCCCTGCTCCGTAAGATACAATTATTATAGGACTGCAAAAAAATATGTATTTAAGTAAGTTTAAACTTCTACTTTTCCCGCTCAGCTTTATTACACATCTTTGATTTGGGTAGGTTAAGCCGTGTGGTTACCAGCAGAGTATAATAGAGTCTTCCCGTGGATGTCTTAGAAGGCGACTGGGGAAACACAAGTTAAACAAAGTTTTAACATCAAACCGACTTCCCCAACCCGTCTTCAGCGTTGAGATTGTAGGCCAAATCCTCTTAATGGTCTGGCTAATTAATATGTGGCTCTGGTAGTGCAGAGGGGGTCATGCTCTTGCAGCGGAGACTAAAAATACTTGATGATGATGATGGTGGTTGCGTAGGAGAGGTATTCTTACTCCTGCTCCTTATCAGAGTGTATTCCCAGTTGCGTCCTCACCTTTTCAGCGTCGGAGCCCGGAGTCCGCTAGTTAGACAGCATTAATGCACGGGATAAAATTTAAACTCAGAATGATCATTTGGCTTAGATTTCATTTTGAATAAATTTGGTTTTTATTTCGCTTTAAGAATAAAAAGCTTTAAGCGAAATAAGAGATTTCATGCTGAGACAATTTGTTTGTGTAGGTATATCTGACATATTTACTTGCACGCAAACTTAGAAATATGTTTACCATACTGGTCAGTATGTCTTTGTAGTGTCATCCTGGCACGCACGCAAATATAAGGTGTGCTCAGCGAATTAGGACGTCGAGTGTACTAGATTTGAAGTCTAGGCGTTCCTTGCTGGAAGTAACATTTTTGTATGATTTAGTTCCATCCAAATACGATAGTTCCTCGTTATTGAATCAGATTTGTTATCGTGTCTAGAATAAGAAGCTCTCGGAAACAAGAATTATTTGCTATCAATAGGAGTTGTACAAATGCAGGCTCTCGGTTGCCCTTTAATAGAATAGTAAAATCATACAACGACAAGTTTATTGATATTGATATATTTGCCACCAGTAGGTCAACTTTTAAATACACGGCAACTCAGAAATTGATCGAGTTGCTTACTACGTAGACCTGGGTTTGGTCTCTGGACGGACGAGTATGCCGCATAGAGTAACCATTTTTTAATATTTTGATTAAATGGTGGCTGGACCCGATCTTGTGTACAATGTGTCACCATAATTTATTATTTACTAGCTGATTCTTCGTTCACGTGGACTTTATGACTCCAGCGTATTCTTATGTCGACATCTAAGAAAATACTTGTATGGCAGTGTTATATAATAAAGAATAATAAATTAAAAGTTAATAAATATCAACGTATTTTACAAAATAAAACTTTATAATACTATGTTGGAACTATCTTTTGGGTTAGTTTTTTTTTCTGAAGAAGAATTTTCCTGGTTCGTTATACTCTTAAGGTCCGCAAATAAGGAAAGTAGAAGTTCTTAAGTTAAAAAAAAAAGAAGGAAGGAGACCTACCCCAATTTTTAATAATATTCTTGTAAACTCTTGTGCTCAATCTGACCTTTTGTAGCCACTGATAAAACTGTTTAAATAAGGAGTTTATCTTATCTGCCCTAGTGGCCCGACTTATAATTGGAAGGGTTTGTCGAAAAACAGCCCGAAAAAAACAAACTGTGACTTTGCCCATTGGCCTCACCTCAAAGAGTGTCTCGCAATGTTCAATATAAATTTTTGTTGTCCATTAGGCATTTATCCCAAACGATAAGACAGCTGTCCTAAAACATCTTCGCTTTATCACAGTTTCGTGTCACAGAGTATGTCGGTGTTTAGTCGGTCAGCTAAATCGATTGGGATTTTGAATTGTGTTGTAAAATCTGATGATGAGAGGTAAGAGCAATCTTATATTGGCGCCTGATTTCAGTGAGGATGGTTTTCATCAGGTATTTTTTACTATGCTAAACGTGGCCTGTAGTTTTATGGCCTTGGGCTCTGTCTACCCCGCAAAGGATAAAAACGTGAAAGTACCTACCTACCTACCTACCGATTTTTTACCAGTCTTTTCTGAAGCATCTTAGAAAAACAAATCCCCTTTTTTAGGGTTCCGTAGTAAACAAGGAACCCTTATAGTTTCGCCATGTCTGTCTGTCTGTCTGTCTGTCTGTCTGTCTGTCTGTCTGTCTGTCTGTCTGTCCGTCCGCGGTTTTACGCAGAGACTATAAGTACTAGAAAGCTGTAATTTGGTATGGATATGTATATTAATCATGGCAAAAAAGTGGTAGAATAAAAACATGAAAAAAAATTTTTTTTAGGGTAGCTCCCATACAAGTAAATTGGGGGAGTAATTTTTTTTTCTCTATTTACCCATCGTGTGGGGTATTGTTAAATAGGTCTTTCAAAAATATTATGAAGTTGAGAACACCATTTTCCGATTTAGGGATCCGTTTCCGAAATATTTGGTTTTAAAGTGCGAATTTTTGTTAGAGGTAAGTGTCCCCCCCCTCTATCTGCTAAACGGTTATATATAGATACGTGAAAAAAATTACAGCAGTAGTATATATACTGAAGTTTAAAGGAAAACTATCAGAGCTGAGTACTAAGTACAAACTAAAAAGTTATAGGCAACCAACTTATAAACTGTAAAATTTCATACTATTTTCATTGTTAGATGTTTTTGGTCGCTAAACTGTAAGGTGCGACTGTGAATAGTGTGAACTCAAAGTTGTCATTCGCAACTACGGAACCCTACACTGCGCGTGGCCCGACACGCACTTGGCCGGTTTTTTGTTTGAAACACTTCGCACCACCAAATCAAATATTTCCCTTTGTTCCGCTGTGAATTTGACCTGCTGTCATGCTGCTTAACCTATAAAGCGCACATGTCCAAAAGGGCGTCAGGAAAGATGGACCTCGGCTTTGGGTGTTGCCTGTATGTGCAAGGCTTAGAAAGACAGTAATCTCTCATGTTTTGCCGTATAGGCTGAAAGCTACGTTGCCAAAAGGGCATATCCTGGTTGCTAGTGACCCGGAAGCGCTGGGTGGTCACCAGTAATTTGATCGTACTCTACGCACTCTATTCCAGTGGAATGTGACTCTGTGTAAAATGGTCAATATAAAATTTGACATGGTTCTGTATCAGATGTTCAAAATTTTCGATTTTTATACCTCAACAAAAATACTAATCAGGCTGAACAACTTTTGCTTTAGTGTTATTTTTGTATTTCCTATAGTTTACCTGGACTCTATGGATCTGCGTCAGGTGTTCCAAATCTTCAATTAAAATACCTCAACAAAAAATGCTCATCAGTTTGAATAAGTTTTGCTAAAGCGTCACTAATATATTTGTTATAGTTTATCTGGACCACTATGGTTCTGCGTCAGGTGTTCAAAATCTTCAATTTAAATACCTCAACAAAAATACTCATTGGTTTGAATAACTTTTATGAAAGCGTCATTTATATATTTCTTATAGTTTACATGGACCGTTATGGTTTTACATGAGATGTTCCAAATTTTAATTTTTTTATACTTCAACAAAAATGTTCATCAGGCTTAACAACTTTTGCAAAGGCTTGACTTTTATATTTCATCGACGATACGACGTACAAAGTATGGGCTACCAACCAATAAAGCCTGACATTTATTTGGGTTCACTCTAACACCAAACCTGCGTGACCATTCACCAACTGACAATAAAACAGTATTTACTTGGTTAATGGCTATCTCAACCTCATCCGCCCTAGCCTGTGCATTAAGCAGATTTTTAGTAATGGAGTCAATAAAAATTGAGAAAAGAAGGGGAGAGAGAATGCCGCCCTGAGGAACGCCAGTATGTTGTTCACGCCAATTTGAAGACAAATTATCAACACAGACTGACTGCTAACGTCCTCGAAGATAGGAAGAGAACCATTCTAGAGCAGAAGGAGAAACTTTAAGATGAGAGAGGACAGCTAGTAGTATATCATTATCGACAGTTTTAAACGCATTTAAAAAGTCTACTAGTGCCAAAACTGTAATCATAGAACACTCCAGAGTCCATTTCAGTCACTAAATGCTGCCCAGCAAATCAGTTTTAAGAGCGAGGGAAAGGTAGGAGTTTGTTTGACTCGTAAACGGGATAAAAGTATTTGGGGTGCTTCTTGCTCGTATGGATTGGGGATGAGAAAATAGCAGCTTAAGAGGTCGGCGCGCGTACCTGATGCCACAACCCAATCACCAGACATGCAGTTAAATATACTTAAATAAATTACATAAATATAAATATATAGGGACATATCACACAAATTGAGAGTTAAGAACTTGTGTCGTAGGATACTAACTCAACGATATACAATCGAACAAACCCGGGACCACCTGTGTCGCAGGCTGGCTTTTTGACCACTGCGCCAAGGAACTTGACAAAAAGCAGTTGAGCATGAAGATCTGAGTGCTTTCATACAAAATGCGCGATTCTTGCCGATGTCGCTGAATTTTAAAGTCTTGTTTTTGTATATCTACATTTTATGTACTTACCGTCCAGAGTATAGTTTTCATCATTGTTGGTACCACCAAAAGGAATAATTACTTTGTCGAAACGTTGCTGTAGTCGAAATAAGACGATTCCTTCCAAATCACACGTGACGAGCAGACTGCGATTCTTAAACAACATAAAAACAATGAATAGGTTTATTGTTTTGAAAGCGGATAAGAGGAATGCGACTGTTGTGATGAATATTTTCGACTACACTTAAACAAAAAGATTTCTCAGTTTTTCAGTGATCGTCGTACCAAAAAGTGGACTACAAACTTACAATGCGCATCACAGGTCAAACAAAATAATAATAATAAATACATCTTATAACCCACTAATTTCCTAGTAACATACAATAGTTCCCTATCCAGATAAGACCTGTTCAAGGGCATATGATACATTGATATTTCGAGGAACGCGTTCTGGCAGGAGCCTCCACGACATCAACTTCTCCAAAAAGCCTCTACGCGTTGGATCTATATCCCCAGCAAGCATTACAAAGGACGGGGGTAACACCCGTGAGTCTAAGAGAGATAAATACAAAATAAATGAGTTAATAGATAGAGAAAAATAACACAGATTGAGCTAGCCCCACAATTGTGAACTTGTATCGTAGGATATTGACTCAATAATAGTGTATTCTATAGACGAATAGAATAAAAATTTATTCAGTGATTTAAAAATGGTACAGTAGCTACAGCTATACAAAACACATAGTCAAATGTAGTTCACCAATAGATACATACCTATAAAGATCCATGACCTGAGCCAGTCTGAAAAAGATTGTTTTCCATTATATGGTATGTGGAAATGTTAACCAGTTAATAATGTAATAAACGCGATGAAACCTTAATATTTAAAGTTATTTTATTTATAATTATGTAAAACTGTCATCCAAAATAACATAAGTTTTTTTTAAAGAAAAAACATACAATACAAATATTTCCATGACATAAGTAAAATTCTGGCTGCAATAGCCCATTTATATTATTTTTCTATTTATAAAGCAAAGAAGCTGCCATAGCGAATAGACCGGAATGAAATCACACTATACCACAGAGATGTTTACTCTGATATCTATGCACTATACCCATACGTATATACGTATGCTCACACATTGACACTGACGGTGTCATATTATGTTTACATATTACAGAATTTATAAATAATAAGCACGTACGTAGTACATATATCTCCATGTAAGCATGAAATTCAATAGACACGGATGTCATCCCCCACACGGGATGAATGTGCTACTCCTTATAACACCGGTGATGAAGACTCTCCTACTCTTCTGACTTCGTCGCACGGCCTGCGCGGCGTAGTAATTCTCAAGCAGCAAAACAGTCGTATAAGCAAATCTTTTTACAGCTAATGATAAAATATTCATAAAAAAAGAGTTAAAGATGCCGAATCATTGTATAAAAGAACTATATTCAACACATTAGCATTTTCGCATTTTGGGCGTAAAACTATGTAGACTAAACGTTTATTCGACATCATTACAGCGCTTTTACTCAATAATTATATGAATGCGTCAAATTTCACTTTCATACAACTGTTAAGTTCTAAATTAGCTGTACAAAATCTTCTAATTTCTATAAGCTGCCGAAGAAGTGGAAGCATTTTAATGGTAAAAAAGTTGCTTAGCATCTCAGTTACTCTTAAAGCACTTAGTTTTATATAAAATATATCGATTCACTGTTACACCACCTGTTGAGAGTTCTAAAAGTGATTGCTATAGCACATACAGCAATTATAATGCTTTTTCAAAGCCATCATGCAGCTAAAAGTAGCATAAATGATCCTTGAATTCTTTTACAGCACCAAATCGCAATATCATATGTTTGCAAACTCAATAAATTATAGTGGTTCCGTAGTTGCATTTTGTGTTTCGACAGTGGCTGGGCAAAATTCACCAATTAATTGTCAACCTTCTATAGTGAACAGTTTTCCCAAAATAGTAGTCCCATGGAGATATATGTACTACGTACTAGTAGTCCGGTTCTAGGGGCTTTTTCTGATGAGACTTACCATGATGAAAGTTCAGAAAATGAAAGAAATCACCACTCAGACGACATATTTAGGTCCAGTATTAAAGACTGGGCGCTCCAATATAATATCCGCCATGATGCGTTAAGAAATTTATGAGGTATTTTAAACAAAAGAATACCACATATTCTCCCGAAAGATCAGTGTTTCTAATTTCAACAGTAAGCACGGATGCATAAAGTGCACTACTGTAGGCAGTGGCGGCTCCCCCTTAAGTGCACTCGTGCGGCGCACTACCAGTTTAAGCTTAAATATATATACAAAAATATTACATAGATATTAAAATAAATAAGCCGTTTTACGTAAAAATATATTATTTTTTGTCAAATGATAATCAGTCATGTAAGTAACATTATAAGTATTATTTTCGCTTGACAAAATATTTTGCCGTGCGCCCGCTCCTAGCGCACGCAGCGAGCCCATACAGCTACTATTGAGAAGGCGACGAAACGCCTGGCGCGTGAGACGGAAGATTAGTATGGAAGTTTAGCGAAATCTCGTGCGCCGCACGGGGCCCGACGCGGGACGAACGCCGACGACGTTCGGAAATGTTCGGATTAGATAGTTTTCGCGAAAATTGTCTTACGTTTGTGTGTGTTCGTGTTTTACTTTAGCTGTTTTTATGTTTTGGTTTACTTATTAATCTTATTAGGTATCATACATTAAGTAATGTAAGTAAAAAATGCCTATCTAAATAAAAGAGAAAATTATTTCTGCATATAGAAATTATCCATATTGTTTAGACATGTTTTATGATGTGCACCACCAGGTCTTTGAGTCACGAGCCGCCACTGACTGTAGGGGAGTACTTTTGACAGTTGTCATAAATAATGCAAGAAGAAACCCTACTTTATTTCAATTAAAAATATTAGACTAGACTGTGTGTTTGTACATCAGTACTTAGTTAAAAAGAGAGAGGATTTATTGATTTTATGCAAAAAGGAACCCCAATATTATCTAAGTGTAATGTAAATGTAATATATTTACTATTTTTCAACTAAAATTTGAGTCCTAATAAATTAGTTGGTAGTACATAATGAAAATAGTTTGTTATATTCTGCACTTGGTGTCCAAGTTTTTTAAAAGACAAACCAATCAGCCTGTATGAATATACAGGGTTATTTGTAAAACATTAATAACCTCGTTAATACTGGAATTAGAATCTGTAACATAATAAAGATACAAGAAAACAGGTGGAAATTGGAAAAACATATTTAGACTGCAATTCGACCAGCTGATCGGTGAATTTGTATGGGAGTTCCAGTTAGGTCTCCGATTTACGCCTTTTTTGCTTGTGGGTCTATATTATGTTAAGGATTCTGATTCCGATATTAAGCTTATTGATGTTTTATAAATAATCCTGATAAGTATTCGAGTCCGGTCTTGCTTTATCTCCTTCCACTCTTTGTTAAATTTATCTAGCTCATCACGCCACCGCATTCTCGGTCTAACGATTTTTTAGGATTATTAGGGATCCAGTAGGAGGGTGATCTTTGCCCAGAAATCATTAGGCCTGCGGTATATATGTGGCCAGCCCAGTCTCACTTCAATTTTGCGGCCTTCAAAGCTACATCTGTGATTCTTGTTTGGGAGCATAGTTCGGTGGAGGGAGAAAATGAAAGAAGGGGAGGTAGGCCCCCAGCAGGGCGATGCATGATTGCTCGAAAAAATAAAAAACAGGTATACAAGAGAAATTTATTCAGTATCATTAACTGGGAATGCTTTTAGTAATTTTGTTAGATGTTACCTATATATTTTATCAGTACTGGTACTATTGATTGTGCTGTTAGATAGGCGTATCCAGTTTTCGATTAAGGGAGTCCTACAATTAATTGGGAACTTGTCAATTTATTGCGACTAACTTTTACAATTTTCATTCGAGCTCCGTGGCGCAGCGGTCAACACGCCTAATTGCGACGCGCAAGGTCCCTAGTTCGATACCCGGTCAGGTCAAGATGGAAAATGATCTTTTTCAGATTGACCTGGGTCTTGGATGTTTATCTATATAAGTTTCTATTATAAAATATAGTATCGTTGAGTTAGTATCCCATAAAACAAGTCTTACATAAGAACTTACTTTGGGACTAGCTCAATCTGTGTGATTTGTCTGTATTTATTGATGTATTTATATTCATTTATTCCCCATAAAACTATTCGCAGATCTTTTTTACAAATCCTAGAATCAGGTTACATCGCAATTTGATTTCCTAGATTATTAAATTTGCTAGAATACACCACTTAACGAGCGAGTGAGTGAAATGGACGAGTGACGAACTAGGTGCGAAAGGGACTAGCTTTGATACTAGACTTGATAATAGAAGGTAAGGAAATGGTTCCACATAGACCATCAATAAACAAGCAAGCAAGTGAAGTGAACGAGCGGCGGCCTAGATGGGAAAGCAACTAGCTTTAAAACCAAACTTGATATCAGACGGTAGGTTAGGCTATTATTACACATAGACCGACAGGAGCAAGCGAGCGAAAGCGACTGGTTTGGATACACAAATTGATAACAGAAGGTAGAGTTGGTATATCAGTTATTGATTTTCACCCAGTCAGGGGGGTATACCCACAGATATTAATAAAAATGCATAGATTAAACAAACTCAACATAAACATTAATTTTTATAGAAAATGAAAAAAAGTCATATATCACATTGAAAATGTCGTTGTTTGTTATTAATGCATGTGCAGTCATGCACTGCACATTCCGTAAAAATAAACATTTTGATAGTCACTTATTTTGATTGTTGACAAATATATTAATGAGTCTTGAATTGTAGGAATTCTGTTTTTCTTTGATTTGAAATTACAGAATTGGGACTTGACATTTCTTAATTTACACAAATTTGACATTTGGGACTTGGAAATTTTAGCAAGCCCTAAACCGCACATGTTGTATCTGCTTACGAGTCATATATCTGTGGTTGTACCCAATCCTGGATGCGTCCCTGCCAGTTAGATGGGCGAATTCACTGGGCCACATAATATAGTTTGCTTGCAGTCGGTTCGTTTAGCAACACAAACATGGGATGTTTAGCAAAACAATACGCCAAATTGCCCCTCTTCTGTTTGAGGGATGTTCATTTGAGAGTAGCCATTTGTAATGTGATATATCTACCTAATACGATTGATATTTTTTTAGATAAACACCAAAAGTGACCAACCGTGACTGAACCGATTTGATGACATTTAAAATAATAAGAATATTAACGTGGGTACATCTCGGCAAGATACACCAGTTACCAAACACCTTGTAGTATTAGTTTATTCATAGATCTGTTCGCATCCGTGGGCTTTTAATTCCACACGTATCCCCTAAGTTAGATAATAAGATTACAGAGACATCGTTGAATATTTTTCTCCTCGTCGACATGATGAAGTCTATCTCATTTTCGACAGGAGGTTGGCCCCTTCTGCTGTGGCGCATTCAGGTCCATTTCTTCTTGAAAAAAGAGTTCATCGCAAAGAGTTCATCTTCCTCCAGAAAATCAGCCAGCCTATAACCATTTAAATTACTGCATTTTTTTTAAATAAAAGACATTTTTATTCAGATGATGCGTATCATAACGGCAGTAAGCAGTAGTAGCAGGCCCATATATTAAGCCTATTGATTAAAATTTAATAGTGTGCCTATCACAATCGCTGTATATACAGTAAGTGCTCTTATGCTTAGTAATACTAACTAGAGTTTTCTTGAGTACCGCTTTACATAAAATCAGTATGATTAGTTACTGCTGATAATCTAAGCCGTTCAATGTCAGAAGTAAAAAGAGTTGCACTTATTATAACCCGAGCATACGTACTTAATGCCAATGTTACAAGTAGCCGAAAAAACGAATACCAAAAGCATCATTTTAAAACCGGAAGTAAGTATATTCACTGCTATTAGAATAAGTAGTCAAAAATAGAGTTACTGTTGTTATGCTTATTGAGATTTACAGGTTCCTGTAAAGCTATCAAAATGTGAGTCGGATCATATTGTAGAGCTCTTCACATTGATTCCGAATATATAACTAACTCATTTTTGTCAACATTGGTACTTACTGCCAATAGCGATACCACGGCAAAGTGGAGTCATTGATGGTAGACTGGTTAAATTGCCCGCAGGTACAACTCTTAGATAATGTGTCAAGCGTTTCCTGATTTCACCTGCTATCGCTAATCAATTTCTCTACAGCCAGCAAGTGTTCAGAATTTTGTTTCCTTTGTAGGTCGTATTTACTAAATAATCGAGAATAATCCTCTTGTCATTGCATTACATGAGATCCAAGTCTGATTCTACCAACATTATATGATTTCTGACTTTCTGTCAATTTTCTATTACTTAGATCCAACTCAGTGTAATTTTTCACCTGAGAAATGAGCATTGGAAGCACTCCCGCCCACTTCATCCCTCCCTTACACCTAATATTATTATAAAATCACTGGAAATGGAATCTTTCGTGAAATTGCTTCGGACTATTTTATACTTCTGCTTATCCCACCGCTCAGCTTAATAACACGTTTTTAGTTGGGAAGGTTGGGTCGTCTGGTTACCGGCAGTACCGTGTGGTTACCGGCAGAGTAGAATAAGACCATATTTCCCGTGGATGTCTTACAAGGCGACTGAGGAAACAAAAATCTTAATAAATTAAAAAATCAAAGAGACCTCTCCAACCCGTCTGGTCAGCGTGGATAATGGCTCTGGTAGTACAGAGAGGGTCGTGCTCTTGCAGTGGAGAGAGCTGATAATGATAATGGTTGGGTAGGAGAGGTATCCTTACTCCTGCTTCTCATGTAAGTGTATTGCCGGTTGCATGCTTACCTTTTCAGCGTCGGAGCCCGGGTTTCGCCGCTATTATGACAGCATTACTGCTGGGGATAAGATTTGGCGGAAGTTTCTATTAACGGCTGCTTGACACCAACCTTGGATATCTGTAGAATCAGACTTTTTGTTAATAAAGTACAAGGATTTGCCCGTGCTGAGAATCGAACCCGGTGCCCCCATCATGTCGCAGAAAATCACTTTGCCGCGGAGGCCATCAAAAGGTTATTACCTCAGAATTATTATTATTTTAAGGTTATTGCCAATGCTCCTGATTAAAAATGACATAAAACCTATAATAAACATCACAGTAAACAAACATTGCCAACCACTTTTTTAATCACTTACGTCAATCAAGAATCAAGGTTAAAAATTATACACAATTGTAAAAGTACTTATGATATAATAATAATAATAATCAGGGCAGCTTGTGGCGAGCTGTTGGTGAGTAACGACACCACGGACCCGAGTGCTCCAGAGAGTCGGTCAGAGCCCTCGCCCCCGACGTGTCTTCATCGGTCGGGATGGAAACCCAAGAGGGCTCGCAGGACTCTCGGCTCTGGTTTTTAGTTGGCCGTCCAGAGAGGAGTCGTTAGAGCTGTTGCTCCAGGGGTGGAAGTGTTAAAGGCCTAACGACGCGAGTAACTTCGGAGAAAGCGCAGCACACCTCTCGACACCCCTGAGTCGCCCACACCGGTGTTGCCCCTTTTGCCGGCAGTAATCGTCGGCTATTTTGAGGGGTCCATCTAGTGGGCGGCAAGCCACCACCTGCCAATTGTTGTCAGTTATCATGATTATGGCAGGTGTCCGACCGTTTGCAATAACCCAGAATTAAGTCCACCCATATTTCAGCCCCATAGCCCATTAATTTCCCTTTTTCTAATGCAATAGTCCCACTTCTGGCCAAAACCTGTTCGAGGACATACCATGCATTGGTATTTCCAGGAATGGGTTCTGGCTGGAGACCTACATTACATCAACTTCTCCAAAGGTCCTCTACGTGTTGGATCTATATCCCCACGCAAGCCTTCCAAAAGACCGGGGTAAGACCCGTGAGTCTCAGTACCGAAACATCCTGACCTGTTGAAGCTATATACTATAAATCACAGATGATTTCAGTAATTCCATCAGGATAGAGTTCGGTGTAGACAAATGTGCTGTAATGCATGTTCAACGGGGGATTGTAAATTCAACAAACTTACAACTTTCTGATACAATATCTCTCAGGTCTATCTTGGAGGCAGAAACATACAAATATCTTGGTATGTCACAGGCTTTGAGTATTGCGGATGGGAACATAAAACAGGTGGTAAAGGAGCGTTTATTCTGGCGACTGACAAAAGTTCTAAAAAGTCTTTTGTCCGGAGGCAATAAGACGCGTTTTTTTAACGCTTGGGTGATGCCCTTACATACTCCTTTGACAAACTAAGATGGACTCAGACTGAGTTGGAGGCTCTGGATAGGAAAGTTCGTCGACAACTCACAAAGCATCGCATGCTTCACCCACGCTCATCAGTTTTGAGACTGTACATCCCACGTAAGTATGGAGGTTATGGCTTTTTGAACGCTAAGACACTCTATAACTGTGAGGCGGGCAGTCTTAGGGATTAATTCCTATATAGCGAGTGTGGGATGCACTGCGGCATTGTAGCTGTTAACAGAAACTTAACTCCGCTCTCCTAAGCGAACGAGAACTGGCGTAGACCAACGGTGTTGAGCACCGAAAGACATACACCTGAAATACAATTAAAAGATACACTGATACTATAAGTAGAAGTTTCTGATGCTAGGAATCTTGGTGTCATAATGGACAGCAACTTGCAGTTTGAAAAACATGTAATTGAAACTATAAAAAATGTTATTACCGACTGAAAGTTTTATATCAGATGCGTGAGTACATTAGCATAGAATTCAGAATTTAGTTGTGTGAGTCACTTATTTTGTCTAAACTCAACTATGCAGATGTGGTGACTGGAGCATGTTTGCTGGGTCGCACGAAAATACTTATTCAGCGTTTGCAAAACTCTTGTGCTCGATACTGTTTCCCTATTCCTCGTAGAGCTCGTATAACACCCTATCTGAACCAAAACAATCTACTGAACATGGAATCCAGGCGTACTCTTCACCTGGCTTCTTTACTTTTTGGTGTAATTAAAAACAAAAGCCCACCATATTTGTATAAAAAAATTGCTGTTTAGTACGCGAGCACGAGAGCCTGACCACTTGATTTGCCCCAGACATAAGACTGCTACAGCCGCAACTAGTTGCTGGAATAACATCCCACCTCCTCTCATCCCAAAATCTTTGACTATTAAAACCTTAAAAATAAAATTAAAAGAAATTTTTTTAAGTGTTCAAAAATTGTAAAATTGCAGCAGTTTTAATATCCAGTTATTTATATTTTTATTTTAATATCTATCTAGGACTTATATATTCAATTGTATTAGTATTATTATTTTACTTGCATGTGAATTTGTTTTCTCACAAACAGAGCCACTCTAGATGCCTTGTTAAATTTTTTTTTGTATGTGACGTTTATATTAGATTTAAAATTTTATTTTGTATAACTGGTATCCTCGGAAGACCAGCGTTGTGGTCAGAAGGCCACAATTTATGCTGAGAGGAGGCCATTTTGGTATAGGCACAGATATTTGCTGACAAGTTGTAATCACTGTATAGGTACCATGTTTGTGCAATATCAAATAAATATTTTTACTTTCTTTCTTTCTTTCTTTCACCGGAAATCGTAAGAACATACGGAAGAGCAAAGAGCTGCGGTTGGCGGGATTGCGATTCTATCGGGCCATAACAGGGCCCCATGTGGATCTGCTTGCATCGGTAAACTGGCTACGATTCGGTGACCTCTTTGGGGAAACCGAGGGCTTTGTCTGTGCAATTGCTGGCGAAGTCATAATGACGAACAACTATCGGAAGCTACGATCGGAAGTATATCCACAGGAACGGTACGGTCAACATCTGTCGGGCATGCCGCCGTCCTGGTGAATCACTCAGGCATATTACTTTCGATTGTTCTCATTTGACAAGCTCCGTGGCGCAGCGGTCAACACGCCTGCCTGCGACATGGAAAGTCCCGGGTTCGATCCCCGGTCAGGTCAAGATGGAAAATGATCTTTATCAGATTGACCTGGGTCTTGGATGTTTATCTATATAAGTATCTACTATAAAATATAGTATCGTTGAGTTAGCATCCCATAACACAAGTCTCGAACTTACTTTGGGGCTAACTCAAACTGTGTGATTTGTCCGGATATATTTGTATTTTGTATTTGTATCTGTATCTGACAAACGGAGAGTTTTGCATAGACATAACCTTGCAGCTAGGATTATCCACCAGCAACTTGCTCTTCGATATGGTCTTGTGGAATCTGAGGTGCCGTACTACAAATACACGCCGACGCCAGTTCTTGAAAATGGTCGTGCAACGCTCTATTGGGATCGATCTGTCATCACGGATAGGACTCTTGTCGCCAATAAGCCTGATATCGTGCTAAGAGATCAATTGACGCGCCAGGCAGTGAACGTTGATATTACCATCCCGCGTGACGAGAATCTCGTGAAGGCCGAGTAGAAGAAACTTATTAGTAAGTTACTTTCCAATAGTCGTATCTATGAATGGTCGTATAGCGAAGAGTCTCGACCAACATCTCAAGAGACTCTCGCTGGATGGCTAGATCAAGGGTCAGATTCAGAAGGCGGTACTTCCTAGACGGCACGCATTGCTAGAATTGTTCCTCTAACTGCAGCCCTAACCGTCGGTAGATTGAGCCCTGCCCTGTCCCGCTGCTGTCGGCGCACTAGGTTTAGGTGTTTATAAAGTTTTTATGTTTTGTATTATATTTTACTTTTTATATCAATTTTATAAAAAGTAATACTTGAGTTTGTAAAAATAAATAAAGAAAAAAAAATATAATATGCTTTATTGCAGACTTAAAAAAATCAATAACACTTCAAATACCAAAATATATGAAATTAAAAATAAAATAATATAGTATATTATAAATAAAATAACAATGATTATTTCAATCTATGTATATATTCATTTTTTATTTTAAAAAAATACAACATTTCGTGCAAAAATTAAAATACATACATTTTTACAAAATCTAAGTTGTTGTACACGAAATTATAATAAATAATAAAACAAAAAATTAACGTAGTTTGGACTAGATATTCCTCCAATAAATAATAACATTTTTCCAATAGACATATTTTTAATTTTTTACTGATCTTTCTGCTATAAAGTAAATGTTTAAGTCCATTGGGAGAGTATAAGGAAATCTAAGTGCCTGATAATGGGAGCAATGTTTTACCACCAACAGCCTATATACATATACCACGGCTCACAGACATGGAAATTCAACAATAAAATAAAACGCAAATACAAACATGCCAGCGTTCAATGGAAAGGAGCATGTTAATATCAAACTGAGAGACAGGCAAAAATGCACACAGACACGAAAGAAAACAAAAATTATAGATGCTCTCCAGCACTCCCAACACTTGAAGTGGAAGTGGGTGGGCCATGTTGCACGGGCATCAAACGACAAATGGGTGAAACAAGTAACAGGATTGACAGGTCCTAAAACCGAAGAAAAAAGAAAAAGGGCGCCGTAGCGAACGATGCGTTGATGAAATACAAAAAACCGCCGGAAAGAACTGGACATGGAAAGCAGAGGACAGCATGGAGGCTATTCGAGGAGGCCTATACCTAGAATGGGGCCTTAACCTAATGAGAGAGAAATAAATGTTATGATATTTTATAAGAATTTGTAAAACTTAAAAAAAATAAGTGCTTTTGTTTTTAATACAAATCTTTATTCAATAATTCTCACACAAATTTTACAATTGAAGTTTTTCACAGAGGGTTTCAGTTTCATAGTAGTTAAGAGATTTTAAATGTCCGGTCAATATGATTTTATTTCGGTATTTAGAACGAGGATATAGGTTCAATATTTTGTTGAGTTTATTATATAATTGTGAAGGAAGGCTTACATATTGTCTGCCGGCAAATCGGGTTTTAATAGAGGGCATAGGAGCAACAACATGTTTCCTTTGTTTGTATTGTTTTTTTGGGTCATACTTTATTGTCTTGTGCAACCTTAGGCTTGAATTCAGAATATATTATTTTCTTACTGACAGTAGTTCACATATTTTAAATAATTTGGAAGTGGGAAAGGTGTAAGGTTTGAAATATATGATTTTTAATAGAGATCTTTGTGACCTTTCCAGCTCCAGCATCTTTGTTTTTGTGGCACCACCCCTCACCGGAATACAGTACATAAGAATCGATTGTGCTAAGGATGAGTAAATTTGTTTGAGTAATGAGATATTAGCAACATGTCGTAAAGACTTGAAGATCCACATTAATTTACGAATTCTATTCATAAAAGTTCTATGTGATTATGCCATGTAAGGCGCTGATCAATTACAACTCCCAAGTATTTTATTTTATCAACCCTACCAGTTACCTTACAGTTACAACTATTATTCATGGAGTTGCAAGTATGTATTTTTATTTCAAATCCTGGGTCTAGCTGGGAAGTATTATAGTTTGAAAAGGTAGTATAATTAGTTTTAAGTGTATTAAGAGTTAATAAGTTGGAGTTTAACCATTTTGCAATCTTGGAAAGAACTTCCTCTGCCGCCACACGAACTTCATCCCAGTCATGTCCAATAAAAACAACAGCAGTATCGTCAGTGTAAGAGAAAACCTTGCCATTCCTAATGTTTAGATTACAGAGGTTATTTATGTATATTAAGAATAGCGTAGGCCCTAACACACTACCTTGGGGAACCCCGACAGTAACATGGCATTCGTCACTAATATGATTGTCAATCTTATCACATTGTTTACGATCTCTAAGATAATCAGTTAACAAAGACAAAGCAGGGCCTCTCACGCCGATGCGCTCAAGCCTGTACACAAGTATGGAATTCGAGACCGTATCAAAGGCCTTTTTCAGGTCCAAGAAAGCAGTGGCACATTTTTGCCCTTATCAACTTCTTGAGTAATTAAACTAAAAAGATCAACCACCGCGTCCTCCGTGGATATTCCTTTCCTAAAGCCGTACTGCGAATCAGAAATTATATTAAATTTATGGAGGTATTGTTGAAGCCTAACATTAATTAGCTTTTCTATTATTTTAGAGATGAGGGGTAATACGGAGATAGTTCGAAAGTTTGAAACTTCTGTGTATTCCCCAGCCTTGTTCATGGGAGTGACCATTGCTTGTTTGAGCGCTGCTGAAAATACACCTTGTTCAAAGCATAAATAAGCCAACCGTGTTATCACTGGTACAACTAATTCGTGGGGTAATTTCAGAAAGTAAGTGGGTATATTATCCCAACCTGGGGCGCTGTCTGATTTAAGATTCATTAGAATAGAGAAAACTTCTTCAACATCAGTCTCAAAAAGAACAAAGGTTGTGTGTTGTAATGATTCGGATTCAGTATCTAGTGAGGCGTCCTGTAGAGAGCGCTCATTAAGTATAGTCTCTGCCAGATTTTTTCCAATATTTGCACAGTAATCATTAACAGAATTGACTGCTTGTTTAGTTAGGAGTCGGCTGCGTATCCAGCAATTTTAGATTTTGTGATTTGTTTTACAACGGTGGGTTATATTGTTAATTGTTTTCCATAAAGATTTTGGATTTTTATAGTTTTTATGTAAATGATCTCTTTCATATTGTCGTTTTAGTTTTTTGATCAGATTGTTACAATAATTCCTGTACCTTCTATAGGTGATTCTCAAAACCTCATTTGATGAGTCAGCTCGTAATTTTCTTTGCATAGTATTCCTATTACGTATACATCGAAAGATGCCAGACGTGATCCAGAGCTTCATTATACGATCTTTACAGGGCAAGTACCTTGTAATGGTATTACTTAATAGACATTGTCTCATTATTTGGATCATAGAATCTGCTAATACGTTAGCATTTTCTACAACTTATAAATTTTTAAAAGTGCTATTCTTTAAAGAACTTAGAGCCCCTTCATAATTAAGTATGGTTTTTTGATAGGATTTATTATATTTGATCGAAGTATTAGACATTTTCAGAAATATTAACTGGTGATCCATGATATCCGTATCAAATATAGTTACAGAAGCAGTATTTGTGGAATTGTCAATTTTTTACAAAAAGTGATCTTATACAGCTTGTGTCTAATGCCATGTGAGGACAACATATTAAGGTAAGTATTTCTATTATTAATCTCATAGCGACTCTTATTTACTTTTTCTAGTAAGTTTATATTGATATCACCGGTTATAAAAATATTTTTTGATCTGTTTAATTTATCTAAATGACAGTTTAGTGAGTTTCTGAATGGTTCAGTATTACTATTTGAAGGCGAGAGGTAAATTCCGATTATTGAAACATTAGACAGCGTGATTTATAAATAATTTCTGGAATGTCAGATTATAAATATTTTTTACATACACTGTGACTAGCCTGAGTAGTCAGAGGATTTGGCCTATATATACTACTCAGGCAGTATATGGCTCTGCTAGTACAGAAAGGGTCGTGCTCCTGCAGTGGAGACTGGAAGGACCTGATGATGATGATGATAATACTGTGACACCGTCACACTGGTTGATGTGAGAGGTAGTTGTGAATGAATGGTAGTTACTTAATTGCGGAATAGGTTTGCTAGTGTCAAGTCTGCATTCAGTTTGTATAATTATGTCAATTCCAATATCCAAGGTGCTAAATGTTACAATAAGATTTTCAAAATTTTATTTTTTTAATAACTATAAATTAATTTTGGGAAATTATTAAAGTTTTTTACATTCATTTTATGTCTTGATATATCACTTATTAAAACATTCGTATGTATGATTTTTTGCATCATATATTAAAATAATGATTGGAGTTTTATCAGATTTCTATCATTTGCCCCTCTTATATCTCATATAATCAAATTTGGTAAAATTCTTACATAAATGTTCGCTACAGTTCAGTACTTAGTCTATTTCTGCACTTAAGTTTAGAAAACACTATAAAATAACTATAAAATTTAGTAATATATCTCTGATTTCGAAGCCAGTTTGATCGGCCAATATCAATAAACGATGCTTACAAACCGATGTTTAACTGCTAGCGCCATCTGTTGAGTTTACATCACAACTAGCGTCGCTCTTATTGAAGGTAATTACTATTGATTTGGATAATTTCTTCATAGTAGGCGTACTATTGCTTTCAAATTCAATTGTTTTGGCAAATCCGTGTACAGTCTTTGTTTTTAATATCTGAAAATCATTCTTATAAGCATTTCGCTGTGTCATATTTATTGGTTGTGATAATTCGTCGCATCCGGCTATTTTGACAAAGTTGATATATGAGTATTTCTTCTGATATCGAGAAGAGTAAAATCTTGGTAAAGATACACAGCATTAATTATATTTAATGTTTTAACAAAATTATTTTATTATCGTATGTCTTTAACTTTTTTTCAATTCAATATTTTCAATGTTTAAGTTATCTGTCTCAGCTGAGGCTATAATTAATTCTTAGCTTAATTTTTTATGCAATTCATGTGTAGAAGTTAGGTCAGGTAAACTTAAGCAACTATTCTTTAGTAGCATTTTCTTATTTTCGTCATCCTCTATCGATTGTGAGTTTAACGATTTTTTTGTGAAAATGTTTACCATGTACTTAGAACGTTGTGTGATATTTGCGGACTCAGATCTGTTTAAAATCTCTGTAGATAAAGTTGCATGGGTTTTTTTTCTGGGTTTGAAGCAGTCTCGTTCCTATATTCTTTCTTAAGTTTTCGGTATTTGAGTGTTTTCTATAGTCATTGGTGTAACAAGAGTGTTTCTCTTAATATACGGTTCAAGAATACTAATATATAATAAACATTACGATAAGAAATATTGATACACTACACTGGATAATCACTTAAGACTTACATCTTGATCTTGATCCTGAGCGACCCTGTCTAGCCCAATTCTACTCTTGAGTTGTCCCATGATCGAACAAAAGATAGTATGTCTCATATTTAATCCCTGATTTATCATGGTGTTGTGTATGGATGGCTTCTAGAATTAGCTCAACTAACCAATTAGAGTAGAGTCTTTTCAGGGTTCATGTTATAGTATGAATTTACACCATTCCTTCTGACTTCCCCAATATTATTCAATGTATCATGTATAAAATCCTTACACTATCCCGAACGACATAGGCTATAATATTTTTCTAGGACAGACGTTTTTTTTTTTTTAAATTTAGAGTTTAATATCTCCTAGACCTTAAAGAATATTTCAGTACAACAAATATCCATAGATCATTTCAATCACAACTATTACGCTTAATTATTCAAAGACCTAGTGCCTATGCCACCATTTTCTGAATTTGTGATAGACTTTATGAGTGGCCAGGAAACTGGGATCATTAAGTTTCGCGCAGATTTTGCAAACATTTTTCTTAGTTCTAGCATTCTGGTAGGTGTAGTGCCTCTGCCATTTGAAGAATTGCTTGTAGCTCTCAGGAGAGCGTATCAGTTCCGCCATGGTTTTAGCTAGTGCTGAGGATGAGAGGGCTCTTGCATCCAGATAAGATCCCGGTGGCAGGAACCTGCAAAACAGATTTATGATAGTAGTGTGCCATGTGGTTCCCGCAGAGTAGAAAAGGACCATTCCAAGTCTTCCCGTCGTAGAAGGCAACTAAAGAAACACAACTTTAACAAATCTTACAAACATCATACAGACATCCCCAACCCGTCTGGCCAGCGTGGAGAGTATTATAGGCCTAATCTTCTGAGTGCTCTGGCTAATATATGGCTCTGGAAGTACAGAGATCGTCATGCTCCTACAGTGGAGACTAAAAAAGACTAGATCATGATGATGATAATAGTGTTAATGAGCATGGCTACACACGTACATTTTTAATAACGCTTGATATTGCCAAGTTTGAAAATCAATATTCTAAAACCTCCCAAATAGAAGAAGAAATATTTAAAATCATACCAGTTTTCGTTAACGTCATATATCTTTGTTTTTAGGGTTCCGTATCCAAAGGGTAAAAACTGGACACTATTCACGAGATGTTTGTCTGTCTTTCACTAGACTGTACACGCAAATCATCCGCCCATCATCATCACGTAACGTCGAAATAAAATGTGCCCAAATTTCACTGTATGCTTGTACCATTGGTCAAGTTATTCCCACTAGGTACCTTATTCCCTGACTCATGTAAATTTGAACGACAGTATACTCGCTTTTCAACTTTGAACTAGATCACTGCGTTTACTTTCGCTCCAAAATTATCATCCCTCACATCAGAAAAACTAACCCAAAAAATATCTAGATACGCGGATACACCACTTTAACAACAAAATTATATCGTTAGCTCTGCAACGCTGAACTTCATAAAAGAAAATCTCTAAACACAAACAATTTTTAATAACTTCTTAATAAAATTAAAAATAACAGCTATAGTCTAAGTCTCCGACGTTATATTAGTGTGGATATTCAATCACATATTTTGATAGGTTGTATCTGTATTATACTGTACTCTGTATTGTACTGTATATCTATATTCGTATGCTCTTTTATTATATGCCGTACAGTTTTTATTATATTTTTCGAGTTTTTTTCTTTGCTTAATGTATTCAAGTGTTTTTTATTTAATGTTTTTTCATACATTATTGTAGTAATTTTTAAGGATATCGCTTTTTGTGCTATTCATTAATATTGTAAGTTGTCTTTAATTTCTGCATGAAATTATAATTCCTTAAGCCAAAACTTTTTCTTATTTGTTTTTATTTTAATAATTTTTCTAGGGATACATTTGTCAAGAATATTTTAAATTATGGTTCCTTAAACATATCTACATCCTATTTCACGGCAAATAAACATTTTCTCATACACTCTTCGCGCTGCTCTAAACGCGAGAATGTCACAAAACGCATTAAAAATTATAACACTCCCGTTAGGAAACTGTTGATTATAGGGAGACAAGTGAAACCACAGACAGCTAGTAGCACACTGTTTATTCTTACCATTAGACGTGGTGGGGTGGCAGCCCGCACACACACATGGAAAGGCATGTAAACACATACATAACAGAAATAAAACCAGTTCCTACTGGATGTTACAAATATGTCAATTGAAGAATTTGATTGACATATTTGTATCAGACTTAACCAAAGTATAATAGGAAATACATTCACATCTCCAGACATCAAAGCAAAACACAAACAGAATAACAGTGATCTAAATAAAATAACACTAGAAAATATAATTCGCCTAATAGAAACTATATAAGAGCAAAATTAAAAGTCAATCCTATTAGACATCAAAACCATATTGACTAGCAAAATAAACTACGTCGCATGAAAACTAAAAACCGAGTTCACCTAACAAACGGACAACCTTCATAAGCACCAGAATGAACAGGACAAAAAGATTCAAGACTTAAATGATAAAGTTAAGAATGAAGATGTAGAAAACCGGAAATTGCAGAAGGACATATAAGAATTACAACGACAAATTACAGCTACAGTAGGTATATCTACATCACACTGTATGAACAAGCCGGAAATTAATACAAATAAATCAAACATATTCGTTCTTTATAGACTTTTCGAATACCGAGGTGAATTAGACTACGAAATCGAAGAGAGAGTAATAACCGCTTTTAAGGATATGTTACACGTAGACCTTACAGGCTACATTGAAGAAATACGACGACTTGGAATACAAGGACCCCGACGACCACTACACGTGGAATTAATTTGCAAACGTGTGAATCCTCACATCCTAAATAATATTAAGTACTTTTTTGCACACATAACATTAAAATCAATCAAATAAAAAAAAACATTCATGATTATATTTCGTCAATAAATTACACCGGCAGTCTCGGTTTAGTCAAATAATCCGCCTTGAATTGTTTCCGCCGCAAAAGTGCCCATAACGCTTGCGGCGTTCCCGCGTTGTATCGCAAGGGATATGCGTTGCACCAGATACGATTCGGCACGTACGTCAGCACCACTATTTTTCAGACGCCTTCCCAGCCCCCTCACAAAGTCCTTAGCCTCAGCCCCCCACGCTCCGCTTACTTCCACGGCAAAGGGAATAAAAAAATAAGCGGCCTTTAAAGGGGCGTATTTTACATGTTTTTGTGCGGCTGCCCAGTCAGCTGCCGCACCAGCCGTACGGGTTGTTTTGGCTAAATGGGTGGTCGCAAAAGTGCTGACACAAGTCGCGTCCCACACCATACAGCGACCTCTCTCCCACGGAATGAGGGTTAACCCGTCGGGCCTCTTGCCGTCAGAACGGCTCAAGCCTGGTGGTTCTAAAGTACAAGGCACACCAACTGATACCAAGGCTCGCCGGATCACCTCATTTAGCATGTAATGCCGAGGAAAGCGCCCAGCCGATTTTATACAGCTCAAACCATGGTGGCCTGTAGAATCTACCTGCGTTCCGCATACACAAGTGTGTGGTTCACACACCTCACACCCCAACCTGAGCGCCACCGCAACTCTCAACGAACCATCATCAAGTGCTGTGCCCACATGAGGCGACGGAAGTGCATGAAGCCAGGCCCCCGACTCTGGAGTGCGTACCGCTCTAAGCCGGGCAATATCCGTTCCCACGGCCTCCTCCAGCAACCGATCGTATCTCGCTCTACATACACAGTCATCCCAGCAACGTTGAACACCTCTTTCCTCCGGAGGCTCGACAACAAGACCAGTTGAGGACCAAGCACTCAAGGCTTCCTCCGCATAAGGTATGCGTAGATTGTCACCCTGTATTTGAAGTATGGTAGCGACCAATTCACGAACCCTATGGGAGGAAGCCAAGAAGGCTGATGTGTTTAAGTCCTGCATGCGTCTGATACCCAAACCCCCGTACCGAGTAGGGAGTGATGCCTGTAACCATTTAGTGTCGCTAAGATGTACGTTCAGAATGGTCTCTAACGTGACCTTCATGTCTTCATCCAATTGCGAAATTTCGCTAGGAAATAGCCACGTCGGAGATGTCCTCAACACGTACACCAACTTGGGACTGGACAGGCAACCGCGCAATAACGTCAAGGCCAAATGTGCAGGCAGGAGTTGCAAATGTTGGTGTGCTTGAGAAAGCATTTCTTTCTTTCTTAATAAGGTTGCTGGAACACCTTCCTCGAAAATCGGGGAACCCAGAAGAGTAAAGGACTCCCTATCCAAAAGTTTAAGGTTGGGAAGCATATTTTGGAAAATCTCTATACTCTCACCTCTCACCTCTCCACAAGAATAAAGCTCGCACTTAGAGCTATTAATAAAAAGTCCCATTTCCTGCAATCTGGGTATTAATATTTCTAGGTCCTTTGCGACTATTTCTGGGGCACCCCCCAGTGTCCCATCATCTAAATACCAAATGTTTAGTGGTGTCTCCAGTGAAACTATCAATTTGTTGATAGCTAAACTGAATAAAAGAGGGCCAAGCGGGTCTCCCTGCTGTGCGCCGACCTGCGACGTTATCCTCTCGCCATTGTAATATAAATTGGTGGGAGAGGCGTAACACTGGTAAAGGAAAGGACATAATGAAGGAATTTTATCCCTCGCCTCGGCCAGCATCACGTCCCTCTCAACACTATTAAAGGCATTCTTGATATCAATTTTTAAGATAACATCGCAGGAGTGGTCTGGGTCCAAGGCAAAAGTGCGGGTCGCGTGTATCGCGGCTTCACAGCCAAGCGGAGAGCCAAAACCAAGTTGATATGGACGTAGATAATTACCCATCTCATCGCCCACAGCACGGCAACCCAGCTTTGCAACCATTCGCCTCAAAACACTGCCCACAGCTATCGGTCTTATGCCGCCGTCCTTTTTAATAAGTGCACAAAGGGACGCTCCGTACAAGAAAGGACAAACGTCTTTGCATAACCCGCTTTGAGAAGGAAATTACATAGCCTAGTCAAAGACTCTAACAAACGCGGACCGTTATCTCCAGCAGAAATTGAGGTAAGCTCCTTCAGGTGTAGCGGGCGCAGGCCATCCAAACCCGCCGCTGAGCTGGCATGAAAAGATCCGATAACACTGGATATATCCTCCACGGTGACCGAGAGTCGCTGTGTGGGGGTTTCCGGCTCTCCCAAGCCGGTCAGGGGCCGTAATGGGGCTGCATGTTTATCACGTAGACTGGAAATGGTAACGGAATCTGCAGGTGCCAAAGTAGAATCCGACGTGAGAAGTCTAACAGCTCCCCGTAAATCCCCATCGTGAACTTTCGTTTCAATGGCCCTATAAATTGAAGGAGACTTTTTAGGCCTGTTACCAATAGGGAGGTAAGTTACAGAACTAGCATTAAGATTTTTCTTAACTCTGCTTGTTAAGGATTCCGCTTTCGAACCAGTTTCTGGGATTTTAAAAGCAACATAAGCGAAAGAGAGCAAGTTGAACCAGTCGTCGACTGCGTTACTTTGTAGACATTTATTTATAATGTCGCAAAGTTTGCCGGCTGCCAAGTTTCTTGCCCCCTTCGGGATATGTTTTAGAACTCGTACGGTTGCTCTGTATGTGCCCAGCGTTTCCAAACAAGGTGGAGAAGGGGTCGGATCTACTGCGTCGGCCGATGGAATCTGTGACCGCGGTGGCCCTGGGTGCGTCGGCCCTGATCTATGTTTGCGTGTAATGTGGATGGCCAAACCGCGCTTAGTAAATCGGCGCTGACAGTCAAGTGGACAATGTGGACAAGCTAGGGAGGCGCCCTCATGAACATCCATTGTGAAAATAATAATATCAATAAAATACTAGAATACCAATTGAAACAGAAATTGAATTAAAAATGTACAGATATTATATACCTAACTTGTGATTCGTTAGTAATTGCTATTGATCGTTATATAACTGCAATATAAATTAAATCAGGAATGTAAAATGTCAATAAAAATTTACACAAAAAAAATCCAATCATTTGGAATATTAATTTTATGAAAACAAGTCTTAAAATGAAACTATTTTTATAGTATTGTAAAAAGGTTTTTCAATATAGACTTAATACCTAAAACAATGGGTATAAGTGATAAATTGTCACAAAGTGAATAATAAAATAAGTTAAAGAATTTAAAAAAAAATTAAAAATTAAAAAAACAATTAAAATTAGAAAATAAATAAATATCTATATGCGAATCAATAAATCGGATGAAGACTTTCAGTTTGGACGCCCTCTGTTGTGATGCGCTGCAACTAAATACGCATAACACGAAGCCATGAAGCACAGAGCAGTGTCCAGCAGTGCGCTGGCTGGTTTACTCCATCGATTCTATCGTTGTAGTTCAGCACTTGAATCACAGATGGCGCGTTTAGTGTTGGTTCTGTTCTTATTTATCTCGTTATTTTATTTTTAAAAATGTTTTCTTCTCATATCCTTCCTTTTCTTGCAAAATATTCACAAAGGTATTCTTATTCCAAAATTATGAAAATCGTTCCAGTTTTCAAAAATAATAATAAAAAATGAAAATACTTGATCACCCGAGGCGCGAACCATGGACCTTCCGCTTGTAGGACGATGCTGTGTACTATCGAACATCTTGTTACATTGATCGCAGAACTGAAATAGTGCGTCTAATTCCCGTCAACGTCTTATTACGGAATCGACTTGACCGGTATGATTCAAAACAGCTGATGAGTCACAATCACAACAACAAATATGCCCACAATATGTATCACAATCGCAGTTGTTTTAAAATGTTTTGACAATTTCCTCCACACTAAATAGGTCTTCAGAATTCATTTTATCACAGTTCGGCACTTGGTATCACTAGCTTTAGTTCAATATAAATTTCTTCTATAAAACACAACTTAAACTATTTTATAGATAATTTCAAACGCAGATCAGTCTAAAGTGCAGCCGCACGGAGCGCGCGCGCGGGGGGTCTCTCGGGGGGTACTTTAGAAACACCGGACTGTTTGTCTTCAAACTTCTCGACAGTAAAACACATGACAAAAAATCCGACGAAAAAGATCACATAAAACAACTTTAAACATAACCCGCACTAGTAACACCATACACTTATCGTCGCAACAGAATACACGTAGGTTATTTCAACTTGGAAATATAACTCCAAAACGAGCTACTACAAATCCAACTTCCAGCTTATACCGTGATCACACAAGAAATTCCTTTTGTTCTTTTCGCAAATAAAAATAACACAAACGAGTTATCCATGATTTTCCAAAATATGCAAAGCTTATGGAGTAAACAAACTATTTTTGAAGCTTTTATAGAAAATAACAAAAAATCCTATCACGCTTGCTGCATAGCAGAAACGCATTTGACAAAAGAAAAACTGGAACTCACACACTTCTGTCATTATCACGTTGCAAGTGCATTCTGCCGGCGAAACTACGACGAATGGTGGGGTGTGCATTTATTGCGCAACGATGTGGAATACGTCGACCGACAGGACATTATGGACATGTCTGTTGAATATCTTGTTGAACTGTGCGCCGTAGTATTAATTATTTATAACATAATTTTAATACATTTGTATTGGCACGACAAACGAATTGATGGTTTTTTGATACAGTTAGAACACATTTTAAATCATCTTACAAAAAAGTACAATAAAAAGCATATTATTGGAGGTGACTTCAATATAAATATTTTAAAAATTATACGGAATGTAAAAAGCTGCTCTATTTAATGGCTGAATATAATTTCAAACATCATATAAATGAACCAACACGGATAACGAAAACATCGTCTACTGCAATAAACCAAATTTTTTAAAATTTTACCGAGCATATTAAACGAACTCAAGTACTTACGGCTTCTCTGAATCCATAAAAGTATAACGATAAAGCCAAACTTACTGATAAAAGACAAACCACTAACCTGGCGAAAAGAAAAAATAAATTTTTAATGAAAAAAAAAGCATGCACTTATTTAAATCGGAATTATAAAATATTTATTGGAATGACGTAATAAAAATTGACCGAAATGTCAACGAAAACTATCACAACATACAATACACTTCAGCATGTCTCCGTTCTTGGGGTTTCGGTCACACCCTGCAGCACAGATTTTATCGTTGTTAGGCATTTTGTTGAGGTAAATATTTAAATAATTAGTTCGATGTCAGCTGTAGCGGCGGTGACGGGCAGTGGCCACTAGTAGCGGCACGGCGGCAATTTTTAAACGCCAAGCGGTGGTTGAATTGTTCGATCTGAGTCACAGCAACCGTTTCTTTATTGTCTTCGTTTTCATAATAATTTTGTTATTGGTATTGCAATTTTATTAATTAATAGTTTTTCACAACGTTTTTGCACTCAATCACTTGACTAACATAAAGGTACAGTATAAATTAGATGCGATAGTTTTATACACGACTTTTACTCGTAAAATCGGAATAAAACTGGGAGCGTATTAGCTTTCAATCAGATAGGTACGGGCCCGCAAGCCAAATCCCTACATTTTACAAGGATTATTTTAACACTTGAATCAGAGTTATAAAAGAGAAAGAGAGATATTATATGGTAACAACCACTCACCTGCTATAATTAGCACCTCCGAAAACAACGGGCACAACGTTGAACATTAAAGGTCTCAGTAACTTCTCGGTAACATAATCCTCGTCAAAAGAATTCTCGAACGCCAAATAAAAATAATATTGAGCTGTCAGTAATCTATCACATTTATGAGTTTTTTTGTTTTCTTTGTTTTTTTTACATTTTAACCATCCACATCTACCAAAAACATCAACGGATAGATTGTATATTTTTAATTTTTTGTTCAACACACGATAAGCATTATTTCTTCTGTTTGATTTGCAGTTG
Organism: Rhodophaea formosa; assembly: GCA_963082605.1. NCBI lineage: Eukaryota > Metazoa > Arthropoda > Insecta > Lepidoptera > Pyralidae > Rhodophaea > Rhodophaea formosa. The sequence continues at coordinate 6,210,982 of OY720223.1, forward strand.
GAAATAAAAATGGCAGCCGCTTTAGTTTTATTACCTAATGGATAATCTATTACGTTTTCAGTATCGTCAAGCACCGCCGACCAATTCATGATTTTTTTGGGTCCAATTTCATTTCCTCTTTTATCTTGAATATGGACGTAAGGTAAAGGGATATCAGAGTCAAGTTTGAAAGTTGCTGTCCAGTTGAAGAAGCCATCAAAGACGGGATGCCGTACTGGATAGTTAGAACTGCTCTCCTGGGTGACAAATAAGTATCTTTGGTGTGGCGAACGTTCCTCCGGGAGATTGTTAGGTTTAAGCTTCCAGCCCATGAAGGCTATGACATCGAAGTTAGTAATGTCGCCATTCAAGAGGTTCCTGTTACTAGTGACGTAACAGTTTTTAATGGGACAATGTCGTTTAATGAAACTCTCCCGACCTTTTTCCCTACCAGTAAAAGGCGCGTAGTATGCATGTGACCATAGTAGTATGTACTTATTCTTTTTGGAGTCACTAGAAATCACGTGTATTAAACTACACAGGCAACTGAATAGTAGTATTGCTTTCAACATTTTATTTGATTGCACTGAAATAAAAAGGATCTTTGTTAAAGTTTGCTTGTCGATATATTTTTATGGTCAGGGGTTTCATCCTCAACTGCCAGTCCGGTAGTTGCAGGTATGGCATCGGGTACGTGCGTGCATCTAGCCTCCCGAGCTGCTACTTACTCATCCCTTTTCCATCCAAGCAATTAGCTTCCCAAATACCTTTATAACGTTTTCCCAGTTCAACAAACTTCCACCCGCTTAAATAAAAACCAAACAAACAGCGCTTACCAACTAAAAACGTTGTGAGTATGGCAAAACTGACGCATGATGCAAATCCTTGGGGGAGGCCTACGTCCAGCAGTGGACATTTTATGGCTGAGGTGATAATGGTATTTTTTAATTCACAATATTCGACGGAGTATAAACATGTAAGTTTACACTTTTTGTTGAGCATGAGCACGAGCTCCGTGGCGCAGCGGTCAACACGCCGCCGGCCTGCGACACGGATGGTTCCGGGTTCGATCCCCGGTCAGGTCAATGGCAAATGATCTTTTTCAAATTAACCTGGGTCTTGGATGTTTATCTATATAAGTATCTATTATAAAATATAGTATCGTTTTGAGTTAGTATCCCATAACACAAGTCTCGAACTTACTTTGAGGCTAGCTCAATCGGTGTGATTTGTCCGTATATATTTATTTCTTTTTATTTAGCATTCATATGTGATGAGCTTTTCTAACATGTTTCGAATCTGATTTAGTGTCTGATGCACTATCGTCTTATGCCAGCTTCTTTTAGCAGGCCCAAATTTGGTCCAATATAATTGTACAAGGTGGACAGTCTATAAAGTAGTATTATATTGATTTATACTACACCTACTCAGAAAGTGTCTCATTGGTCGTTCATAAACGTGTTAGAAAGTTCGTGATTTCTCCCTTATAAATATGTGGCGGGAAAAGTTACATGAAATACGGTAGAGTTGCCTAATGTTAAGATTATATAAAATTTGTTTCTAATGAGACTAATTTCTATCTAAAAACACTGTACAGAACACTTATAATTTCATTTCGATTCGTTAAGTGATCTTAAAGCTTCTTTAAAGTTGGGTGAATAGGACCATTTTTTAAAGTATGAAAATCTTTCATTACATTTATACTGTATTTTAGTCTGCAAAATTTATAGCAACTTTTGTTATGAAACCATTACCATAAACGAAATATTTCGTATAGCTACCAAACAAAGTTCTCATGCCACCCATACAAAATATTAGCTTGTGACGTCACAAATATGCAGGCATTTCAGCGGCGCGTTTTCACGTCAAAAAATTTATGTCTTAAAACATGTGTCTTTAAAACTTTTATAACTGAAAGAGTTTTTTGTTTAGAAATGTATTTCTGTCACTATTGTATTTATTCTTGGCAGGTCTTTACATAGCAACATGAAAAAAATTTAAGTCAACATGTCCATTCCATTCCTGTCCGGAGGCCAGGAATGTTATATAAAAATCTATTGCTGCCCAAGTAGCGTTCTTTTGTTTTTGGCAGCGAAACTACAAACGTCAAATCTCAAAAAGGTTTTTTTTTTATCAAGTCATTAGAAAAAAGAGGAAGGATTCTTTTATGTGATCGATTTTCAATGCAAGGAGGCTCGCAATTTTTTAAAGAATGACGAAAAAAACAATAAGCGCGGCAATCACAGATCTGTTTAATCTGTGGCGGCAATCGTTTGGCGCAAATCGTTTTGTTTTGATTTTTGTGTTTTACTAAATTCGTAATTGATTAGTACACTTTTAATAATTCTAAATATTGATCCATAATCTCATATGGTAGTGCCAATGACAATGTAATAGTGAAAGAGTCGATTTATAATGATGACGCCGAAAAAAAAATACAGCTCAAGATGTCATAAATAACTTACTTCCTGAGAAGTCTTGAGACAAGTACAACTAAATTTATATTGATTTATAATGTGGAACAGAGTACCAAAAATGCACAATCGTTCTTAGGAAACGTCCTACTATCACATTTTAGAAAAAAAACTTACTGGTAAAAACGTCATCATATTTTTAAGTGTCCGTTAAAATTGTAATGTAAACTTTTATTAACGAAATATTGTCTTAAATTTCGTTTTTCGTATATTTTTCTCGTAGTCCCAACTATCCCAACTAGTATTATAAATGTGAAAGTGAGTTTGTTTGTTTGTTTATATGTTTGTTTGTTTGTTACGCTTTCACGCCGTATCTACTAAACCGATCGTCATGAAATTTTGCACACCCATAGATTAGGGTACGGAGAAGGACATAGGCTATATATTACGCGGGTAACAGCTAGTTGCATTATAAAGCACTATGAATCACTCAAGAGAAAGCTCTGTTTCTGTTCTCGAGTTTCCTTTAAACATACTCTCGAACAGAAATAAACAAAGTTTAAACATCAAACAGACTTCTCCAACCCATCTTCAGCGTGGAGATTGTAGGCCAAATCCTCTGGTAGTGCAAGGGGGGTCATGCTCTTGCAGCGGAGACTAAAATTACCTGATGATGGTGGTTGCGTAGGAGAGGTATTCTTACTCCTGCCATTCATCAGAGTGTATTCCCGGTTGCGTCCTCACCTTTTCAGCGTCGGAGCCCGGAGTTCGCTAGTATGACGCATTAATGCTGGGGATAAGAGTTGGTGAAAGTTTACTACGTGCTGCCTACCTGACACCAACCTTGGGTATCTGCAGAATTGCAGACATTTTTTTTACATACATACATACTGTCACGTCTTTTTCCCTTGCGGGTAGACAGAGTTTGGGTCCCTTTCGTTAACACTATGTATTGATTCCTAAAATGTTTTGGCACAATAAATTTGGCATACTTTTTTGGCATAATTATACTTGATCGTAATTAATTTTTAGCAGCATATGTACTGTATCATAATTGTTATTTGGTCTTATATATTAATGCATAGTTATATATGCAAAACGTTTTTAATCTCCTCTCTCCTCTTTTGTTTACCTGATTAATTAAAAACATCGATACATTCTTTAAATTCTGCAACATCCTGTTATATACGGATAATCTTAAAAATTTTCATACAATTAATGCCCCTTTTGATCATATCAATTTCCGAAATGATCTCGATCGCTTTTTGTCGTGCTGTGAAAAAAATAAACTATGTCTTAATCTTAAAAATGAAAATATACTACATTTACTAAGAAACATAACATCAGTGCTTATAGTTACTCATTAAAAGGTGTTCCTCTTGAAAAAGTACAGTCTATTAAAGATTTAGGAGTCATATTTGATACAAAGCTCACACTGGATATTATTATTCACATTGAGTCAATTATTACTACGCATATAAAATGTATGGTTTTGTTATGAGAAACGCAGTAGAAATTGATCGGCCCTCCACATACATGTATCTTTATAAAAGTCTAATTCGTCCCCAACTTGAATACGCAGTAAAAGAATTGAATTAGGGATCCGGTTTTTGAAACATTTGGTTTGAAAGTGCAAATTTTTGTTAGAGGCAAGTGTCCCCCCCCCCTCTATTTGCTAAACGTTTATATATGGTTACATAAAAAAATTACAGCAGTAGTTAGTACATATAACGAAGTTGAAAGGAAAACTATCAGAGCTAAGTACTAAAACCAACTTATTGAAATAAAGCACTTTTTCGTAAACCGCAAAAATTACTTTGTCATTTATACAAAAACTATGAAAAAATCTATAGAGGTTTCTGTCTAACCTAAACTTGCTTCTACGAAACCCTGCATGGGCGAGCTTAACTCGCACTTGGTGAATTTTTTTAAATTACGCTCTCATCTTAGTTACAATATAATATGTGGTTAACGGTTCTGGTAGAACAATTATATAAATTATTTGTAAGTGAAATTATTATTGTAAAAATGTATTGTACTATTATTTGTTAACCCTTATAAAGCAAAACAAAACAAAGCTTGCTGGCCAGGCCTTGCATATTTTGATGAAAAATGCTAAAATGTTTGACTCTGGCCGTTGTCTTATAGTTTAGTTTAAATTACTACTGCAGTTGACACCTGCAGTCGCACCGTGACCTGGACCGTCTTCTCAGCCGCAAGAAGCACTGCTGAAATGGGCCTCTCTCAAGGATTTTCATCTTGAAGGGGGTTTGCTATATGTACTCACCACGCTTGGCAGACGTTGGTGAGCGCAGTTTGTTTGGCTTATCTCGGTTCCGACGCTGCTGCCCAGCGAATTAGTTTTGAGAGCGAGGGAGGGGTAGGAAATTGTTTGACTGGGAAACGGGATGAAGGTATTTGGGGTGCTTCTTGCTCGTATGGATTGGGAATGAGAAAATAGCAGCTTAACAGGCCGGCGCGCGTACCCGATGCCACAATTCAATCACCAGACATGCAGTTAAATATACTTAAATAAATTGAATAAATATAAATATATTGGGACATATCATACAAATTGAGAGTTGTGAACTTGTGTCGCAGGATACTAACTCAACGATACTATATTTCATAATTTAAACATATCATAGATTAAAAAAAACAATCGCTTTACATATTTAGATAAACGTCAAAGACCCAGGCCAATCTTAATAAAATTATTTTTCATCTTGGCCTGACTGGGGATCGAACCCGGGACCACCCGTATCGCAGGCTGGCTTGTTGACCGCTGCGCCTAGGAACTTTACAAAAAGCAGTTGAGCATGACGATCATAGTGTTTTTATTTTTTATGTCATAAGACGGCAAACGAGCAAGCGGGTCACCTGATGGGAAGTGATCACCGCTGCTCATAGACAACTGCTACACTAGGGGTGTCACAGGACTGTTGCCGGCCTTTCATTTTTCCCTCCCTAGAGGGCAGATGGGAGATGGGCCTCTGGCTCTCTTACTCACCGAACGATGCATAGCAGCGGTAAGCTACTTCTCAAACCTCGATTTTCTGTGAGAGTGTGGTACTTTCGCGGTCGGCCCATTCATGCTACTAGCAAAAGTGATTATCGCCGGTAGCGAGGCTCTACCACAACAAGCTTTCATACAAAATGCGCGATTCTTGCCGATGTCACTGAATTTTTAAGTCTACTTTTTATGTACTTACCGTCCAGAGTATAGTTTTCAACAGAAAACAGTCAAAAGGAATAATTACTTTGGCGAAACATTGCTGTACTCGAAATAAGACGATTCCTCCAAAATTACACGTGACGAGCAGTCTGCGATTCTTGAAAAACATAAAAACAATGAATAGGTATATTGTTTTTAAAGGGGATAAGTGGAATTTGACTATTGTGATGAATATTTCCGATTTCACTTAAACAAACAAATTTCTCAGTTTTCCAGTGATCGTCGTACCAAAAAGTGGACTATTACCTTACAATGCGCATCACAGGTCAAACAAAATAATAATAATTAATACATCTTATAACCAACTTATTCCTGCGTAAAATGCAATAGTTTCCTCTCCGGCTAAGGCCTGTTCAAGCGCATATCATACATTGATATTTCCAGGAACGGGTTCTGGCAGGAGCCACCATGACATCTACTTTTCCAAAGGGCCTCTACGTGTTGAATATACTACTCACGCAAGCCTTTTCAAAGGACGGGTTAACACCTGTGAGTCTAAGAGAGATAAATACAAAATAAATGAGTACATAGATAGGGGCAAATTACACAGATTGAGCTAGCCCCTACAGTTAGTTGTGAATTTATATCGAAGGATATTGACTCAACAATACTGTATTTTATTAAAGATACATAGTTACATACCTATATAGATAAACATCCATTACCCAAGCAAGTCTGCCAAAGATCGTTTTCTATCATGGCGCCGGTGATCGAACACCTTGTCATAAGCTGGTGGTAAGTATATGTTTATTGATTTTATGCACCAAATAAATGTATTTCTTTCTTTCTTATTATGGTCTGCGGAAATGTTAACCAGTAAATAATGTAATAAACAAGATGAACCGTAGCATTTAAAGTCATTTTATTTTAATACTTCTTCTTCTTCTTCTGTTTTATTAATATAAAATTTCGGTGGAAATTTCAGTGATTCTGCCAATGTCCAGTATAATGAGATACTAAGTATCGGTGTTGTGCGGTAAAGTTTTTCCAAGTAGCATCAAAGATGGCGTATGTTCTTTGATGCCTCATGGGAGCTTCTGGTGGCAAATCTATACGAGTCCATTTATCAGTCCACTTTAACTATTTCACAAATTATAACACCAAACTACACCAATTTCATATTATAAAGTCCACTAAAATCAATTTGCAAAATTGTCTAAGACAAACTTCAACTGTATCCCTTGACTTCCCATCACAAACTCCATTTCAATTCCTATGTAGCTATCATGGAAATATATGTACTATATGAACAACGTGGTAGCTATCGACTTATGACAAACTGTCATCCAAAATAATACAAGCTTTTTATAATCCTGGCTGCAATAGAATTCACATAAATCCACAGACATGAAATTTTGTGTTTCTTATATCTGACCATGTTCAAAGCACAGATATTTTATAATAATAGTATACATTGGACCATGGAGATATATTTCAGATTTATAAATGTCGTGGTTTATGGTTCAAATTAAAAGGAAATCCTTGACGTTGTCACAACTATGATATGAGATATGTCTTGTAAAATTCAGTACAATTTATTAGTTAAATAAAGCCTATACCGTTTATCTATGCATTTACTTATCAATTTATTTAACTAATGTAAAACATATTTAAGTATCAAATGCATGAACAGAGATGGAGAAGTATTTAAAGCCGGAAAGATTTGAAGCGGATCCGCTTGACAACAAAAATGTTGCGCCGTGGTTACACTGGAAGAAAACATTTATAAATTTTTTGGACGCAGCAAATGCCACGGAAGATAAGGTAAAACATAAACTGCTCATTAACCTTATATCGCCAAACATCTACGAGCATATAGCCCAAGCAGAAACCTACTCGTCAGCTCTATCCACATTAGACGGTTTATTCATCAAGCCGAAAAATGAAATATTCGAAACAGTCAATTCTCATAAAGCCAGACCCGGAACGCTTACGGCCATTACGTGATTTGCCATTACCCACTGACTCAGCATCTTTAAGACGCGTAATAGGATTATTCTCTCATTACTCAAAATGGGTACCAAATTTTTCTGCGAAATTACACCCATTGACACAAGTAGCAACATATCCCCTAAACACCGATCAAGTGAGAGTGTTTGAAGAATTATAGAGTATTATTTTTAAGTCGTCTTTAACAGCAGTTGATCCAAAAGAACCATTTACTGTAGAAACAGATGCCTCGGATTATTCTATCGCTGCTTCTTTGACACAAAACGGTCGACCGGTAGCGTTCTTTTCAAAGTCTCTTAATGAAAGTGAAAGAAAATACCCAATTATAGAAAAAGAAGCATACGCCATTATAGAAAGTCTTAAAAAATGGAGACATTATCTAATAGGACGGCCATTTTATCTAATAACGGATCAAAAGTCTGTAGCATATATGTTAAGAGGACATGCAAGCAAAATAAAAAACGACAAGATCCAGAGATGGCGACTAGAATTATCAAATTACAAATTCGATATTAAATATCGACCTGGACATCTTAATACTGTAGCAGACGCATTATCCAGGCAAATATGTGGAGCCACAACAGACAATCACCTCATAGAATTACACAAATCTCTCTGTCATCCTGGTATAACGCGCCTTACGCACTGGATAAGATCTAAAAACCTACCATTTACAAGTGAAGACGTCAAAAAGGTTCTGGCTTCTTGTCCAACTTGTGCAGAGATTAAACCAAGATTCAATAAAAACACTGGATCCTTAATCAAAGCTACTATGCCACTAGAAAGATTATCCTTGGATTTTAAGGGACCACTACCATCATCGACTAACAACAAGTATATTTTGACAGTAATTGATGAATACTCAAGGTTCCCTTTTGCTTACGCATGCTCAGATATGAGCACGGAGACAGTTACTAAGCATCTTACTGACATTTTTTCAATTTTTGGAATGCCAGCGACGATTCATACAGATCAAGGAGCATCTTTTATGTCAGCTGGTATCAAAGACTTTCTACATTCTAAGGGCATATCTACCAGTCGCTCTTCTCCTTATAATCCGCAAGGTAACGGACAGGTGGAGCGCCTGAACGGGACACTTTGGCAAACAATACGTCTTGCACTGAAAGATAAGAATCTCCCAATAGATAAATGGGAGGCAGTTTTAACTCAAGCACTACATTGCATTAGGTCGCTTCTATGTACATCGACCAACACGACACCTCACGAAAGAATGTTTAATCATCCACGACGATCGTCTTGGGGACAATCCATGCCGTCGTGGTTGCAACCCGGAAAGGTTCTCTTGAAGAAATTTGTTAGAGCAAGCAAGTATGATCCAACGGTAGAAGAAGTTGACCTACTGGAGCCAAATCCTCATTATAGCTCCGTAAGACTATCCAATGGCAGAGAATTGACTGTTTCGAATCGCCACCTCGCACCCAGAGGTGATGCAATATTGCCGGACCATCGTCTTGTTACTCCGAATATAATACCATCCGATGATGTAAACAATATCAGTCATGATGTTAACTCAGAGCACCATACTGAACAGACTACAAATACGCCAGATTTAGATACCTACAGCACGCCTCCTTCTTCTCCTGTGGCTGATGAACCACACCACTCAACTACACCTAATGAACCACGCCGATCAACACGATCTAGGAGAACACCTGCCTACTTGAACGACTACGTTCATGATTAAGGAAGAAGGGAAGAATGTCGTGGTTTATGGTTCAAATTAAAAGGAAATCCTTGACGTTGTCACAACTATGATATGAGATATGTCTTGTAAAATTCAGTACAATTTATTAGTTAAATAAAGCCTATACATTCGGGTTTATCTATGCATTTACTTATCAATAGATATATATGGATGGAGATATATGTATTAATTATATTTCCGTGTGTATGTACTACTTCCGTGCATTAACTAAACCCCCTAGATTATATGTTAGATTGAAAATAGATACAAAAATAAGGCACACGTATTGTTTTACTTTATTTTTAAAAATATATTTTGACCACTAAAATAATAAACAAAAACAGCACGTTACAAAAGGGCGTAAGTGCCAAATTAAGGAACAATACGCAACAGCTTTATAGCTTGGGTACTTTAAAACTATATCAATATTAGATACGTCAACAGTGTGGTGTTAATGTCAATCACTGAGTTTGACACCCAGTGTTTGTTGATCACGAAACTTCGAAGTATTTTATTTACGTGATTTTTTGTTACTTGCTTAGTTAAATTGTCATTTATGTTATAATATGGAAGACGATATGGAGTCTATCAGCCATAGAAAATACAGACAAGATCCATTAATATCTTGTTTTGTGCCTTCTTGCAAAAATACTGCTTTGATGTCGCCCGACAAACACTTTTTTCCTGTGCCTCGTAAAAACCGATCAGAATGGTGTGCAAAGAAAGTTAATTTACCCAAAAGTTCTATTTATATATTTTATTATATTTGTTTTATTATGAATATTATGTACCTATGATTATACTAATTATTACTTTGGTTTAGTACGTAAGTTTAATATTTTCCTAATGCGATAGATGTGCCATGAGGAAATTGACGGAACGCAGCGCAGTTTATATATGTGTGGCCTAAGTTCGGCTCTGTGTTTGGATAACAAGTTTGACATTTAGGACTTCGAGATTTTCGCATGACATAAACCACAGATTCTCCATCTGCTACTTTTATCTATTTTTTTTTAAGTATTGTTTTACGGCCCTGGATACAAGTCCTTTAGAGCCTTTCTTTATTTATTTCGCCAGATGGCGAGTTATTCTTCTTTGTTGTCAACGAAATGATGGTGTAATTAATTTCGTTGTTTTCACAGAGCCCCTGGTGACAACTCTTCGCGAATCCACTGGTTTCATCATTGACGACGCAGCAAGGCGGACCACCAGCCCACTATGCAAATCTCACTACAGCCGCACAATGACAGTCTATTTTAGTTATTCTACACATTGTTCTTAAATATGGGCATTTATAACACAAAATAACACCAATTTCACATTATAAAGTCCACTAGAATCAATTTGCAAAACAATCCAAAACAGACACCGTGTAGTCCGCTAAAATTCCCGCCAAGAACTCTACTTTTATCTAATATCTGTGCATAAATCAGCCCATTCGTATTTTTTTTCTATTCATAAAGCAAAGAAGCTGCCATAGCGAATACCGGAATAGACCGGAATGACGTCATACCATACACGTAGTACATAATATGTACTACGTGTATGGTATGACGATATCTCCATGTACCATACGAATGCTCACACATTAACACTGACGGTGTCATATCTGGGAGCACGGGAGTGCCCCCGCCAAGTCGAGCAAAAAAGCGGCACAGCCGTACCATTCCTTTCTCAAAGCACTTCAGGCCATTTTTAACCCCCTATAACTTCGTTGTGGATAAAACTAGAAGCGTGAATTTTTTAAAAATCAAGCAAGCATTGTATTATCTCAGTATATTTTTATTTTCATTCAATTTGAACCATTAGACATTATATATAACAACGGGTCACTCACGTGCTATTTGTTGGGATTGCTGACTATAGTTTCAGACTCGTCAGGGGTTACCTTCGAGCAACACGGCCTCCGTAGTGTTGCTCGAAGGGGGTTACGGATAAAATCGGACAAGTGGTACGCCGTAAATACTGCATTAAGACCATTTTCCGGCCTCTTACACAAATAAGGCAGTTGGTTTGCTCTCCGAAGGATAGAGACCCATTAAATGTCCCGGGTGTTTATGAGGTTCCGTGTGACTGTGGTAAGAGCTACGTAGGCAAAACAGGCAACCGCAACGTAGCTACCAGGCTGAAAGAGCACATCAGAAGCTTGAAGAATTTGGACAGAAACGGGTCAGCCATCGCCGAACATATTTTGGAAGAGGACGTCACCCACTATATTCGTTTCGATAGGGCCAAAGTCCTCACTAGGCAAAAGGCATTCTTTCTCCGAAAGATAAGAAAGGCCATAGAAACAAGTCGACGTCCAAATTTCAATCGGGATGTAGGTTGGACGTTACCTGCAACCTGGAAACCGATTCTTCAAAGGAGTGATGTCTTGAAGCACATTGAGTCAGTAGAGGCCGATACAATTAGCTCTTTCCACACGCACGCACCGCACGCACCGCCACCAGACACCGATGATGAAGAGATAGGATCCACTACCCCCGTGACTACGCAACACCAGGATCCGGGAACTGACTCGCTTGTTGCCCCCTCAATGCGCCGCGAGCGGTTAGTTTGGGACCCACCGCCGGGCATCCCGCACTCGCCTCGGTTCAGTAGTTACTGCATTACACTGCTTGTTCTGAATTTTTAAAATGGTTTTCCAGGAGTGCATGGTGGTTTGCAAAAATGAAATTATTGTGGGATGTATTTTATATAATTTTAAAACGTGCAAGATCCAACTATGTGGGACGGAATCAAAAGCTTTACGGTAGTCAATAAACATTGTATGGGTGTTGCATGCATTTCCGGAGATAAACGTGATCATACATGCAAACAGACAGACAGACAGACAAGAAATTCTAAAAAATTGTTTTTGCTTTCTATTATTATTTTTATGTGTCCCTCTATCCATTTTAGTCAAAAACACCAAATGTGCAGACAAAATATTTTTACTGTTTTATTTATATGTTTAGATTTTCTATATAGGCAGCTAGCTATTACAGCACAGTACATTACTATTCAGAGACACTTTGAATCGATCTACACATACTCCACAGTCACACATAGAAATAGCTAGTTGTTTGTACAGATAGTACTAGGTAGTTATTGGCAGTACAGGGCAACAGTACTACTCACAAAATAACATGTTTTGTCAATAATTGACGTCTTGAGTGTTGACATTGACATTTAAGTTTGTTGAATCGAGGGATGTTAATAAGTTATTCGGTTCTTTTTCTTTGTTTGTTTTCATTTTATTTATTCAACTAATAGGAAGGATATTCTATGGCTGACAGCCGAAATTTACTCAAGGTCGACTATCTTATGCTATAGGAATATATGAAGGAGAACGAGTGTTTCAATGTAGCTGAAATACGTGGCACCAAGGTTTTGATGTCTGCGCGAGAAGCTTATATCGAAAAATGCGTCGGCTATGTTGAAGTAGGTTGAAGTGAAAAGAGAAAATTCCTTATGTCTGGTGCAGGGCAGAGTAACCCCCGAACATAGAGTGTGCACTAAAATGTACACTGTAGCTGCAGTGATCCTAGAGGCAGAAGAGAAAATAGTCCAAGTTAAATGCCATGACTGTGCGGCAAGTGAGGGTGGTTGCAAACATGCAATATGTTTTTAGATGTGGCTAATAAGACGTACTGAAGAGCCTTCTGTGACATTTCAGACCTGTCATTGGGCTCAGCCAAAGCTTTCTGTGGCTGTTACTCAAGACAAGTTTGTACTGGCAAAGGATATGGTTAAAAAAGAAGGACCTGCCAACTGTACCATTGTCGCCAACTATCACCCGTAGTTCATTTGCAGAAGAAGAATGAAAACTTAGGAAAATGGGAGACTCCATGATTGTCAGCTATAATAATTGTGAGAAACCCATTCTAGACAAATAAAGTATATTTAATATATTACTACATTGCAAAATTAATTCAAAAAGTAATAATAATTTGCTGACTCCAGAAGGAAAACTCTAGGAAAATACATAAGGGGTCAAGCAGATAATATGCTGTGTTGCTGTGAGATTTATAAAGCTACAAAGTGCCATACTGATGGAACTTTAGTGAAAGTAATTTTCGGTAAGAATTTAACTTTTCACACTAGGTGTTTGGTCTGTTGTCACAACTTTTTGAATATATAATATTTAAAAAATAATAATATTATAATATAATTTCTTTATTCAGACAACTGAAAGTCCACAAAGTACATTAATTTATCAAGCTGTTAAAATTGAATCCCATCCCAATCCCAACTATCCCAACAAATATTATAGGTAAATGCGAAAGTGAGTTTATTTGTTTGTTTGTTTGTTACGCTTTCACGCCGTATCTACTGAACCGATCATCGTGAAATTTTGCATACACATAGGTTAGGGTACCGAGAAGGACATAGGCTATAAATTACGCGGGCGAAGCCGCGGGTAACAGCTAGTAAATAATAATTATAAATTAAAATCAATTTAAGATAATTTACACAAATAAAATAATTAAAAATAATATAAAATAAAATTTAAACATTCCATTAAATTCAAACAATATGTCAAAAAATACACCCTTAAAGTCTTTATGTCTAGAATACTATACACTCAAAACAAAAAAACCTACAAGTCACACTTCAACTTTTAGGTAGTATTTTCTTAGTAAAATATGATTTTTGAACGCAACTCAAATTAAAAAAAGTAAAATAAACGTCATCGAATGACAGTTTTGACAGTTGTGACGAGAAATCGTAACAATGCGGCGGAACTCTGCGCTTTCAAAGGTAAAAAAAAATATATTTCTCATATTACTTTTAAAATTGATAGTGTGCATAGCATTTTCAAAAAGTAAATGTCTTAGACACATTTTAATGCTAAAACATCTATCTGAAAACTACAATTTCGACGCTTTTATGAGGTTTTTTAATGATGTATAGTATACTGTACGTTGCGACCGCCTCCTTAAAATGAGGCCTGGTTGTTGTGTATATTATAATATACATTTATCCATTTCCTTTAAAAGTTGGGTTTGGCTGTTTTGTATATTATTCTATACATTGCGCATGTCTGCTAAAATGGGTTTTGTTTTTTATTTATTTCTAACGGTACTAAAAATTGTCCAAAGTTGAATTTACTGCATAATGTGGTGTGGGCTTGTTTGAATGCATGTTTGTATTAATTTGTTTCAGCTTGGGCAACGTGATCGTTGTAGGCGCATATTAGCACTCGTTCCAGAAATCAATGCTGGTTCTGATATAAGCGGAAACTCAAGCAACGAAGACGAAATAAATAGTTTGAACTCCTCTCCTGCCCCGTTTATAGATTCGTCTTTAGAAAGACTTGATTTATCTAATAGCCCAGTTCCATCTTGCAACTCAGTCATAGAAGATTCTGAAGATTCTCCATCAACTCTTGATCCAGTATGTATTGAATTTACCACTAAACACGTAACAGCTCCTACGATAGGACCTACCGATGTACCAAAAGATTTGTCCCCTCATCCACCACCACTACTGACACCAACAATAGATTCGCCAAACCTTGTTGTTGAGGTAACAGAAGAACCTCCGCCACTTACACCAGTTCTTGCCACTGTGTTTCCCTCTGAAACACAGTGTGATTACAATGCAATACCATCAATAGCATCAATTCCTTCACTAGGCTCTAATCAACCATCGCCATCAACCCCTCTTCCTTCCAGCACGCCTGCCACAAGGAAAAAGAAGAGGACCTACTATTACAGTTAACAAAGTAAAAAAGAATAAGAAACAAAACCTTAATATTTCTTACGAATGGACAAAGAAAAAGTTTCGGCATTCTGCCACGATACCTGGAACTGATTTCAAGGAGCCTGTTCCTTCTGATTGGACGGCCATTGATTATTTTTATGATTTTTTCCTGAAGAGTTAATTGCTGATATTGTCCACCATACCAATATGTACAGCATCCAGGTATCTGGAAAATGTATAAATGTCACGAAAGAGGAAATTACGGATTTTTTGGCAATTAACGTGTTGATGGGAGTGGTTATTATGCCATCATACAAAGACTACTGGAAGACAAATTATCGGTATGGAAAAGTTGCAGAAGTGATGCCTTTGAAAAGGTTTTAGCAGATAAGGCGATATATACATTTTTCCGACAATACTCAGGCTGACGAATCGGATCGTTACAACAAATTACGCCCGTTTTTAGAACGAGTTCGAACACAGTGTCTGTCCGTCGAAGAAGAAAATGCATATAGCATAGATGAAATGATAATACCCTATAAGGGCAAAAAAGCTGGTTCTAGGAGGCAATACAACCCAAACAAACCCTGTAAATGGGGTTTTAAAAATCTTGTAAGGGCTGGGGTCTCCGGTATTATATATGATTTTATGTTATACGGGGGTGATGATACTTTCAGCAGAATACAATTCGAACCTGAGGAAGAAGATCTTGGAGTTGGTGCTAAAACTGTCTTGGCTTTATGTAAAACTATAAGCAATAAACCCTGTGTTGTGTATTTCGACAACTGGTTTTCTACTCTAGAGCTTGTTTATATATTGAGACACAACTATGGAATATTTAGTTTGGGTACAATTAGGAAAAACAGGCTGCATGAAGCCAATGCCTTACTACTCTCAGATAAAGTTCTACAGAAAAAAGGACGGGGTGCCTTCTCTCAAGTTACCTGCAACAAGAATAAGGTCGCGATTGTAAAATGGTACGATAACAGGCCAGTGATATTAGTCAGCTCTTACGTAGACGCGTATCCCCTTGATACCATAAAGAGATTTGATAAGGGTACCAAGTCAAGGATAGAAATTACCTGTCCACGAATAGTTAAAGATTATAATCGGCATATGGGTGGAGTCGATCTAGCAGATATGCTGATTGCTCTGTACCGAACCAGTATGAAGACTCATCGATGGTACCTAAACATATTTTCACAAATACTTGATATCTGCATAACAAACGCCTGGCTACTCCGTCGTCTCCATTATAAAATGAGTAACATACGTAAAAAAGGCGATCATCTCAAGCAGTTTCGATATGAAGTATATGCCGCTCTGACAAAACACAACCGATCGATACCCATAAATATACCAGATTCAGTAGTTGAAGACAAAAAAATTAAAAAGCCTACCAAGGAGAGACCCGTAGATGCAATTAGGTATGATTCAATAGATCACTGGCCAGAACATACAGAATATCAGAGGTGTAAGTATTGTAAAAAAGGTCAGGCAAGTACCCGTTGCACCAAGTGCGATGTTCATCTGTGTTATGTTGCCAAAAGAAATTGTTTCGTTGCATATCATAAGAAACAATAGGTAATTTCATACAGTTCGCTAAATAACCCAAAAAAATATAAAAACCTTTTCATTAATATTTGTTTTTTTTTTGTTTTTATGTCAAAAAGACAGTTTGGTTTTGTCATATAAGGGTAAATAATTATTTTTTCTTTTAGTATGGGGTTGTATCTTTTGTTATTACTGAGCAGAATTGTACTTTTCTGAATTATAAAACAAATAATATTGTAAATGGTGTCTTCTTATTTCCATGTCAAAACTGTCCTATATTTTCTTTTTAATTTTCTTTATTTTATTATTATACAAAAAGCCATAATTTATACCTTCACACATTTTATTTTTATATAGAAAGATCTGTAATAGAATGACTAGGACCGTAGCTTTGCATATATATATACTACATACCTGACGCGTTATGTTTAGAGACATCAGGAGCAATGTATACTATAATATACATTAAATATCTCGCAATCTACAAAATAAGGATTTTTTAAAATATTTTTTCTAGCCTTTTTATAGGTCTATATGTCACATCCAAGTTTATTTTTTATCTTTTTTTTAGATTAGGTTCCGTGCGACTTTAAGGGTTAAAACGTCAAAAATAATAAAATATATTAAAAAATGTTACATGCTTGTCAGTACATGACTCATACAGCAGTGATTCATGTATTGACAATCAAACCTATCTGCAAACACCCGTAAGAGTGTTTTGGAACTAGCCCTGACCCTGCGCACTAGGGATGTGCATCTCTTCCGCATGGTGGTGTAGAAACAGTCCACACCTGCCGCGGCGAACATACCCGACTCACTGCAGTTCCATGGCAGCCCCAATATCGCTCTAAATTCATTGTTGTATTGGACGCGAAAGGCGCTATTCTGCTTCTGCGTATACGATACCCACAATGCACTCGTGTGAAAGGTCGTACAAAAAGCTTTAAACAGAGTGATTTTACAGCCCTAGAACAGCGAGCGAACCGATGCGCAATCATATTCGCCCTCACAGACAGCGCCCTCCACTCCCTCTCAATATCACGTCATCTTTCAGATTAGAGTTTAACCAGTGCCCCAAATATTTAAACTGATCAACCATTTTAAGAACACAGCCATTGAGCTTTATAGGTGGTATAATATCGGGGATCCTAGCCCTAGCTCGGAAGACCATGCATTCACTCTTACGCGTGTTATACAGTAAGCCATGACTGAGAGCATACCTTTCACATATTTTTAACAGCCTCGACAGCCCACAGACTGAGGCACTGAGCAGCACCATGTCATCCGCGTAACTTATGCTATTAAAACTTATTCCGTCAATATTGCAGCCGACACGAGTGCTGCTCAGTTCCTCTATTAGTGCATTTATGTACAGGTTGAAAAGTCGTGGGGATGTCAGCCCCCCTCTGCCTCACTCCGCACTTCAACCTATACGGCTCAGACAACACATGAGACCATGCTTACAACGTTGATCTGGTTGAGGTACCAATATTTAAATAAATCTACTAGTTCCTTTGACATAGAGGTATCGATAAGTTTTTGCCATAAGATGTCATAACTCACCAGATCAAACGACGTTGTGAGGTCTAGGAAGCACGCAAAACAGGCGTGCGTCTGTCTGTGTAGTACCTGATAGTTTGCTTTACACACAAAATCGCTGAGTCAGTTGAAAGTCCGGATTTGAAAACGAACTGATTATCATGGACTTCTAGATATGTGTTGAGCTGAGTATTTAGCAAACTATTCGCTAGAATAGTGGCCAGTGAGATAGGCCTATAATTATTTTTGTCGCCTATATCCCCAGTTTTACTTTTCACTATTGGCACCACCACAGTCTTCATCATTTCCGCGGGTAAATATGAGTGTCCGATACATAGCGTGTAGAACATCGCAAGCACCCTCGACAGATGGACGCTGGCGTGTTTGAGATGCTCAACACTCAGACTGTCATGGCTAGGGGACTTGCCCTTTGTCATTGAATCTATAGCTTTTCTAACATCGCTGGCCGTAAACCTGGTGTATGTCTTCTGCCCACACATTCCTCCCACGCACTCCAACTGTGGTGGCCCCAGTGGCGAATTTCGTGTAAAATGGTCCCTGAACAAACATGTATATGTTTGTTCAGGGACCATTTTACATTTTACTATTGTTAGCTATAGCTTCACGTATTTCTTTTCAGGTAGCTATAAGGCTCCAGAAACCAAAGACGTTAGAAAAGAAAAACGCCTTGAAGCAGAAGTGTTAAAAAGAATTGGGTAGTATTTAAACGAGTGACTGTAAATTCAAATTTTAAATGTCAAAAAATACTGATTTGGGTTACAAAAAAACCGGCCAAGTGCGTGTCGGGCCACGCGCAGTGTAGGGTTCCGTAGTTGCGAATGACAACTTTGAGTTCACACTGTTTACACTCACACCTCACAGTCTAACGACCAAAAACATCTAACAATGAAGATTGTATGAAATTTTACATTTTCCAGTACATTTTATAAGTTGGTTGCCTATAACTTTTTAGTTTGCACTTAGTACCCAGCTCTGATAGTTTTCCTTTCAACTTCAGTATATATACTATTGCTGTAATTTTTTTCACGTATCTATATATAACCGTTTAGCAGATAGAGGGGGGGGACACGTACCTCTAACAAAATTTTGCACTTTAAAACCAAATATTTCGGAAACGGATCCCTAAATTGAAAAATGGTGTTCTTAACCTCACAATATTTTTGAAAGACCTTTTTAACGATACCCCACACGATGGGTAAATAGAGAAAAAAAAATTACTCCCCCACTTTACTTGTATGGGAGCTACCCAAAAAAAAATATTTTTTCAAGGTTTTTTTCTACGACTTTTTTGCCATGATTAATATACACACTCATACCAAATTACAGCTTTCTAGTACTTATAGTCTCTGAGTAAAACCGCGGACGGACAGACAGACAGACAGACAGACATGGCGAAACTATAAGGGTTCCTAGTTTACTACGGAACCCTAAAAATGAGTGAGCGACTAGCTGCGAGCTACGAAAAATCCACAAAACAGCAACTTACAAAGCTTATATCAGTTGCTTAAAAAACAAAACGAGCCGCACTATAATATTTCAGCGACCGAATAATTATTTGAGTGACAACCTGCATTGTATTAAATATTTGGCAAATCGTTTATTTATAGTAAGCTGCACTTTTTATATAAAATTAAATATTTCAAATAGGAAAACCACATGGGAAAATATTATCTTCAGAAGAGAACCTGGGCTCTAATTTTGTAAATTTGCTTATAAAATAACTATTAGTATTAGCAAGTAGTAACTAAGCATCATAATCTTCATCCGAGCGTCTTCCTGGTTGCATTCTCAGCGGTAACGCTTCAGACCCAGGAGTCCGCTTAATTATCGTAAGTGATTTGACGAGGTTACTGGTCTTTACACAGAGTGAGCAACTGCCGTCTGAATTCCACAACCCAAAGAGTAGAACAGAACTAATCCTAGGATAGGTTCAACCAAACGCTGCATGGCGTTTGGATCCCACAGCTTAACGAAGATTTATTTCCGTGCGTATAATAAAGCATAAGAGTCGCCTGGACGCGCATGTCTCCATACAAATGGAAAAAGGGAATTGTGGCAATATTTGACCATTTTGGAGTAAACTTAAGCATTTAATCAATTAATCTCATTTAAATCTACGTACGTTTCTATACAGCTTGGTTAAAATACAAATGGTTTGAAAATTACAAGCCTTTTCAAATATGTATGGAAATCTTGAGAGGCGTATAATTCTCAAACTATTGATAATTTAACCAAACTGTATAGGAACGTACGTAGATTATAATGAGATTAATTGATTTGATGCTTAATTTTACTCCTAAATTATCAAATATTGCCACAATTCCCTTTTTTCGTTTGTATGGAGACATGCGCGTCCAGGCGAACCTTAAGTCTACTTTTTAGAAGTTCGCTGTGTGAAACTTTGGGTCGCTCACTCAGTAATTCTTTCGCACGCCTAATATTTTAATATTTGATTTCAATTATTCGCTGCTCAGTTTTAGAACCTCGTTTGGTTTTTTTTTGTTGATCAACTTTCGTCACCAGTTTAGTTAATTTTTCGCCGATCCAAATTCGTTTCGCTCAAATTATTAATAGAGTATATCATCATCAGTCGCTAAGTATTTTTTTATTCGCCCGGTTAAATATTCCCCAAAAGAATTCAAGCAGATTTTGATAAGAATATTGAACCCTGCGGATTAATACTGGTTACCCCATCTGTTGGAGTTTCTCCTGATGGCTTATTTGAAGATTTCTGCATAGAAATCAAATGCCCATTAAATGACAAAACAATGCAAAATTATGTCAAAGACAATACGGTGACTGATAAATATAAAGCTCAGCACGGGGAGCATGGCTAGCGCGACAACCGTTTTATGCTACTTTTTTGTCGCACTTCCCGCGTTACCTATCGTTGCGAGCATGGGTTTACTCCACGGGTATAAATATTGAAATCGACCTGTCATTTTATCGTACGCCGCGATTCGTATCTAAAGTGCGAGCATGGCTACAAGATGGCTGCCGTATTTTGAAGACAATTGTCTACTTTTGACAGTTCTTTGGTTTAAATTTATCGGCGATTTCCAAGACCCAGATAAAAATTAAATTGAATAAAATAATCGTTTTTAGCGAATAAATTACTAAAGCACGAGGCTAACTATCAAGAACTTAGTCTTAGACAAACACAAGAAATAAAGATTCTGGATAAAAGCATTTTTTTTGAGCAAAATATTAATATAATTTCATCAATCAACACAATTTTTCCAGGTTCATCCTCAGCTGTGATACTTCTTGTTGTTAGTCTGCTTGTATGATAGCATTCATAGATATCAGAATATTGTGATAGCATTCATGCTGTAATAAATTTTGGCAAAGTTTTTACAGCCGGCCGCCTGCCTGGTGCCCCTCCTTACCTTCGTCATTTCGTTCTTCTTCAGTAGTTAAAGTGTAAAAGTGCAACAAACCGACAAACTCACTTTTGATTTTTGCGTGTGTAAGTGGCCAACAGTGTTAAATATTGAAGCTGCCTAAAGGTATCTAACGTAGCTTAACGACTACCATCAATCATTGATGATGGTCGTTAAGCTAGCTGAAGAAGAACGAAATGACGAAAGTAAGGAAGGGACACCAGGCAGGCGGCCGGCTGTAAAAACTTTGCCAAATTTTATTACAGCATGAATGCTATCATACAAGCAGACTCTAACAACATGAAGTATCACAGCTGAGGATGAACCTGGAAAAATTGTGTTGCTTGATGAAATTTTGCTCAAAAAAAAATGCTTTTATCCACGAATCTTTAGTTCTTGTGTTTGTTCGAGACTAAGTTCTTGATAGTTAGCCTCGTGCTTTGGTTCCGGCTATCAAGCCGGAACCAACGGCTTAACTGGCCTTCCGAGGTATCGAGGAGTTCGACATATTTTATGCCGCTTACGGTCACCCATCCCCATGGGGACTGCGCTCAGGGTTGCTTAACGTGCGTAAGCGCTGATAATGCTTACGCTCCCTTGGCCGTCACCCATCGGGTCTCTATCAGAATCGCCTCAAGTTAGGATAACGTAGTAAGCTGGAGAATTATTTATTTGGTAGGTATGTGATTTCTCTATTACTATAAGTATTAAAAGAACTCATCAACTCAACATATTTTTATTTTTAATGACATGCACAGCATTCAATCTTTTATATTACATAAACAAATCTTGAGGTACATTTAGACATAACCACAAATCATTTAAAACTTCTTGTGCGGGCTTGGCTCAGCTGATTTTCTATAAATAAAGATGTTTTGCTCGAGTTACACTACTAGCATCAGGTACTGCTGGTCCAATAGCAGCAGTCCATGGAGGAGACTTGCAACTCTGAAAATATAAAATAAATTAAAATAATATAATAATAAATATCATTCAGTCATACAATACATAAAGGAAAATACCTATTTTTAGCCTGCTACTCCAACTGCATGTGGAACCTATTGTGCAGTATGTGCAGTTTTAAGCATACAAGCGCTATCAGTATTTTTGCAGTAGTCCACTGCAAGACGTGGGCCTCCTCCAAGGATTTCCGTCATTAGGATGGTTTTGCAATACCCACCATACATGGCAAATGGGTTAGTGAGCCCGGACTGTTTGGCTTGTATCAGTTACAACATCATCATCATTATCAAGTCTTTCTTAGTCTCCACTGCAGAAGCACGACCATCTCTGTACAACTAGAGCCATATTAGCCAGAGCAGCTCTTTGATGCTTATGTAAGCTTTATTTAAGTGGTCCAATTCTACTCTGCTGAGATCCACATATTAGTTACAGTGCTGCTACCCATTGATACCGTTTTTCAAGCGAGGGAAGGGTAGTTAGTTTGACTGGATGAACATGATACAAGTATTTAGTATGCTTTTTGTTCGGATAAGTTGAGTTTGATTCGACATAACCGCAAGCACCAGACAGGGAAGATGACACCCCTGATTTTAACCTAACAGTCTTCTGTCTCACTTAAACCCTAGTATGTACTTACATTAATGCCAGTCTAGGTTTCCTTGGAATTAGATCGGAAGGCTTATTCTTTTCCATGATGCTGAGCTGAACATCATGCAACAGCAACTTTTGTGCTAACTTGGGACGAACTAGTATTGCCAGTTTTCTCCCCGGCCCAGTGAACCAAGCTCCCTTTCCTCAAGATTTTTTTCTTGAAATTTCGCCATGTCTGGAAGAAAACATTTACAATCCATATAATAACATAATATACAAACCGGCATTAGCCTTAAAAAATTATGCTATAGGTTATTTTTTTACTTTGTAAAAAACTGATTCACTGTAAACATTATACCTAATGGAGATTAAAAAAATTGTCTTTTAGTATTCAATCTCAAGTCAAGGAATTGAATCTAGGTACTGTTTACTTTGACAAGTTACGATATCATAAAAAATACGAGTAAATGTACCTATGCATTATTTTACTTACAGTTTCCATTGATCTTAAAGTTTTGTCAGGTGGTCGTGTAGTATGGTGTTGACTTCCACCCTGGAGTTGCCTTTTTGAATGCCCAATAGGCCTGTTAATTCACAGTTGGTGAAAATTTCACGGGCTCTCATCCAATAATTCACATTGTTACTTCTTACACTGAAACACTTTTATCTACGAAGTATTGGCATTTGATTGATACACGAAATACTCTTCACTTAAATTCCACATTATAATTCTTCTGTTTTATAAGCAGATTTACTCATTTTCTTATAAAAACTCTGTAAAATCTTCAAACGTAAATATATGTTTTGAAAATATTTTGACAAGTAATGGGCAAAATCATAGACAATAAGAGAGATGAACGTCAGAAATTTAAAGAAAAATGGACAGCACTATTTACCGATTCGGTGTTGTCATATGTAAATACTTTTTATTCAATATTATGGCAATGCCAATTTAACACGTAGTTTAAAATTTATCCACGGGACAAATTGTATCGCACTGTCAACCCATGCTCGCTACTTAGATAAAAACGGCGACCATTTAAATTAGTAACGCCCCGCGATAGGTAACTATCGCGCAAGCCATGCTACGGGCGCAGGTTCAAATGCAGACGTTAGATACAGGCAAAAAAAGCATTGTTTTGTCTTGCTGATCCCAAATTTGAGACCAATATAGTACATTATGATACAAGTACTGTAAGCTAAATAATAAAGCTGAGGTGTTTATAGGCACGAGTCGAAGCCGACTGCTTATAATAAACCGACGACTATAATAGACAGCTTACCGTACGAGTAACATACGACGTTTTTAAATACATTTGCGATTACCATAAACTAAAACAAGATTGCAATTTAGCAAATAAGGAATTTATAAAATTTAGGAACTAAAGCAGTTTGTAAAAATACATTTATAATAATTAGGTACATTTACTCAGGTATATTTACTCAGGTTTATTTTTGTCCGAAAAATAATCTTTTCCTTTTCGAAGTTGGTTGAAAAATCACATCTCACGAATCAGAAAAAAAAAATTCATGCTGAACTTGAATCTCTTTGCTCGGATTCTATGAAGACGTTCAAATTTTTGCATTGGGCTATTGAGCGGTTGTGATTGGTGTAAAGTAAAAATACAAGTGCCGTAATACATCATTACGATACAAATTTCGATGTCATAAGAACCGTTTTATTAGCAAATGTATTGAAAAGGTATATTATAAATATTGGCTATACTTCGATGAATTATACGTTACAAAACTAGTACAATATGCTGCAATTTTTGGGAGAATTATATATTTCCTAAACTAATGTCTAGCACAAAATTGCCAATGTAACAAGTTTACGTTTAATTTTTTTTTTAGCATAATAAACTAAATTTTTTAAAAGTAAATTTTTTATTTAAAATAAATACAAACAAATAAAGATTAAAATTCACAGTCACAGTCACCATCAAACTACCCGTGACGGTTTGTACCCATTCTGTCACACCACGATCTGTAACACTGCTACGCAATGGGAAAAAAATTCCCGTTGTGTAGCAGTGTTACGCATTGCAACTATCTTTTTCCCAATAAATAACACTGTTACTCAATGGGACTCTGCATTCCCGTCCAGTAGTAACACTTACAAAGGTCAAATAAAACAAGTGGAGATTTGGGATTTGGAGAATGCCGGGTTTGAAACTGATGAAAGAGCAGATTTCCGTTTTTGATCGTGAAGAATATTTAGGGTTGTCTCACGGGGTATCAGCGAAATAGCAGAGCATAACGTGTTACATTTAACATAGTTTATTAAAATTAAAATGGAAATTATACATGGTACTCCTGGTGCCTCTTCTATTGTCTCTATAAATAATCTTAACACAAAGTCATGCTGATTTGACAACCCTAGTACAATTACTTCCTCAATCTTTCAGTCCGATTTTTCAGTAATTTTCTTGCGTTTGCGTGAAATATTTGTAGTGGTAATGATTAAACTCGACTCCATAGTGATGATTTGACTATATTTTGTTTAATTTATGTAGAAAATTGCCTACAATGCAATAAATTATACAGCAAACAATATACCTACTGCGGATCGTTAGAACTCGGAAAGAAATGCTCGCTTCTGATTGGTCGAAAAAGGCCGCTTTTGATAATGAACTGTGATAACGAAGCTTAACAGAATACCAGATTTGACCCCAACTTGATATTTTGACTGGGATTTTGTACGGCAGAATATTAGTTTTGATATGGAGTAATTAAACAAAATGCTTTTATTCAAAATTGTGAGTGCTGCCATATCAATAACTAATTTTCGAAAAAAAGCGCAGATTGCCGCCAATGAAACTAGGCAACTCACTCCATGGTCCAATGTAAAACTAGAAAGAAATAAAGAAAGAAATTTATTTGCTATTTAACTACTATAATATAATATCTGTGCATTGTACATGGTCAGTTATAAGCAAAAAAATTT
Organism: Rhodophaea formosa; assembly: GCA_963082605.1. NCBI lineage: Eukaryota > Metazoa > Arthropoda > Insecta > Lepidoptera > Pyralidae > Rhodophaea > Rhodophaea formosa. The sequence continues at coordinate 6,236,951 of OY720223.1, forward strand.
TTTTCATGTCTATGGATTTATGTCATGTATGGTTTTTTCGTGGTTTTTTCTTTCTTTCTTTCTTTAGGTTTACGGCTCCATCGTTTTTAGTCTAAACGATGATTTTGCCAATTTCAAAGTTTACTTATGACAGTTTGTCATAAGTTGATAGCTTCCACGTAACAACATATGTCTCCATGATAGCTGAATTGAAATGGAGTTTGTGATGGGAAGTCAAGGGATACAGTTGAAGTTTGCCTTAGACAATCTTGCAAATTGATTTTAGTGGACTTTATAATATGAAATTGGTGTAGTTTGGTGTTATAAATGCTCATGAATATATTATATATAGTTAAAGTGGACTAATAAATGGACTCGAATAGATTTGCCACCAGGAGCTCCCACGAGGCATCATAGCACATACGGCATCTTTGATGCTACTTGGAAAAACTTTAACGTACAACACCGATACTTACTATCTCATTATACTGGACGTTGGCAGAATCACTGAAATTTCCACCAAAATTTTATATTAATAAAACAGGATAAGAAGAAGGAGTATTGAAATAAAAAGACTTAAAATACTACGATTTCATCGCGTTTATCACATTTTAACTGGTTAACATTTCCACAGACCATAATAATTGTGGTCTGTATCAATTGTTTTAATATTGTGTCCCGCGCAGTAGTTAACACACTAGCCTCCGATAAGGTAGGCGTCCCGGGGTTGATCGCAGGCCCCATGATGGAAAACGATCTTTGGCAGACTGGCTTGGGTCATGGATGATTATCAAAATAGGTATGTAACTATGTATCTTTAATAAAATACAGTATTGTTGAGTCAATATCCTACGATAAAAGTTCACAACTGACTGTGGGGCTAGCTCAATCTGTGTAATTTGCCCCTAATTATGTACTCATTTATTTTGTATTTATCTCTCTTAGGCTCACAGGTGTTACCCCGTCCTTTCCAACACGTAGAGGCCATTTGAAATAGTAGATGTCATGGTGGCTCCTGCCAGAACCCGTTCCTGGAAATATCAATGTATGATATGCGCTTGAACAGGCCTTAGCCGAAGAGGAAACTATTGCATTTTACGAAGAATTAAGTTGGTTATAAGGTGTGTTAATTATTATTATATTGTTTGACCTGTGAAGCGCATTGAAAGGTTGAAGTCCACTTTTTGGTACGACGATTTTTGAAAAACTGAGAAATTTGGACTCCCGGACTGGCAGTTGAGGATTAAACCCCCGACCATAAAAAATATATCGACAAGCAAACTTTAACAAAAATCCGTTTTATTTCAGTGCAATCAAATAAAATGTTGAAAGCAATACTACTATTCAGTTGCCTGTGCAGTTCAATATACGTGATTTCTAGTGACTCCAAAAAACTAAGAGAGAAGAATAAGTACATACTACTATGGTCACACACACGCTACCCACCTTTTACTAGTTCGGAAAAAGGTCAGGAGAGTTTCATTAGACGACATTGTCCCATCAACAACTGTTACGTCACTACTAACAGGAGCCTTTTGAATGGCGACATTACGAACTTTGATGTCATAGCCTTCATGGGCTGGAACCTTAAACCTCACAATCTCCCGGAGAAACGTTCGCCACACCAAAGATACTTATTTGTCAACCATGAGAGCAGATACTATTCAGTATTGGATCCCGTCTTTGATGGCTTCTTCAACTGGACAGCAACTTTCAAACTTAACTCTGATATCCCTATACCTTACGTCCATATTCAAGATAAAAGAGGAAATGAAATTGGACCCAAGAAAAAAATGGATTGGTCGGCGGTGCTTAACGATACTGAAAACGTAATAGATTATCCATTGGGTAATAAAAGTAAAGCGGCTGCCATTTTTCTTTCCAACTGCGGATCAAAAAAAAGAAATAGTGCTTATCGTATGTTGAACAAAAACTTAAAAACATATAATCTATCCGTTGATGTTTATGGTAAATGTGGAACATTAAAATGTAAAAAAAACAATAAAACTTGTAAATGTGATAGATTACTGAAAGCTCGGTATTATTTTTATTTGGCTTTCGAGAATTCTTTTGACAAGGATTATGTTACCGAGAAGTTACTGAGACCTTTAATGTTCAACGTTGTGCCCGTTGTTTTCGGAGGTGCTAATTATAGCAGGTGAGTGGTTGTTACCATATAATATATCTCTTTCTCTTTTATAACTCTCATTCAAGTGTTAAAATAATCCTTGTAAAATGTAGGGATTTGGCTTGCGGGCCCGTACCTAACGGATTGAAAGCTAATACGCTCCCAATTTTATTTCGGTTTTACGAGTAAAAGTCGTGTATAAAACTATCGCAACAAATCCTAATTGTACCTTCATGTTAGTCAAGTGATTGAATGCAAAAACGTTGTGAAAAAACTATTAAATAAAAGTGCAAAACCCATACTAAAATTCTTATGAATACGAAAACTGATCTAAAAACAATAAAGAAACGTTTAAATAATAGTACATTATGATACAAGTACGGTAAGCTGGATATTACAGTCAAGGTGTTTATAGGCACGAGGCGAGGCCAAGTGCTTATAATAAACCGACGACTATAATAGACAGATTACCTTCCGAGTATCATACGACGTTTTTCAATACATTTGCGATTACCGTTAACTAAAACAAGATTGCAATTCAGTAAATAAGGAATTTATAAAAGCTAGGAACTAAAGCAGTTTGTAAAAATATAATATGCTCGGATTCTATGAAAAAGTTTAAATTTTGCATCTGTGGCATTGGGCTATTGAGCGGTTGTGATTGTTGTAAAGTTAAAAGCACTAGTGCCGTAAATACATCATAACGATACCGATTTTGAAGTCATAAGAACCGTTTTATTAGCAAAGGTATTGAAAAATTATTTTAATACGGTTTTATCGCGTTTATTACATTTTTTATACACCTAACGTTTCGAGCACTTTACAGTGTTTTGTTTAGAATTAAACATTTCGGGATATTTACCGTGATTATTGTGGATTCTTTGAGTTTTCGATATTTCAGTCCAGTTACATGGACCATGATCACGAAGGAACTGAAGAATTTGCGGGTGGGAGCAGGCAGCTGTCAAGGGCAGACATATCTGTCTACCCTTCTTTCTCGTTCGTTTCGTGCTTGTCTCTGAGATATTACTACGCACTTCACTCTCACTATGAACTCGATCACGACACACGACACTCACAGTATCAGTTAGGGTGTCAGGCACATTTTGTTTTTGATGTTTTTTGCACAAACCAAGGACTGGATTCCAAGTGCTTGACAATTTAAAGCCGTCTTCATGATTGAAATTGTCATATTTAGTAATTTCAATCGCCTCCCTCACAATCCTGGGAATGTTATGACGCTCCGCAAAAGGTGTCAACACTTCACTGCACCTCAGATGTATTTGTAATAACTCACCCTGCACTTTATTTAGACAATACCTGGTGTGTCGGATCATTTTTCTTAATAACCTAAAACTTGCATTGCGCAAAACACTCGCGGATCCTGGAATATCTTATTAAGACCCATTGTTAGTCAAATAGATTCACCGACTTATGAATAAGCAAAACATATAGAAAGTTTATTGCAACCTTTGGTGGGGCGTACGTCATCTTATGTCAAAGATTCGCGACATTTCATTGAAGTGCTAAGACAGACCACAATAATTGATGAAAATGAAGTGATGGTCGGTTTTGACGTAGAATCACTTTTTACGAATGTGCCGATTGTGGATTGCTTAGAAGTAATAAAGGTGAAGGTTGAAGAAAACAACATATCGTGTGAATATCTCAGGTTGCTTGAACATTGCCAACGTCAAGCTACTTTATCTTTAGAGGTAAATATTACCTACAGGTAGATGGGGTGCCGACGGGGAGTCCGATTGCACCAGTCGTAGCTAGTCTATGGATGGAGGATGGAGTGAGAAAGAGGGGAAACAGATATGTCTGCCCTTGACAGCTGCCTGCTCCCACCCGCAAATTCTTCAGTTCCTTCGAGATCATGGTCCATGTAACTGGACTGAAATATTGAAAACTCAAAGAAACCGCAATAATCAAGGTAAATATCCCGAAATGTTTAATTCTAATGTTGATAACAGTGAAAGTTTAAAAAGTGTTTTGTTTGTGGTCACAGGTAGACTAAGTTGACATTTGCCTCGTATTTTATAAGAACTGCAAAATCTACCGCCTAAAATATTTATTGATAACGTTTCGGATGTACGCAGTATTGGCTCACGGTTTCTGAGGGTCTTGCAATCTTCTGCTTAGCTTTAGATTTGATTAAATTGATGACTGGATCCCAAGCTGGTGGTAACTGTCACCATCCTCTCTATTGAAATTAGGATATTTTTTTTTTATTTCAATAGCCTTACAAAGCATTCTTAGAATGCATGTGTTTTTTTTTTGTTGCAAGGATTTGAGGATTATTAAAACGTATATAATGGTTGGGTTTATCTAGGGCATGTTCACAGACTGTAGACTTCGTTGAGCGCCTATTCTATTCTTTATGTCAGCAATATGTTATACGAGTACCAATGCTTCTCTTTGTTTGCCCAATGTATGATAAACCACACTCACAGTCAATTTTATAAATTCCAGCATCAAAAAACCATCAATTTGTTTGTCATTCTAATACAAAGATATTAAAATAATGTTACAAGTTCTACGGCGCACAGGTCAACAAGATATTCAATAGATATGTCCGTAATGTCCTGTCGGTCGACGTATTCCCCATCGTTGCGCAATAAATGCACACCCCACCATCGTCGTAGTTTCGCCGGCAGTATGCACTTGCAACTTGATAATTATTATATACTTATATTATTAACAACGGAAGTGTATGAGTTCCAGTTTTTCTTTTGTCAAATGCGTTTCTGCTATGCAGCAAGCGTGATAGGATTTTTTGTTAGTTTGTTTATTCCATAAGCTTTGCATGTTTGGAAAATAATGGATAACTCGTTAATGTTCTTTTTATTCGCGAAAGGAACAAAAGGAATTTCTTGTGTGATCACGGTATAAGCTGGAAGTTGGATTTCTATCAGTTCGTTGAGGAGTTATATTTCCAGGTTAAGTTAACCTACGTGTATTCTGTTGCAACTATAAGTGCATGGTGTTACTCGTGCGGGTCAGGTTTATAGTTGTTCCATGTGATCTTTTTAGTCGGTTTTTTTCGTCAAGTGTTTTACTGTCGAGTAATTTGGAGACAAACAGTCTGGTGTTTCTAAAGTACTTAACATTATTTAGGATGTAGTGAGTCATACGTTTGTTAAATAATTCCACGCGTAATGGTCGTCGCGGGCCTCTTATTCCAAGTCGTCGTATTTCTTCTATGTAGCCTGTAAGGTCTACGTGTAAGATGTCCTTAAAAGCGTTAAATCCCTATAGCACAAACATGTTTGAGTTATTTGTAGTAATTTCTGGCTTGTTCATACAGTGTGGTGTAGATACTCCTACTGTGGCGGTAATTTGTCCTTTTAATTCGTCTAAGTCCTTCTGCAATTTCTGGTTTTCTATATCTAAATTCTTAACTTTATCATTTAAGTCTTGAATCTTTTTGTCTTGTCCGCTCCGTGGCGCAGCGGTCAACACGCCAGCCTGTGACACGGGGGTCCTGGGTTCGATCCCCGGTCAGGTCATGATGGAAAACGATCTTTTTCAGAATGACCTGGGTCTTGGACGTTTATCTATATAATTATATGTTATAAAATATAGTATCGTTGAGTTAGTATCCTGCGACACAAGTTCACAACTTACTGTGGGGCTAGCTCAATTTGTGTGATATGTCCCTATATATTTATTTTATTTTTATTTTATTTTTATTTTGGTGCTTATGAAGTCTGTCCGTATGTCAGGTAAACTCGGTTTTTAGTTTTAATGCGACTGAGTTTATTTTGCTAGTCATTATGGTTTGATATCTAATAGGATTGACTTTTTATTTTGCTCTTATTTAGTTTCTAGTAGGCGAATTATACTTTCTAGTATTATTTTATTTAGGTCACTGTCATTTCTATTTAGGCTACTAGTCTGTTTGCGTTTTGCTTTGATGTCTGGAGATGTGAATGTATTTCCTATTATACTTTGGTTAAGTGTGATCGAAGTATTCGATTGACATATTTGTATCATCCAGTAAGAACTGGTTGTTTCCCTACGGGAGTGTCATAATTTTTATTGCGTTTTGTGACATTCTCGCATTTAGGGCAGCGTCAAGAGTGTATGAGAAAATATTTATTTTCCGTGAAATAGGATGTAGATATGTTTAAGCAACCATAATTTAAAATATCCTTGACAAATGTATCACTAGACAAATTATTAAAATGAAAACAAATAACAAAAAGTTTTGGCTTACTTAAAGAATTAAAATTTCATGCAGAAATAAAAGACAACTTAAAATATTGATGAATAGCACAAAAAGCGACATCCTTAAAAAATGCTACAAAAAGTATGAAAAACAAGTAAATCGGGTGTACGGGTAAACCCGACATAACTTGTATTAAAAATCGCGCGCGTCACCTAAATCGACATACTTTTAAAACAGTGCTTAAAACCCCTTTAGGACAATCACATCGTTTTTTGTACTCACATACCTTTTACATGATTTACATTTTTTAGTGTTCGGGAAAGATTCCCAACATATTTTTAGGTCCTTCGAATAGTGGACGTCGCGCGATTGTGTACATACCTCAACTGTGTGAGGTTCAGAATCAGTGGCAGTGATTTGTGGGCAATACAGCTCACAGTTCATGCCACGTCGAGGGTGACCGGGCAAACAAGTCAGTTCACACACTTACACTACAGCTCTGCCTGACCACCTCTGTCAGCCAAGGTAGACATTGACATCTGCGGGATCCACATTATCGTCGCAGCGTGTATACAAGTAAGATCTTTCCGATTTGATTTACATTCAAGACTTCGGTTTAAGATTCTGCGAGTAGGAAGACCTTTGACTACATTAACAAACGGTTAGAGGCATTGAATAACTTGTGGAGTGAGTTTCATGACAATCATACAAAGTTTTTAACCGCCCAAACAAAGACCTGAGTACTTTACACAAAACGTGTATGTAACAGTTAAACAACAGTACGAGTATTTACGAAATTCATCGATGGGCTTCAATTTAGGTACTCCAGTGATGGAAGAAAGGGCTACTTCATCTTAATCCGACGATTTAAAAGGTCAGCAATACACCAACTTTAGGGCGTTCTTACGGGTTGAGCGAGGCATAGATGTAAGTAAATTAATGGAGAAGTGGCAGCTAGAAGATAAGCTTCAGATGCTGCAAGACAGCTAGAAGGAGATTAAAAACCTTCACTTGCAGATTGACAACATATTAGTGGGGACTTATAAGGAGTATAAGAATCATTATACGGACCATAAAACCACATACGAAGACACAAAAGCAGCTCTTCACCAGAAGCTTAACTCGTCAACTCATGAGGAGCAAGCCACACCTAAGGTCGAGTTGGCGATTTTTTCAGGTAACTATACATCTTGGCCTACATTCATGGATCTTTTCGTCGGGGCCATTCATAACAACAAAGGATTGACTAAGGCGCAGAAGATGCGGATCCTCAAGAGCAAACTGAGAGGAGAAGCGAAGCGGTTGATTAAACATCTCAATGTTACCGATGACAACTATGTCACATGCTGGGACTCGCTGTGTCACAGGTACTACAATATACAAACATAATTTTACAAAAAATTCTACCTTCGTTGATCAACCTAAGATGACGAAACAAACAGCATACGAGTAAGAAAAGCTTTATGACGTCACCATAGAGACGGTACATGCCATACACAACTTAGATGTTGAGACAACCACATGGGATCCTGTTCTGGTATTTCACATCATTCAGAAACTCGATCCAGAAGGGCTACCAGCGAGCTAGAAAAACTTCAAGATAACTTCCGTCGTTTGACGAACTCATGGAGTTTCTCAACGTGACGTTCACTGCGTTGGAACCCCTAACTGAAAAAAAACCAGTTCAACGTTTCAACCCCAACTCCAAAAACAAACCAACTATAATCAACATTATAACAAAAAGCGTAATTACCAAAAAAACTTAAAATCAAAATTTTCCGTAACAACTCGAGTCGTGAGCGACAATCGGAAATGTCCAGTTTGCAAAAACAATCACATATTACTTTTCTGCCAACAATTTCGTAACATGGAAAATGCAAAAAAAAAATGGATACGATCAATGAACTGAACATAATTATGTCGCAATTGTATGTGCACGGCGATAATTACTAACTACTAACTGCCTCCGTGGTCCATTGGTTAAGGCGTTTGCTTTGTTGACCCGGGGGTCGTGGGTTCGATTCCCACGGGAAGCATACTTTGTTAAGTTGTTTCTAGTTTGGTTAGGACATTGCAGGCATCAATCACCTGATTGTCTGATAAGAAAGATGATTCCGTGCTTCGGAACCACGTCAGAGGCCGAGAGGCGGTTCCGAAGAACTCTGACATCAGGGTGTGCATGGACAACTGACCGTGTCACCTGCACGAAATGATAATTACGGCGATAATTTATGCAATTCGACGAAAAAATGCAAAACATGCAGTGACCCACATTTATTTGCACAACACTTTTAATGAATGCAATTCGTCATCACCTATGCGTTCACTGAACTCTAATCACGTCGTAAAACATGATGAGGGAGTGATGTTGGCTACCGCAATAATAAGGGTTAAATCTCAACAAATCATAGACACAAATTTGGCCGACCCTGACTTCAACATTTTTCGCGACGTTGATATACGTTTCGACGCGGGGATCTATGCCAACATTCTTCGAAAAAGAAGCATCAGAGGGCCGCTCGAACTACCTATCGCACAACAGACGAAGATCGGATGAATTTTATTTGGCGTCCAGGGAAATCAACCTGAATACAATTGCTTTGCTGTCCTCAACAACCTCGAAGAAATTTCACAATTCTGGGAAATGGAAGATATCGCGAATAACACCAACACAGTGATGTCATCAGAAGACGAATATTGTGAGCAATTTTTCGGAACAACTACAAAGAGATTACCGATGGAAAATATCAAGTGCGGATTCCCATGAGGAAGGACTTTGAGGCACAGTTAGGAGAGTTAAGGTCACAAGCTGTTGCACATTGTTTTCAGCTGGAACGAAGAATGTTCAAAGGCTCGTCTTTAGAAGAAAATTACAAAAACTTCATACAAAAATACATCCAACTTCATCATATGAAGCTGTGTATCAGGTCCGTAATGCCCAGCTGTTTTCTCCCACATTACGGCGTCATCAGATTGGAGTCACTTACAACGAAGCTTCGCGTTGTTTTTAATGCATCCGCAAAGACCAGCTCCGGTCACAGTTTAAATGAATTAATGCTGCGTGGACCAAATCTCCAACAAGATCTGCAGGCATTACTTCTCAGAAGGAGGAAATACAAGTACATCTTCACAGCCGACATTGAAAATTTTTTCAGATAAATATTTGTTGCTGTAGAGGATCAAGGTCTTTAGAAAATCATATGGAGAGATGACGAAACTAACAAAATACAGTCGTATCAGTTGTGTACAGAAACGTACGGTACAAAGTCCGCGCCATTATATCAATGAGAACTTGGTCAAGGACGACGGTCACAAATATTACACTACTGTCAAGAAACAGCTACGATGGTGCATCAAATGCAGACGTTACAGTTGCGACAACAGCCAGCTAATGGCCGATCTGCCGGTTGCACGGGTAATACCTTCACCAGGATTCAGCCACTGTTGTTTATTGTTGATTTCTCTGGGATGGTAGAAGTAAGGCCAACAAGAACAGAGGCATAAAAACAACAAAAGGATACATCGCCGCCTTTGTCTGCTTCTCTACAAAAGCTGTACATTTAGAACTTGTGTCGGACCCCACTGCGGACTCGTTCATTGCAGCCTTCAAACGCATGTGTGCTCGGCGAGGTCCCCCAAGCATATGTACAACGACAATGGCTCCAACTTTGTAGGTGCGGTGAGAAAATTGAACAAAAAGTAGAAGCAAGCTCTAAATTACTACGTTAGCACCGAGTTCATGGACCATTGAGCTAACACAGGAGTACAATGGCTTTTTAACGCTCCAAAATTTCCAAGTGCTGGGGGTCTGTGGAAGAGTGCCGTCTGCAGCATGAAACATCACCTCAAACGCGTAAGGAGAGCAGAACCTTACCTACGTCCTCGTAGGTAAGCTTCTGCTCTTGTGACGTTGTGAACTCCTGTTCACAACGCTCCTGACACAGATTGAAGCATGCCTCAACTCGCGTCCCCTGTTGCTACTAAATGATGACAGTGAAAACCTGGAGTATTTAACACCAGGCCATTTCTTAATTAACGGTCCGATCTTGTCACCACAGATTGGCACCGACATACAAGGTTTTAGTTCTAGGTGGCAGCTTACAGAGAAATTACACCAAGACTTTCAGAAAATGTGGTCTTCAGAGTATCTACATTCGCTACAAGGGCGCAACAAATGGCAAACAGTTAAGAATAACATCAAAATTAACGACATAGTGCTTATAAAAGAGGACAACGCCCCGCCGGCTAATTGGCTTTTGGGAAAAATTACAGTCCTCCATCCCGGCCAGGATGGACTCGTAAGGGTAGTTACACTTAAACAAAAAACGGGTGTACTAAGCGTCCCATTTTAAAACTCTGCCCTCTACCTATAACACAGGATGGATCGGCAGGACAACAGAGTCCAACCTCCTTGGCCAAAAATGACAACAAGCAAAGTTTGCAGTACAGCCGACGTACTCGGCAAAAGAAGTCAGTCTTATTGCTACAAGGACTTAATGCAGTACTTACTATGCTGCTGATGTTATTCGCTTTTTCATAACTCCGTCAACCCAGCAACTCTTCAACATAACGAGCCTACAATCTGCAAAGCTAGTCTATTTCGATAAGGTCGCTGATTTACAAATTGTACAGAACGAGTGGAAAATGGTTGTATATTACAACATGACAACCTATAGAGATAACTTAAACAACATCGAGTCATATATTAACCATCTAAGCAACTTTTGTAAATCCCAAACCCCCTACCTAGCTTTAATAACGCAGTTAGAACACGAAATTAGCCAACTAAAGTACAACGACGCCCTTTTATCATCGTCACAAGGACACCGGAAAAGAAGAGGACTAGTGAATGCGGTCGGATACGTGGCCAACTCGTTACTTCGGGTGCTCGATGCGAGATTAATTTGCTGAAAAATCCACCGAAGACATCAAACGCGTTCAAGAAAACGAAAAACATCTACAACATTTTTACAAGGAACAGACATCCATTGCCGAAGGAGAGTACAATTTATTAAAACGGAATGAACTTACGATGAACAAACAATTCAAACTCATTAATTATAATATTAAATAACTGTACGTCAAAGGAAATAAAATGCAAGTGGAAGCCGAAAAATCGGCCTTTATTACGTCCAGTGCCCTGGTAGCAAACGTCATCATATCTAATTTACATGTGATGACGCACGCCCTCATTATTGTTCTACTTAAACCTTGAAACCTTTTCTATGCAGAACGCCTAGATTACTTACCTCGATCTAGATAGCAATGTCTACAACATTAATGTGTCTATGCCTATATAATATATGGTATAAACCCATCTTCTCAACAATAAAGAGCATTCAGTTTACGAACCTCATCGACCGTGTTTCTTTAGTACACCCCCTCGTGCTACACCATATGGCGACCCTACTAGTCACTATTCTCAGACAGTGTTAAACCACCATGGCTTCAAAAACAGCACGCGTTCCAGTAACAGCACAAGTTATAGCATAGTAAAGTGGCGTTTTCCACTGCATACAAGAGGGGCGGCGCCACGTCTAACCAGCAGCACCAAAAAGAAGAAATTATAATTGCCCAAACTGGCAAGGGCAACAGTGGCAGTTCATCCCAGTCACAAGTATCAAGTATAATGTACCACATGTTAATTACGATACTTATCATTGTGGCATTCCTGTTCACCTATTTCATATGGAAGAAGGTCCACAAGTGCCTCACAAAGAAGATTGAGCGAAAAGCAGCAGCTGCCAGTGTACGCAGGCAAGTGTAGGACCCAGGTAGACTCCGATGTACCCGCCCAACAGCACATCAGCTACGTAAGTGTTAAGAACTTATAAATCTCCAGGAAAATATTAGGAAATTAGGCTCTAGGTAAGTAGGTTATCGTACGGAACCCCAAAAAAACAAAGATATATGACCTTTAAAAACTTGTATGTATCTTAATATTTCTTTTTCTATTTGGGAGGTTCTAAAATATCGATTTCCAAACTTGGCAAATATCAAGCGTTACTAAAAATGTACGTGTGTAGCCATGCTCATTAACACTGTTATCATCATCATGATCTAGTCTTTTTTAGTACATATCTGCTGTAGGAGCATGACGATCTCTGTACTTCCAGAGCCATGTTTTAGCCAGAGCACTCAGAGGATTAGGCCTCTTCACGCTGGCCAGACGGGTTGGGGAAGTATCTATGATGTTTGTAAGATTTGTTGAGCCTGTATTTCTTTAGTCGCCTTCTACGACGAAAAGACTTGGAATGGTCCTATTCTACTCTGCCGGTAACCACATGGCACACTACTATCATAAATCTGTTTTGCAGATTCCTGCCACCGGGATCTTATCTGGATGCAAGAGCCCTCTCATCCTCAGCACTAGCTAAAACCATGGCAGAACTGATACGCTCTCCTGAGAGCTACAAGCAATACTTCAAATGGCAGAGGCACTACACCTACCAGAATGCTAGAATTAAGAAAAATGTTTGCAAAATCTGCGCCAAAGTTAATGATCCCAGTTTGCTGGCCACTCATAAAGTCTATCACAAATTCAGGAATTGGTGGCATAGGTACTAGATCTTTGAATAATAAAGAGTTATAGTTGTGATTAAAATGATCTATGGATATTTGTTGTAATGAAAGAATCTTAAAGGTCTAGGAGATATTCAACTCTAAATTAAAAAAAAAAAATGACTTCCCTAGAAAAATATTAAAGCCTTTGTCGTTCGCGATAGTGTAAGGATTTTATATATGATACATTGAATAATATTGGGGCAATCCGAAGGAATGGTAGAAATTCATACATATAACATGAACCCTGATAAGAATCCTCTCCTTTCTTGATTATTTAAGCTAATTCTAGAAGCCATCCATACACGACAACCATGATAAATCAGAGATAAAATATGAGACCCACTATCCTCTTGAGATAAAAGATCTCAGTTGTTCGATCATGGGACAACTCAAGGGTAGAATTGGGCTAGACAGGGTCGCTCAGGATCAAGACCAAGATGTAAGTATTAAGTGATTATCCAGTGTAGTGTATCAATATTTCTAATCGTAATGTTTATTATATATTATTATTCTTGAACCTTATATTAAGAGAAACACTTTTGTTACACCAATGACTATAGAAACCACTCAAATATCGAAAACTTCAGAGAGAATATGGAAACAAGACTGATACAAACCCAGAAAAACAACCCAAGCCACTTTATCTACAGAGATATTAAACAGATCTGAGTCCGCGAATATCACACAGCGTACTAAGTACATGGAAAACATATTCACAAAAATCGTTTAACTCATTATCACTAGAGGAAGACAAAAATAAGAAAATGCTACTAAAGAATAGCTGCCACAGTTTACCTGACCCAACTACTTACTACACATGAGGTGCATGAAAAATTAAGCCAAGGATTAATTATAGCCTCAGGTGAGATAGATTACTTAAACATTGAAAATACTGAATTGAAAAAAAGTTGAATACATATGAAAATAAAATCATTTTGTAAAAATCTGTTGTGCTAGGATCTAGAGAATATAATAAATGCACACACAGCATACCAAGATTTTACTCACCTCAATATCTGAAAAAATACTCATATATAATAAATATGACACAGCGAAATGCTTGTAGGGATGATTTTCAGATATTAAAAACAAAGTCTGTAGACGGATTTGCAAAAATAATTTAATTCAAAAGCAATAATACGCCTACTATGAAGAAAATATCCAAATTAAAAGTGATTAACTTCAATAAGAGCGACGCTAGTTGTGATGTAAACTCAACAGATGGCGCTAGCAGTTAAACATCGGTTTGTAAGCATTGTTTATTCATATTGGCCGATCAAACCGGCTTCGAAATCCGAAATAAATTACAAAATGTTATACAACAATTTACAACACAATTTTTTAGTTACGTGTTTTCTAAACCCAAGTGCAGGAATAGATGAAGTACTGAATTGTAGCGAACATTTATGTAAAAAATTTACCAAATCTGATTTTAAACTTGTTTTAAGAGGGGTAAATGATAGAAATCTGAAAAAACTGCAATCATTATTTTAATGTGTGATGCAAAAAAACATACATACGAATGTTTTAATAAGTGATATTTCAAGACATAAAATGAATGTAGAAAACTTTAATATTTTCCTAAAATTAATTTGTAGTTATTTTAATCATACTAGATATATTATTTAATAAGTATGACACCGGTCCTGTAAGCAAATTGAATGTTAGTATTGACGTGAAACGCTTGTACATTGTGACAATGATATCAATATGTGCCATTTGACTACAATTATAACACAGGCAGGAGCTGGCAGGAGACACCATGGCGTCTAATCTGTCACAGATTTAAAAAAAATTCTAATACACGCACTAATACAGATAGACAAAGTGTTTGTATTGGTACCCAAACTGACGATCTCGTAGAAAATGTTATTTTTTTGTGGCAAACAATAAATATTTTTTCTACTCCTGTACTGTAATCTGTCATTTATGTGGTCAAAAATAGAAACATAAGAACATCCATAGTAAGTCTATACTCTATTCTTTATAACAGTACGGCACAGCCGTACTATAATGTAGATATAACGATACGGCTAGCAGCCACAGACTATGAAACCTAGATTTCGTGATTGCAAAAGAATTTTTTTTTTAACTAAATGCATTGCTGCCAACTTAAGAAAATCTTATTTCATAGTTGTTTTATGAGTCTAGCGAACATTAATTTAAAAAGAAAAGGTAACCATAGACACAAAATTTTGTCATGTTAACATTACCCGCGAGTTAGTTGTCAATCTCAAAATTTATGTTTTACTTATTTTTAATTTTTTTTAAAGTCGTAGAAAAAATATTGTATGCTACGGTATATAATTAGGTCTTAAAAGGCTCGTGGCGCCTTTATTAGCGATATTCGCACGCTTCGCTCGCTCATATCGCTACCCGCGCCACTCACCTTATAAGACCCCTATTATAAAACCGTTGCATAAAATACTATTTCATCACATTCTTTGTGGCATTAGCAATAGAAAAGACCAATTAGAGATATATTTGGACAGCTTGGACAGTAGATTTTGTAATTTATGTATAAGTGAGAATTTTCTGACATCGGCATCTGTTTCTAATTGTATAGTAATTGTTTACAATGCTAGAGTAAATAAAACACGGGGGGAAGTCTTATTATATCATATAAAGACAGAAAAACAGAAGTATAAACTTTTGCTAAAAAGCTATATAAAATTGATAGTTTTGAAATTTAATGTGTTAAAGATATTAACATGAGTGTGAACATTTACTGTTGTTATCGAACTTCTACAAAAAAACATGTAAATTTTATGGTTACACTCGAAAAACGATTGGAACACTTAAAAAAAAATAGTAAAATCATAAAATGTTGCTTCAGATTTTTGGCGAATAATAAATAAACATAGAAACAAATCAGAGCAAGAGAGACAAAATTTTATTTAAAAATAAATGATATGATAATAAATGACCTGATGAAATTATAGACATATTTTCTAAACAATTTAGTTTAGGTGATAGAAGCTCAGTAGACATGAATGAGGCAAGTGCTTTCCTCCATTTCTCTGTAAACATCGTAGAAAAGGAATTGATTCTAGATTCATCTACGACAGAAGAAATCACGAAAATAGTTAAAGCAATGGATCACAAAAAATATACTGGCTATTATGATGTAGTATCGATCTTAGCTATTAAAGATAATATCGATATACACAAGAAAGGTTCAAAGCTGGATCCAAGAATGTTTAGAGCAATTTCACTATTACTGGTTCTTACAAAAATTTTGGAAAAAGTTTTGATATCAAGGTTCGATTGACATCTAATGACAAATAAGAATTCTGCATCAGAGGCAATTCGGATATCAAAGAGGCGTGGGAACCATAAACGCAATAGATAGTATACTCTTGTTGATAATAGCGTCAGTGCTCTGAATAGTAAAAGAGAAGAAGCTGGGATTTTTCTAGATCTTACTTCCGCCTTTGGTAGTTAGTCATGATTTACTATTGGTGAAGCTGCAGCAGCACAGCTTTATCTCCCTAATTGTCCTAGCCTATAATACTAAGGACACTGGGAATAAAACAATTGGACTATTTCCATAGGTATAATGCGGGTATTATACCTATGGGAATAGTCATAGTATACAGAAATTCCATAATTATGGTTTTCGAGGTAAAGCCTTAGAAATGTTCAAATCTTGTCTTCAAAACTGGATGAACATATGTGTAAACTGGTATATAAATCTAGATTAGTGAATTTAAAAACAGGAGTACTGCAATGGAGTATCTAAGGACCTGTATGATTTAACAGCAAAAATATTTATGAAATAACACTCGAAGGGAGGTTTTCCGAACAAAAATATTGCCACGGCTGTTGGTGGTAAAACATCGCTCCCATTATCAAGCAATTAGATTTTCTTACTCTCTCGACTTAAAAATTTACTTTATAGCACAAAGTTCATTAAAAATTAAAATGTATCTATTGGAAAATTGTTTTTATTTATTGGAGGATTATCTAGCCCAAATTTTGTGAATTTTTTTTTATTATTAATTATAATTTTATGTGAAACAACTTAGATTTTATAATAATGTATGTATTCTAACGTTTCCACACAATGTTGTATCTTTTTTAAATACATATTGATATGTACATAGATTTAAATAATGATTGTTGTAGGCTGTATCATTTTACTTTTAAATTTTAATTTTATATAGTTTGGTAATTGAAGTGTGATTAGATTTTTTATGTCCTTAATAAAGCATATTATTATTATTTTTCTCTTTATTTATTTTCACAAACTCAAGTATTATAATTTATAAAATTGATATAAAAAGTAAAAAATAATTTAAATAAAATGATTTTAATACCCCATTTATTTACCCCATTAAATTTTATGTCCTCATCAGCAATACTCAATGACTGTGACATACCAAGATATTTGTAAGTTTCTGCCTCCGAGAGAGATTTAAGAGACATTGTCTCAGAAAGTTGTGAATTTGTTGAATTTACAACTTTTCCCCGTTGGACATGCATGACTGCACATTTATCAACACCAAACTTCATCCTGATAGAGCTACTGAAATTTTCTGTGATTTTCAGTAGTTCAACCAGGTCAGAACGTTTTGGTGCAAATAATTTCAAATCATCCATGTACAACAGGTGAGATACAGTCTCTCCATCACTTCGGAGGCGGTTACCCAGCACTGAATCCCTCAGAAATGTGCTGAGATGATTTAGAGCTAGGCAAAACCACAAGGGACTCAAACTGTCACGTTGGAAAATACCTCGCTCGATCCTTATCAAGTCCACCGGATCCGAGGAGCCATCCCCTCCACCTGGCTGACGAAGGACTGTGGTCCACTGTCGCATACAAGTGCCAAGAAAGGATTTCAAAGTTGTGTTAACTTTATATAACTCTAAGATCCTTTCCAGCCATGAATGAGGCACTGAATCATAGGCCTTCTTATAATCAATCCAAGCAGTTGAGAGGGCTGTCTTGTTCCATTGGACTTGCTTGCAAATGGTCATGTCCATGAGAAGGAGCTCTTTGGTACCACGGGACCCGACCCTACACCCAATTTTAGAAGGAGCCATAATTTTGTTTGCAACTATGTGCATGTTAATTTTCGCTCTCAAAATGGATGTAGATAGATGTATGTATGGAGCTTTTAAAATGTTGGCAAGCACGTAATTGGTCTAAAGTTTTTAGGATCCGTGGTAGGTACTGCCAGATTTATAGAACAGGAAGGTGACTCCAGTCGTAAGAAAAGATGGTAAGGAACCAAGCTCGAGGGCTTGTTGAAACTGTGTGGCTAAACGCTCATGTGAGCTCCGAATCCATTATTATTATATTAATAAGAACTTTTACAATTGTGTATATTTTTTAACCTTGATTCTGGATTGACGTAAGTGTTTGAAAAAGTCTTTAGCAATGTTTGTTTACTGTGATGTTTAATATAGGTTTTATGCCGACGGAGGCCGTGTTGCTCGAAGGTTTTATGTCATTGGTAAAACATTGCATGCATCACAAGTTGCGTACGGAGGCCGTGTTGCTCGAAGATCACAAGCATTGGTAAAACTTAGAAAAATAATTATTCAGCGGTAATAACCTTTTGATGGCCTCCGTGGCGAAGTGATTAACACGCCATCCTGCGACATGCTGGGGGCACCGGTTTCGATTCTCAGTACGGGCAAATCCTTGTAGATTATTAACAAAAAGTCTGATTCTACAGATATCCAAGTTTGGTGTCAGGCAGCCGTGAATTAAAAACTTCCGCCAAATCTTATCTTCAGCATTAATGCTGTCATATTAGCGAACCCCGGGCTTCGGCGATGAAAAGGTAAGCATGCAACCGGCAATACGCTCAGATGAGAAGCAGTAGCAAGGATACCTCTCCTACCCAACCATTATCATCATTAGTTCTTTTTTAGTCTCCACTGCGAGGGCACGACCCTCTCTGCACTACCAAAGCCATTATCCGCGCTGGCCAGACGGGTGGGTCAGAGAGGTCTCTTTGATGTTTTAATTTATTAAGCGTTGTGTTTCCTCAGTCGCCTTGTAAGACATCCGCGGGAAATTTGGTCCTATTCTACTCTGCCGGTAACCACATGGCACTGCCGGTAACCACGACCCAACCTACCCAACAAAAATGTGTAATTAAGCTGAGCGGTGGGATAAGGAAAGTATAAAATAGCCCGAAGTCATTTCACGAAAGATAACTGTATTGCCAGTGATTTTACTATAATATTGGGAGGTGTTAGGGAGGGACAAGGCGGGTGGGGGTGCTTCCAATGCTCATTTCTCAGTTTCGACTTCAGTATTGATATTCTGCATATTACACCCACAAGCTGTCAGAGCCATAGAGATAACAACATGATGAACCTTTGATGAAAAATAAATAGACAATAGGTACATCATCAGCCTAGAATTCAAAAATTCTAGGCTGATGATGTACCTACCTATGTACCCTTACGCCACGCTACCTACCTATGTAAAATGCAGATAACCTACGGAGGTTATCTTCAGGTTCGATAGTCCCGTTGGCTATCGAACCTGAAGTCTGTGATACGGATCACAGACTTCAGGTTCGATAGCCAACGGTGCATACTTGTGCTTCTCTTAAACAGGTTTAAGTCAAAAAAATGAATCTTGCGATCATTCACGAGAGATATAAATATCTTCTCCTTTTTAAAAACAAATTAAGAAGAAACCAATCATTTTTATGAATTTCAATGACAGTTAAGAGCAAAAATAGGTGCTGGCTTCTAAAATAGCGCGTGGCCCTATTTAAATTCTAAATTTGTAGCACAACCCGCCATATATTTGGTTGTATACGAGTACATCGACCACCTCTAGCTACCGGTTAAAGGAAGAATTGCATACACAATACACACAACACCATATGAATAAAAATGTAAAAAGTACTACCCATCGATGAAACATATGAAAAAATAGTACTTTATGTAAGTGTTAAGTAATAAGCATAAATATTCTGATATCTATGGTAATAAGGGTCCTAAAAATACTGTCACGAGAGTGGGTTGGGGATAGGAAAGGAAAGGCCGACCTTATGAAAAGTGCCTTTATTTATGTGTCAAACGTGTACTAACGGTACTCACACACGCGGAACTGTCACTTTTCTCTCACATATCTTCTGTCCTGTACTTTCACTTCCATTTAATCTAGAATAGCCTAAAAAATTCTTCTGCCTTTCTCCCATAGGGTAGGCAGAGACTATGGATCTCCACTTGCTACGATCCTTACAAACCTCTTTCGCTTCATCCACATTCATTACTCTTTTCATGCATGCTCACAGGTTTCGGGTACTCCTTACTTCTCCTTTTTTTTTTTAATGTTTTGATTTTCATTGTTTGATGTTTTGGTCGGTAAACTGTGAGGTGCGAGTGTGAACAGTGTGAACTTAAAGTTGTCATTCGCAACTACGGAACCCTACACTGCGCGTGGCCAGACACGCACTTGGCCGGTTTTTTTATTTGTGGAATCAATTTCTCTTTCGATTCTGAACAAATTATTTTCTTGTTATGCGCTTTTTCACTAACACGTTTAAGAGACTTCTAATACAATTCTACACAGACAATACTTGTCATGACGGGAGAGCCTGCCCTAGTACATTTGCAGTGTAGTTCATGGAGACTTCGCCTGTCAACGTCGTTACTGCATGAACATCAATGTTGTTCGACAATGGCAGCACCTAACCTGAGACGATAGCGATTGGGAAGCTGCCATTGTCGAAGACTTTTGGGATTGACGGAAAGAAGAACGTGTAGCCAAAGACCAGATTTGTGTTGTGAAACTGCTTGTGAGGTCAAAATTTTGGGCGAGGATATCGCGAGCTCTTATACCAGAGAATCATCCCAAAGCATTCAAGAGACGATGCTTATGGGTTATAACTACGAGTAGGACAGAGAGCCTTCTAGATTAAAATTGCAGCCTTTGCACAGCGTTTCTCGGTAGAAGTTCGTTTCAATATTCTTTACATAAATTGGATACACTGTGCACAGATGATAGGAGAACCGAACGACCTACACTAGTAATTTTCCTGATTCAATGCCACCAAATTTAATCGTTAAAGAGGCGTGAATGCGACAGTGAGGTTTGAATTTAGATTTTTTCAAATGCATTTTTGCAGCGGCGTTTATGTTTTCCAAAAGATGAGCTAACCATGCTCTTAACATTAAGTTTTGGGACGTATTTAGGTAGTATTCATCTTGAAGCTCTATCTCCTCTCTCTGCAATTCTAAAGAAAGCGTTAGATAATAACTCGGATACCGGTAAAGTCCTTGGCCAGCAATGAAAACTAAGGAGTCTGATGGCCTAGTAGGCGTAAGCATTATTAGCGCTACCGCATGTAAAACAACTCCAGGCGCAGTCGCCGCTTGGATGATTGACCGCAAGTGGCATAAAAATATCTCTAGCTTCTCCGTGCTTTGGAAGGCACGTTAAGCCGTTAGTCCCGGCTGCTATCATTGATGGCAGTCGTCAAGCTATGTCAGATGCCTTAAAGGAATGGGATGCGGGCGTTCTTTTCAACCTACCCTTGGGGCAGAGTTTGCTTCTCATTTCAGGATGCTACTTTCATTGCTGACTCTGAGACTGTTGCTGAAGTGTTGCTGCAGGGCATGGAACTTTTCGTTCCAAGTTCTGTTGTTCCTGTTGGTGGAAAGTCTCAGCTCTGGTTTGATCACTCTTGCAAAGAAGTATATCGCCAAAGCAAACAAGATTTCAGACCTGGTCTCATGCGGTGGCAGTATAGGATCCAAAATTGAATATCCTTAAAAAGGAGTACAACTTTGCCTCTAGATCCCTAAAAAGGGCTGTGGCTGCGGCAAAGGCGAAACACATTGAAAGAATTGGTGAGAGATTGGCTATACTTCCCTCGGGAACACTGTCATTCTGGTCTCTTGCCAAAGCCGTACAGGGTAATTTTGTTCAGCCATCCTTCCTACCTTTGCGTATGTCTAATGACACTTTGGTCCATGATGAAAAGGAGAAAGCTGATCTGCTAAGCATCCTTTTTGCATCGAATTCTACTTTGGATGACGAGGAGAAGATATCACTGAATATTCCACGATGTGCGAGTACTATGCCGGATATTCGGTTTACGCAAAAAATTGTCCGCAAAGCACTCTTTTCCCTCGATGTTCAGAAGTCCAATGGGCCTGATGGGGTTCCTGCCATTGTGTTTAAAAAATGTGCTCCTGAGTTGGCTCCGGTCTTAGCGCGTCTTTATCGACTCTCTTAAGGGTACGCTAGTCAGGTGTTTTGCCATACAAATTCTGTAGGGTGTTGACTCAGTTGTTCGGTATCGTCTGTTTAAAGTTTTTAATTTTATCGATTTATCTTGTCGTTATCTGTGCTTGTATGGAATCATAATTGTAAAGTACTTTAAAAGTTGAGTCTCAAAACATTCCGTTTCAACACGTAATTTTAACGCAACTTTGGGGACAATTAAATACCGGAAGGAGTTCAAGGAGTGTAAAATCTCTAAAACAAAATTCATACAAGAATAGTTTGGTTATTAAAAATTGAAATAACTTTACTTTTGATTAAAACATTCAGCTGTTTTATCACAAGAACACTTCTCCCAAACGCATACTCGCGAATTTTTAGACGACGAAGATTTAGATTTTCAACAATATTTGTGTTTGCACACACTAGACTGTAGTTCCGATGTGCTTATACATCGGTGTAAATAGATCCGCACTGTTTATAACCGAGTCTATCCCTTTCTCAGCGAAATAGCACGTAAATTAGCCACTTGCGCCGACGAGTTCGAGTTCCGGTCTAGCGTATCTTTAAGGTCATATCCCACTTACACGACTCTGCTCCAACACCGCTCCCACACAACACGGCTCTAAACTAATACGAGCACCTATCCAACTCGATATCATTGGGAAATTTGCTATTATTACCCTGGCCTAGGGTTTTGTTCATTTTTAAGTCGTTACAAATTTCAAAAACACGTTTCACCCGGACTTCTTTACCTTCATAAAGCACAGTTTATCGTCCCTGTTCAGTAAAATTACACATATAAATATTTTAGGAACTTGCATTATGAAGCGCTTTTCATAAAATTTATTTTTCAACTATGTTTTTCGTGATTTTGTAATCTTTTGTAATTAGCATGTATATTGCATTAAGTATTAAAGGGGCAAATTTTTGTCACAAGGCAGACTTCAGCCACTTTAGAGATGCAGCTTGAATCGTCACCCTGCTGGGAAGAGATTTGTCACTGATAGGTGCGTCTAGATTAAAATTTGCGTTTGTAGTGGGTCTTGAAGAATTTCAGTCTCTATAATATTAACCCGTAGCACCTGTAATGTTCTCTTTAACCTTTCAATTGTCAGTTTTCTTGGCACAACACAAGCAATCAAATCTGAATAATATAATGATAAAAATGTTTGATGAACAAGATGTTTTGTTGAAACACCGTTAGATTCTAAAGGTTTTTAAGTATCGTCAGAGTTTTTGATATGGATTTTAGGTGGTCGAAGCTCAGGCGATCGATGTTAAGTCTGATGGATGACATTGCACTTTCAGCAAATCAAGTCTTTTTTCTTCAAAAAAGTAACTGTATTGATGAGATTAAGACAAGGGACAAATTTTCTTATATCTAAAAGGTATTAATGTTAAATAGACTTAATGTAAGAAACCCCTTATAAAATGCAACAAGTCCTTTTATCCATGCTACTCAGGAATTTTAAGCTACATTCGTTCTATTTGATTTACCCAGATTTTTTTTTTCTAAACAAGTACATCGTTACGAACTTGTGATGTTCTGGTCTGCATACTTAAGCACATATGTAGTAAGCATGTATGAAGCTCAGGAAAATTTTCTGATACAATATCACTCAGGTTTTTCTCGGAGGCAGAAACATACAAATATTTTGGTATGTCACAGGCTTTGAGTATTGCGGATGGGGACATAAAACAGGTAGTAAAAGAGCGTTTCTTCTGTCCACTGAAAAAGGTTCTTTAAAGTATTTTTTTTTTTTTTTTTTTTTTAATGTGATGATACTTTATTTAATCAAAATATGACACATTTTCATAATACATTTTTACAAATATTTAGTCAAAAATTCCACCCCGAATCGTACCCGGCTCAAAGGTTCCCATTACTGCAGCGGCATTTTCCCTTTGAATAGCTATGGAAAGCCTTTGAACCAGATACCATCCGGAGCGGTGATCAAAACCTCTTTCCCTTAAACGACGTCCCACCTCACTAACAAATTTTTTGGCCTCTGGGCACCAAGGCCCTGCAGTTTCGACGGCGAAAGGAACGAATTCATACTGCAAAGATAAATCACAATATTTGTTGCGTTTCTGTCCAGCCGCTATCTTTGCCGCCGCTCCGGGAGATCTAATTGTATCAGTGAGGTAGGACGCCGCATAGGTACTCACACATGTTGCATCCCACAAAAGGCTACGTCCTCGCTGCCAGGGTATCAAAGTCATTCCATCCGGACGCTTTCCGTCTGTCCGTGAGAGACCTGGTGGCTCCAACTGACATGGGATATTGGCCGAAATCAACGCCTTGCGCTTCTTTAAAGTCTTTTGTCAGAAGGCAATAAGACGCGTTTCTTTAACGCTTGGGTGATGCCCCTTATCACATACTCCTTTGGCATACTAAGATGGACTCGGACTGAGTTGGACGCTCTGGATAGGAAAGTTTGTCGACATCTCACAACGCAGCGCATGCTTCACCCACGCTCATCAGTTTCGAGACTGTACATCCCACGTAAGTGTGGAGGTCGTGGCTTTTTGAACGTTAAGACACTCTATAACCGTAAGGTGTGCAGTCTTAGGGATTACTTCCTGTATAGCGTGTGTGGGATGCATCGCGGCGTTGTAGACAGTTGACAGAAACTTAACGAAGCTCTCCTTAGCAAACGAGAACTGGCGTAGACCAACGGTGTTGAGCACCGAAGATCGTAAGGACATACGGAAGAGCAAAGAGTGCGATGGCGGTTCAATCGGGCCACAACTGGGCCCGATGTGGATCTGCTTCCATCGGTTAGCTGGCTACGATTCAGTGACCTCTTTGGGGTAACTGAGGGCTTTGTCTGTGCTATTGCTGGCTAAGTCATGATGACGAACAACTATCGGAAGTATAGCCTCAGGAAAGGCACGGTTGACATCTGTCGGGCATGCCACCGTTCTGGTGAATCACTCAGGCATATTGCTTCCGGTTGTTCTCATCTGACTAACGGAGAGTATTTGCATAGACATAACTTTGCAGCTAGGATTATCCACCAGCAACTTGCTCTTCGATATGGTCTTGTGGAAACTGAGGAGCCGAACTACAAGTACACCGCAAGACCGCTCTATTGGGATCGATCTATTATCACGGACTGGACTTTTGTCGCCAATAAGCTTGATGTTGTGTTGACAGATCGATTGACGCGCCAGGCAGTGCATAAAGAGAATCTCGTGAAGGCCGAGTAGAAAAAACTTATTTGTAAGTACCTAGACTTGGCCCACGAGGTGACTGCTATGTGGGATGTGGATTTGACGATCATTGTTCCAATAGTTGTATCTGTGAACGGTCTTATAGCGAAGGATCTCGACCAACACCTCAAGAGACTCTCGCTGGATTGCTGGATCAAGGGTCAGATTCAGAAGGCGGTACTTCGACTCTCTCTGCAGCCTTGACTGTCGGTAGTTTGAGCCCTGCCCCGCTGCTGTTGGCGAACTAGATTTAGGTTTTAATAAAGTTTTTATGTTTTGTATTATATTTTACTTTTTATATCAATTTTATAAAAACCTAATACTTGAGTTTGTGAAAATAAATAAAGAGAAAAATAATTATAGTATGCTTTATTGCAGACATAAGAAATCCATATCACACTTTGAATACCAAAATATATAAAATTAAAAAGTAAAATAATATAGCAATAAATATTATTTAAATCTATGTTTATATCCATTTACTTTCTTTTGAAGAGTTTGACGAGCTCTGTGGCGCAGCGGTCATCACGCCTGCCTGCGATACGGATGGTCCCGGGTTCGATCCCCGGTCAGATCAAGATGGAAAACGATCTTTTTCAGATTGACCTTGGATGGGTCTTGGATGTTTATCTATATATGTATTTGTTATAAAATATAGTATCGTTGAGTTAGTACCCATAACACAAGTCTTTCATAAAAACTTACTTTGGGGCTAGCTCAATCTGTGTGATTTGTCCGTATATATTATATATTTATATTTATTTATTTATTTAAAAAAATACAACATTGTGTAGAAACATTAAAATACATACATTATTACAAAATCTAAGTCGTTTTACATGAAATTATAAAAAATAATTAAAAACAAAATAATTCTCAAAATTGGGCTTTTTTCAAATAGATATATTTTAAATTTTTTGCTGAACTTTCTGCTGTGAAGTACATTTTTAAGTCCAATGGCAGAATATAAGAAAATCTAATTGCCTGATAATGGGAGCAATGTTTTTTCCACCAACAGCCGTGGCAATATTTTTGTTGGGAAGGTTTTTTGAACATTTCTAAAGTTTTACCTCGAAAACCATAATGGTGCAATTTCACCAATAGTAAATCATGACTTATATCAAAGGCGGAAGTAAGATCAAGAAAAATCCCAGCTACTTATATTTTACTATTCAGAGCACTGACGATATCATAAACAAGAGTATATCTATTTCGTTTCTGGTCCCCACGATGTCGAACCAACCTTCATATCAAAACTTTTTCCAAAATTTTTGCAAGAACAGGTGATAGTTAAATTGCTCTACATAAACATTCTTGAATCCAGCTTTGAACATTTCTTGTGGATATCGATATTGTCTTTAATAGCAAAGATTGATACTACATCATTATAATAAAAAAAAAAAAATAGCCAGGAATTTTTTTGTTATCCATTGCTTCAACTATTTTCGTAATTTTTACTGGCCTAGTTGAATCTAGTATTAATTCTTTTTCTACGAATTCTACAGAGTATTGCAGAAAAACACTTACCTTATTCATGTCTACTGAGCTTTTATCACCTTACATTTAATTGTTTAGAAAATATGTCTACAATTTCATCAGGGTAATTTATTATCTTACCATTAATAAAGGAAATCTTGTCTATCGTTGTCTGGTTTGTTCCTATTTTTATTTATTATTCGCCAAAAATCTGAAGCAACGTTTTTTGATTTTACTATTTTTTTTGTTATAGAAGTGTTCCAAAAGTTTCTCGAGTTTAACCATAAAATTGTCATATTTTTTTGTAGGAGTTTGAAAACAACAGTAAATGCAAATCAAGTTACTATCTCTAACACAGCAAATTTCAAATATAGCTTTTTAGCAATAGGTAATACTCCTGTTTTTCTATCATTATATGATATAATAAGACTTTCCCCCGGTTTTTATTTACTCTGGCATTGTAAACTATTACCATATAATTAGTCATGGATCTAAGAATAATCAGGATATGCCCTTGAAAAATGTAACAATGACGCACATAAAAATCCCTACACTCGTGTCGCGACACTAGCGCACGCACACATCGGCACAAAAATCCCTACACTTTTCCCTGGTCGAAATGTCAAATTTCCCAAATGTCAAATGAGTACTTACTGCGAAGTTACGTCCTATGAATAGGTATATTCATATATCCTCCTGCTGAGTGGTAAAAGAGTGTAAAAACCACAGCAAAAGACACAACAAGACGGATGGTATCACATATCATCAGTAAGTACTGAGTATTTCTTGTTATTTTCAAGAATAAACACACAATAAGGCAGATGGTATCACTTATCCCAGTAAGTTGTTTTTCTTGAATGTTCTTGTTATTTTTAAGAAAAAAAAAACACATAAATAGGAAGATGGTATCACTTATTACCAGTAAATACGTAAGCATTTCTTGTTATTTTCAAGAATATGTAGGTATTTCACTCAACAAGAATATGTAAGAATTTAACTCAAACTCGATCTTTGTTTATTTACACTGAAACAACACCACAGTACTGTTATGTATAAAGTCGGATAGTGATATTATTTATTATACGTAATTATTTAAGTCTTTTCAAAGTATTATTTTCAAAGTAAACTAGCTAAAATGATTTTGTTATTTTTGCACCAAAATAAATTTACGCGCCATGTTGGACTGTAAGTGTTGCCATACTAAGATTTCAAGATTCCCATTTATCTTTTTTTTATGACTCACTTTTCTAAGGTTCCCCATTGGTGATGTGGATTTTAAAAAAATAGGTTCATTTAATCAGGTAAAATAGAAATGATGCATCATGGCTGCCATCAAAATTTTCACATGTTTGTTCAAAACATTTCGATAAAAGTGATTTTTATATAACAAAAAGAGCTTATCATCATTTGATAAAGTTAGCGTGTTCAAAAAAGGTAAGGCCTGATTAAATTTTTATCCGACTTCAAAAAAAGAAGTTGTGTGTTCCTTTGCATGTTTCATAAGTCATAACTTAACTATTTATGAACAAGTTTGGAAAATCAATGTATGAATGAAGCGAGCTGATGATGTTGGTCATTTTTAGGGTTCCGTAGTAAACTAGAAACCCTTATAGTTTGGCCATGTCTTTCTGTCTGTCCGGCTGTCTATCCGCGGTTTTACTCAGAGACTATAAGGACTAGAAAGCTGTAATTTGGTATGGGTATGTATATTAATAATGCCAAAAAAGTGGTTGAAAAAATATTGAAAAACAATTATTATTCTATACAAACCCATAGTGTTGGAAATTATTAAATAGGTCTTTAAAAATATTGTAAGGTTGAGAACACCATTTTTCGATTTAAGGATCCATTTCTGAAATATACTACGTGTGGCCCGACACGCACTTGGCCGGTTTTTTATGTGCAAGATTTATAATACTGGAAATTTCTTATGTTTTCGCGATTGTTACACATTTAAATAAAATTATTTTAATACGGTTTTTGGGTATTTTGGAAACCATTACGGCCACTTTTTTTTTTAAATTTCGATTTGGGTTTTGTTTTCGAGGTATTTTGAGGTGTAGGTAACAAAAATGAGGGAACTTTCGATATTCAAGATGGCCGCCACCATTTTTCAAGTAAATTCGACGTTTTCGTTGCTTTTCGGGTATTACTATTGACTTGTCATAAAAAATAGACATGCATGTTGATTTGTAGGTTTGGGGAGTAGATTCCAAAAATTTTGAAATCTGACTTTTATGATTATCTTCTTTACACAAGTTATCTTAATAAAAAATACCAATGAAGCGGAATTTTTTTTTAAATATATTTATACTAGCCTATATCCAACAAACTAGTCCAGTGAACAAAATCACGTGGATTCTAAAATTGAGGCCGTTTTTTGGAATCTCCTCCTCGAAAAACCCATAAAACAGTATCCATGTCGATTTTGCATAAAAAATCGCGTCCGCCATTTCGGATTTCAAAACTGACGTCATTATCGAAATCTTCGTCCCAAAACAACTATACAGCAACACTCATATCAATAATTCATAGATAGTCTCACCTGCCTCATCTTGGATTCCAAAACCAACTTCATTTTCAAAATCTACGCCCCGAAAATCTTATACAACGACACCCAAGTTGATTTCATATGAAAAGTTGCGGCCGCCATCTTGGATTCCAAAACTGACGTCATTATCGTAATGTACACCCCTATAAACCTATACAACGAAACCTATGTCATTTTCGAAACTATACCCCGAAAAACCTACACAACGACTATTTAGTATAGAATGCTGTAAATAATAAATATAAAATGCTTCTGTAATACTAATAATACTTTTAGTTAAAAAAAAAAAGTTTTACTCAGAAGAAGTAAGAACTACAAAGCGTCAGTACCACTTACAATTTATTCACCCCATTTATTGGGTAATTTTTGCCATCATGGTCACCCCATGCACACACATGTGACGTAAAGTAAGCGTCACGTCTAATGCCGGGTCCATATTATTCCTAGGTCCATGTAATTAGTAAGGCATAATAGGTCGACAGATGCCGATGTCAGAAAATGCTCACTCTTACATTAATAATAAAATCTACTGTCCAAGCTGTCCAAATATATCTCTAATTGGTCTTTTCTATTGCTAATGCTACAATGTAAAAAATTAATTGTGACTATATTATTTTTTGCCACAATAAAAAAAATAACATTTTCTACGAGATCGTCAGTTTGGGTACCAATACAAACACTTTGTTTATCTGCATTAGTGCCGATATTAGACATATTTTTAATCTCTGACAAATAAGACGCCATGATGTCTCCTGCCAGTGTCATAATTGTAGTCAAATGGCACATATTGATGTCAATATTGTCACAATGTACAAAATTTTACGTCTTAAGGGGGAACACTAGGCACAGTAGCGACGCCAATCATTTTATTCCTAATACTTTACAAATAGAAAGAAATTCAAGAATATAAACAATACAAGCCTTAGTAAATAACCTGAAGTATTTTTGGAATCATGTTTTGATATTATGAGAATCAGTCATTGAGAGAAAAAGTGATAACCGCCAAAAACGGCCGTTTTTGGCGGTAATCAGATTCTCATAATTCTCACTGATTCCGATAGTAATAAACATGATTCAAAAAATACTTCAGGTTATTTACTAAGGCTTGTATTGTTTATATTCTTGAATTCCTTTCTATTTGTAAAGTATTAGGAATAATATGATTGGCGTCGCTACTGTGCCTAGTGTTCCCCCTTAACTGTGTTTCATAATTTACATAATTACTAATGTAGTTTATATTTAAAATCTCTCGTAAAATTTGTCTACTAACATTTAATTTGCTTACATGACTGGTGTCATACTCATTATTTAAAGCAATATATATCTAGTACGATTAAAATAACTACAAATTAATTTAAGGGAAATTATTAAAGTTTTTTACATTCATTTTATGTCTTGAAATATCACTAATCAAAACATTCGTTTCTATGATTTTTTGCATCACACATTAAAAAAATGATTGTAGTTTGAGCAGATTTCTATTATTTGCCCCTCTTAAAATAAGAATAAAATCAGATTTGGTAAAATTCTTACAAAAATGTTCGCTACAATTCAGCACTTCGTCTATTTTTGCACTTGGGTTTAGAAAACACGTAACTCAAAAAATTGTGTTGTAAATTGTTGTATAAAATTTTGTAATTTATCTCTGATTCCGAAGCCGGTTTGATCGGCCAATATGAATAAGCAATGCTTACAAACCGATGTTTAACTGCTAGCGCCATCTGTCGAGTTCACATGACAACTAGCGTCGCTCTTATTGAAGTTATTTATTTTTATTTGGATATTTTCTTCATAATAGACGTACTATTGCTTTCAAATTCAATAATTGTTGCAAATCTGTCTGCAGACTTTGTTTTTAATATCTGAAAATCATCTCTACAAGCATTTCGCTGTCTTATTTTTATTGGTTGTGATAATGCGTCGCATCCGGATATTTAGACAAAGTTGGTATATGAGTATTTCTTCTGATATTAAGGAGAGTAAAATCTAGGTAAAGACACACAGCAATTATTAAATTCTCTAGATCGTATCCCAACAGATTTGTACAAAATTATTTTATTTTCATATGTTTTCAACTTTTTGTTATGTATCTCACCTGAGGCTATAATTAATTTTTGGCTTATTTTTATGCGCCTCATGTGTAGTAGTTAGGTCAGGTAAACTTTGGCAGCTATTCTCTAGTAGCATTTTGTTATTTTCGTCATCCTCTATCGATAATGAGTGAAACGATTTTTTTTTATATGTTTACCATGTACTTAGTACGCTGTGTGATATTCGAAGACTTAGATCTGTTTAATATCTCTGTAGATAAAGTTGCTTGGGTTTTTTTTGGGTTTGAATCAGTCTCGTTCCCATATTCTGTCTGAATTTTTTGTTATTAGAGTTTTTTGTATAGTTATTGGTGTAACAAGAGTGTTTCTCTTAATATAAGGTACAAGACTACATTATATATAATAAACATTACGATTAGAAATATTGATACACTACACTACATAATCATCTTGATCCTGAGCGACCCTGTCTAGACCAATTCTACTCTGAACAACTGAGATCTTTTATCTCAAGAGGATAGTGGGTCTCATATTTTATCCCTGATTTATCATGGTGTCGTGTATGGATGGCTTCTAGAATTAGCTTAAGTAACCAAGAAAGGAGAGGAGTCTTTTCAGGGTTCATGTTATGTGTATGAATTTTCACCATTCCTTCTGACTTCCCCAATATTATTCTATATATCATGTATAAAAATCCATACACTATCCCGAACGACATAGGCTATAATATTTATCCAGGGCAAACATGTTTTTTTTTTTTTAATTTAGAGTTGAATATCTCCAAGATCTTAAAGATTATTTTAGTACAACAAATATCCAAAGATCATTTTAATTAAAACTTTTACTCTTATTTATTTAAAGATCTTGTGCTCTTGTGCCACCATTGCCTGAATTCGTGATAAACTTTATGAGTGGCCAGCAAACTGGGATCATTAACTTTGGCGCAGATTTTGCAAACATTTTCCCTATATCGTGCATTCTGGTAGGTGTAGTGCCTCTGCCATTTGAAGTATTGCTTGTAGCTCTCAGGAGAGCGTATCAGTTCCGCCATGATTTTAGCTAGTGCTGAGGATGAGAGGGCTCTTGCATCCAGATAAGATCCCGGTGGCAGGAACCTGCAAAGCAGATTTATGATAGTAGTGTAACATGTGGTTACCGGCAGAGTAGAATAGGACCATTCCAAGTCTTTCCGACGTAAAAGGCGACTAAAGAAACACAAGCTTAACAAATTCTACAAACATCGTCATGCTTCTACAGCGGAGACTAAAAAAAACTAAATCATGATGATGATAATAGTGTTAATGAGCATGGCTACTTCTTCTTCTTCCTCACCGTATCCTACTTTATGTTGGGTCGGGACAGCATATAAGCTTCTTGCATTTTGCTCTATCTCGAGCCATCTCCTTCGTTACTTTCTTTTTCCCCATATCCTCCATCACACTCCATCCATCTTTTCTTTGGCCTACCTCTTTTTTGATTTTACAGTAACATTCATGTTTAGTACTTTTCTAGTAATATGGTTTTCTTCCTTCCGCATAACGTGGCCGTACCATACCAATCTATTACTTTTAAGCTTTTCTGTTATTGGGCTACTTTTGTGCTACCTCTCACATACTCATTTCTTATCCTATCGCTTTTAGTCACCCCACTCATCCATCTTAACATTATCATCTCCGCTGCATGCAATTGTGGTAATGAGCATGGGTACACACGTACATTTTTAGTAACGCTTGATATTTGCCAAATCTCCCACATAGAAAAAGAAATATATACAATACATACAAGTTTTTGAGGGTCATATATCTTTGTTTTAAGGGTTCCATATCCAAAGGGTAAAAACTGGACACTATTCACGATACTTCGATGTTTGTCTGTCTGTCACTAGACTGTATCTCGACTGTGAAAGCCAAAACAAACCCATTGTAAGTTTGGCCAAAAATCCTAGGGTCAAACTAACCCGGCACTATACAGAAGACATCCCGGACATCAGCCTGTACGAGATTAGGATTGCCGTCAAGCAGCTCAAAACTACTGGAAGTCCTTCAGAGGCTCTTTAATTCCGTTCTGAGCTGTCCGTGTTCCGAGTTCTGAAAGTTCAAGAGCGTGACACCAGAGGCGTGTCATATGGGTGTGGTAGTGCTATTCTTCAAAAAGGGCGATAATACGCTACTTAAGAACTATAGACCCATCACGCTCTTGAGCCACGTCTATAAGCTGTTTTCGAGGGTAATCACGAATCGTCTCACGATTAGGCTCGATGCCTTCCAGCCTCCCGAACAAGCCGGTTTCCGAAAAGGCTACAGTACCATAGACCACATCCATACGCTGTGGCAGGTTATACAGAAGACCAAAGAGTATAACCAGCCACTATGCTTAGCGTTTGTGGACTATGAGAAAGCCTTCGATTCGATCGAAACATGGGCTGTGCTTCGGTCTCTCTATCGATGCCGTACCGACCATCGGTATATCGAAGTATTGAGGTGCTTGTACAGCAAGGCCACAATGTCAGTCCGAGTACAGGAGCAGAGTACGAGGACTATTCCACTGCAGAGAGGTGTGAGACAGGGAGATGTCACAATTCCAAAGCTGTTCACCGCTGCAATCATAGATATCAGAATAGTGGCTGCAAAGGACGCCTTCAAGCTCCTGGAATGGGATGGACTTGGCATCAACATCAACAGCGAGTATATCACTCACCTTTGATTTGCTGATGACATTGTCGTCATGGCAGAGTCGCTGGAGCATCTAAGTACCATGCTCAATGACCTCAATGAAATTTCCCAACAAGTGAGCCTTAAAATGAACATGGACAAGGCGAAAATTATGTCGAATGTTCATGTTGTGCCTTCACCAGTGATTGTTGGAAACTTCACCCTTGATCCTGTAGAGCAGTACAATTGCCCCTCCACAGTGCACAATCGAAGACCTTTATGAGGCAAACAACAGAGGAATCGCTGTGGCCACCTAATGGTCTAAAACGATTGAGAAAAGCAAAAATAACCATTTTGATTCGAAAAGAAGAAGAAGTACATTTACTTAGGTCAATTGATCCAGGTCGGCAGCTCCAGTTTCAAGGACGAGGTCTTTCGGCGAATCTGACTCGGCTGGGCAGCGTTTAGGAAGCTCCGCAGCGTCTTCTCGTCCAAAATACCTCAGTGCCTAAAGTCGAAAGTCTTCGACCAATGTGTGTTGCCAGTGATGACTTACGGGTCCGAAACGTGGTTCCTTACTATGAGCCTCATTAGAAAGCTCAAGGTCGCTCAAAGAGCTATGGAGAGGGCTATGCTCGGTGTTTCTCTACGAGATCGAATCAGAAACGAGGAGATTCGTAGAGAGATTCGTGGCAGTGGGTGGGGCACATTGCGCGAAGAACCAATAGCCAATGGGACAGAGAGGTCCTTAAATGGTGACCACGTACCGGCAAGCGCAGCGTTGGACACCCACCGACCAGGTGGTCGGACGACCTGATAAGGGTCGCAGGAAGGCGCTGGATGCAGGCCGCTTTCAACCGGTCGTATTGGAAATCCTTGGGGGAGGCCTATGTCCAGCAGTGGACTTCTTGCGTCTGAAATGATGGTGATGATGAATGCGAGGTGCATATTCTGCTTTTCTTTCAACTACTGCAATAAAAGTAGGTGAAAAATAAAACTGAAGACAAATTACAAAAGTTAAAAACTTGTTGTTTACATTTCCATTTTTTTTCTTTATGGCCCGTATTTTTTTTACACGTCCCTTTGTAAACTACATACGGCCATTAGGTTGGCCAACCATTTGTATGACAAGTGACAACTATAGTCCCGCGATTAAAAAAGAAACAAAACAAGACAGTGCAATCCAAAGTCCCTCCTACTGATATCTCTTCACCTAATCAAAACTCGAAAGATGTATCTAGAAGAATGAATAAACGGCGCCCTTGGCAACTGGACACTGGCATTACATTTTTGCTGCTCTAGTGCAGCAGTTCCCCTTTTTGCTGAATATGTAGTGCAGTTACGAAAATTGCAGCGTAGTTAGAAAAAAAAACGTTTATTACTCTCTCTTCGATTTCGTACTCTAATTTACCTCGGTATTCGTTAAGTCCTTAAAGCACGACTATGTTTGAGTTATTTGTAGTAATTTTCGGCTTGTTCATACAGTGTGATGTAGATACTCCTGCTGTAGCGGTAATTTGTCGTTGTAATTCTTCTATGTCCTTCTTCAATTTCTGGTTTTCTACATCAAAATTCTTAACTTTATCATTTGAGTCTTGAATCTTTTTGTCCTGTTCATTTTGGTGCTTATAAAGGTTGTACGTTTCTTGGGTAAACTCGGTTTTTAGTTTTAATGCGACCGAGTTTATTTCGCTAGTCAATATGGTTTTGATGTCTACTCAATAGGGATTGACTGTTTTGCTCTAATTTAGTTTCTAGTAGGCGAATTAAACTTCCTTTCTTTTATTTAGTTCACTATCATGCTACTAGTCTGTTTGTGTTTTGCTTTGATGTCAAGAGATGTGAATGTATTTCCTATTATACTTTGGTTTAGTGTTGAATGTTCTTCGATTGACATATTTGTATCATAAAGTAGGAACTGGTTTTGTTTCCTATCGGGAGTGTTATCATTTTTGTTGCGTTTTGTGACATTTTCGCATTTGGGGCAGCGCTAAGAGTGAATGAAAAAATATTTATTTGCCTTGAAATAGGATGTAGACATGTTTAAACAACCATAATGATACTTATCGCAACATACAATACACTTTAGCATGTCTCCGTTCTTGGGGTTTTAGTCACATCCCGCAGCACAGATTTTATCGTTGTTAGGCATTTTGTTGAGGTAGATATTTATTGAAAAATTAGTTCGATGTCAGCTGCAGCGGCGGCGACGGGCATTGGCCACTAGTAGCGGCACGGGGGCGGGCGTTTTTAAACGCCGAGCGTTGTTTGGGTGTTTTGATCTGAGTCACAGCAACCGATTCTTTATTGTCTTAAGATCAGTTTTCGCTTCCATAGGAATTTTATGATGGGTTTTGCACTTTTATTTAATAGTTTTTCACAACTTTTTTGCACTCAATCACTAAACTAACATTAAGGTACAATTTAAATAAGAAGCAATAGTTTTATACACGACTTTTTTCGGAAAAACTGAAATAAAGCTGGAAGCGTAGTATTAGCTTCCGATCCGATAGGTACGGGCCCGCAAGCCAAATCCCTACAAAGATTATTTTTACATGTGAATGAGAGTTATGAAAGAGATAGAGATATTATATGAAGATGGCCACTCACCTGCTATAATTAGCGCCTCCAAAGACGACGGGCACAACGTTGAACTTTAAAGGTCTCAGTAACTTCTCCGTAACATAATCCTCCTCAAAAGAATTCTCGAACGCCAAATAAAAATAATACTGAGCTTTCAGTACATTATCACATTTACAGAAGTTTTTTTTTGGACATTTTAACCTTCCACATTTGCCATAAACATCAACGGATAGATTATATTTTTTTAAGTTTTTGTTTAACTCATTGTAAGCTCTTTTTCTTCTGTTTGATCCGCAGTTGGAAACAAAAATGGCAGCCGCTTTAGTTTTATTACGTAATGGATAATGAATTACGTTTTCAGTATCGTCAACCACCGCCGACCAATCCATGATTTTCTTGGGTCCAATTTCATTTCCTCTTTTATCTTGAATGTGGACGTAAGGTATAGGAATATCAGAGTCAAGTTTGAAAGTTGCTGTCCAGTTGAAGAAGCCATCAAAGACGGGATGCCATACTGGATAGTTAGAACTGCTCTCCTGGGTGACAAATAAGTATCTTTGGTGTGGCGAACGTTCCTCCGGAAGATTGTTAGGTTTAAGCTTCCAGCCCATGAAGGCTATGACATCGAAGTTTTTAATGTCACCATACAAGAGGTTCCTGTCAGTAGTGACGTAACAGTTGTTGATGGGACAATGTCGTGTAATGAAACTCTCCTGACCTTCTTCCGAACTAGTAAAAGGCGCGTAGTTTGTGTGTGACCATAGTAGTATGTACTTATTCTTCTCCTTTTGTTTTTTGGAGTCACTAGAAATCACGTATATTGGACTACACAGGCAACTGAATAGTAGTATTGCTTTCAACATTTTACTTGATTGCACTGAAAT
Organism: Rhodophaea formosa; assembly: GCA_963082605.1. Lineage (NCBI taxonomy): Eukaryota > Metazoa > Arthropoda > Insecta > Lepidoptera > Pyralidae > Rhodophaea > Rhodophaea formosa. The sequence continues at coordinate 6,274,413 of OY720223.1, forward strand.
AAAAAGGATGTTTGTTAAAGTTTGCTTGTCGATATATTTTTATGGTCAGGGGTTTCATCCTCAAATGCCAGTCCGGTAGTTGCAGGTATGGCATCGGGTACGTGCATCTAGCCTCCCGAGCTGCTACTTACTCATCCCTTTTTCAACCAAGCAAGTAGCTTCCCAAATACCTTTATAACGTTTCTCCAGTTCAACAAACTTCCACCTGCTTAAATAAAGACCAAACAAACTACGCTTACCAACTTAAACGATGTGAGTATGTCAAAACTGACGCATGATGCAAATCCTTGGGGGAGGCCTACGTCCAGCAGTGGACATTTCATGGCTGAGGTGATAATGATATTTTTTAATTCACAGTATTCGACGGAGTACAAATACGTAACTTTACACTATTTGTTGAGCATTCAAATGTGATGAGCTTTTCTAACATGTTTCGAATCTGATTTAGTGTCTGATGCACTATCGTCTTATGCCAGCTACTTTTAGCAGGCCTAAATTTGGTCCAGTATATTTATACGAGGTCGACAGTCTATAAAGTAGTAATATATTGATCTGTCGTCTGTCCGCTTCGTCGTTTTTAGGGTTCTGTAGTAAACAAGGAACCCTTATAGTTTTTTTGCCATGTCTGTCTGTCAGTCCGTCCGCGGTTTTACTCAGAGACTATAAGTACTAGAAAGCTGTAATTAGGTATGGGTATGTATATTATTAATGGTAAAAAATTGGTAGAAAAAAATCTTGAAAAAACATCAATCCATACAAATCCAAGTAATTTTTTATTTTCTCTACTAACCCATCGTGTATGTTATTTATTAATATTGTTAGATAGGTCTTTAAAAAACATAATGAGGTTGAGAACACCATTTTTTGAGTTAGGGATATGTTTGTAAAACATTTGGTATTAAAGTGTAAATTTCTGTTAGAGGCAAGTGTCCTCCCCCCGCCCCCTCTATCTGCTGAATGGTTATAAATGGATACGTGAAAAAAAAATTATAGTTCATATAGCGAAGTTGAAAGGAAAACTATCAGAGTTAAGTACTAAAACCAACTTTTTGAAATATAGCACTTTTTCATAAACCGCAAAAATTACTATGTCATTCATACAAACACTGTGAAAAACAAAGTTATCTTGCTGGCATAAAATAATAGAGGTTTTGGCTAACCTAAGTTTGCTTCTGCGGAACCCTTCATGGGCGAGCTCAACTCGCACTTGGCAATTTTTTTAAATTACACTCTCAACTAAGTTGCAACATAATATAGTTGTATGTGGTTAACGGTTTTCGTAGAACAATGATATGAGTTACTAGCTGTTACCCACAGCTTCGCCCGGTTGATATATAGCCTTTGTCCTTCTCAGACCCTTACCTGTGTATACAAAATTTCAGGATGATCGGTACAGTAGATAGAGCGTGAAAGCGTAACAACAAACATACTTTTGCATTTATAATATTAGTTAGGATATACATAATATACTAAAAGTGAAGTCCCGTGAATAGGCGCTTTTATATCCCGACTATTAATATTTCTGGAAGTACTTTCAGAGTGCTGCACTTCTAAGTAAGTATTATTCTTCTAAGTATATTTTCAAAATGACTGGTTAGAAGCAGCCTGCATCCAAAGTTTCTGATGCTGCGCTGACCCACTGACTTTCTGCCCCATCAGCCGTTGGTTCTAGGGGCTATGTGGCCCGCCCACTGCCACTTTAAGGAGCGTGGAGCCACTGCTACTTTGCGTCCTTGGTAGGGAAAAATAAAGTTTAAAAACTAAAACCCGACTACGAACAAATCATGAACTAAAAAGTACGAAACAAGAGTTTTCCAACTATCTTTTCAATATATATTATGAAAATGTTTAAAATTTATTTATTTCAATTTAACACATACATTCGTTAAAATGTAAAGAAAAGCCAAGATCGCATGCTACTCTATAAAGCGACCATGGTTTTCCTTAACATTTCTTATAGAGTCAAGGCATGACAGCATTGATGAAGACGGCCTGGCCACGGGACATTTGCCGTGGCGAAAATTCGCGTGGCGCAAACAAAGAGGTGGCCGGCGAGTGAAACACCAGAAAAAAAAACCGAGCGAGCCACGCGCTAAGTTTGTACGTCTGTACGTCTGTACGTCTGTACGTGCGTTGTCTGTCAGTCACTCAGTTAGTAACGGAATTCTTTTATATATATAAATATATAAGAATAATAATAATATACACTATTAATAATAATAAAAAATGTAAAACCCACATATTATCAAAGGTAAAATACATAAGGGTAACTGCACTGTTGATGAAAATGAAGTAATATCGGCCCTGGAACCCAACGAACTTTACAAATATTTAGGATATCAACAACTCAAAGGTTTAGACAATACAGATATTCAAAACAAATTAACGCAAGAATTTAAACGCAGAATCACTAATATTTGAAAACACAACTTACAGGGAAAAAACTTATCAAAGCTGTAAACATCTACGCTGTTCCGGTTCTGAGCTATTCATTTGGCATTATAAAATGGAACAAGACCGATATAACCAACCTTGAGCGTAATATTAGGACGATTTTTACGAAACACAATTACTTGCATCTGAAATCCGCTATAGAAAGATTGACTGTAACCAGACAAAATGGAGGAAGAGGGCTTATTAACTTAGAAGCACTTTGGCAGAAACAAATACACGGATTGCGCCAATTCTTTTTCAGGAAAGCCCAAAATAGTAACATCCATAACTCAATAGTTTTAAATGACCAAAATTATACACCACTTAATTTAATAGATACAGACTCCTCGAATCACAATTACAGCGAACAGGAAAAGGTAAAAATAGGAGATTGGAAAAAGAAAGTTTTACACGGTCGCCATCCGCATGATTTAGAGCGATCTCATGTAGATATCGAAGTTCCAAACAGATGGTTAAAAATTGGCTCTCTTTTCCCGGAAACCGAAGGCTTTATGATTGCGATCCAGGACCAGGTCATCAACACAAAAAAAACTATAGAAAACATATTATTAAAGACCTATCCATCACTAACGATAAATGCCGAAAATGTCACGCACAGTCCGAAACCATTCAACACATAACAGGTGCTTGTCCCACTCTCACACAAACCAACTATACTCACCGACACAATCAAAACGGTTCTTTATGACCTGACCGGGGATCGAACCCGGGACCACCCGTGTCGCAGGCTGGCTTATTGACCGCTGCGCCAAGGAACTTGTCAAATAGCAGTTGAGCATGACGATTTGAGTGTTTTCATACAAAATGAGCGATTTTTGCCGATGTCGCTGAATTTTCAAGTCTAGTTTTCGTCTACCTACCTTTTATGTACTTGTACCAGAGTATAGTTTTCAACATTGTTGGTACCGTCAAAAGGAATATTTACTTTGGCGAAACGTTGCAGTACTCGAAATAAGACGATTCCTCCAAAATCACACGTGACGAGAAGACTGCGATTCTTGAACAACATAAACCTCTCCAACCCGTCTGGCCAGCGTGGAGAGTGAAGGCTAAATCATCTGACTGCTGGGCTAATATACATATGGCTCTGGTAGTCGGAGAGGGTCGTGCTCCTGCAGTGGAGACTAAAAAGACCTGATGACGATGACGACGATAAACACAATGAATATATGGTTTTGAAAGAGGATAAGTGGAATGCGACTGTTGTGATGAATACTTATTTCCAATTTCACATTAAGCAAACAAATTTCTCAGTTTTTCAGTGATCGTCGTACCAAAAAGTGAACTACCACCTTACAATGCGCATCTCAGGTCAAACAAAATAATAATAATTAATACATCCTATAACCAACTTATTCCTTCGTAAAATGCAATAGTTTTCTCTCCGGCTAAGGCCTGTTCAAGCGCATATCATACATTGATATTTCCAGGAACGGGTTCTGGCAGGAGCCAACATGACATCTATGTTTCCAAAGGGCATCTACGTGTTGGATTTAATACTCACGCAAGCCTTTTCAAAGGACGGGGTAACACCTGTGAGTCTAAGACAGATAAATCCCAACTACCTAATATTATAAATGCGAAAGTGAGTTTGTTTGTTTATTTGTTTGTTTGTTACGCTTTTACGCCGTATCTACTGAACCAATCGTCATGAAATTTTGCATACACATAGACCGGTTGATGCATACAGAGGTACCGAGAGTTAGTTGTGAACTTATATCGTTAGGTATTCAGAATTAGAATCAGAATTATTTATTCCCAGAAATATGGTGGTATGACAACAAGCGTGGTATTATAAGTTAGTATTGTAAGTACACATATTCTGCCGTTAGGGCGTAGGAATTTTGAAGAAAAAATTATTAAAAATTTAAATAATTAAAAATTATATCTAATTAATATAAACATATTTTGGACTAGCTGATGCCCGTCACTTCATTCGCGTGGACTATATTTATGACTAATATACATAATAATATACTTTAAGACGAACTAAACATACATAAGAAAATACTTGTAGCAGTGTTTTAAAATTGTATGGCATTGCATTGGCTGTTGCTAAATACTAGAGGGATAAAATATAGGATTCTTTAAGACTTTTTGAGCCACCGACACGATAAGAAGAAGACTATATAGCTAGCTTCAAGTGAGCTTGCGCTACTTCACCAAACTTTGAGGTATTCGCACATCTCCAAACGTCATTCGAGAGGGACGGACCTTGGCTTTAAGTGTTGCCTGTGTGTTCAAGAGAGACATGTTTCTCAAACTCTCATGTTTCACCGTATGGGCTGAAAACTACGTTGCCAAAAGGGGGACCGCTGGTATCGGGCCGCAGGCTGGGGAATACATACATACCTATATAGATAAGCATTCATGACCCAAGCCAGTCTGCCAAAGATCGTTTTCCATCATGGGGCCGGTGATCAACCCGCCACTGCGCGGGACACAATAGTAAAACAATTGATACAGACCGCAATTATTATGGTCTGTGGAAATGTTAACCAGTTAAAAATGTAATAAACGCGATGAAACCGTAGTATTTTAAGTTATTTTATTTCAATACTTTTCTTCTTCTTCTGTTTTATTATTATCACATTTCGGTGGAAATTTCAGTGATTCTGCCAATGTCCAGTATAATGAGATACTAAGTATCGGTGTTGTACGGTAAAGTTTTTCTAAGTAGCATCAAAGATAACGTATGTCCTTTGATGCCTCGTGGGAGCTTCTGATGGCAAATCTATACGAGTCCATTTATCAGTCCACTTTAACTATTTCACAAATTGTTCATGAGCACGAGCATTTATAACACCAAACTACACCAATTTCATATTATAAAGTGCACTAAAATCAATTTGCAAAATTGTCTAAGGCTAACTTCAACTGTACCCCTTGACTTCCCATCACAAACTCCATTTCAATGAAGCTATCATGGAGATATTATGTAGTCTCAGATTAATATCTAAAAATGGTAGCTATCCACTAATGACAAACTGTCATCCAAAATAATACAAGTTTTTTTTTAAGAAAAAACCATACATGAGTATAATCCATAGATATCAGAATATTTACTAGAGATGGTATAGTCCACTGATATCTATGGTATAGTCCAATCTGTGAATCCAATCCTGGCTGCAATTGCACAGATATTATATAATAGTAGCAGATGGAGCATCTGTGGTTTATGGTATGCGAAAATCTCTGAGGAAAATCTCTTATTGCTCTGAGGAAAATCTTGAAGTCCTAAATTTCAAACTTGTTATCCAAGCACAGAGCCGAACTCAGACCACACATTATAAACTGCGCTGCGTTTCGTCAGTTTCTATGAGAACTAATGTTTGAATTGTAGGAAATAATAGATAGTGTACTGTCCAGCTATTTAATAGATAGAAGAATTATTACATCGGCAGCCATTACAGCAAAAGTAAAAAATGCACACACAAACCATAAAAATAATAGAATGTACCACAGAGTGTACACCACAGATAATCAAATAATCCATCACTCCCTCTCAATTTTAAGATACATTACAAAATATAATATTTTATTCTAACACAAAAATTTTAACTAAAAATTGGGCATAAAACAAATTGGTAATCTTTTAATTGTTGCCAGATAAGTCAAGTATGAAGTACATATGGAAAAGTTTTTAGAATAGTTTCTGAAACATTATAGACACTTTATAGTGTGTTTGTAGATAAAGTATTGTATGCAACTGTTTGTAATTAGTCCTTAAAATACTCATGTGACATTAAGATTTCAGTAGTTCCATCAAGATAGAGTTCGGTGTAAACAAATGTGCTGTAATGCATGTTCAACGGGGGATTGTAAATTCACAAATTTACATTTTTCTGTTACAATATCTCTCAGATCTATCTCGAAGGCAGAAACACACAAATATCTTGGTATGTCACAGGCTTTCAGTATTGCGGATGGGGACATAAAACAGGTGGTAAAGGAGCGTTTCTTCTGTCGACTGACAAAGGTTCATAAAAGTCTTTTGTCAGAAGGCAATAAGACGCGTTTCTTTAACGCTTGGGTGATGCCCCTAATCACATACTCCTTTGGCATACTAAGATGGACCCAGACTGAGTTGGACGCTCTGGATGGAAAATTTTGTCGACAACACGCAACGTATCGCATGCTTCACCCACGCTCATCAGTTTTGAGACTGTACATCCCACGTAAGTGTGGAGGTCGTGGCTTTTTGAACGCTAAGACACTCTTTAACCGCGAGGTGTGCAGTCTTAGGGATTACTTCCTATATAGCGTGTGTGGGATGCACCAAGCGTTGTAGCTGTTGACAGAAACTTAACGCCGCTCTCCTTAGCCAACGGGAACTGGCGTAGACCAACGGTGTTGAACACCGAAGATCGTAAGAACATACGGAGCAAAGAGCTGCAATGGCGGTTCTATCGGGCCAGGGCCCGATGTGGATCAGCTTGCATCGGTAAACTGCCTACGATTCGGTGACCTCTTTGGGGAAACCGAGGGCTTTGTTTGTGCAATTGCTGGCGAAGTCATGATAACGAACAACTATCGGAAGGATATCCACAGGAACGGTACGGTCGACATCTGACGGGCATGCCGCCGTCCTGGTGAATCACTCAGGCATACTGCCTCCGTGGTCTGCCTTGTTGAACCGGGGGTCGTGGGTTCGATTCCGACGGGGAGCATACATTTTGTTTCCAGTTTGGTTAGGACATTGCAGGCATGAATCACCTGATTGTCTGATAAGAAAGATGATTTCGTGCTTCGGAAGGCACGTTAAGCCGTTGGTCCTGGCTGCCATCTGGTAGTCGTGAAAGGAAAACCACGTCAGAGGCCGAGAGGCAGTTCCGAAGAACTCTGACACCAGGGTGTGCATAGTCGACTGACCGTGTCGCCTACACGAAATGATAATGACTCAGGCATATTACTTCCGGTTGTTCTCATCTGACTAACGGAGAGTATTTGCATAGACATAACCTTGCAGCTAGGATTATCCACCAGCAACTTGCTTTTCGATATGGTCTTGTGGAATCTGAGGTGCCGTACAACAAGTACATGCCGACGCCGCTTATTGAAAATGGTCGTGCAATGCTCTATTGGGATCGATCTGTTATCACGGACAGGACTTTTGTCGCCAATAAGCCTGATATCGATCTGACAGATCGATTGACGCGCCAGGCAGTGCTTGTTGATATAACCATCCCGCTTGACGAGAATCTCGTGAAGGCCGAGTAGAACAAACTTATATTAGTAAGTACCTCGACTTGGCCCACGAGGTGACCGCGGCTATGTGGGATGTGGATTCGACGATCATTGTTCCAATAGTCGTATCTGTGAACTGTCTTATAGCGAAGAGTCTCGACCAACATCTCAATAGACTCTCGCTGGATGGCTGGATCAAGGGTCACGTTCAGAAGGTGGTACTTCTACACACGGCACGCTTTGTTAGAAGGTTCCCTCTCTGCAGCCTTAACCGTCGGTAGCTTAAGCCCTGCCCCGCTGCTGTCAGCGAACTAGGTTTAGGTTTTTATAAGGTTTTTATGTTTTGTATTATATTTTACTTTTTATTTCAATTTCAGAAAAACCTAATACTTGAGTTTGTGAAAGTAAATAAAAACTAATAATAATAATAATATGCTTTATTGCAGACAAAAATCTATATCACACTTCAAATACAACAATCATTATTTAAATCTATGTATATATTATTTTTTTATTTAAAAAAAACTACAACATTATGTCGAAACATTAAAATACATACATTATAAAAATTTTAGTTGTTTTGTATGAAATGAAAATAAATAATTTAAAAAAATAATAATTCACAAAATTTGGGCTAGATAATCCTCCAATAAATAATAACATTTTTCCAATAGATATATTTTTTTAACTAAACTTTCTGCTATAAAGTACATTTTTAAGGCCATTGGCAGAGTATAAGAAAATCTAATTGCCTGATAATGGGAGCAATGTTTTACCAGTACCACCTACAGCCGTAGCAATAATTTTGTTGGTAAGAGTTTTTGAACATTTCTAAGGCTTTAGCTCGAAAACAATGATGGCGCAATTTCACCAATAGTTAATCATGACTAACAGTATCAAAGGCGGAAGTAAGATCTAGAAAAATCCCAGCTACTTTTCTTTCACTATTCAGAGCACTGACGATATCATCAACAAGAGTATATCTGTTGCGTTAATGGACCCCACGCCTCATTGATATCCGAATTGCCTCTGATACAGAATTCTATTTGACGTAAGATGTCGAACCAACCTTGATATCAAAACTTTTTTCAAATTTTTTGCAAGAACCGGTGAAAGTGAAATTGCTCTAAACACTCTTGGATCCAGCTTTGAACCTTTCTTGTGTATATCAATATAGTCTTAGTGTATATCATCATAATAGCCAGTAGATTTTTTGTTATCCATTGCTTTAACTATTTTCGTAATTTCTTCTGGCCTAGTTGAATCTAGTATCAATTCTTTTTCTACGAATTCTACAGAGTAATGGAGGAAAGCCCTTGCTTCATTCATGTCTACTGAGCCTATATTATAGCCTATGTCGTAACTTAACTAACCAAGAAAGGAGAGGAGTCTTTTCAGGGTTCATGATATATGTATGAATTTCCACCATTCCAGAAGGAATGGTGAAAGACCAGAAGACGTCCCCAATATTATTCAATGTATCAAGTATAAAATCATTACACTATCCTGAACGACAAAGGCTATAATATTATTCTAGGGCTGTCATGTTTTTTTTTAAATTTAGAGTTGAATATCTTCTAGTCCTTAAATATTATTTCAGTACAACAAATACCCATAGATCATTTCAATCACAACTATTACTCTTAATTATTCAAAGATCTAGTGTCTATGCCACCAATTCCTAAAATTGTGATAGACTTTATGAGTGGCCAGCAAACTGGGATCATTAACTTTGGCGCAGATATTGCAAACGTTTTCCCTATATCCAGCATCCTTGTTCAGGTAGGTGTAGTGCCTCTGCCATTTGAAGTATTGCTTGTAGCTCTCAGGAGAGCGTATCAGTTCTGCCATGGTTTTAGCTAGTGCTCTGGATGAGAGGGCTCTTACATCCAGATAAGATCCCGGTGGCAGGAACCTGCAAAACGGATTTATGATAGTAGTGTGCCATATGGTTAACGGCAGAGTAGAATAGGACCATTCCAAGTCTTCCCGTCGTAGAAGGCGACTAAAGACACACAAGCTTAACAAATCTTACAAACATCACAAGGACTTTCCAACCCGTCTGGCCAGCGTGGAGAGAATTATAGGCCTAGTCCTCTGAGTGCTCTGGCTAAGATAAGGCTCTGGAAGTACAGAGATCGTCATGCTCCTACAGCAGAGACTTAAAACGACTAGATCATGATGATGTTAACAGTGTGACTCATTAACACTGTTATAGGCCTATAATAACAATATAAAAATTGTGTTGTATTGCCTGTGTAGCCATCTACACAGGTACATTTTTAGTAACGCTTGATATTTGCCAAGTTTGAAAATCGATATTTTAGAACCTCCCAAATAGAAAAAGAAATATTTAGATACATACAATTTTTTTAGGGTCATGCCAGCGTATATCTTTGTTTTTAGGATTCCGTATCCAAAGTGTAAAAACGGAACCCTATTCGTGAGACTTTGATGTTTGTCTGTCTGTCACTAGACTGTATCTCGATTGTGAAAGCGAGATAGTTGACATTTTTATAGATGACGTATTTCTGTTGCCGCTTGTTAACGCAACGGCAACACTGCTGCGGTGTAGCCCTTGACGGAAGACACGCAAATCACCCGCTATCATCATCACGTGACGTCGCAATAAAATGCGCCCAAATTTCACTTAATGCTCGTAACTTGAACTTGAACTAGATCACTCCATTTGCTCCAAAAATATCATCCCTAACATCAGTAAACCTATTCCAAAAAGTATCTAGATACGCGTGGATATGTCGCAGTCATCTGGTTGAATTTGCTATTCGATTGAAAGACTAGCGCGTTCATTGAATGACGACGTTTAATTGAATAACTAGGCCGAACGTTGATTGAACAAGCGCCATCCAACGTCCAACTAGTTAGCGGATTGTAACATTAGCCTTTGAACAGAGCGGACATAAAATCAGCCAGGTGATTCAAATTTAGTTCATTTTTAGGGTTCCGTAGTAAACAAGGAACCATTAAAGTTTCGCCATGTCTGTCTGTCTGTCTGTCTGTCCGTCCGCGGTTTTACGCAGAGACTATATAAGTACTAGAAAGCTGTAATTTGATATGGGTATGTATATTAATCATGGCAAAAAAGTGATAGAATAAAAACATGAAAAAAAAATTTTTTAGGGTGGCTCCCATACAAGTAAAGTGGGGGAGTAATTTTTTTTTCTATTTACCAATCGTGTCGGTATCGTTAAATAGGTCTTTCAAAAATATTGTGAGGTTGAGAACACCATTTTTCGATTTAAGGATCCGTTTCCGAAATATTTGGTTTTAAAGTGCGAATTTTTGTTAGAGGTAAGTGTCCCCCCCCCTCTATCTGCTAAACGGTTATATATAGATACGTGAAAAAAATTACAGCAGTAGTATATATACTGAAGTTTAAAGGAAAACTATCAGAGCTGAGTACTAAGTACAAACTAAAAAGTTATAGGCAACCAACTTATAAACTGTAAAATTTCATACTATTTTCATTGTTAGATGTTTTTGGTCGTTAAACTGTAAGGTGCGAGTGTGAATAGTGTGAACTCAAAGTTGTCATTCGCAACTACGAAACCCTACACTGCGCGTGGCCCGACACGCACTTGGCCGGTTTTATTTTCCCACTGCGGCGCTAGTAGTCACCAAAACAAATATGGCGTCTAATAGCTCGCACAGATGGGACAATGCTGATATTTTTTTGATGAAATTTACTTTAAAGACCGTTATTTTTAATAAAATAGTATGACATCATGGATTTACCTATTATTACGCCGCCGCCGGGTACTTTAAAAAGCTTAGAAAAATTTGCAACAATATGAGCTTTGGAAATCATGCAGAAGTCATTGAATGTAACGTTCAACGTCTTGACTGACTGAACGTCATTTAGCGGAGTCGTTGAATCTTAGCCGACTTTGTAATGTTTGGTGGTAACATTACAAAGTCGGCTAAGATTCAACGACTCCGCTAAATGACGTTCAGTCAGTCAAGACGTTGAACGTTACATTCAATGACTTGACTAATTGTCCTTTAGTCATTCAATTAAATGTTGTTATCAATGAACGCGCTAGTCATTCAATCAAATAGCAGATTCAACCAGATGACTGCGACAGATACACCACTATAACAACAAAATTATATCGTTAGCTCTGCAGGCTAAATTTAATAAAAGAAAATCTGTAAACACCAACAATTTTTAATAACTTCTTTATAAAATGAAAAATAACAATCAATGGAACAAAATTAACCAAAAATTGAAAACGATATAGCTCACAAGACACGTCAAATACGATGTTTACCCCAGGAGCACCGCTGCAAGCAGCCTGACATTTTTTTTTTTTTATTGGCGTCTATGCTAATCTATACATATAATAAAACAGTAGAAATGTTTAGTCTGTACATTTAGAATTTTTGACTGAAATGGATAGAGGGACACTTAAAAAGAATAATAGAAAGCAAAAAAGTTTTTTGAATTTCTTGTAATATACCTATAAATATCAAAACTGAAATAAATTCATCCGTCCGTGTGTTTTTAACCGACTTCAAAAAAGGAGGAGGATCTCAATTCGATGTAATGTTTTTTCTTTATGTATGTTCCCCGATTTTTCCAAGACGCCTGGAAGTGGAGTGCCGTAAGAGTTATACCTCGGAATCCAGGGCAGGTCAATGAATCTTCATAAAAACTTATAAAATGTGTTTTTAACACAATTTATAAAAATGATAAACAAAAAATTTTTGCGCTTTTACTTTTTTAATTATTAAAATGAATAATATTCTTTTTCTTTGAGTTTTCTTTTATTTTTAGTTGTTTAAATTTATATTTAGATAAGGAGAACTATCAGAAACTTATCTTTGTACCTCAAAAGATTGTATGTATAAAGATTAAGAGTGGGAGGGGTTATAGACGAGTCAACAGCAGCTACTGACGCGGTCCATATCAGATTACTACACTTGGCAACTAACTACCTATAGGCTATGTACGCAGAAGCCCGTACAAATCGTCGAAAAAAATGACTGTTGTTTTACATTAAATGAATACCCAAAAGGCTGCTGGCACCATTGCCACGTGGGATGGCAATGCTTATCCTTTGTGCCAAGTGATTGCCAGCCCTTTGGCCACGTGATACCTTAATTAGCCTCTTTGACAGAAAGTAAAAGAGACGATGGCTGATGGACTCCACGGACCCATGGATTCAACCCCAAAAGGCTCAAATATGTAGCTATTCCCAATACTAACATATTTGCGCCTTTTGAAGCTTTCTGCCGCGGCTGCTACTGTACCGGCCTTCGACTGGGTGACCTGAAGGTGGGACGACGCTAGGGTATCGACGCATGTAGCATCCTATACCAAAGGCCGGCCTAATCGCCAGAGCATAAGCTTTGCTCATGTCTAATTCAACACCGATTGCGTAGTTTTTACTGTTCAATTATGTGAGTATCTCTTGAACGTATTTATAGACTGCTAGTGTCGTTGAGCGATGTTTACCGAACCCGTTTTGGCAATCGTCAAAAATATCAAATTTTACACAAAAGTCGTGTGCATATAGCCCTTTCAAAAATTTTGGTCGCTGTGCGTGCAGGGTATCACAATAGGACGAAAGTTTTATATGTCTGTCTGTTTTCCTTTTTGGTGTACAGAATTTATAAGGGATCATTTTAAAAGTTTGGAGAACGTTCCTTCTGTGAACGATTGATTAACTAGTAAAGTAAGGGGTAAGGTAAGTTCGTCGGTATTCCGTATGTTCCGTAGCTGTATTTGCTTTTTAATTCTCGCAGCATCAAATTTAATTCCGAGAGATTGACCAGCCGCAGGTACATAGAATTATCCGGCGGGCTTATCAAGGGTCGGCCTCGTGGCGGCGGGCCGCGGGCCACTGGGTATCCCCACCGTTGCGAAATACGAGTAATTATAAAATGTGTTAGCTATGGTCCCAGGCTCCGACGTTATATTATTGTGGATATTCAATCAAATATTTTGATAGGTTGTCTGTGTATTCTTATTCGTTTGCTCTTTTATTATATGCCATACAATCTTAATTATATTTTTTGAGTTTTTTACTGGTCTAATGAATTCTAGTTTTTTTGATTTTATTATTGCCCGTTCTAATGTTTTTAAGTGTCATACTTTTTGTAGTGTCTTATAAGGATGTCGCTTTTTGTGCTAGTCATCAATATTTTGAGATTGTCTTTTATTTCTGCATGAAATTTTAATTCCTTTAGTATGTAAGCCAAAGCTTTTTCTTATTTGTTTTTATTTAAATAATTTGTTTAGGGATACATTTGTTATGGATATTTTTAATTATAGTGTCAAAAGATTTATAGTTTTCGTTAACGTTTTGGTCAATTTTTATTTTGTCATTCCAATAAATATTTTTTGATTCCGATTTAATTAGGTGCATGTTTTTTTCATTAAAAATTCTTTTTTCTTTACGCCAGTTTAGTGGTTTGTCTTCTATCAGTAAGTTTAGCTTTATTGTTACACTTTATGGTCAGAGAAGTCGTATTAAAGTACTTCAGTTCGATTAATATTATCGGAAATTTTTTAAAAATTTGTTCAATTCCAGTAGAAGATGTTTTTGTTATCCGTGTTGGCTCATTTATATGATGTTTGAAATTATATTCAGCCATAAAAAGAGCAGCTTTTACATTTCGAATCATTCTTTTCATCCTCTGATTATAATATGCTTTTTATTAAACTTTTTTGTAAGATGTGTTTTAACTGTATCAAAAAACCATCAATCCGTTTGCGGTTCCAACACAGAGATATTAAAATTATTCTATAAATAATTAATTCTACGGCGCACAGTTTAACAAGATATTCAACAGACATGTCCATTATGTCCTGTCAGTCGACGTATTCCACATCGTTGTGCAATAAATGCACACCCGAACATCGTCGTAGTTTCGCCGGCAATATGCATTTGCAACTTGATAATGACGGAAGTGTATGAGTTCCAGTTTTTCTTTTGTCAAATGCGTTTCTGATAGGCACCAAGCGTGATAGGAATTTTTGTTATTTTCTATAAAAGCTTTAAAAATAGTTTGTTCATTCCATAAGCTTTGCATGTTTTGGAAAATAATGGATAACTCGTTTGTGTTATTTTTATTTGCGAAAGGAACAAAAGGAATTTCTTGTGTGTTCATTTTATAAGCTGGAAGTTGGCTTTGTAGTAGCTCGTTTTGGAGTTATATTTCCAAGTTGAAATAACCTACGTGTATTCTGTTGCGACGATAAGGTGTATGGTGTTACTCGTGCGGGTTATGTTTATAGTAGTTTCATGTGATCTTTTCCGTCGGTTTTTGTCGTCAAGTATTTTACTGTCTAGTAGTTTGGAGACAAACAGTCCGGTGTTTCTGAAGTACATAACATTATTTAGGATGTAGTGAGTCATACGTTTGCTAACTAATGCCACGCGTAGTAGTCGTCGGGGGCCTCTTATTCCAAGTCGTCGTATTTCTTCTATGTAGCCTGAAAGATCTACGTGTAAGATATCCTTAAAAGCGTTTATTACTCTCTCTTCGATTTCGTACTCTAATTCACCTCGGTATTCGTTAAGTCCCTAAAGCTCGAATATATTTCAGTTATTTGAAGTAATTTCCGGCTTGTTCATACAGTGTGATGTAGATACTCCTACTATAGCGTTAATTTGTCGATGTAATTCTTCTATGTTCTGTAATTTCTGGTTTTCTACATCTAAATTCTTAACTTTATCATTTAAATCTTGAATCTTTTTGTCCTGTTTATTTTGGTGCTTATGAAGGTTGTCCGTCTGTTGGGTAAACTCGGTTTTTAGTTTTAATGCGACGGAATTTATTTTGCTAGTCAATATGGTTTTGATGTCCAATAGGATTGACTTTTTATTTTGCTCTAGTCGGTAAATTTTACTTTCTAGTGTTATTTTATTTAGGTCACTGTCATTTCTATTTAGGCTACAAGTCTGTTTGTGTTTTACGTTGATGTCTGGAGATGTGAATGTATTTCCTATTATACTTTGATTAATTGTTGAGTGTTTTTTGATTGACATATTTGTATCATCCAGTAGGAACTGGTTTTGTTTCCTAACGGGAGTGTTATCATTTTTGTTGCATTTTGTGACATTCTCGCATTTGGGGCAGCGCAATGAGTGTATGAGAAAATGTTTATTTGCCATGAAATAGGAAGTAGTTATGTTTAAGCAACCATGATGATACTTATCGCGACATAAAATACACTTTAGCATGTCTCCGTTCTTGGGGTTTTGGTCACATCCTGCAGCACAGATTTTATCGTTGTTAGGCATTTTGTTGAGAAAGATATTAAATAAATTAGTTCGATGTCAGCTGCAGCGGCGTCGACATGCATTGGCCACTGGTAGCGGCACGGGGGCGGGCGTTTTTAAACGCTGAGCGGTGGTTAGATGGTTCGATCTGAGTCACAGCAACCGTTTATTTATTGTCTTCAGATCAGTTTTTGTTTTCATGAGAATTTTATTATGGGTTTAGCACTTTTATTTAATCGATTTTCAGAAGGTTTCCGCACTCAATCACTCAATTAATGCTAAAGTTTTATACACGACATTTACTCGTAAAACCGAAATAAAACTGGGAGAGCGTATTAGCTTTCAATCCGATATGTACGGGCCCGCAAGCCAAATCCCTACATTTAACAAGGATGATTTTAACACTTGAATGAGATTTATGAAAGAGAGAGATATTTTATAGTAACGGCCACTCACCTTCTATAATTAGCGCCTCCAAAGACAACGGGCACAACGTCGAACGTTAAAGGTCTCAGCAATTTCTCCGTAACATAATCCTTGTCAAAAGAATTCTCGAACGCCAAATAAAAATAATATCGAGCTTGCAGTAAACTATCACAGTCACGAGATTTGTTTTTTTTTGGACATTTTAACCTTCCACATTTACCATAAACGTCAACGGATAGATTATACTTTTTTAAATTTTTGTTCAACTTATGATAAACTCTTTTCCTTCTGTTTGAGCAGTTGGAAACAAAAATGGCAGCCGCTTTAGTTTTGTTACGTAATGGATAATCTATTATGTTTTCAGTATCGTCAAGCACCGCCGACCATACCATTTTTTTCTTGGGTCCAATTTCATTTCCTCTTTTATCTTGAATATGGACGTAAGGTATAGGGATATCAGAGTCAAGTTTAAAAGTCGCTGTCCAGTTGAAGAAGCCATCAAAGACGGGATCCAATACTGGAAAGTTAGAACTGCTCTCGTGGGTGACAAATAAGTATCTTTGGTGTGGCGAACGTTCCTCCGGGAGATTGTTAGGATTAAGCTGCCAGCCCATGAAGGCTATGACATCGAATTTTGTAATGTCGCCATTCAAGAGGCTCCTGTTATTAGTGACGTAACAGTTGTTGATGGGACAATTTCGTCTGATGAAACTCTTCTGACCTTCTTCCAAACTATTTAATGGCCCGTAGTTTGTGTATGACCAAATTAGTATGTACTTATTCTTCTCCTTTTGTTTTTTGGAGTCACTAGAAATCACGTATATTGAACTACCTAGGCAGCTGAATAGTAGTATTGCTTTCAACATTTTATTTGATTGCACTGAAATAAAAAGGACCTTTGTTAAAGTTTGCTTGTCGATATATTTTTATGGTCAGGGGTTTCATCCTCAACTGCCAGTCCGGTAGTTGCAGATATGGCATCGGGTACGTGCACCCAGCCTCCCGAGCTGCTACTTACTCATCCCTTTTCCATCCAGCAAGTAGCTCCCTAAATACCTTTTTAACGTTTTCCCAGTTCAACAAACTTCCACCCGCTCAAATGAAGGCCAAACAATTTGCGCTTACCAACTCAAACGTTGTGAGTATGGCAAAACTGACTGACCTGACTGATCTGCTTAACGGTTATATATGGACACGTGAAAAAAATTACAGCTGAAGCACATATAACGAAGTCGAAAGGAAACTATCAGAGCTAAGTACTAAAACCAACTTTTTGAAATATAGCACTATTTCATAAACCGCAAAAATAACTTTGTCATTCATACAAACAATATGAAAAACAAAGTTATCTTTCTGACAAAAATTATAGAGGTTAAAACCTAACCCAAGCTTGCTTCTACGGAACCCTTCATGGTCGAGCTCAATTCGTACTTGGCGATTTTTTTTAAATTACACTCTCAACTTAGTAGCAATATAATAAAGTAATTATGTGGTTAACGGTTTTGGTAGAACAATTATGTAAGTTAATTTGTAAGTGAAATTATTATTGTAAAAATTTATTGTACTACTATTTGTTAACCCTTATAAAGCAAAGCAAAACAAAACAAAACTAAGCTTGCTGGCCAGGCCTTGTATATTTTGATGAAAAATGCTAAAATGTTTGACTCTGGCCGTTGTCTTAGAGTTTAGTTTAAATTACTACTGCAGTTGACACCTGCAGTCGCACCGTGACCTGGACCGTCTTCTCAGCCGCAAGAAACACTGCTGAAATGGGCCTCTCTCAAGGATTTTCATCTTGAAGGGGTTTGATTTGGGTACTCGCCACGGCTTGGCAGACGTTGGTGAGCGCAGTTTGTTTGGCTTATGTCGGTTCCCACGCTGCTGCCCAGCGAATTAGTTTTAAGAGCGAGGGAAGGGTAGTTTGTTTGACTGGGAAACAGTATAAAGGTATTTGGGGTGCTTCTTGCTCGTATGGATTGGGGATGAGGAAATAGCAGCTTAAGAGGCCGGCGCGCGTACCCGATGACACAATGAAATCACCAGACATGTAGTTAAATATACTTAAATAAATTAAATAAATATAAATATATAAGGACATATCACAAAAATTGAGAGTCGTGAACTTGTGTCGCGGAGTACTAACTCAACGATACTATATTTTACAATTTAAACATATCATAGTTTAAAAAAAACAACCGGCTTACATATACCATAACACACACAGATAAACATCAAAGACCCAGGCCAATCTTAATAAGATTTTTTTTCATCTTGACCTGACCGGGGATCGAACTCGGGACCACCCGTGTCGCAGGCTGGCTTGTTGACCGCTGCGCCAAGGAACTTGACTAAAAGCAGTTGAGCATGACGATCTGAGTGCTTTCATATAAAATGCGCGATTCTTGGCGATGTCGCTGAATTTTCAAGTCTATTTGTTTTCTATCTACTTTTTATGTACTTACCGTCCAGAGTATAGTTTTCAACATTGTTGGTACCGTCAAAAGGAAGGCGAAACGTTGCTGTACTTGAAATAAGACGATTCCTCCAAAATCACACGTGACGAGCAGACTGCGATTCTTGAACAACATAAAAACAATGAATATATTGTTTTGAAAGCGGATAAGTGGAATGCGACAGTTGTGATGAATATTTCTGATTACAAAAAGTGGACTACAACCGTACAATAAGCATCACAGGGCAAACAAAATAATAATAATTAACACATCTTATAATTAACTTAATTCTTCGTAAAATGCAATAGTTTCCTCTCCGGCTAAGGCCTGTTTAAGCGCATATTGTACATATTTTTTTTGTGGCGGTAGGAGCAAAATAAAATCAACAGGTGTTTATGATATTTCTACATTTTAAAATTTATTTAAATTATAATTTAAAGTTTCTTTCACTTTCTGTATGCTTATAATAGCATAATTAAGTGGTACTTATATTGGCAAACACTTATATGAATTTTAAACTAAACACCACCTACCAGTCATCCATCTTACCGCACTTGGTTGAACTTTGAACACTACACTTCAACATAATGTCTTAGCTGTTTGAAGTCCTGAAGACTCAGCTAAACCTGGAGGCTCACTTCAGTGAGAAGATGGCAGAATTAGCTTCCCAGTTGCAGTCAGCGGCGCCTTCCAAGGATACAGTCGCAAAGGTAGCAGAAGAATTCCGGTCCTTTAGGGAATCTATGTATTGTTATACATAGAATGCTTGGCATTATTCGGCAGCAAATCGCTGAATGCATGGGCTTTGTCGACAACATGGAGAACTGACATCGCTTGAAAGTGTTGATTTTTTCTGGCATTCCTGAGGCATCACAAGAAGACTGTAAGTGAGTTTTTATGGACTTGGCTGAGAAGAGATTATAAGACGTATTAATCCTAGTGACATCAAGGTTTGCCATCGTCGTTCAGTCTACAAAGGATCACCATCGGCCATTGCTAGTTCGCTTCCATGAATATGCTATAAAGTCAATAGTCTGGAACAAGAAGTCTGCACTTAAGGGCAGCGAAATATCTGTAAAGGAGTTTCTAACCAAAGCCAGGATGGCGGTCTTTGGATCGGCAAGACAGCATTTCGGGATGCGTAATTGTTGGTCGCAGTGATTGGTGGTCGCATGGAGTTGGGGTGATCAAGACGCCTGATAGTTCGCGACGTAAGATCACGACAAAGGAGGAGCTGCATGGTCTTATTGAGAAGTTTCCACAATCCGGTGGTCATTCAGCTATCCATCAGGCTGATAAGTAAAGTCCTGCTTCGTCTGGTGCTGTAATCGTCGATAGAGGCTCTTCAGTTTGATCCTGTTGATCCTGTGTGATTCTCCTGGTTCCAGCAGTTTCAACCTACGGGTAGTATACAGTTTTTATGTTTATTTTTTATGTACCTGGCCTGGGTAATTATATTCCTCAATAATAATTATTTTTTATTGCGGGTCTGTGAATGTATTTTGTTATTGACAGTGACAATGCTCTTCAAATCTGTGGTGGTGAACACTGCCGAAAAACTGCCTTTACGGATTTTAGGGCATAGAACACACGTCAATTGACTTTGAATTTATGGCCCCCCATAGAAACTCAAAAGGAATTGTATGGCATTTTTTTCATTTTCACCCTCACTCCATTATTTGTCTATGATCCTTATTGCCTAGAGAAAACATATGGCAGTCGGTCGTCTGATACTAGTAATAGTATCTTCTTTCACCTCAGGCTTTCACCCTTTCACCTTCACCACGGTGAAAGGGTGAAAGCCTGAGGTGAAAGCTGTGGGTGAAAGTGACTTTTTTTTAAATTTTACGGCTCTGGATACAAGTCCTGGGGTGCTATTTTTGAACGTGTGACACTTGTCTTTGAAAGATTTTTGTATGGAAAAACCGGTCGTTTGCGAAGGGCGAGATTTCGAGAAATGTACTCTTGTTCATATATATCAATGATTTTGTTCTACTTGAAATCTCAAAGTGATTACATGGTGTTTTTGGTTTTATTTTTACTAGCGTTCTGTTCAAATATTACTTTTGGGTATCTAACTTGTAAAGTATTTTTTTTTATTTCAATGTTTTTATAAGACAAGAAATTCTAAAAAAATTGTTTTGCTTTCTATTATTTATATCATTTCATGTCACAAATGCCTTGTGTGTCGGTTGTGTTTGTATTTTTTTTATGCTGTTTTTCTATATCTATTTGACTTGGACGGCCTACGAACTCACACACTCGACACAAGCTCTCGGAGTCTTCCTACCGAAGCGCTCAGCAATACCATGTCATCTGCGTAACTGGTTTCCTTTCCCCTACAGAACTTCTCTATACATCCTGTTAGGTACTTACAGTAAGACAATTATTTATATTAAGCACAATCCTCAAACAGCACGCGGCACTGCCTTTCAGCACTCAATTTACTAAAAAAAGGCAGAATATTGTTTGCAAAAAATTTCTCCTCTCGGTTCTTTCTATTTCTAGGTCCACTCCTTTACAATAGACTTAATTAAAAAATTGGTTCTTCCCTCTCTACCTATAGAGCTACCTACTAAAAAAGTTCTACGAGAAGCCTACTAGTAGAGAGAAGAATTACTAATAGTTTTAAAATAATGTGTGTTATTTTATTTAAGTGTAATTTAATTCCAAGTGTGATTGTTTATTTTTTTATTGTTTTTATAAGATTTTTTTTGTTATAAGTACAAATAAGTATATTAACACCTGAAATACAGGATGATTATCACCCTAGCTCAGGCACCGTTTCGTTCATATTTCCTTTTATTTGTTAACAATGTATTGTAAAAGGTTACCTTTCATAAACAAGAATAGGTTTTGTACGAATTTTAAAACACCGACAACGTTTCGCCATTTTTTTATTTTCTATAGTTTCATTTTACCGAAAGTACAATTGCTATATTGTTGAAATTCCGATTATTGATAGTTTTTTTTTTAAACCATGTGCTTTGTATTGCAACCCAACGTTTATCCGCAGACACTATTGCTCTATGTTCTATTTATCAAAAAAAATATTTCCATATGATTAAAAGGCAAAATTTCAAATGATAAATAAATGAAATCCATAAGAGTAAGTATACTATACTAACCTGTTTAAGTCTATTTAAAAAACACCTTTTCTTTTACAATTTCTCTCTACGGTGCTGGGTTTGGCTACAAAACACTTCAGAATAACGCGGCAATTTCGTTGCTGGCGCATGCTTGGTTCATGTAGAACCTACCGCTCGTCGCTTTGCTCCTCGCAACCTACCCCTTCTTTTCGTTAACCTGTTCCTTTCTAACACCATATTCCTAACCTTCAGAGACGAGTTTTCGTGAAACCATGAGTCACAGAGCAAAATTGAAAAAACAAAAGTGGCTTATTTTGAGAATTTTTAACCATTACGACAGTTAAAAAACAGGCCTCTTTATCTCTTATGTAGGCCTGAAATTTCACGTTAAAAATTTTTTTAGTCCCAAAACTTGCGCTGCCTTTCCTACACTGCAACCGAATTTACTTTACTACTAATCTCGATTTGTCGACTGTAAGTAGTTATTGAAAATCTGTGTAAATAATAATATGGAAACAGTTACTTCTATCTTTAATACTTCTAGAAAATAAAATTATTCACACCAAAACATTTATCAAAATAAAATTACACGATTTGATTTTCGGTCGACAGTTTGTCTAAAAGACGAAAAATATGTTTATCAAGGTTATAGAAGGAAAAAATATGGCAAAGAAGCCATTTGGTATTTAAAACGTCGTTGTACCGTTTTTGAACAACTAAAATTCAAAGAGAAATAATTCTTGTTTGTGATAGGTTTTATCTCATTAGGTACTTGATACTCATTTACTTGAACTTATCGGAATATATGCTCCTCAGAGAAGGTTCAGAAGCTCTCCCACATTTGTTACACCCGTGGCAGCTACTAATTATCGACAAAATTCTTTCTTTCTTAGAACTTGTAATAACTATAATAAGTGCTCCTCTGACACATATATGGAAATCTTAGGATCAAATACAGTGGCATTGAAAAAAGCCTTTATTAATAGACTGTTTCCCGACCAGGGTTAGTTAGTCCCTTTTATTCATATGGTACTTGTGGTCCTTTCTCTCAGCTTCACTTCTCACTTATCCCGCTGCTGCATTGTGTAATGGTGCATATGTTTTGTTTGCTTGTTTGTAGTGGTACGGCCTACTAAGCATGTGATCGTCTATTGTTTAGTGATTCGAGTGTTATGAATCTATTTACAGGAATTAGAATGTTGGGGAGATCTCAGATACTTTGCTGTCATCTTGGTTTGTGAGGTTATTATGGTCGGTTATGTTTCAGTTAGGTTGAGGATTGTAAACAAACAATCAGACATTCCGACGGCTTGCTTATGAGTTTGGTGTCCCAGATCAGTAAATGAGCTTTATAGAGTAAGTTTGTATCATAGCTACACAGAATAAGTTAGCTATTTGGATATATTTCTTTTATATCTGGGATACCTGAAGCAAGTGATCGACTGGTGTGAAAGACTGTAGTGGTTACCGAGATACGACCGATTTCACTCTGACACAGGGAATCCCTACACCGGTATCCGGTCATGTAATCATGTTATTGGGGGACAGACCTGACCTCCTTTCGCTGCGAAGCGTTTACGTCTACACATCCAAGGACGTGGACCTTTTATCTGGGGCCTGAGGCTCCCTCCCCCTTTATCCATGGATTTTTATTATATATCATATATGTAAAGTTTGATTTGGCCAAATCAAGGTCGGAGGTCAGCTGTAAAGACATGGCGTGTATGGGGTGCCCAGAATCGCCGCCGTCCTGCCTGTAAACCTATTACTGAAACTTGGCTTTTAGTTCCTCTCTCGTTAGTCTGCTCTAATGCTTTGGTACCGAGATGTCTCCAACAAACATGTGATAACCTAAGAAGTTATTGACAACCTAAGAGGTGGTTATGCAATTTAGTTGCATAATCTATACCTACTCTGGTACCTCGCTCTGCGATCCTTCGTAGCTCAGCTTCAACCTTATTCTAGCTTTATAGACTCCTTTGTTCATCAAATAGTGTTCAAATGTTAAACTTGCTCTATACTCAGTAGTAGATATTTAAATAATAATTTACTGGCCTTGCCCTCTTACTTTGAATTTAAACTCAGGAAATGAATACTAGTCTCCTAGGTCAATGAGAAGCAAAGACCTTAACTCAATCTTCTTAAAATTCAGGCCTGAAGGGTCTGCTTAGCTTGGTTTGGAAGAAACCATAAGCTATCATAAATTACAACATGATGTGTTTGTGTGATTCTTAAATCCGAGCCTCATCTGGATGATTTGACTTTTACTAAACTATAAGAACTCCAAATTTATCTATTTGGCAATGTTATTTATTTTGCAAGACTGAAGGCATAGAAATCATGGCTCGGTTGCGCGCACTGGAGAGTATAATGCTAGGCTATATCAAACTAGTGTGTGTCTGTTAGTATTCTGAATTTGGGGTATTACATAGAATGTATATACCCTACCTGTTGTTTGATAACACCTCATCATTATACAATCCCTGGGATAGGAAAACTTTATCATAATGTAATGAAACATGAAGTTTAGTAGATCTCATTAATTTATTTATCTACCAAAGATATACCTTTAAATATTTCCACAAGAGCAAAAAAACGAAACTGGTTAATGATTTAGACCATCACTTTATAGGTTGCTATATAATGACGACCGAGCTTTCCGTTCTAACTTACTGCCAATACTAATAAAGGGAAAAACGAAAGCCCAAATTAAAAAACCCTTTTGGCAATCTAATACATAGTTTACAGATTCGGATTATATTCATTAACAACAAGTCTTAACTAAGAATGGATCGTTCATCGTAAAGTTAAGGAAAAATACAGTTTCATATCTAAGTAATAGTAGGTTTGTGACAATAGGCAATGTTTCTCAACATCAAGGTAAGGTTAAAATATATTAACTCTGCTAGTAATGCACTCCCAGCAGTCAGTAGTCTAAATATCCATTCTAAGTTAATCTCGATAAATCTACAACCTTAAATTATCTGTGTCTCATCTCAAATAGTTCAGTCAGGTTTCATACCAATTCACTGGTCATGATTGACCCTCTCCTATAACAACTAAATCATATCAACATAAACAGATATTACTATACAGTATTTTATGCTTGTAATTATTAACCCTTTCAAATGGAGATGTTAATTATAATTTCCTTTTCAATATTTTTGTCTTCTCTTCCTTTTTACAATTTACGAGATCAAAGTAATTTCAATTTTAGAGGTTGTAGCTGTATCGTTAATACTAAACAAGTGATTGGAACAGTGTACATTACCCAACAATCAGGACTCCTTGTCTTACACTTTCACTCCTAGCTAATTAAAATTTACGATTAATATATATATATATATATATATAGAAATATTAAACTAAACTAACAACATAATAGGTAGGTACTACAAGAACTGACTCTAGCTAAAACTTGATGTCCACCCTTGGCACCGGACGAAGCGAATCTCCTCCTCACTGCCCCTTCAAGCAAAGCCTCCAGGGATCCCCACTCTTCAGGCGTACCGCAAATCCGACTCCCTAATTCGCTGATCTCGTCGAATGCTTGGTCCGTCCTCCTTTTTCTTAGAACTCCATGGACCCGAGCTGTAGGTACTTTTTTCGCATCTGTGAACACTTGCCTACCACTCCTTCGAAATATTACACAATTAATTTATTTTTATGGCTCTAGTGTCAACCCCGTCGTGACAGTCCAACATAATTTTTTTAGAAAGCGTGTCAGCCATTTATCTTTAAACTCAAATTTATTAGTAACCCCTTTTTTATAATTTGCCCTTTTCCTAGTAACCTTGTAAAACATGTGCAGCCATTGTCTAACTTTAGGACCACCGAGAATCCAAACTTAAAAGATTGTATTTATTGGTATGCGAGATCGGTGACAATGTTATGGACCATCTCATCTCATGTTAAACTGTCGCTAACTTGTCGATTCTTTTATTGCTTATGAAATAGTTATAAGTGGAGATTTGTAAATGACTGAATGTTTTTATCCTATTGTTCCATATTGTTTTTGTAGTCGATAATCTTCCTAACAGAAAAAATAAAATAAAAATAAAATAGGTAACCATTGTAAAATATTTAGCTCTTAATTATTTGAATAAGGATTTATTTAGATTTAATTTATACTTTAATGCTCTAAAATGTTTAGGCTTTAATTATTATGCGTAAGGACGTTATGCTTAAAAATGGTTATGCCTAAAAACAGTATGCCATGTTACATTATGACTTAAATTTGTATGCTCATAGATAGGGAACCGTTTTTGTTTATCATTGTAAAGGTCAAAATAAATTTAAAAAATTAAATAATAAAATACGTGTGCCCTATTTTTGTTTCTATTTTTAATCTAGCATACGTATAATCTAGGGGGGTTTAGAAAATGAAATGTTGTCATTTGCTGTGTCCAATGCACGGAAGTGGAACATAATTTTTTTTCATGTCTGTGCATATATCTCCATGGTCCAATGTCATGGAGATATTATGTACTCTGAGCCACAGAAGTATAACCTGAGCTTCGAGCAACATGGCTTCCATACGGAAGGCCGTGTTGCTCGTAGACTCTGAGGTACTACCTCAGAGCAATAGGCTAGTTGCCTAAATTTGATTGATAGTTAGACAACATACCTTATTATACATTACACATGAGAAAAATATTATTTTATAAATATATTGATTTTCAACTTGTATTTCGCATTTAAAGAAATGACATTAAATTTCTCCCGAAAGCTCTCAAAACTGTCATGGCGTCTTGTGTGACGTCACCCTGTGCGAAACACAGCTGTTTGTGTATGGCGATTGTAAATGTTTTGTGATTAAAAATGAATCCTTCGTATTACAAGTACTATATGGTGCCACAGGGGGAGAGCACAAGCATTAAAATACCAAACAAATTATTTATATTTGTCCCAAGCAACAAGAAATGCGGAAAATATGGAAAAAACAAATTTAGAATATATTAGTGTGAAGATCATTTTGATTTAAGTATATTTAACAAAATGTAATTCAGCGAAAACATAATTATAACAACACAGATGAATTTTGCTTGGACATATTTTACACTTCTCAGTACATAGTTTACCCTCTCGCTTAACTTGCAGATCAACAACAACATCATCTCCATAAAAATCTCATGGTGGCCCTGAAATTGAGTTTATTCATTTAAGTACAATAATCTTTTAACAGGGTAACAAAAAGCTACGTTAGTCAATTAAAGATTGGCTAGTATTATTGCCTATAACATGATTTCTGAGATATTTATCCGTACCTAGGATTGACTTTTACAATCTGTGCGTTAAATTAAGCAGCTGGTACATACATTCTATAGTTATTTTTGTTACTAGATAAGCATGAAAGTTATTAAAAATATCATTTCTGTTTTACTTTGTATTTTTAACCTCAAAATATATCAAAACTGTGGTCAAAACATAATCAATAAATTAACACATATATTAAGGTATCAAGACTGAGAAATTGGGATTTTAGCTTATTATAGTTTTATCACATGTATACTTACATCGAAGTTTTAACATTGCGAAATTCCGATGAACAAAAGTAGCTGTTTGATGCTAAAATTTTGCCAATTTTGAGCAAGTTATTGCTATTTCCTTTCATAAATCTAGATTCCATGGTGTTCTCTCACTGTATAATACTTTAAATAACTTAATAAAGGTGACGACAAAAGATAAAACCGTAAAATAATAGCTTGTAACACACTTTTCTATGAAAATGTCAACAACAACAATTATGTTTTCCACAGGGTGACGTAACGCTATCTGATTGGTGTTCCCGGTCACATGACCTGATGCCTTTATTTTCATAATTTGTTTTATGATTACAAAATAATTTACGATTGTTGATAAACAATCGTAAATTATTTTGTTGAATAGATTGATTTTTCCTTATCTACATATCATAATTATTTTTTACACACCTTAATCCAACCCATTTGTTCTTAGTGGATACATGCCTATTATTGCTCTGAGGGCTCTCGCTACGTTGTCCAATGCAAACAAAGATTTGACAATGTCATCGTTCAGTGAATACTTTTTTCAGTTAAATGAAAATTAAACTTTGTACAACGTCTGTTATCAGCGAAAAAAATGATCATGTCTGTGGATTTAAGCCAGGATAATACTCGTGTATGTTTTTTCCTTTAAAAAAAAGCTTGAATTATTTTGGATGACAGTTTGTCATAAGTTGATAGCTACCATTTAAATCTCCATTATAGCCTCCGATTAATAACTAATTATAGTTCTGTGATATGATAGCTACTTTAGAATTGAAATGGAGTTTGTGATGGGAAGTCAAAGAGTACAGTTGAAGTTTTCCTTAGACAATTTTGCAAATTGATTTTATTGGACTTATATGATATTGGTGTAGTTTGGTGTTATAAATGCTTGTGCTCATGAACAATTTGTGAAATAGTTAAAGTGGACTGATAAATGGACTCGTATAGATTTGCCACTAGAAGCTCCCACGAGGCATCAAAGAACATACGTTATCTTTGATGCTACTTAGAAAAACTTTACCGTACAACACCGATACTTAGTATCTCATTATACTGGACATTGGCAGAATCACTGAATTCTCCACCGAAATGTGATATTAATAAAACAGAAGAAGAAGAAAAGTATTGAAATAAAATAACTTAAAATACTACGGTTTCATCGCGTTTATTACATTTTTAACTGGTAACATTTCCACAGACCATAATAATTGCGGTCTGTTTCAATTGTTTTACTATTGTGTCCCGCGCAGTGATTAACACACCAGCTTACGACAAGGTCCCGGGTTCGATCACCGGCCCAATGATGGAAAACGATCTTTGGCAGACTGGCTTGGGTCATGGATGATTATCAAAATAGGTATTGTCTATGTATCTTTAATAAAATACAGTATTGTTCAGTTAATATCCTACGATAATAGTTCACAACTTACTGTGAAACTAGCTCAATCTGTATAATTTGCCCCTATCTATGTACTCATTTATTTTGTATTTATCTCTCTTAAACTCACAGGTGTTACCCCGTCCTTTGAAAAGGCTTGCGAGGGTATAGATCCAACACGTAGAGGCCCTTTGGAAAAGTAGATGTCATGTTGGCTCCTGCCAGAACTCGTTCCTGGAAATATCAATGTATGATATGCGCTTGAACAGGTCTCAGCCGGAGAGGAAACTATTGCATTTTACGAAGAAGTAAGTTGGTTATAAGATGTGTTTTATATATAATTATTTTGTTTGACCTGTGATGCGCATTGTAAGGTTGTAGTCCACTTTTTGGTATGATACTATTACCACAATATAATATTGTATTGTGGCATCGGGTACGCGCGCCGGCCTCTTAAGCTGCTATTTTCTCATCCCCAATCCATACGAGCAAGAAGCACCCCAAATACATTCGTCCCGTTTCCCAGTCAAACAAACTCCTACCCTTCCCTCGCTCTTAAAACTGATTCGCTGGGCAGCTGCATCGGAACCGAGATAAGCCAAACAAACTGCGCCTACCGAACGTTGTGAGTATGGCAAAACTGACGCATGAGGTAAGTGTCCCCCTCCCCCTCTATCTGCTAAACGGTTATATATAAATACGTAAAAAAAATTACAGCAGTAGTAAAATGCGATGGTCGAGAACGACGTGCGAGAGTACCTCGCAGCGCCGCTAGCAGCCGATGAGGAGCCCATCGTCGTCTCGCCAGGCCAGGTGCAGCGGATGGCCCGCCACTTGAAACCCCGGAAAGCCCCGGGCGAGGACCGCATCACGAACGAGGCGCTCCGCCATCTGCCGCCGCGAGCAATCGCAGCGGCGACGCGCCTCTTCAACGGGATACTTCGCTCGGGACACTTCCCATCAATCTGGAAGGACGCCCGGGTCATCATGCTGCCCAAGCCAGGGAAGGATGCGAGACGACCCGAAAACCATCGGCCTATCGCGCTGCTGAGCAAACTCTCGCAGCTGTTCGAACGGATAGTGCTCCGGTACATCGCTCCGCACATCGTTCCACGTGCGGAGCAATTTGGCTTTAGACCGGAGCACTCAACGACGCTCCAGGTGGCAAGGATGCTGCACAGGATGTCCGAGAGCGCCAACAACCAGGAGCGCGTGGCTGCCGTGCTCCTGGATTTCCAAATGGCGTTCGACAGGGTGTGGCACGAGGGGTTGGTGCACAAACTGTCGACGTCCACCATGCCCAAGCGACTGGTCAAGACAGTGGCTTCATTCCTGGAGGATCGCCGAGTCCACGTGGCGGTTGAAGACGCCGTATCCGCGGCGCGTCCCGTCAGAGCGGGAGTCCCACAAGGAAGCTGCCTCTCGCCGGCCTGCTACGCCTGGTTCACTGACGACATCCCAGTCGCCAGCCAGGTAGAGCTGGCGTTATATGCGGACGACGCGGCGTACTACGCGTCGTCCCGGAACATCAAGTACGCCCTCATCCGGCTCCAAAGAACCCTCGACGCTCTACCTGACTGGCTCTCCAAATGGAGACTGTCAGTGAACGTCGCCAAGACGCAGGCCATCCTGACGGGACACCGCCATCAACCGCCACCGCTTCAGTTACTCGGCGAACCAGTGCCGTGGCAGCCGCAAGTGAAGTACCTGGGGGTCACGATTGACCGTGGACTGACTATGAAGCCGCACGTCGATGATGTCGTGTCTAAGGTGAAGCTGGCCAGAGCAAAGCTGCGAGGCGTCCTGTCCTCGCGCTTGCCCCTGAGGACGAAGCTCGGGATCTACAAGACCTATGTTAGATCCCGTCTCACGTATGCCGCCCCGGCGTGGTATGCGTACTGCTCGGAGACCAACAAGAAGAGGCTCCGCGCGCAAGAAAACCTCAGTCTCCGAGCAATCGTCGGGGCCCCACGCTACGTGAGGAACGCGACGATCTTCAGGGACTTGAAGATGGAAGGACTCGACGCCTTCATCTCCCGCCTGGCCAGCCAGCTGTACAAGAAGGCGGACGCATCGGTGCACGCCCTCCTACGAGGCATAGCACCTCTGCACGCCCGCCCGCCCGATCGCCGCACGAAGCCTTCACCAAGAAACGCCATCATCGACGCCGCCGCCTCCGCGGACGCGTCGGTCAGTCCCCCGTGATCCCCAGCGAAAACGCAGGAACACCGCAGGCCGCCACGGCCACCCCAAGGACCTGCCCATAGTAATGGGCAGCGAAGAAGCCACTGCAGAGGACGAAGTCCTGACCAGTCGCCTCACCACCTCAAAAGAGGAGGTAGAGAGGGCCAACGAGCGAGCGAGCAGTAGTACACATAACGAAGTTGAAAGGAAAACTATCAGAGCTAAGTACTAAAAACAACTTATTGAAATATAGTACTTTTTCATAAACCGCAAAAATGACTTTGTCATTCATACAAACACTGTGAAAAACACAATTATCTTGCTGGCAAAAAATTATAGATTTTTGTGCTTTTTTTAAGGGTGCTTGCTCCTTGGCCATTTCGACTATGTTTAACCTCTATAAAAATGGATAATCATAAAGCACAATTAAAAAAAAAAACATTTATTGTAGAATGGTTTTTAATTTTTACTTGCTGAGGAGGACTTTTTTCTAAAGTTCATAGTTATTTAGAAAAAACCGGCCAAGTGTGAGTCAAACTCGCGCAATGAGGGTTCCGTACAACATGCTTCGTGAACACACACAATGTGCAAAAAATGTTTTATTCAATTGACTAGCGCCATCTAGTGGTGTTTTAGTGAACTATTTCCCTAGATAAACTTATTCTAGTGAGTTTACCACTTAATTTTCAAGTGATAGAATTCTTATTATTTTTCCTGTAATCTTCAACGAAAGAACTATATTTTGTAATTTTTTCAAAATTTTCGGCCCAGTAGTTTCGGAGATCAGGGGGGGGGGGAATGGTCAAATTTTGCCTTCTTTCGTGAATAAAATCAAAGGTATTGATTTTACCCGAACAAAAAAAAATATTTTTGAAATCCTCATAATGAGCCCTTTCATTTGATATATGACAGAGTAAGGTGTGCAAAACTTTTTTTTTAAATTTTGTAATTGGGCCCCTCAAAATGACCCTTATTAAAAAAAAATCTTTATTTACTTTGCACATCCATGTTTGGGTCATAGGATTACACCATCTAACCAAATTTCACATAATTTGGTTCAGTAGATTCGGAGAAAATCGGCTGTGACAGACGGACGGACGGACAGACAGACGCTCGAGTGATCCTATAAGGGTTCCGTTTTTCAACTTTTGTACGGAACCCTAAAAAAAGTACCGCGTGCATCGATTTTTAATGCAAATATTCAAAAACTACGTAACTCTTTGTCTTAGGGTCACACAAGTTTTATGTTCAATACAATACCAGTCAACCTACAAACTCTCCCAAGTAATTTTTATTTTACAGATTATTCTTCTTTTTAACATTAAATTTATGTTATTTAATATTTTGAATGCGCGCGGACGACGGGCGGCAGTCGACCGCTGACATTCTGACGGGGAACTTAGGTTCAAAACTCGGCCCATATTCTAAAGGTCATTAGCGCATGTACGAGCCTTAAGAGGGTATACTAGCAGTGCGTTTTCCATACAAATGTATTTCTCTATTTTCTCGCTGAAAACTGCTTCTAGAGGCACAATTCTTTTTACATACAATCTATTACTAAAATAGGAATGTCCCTTTGTTTTATTTATTTTCTAAAAATGTGATTGAAAGAAAAAAAAATGTATAAAAACAGTTCTTTTGGAAAAAATTAAAAGTAGGGGCATTCCTATTTTAGTACTAGATTTTATGAAAAAAGAATTGTGGCTCTAGAATCAGTTTTCAGCGAGAAAATAGAGAAATACATTTGTATGGAAACCATATTGAAAAAATACTGCTAGTATACGCTCTTAAGCAGGGTGGGAGTTTGTTGCACAAGGAAAACGTTATAAAGGTATTTGGGAAGCTACTTGCTTGGTTGGAAAAGGGATGAGTTAGTAGCAGCTCGGGAGGCTGGATGCACGTACCCGATGCCATACCTGCAACTACCGGACTGGCAGTTGAGGATGAAACCCCTGACCATAAAAAATGTATCGACAAGCAAACTTGAACAAAGGTCCTTTTTGTTTCAGTGCAATCAAATAAAATGTTGAAAGCAATACTATTATTCAGTTGCCTGTGTCGTTCAATATACGTGATTGCTAATTACTCCAAAAAACAAAAGGACAAGAATAAGTACATACTACTATGGTCACACGGACCTTTCGCGCCTTTTACTAGTTCCGAAGAAGGTCAGATGAGTTTCATTAGACGAAATTGTCCCATCAACAACTGTTACGTCACTACTAACAGGAGCCTCTTGAATGGCGACATTACAAAATTCGATGTCATAGCCTTCATGGGCTGGAAGCTTAAACCTAACAATCTCCCGGAGGAACGTTCGCCACACCAAAGATACTTATTTGTCACCCAGGAGAGCAGTTCTAACTATCCAGTACGGCATCGCGTCTTTGATGGCTTCTTCAACTGGACAGCGACTTTCAAACTTGACTCTGATATCCCTATACCTTACGTCCATATTCAAGATAAAGGAGGAAATGCAATTGGACCCAAGAAAAAAATGGATTGGTCGGCGGTGCTTAACGATACTGAAAACGTAATAGATTATCCATTGGGTAATAAAACTAAAGCGGCTGCCATTTTTATTTCCAACTGCAACTCAAAGAGAAGAAATAATGCTTATCGTAATTTGAACAAACAATTAAACAAATATAATCTATCCGTTGATGTTTATGGTAGATGTGGAACATTAAAATGTCCAAGAAAAAACCCTATTAACTGTGTTAATGTACTGCAACCTCGATATTATTTTTATTTGGCGTTCGAGAATTCTTTTGACAAGGATTATGTTACGGAGAAGTTACTGAGACCTTTAATGTTCAACATTGTGCCCGTTGTCTTTGGTGGTGCTAATTATAGAAGGTGAGTGGCCGTTACCATATAATATCTCTCTCTCTTTCATAACTCTCATTCAAGTTTTAAAATAATCCTTGTAAAATGTAGGGATTTGGCTTGCGAGCCCGTACCTATCGGATTGAAAGCTACTACGCTCCCAGTTTTATTTCGGTTTTACGAGTAAAAAAACGTGTATAAAACTATCGCATCTAATCTAAATTGTACCTTAATGTTAGTCAAGTGATTGGGTGCGTGCTTATGACGTTGTGAACGTTGTGTTTGTTTAAAAAGTGCAAAACCCATAATAAAATTCTTATGAAAACGAAAACTGATCTAAAGACAATAGAGAAACGGATGTGTGACACAAGAGGTCAATTTTTGAACTAATAGAATCAATCCGCCACTCGTTGTGACGTCAGCACTTGGTTCGTATTCACATGTGAATAAAATCAACAAGCGGGCCTGTTTTTACGTATTTTTGAACCGTGCGAATGGTTCTATTGCTTAGAGTTGCTATTGAGAGCTTAAGCTGGTCTACAATACACGTCCGATTTTTAATCCGACAATCGGACGTGTTTCATTTTATTGAAATATATTTTAAAATCTTAATTTTTTTTCATGTAGGTATAAGGAGTTTCTTATTTTTTTAAAGGCAATAGTGGAATCGGAATGAAACCTTTTTGTAGACAGTTGTGGCAAAAACGCTAGGATCTAAGCAAAAAAAAAATTCAGAAAAAATAAAAGTTTGGTCAAAGTCAAATTTGACATTTTTCACGCGTAGTCCGGTCCGAGTGGTCTGCTGCCACTATTCGAATCACAAACTA
The DNA here is from genome assembly GCA_963082605.1 of Rhodophaea formosa. Classification (NCBI taxonomy): domain Eukaryota; kingdom Metazoa; phylum Arthropoda; class Insecta; order Lepidoptera; family Pyralidae; genus Rhodophaea; species Rhodophaea formosa. Next base: position 6,309,002 of record OY720223.1, read on the forward strand.
CAAAGAAGATACTATTACATTCGAATAATGATTCAAAATTAGAGCCAATTAAGATTCACCATGCGGAAACTTGACAACGAGTGGCGGATCGATTCTCTTGGTTGAAAAATTGACTCCCTGATCAAACCATTCCACCACCACTCGGAGTTTAAAAACGCCCGCCCTTGTGCCGCTACTAGTGGCCAATGCCCGTCGCTGCCGCTGCAACTGACATCGAACTAATTTATTAAAAATCTACCTCAACAAAATGCCTAACAACGATAAAATCTGTGCTGCAGGAAGTGATAAAAACCCCCAGAACGGAGACATGCTAAAGTATATTTTATGTTTCAATAAGTATCATTATGGTTTCTTAAACATATCTACATCATATTTCACGACAAATAAACATCTTCTCATACATTCTTGGGGCTGCTCTAAATGCGAGAATGTCACAAAACGCAATAAAAATTGTAACACTCCCGTTAGGAAACAAAACCAGTTCCTACTGGATGATACAAATATGTCAATCGAAGAACACTTAACCAAAGTATAATAGGAAATACATTCACATCTCCAGACATCAAAGCAAAACACAAACAGACTAGTAGCCTAAAAAGAAATGACAGTCACCTAAATAAAATAACACTAGAAAGTTTAATTCGCCCACTAGAAATTAAATTATAGCAAAATCAACAGTCAACCCTATTAGACATCAAAACCATATTGACTAGCGAAATAAACTCTGAAACTGTTTATTTCGCTAGTCAATATGGTTTTGATGTCTACGGACAACCTTCATAAGCACCAAAATGAACAGAACAAAAAGATTCAAGACTTAAATGATAAAGTTAAGAATTTAGATGTAGAAAACCAGAAATTGCAGAAGGACATAGAAGAATTACATCGACAAATACCGCTACAGTAGGAGTATCTACATCACACTGTATGAACAAGCCAGAAATTACTACAAATAACTAAAACATATTCGTGCTTTTGGGACTTAACGAATACCGAGGTGAATTAAAGTACGAAATCGAAGAGAGAGTAATAAACGATTTTAAGGATATCTTACACGTAATAAAGAAATACAATGTCTTGGAATAAGAGGCCCCCGACGACCACTATGCGTGACATTAATTAGCAAACGTATGACTCACTACATCCTAAATAATGTTAAGTACTTCAAAAACATCGGACTGTTTATCTCCAAACTACTCGACAGCAAAACACTTGATTAAAAAACTGACGTAAAATATCACATGAAACAACTATAAGCATGACCCGCACGAGTAACGCCATGCACTTATCGTCGCAACAGAATACACATGGGTTATTTCAACCTGGAAATATAACTCCTCAACGAGCTACTTCAAATCCAACTTCGAGCTTATAACGTGGTCACACAAGAAATTCCTTTTGTTCCTTTCGCGAATAAAAATAACATAAACAAGTTATCCATTATTTTCCAAAACATGCAAAGCTTATGGAATAAACAAACTTCACGCTTGCTGCCTATCAGAAACGCATTTGACAAAAAAAAAAACTGGAACTACACTTCCGTCATTATCAAGTTGCAAGTGCATACTGCCAGCGAAACTACGACGATGGTGGGGTGTGCATTTATTGCGCAACAATGTGGAATACGTCGACCGACAGGACATTACGGACATGTCTGTTAAATATCTTGTTGAACTGTGCGCCTTAGAATTAATTATTTATAACATAATATCTTTCTATTAGAACGACAAACGGATTGATGGTTTTTTGATACAGTTAGAACACATTTTAAAACATCTTACAAAAAAGTACAATAAAAAGTATATTATAATCGGAGGATGAATACAATGATTTGGAATGTAAAAAGCTGCTCTATTTAAAAGCTGAATATCATTTCATACATCATATAAATGAACCAACACGGATAACAAAAACATCTTCTACTGGAATTGACCAAATTTAAAAAAATTACATTTCCGTTGCCGTTGCGTCAACAAGCGGCAACAGAAATACGTCATCTATAAAAATGTCAACTGTTTCGCTTTCACAGTCGAGATACAGTCTAGTGACAGACAGACAAACATCAAAGTCTTATGAATAGGGTTCCGTTTTTTACGTTTTTGCCCTTTGGATACGGAACCTTAAAACAAAGATATACGCTGGCATGACCTTAGAAAACTTGTATGTATCTAAATATTTCTTTTTCTATTTGGGAGATTTTAAAATACAGATTTGCAAACTTGGCAAATATCAAGCGTTACTACAAATGTACGTATGTAATGTACGTAAGCGTTACTACAAATATACCATGCTCGTTAACATTATTATTATCATCATGATCGAGTCTTTTTTAGTCTCTGCTGTAGGAGCATGACAATCTCTGCACTTCCAGAGACATATATTAGCCAGAGGAAAGCTCAGAGGATTAGGCCTATAATACTCTCCACGCTGGCCAGACGGGTTGAGAAAGTCTCTAGATGTTTGTGTTTCTTTAGTCGCCTTCTACGACGGGAAGACTTAGAATGGTCCTATTCTACTCTGCCGGTAACCACATGGCACACTACTATAATAAATCTGTTTTGCAGGTTCCTGCCACCGGGATCTTATCTGGATGCAAGATCCCTCTCATCCTCAAAACTAGCTAAAACCATGGTGAAACTGATACGCTCTCCTGAGAGCTACAAGCAATACTTCAAATGGAAGAGGCACTACACCTACCTGAACGAGGATGCTGGATATAGGGAAAATGCTTGCGAAATTTGCGCCAAAGTTAATGATCCCAGTTTGCTTGCCACTCATAAAGTCTATCACAAATTCAGGAAATGGTGGCGTAGGCACTAGATCTTTAAATAATTAAGAGTAATAGTTGTGATTAAAATGATCTGAAAGTATTTATTGTAATGAAAGGATCTTTAAGGTCTTGGAGATATACAACTCTTAATTAAAAAGAAATACATGACTGCCCTAGAAAAATATTATAGTCTTAGTCGTTCGGGATAGTGTAAGGATTTAATACATGATACATTGAATAATATTGGGGAAGTCAGAAGGAATGGTGGAAATTCATACGTATAACATGATCCCTGAAAATACTCGTCTCCTTTCTTGGTTAGTGAGGCTAATTATTAGTATAATATTAGTATTCTTGAACCTTATATTAAGAGAAACACTCTTGTTACACCAATGACTATAGAAAAAACTCAAATAACGAAAACTTCAGAGAATATGGGAACAAGACTGATTCAAAATCAGAAAAAAACCCAAGCAACTTTATCTACAGAGATATTAAACAGATGTGAGTCCGCGAATATCACACAGCGTACTAAGTACATGGTAAACATATTCACAAAAAAATTGTTTAACTCTAATCTAATCCTCTATCGATAGTGCAGGATGACGAAAATAAGAAAATGCTACTAAAGAATAGCTGCCAAAGTTTACTTGACCTAACTACTACACATGAGGTGCATGAAAAATTAAGCCAAGAATTAATTATAGCCTCAGGTGAGATACATTACTTAAACATTGAAAATACAGAATTGAAAAAAGTTGAAGACATATGAAAATAAAATAATTGTGTACAAATCTGTTAAGATACGATCTAGAGAATATGTTGTTAAACCAATGGATATCAAAAAATCTACTGGTTAATATGATTAAGTATTAATTTTAGCTATTAAAGATAATATCGATATACAAAAGAAAGGTTCAAAGCTGGATCCAAGAATGTTTAGAGCAATTTCACTATCACCAGTTCCTGCAAAAATTTTGGAAAAAGTTTTGATATCAAGGTTGGTTCGACATCTTACGTCAAATAGAATTCTGCATCAGAGGCAATTCGGATAACAAAAATGCGTGAGGACCATAAACGCAATAGATACTCTTGTTGATGATATCGTCAGTGCTCTGAATAGTAAAAGAAAAATAGCTGGGATTTTTCTAGACCTTACTTCCTCCTTTGATACTGTTAGTCATGATTTACTATTGGTGAAATTGCACCATTATGGTTTTCGAGGTACAGCCTTAGAAATGTTCAAAAAACTTTCCCAACAAAACTATTGCCACGTGGTTAAACATTGCTCCCATTATCAGGCCATTAGATTTTCTTATACTCTGCCAATGGACTTCAAAATATACTTTATAGCAGAAAGTTCAGCAAAAAAAATATCTATTGGAAAAATGTCACTGTTTTTTGGAGGATTAAGTAGCCCAAATATTTTGAATTATTTTATAAATTATTTATTATGATTTTATGTAAAACAACTTTGTAATAATGTATGTATTTTTATGTTTTCTTAGAATGTTATATTTTTTAAAAGTAAAATATAATTATTTACATTGATTTAAATAACGATTGTTGTTAGCTATATTATTTTACTTTTTAATTAAAATTTTATATATTTTGGTATTTGAAGTCTGATATGGATTTTTATGTCTGTAATAAAGCATATTATTTTTTTTTCTATTTATTTATTTTCACAAACTCAAGTATTAGGTTTTTATAAAATTGATATAAAAAGTAAAATATAATAAGAAACATAAAATCTTTATAAAAACCTTAACCTAGTTCGCCGGCAGCAGCGGGGCAGGGCTCAAGCTGCCGACGGTTAAGGCTGCAGAGAGAGGAACCTTCTAACAATGCGTACCGTGTCTAGAAGTACCGCTTTCTAAATCTGACCCTTGATCCAGCCATCCAGCGAGAGTCTCTTGAGATGTTGGTCGAGACTCTTCGCTATAGGACCGTCCACAGATAAGACTTTTGGAACGATGATAATCGAATCCACATCCCACATAGCGGTCACCTCATCGGAAGAACGTGTATCCAAAGACCAGATTTGTGTTGCAAAACCGCTTGTGCGGTCAAAATCATAGATAGAATTTTGGGCGAGGACATCGCGAGCTCTTTATACCAGAGAATCATCCAAAAGCTTTCACGAGACGATGCTTATGGGTCATAACTACGAGTAGGACAGAGAACCTTCTAGATTAAAATTGCAGCACTTATTACAGTGTTTCTCGGTAGAAGGCATTTTCAATATTCTTTACATAAATTGTATACACTGTTCACAGATGATAGGAGAACCGAACGAGCTACACTAGTAAGTTTCCTGATTCAATGCTACCAAATTTAATCGTTAAAGAGGCGTGAATGCGACAATTGGCAATGAAGTTTAAATTTAGATTTTTTGCAAACGCGTTTTTGCAGTGGCGTCTAAGTTTCGCAAAAGATGAGCTAACCATGCTCTAATGATTAAGTTTCGAGACGGATTAAGGTAGTATTCAGAAGGGCCTTTTGAAGTCCTATCTTCTCTCTCTGCAACTCTAAAGAAAGTGTTAGATAAAAACTCGAATACCGGTAAAGTCCTTGGCCAGCAACAAAAACTAAGGAGTGTGATGGCCTAGTAGGCGTAAGCATTATTAGCGCTACCGCATGTAAAGCAACCCCAGGTGCAGTCGCCGCTTGGATGAGTGCAAGTGGCATAAAAATATCTCGGGCTTCTCATTTCTGACATAGCTTGACGACTGCCATCATTCTTCATTGATGGCAGTCGTCAAGCTATGTCAGATGCCTTTAGGCAGCTTGACAAATCTGACACCAGTGTTGGCTACTTATACACGCGAAAAACAACCAATCAATGAAACTTTTATCATGTTACACACAGACTATAAATGTTGTTATAATAGCGGAGCCCGGGCTCCGAGGCAATACAGCCGAGGACACAACCAAAAAATCCTGAGATAAAGAGTCGCGTACAGACTAATTATTTTTACTGTTTTATTATATTATTATATGCATAGATTACTTATTTTTTTTATATTTAACTAGCTGTTACCCGCGGCTTTGTCCACGTGATATATAGCCTATGTCCTTCTCAGTAACCTAACCTATGTGTATTCAACATTTCATGGTGATCGGTTTAGTAGATACGGCGTGAAAGCGTAACAAGCAAACAAATAAACAAACAAACAAACTCACTTTCACATTTATAACATTGGTTGGGAATAGTTGGCAATTAGTTGCGATTGGGATTTGACATTTTTAAGTTTATTCTATTTTGTATGTGTATGGATGAATTGTTTATGTGTATAGATCTTGTATCTGAAAATAAAGATTTTACTATTATTATTTTATTATATTATAAAGAAGAGTTGGCTCAGTTAAAAGTGCGAAATGTATATATCAGAGGATCAACCAAAGTCGATTAAAAAATAATAGATTGGCTTGGTTTGGTCACGTAATGAGAAGAGAGGAGCAACATTTGAGTAAATAAAAACCGGCCAAGTGCGTGTCGGGCCACGCGCAGTGTAGGGTTCCGTAGTTGCGAATGACAACTTTGAGTTCACACTGTTTACACTCGCACCTCACAGTTTAACGACCAAAAACATCTAACAATGAAGATTGTATGAAAATTTACATTTTCCAATACATTTTATAAGTTGGTTGCCTATAACTTTTTACTTTGCACTTAGTACTCAGCTCTGATAGTTTTCCTTTCAACTTCAGTATATATACTACTGCTGTATTTTTTTTCACGTATCCATATATAACCGTTTAGCGGATAGAGTGGGGGCGGGACACGTACCTCTAACAAAACTTTGCACTTTAAAACCAAATATTTCGGAAACGGATAGGGTTCCTAGTTTACTACGGAACCCTAAAAACTGTGTCGCAGACATCAACGCCCACCTCCCAAGTAAATAACATATGAAATGTTCCTTAAAAATATTAACAGATACAATTTAATACTTAAAGATTTAGGTTACAGAAAATTATGATTATTAATAAAGATACTTTATAATTATTGTCGGGGACTATTTATACCTCTTTTTATATTTGTCTATGTTTTTTATAATATTCTGTTTTCCTTTGTTTTTCTATAAGTCATAAAAATTTAGTTGTCAAGAAAATATAACTGAGAAAGACCTTCGTATTTTCTTTTGATACCAAAGTAATGGTCTTCCCGTATATTATGGTCCTAAGAGCCTAAAATAAAAGGTATGTTGACGCGATCAAAAGCCGCAGGAAATTTTACGACAGTCGCGGGCGAGCTTGGCCAGTCCATGAAGATGGACACTGAAGGCACTAATGCTACTGATATTCCCGCGGCTCGCTGTCCTGGGCTCGGTCCGTGCAAAAAACCAGCCCCTACTGTAAGCAAGGTTACTTCTACAACAAACTATCCCGACTCTGGGATGCCTTTTCACTGTCCCACAACTATCGAAGAGCCTAGTAATGTTTCGCTAAGTTCCAGGTCACGTTTGTCGGCGTCTTCGCGGTCGTCAGCCACAATAAAGGCACGTAGATTGTCCGCGGAGGCACAGCTTGCCCGACGAAGCATGGAGCGCGAACAACAGCTATTTGAACGTGAACAACAACTTGCGCAACAACGGCTTGAGCGCGAGCGTAAGCTTATTCAACAGGCAAACCAAATCGAGCAGCTGGAGATGGAAGCCACTCTGGCGGCGCAGGAAGCAGACGATCGTTCGGTTCGCTCGGTTAGTCAAGCTTATTCACGTACTGCATCATGGGTTCACGATGTAAACCATACTAGTCGTCCAAGCGATGAGATCGCTAAGCCTGCCATACCAATAACAAAATCGTTGCTCACACGAGAGGACGGCACTGATATGGTTTCGGATCCCGCGAGAAATTTGGTTCCACAGCTACGTTATGTAGAGCAAGAAAATGAAAACAACACGGAAGTACCACATTTCTCGCGAGAACACATAACCCGTCATGATTCTCATGTAAAAAGAAGTTATGATTTACAACACAATCATGAAAATCATACATTGTTCCGTAATCCTGAAAATCATGAAATTTCTCAGCATATTTACAAAAAACCAGTGACATTTGAAATTCCTTTGAATGACATGACAAAGTCACAAAATATGTTGACGTCAAACAATTTTTCGTCATTTACGCGGCCAACAGCTAATCCAAACTGTAAGGAGTTTTACTCACAGACAAAACAGGCCGAATCAAATGTTTATTTTAGTAGGTGTTCGCATAAGGTAGAACTTATGCCTTTTAATGGTAAGACAACGGAGTGGTTAATGTTTAAACGTACTTATCGTAATACACAGCATTTATTTACGCCTGCCGAGAATCTAGTGCGTTTGAGCGGTGCGCTGCGTGGTCCAGCCCTCGATGGCGTATCGTCGCTATTATACACGGCGGAGCGTCCTGAAGAAGTACTCGACATGCTGGAGCAGATGTTCGCGCTTCCCGAAATGATAGTGTTGCAGGAAATAGCTCTGGTACGTAATCTCCCTAAGATAAGTTACGATCAAAGAGAGCTAAATTATTTTGCGTGTAGACTGCGTAATTGCATAGCCGTTATTAAAAATCTAGAACAAAAAGAGCACATACATTCCGTAGAATTGTTCCAATCTTTGTTATGCAAATTAACACCGATTTTGTACAGTCAGTTCAAAGATTTTGCGTACCGTAGTGATTCCTCTGTACCGAAAATACAAATTTTATCTGAGTTCCTGGATATAGAGGCCATCAAACACAACAGATTTGGTTTAATCCACGACTACACTAAACGGCCCGTAACTCTAACATCTGACTTTGGTAGGCGACCTGGTACAGTCGGTCACAATAATTTAGGTCACAATTTTACACGTCGTGAGAACGTTCACGTGTCGTCTACCCGTAATCCTGATTCTGATTTGTGTCGTTTTTGCAATAATAAACACAAGTTAACAGAATGCAAGGATTTTAAGTCCCTAACGTTAGACGACAAGTGGCGCTGGTTGCGCGAAACTAAAATCTGTTACAAATGTTTAAAATCTAAGACACATCGCTGGAAGACTTGCAGGATCGGTCGGTGCGGCATCGACGGCTGCGGACGCTTCCATAACCCATTACTGCATACAGCGTCGACATCGCAACCAACACCGCAAGCGTCACGCCTTGCCGACGAGTGTCCGTCTCCTTTTTACAATGTTGTAACAAAAAGTAATGATGCTGATAAAAATATCACTATTTCTAATGTCACAGAATCGCTCTCAAACGACACAACACCACCTCATCAGACACGTGTATATTTAAAGATAATCCCTGTTGAGGTGAGCGGACCGCGTGGAAAATGCGACACTTTCGCCTTACTTGACGACGGTTCCACGGCAACTTTAATCGACTCGGAGGTGGCACGTCACATTGGTGCGTCAGGCCCAAGGGAGTCAATCAAAGTTGACGGAGTGGCCGGAATGTCTACGTACAAACCAGTTGAACACGTGAGTTTCTCTATTAAGGGGAAACACTCTACTGAGGTGTTTTCTGTGAATAACGCTAAGACCATGGATACACTTTCGCTTTTTAGACAAACCGTTAGCAATAGTGATTTATCGAAATATCCACACTTGACTGATTTAATCGATGTTATTACACTAACTGATGCCACACCCAAGATTCTGATTGGTGCTGAGCACTGGTATTTAACTGTGAGCCGTGAAGTGAAACAAGGTTCTAGGAATCAACCCGTTGCTACTCGCACAGCTTTAGGTTGGGTAGTACACGGTAAATCTAGTAGTTGGACAAAACCTGTCCATTTTGTAAACCACATCGCTGTTCGTGGTGGTGATGAGACCGCCATGGATGAGATAATCAAAGATTATTTTCGTCTCGACTCTATAGGTATCTCAAAGCCAGAGACGTTGTGTTCCAAGGAGGATAAACACGCTTTGGATACTCTGGATGCTACAGCCAAACGTCTGCCGTCAGGTAGGTTTGAAGTTGGTCTACTATGGCGTAAAGGCACTGCAAGTTCAAACATACCTGACAGCTATCCTCAAGCGCTTTCAAGGTTTTTAGGTTTAGAACGGCGTATGGCTCGAGACCTAGATTTTAAGAAAAAGTATTGCGATTTTATAAACAACATGTTGGAAAAAGGTTACGCAGAGGAGTGCCCTAGACACACTCACCACGACAGTTTTAATCTGTGTGATAATCTCACAAAACGATACGCTGGTACCTTCCTCATTTTCCTGTAGTACATCCACACAAAAAGAAGCTTCGTGTCGTTCATGACGCAGCCGCGCGGACCTCGGGAGTCAGTCTGAATTCGCTCCTACTTCCCGGGCCCGACCTGCTGCAGTCGCTAATCCATATCTTGTTTCGTTTTCGTGAAGGTCACATAGCAATGATAGCGGATGTGAAAGAAATGTTTCCTCAAATTAGGATCAGGGAGGTAGACCGCGACGCCTTGAGGTTCATCTGGAGAGAGGATCCCAGCTGCGAGTTGAAAGAATACAGGATGACTTCCGTAATTTTTGGCGCCGTTTGCAGCCCGTGTACTGCGATATACATCAAAAACCGTAACGCACAAGAGTTGCAGAAGTCATACCCTGCGGCAGCAAAAGCCATCGTCCACGACCACTACATGGATGATTTTTTGGGCAGTGTCGATGACATAAAAGAAGCCTCCCAACTCGCAGCTGATATAGTTACTGTGCACAAAGCTGCAGGAATGGAGATGCGCGGCTGGGTGTCTAATGTACCCACGGCATTAGCTTCCGTTCCTGAGGATTTGCGCGCCCCTCCTCCGGATAATGTCCAGGTAGGCCCTGAAGCGTTTGTCAGGACTTTGGGACTCATTTGGCACCCTAAGAGCGACATTTTTAGTTTTCGCAATGGGCCCCCATTCCCTGAAAAGGACAAATTAACTAAACGCACAGTACTGTCTCATTTAATGTGCGTATACGACCCTCTCGGCCTCTTGACTCCGCTGATAATTCAAGGACGTATTCTTTTCCAACAGACATGGAGAACTGGTATTGACTGGGACACCGAGCTGCAACCAGATGCAATTAAAAAGTGGTTGTATTGGTCTCAACAGCTGGCTATTATTTCGAATATCAAAATTCCTCGTTGGTACAGATATGGGTTCCAAAATGAGGACATCAGTGACAGGCAGCTCCACGTTTTCGCTGACGCAAGCGAAGAAGCATATTCCTGTGTCGCTTACTGGCGCTTCACATTCGCAAACGGGTCAGTGAAGCTGTCTCTGATTGGTGGTAAAGCACGCCTTAGCCCTCTGAAACCTACATCTATACCACGTTTAGAGCTTCAGGCAGCCCTGATTGCTGCTCGATTTGCCAGCACTGTTTGTATCGGTCATGTCATAGATCCAAACTCAATTTATTTTTGGTCTGATTCCACCACTGTTTTGAGTTGGATTCGCAGCGACGCGCGAAGATTCAAACCATTTGTAGCTAACCGTGTTGGCGAAATCACGGAAATAACGAACGTCAGCAACTGGAAATATGTACCGGGTGTTTTGAATGTCGCTGACGACGCGACGAGATTAAAAGAGCGTACCGATTTGTCACGGTGGTTTTCTGGTCCCGAATTTTTGTCGCTGTCAACCAAAGCATGGCCCAAGGAACCATCGAAGTCCGAAGCTACATCCACCTTGGAAGAGTTGAAACCCTCTAAGGTGCATGTAGGGGCAATCCATCTGGACACATTTTCATCAGTGGTGCCAGATCCCTCACGTTTTAGTGAGTGGTTACGTTTGATTCGTGCGACCGCGCGTGTTTATCAGGGCGCAAATAATTTTCGGTCACTTTTAGCATGCAAAAACCAAAATTCTAAAAGCGTCATTTCTCATCCCTCATTTTCACCTATATCATCATCTGATATGCACAAGGCTGAGATTGCCATTCTGCGAAAAGCGCAGACCGACTGTTTCAGTGAAGAATTTCGTTTGCTACATGAAGCCAAGCCCTTACCAAAAACAAGCAAGTTATATTCCCTATCTCCAGTACTCAACCAATATGGCATCCTGAGATTGGACAGTCGTATTAAACATCTTAAAAATTCAGATTACGCCACCACATCACCAATTGTTTTGGACAACCGTCACCCTGCAGTTCGTCTCCTCATTCGTCATTACCATGTGAGAGCTGCTCACGGATTCAACGAGCTGGTGGTCAACGAACTCAAAGAGAAATATTGGATATTTCGATGCCGTAGTGAAGTGCGCATGACGGCAAGAAGATGCCCTTTCTGTATTAAGCGCAAAGCAAAACCTCAAGTCCCACCTACTGGTGATCTTCCTGACGTGAGGCTCGAGCACCACAGCCGCCCCTTTACGAATACTGGCCTGGACTATTTTGGCCCTGTGGACGTGTCAGTTGGCCGCCGACGAGAAAAACGTTGGTTAGCGCTCTTTACCTGTATGACGACGCGTGCAGTGCACCTTGAGATAGCCGGAAGCCTATCAGCTGATTCGGCTATTATGTGTCTACGACGTTTCGCTGCGCGCCGGGGTTCGCCACGTAAAATTTTATCAGACAATGGGACAGCTTTTGTTGGAGCTAATCGGCACCTACGTGAATTTTATAGCGATGCTGTACAGGATTTTGCTGCTAACAAAGGCATAGAATGGTGCTTCATCCCTCCTGCTTCGCCGTTCATGGGTGGATGCTGGGAGAGACTTGTTAAAACAGTGAAGTCCGCACTTCTTGTCACACTTAAGGACAGAGTCTCTAGGGAGGAACTGCTACACACCCTTCTTCTTGAGGCGGAAGCTCTGGTGAACTCAAGGCCTCTAACCTACGTCACTGTAAATCAAGAGTGTCAGAGCCTTACACCTTTCCACTTCCTGATAGGGGCCTCATCGGCCCAGCAATTGCCAGTACGCTTGGATGACAGTGTTTTCTCTCTAAGGAAAGAGTGGCAGAAAGTACTACGCTTGTCTGAGCATTTCTGGAGTAGGTGGCTTAAGGAGTATTTGCCCTGCCTCAAGCAAAAGAGACCTCAAAGCGGGCAACATACTAATTTAAAAGTGGATGATGTTGTCCTGGTAGTAGACCCTAACCTGCCACGAGGCGTTTGGCCCATGGGGCGGGTACTGGAAGTCTATCCGGGCAAGGACGGAGTTGTCCGTGTTGTCGACGTAGCAACGAAAGGAGGTATAATGAGAAGGCCCACTAAGAAGGTGGCCCTCCTGAGCAGAGAAACGGTGTAGCTACGCTACACGGGGGGGACGATGTCGGGGACTATTTATACCTCTTTTTATATTTGTCTATGTTTTTTATAATATTCTGTTTTCCTTTGTTTTTCTATAAGTCATAAAAATTTAGTTGTCAAGAAAATATAACTGAGAAAGACCTTCGTATTTTCTTTTGATACCAAAGTAATGGTCTTCCCGTATAAGATCATCTACATCGTCGTTTAAGATGTTTAATACGACTGTCCAATCTCAGGATGCCATATTGGTCGAGTACTGGAGATAGGGAATATAACTTGCTTGTTTTTGGTAAGGGCTTGGCTTCATGTAGCAAACGAAATTCTTCACTGAAACAGTCGGTCTGCGCTTTTCGCAGAATGGCAATCTCAGCCTTGTGCATATCAGATGATGATATAGGTGAAAATGAGGGATGAGAAATGACGCTTTTAGAATTTTGGTTTTTGCATGCTAAAAGTGACCGAAAATTATTTGCGCCCTGATAAACACGCGCGGTCGCACGAATCAAACGTAACCACTCACTAAAACGTGAGGGATCTGGCACCACCGATGAAAATGTGTCCAGATGGATTACCCCTACATGCACCTTAGAGGGTTTCAACTCTTCCAAGGTGGATGTAGCTTCGGACTTCGATGGTTCCTTGGGCCATGCTTTGGTTGACAGCGACAAAAATTCGGGACCAGAAAACCACCGTGACAAATCGGTACGCTCTTTTAATCTCGTCGCGTCGTCAGCGACATTCAAAACACCCGGTACATATTTCCAGTTGCTGACGTTCGTTATTTCCGTGATTTCGCCAACACGGTTAGCTACAAATGGTTTGAATCTTCGCGCGTCGCTGCGAATCCAACTCAAAACAGTGGTGGAATCAGACCAAAAATAAATTGAGTTTGGATCTATGACATGACCGATACAAACAGTGCTGGCAAATCGAGCAGCAATCAGGGCTGCCTGAAGCTCTAAACGTGGTATAGATGTAGGTTTCAGAGGGCTAAGGCGTGCTTTACCACCAATCAGAGACAGCTTCACTGACCCGTTTGCGAATGTGAAGCGCCAGTAAGCGACACAGGAATATGCTTCTTCGCTTGCGTCAGCGAAAACGTGGAGCTGCCTGTCACTGATGTCCTCATTTTGGAACCCATATCTGTACCAACGAGGAATTTTGATATTCGAAATAATAGCCAGCTGTTGAGACCAATACAACCACTTTTTAATTGCATCTGGTTGCAGCTCGGTGTCCCAGTCAATACCAGTTCTCCATGTCTGTTGGAAAAGAATACGTCCTTGAATTATCAGCGGAGTCAAGAGGCCGAGAGGGTCGTATACGCACATTAAATGAGACAGTACTGTGCGTTTAGTTAATTTGTCCTTTTCAGGGAATGGGGGCCCATTGCGAAAACTAAAAATGTCGCTCTTAGGGTGCCAAATGAGTCCCAAAGTCCTGACAAACGCTTCAGGGCCTACCTGGACATTATCCGGAGGAGGGGCGCGCAAATCCTCAGGAACGGAAGCTAATGCCGTGGGTACATTAGACACCCAGCCGCGCATCTCCATTCCTGCAGCTTTGTGCACAGTAACTATATCAGCTGCGAGTTGGGAGGCTTCTTTTATGTCATCGACACTGCCCAAAAAATCATCCATGTAGTGGTCGTGGACGATGGCTTTTGCTGCCGCAGGGTATGACTTCTGCAACTCTTGTGCGTTACGGTTTTTGATGTATATCGCAGTACACGGGCTGCAAACGGCACCAAAAATTACGGAAGTCATCCTGTATTCTTTCAACTCGCAGCTGGGATCCTCTCTCCAGATGAACCTCAAGGCGTCGCGGTCTACCTCCCTGATCCTAATTTGAGGAAACATTTCTTTCACATCCGCTATCATTGCTATGTGACCTTCACGAAAACGAAACAAGATATGGATTAGCGACTGCAGCAGGTCGGGCCCGGGAAGTAGGAGCGAATTCAGACTGACTCCCGAGGTCCGCGCGGCTGCGTCATGAACGACACGAAGCTTCTTTTTGTGTGGATGTACTACAGGAAAATGAGGAAGGTACCAGCGTATCGTTTTGTGAGATTATCACACAGATTAAAACTGTCGTGGTGAGTGTGTCTAGGGCACTCCTCTGCGTAACCTTTTTCCAACATGTTGTTTATAAAATCGCAATACTTTTTCTTAAAATCTAGGTCTCGAGCCATACGCCGTTCTAAACCTAAAAACCTTGAAAGCGCTTGAGGATAGCTGTCAGGTATGTTTGAACTTGCAGTGCCTTTACGCCATAGTAGACCAACTTCAAACCTACCTGACGGCAGACGTTTGGCTGTAGCATCCAGAGTATCCAAAGCGTGTTTATCCTCCTTGGAACACAACGTCTCTGGCTTTGAGATACCTATAGAGTCGAGACGAAAATAATCTTTGATTATCTCATCCATGGCGGTCTCATCACCACCACGAACAGCGATGTGGTTTACAAAATGGACAGGTTTTGTCCAACTACTAGATTTACCGTGTACTACCCAACCTAAAGCTGTGCGAGTAGCAACGGGTTGATTCCTAGAACCTTGTTTCACTTCACGGCTCACAGTTAAATACCAGTGCTCAGCACCAATCAGAATCTTGGGTGTGGCATCAGTTAGTGTAATAACATCGATTAAATCAGTCAAGTGTGGATATTTCGATAAATCACTATTGCTAACGGTTTGTCTAAAAAGCGAAAGTGTATCCATGGTCTTAGCGTTATTCACAGAAAACACCTCAGTAGAGTGTTTCCCCTTAATAGAGAAACTCACGTGTTCAACTGGTTTGTACGTAGACATTCCGGCCACTCCGTCAACTTTGATTGACTCCCTTGGGCCTGACGCACCAATGTGACGTGCCACCTCCGAGTCGATCAAAGTTGCCGTGGAACCGTCGTCAAGTAAGGCGAAAGTGTCGCATTTTCCACGCGGTCCGCTCACCTCAACAGGGATTATCTTTAAATATACACGTGTCTGATGAGGTGGTGTTGTGTCGTTTGAGAGCGATTCTGTGACATTAGAAATAGTGATATTTTTATCAGCATCATTACTTTTTGTTACAACATTGTAAAAAGGAGACGGACACTCGTCGGCAAGGCGTGACGCTTGCGATGTTGGTTGCGGTGTCGACGCTGTATGCAGTAATGGGTTATGGAAGCGTCCGCAGCCGTCGATGCCGCACCGACCGATCCTGCAAGTCTTCCAGCGATGTGTCTTAGATTTTAAACATTTGTAACAGATTTTAGTTTCGCGCAACCAGCGCCACTTATCGTCTAACGTTAGGGACTTAAAATCCTTGCATTCTGTTAACTTGTGTTTATTATTGCAAAAACGACACAAATCAGAATCAGGATTACGGGTAGACGACACGTGAACGTTCTCACGACGTGTAAAATTGTGACCTAAATTATTGTGACCGACTGTACCAGGTCGCCTACCAAAGTCAGATGTTATAGTTACGGGCCGTTTAGTGTAGTCGTGGATTAAACCAAATCTGTTGTGTTTAATGGCCTCTATATCCAGGAACTCAGATAAAATTTGTATTTTCGGTACAGAGGAATCACTACGGTACGCAAAATCTTTGAACTGACTGTACAAAATCGGTGTTAATTTGCATAACAAAGATTGGAACAATTCTACGGAATGTATGTGCTCTTTTTGTTCTAGATTTTTAATAACGGCTATGCAATTACGCAGTCTACACGCAAAATAATTTAGCTCTCTTTGATCGTAACTTATCTTAGGGAGATTACGTACAAGAGCTATTTCCTGCAACACTATCATTTCGGGAAGCGCGAACATCTGCTCCAGCATGTCGAGTACTTCTTCAGGACGCTCCGCCGTGTATAATAGCGACGATACGCTCTCGAGGGCTGGACCACGCAGCGCACCGCTCAAACGCACTAGATTCTCGGCAGGCGTAAATAAATGCTGTGTATTACGATAAGTACGTTTAAACATTAACCACTCCGTTGTCTTACCATTAAAAGGCACAAGTTCTACCTTATGCGAACACCTACTAAAATAAACATTTGATTCGGCCTGTTTTGTCTGTGAGTAAAACTCCTTACAGTTTGGATTAGCTGTTGGCCGCGTAAATGACGAAAAATTGTTTGACGTCAACATATTTTGTGACTTTGTCATGTCATTCAAAGGAATTTCAAATGTCACTGGTTTTTTGTAAATATGCTGAGAAATTTCATGATTTTCAGGATTACGGAACAATGTATGATTTTCATATTTGTGTTGTAAATCATAACTTCTTTTTACATGAGAATCATGACGGGTTATGTGTTCTCGCGAGAAATGTGGTACTTCCGTGTTGTTTTCATTTTCTTGCTCTACATAACGTAGCTGTGGAACCAAATTTCTCGCGGGATCCGAAACCATATCAGTGCCGTCCTCTCGTGTGAGCAACGATTTTGTTATTGGTATGGCAGGCTTATAATATACGGGAAGACCATTACTTTGGTATCAAAAGAAAATACGAAGGTCTTTCTCAGTTATATTTTCTTGACAACTAAATTTTAATGACTTATAGAAAAAACAAAGGAAAACAGAATATTATAAAAAACATAGACAAATATAAAAAGAGGTATAAATAGTCCCCGACATCGTCCCCCCCGTGTAGCGTAGCTACACCGTTTCTCTGCTCAGGAGGGCCACCTTCTTAGTGGGCCTCAACGAGGAATTTTGATATTCGAAATAATAGCCAGCTGTTGAGACCAATACAACCACTTTTTAATTGCATCTGGTTGCAGCTCGGTGTCCCAGTCAATACCAGTTCTCCATGTCTGTTGGAAAAGAATACGTCCTTGAATTATCAGCGGAGTCAAGAGGCCGAGAGGGTCGTATACGCACATTAAATGAGACAGTACTGTGCGTTTAGTTAATTTGTCCTTTTCAGGGAATGGGGGCCCATTGCGAAAACTAAAAATGTCGCTCTTAGGGTGCCAAATGAGTCCCAAAGTCCTGACAAACGCTTCAGGGCCTACCTGGACATTATCCGGAGGAGGGGCGCGCAAATCCTCAGGAACGGAAGCTAATGCCGTGGGTACATTAGACACCCAGCCGCGCATCTCCATTCCTGCAGCTTTGTGCACAGTAACTATATCAGCTGGCTATTATTTCGAATATCAAAATTCCTCGTTGGTATAGATGTAGATGATGTTTACAATTGGCAACTTTAATCGACTCGGAGGTGGCACGTCACATTGGTGCGTCAGGCCCAAGGGAGTCAATCAAAGTTGACGGAGTGGCCGGAATGTCTACGTACAAACCAGTTGAACACGTGAGTTTCTCTATTAAGGGGAAACACTCTACTGAGGTGTTTTCTGTGAATAACGCTAAGACCATGGATACACTTTCGCTTTTTAGACAAACCGTTAGCAATAGTGATTTATCGAAATATCCACACTTGACTGATTTAATCGATGTTATTACACTAACTGATGCCACACCCAAGATTCTGATTGGTGCTGAGCACTGGTATTTAACTGTGAGCCGTGAAGTGAAACAAGGTTCTAGGAATCAACCCGTTGCTACTCGCACAGCTTTAGGTTGGGTAGTACACGGTAAATCTAGTAGTTGGACAAAACCTGTCCATTTTGTAAACCACATCGCTGTTCGTGGTGGTGATGAGACCGCCATGGATGAGATAATCAAAGATTATTTTCGTCTCGACTCTATAGGTATCTCAAAGCCAGAGACGTTGTGTTCCAAGGAGGATAAACACGCTTTGGATACTCTGGATGCTACAGCCAAACGTCTGCCGTCAGGTAGGTTTGAAGTTGGTCTACTATGGCGTAAAGGCACTGCAAGTTCAAACATACCTGACAGCTATCCTCAAGCGCTTTCAAGGTTTTTAGGTTTAGAACGGCGTATGGCTCGAGACCTAGATTTTAAGAAAAAGTATTGCGATTTTATAAACAACATGTTGGAAAAAGGTTACGCAGAGGAGTGCCCTAGACACACTCACCACGACAGTTTTAATCTGTGTGATAATCTCACAAAACGATACGCTGGTACCTACCTCATTTTCCTGTAGTACATCCACACAAAAAGAAGCTTCGTGTCGTTCATGACGCAGCCGCGCGGACCTCGGGAGTCAGTCTGAATTCGCTCCTACTTCCCGGGCCCGACCTGCTGCAGTCGCTAATCCATATCTTGTTTCGTTTTCGTGAAGGTCACATAGCAATGATAGCGGATGTGAAAGAAATGTTTCCTCAAATTAGGATCAGGGAGGTAGACCGCGACGCCTTGCGGTTCATCTGGAGAGAGGATCCCAGCTGCGAGTTGAAAGAATACTGGATGACTTCTGTAATTTTTGGCGCCGTTTGCAGCCCGTGTACTGCGATATACATCAAAAACCGTAACGCACAAGAGTTGCAGAAGTCATACCCTGCGGCAGCAAAAGCCATCGTCCACGACCACTACATGGATGATTTTTTGGGCAGTGTCGATGACATAAAAGAAGCCTCCCAACTCGCAGCTGATATAGTTACTGTGCACAAAGCTGCAGGAATGGAGATGCGCGGCTGGGTGTCTAATGTACCCGCGGCATTAGCTTCCGTTCCTGAGGATTTGCGCGCCCCTCCTCCGGATAATGTCCAGGTAGGCCCTGAAGCGTTTGTCAGGACTTTGGGACTCATTTGGCACCCTAAGAGCGACATTTTTAGTTTTCGCAATGGGCCCCCATTCCCTGAAAAGGACAAATTAACTAAACGCACAGTACTGTCTCATTTAATGTGCGTATACGACCCTCTCGGCCTCTTGACTCCGCTGATAATTCAAGGACGTATTCTTTTCCAACAGACATGGAGAACTGGTATTGACTGGGACACCGAGCTGCAACCAGATGCAATTAAAAAGTGGTTGTATTGGTCTCAACAGCTGGCTATTATTTCGAATATCAAAATTCCTCGTTGGTACAGATATGGGTTCCAAAATGAGGACATCAGTGACAGGCAGCTCCACGTTTTCGCTGACGCAAGCGAAGAAGCATATTCCTGTGTCGCTTACTGGCGCTTCACATTCGCAAACGGGTCAGTGAAGCTGTCTCTGATTGGTGGTAAAGCACGCCTTAGCCCTCTGAAACCTACATCTATACCACGTTTAGAGCTTCAGGCAGCCCTGATTGCTGCTCGATTTGCCAGCACTGTTTGTATCGGTCATGTCATAGATCCAAACTCAATTTATTTTTGGTCTGATTCCACCACTGTTTTGAGTTGGATTCGCAGCGACGCGCGAAGATTCAAACCATTTGTAGCTAACCGTGTTGGCGAAATCACGGAAATAACGAACGTCAGCAACTGGAAATATGTACCGGGTGTTTTGAATGTCGCTGACGACGCGACGAGATTAAAAGAGCGTACCGATTTGTCACGGTGGTTTTCTGGTCCCGAATTTTTGTCGCTGTCAACCAAAGCATGGCCCAAGGAACCATCGAAGTCCGAAGCTACATCCACCTTGGAAGAGTTGAAACCCTCTAAGGTGCATGTAGGGGTAATCCATCTGGACACATTTTCATCGGTGGTGCCAGATCCCTCACGTTTTAGTGAGTGGTTACGTTTGATTCGTGCGACCGCGCGTGTTTATCAGGGCGCAAATAATTTTCGGTCACTTTTAGCATGCAAAAACCAAAATTCTAAAAGCGTCATTTCTCATCCCTCATTTTCACCTATATCATCATCTGATATGCACAAGGCTGAGATTGCCATTCTGCGAAAAGCGCAGACCGACTGTTTCAGTGAAGAATTTCGTTTGCTACATGAAGCCAAGCCCTTACCAAAAACAAGCAAGTTATATTCCCTATCTCCAGTACTCGACCAATATGGCATCCTGAGATTGGACAGTCGTATTAAACATCTTAAAAATTCAGATTACGCCACCACATCACCAATTGTTTTGGACAACCGTCACCCTGCAGTTCGTCTCCTCATTCGTCATTACCATGTGAGAGCTGCTCACGGATTCAACGAGCTGGTGGTCAACGAACTCAAAGAGAAATATTGGATATTTCGATGCCGTAGTGAAGTGCGCATGACGGCAAGAAGATGCCCTTTCTGTATTAAGCGCAAAGCAAAACCTCAAGTCCCACCTACTGGTGATCTTCCTGACGTGAGGCTCGAGCACCACAGCCGCCCCTTTACGAATACTGGCCTGGACTATTTTGGCCCTGTGGACGTGTCAGTTGGCCGCCGACGAGAAAAACGTTGGTTAGCGCTCTTTACCTGTATGACGACGCGTGCAGTGCACCTTGAGATAGCCGGAAGCCTATCAGCTGATTCGGCTATTATGTGTCTACGACGTTTCGCTGCGCGCCGGGGTTCGCCACGTAAAATTTTATCAGACAATGGGACAGCTTTTGTTGGAGCTAATCGGCACCTACGTGAATTTTATAGCGATGCTGTACAGGATTTTGCTGCTAACAAAGGCATAGAATGGTGCTTCATCCCTCCTGCTTCGCCGTTCATGGGTGGATGCTGGGAGAGACTTGTTAAAACAGTGAAGTCCGCACTTCTTGTCACACTTAAGGACAGAGTCTCTAGGGAGGAACTGCTACACACCCTTCTTCTTGAGGCGGAAGCTCTGGTGAACTCAAGGCCTCTAACCTACGTCACTGTAAATCAAGAGTGTCAGAGCCTTACACCTTTCCACTTCCTGATAGGGGCCTCATCGGCCCAGCAATTGCCAGTACGCTTGGATGACAGTGTTTTCTCTCTAAGGAAAGAGTGGCAGAAAGTACTACGCTTGTCTGAGCATTTCTGGAGTAGGTGGCTTAAGGAGTATTTGCCCTGCCTCAAGCAAAAGAGACCTCAAAGCGGGCAACATACTAATTTAAAAGTGGATGATGTTGTCCTGGTAGTAGACCCTAACCTGCCACGAGGCGTTTGGCCCATGGGGCGGGTACTGGAAGTCTATCCGGGCAAGGACGGAGTTGTCCGTGTTGTCGACGTAGCAACGAAAGGAGGTATAATGAGAAGGCCCACTAAGAAGGTGGCCCTCCTGAGCAGAGAAACGGTGTAGCTACGCTACACGGGGGGGACGATGTCGGGGACTATTTATACCTCTTTTTATATTTGTCTATGTTTTTTATAATATTCTGTTTTCCTTTGTTTTTCTATAAGTCATAAAAATTTAGTTGTCAAGAAAATATAACTGAGAAAGACCTTCGTATTTTCTTTTGATACCAAAGTAATGGTCTTCCCGTATATTATGGTCCTTCGAGCCGGATAAAAAATAATAAAAAAAAATAATAAAAAATAAACCAAAGTCGATTAAAAAATAATAGATTGGCTTGGTTTGGTCACGTAATGAGAAGAGAGGAGCAACATTTGAGTAAATAAAAACCGGCCAAGTGCGTGTCGGGCCACGCGCAGTGTAGGGTTCCGTAGTTGCGAATGACAACTTTGAGTTCACACTGTTTACACTCGCACCTCACAGTTTAACGACCAAAAACATCTAACAATGAAGATTGTATGAAAATTTACATTTTCCAATACATTTTATAAGTTGGTTGCCTATAACTTTTTACTTTGCACTTAGTACTCAGCTCTGATAGTTTTCCTTTCAACTTCAGTATATATACTACTGCTGTATTTTTTTTCACGTATCCATATATAACCGTTTAGCGGATAGAGTGGGGGCGGGACACGTACCTCTAACAAAACTTTGCACTTTAAAACCAAATATTTCGGAAACGGATAGGGTTCCTAGTTTACTACGGAACCCTAAAAACTGTGTCGCAGACATCAACGCCCACCTCCCAAGTAAATAACATATGAAATGTTCCTTAAAAATATTAACAGATACAATTTAATACTTAAAGATTTAGGTTACAGAAAATTATGATTATTAATAAAGATACTTTATAATTATAACAAATAATACATAGATAATTGACAAAATTTAATTTGATTGCAGATTAATAATAACATTATGACTTATTGTTTACAACATTTCCATATGATTTAAGAACAAAATATTTTTATTTCAAATTATTAATTTAATCTGGGGGCACGGCAGTGCCCCCGCCAAGTCGAGCAAAAAAGCGGCACGGCCGTACCATTCTTTTCTCGAAGCACTTCAGGCCATTTTCGACCCCCTTTAACTTTGTTGTGGATAAAACTACAAGCCTGGATTTTCAAAAATCAAGCAAGCATTGTATAAACTCAGTATATTTTAAATTTCATTCAATTTGAACCATTAGTTTAAGAATAATAACTAGTCAAAGTTCTTAATTTTGTCACTCACTGACTGACCGATCATCAAAATTCTAAGGCACTTCTAGCAGGTGTAGAAGCTTCAAATTTGAAATACAATTAGTTTTTAGTGTAGAAATAAAGGGAAAACTAAAGAATTTTGCAATTTTAGTCCAGTTTTCCAGATACACTGACTGCATAAATAACTTTGTAATCTTATATAAATATATAGGATTACAAAGTTACATTTGCAGTGAATAAATTGTGTGAATAAAACTAGACGCAGGAATCTTCAAGAAATCAAGCAAGCATTGTATAAACTCAGTAAATTTTAAATTTCATTTAATTTGAATAACTAGTTTAAGAATAATAACTAGTCAAAGTTCTTAATTTTGTCGCTCACCGACCGACCCGTCATCAAAACTCTAAGGCACTTCTAGCAGGTGTGGAAACTTCAAATTTAGAATATAACAAGTTTCTAGTATAGAAATAAAGGAAAAACTGAAATATTTTGCAATTTCAGTCCAGTTTTCCAGATACACTGACTGCATAAATAACTTTGTAATCTCATATGAATATATAGGATTACAAAGTTACATTTGCAGTGAATAAATTGTGTAGATAAAACTAGACGCGGGAATTTTTAAAAAATCAAGCAAGGATTGTATAAACTCAGTATATTTTAAATTGCATTCAATTTGAACCACTAGTTTAAGAATAATAACTAGTCGTTTGTCACTCACCGACCGACCGATTATCAAAACTCTAAGGCACTTCTAGCAGGTGCAGAAGCTTCAAATTTAGAATACAAATAGTTTCTAGTGTAGAAATCTTCGAGCAACACGGCCTCCGTACCGGACGGAGGGAGTGGGCAAGGCGACAATTTACTATGACAATTTTTCTGGCGTTTTTTGCGGGGGGAAATGTGCACACAAGTTTAGTTCCGCACACCTACATACAAAACTTAAACTGTCACTTGATAGTAATTATGACATTGTCACAAAAAATGACATAAAAAAGAAAAAATAATTTGTGTACAGATGAGTCACACACAACTAACACATAGACATGCATATGCCTAATTTTGCTTGTACCTTGACAGAGGGGAATGCAGCGTATGGCTACTCCCTTCCGTGTTGCTCGAAGGTAGAAATAAAGAAAAAACTAAAATATTTTGCAAGTTCGGTCCAGTTTTCTAGATACACGAACTGCATAAATAACTTTGTAATCTCATATCAATATATAGGATTACAAAGTTACATTTACAGTGAATGAATAAATTAGTGTACCTTTATAATGGAATAAATAAAAGGTGTAGGTGTAAGTATCCAGATATAAGTAGGTAATAATGTTCAACTAGCAGCCCTCCCCTATTGCGCCCGGTCATATCATCAAAACTATAAGGAACTTCTAGCAGGTGTAGACGCTTCAAATTTAGTATACAATTAGTTTCTAGTGTAGAAATAAAGGAAAAACTAAAATATTTTGCAATTTCAGTCCAGTTTTCTAGATACACCAACTGCATAAATAACTTTGTAATCTCATATAAAAATATAGGATTACAAAGTTACATTGCCGTGAATAAATTAATGTGCCTTTATAATAGAACTAGTATTTCGCTCTGTGCGCGGGCTGCAAGCAGCCCGCGAGGTGTTGGTGCAGCTGTTGAGGAGGGTAGTTAAAGCATTCAGTTGAGCAATTGGTGAAGAAACTCATTCAGTACGAAATAGGTAAGAAAAGGAGTGGGCGGCCATCTTGGATTCCAGAATGACATCCAGTTTCGAGTTCCGCGAGGCCCCAAACCCCTAATTCCAAAATTTGAGTCAAATCCGACAAGGTTGATAAAATTTGACAGAAAAATTCGCCGCCATCTTGGATCCAAAAATAAAGTGCAGTTTCGAGTTCCACGGCGTCTGAAACCCCTAGATATCAATTTTGAGCCAAATCGCATGCAGTTGAGAATTGGGGGCAATTTAGGGGGTAAAGGGGGTGGGGAGTGATCGACACAATGGCTCGGCCTTCGGCCTCGCCACTCAGCGAGCCCTCCGGGCTCGCGGCAGCTCGGCCTGCGGCCTCGCTGCTGGTTACTTGGGGGAGGGGGTTGTAGGGGGTGAGGGGGGGGGGGTCACATGACGGGGGTGGTATTCCGAGGGGCTCGGGCTTCGCCCTCGCCACGCAGCTCGGCCTCCGGCCTCGCTAGCGCTCGCCCTGCGGGCTCGCGTAGAATGCCCCGAATTGGCCTTGTATGGAGGCCATCTTGAATTTTGAAAAAATTAAAAAAAAAACATCGACTTTTATAATTGCTTACAACCCCCTACATTTTGGAAAAAAAATCATCCCCCTAGGTCTTACCGTTTATGCAGGCAGTAGGGGTCTACCGTCAGGTTTCTTCAATCTTGAACATGTCAGATTTTTCTGGTACTCGCTGGAGCACCCACTATACGACCATATTCCAATCACAACCCTATACAGTCGGGAACAGGTCAAACAACCATGTCAATGAGTGAGTCAGTGAGTGAGTGGTAATGTAGCTTTATATATTATAACTAGTATTTCGCTCTGTGCGCGGGCTGCAAGCAGCCCGCGAGGCGTTGGTGCAGCTGTTGAGGAGGGTAGTTAAAGCATTCAGTTGAGCAAAAGGGTAAAAAAACTTGTTCAGTATGGAATAAGTGAGGAAAGGAGTGGGCGGCCATCTTGGATTCCAGAAAGACATCCAGTTTCGAGTTCCGCGAGGCCCTAAACCCCCAATTCCAAAATTTGAGACAAATCCGACAAGGTTGAAAAGATTAAAAAAAAAATTTCGCCGCCATCTTGGATCCCAAAATGGAGTGCAGTTTCGAGTTCCACGGCGTCTAAAACCCCTAGATATCAATTTTGAGTCAAATCGCATGCAGTTGAGAATTGGGGGCAATTTAGGGGGTAAAGGGGGTGGGGGGGTGATTGACACAATGGCTCGGCCTTCGGCCTCGCCACTCAGCGAGCCCTCCGGGCTCGCGGCAGCTCGGCCTGCGGCCTCGCTGCTGGTTACTTGGGGGAGGGGGGGTTAAAGGGGGGGGGGAGGGGGGAAGTCACATGACGGGGGAGGTATTCCGAGGGGCTCGGGCTTCGCCCTCGCCACGCAGCTCGGCCTCCGGCCTCGCTAGCGCTCGCCCTGCGGGCTCGCGTAGAATGACCCGAATTGGCCTTGTATGGCGGCCATCTTGAATTTTGAAAAAATTAAAAAAAAAACATCGACTTTTAAAATTGCTTACAACCCCCTACATTTTGGAAAAAAAATCATCCCCCTAGGTCTTACCGTTTATGCAGGCAGTAGGGGTCTACCATCAGGTTTCTTCAATCTTGAACATGTCATATTTTTCTGGTACTCACTGGAGCACCCACTATACGACCATACCCCAATCATAACCCTATACAGTCGGGAACAGGTCAAACAACCATGTCAATGAGTCAGTGAGTCAGTCAGTGGTAATGTAGCTTTATATATTACTAATATAACTAGTATTTCGGGTGGGGGCGCGGGCTGCGAGCAGCCCGCGAGGTGTCGGTGCAGCTGTTGAGGAGGTTCATAAAACTATTCAGTTGAGCAATGGGTGAAGAAACTCGTTCAGTACGAAATAGGTAAGGAAAGGAGTGGGCGGCCATCTTGGATTCCAAAATGACATCCAGTTTCGAGTTCCACGAGGCCCTAAACCCCCAATTCCAAAATTTGAGACAAATCCGACAAGGTTAAAAATTAAAAAAAAAATTTCGCCGCCATCTTGGATCCCAAAATGGAGTGCAGTTTCGAGTTCCGCGGCGTCTAAAACCCCTAAATATCAATTTTGAGTCAAATCGCATGCAGTTGAGAATTGGGGGCAATTTAGGGGGTAAAGGGGGTGGGGGGGTGATTGACACAATGGCTCGGCCTTCGGCCTCGCCACTCAGCGAGCCCTCCGGGCTCGCGGCAGCTCGGCCTGCGGCCTCGCTGCTAGTTACTTGGGGGAGGGGGTTGTGGGGGGTAGGGGGTGGAGAGGGGGGGGTATTTTACGGGGAAGGTATTCCGAGGGGCTCGGGCTTCGCCCTCGCCACGCAGCTCGGCCTCCGGCCTCGCTAGCGCTCGCCCTGCGGGCTCGCGTAAAATGACCCGAATTGGCCTTGTATGGCGGCCATCTTGAATTTTGAAAAAATTAAAAAAAAACATCGACATTTGAAATTGCTTACAACCCCCCTACATTTTGGAAAAAAAATCATCCCCCTAGGTCTTACAGTTTATGCAGGCAGTAGAGGTCTACCATCAGGTTTCTTCAATCTTGAAGATGTCAGATTTTTCTGGTACTCACTGGAGCAGCTACTATACGACCCCGTCATTCATTTTCTTCCACCATGTCGGGAACAGGTCAAACAACCATGTCAATCAGTGAGTCAGTGAGTGGTAATGTAGCTTTATATATTATAACTAGATGTTGCTCTGTGCGCGGGCTGCAAGCAGCCCGCGAGGCTCGCGTTAGTAGTAAAAACAAATAAAGTCTGTCAGTTGAAGGAAAAGGTGGAAAAAGTTAGGCAGTATGAAAAGGGTGGGAGAATGAGTGGGCGGCCATCTTGGATTCCAAAAAGTGGTCCAGTTTCGAGTTCCGCGAGGCCCCAAACCCCCAATTCCAAAATTTGAGTCAAATCCGACAAGGTTGAAAAAATTAAAAAAAAAAATTCGCCGCCATCTTGGATCAAAAAATGGTTTCCAGTTTCGAGTTGAGCGGCCCCAGGGACCCCCAGATATCAATTTTGAGCCAGATCGGGTGAAGTCGAGAAATGGCGGCCATCTTGGGGGGGGGCGGGTGCTGGCCTCAGGGGCTGAACTACTCCAGGGGTAAGGGATCGACACAATGGCTCGGCCTGCGGCCTCGCCACTCGGCGAGCCCTCCGGGCTCGCGGGCCCAAGTGATCGGCAGTTCGGCCTGCGGCCTCACTGCCGACCACGTGGGGGGGGGGAGGGGGGGGGGTCATCCAAAAGGCTCGGGCTGCGCCCTCGCCACGCAGCTCGGCCTCCGGCCTCGCTTTCGCTCGCCCTGCGGGCTCGCGATAGTGACTTGACAAAAAGGGGGGGGGCTAAGGGGGGGAGGGGGGGTCCAATTCCGACTGGCTCGGCCTGCGGCCTCGCCACGCAGCTCGCCCTCCGGGCTCGCTGGCTTCCAAGTCTTCGGCCTTCGGCCTCAGACTTGAAAGTAGACACCCGGAGGCCAATTTTGTATGGCGGCCATTTTGAATTTGGGAAAATTAAAAAAAAAATACCATCTCGAGAATTTGATCATGACCCCCTCCAATATTGTCTATGGGGGCAAAGCTGTAACTATCATAGCTTCCCCGGGCAGTACCCCCCCTACATTAGGATTTTCCGATCCTCGACTTTTCGGATTTTTCCCCAATTTAGACAAAAATTCCACATCCAGTCCACCATGCGTCAAAACCCCCACCAGTCGCGAAGTGGGAGAACAACTATGTCAATCAGTCAGTCAGTGAGTCAGTGGTAAGTGTAGCTTTATATATATGTAGAACTAGATGTTGCTCTGTGCGCGGGCTGCAAGCAGCCCGCGAGGCTCGCGTTAGTAGTAAAAACCAATAAAGTCAGTCAGTTGAAGGAAAAGGTGGAAAAAGTTAGGCAGTATGAAAAGGGTGGGAGAATGAGTGGGCGGCCATCTTGGATTCCAAAATGACATCCAGTATCGAGGTTCGCGAGGCCCCAAACCCCCAATTCCAAAATTTGAGTCAAATCCGACAAGGTTGAAAAAATTAAAAAAAAAAATTTCGCCGCCATCTTGGATCAAAAAATGGAGGGCAGATTCGAGTTAGGCGGCCCCAGGGACCCCCAGATATCAATTTTGAGCCAGATCGGGTAAAGTTGAGAATCGGCGGCCATCTTGGGGGGGGCGGGTGCTGGCCTCAGGGGCTGAACTACTCCAGGGGTAAGGGATCGACACAATGGCTCGGCCTGCGGCCTCGCCACTCGGCGAGCCCTCCGGGCTCGCGGGCCCAAGTGATCGGCAGTTCGGCCTGCGGCCTCACTGCCGACCACGTGGGGAGGGGGGGAAGGGGGGGGTCATCCAAAAGGCTCGGGCTGCGCCCTCGCCACGCAGCTCGGCCTCCGGCCTCGCTTTCGCTCGCCCTGCGGGCTCGCGATAGTGACTTGGGAAAAAGGGGGGGCTAAGGGGGGAGGGGGGGGTCCAATTCCGACTGGCTCGGCCTGCGGCCTCGCCACGCAGCTCGCCCTCCGGGCTCGCTGGCTTCCAAGTCTTCGGCCTTCGGCCTCAGACTTGAAAGTAGACACCCGGGGGCCCGATTTGTATGGCGGCCATTTTGTTTTTTTTGAAAATTAAAAAAAAAATACCGTCGCGAGAATTTGATCATGACCCCCTCCAATATTGTCTATGGGGGCAAAGCTCCAACTGTTATAGTTTTTGCGGGCAGTACCCCCCCTCCATCAGGATTCTTCGATCCTCGACTTTTCGGATTTTTCCCAAATTTAGACAAAAATTCCACATCCAGTCCACCATAAGTCAAAACCCCCACCAGTCGCGAAGTGGGAGAACAACTATGTCAATCAGTCAGTCAGTGAGTGGTAAGTGTAGCTTTATATATATGTAGATACTAGATGTTGCTCTGTGCGCGGGCTGCAAGCAGCCCGCGAGGCTCGCGTTAGTAGTAAAAACCAATAAAGTCAGTCAGTTGAAGGAAAAGGTGGAAAAAGTTAGGCAGTATGAAAAGGGTGGGAGAATGAGTGGGCGGCCATCTTGGATTCCAAAAAGAGGTCCAGTTTCGAGTTTCGCGAGGCCCCAAACCCCCAATTCCAAAATTTGAGTCAAATCCGACAAGGTTAAAAAAATTAAAAAAAAAAATTCGCCGCCATCTTGGATCAAAAAATGGAGGGCAGATTCGAGTTAGGCGGCCCCAGGGACCCCCAGATATCAATTTTGAGCAAGATCGGGTGAAGTCGAGAACTGGCGGCCATCTTGGGGGGGGGCGGGTGCTGGCCTCAGGGGCTGAACTACTCCAGGGGTAAGGGATCGACACAATGGCTCGGCCTGCGGCCTCGCCACTCGGCGAGCCCTCCGGGCTCGCGGGCCCAAGTGATCGGCAGTTCGGCCTGCGGCCTCACTGCCGACCACGTGGGGGGGAAGGGGGGGGGGGGGTCATCCAAAAGGCTCGGGCTGCGCCCTCGCCACGCAGCTCGGCCTCCGGCCTCGCTTTCGCTCGCCCTGCGGGCTCGCGATAGTGACTTGAGAAAAAGGGGGGGGGGGCTAAGGGGGGAGGGGGGGGTTCAATTCCAACTGGCTCGGCCTGCGGCCTCGCCACGCAGCTCGCCCTCCGGGCTCGCTGGCTTCCAAGTCTTCGGCCTTCGGCCTCAGACTTGAAAGTAGACACCCGGGGGCCCGATTTGTATGGCGGCCATTTTGTTTTTTTTGAAAATTAAAAAAAAAATACAGTCGCGAGAATTTGATCATGACCCCTTCCAATATTGTCTATGGGGGCAAAGCCGTAACTATCATGGCTTCCCCGGGCAGTACCCCCCTTCCATCAGGATTCTCCGATCCTCGACTTTTCGGATTTTTCCCAAATTTAGACAAAAATTCCACATCCAGTCCACCATGCGTCAAAACCCCCACCAGTCGCGAAGTGGGAGAACAACTATGTCAATCAGTCAGTCAGTGAGTGGTAAGTGTAGCTTTATATATATGTAGATACTAGATGTTGCTCTGTGCGCGGGCTGCAAGCAGCCCGCGAGGCTCGCGTTAGTAGTAAAAACAAATAAAGTCTGTCAGTTGAAGGAAAAGGTGGAAAAAGTTAGGCAGTATGAAAAGGGTGGGAGAATGAGTGGGCGGCCATCTTGGATTCCAAAAAGTGGTCCAGTTTCGAGTTCCGCGAGGCCCCAAACCCCCAATTCCAAAATTTGAGTCAAATCCGACAAGGTTGAAAAAATTAAAAAAAAAAAATTCGCCGCCATCTTGGATCAAAAAATGGTTTCCAGTTTCGAGTTGAGCGGCCCCAGGGACCCCCAGATATCAATTTTGAGCCAGATCGGGTGAAGTCGAGAAATGGCGGCCATCTTGGGGGGGGGCGGGTGCTGGCCTCAGGGGCTGAACTACTCCAGGGGTAAGGGATCGACACAATGGCTCGGCCTGCGGCCTCGCCACTCGGCGAGCCCTCCGGGCTCGCGGGCCCAAGTGATCGGCAGTTCGGCCTGCGGCCTCACTGCCGACCACGTGGGGGGGGGGAGGGGGGGGGGTCATCCAAAAGGCTCGGGCTGCGCCCTCGCCACGCAGCTCGGCCTCCGGCCTCAGACTTGAAAGTAGACACCCGGGGGCCAATTTTGTATGGCGGCCATTTTGAATTTGGGAAAATTAAAAAAAAAATACCATCTCGAGAATTTGATCATGACCCCCTCCAATATTGTCTATGGGGGCAAAGCTGTAACTATCATAGCTTCCCCGGGCAGTACCCCCCCTACATTAGGATTTTCCGATCCTCGACTTTTCGGATTTTTCCCCAATTTAGACAAAAATTCCACATCCAGTCCACCATGCGTCAAAACCCCCACCAGTCGCGAAGTGGGAGAACAACTATGTCAATCAGTCAGTCAGTGAGTCAGTGGTAAGTGTAGCTTTATATATATGTAGATACTAGTATTTCGGGTGGGGGCGCGGGCTGCGAGCAGCCCGCGAGGTGTCGGTGCAGCTGTTGAGGAGGGTCATGTACCTTGTGCAGTCGAAGGTGGGTGAGGTAGCTTGTGGTGCTTGAAAAAGGGTCAAAAACCGAATGGCCGCAACCGTATTAGATATTCAGTTGAAATTCCATCAAATCTTAGGGGGGTGAGTGGGGGGGGGGGGGGATGAAAAATGTCAAGAACCAAATGGCTCGGCCTTCGGCCTCGCCACTCAGCGAGCCCTCCGGGCTCGCGGCAGCTCGGCCTGCGGCCTCGCTGCTAGTTACTTGGGGGAGGGGGTTGTAGGGGGGTGAGGGGGGGGGTCACATGATGGTGGAGGTATTCCGAGGGGCTCGGGCTTCGCCCTCGCCACGCAGCTCGGCCTCCGGCCTCGCTAGCGCTCGCCCTACGGGCTCGCGTAGAATGACCTGAATTGGCCTTGTATGGCGGCCATCTTGAATTTTGAAAAAATTAAAAAAAAAACATCGACATTTGAAATTGCTTACAACCCCCTACATTTTGAAAAAAAAATCACCCCCCTAGGTCTTACCGTTTATGCAGGCAGTAGGGGTCTACCATCAGGTTTCTTCAATCTTGAACATGTCAGATTTTTCTGGTACTCACTGGAGCACCCACTATACGACCATATTCCAATCACAACCCTATACAGTCGGGAACAGGTCAAACAACCATGTCAATCAGTGAGTCAGTCAGTCAGTGGTATTGTAGCTTTATATATTATAATTATATAATAAAAGGTGTAGGTAGGTACCTAGATAAGTAGCTAATAATGTTCAACTAGCAGCCCTCCCTACTGCACCCGGCAATGTATTAAACATAAACCTTCCTGTTGAATCACAAAGTTTAAGCTAAGTTTTATAAAGTTGTCACTAGATGGCGGGTGTCGTAATTTAGATTGCGCAATCATAGTTTTTTTTATAGAAATTGAAGTAGGTACCTATCCGAAAAATTGCTTGACGACCACAAACCTTCGATGACTGTAGTCAGAGTTCGGCCTCTAGTTTTAAAATATATCTAGGGGATCCAAGTTATATTAATCTAATAATCGTATTCCTACTTAAAAAAAAATAACTCTTGCGTACTGGTACTAGCACTAGTAATCGCAATGAATACGGATAACCTGTATGGGAATGGCCATCCCTGCCCACACAGAGTTGTCCATATACCTGGTGATGGTTCTTGTTTATTTCATTCTCCGTCTCTTTGTATGGAAATATTGAGTCTTCTTATATGAGATAAGACTCCTATAGTCGTATGTGGTAGCGCATTGGGAGGAGTTAAAACTGTATATTTGTGACGAGCGCGGAGACCCCTTTATTGACGCTGATTTGTACATGACGGCAATGGTAAAAACAACTAGGTACTTATGGTTCCACGTCTTAATTTATGGCGGCCGCCGCGTTGTATTCGTGCTTTCAAAGTTTACGAAAAGTTATCATATATTATTATATATAAAGAGTATCATTCGGTGGTGATTCAATTTAATACTTGGTATTACATGCGATTAAGGGAAAGAACAGCTATTTCAAATTATTACGTTACTAAATATACCACCAAAAGCGAGAAAAGTCACGTTGCTTGTATGTTTCTGGGTAGGCCTTAGAATTTTATCTAGTAGCGAGTGCGACTCTTTGGAAGCCATTGCCACTCTACTTGGTATTCCTTTGTACGGTACAGATCGTACCACAACAATTCGATGGCTGGAAGTCAACATCTTCCGTAATTGGCCCGTTAAATCTAGATCAGATATGATCTTGCTAGGACGTGGGTCCACAGATATTTATTGAGAGTCTTGGATTGATGATCACTATCCTAAACGACCTACACAACTGGAGATTACTAATTTGTACAGTTTTGCTCAAAACTACGATAATATTTTTTAAGCTTACGTAGTACTTTCAAGAGTAAAAAGTCTGGGCGACTTACATCTAATTCATATCGAAAGTATCAAAACGCAGGAATCATCAATTTGTGAATACAATAAACTAAGAAGAATTTACCCTCCAAACTTGTCAAAAATAAAATCGTAAACTCAAAGCCTCCGAGAAAAACCCATAGAGACAGGGAGTGGGTTTTGAGAAAAACTGTAGCTGAAGCTCAAGAAATAGTACCGGAAAAGAAAAAGAAGAAAACTACCTATTAAAATTAGAAAAGGTCATAAGACAGGGAGTGAGTTTTAAGAATATTCGTTATTGGTATTCAATAAGTAGAAGGTACAGACAACGAAAAAGTAAGACTATCTAAAAAAAGAAATGAGATGCCATCAAAAACAATACTTGTCAAAAACCCAAGTCTCGCTCTCAGATTAATAAGTTATAGTTCTGTGGTCTCGCTACTCTGTTCTTCTACCGTAAAAAGTTGTGAGATCCATGTAATACCAAGTCGGTAAATTTATTATGTCCCTACTAAAGTGACATTTTGTCTTAAGTTATTACGTAATTAGCTAACCTAACAGTATCTTATTGTGACCATATTAAAATTAAAAATCTTTTATGTTTAAATAAATAGATTGACTTGGCAATCGTAATAAACAGTCTCATTTAATAAAATATGTATTTCTTGTGAGATACATTATGTTTTCATGCGATTGCATTTCATGTTATTTATTAGGTACTTAATGAGAAAAGAAAAATCGAATTATCAGCTTGTAACTTATTTTGAAAAATTGATTGCATATTATGGAAGTGAGTTTAATTACTCACCAACACTTAAAAGGTCCTTTGCTTGATCGTATGATAGAGATTGCAGCCAATCATTGCAGATGATCTTGCATTTACGAATTGTGAGAGGGTATATTTTTAATATCCTGTTTAATCTATTATATGTATAAACTAGGGGCAATATGATAAAAGTGTTTGGAAGCCAGTACAGTACGGCGACTCCTGATTAAACAAACTCGATCCGCTCTTCGCTTATTTTGAGAGAGGGGGTCGTACGACAGTTGCGAGTATTTACGTAAGATTGTATGTAGTACAAATAACTGCCTCACCGTAAGGACTTTGCAGATGGAATACAGCTCAGTCGTAGGAAATCTCGCGGGCTTGTTGGTCATAACTTTTAAAACGACCCGTTGATCTCTCTCTAGTCTTAACATGTGGGTTTTATCGGCACCAACCCAGACAGTTATACAGTATGATAGGACCTTCGAGCAACACGGCCTCCGTCGGCCTACGTACCGGACGGAGGGAGTGGGCAAAGCGACAATTTACTATGACAATTTTTCTGGCGTTTTTTGCGGGGGGAAATGTGCACACAAGTTTAGTTCCGCACACCTACATACAAAACTTAAACTGTCACTTGATAGTAATTATGACATTGTCACAAAAAATGACATAAAAAAGAAAAAATAATTTGTGTACAGATGAGTCACACACAACCTTCGAGCAACACGGCCTCCGTACCGGACGGAGGGAGTGGGCATAGCGACAATTTACTATGACAATTTTTCTGGCATTTTTTGCGGGGGGAAATGTGCACACAAGTTTAGTTCCGCACACCT
Source organism: Rhodophaea formosa (assembly GCA_963082605.1). Classification (NCBI taxonomy): domain Eukaryota; kingdom Metazoa; phylum Arthropoda; class Insecta; order Lepidoptera; family Pyralidae; genus Rhodophaea; species Rhodophaea formosa. The sequence continues at coordinate 6,344,372 of OY720223.1, forward strand.
ACATACAAAACTTAAACTGTCACTTGATAGTAATTATGACATTGTCACAAAAAATGACATAAAAAAGAAAAAATAATTTGTGTACAGATGAGTCTCACACAACTAACACATAGACATGCATATGCCTAATTTTGGCTTGTACCTTGACAGAGGGGAATGCAGCGTATGGCTACTCCCTTCCGTGTTGCTCGAAGCACACAACTAACACATAGACATGCATATGCCTAATTTTGGCTTGTACCTTGACAGAGGGGAATGCAGCGTATGGCTACTCCCTTCCGTGTTGCTCGAAGGATAGGACTGATTGTGCTAGTGCGTAATATACTGTTTTCATGGTTAAAAAGTCTGAGACTGGTCAGATTTTTTTAAATACATATATAAGTTTTCTGATAAATAATACAAAAATAATTGTCTTTATACTTAGCGCTTACCGTACTGAGGCAACGTTCTTACTTTCATCCGTTGGCATACACTGAAAACCAGAACGGGCCGCTCACTTATCACTGCTTTTGTTGCACACACTCTCGGGTTCTCACAGGGTATCACTGAGACATCACTAAGAGCACCACTCCTCCATGAAAGCGCCACACCTCCGTAACGCCTGTCGGCGAGCAACCCGGCCGTGGTATCCATTGCAGAGGTTCCAGTGCAGCTGAAATTGCTGTCAACGCTGTTAAGAAATGATAGATCTTCAAGTGTTAGCAAGTGTTCCTGTAGGCCAACTATGTCGCATGTACGACATATGGTGTGGTGAACAGAACGTTTAGCGTTTTTACAGCTAAAACTGACTAGCTTACAACCTTTATCCATTAATATTTCTCGACTGGCCGTCTCCAGACGTGGCTCTGGAGTGATGTCTATGTTGGTAATGCATAAAACGCCTAAATATTATGCTACTAGGCCAAATTTTATCATTTTAAAATAAGTTAACTTTCTCATTTGGCACAAAAAACTTGAAAGCATTATAAGAGTTGTTTTTTATAGTCATTTTTTGTAGCGATACCACTTCCTCAATGTGCACATTCGTGATGAAAATCGGCACTTTTCTTTCTGCTGCTCTAAACTTGCTGTCATCCCCCTTATCTATTCCCTCTTTTCCTAAGTAGCGGTATTTTGGCGACTTTGCCTTTTTAGGGTTCCGTAGTAAACTAGGAACCCTTATAGTTTCGCCATGTCTGTCTGTCTGTCCGTCCGCGGTTTAACTCAGAGACTATAAGTACTAGAAAGCTGTAATTTGGTATGAGTGTGTATATTAATTATGGCAAAAAAGTCGTAGAAAAAAATCTTAAAATAAATTTTTTTTTGGGTAGCTCCCATACAAGTAAAGTGGGGGAGTAATTTTTTTTTTTCTCTATTTATTCATCGTTTGGGATATCGTTAAAAAGGTCTTTGAAAAATATTGTGAGGTTGAGAACACTATTTTTCGATTTAGGGATCCGTTTCCGAAATATTTGGTTTTAAAGTGCAAAATTTCGTTAGAGGTACGTGTTACCCTCTATCTGCTAAACGGTTATATATGGATACGTGACATAAATTACAGCAGTAGTATATACTGAAGTTGAAAGGAAAACTATCAGAGCTGGGTACTAAGTGCAAACACAAAAGTTATAGGCAACCAACTTATAAAATGTACTGGAAAATGTAAAATTTCATACAATCTTCATTGTTAGATGTTTTTGGTCGTTAAACTGTGAGGTGCGAGTGTAAACAGTGTGATCTCAAAGTTGTCATTCGCAACTACGGAACCCTACATTGCGCGTGGCCCAAAACGCACTTGGCCGCTTTTTTGATACAGTTTTCCAATCTCCACCTTCATTACTTTGGTTTTGTTTACCATCACTGTCCGCCAACACAACAGAAATCAGCTGGTTACTCGGTACGCAGGTATGTACCGGTGACATCTGCGCTGCCGTCGGTTCGGCCGAACCGGCTTTTTGCAACGATATTCTATCGTTTATTGACTCCGTTTCGCTTTTGTGTTTGAGTCGATTCCTCGGGGATTCTGATTGGCAAATTCTGTATATCCCTATGCTGTTCTTGGACATATGTGTTATCTAAATACGATAGTCCTATGGGCCCGCTATCTTGATAAGGACCACTTCCGCCTCGCTTAGCGTTTACGTTGTACTCGTAGTTTGGAAACAACAACGAGTTGTACTTCATATTACTTAGCTCAGCCTTTATGTCTTTCAGTTCCGCTTGAGTAACATAAGAAATCTTAATGTCTCTTACTTGGTTTTGTTGTACAGTAAGGTCTTTCAAAAGCGTTGTAACATCTAGGTGATCCCATAAAATTGGAGGTAGTTTTGAAAGTCGTTTTGCGACAAATATCGGGATGTCATCGGGTTCGGCTTCTTTGAAGAGGGTGATGATGTCTGCTATATCCCGGTTTTTCTTGCCTTTTTGTTTACGAACGATATTTTGTTTCTTCGTCGGCTATGACTCGAAGAGTAGGGCCTTTGACTTTTTTATTTCGTCACCATTATACACGGAAACACAAATTTTCACAATCTTTATTAAATCATCGTCGTTTGTCACTGCGATTTGTCCTGGATAAAACACAACGCGTGCGCGACTCTTTATCTGAGGATTTCCTGGTTGTGTCCTCGGCTGTATTGCCTCGGAGCCTGGGGTCCGCTATTATGACAACATTTATAGTCTGTGTGTGACTTGCTTAAAGTTTTCTTGTTTGTTTGTTTTACGCGCGTGTAAGTAGCCAACACTGGTGTCAGATTTTTCAAGCTGCCTAAAGGCATTTGACATAGCTTGACGACTGCAATCAATGGTAGCAGCCGGGACTAACGGCTTAACGTGCCTTCCGAAGCACGGAGAAGCCCGAGATATTTTTATGCCACTTGCGATCACTCATCCAAGCGGCGACTGCACCTGTGGTTGCTTTACATGCGGTAGCGCTAATAATGCTCACGCCTCCTTAGTTTTTGTTGCTGGCCAAGGACTTTACCGGTATCCGAGTTTTTATCTAACGCTTTCTTTAGAGTTGCAGAGAGAGAAGATAGGACTTCAAGATGCCCTTCTGAACACTACCTAAGTTCGTCCCGAAACTTAATGTTAAGAGCATGGTTAGCTCATCATTTGAGAAACTTAGACGCCACTGCAAAAACGCGTTTAAAAAAAAAAAACAAATTTAAACCTCATTGCCAATTGTCGCATTCACGCCTCTTTAATGATTAAATTTGGTGGCATGAAAATTACTAGTGTAGCTCGTTCAGTTCTCCTATCATCTGTTCACACTGTGAATATTGAAAATGCCTTCTACCGAGAAACACTGTAATAAAGGCTGCAATTTAAATCTAGAAGGCTCTCTGTCCTAGTTATAATCCAAAGGCATCGTCTCGTCAAAGCTTTGGATGATTCTCTGCTATAAAGAGCTCGCGATGACCTCGCCCAAAATTCTATCTGTGATTTTGACCGCACAAGCAGTTTCACAACACAAATCTGGTCTTTGGCTACACGTTCTTCCGACAAGGTGACCGCTATGTGGGATGTGAATTCGACGATCATTGTTCCAATACTCGTATCTGTGAACGGTCTTATAGCAAAGAGTCTCGACCAACATCTCAAGAGACTCGCTGGATGGCTGGATCAAGTACTTCTAGACACGGTACCTACGCATTGTTAGAAGGTTCCTCTCTCTGCAGCCTTAACCGTCGGTTGCTTGAGCCCTGCCCCACTGCTGTCAGCGAACTAGGTTTAGGTTTTTATAAAGATTTTACATTTTGTATTATATTTTATTGTTATATCAATTTTATAAAAACCTAATACTTGAGATTGTTAAAAGTAAATAAGGAGAAAAATAATAATAATATGCTTTATATCACACTTCAAATACCAAAATGTATAAAATTAAAAAGTAAAATAATATGGCCAACAACAATCATTATTTAAATCTATGTATAATGTAACAAAACATTATTTAATCTTTATTATTATTATTTTTTATTTTTCATACTTCATGAGTAATACTTATAAATTGATTATAAAGCTAGCAACACTTTTCGGGAATCGGGTTGACATTGGCATTCGGTTGTCTGTCAAGTCGGCCGTTATCCTCGCCTTATGGGCAGTCTTGATTCAGCCTCCGTGGAGTCAACACCAGGCCCACGCAGCTCAAAGGAACCAAAAAATGTATGGCGTTTGCTGTAGCAACGATGGCAGCCATATTGCTATCTCTGTCTTTCACTACATTTCTCTTTCTTTTATTCAGTCAGGGGTACTACTTTTGAACGTGTGACACTCGTATTTGACCGAGAAATCATTCGAAGACGAGTGTCACGCGTTCAGAAATAGGACCCCAGTTGTTCTGTCACTCTGCTGTTAAAACTCCCGCCATTTTGAAGTTCTTGAAGTTAACTTTGCAAATTGTATTTTTAATAGTTTAATTATGAATATTAGTGAAAAGTACAACAATTACACTGTGTTTTTGATAAACTTATTAGTTTTATGACAATTCCGCCTCAAATATCTTGTATTACTTGTTAAATATGTGGTATTCGTACCTGTCGAGTGACTAACAATAAGAGGCTGGAGAGAGGATGTTTATAGCAAAATTTCCATTATATGAGGCACGGTAAGTAATAATATTATCTTTTATATATTTAACACCATGCCATTATTACAATAACATAGTGAAAATAAAGATTTTGATGAATATTTTAATGTTTTCTTATGTTTTCGCGATTGTTACACATTTAAATAAAATTATTCTAATACGGTTTTTATCGCGTTTATTACATTATTTATGCACCTAACGTTTCGAGCACTTTACAGTGTTCGTGGTCGCAGGTAGACTAAGTTGACATTTGTCTAGTATTTTATAAGAACTGCAAAATCTACCGCCTAAAATATTTATTGATAACGTTCCGGATGTACGCAGTATTGGCTCACGGTGTCTGAAGGTCTTGCAGTCTTCTGCTTAGCTTGAGATTTGATTAAATTGATTACTGGATCCCAAGCTGGTGGTAACTGCCAACCATCCTCTCTATTGAAATTAGGATGTTTTTTAATTTCAATAGCCTCACGAAGCATTCTTGGAATGTATCTGTTTTCTTTTGCAAGGACTTGAGGATTATCAAAACGCATATAGTCGTTGGGTTTGTCTAGGGCATGTTCACAGACTGCAGACTTCTTTGAGCGCCTATGCTTCATGTCAGCAATATGTTCGGAACGTACATCCGGAACGTTATCAATAAATATTTTAGGCGGTAGATTTTGCAGTTCTTAAAAAATACTAGACAAATGTCAACTTAGTCTACCTGCGACCACGAACACTGTAAAGTGCTCGAAACGTTAGGTGTATAAATAATGTAATAAACGCGATAAAAACCGTAATAAAATAATTTTATTTAAATGAATATTTTAATGTTACATTGTTCAACTAGTGATGTGCACTTCGACATTCGATACCTTATCGATACGTAACTACCAATCAATACAAAAATCTAGTTGCTAAATTTATTTCATCTATTGCTGTTTTAGGTTTTGTTATTAAAGTTAAAATATGTAAATAATTTTCAGGTGTAGGCCAGTGGGCGATGTTTGTGGGCAAAGAAAATTTGATGTATGTTCCAATAGAGAAACTAAATACATACCGGAGAGCACTTATGGATATAGGTCACCTCAAGCCCTATGCTGTCCACTCGAAACATTCAAAAGCTTTTCTTCTCCCTGATGAAATGTTGCTCTTTCCTTATCACTTACATGCAGGTAATTATTCTATACCTATAAGTAGAAGTAGTCGCTAGACCAAGTAACTAGTTACGTCTGATAAACATAATATTATGTACTTATGTGCAAAATAACAATCAATGAGATACCAAAAAATTATGGTAAGTTATGTTTTATGATTCACATACTTAACATAATATGTTATGTACATATGTGTGTGTTATTCAACCATAAAATATAAAAATATATTTAGGCGGCCAACCACGTAGGTCCTTTCTCTTTTTCTCTCTTAGTTCTTTGTATCATACATATGTCATATGTCTCGTTAAAAGTATATTTTTATGAAGTTATAATCAAATTTTTAAATCCGTCATTTCTCTTGATATCCTTCAGTTATGTTAACTTTTTAGGTCAAAACAGCTGCTATTTCTGTGTAGATATAATATTGCCTGAATATATATATAATACTATTTATATTTCTTGCAGACTCCGTGAGCCAACAACAGGCATTGGTGATGGGGAACAATAAGAAAAACATCGACTTCAAAAAACTTTTTCTATTTGGAGGGTTGATATTTCCCACACAATCAATCCTATTTTATTAAAATCGATGATTCGAAATGCTAAATATTATCCAAATAGACTTATTTTTCTAAACGTCGTTTTGTTAAGGTGCTCCCACACAGCAGTTATATAACGTCATAAAACAATTTGTAATAACGATGACATTCTATAACACCATACATTATCAAGAATGTTATTGTGTTTCACATTGTTATATAACATAATATAACTGCTGTGTGGGAGCACCATAGCAATGGTTAATTGTGTCCAAAATAAATGATTTGTATTGACAATGAGGACTCGTTTAATTTATAGAAGTTTAGTACATCAAAGAATCTGAAGGGCAACCATGCGCCACCTACCACATTGTATCGATATTGATAAACTAACGTAGTAGGCTAGCTCTAAAATTGGTTAGACTGTTCGGTTGCCAGACTTGCTTGTGACATTAGTGTTGTGAAAGTTTGTATTAGTCCACTTTGTAAATTGACCAAAATGTATATGATTCATTGGCTAGTATGAAAGTCCCGTCTCTTAAAACGTAGTGATTATATGCTCTTTGGTTAACACTAAGGTTAGTAAAATAAGATTCATTTTGTAATTTCATGATGTTATTCTGTTTTGGTTATGTGACGGATAAGTGAAACATGGCAATAAATGGTTATTTTTACGTTGATGCTCATATTAAGAGACTGTACCGTTATTCGAAGCCTAACAATAATAATTGAGAGTGGCATGTCTTTTTTCCCTTTCTTTGCTACCGGCTAACGACTACAGCATATACCTGTCTCTCTCGCACATTCCCACCACCAACAGGTAGGCTTCGTTTTCGGTCCGGAACGAAGCGTTCGGACGTTCTAGTCGTGAGTCTAGAACTTCATTCCAATTAATTTTTTTTTTTTAAACGTTTGAAGTTGAAAATAAATTTTTAAATTTATTTTTCAGTTATTTTGTGCTATACGGCTAAAGCGATGGAGGACTTAAATAAGGAAAGTGATCTTCGTAATGAAAAAGGAGGTGCGAGTGAGCAACTACAAGATAGTGACTTCTCAGATAGTTCTTCGAGTTCTAGTTCCTCCAGCAGTTCGGACGGTACGAAACGTAAACATCGACGCAGGAAAAATAAACGACGTCGTACGAGCCGCCTTTTGGAGAAATTGTCTAAACAAGTAAGGCATTTAAGTTATATAGCACGTGAAAAAGAGGCATCCTGTCGAAATCAGCCCAGCTCTGATGGTGACATTAACCATAACGTGAGCGGAGATTTGTACCTCGAATCTGAAGAGCCACGTGGTGATATTCAACAGGAAGCTGAATTTAACATAAATCTGGAAACTAGTCTTAAGGAACCCTCCGTTCCAAAGGCTCCTACCGAATATATAGAGACCTTGAATAACCTGCAACGTTTTAATACTTCCGAATGGTCAAATGTTCGTTTTGCGGAAGTTCAGAAGAAATATAACCTCACACTTGGTTTTGTCGAACTCGAAACCAATGAAGAAATCATGGCCTATGATAATAATCGCATGCTTCCTTATGTAGAAAAAGCCTTTTCAGCTTTATCATTTGCAGTTCTTAAGCAGCGAGAGATATTACAAGACGAACTAAGAAAGTTCCTGATGTGGACACGCATTCCAATCCGATCTATGAGGAAATAAGTGATAAGATCAATGAAATGTTTATAAACGGTGAGTTTCATGGTGTTTCTAATGATATACTACAAATGGTCTGCGGACATCGAGCAGACATTATTCAACAACGCCGTGAATTGATATTGTCGTCGGTTAAGGAACCAATAACTAAAAGTTCATTAAGAAAAGTTCCACCCAATTGTCAGAACTTATTCGAACCACAAGCATTCAACGCTGTGTTAGAAAAGGCTGGAGGAGTCAAAAAGTCTTTTTGGCCGAGCTCCAAGAGAGGAGCAGAACCTGCTGCGCAAGCGGGATCAAGTAAGCCAACAAAATGTCCCGCGCAGGGACGTGGCAATACAAGGACACCTGCGCAAGGTGGACCACACAAATCAAGCAAGCCTGCGCAAGGCTATTGTTGCTCATATGAAGAGTACGAGTGTGCAGCTCAATGCTGTTCTGCGCAAGGACACGCTAAATCGGGCTCATCTCACAGAGATGAACACTCTCATCATCGTTCCTTTCGAAGGAACGAAGATAGATCATTACCTCGCCATGAAAACAAACAATCAAGGACAAGGAAACGCCCAGCTTCACCTTCACGAGGTAAAGGGTCTGGAAACAAGCGTCGTCGTTTCTGACTCACAAAGAAAATTCCACGCTGGTCAACTAAAGCACTATTACTGGCGTTGGAAAGAGTTGAACGCACCTTCACATATCTTAAAAATTATTGTAGGGTACCGCATACCCTTTATCAGCAAACCACCGCTGACAATACCTCGATTAACAAGAGATTCTTGCCAAAACTCAAAAGAAATGACCCAAACAATAATTCAAATGAAACAAGAAGGTGTTCTCGAAAAAGCCGACTTGACTCCGAGTTTCATCTCAAACATATTTCTGACCCCAAAAGGAGACGGATCGCTCAGACCGATATTCAATCTCAAACGGTTAAACCAATACGTTTATTCAAGCAAATTCCACCTGATCAACATGTTCCAGGTTTGCGAGATTCTCCAGGAAAACGACTGGCTGACGAAAATAGACCTGTCACAAGCCTATTTTTACTTACCAATCGCAGAGGCCCACAGACGGTTCCTGCGGTTGACACACGACGGCCAAATATACCAGATGACCTGCCTACCGTTCGGCCTAAGTTCTGCTCCGCAAATCTTTGCATCAATCACAAATTGGATTGCTCAAATTCTCCGGAACGAGGGTGTAAGACTTCTGATATATTTGGACGATTTTTTGATAGTCCACCAAGACCCCAGGATCTTGGCAGCACATGTGCAGAAGGTAGTCGGTCTGTTGCAATATTTGGGATGGCAAATCAATTTCAAGAAATCGATTCTGGCTCCCCAGAAAGAAATAGAGTACCTCGGGATTCTATGGAACCCTTGGCAAAACATCAAAAAGCTCCCCACTTCCAAGTGTCAGTCATTGAGAAGCAAATTGGCTTTATTTCTTCGTCGGAAGAAACCGACTCTGAAGGAACTTCAAAGTCTAATAGGACTCCTCAATTTCGCCAGTTTCGTGGTAACGAGGGGGAAGCTACACCATCGTTACCTACAAGCAGTTGCCAATTCACTGCTCAGAGCTCCTCAGGAAAAACTATTTCAGCTCTCGGAGTATGCTCAGGACGAACTGAGATGGTGGCTGGATCACTATCAAGACACGTCCGTAATTCACCATCCCCGAGCGACATTCTACCTAACAACAGATGCGTCGAGCATAGGATGGGGAGCCCGGCTCAATGGTCAGTATCTGTCAGGCCTATGGACAGAAGAAGAGACGTTACTGACCTCGAACCAAAAAGAAATGCTCGCAATAACAAAGGTTTTTCAGAATCAAACATTCCTTTTGCATCATCAAACCATACTGATACAATGCGACAATCGCACCGTGGTAGCATATCTGAGGAACGAAGGGGGAACCAAGTCCCTGGGTCTCACAGATCTATGCAGAGATTTTTTTCATTTAATAGACAAACATCAAATCCAGTTTACCATCTATCACCTACCCGGGAAATACAACGGGGAAGCGGACAGGCTATCGCGGTGCTTAGCTCTCCCGGAGTGGCATCTGCTACCCCCCGTAACAGAAAAGATATTTGCGAAATGGGGCAAACCGGACGTGGATCTGTTTGCATCGGAGAGAGCTCACGTAGTTCCGACCTACGGATCACTGGATCAAAGGGACCCAAACGCTGCATTTCACGACGCTTTCTCAATAACATGGAACTTTCGGCTGGCGTGGGTGTTCCCCCCACCGCATTTAATACCAAGGATTCTAGCCCAGTTGAACAAATCCAAAGGAACGTACCTGTTAGTGACCCCACTCTGGGAGCGAGTTTTCTGGCGGGCGGACCTGAGGAACAAAGCCCTTGCCCCTCCAATTCAAGTATGGAACCTGGAGGAAGTCCTGGTAGACGTGACCACCGGGTATCCTCCTCAGAAAGTGTCGGAGATGGTGCTAGAGATTTGGAAATGTGGGGCTGGACAAAATCCCTAGACTCCTGGTCGGTAGAACAGAGAAAGTTATTACTTTCCAGTTGGCGACCCTCCACTCGTACTACTTATAAGCCAGCCTGGAATCGTTGGTGCAAATGGGCTAGCGAACACAATGTATTAATTGACCAGCCAACTGGCTCGGACTTAGCTAAATTCCTTACGGACCTACATCAAAAAGAAGGTCTGGCCTACAGTACCATCCTGGTACATAAGTCTGTGGTTGCAACGATGTGTGACGCAAATACATCAGGGAATTTAAGTTCGCATAGTTTAGTCAGGCAAGTGCTAAAAGCAATCTCCTTGGTCAATCCGAAAGACAATAAAACACCGATTTGGGATGCTAACATTTTATTTCACTACCTAGCTAGTAAAAACCTTAATCGCAGCAGTCTTTACGAAATGTTTCATCACACTGCAACACTTTTGCTGGTTTATTCGGGAAGAAGAGTACATGACCTAACCCTTCTCCGCACAGATCGTGATCACTGCCTTTTTGATAGAAACCACATAACACTTTGGCCGGAGTTTGGTTCTAAAACCGACACGGCAGAGTATCGGCAGTCAGGTTGGAGATTATATACCAACCCTAATAACACGAATCTTGATCCAGTTTCTTGCATAAAGCAATTTATCGAAATATCGAAGCAAAGGCGGGGAAACCAGTGTAATTATTTATTTATAACCCTACGCGGGAAAGTGAGAGGAGCTTCCCGAACAATTATTGCAAGGTGGATAAAGTCTGTCCTTAAAGACGCTGGTATGATACGCTGGTACGCTGGTGGAGGCAAGTCCTGGCAGTGTCAGACCAGCTGTCGCTTCAAGAAATTGGATAGACAACCTACCTATTGATGATATCCTATCAAAAGGAAACTGGCGCTCGGCAAGAACGTTCCAACAATTTTATTGCCGAGAAATCTATAATCCTAGGTCTCAATCCGAAACTGCTAATATGTTTCAACCAATCTGATTGTTTTTGATTACTGATTATATTCAATTATCCTGAAATTTGTTGTTTCAATGAGTTAAGATACAATAAAGCTTCTGTTTATTTACAAATTATAATGTTTAAATTCGCACATTCACCCGAATCCTCAGTTACACCAGTGCCATTTCACTCAAATACTCATCACATTGGCATCCACCACCACCAGGCGATAACAAACAGTCTCTCAATTATTATTGTTAGGCTTCGAATAACGGTACAGTCTCTTAATATAACCGTTTTACCTTCCAATAAAACGATTATTAAGATACTTACCTTAATCGAAGCCTAACAACTTCAAAGCTGCCTGGTGCCATAATTGAGCACAATGACGAGCGCTTCGTTCCGGACCGAAAACGAAGCCTACCTGTTGGTGGTGGGAATGTGCGAGAGAGACAGGTATATGCTGTAGTAGTTAGGCGGTAGCAAAGAAAGGGAAAAAAGACATGCCACTCTCAATTATTATTGTTAGGCTATATTTGAAATATGGCTATAGTTGAATAAGGTAAGTATCTTAATAATCGTTTTATTGGAAGGTAAAACGGTTATATTTTATTTGATTTATAAATCTAACTAACCTATTCCGCTACTAATCTGACTGTTACATCTCATAAGTGGGATAGAACAGACAAATTAGTTTTACACACCCACACAAGATTCGATTTAGTAATAAAATCAACGTGAAAAAATCAAATGTAGCCATTTTGACCCATGAAAGTGTTTGTGTTATTTCTTTTTGTATGATCAAAAAAAATATTAAAAACTGACAATTTTAGTAAAAATATGAGTTTATTAAGAGGCCTATCACATTTTGACCGCGATTTTGGCATTCAAATTCTAAGAAACTGAAAGACTTTGACAACTTAAATCTATTTAACAATGGAGAATAGTTATTAGTAAAGTTCATAGCGGCTTCACTTTTTGCATTTTTATCTAATCAATTAAAATAAAGCCAAAATTCCGAAGCATGTTTTACACAAAAAGAGGGCGAGGCCCTTGTTCGTGCTCAAAACTGAACAACTGTACAGACGGAATTTAAACGAAAAAATTATAATAATATCTCTTTAATAGTGGTAAAGTTCATAGCGGAATCGGAATTTTAAAATATGTATGGAATATTTAGTAAAAAATATCCATTCAAAACCGTAAAACCACGAAATTTCTAAAACATCAACTGCAAATTTCTCCTTACTACAGTAATATTATTACATGAAATATGTACTAGAATAAACGTAAGTTCATAAGGAATTTAAATTTTGTACTTTAAAATAATAATAATTAAAGATATGACTATAAAAAACGTAATTGCAACCTCCAAATTACTATATATTTCGATGCGTCGACCGCTCAAACTCAGTACTGCGCGAGAGCTTGTCGACGGCGGACCTATGCCGAATTTTTCTTCGTCAAACGATTGAGTGCAAAGCGTATAGTGCGACTAACTAAGCCAGATACATGCCACTGAGGCACATAGTATTCCAATTTATTTTTATTAAGTAAAATTGTAATTAATGATTATGACGACGAGCTCCGTGGCGCAGCGGTCAACACCACACGGCTTGTGACACGGATGGTCCCGGGTTCGCTCCGCGGTCACTCTGGCTGGTCAGGTCATGATGAAAAATTATCTTTTTCAGATTGACCTGGGTCTTGGATGTTTGTCTATATACATATGTAATTATGTATGTGTTATAAAATCTAGCTCAATCTGTGTGATTTGTCCGTATATCGGTCAGCCAAAAAACCAATTCCTGCTAGTCAAATAATAAATATCATGTTTGTAAAAATGTCTTATTTGTTTTATTGAATTAATTTGGTCAAATACTTTCCAACTTATTTGTTATATAAATCGTCAACAGACATATGTATACGATTACGATATATTTTTTGTAAATATCTAATTTATCAATAAAGTACATTACTGCAACGGCCGGTAAAAGAGGTATTGATGGACGAACGTGTGAATGTGGGCCGAGGCGGAGCCGAGGCACACATACGTGAGTCCATCAATGCCTGATTGCGGCCAAGGCTTGTGTAGTACTTTTATCAAATATTGCACGGAAATTAAAAAAAATAGTATATAGACAAACAAACATACATATATTATCACGTGTTTACCCTTACAGGTGAGACGGACCTCAAAAGCCATGTTTAGGGTATTAATGGATTTTAATGTAGAAAATGCAATTAAAATAGTGATGGGTTGCTAGTCGCATCACCTATTGACATATTCTTCTGCATAGATTTTCGCCCTCTCCTTCGGCCTGCTTTTACAGACTGTACGGGAAGAGAAGCACCTGGTATATTCTATGATTTTTCTTTTATCCTAGACCATCATGAAATATTGATGTAAATATGTCAATTAATATTCATAAAATGTTCATAAACAGCAATATGTAGAAAATATCGCGCCAAAATCTTAAGTTTTTTAATTTCTTTCTCTCCATACTTGAATTATTTCGCAGCAAACGCGTCGTTCCATTTTTAAATAACATGACAGATATGAATTTTCATAGTTACTTTAAGACATGACAGATATGGATTTTCTTGGGATTTTCATACATACTTTGCTGCCGTGTATTGGCCAGTACAGCAATATTGATTTATCCCAAACAAGGTTGTCAAAATAATGTGAACATTTCCAAGCATGTTTGAGAAAAATATTATACACGTAATACTCTTTTGATCTGTCATCTTCGGGTTACAGACTTATATAAGTATCGAATTTCAACTTAATCAGTTCAGTAGTTTCGTAGCAAATGGTTATGACAGGGTGACACCAATGTTACGTTTCGTTTTTAGGTACTAAACCCTAAAAAATATTCCAAAATTACACGCAGATTGTAAATAAAATGTTGGCAAAAACTTAAAGAGCTTAAGGCGCTTAGACCAGTGAACTAGCGCTATCCCTCATTTTATTTCTTTTACTGCTGCCTCCGTGGTCCAGTGGTTAAGGCGTTCGCCTTGTTGACCCGGGGGTCGTGGTTCGATTCCTACGGGAAGCACAATTTGTTAAGTTGTTTCCAGTTTGGTTAGGACATTGCAGGCATGAATCACCTGATTGTCTGATAAGAAAGATGATTCCGTACTTCGGAAGGCACGTTAAGCCGGTGATCCCGGCTGCCATCTGGTAGTCGTTAAAGAAACCACGTCAGAGGCCGAGAGGCGGTTCCGAAGAACCATGACACCAGGGTGTGCATGGTCGACTGACCGTGTCACCTACACGAAATGATGATATGACTGCTAAATAGGAGCAAATTGTAAAAATCTACGTAAGTACTTCTTCAGTAAATGACTTGTAGTATTTTTGGTATAACTTTTTATTATTTTTCATTCAGTAAATATAAGATAGTAAATGTAAATACTAGAACTACTAATTACCGCCAAAACCGGCCACTTTTAGCGGTAATGAGTAGATCTCTCAATCTCAAATGATGATTTTGATGAAAATTTATACTAAAAATACTAAATGTACTTTGCTAGTGAATACTTACATAGATTTTTTCAATGTGTTCTTATTTCAGAGTACAAGAATTTAATAACGGGTATCGCTAGTTTCGCTGATATAAGTATCTTTAGCCAACAAAAATGAACGTATGTGGGAATTTCTTGTCATGATTAACAATATTACAAAATAAAAAAATCCAATATCAAAAAATTAAAGAATATGAAAAGTATCAAAATCGTGCAGTTGTAGCAACAGCATTAGCGTCGTGAACTCGTGACCCCAACCGTGTGGTCGCCGTGCGTAAATGCCTAATCTTTCAGAGCACTATTTTGTGATAAGCCTCTTAAGAAAGTAAATTAAAAATTACATCAGGAGTTAACATTAAAAAACAAGGATGTTGTTAATTCTATGATTTAAGTAAATTATTTTTTTGTCAGAATTTTCATATGTTTTTTTTCTAAAATACAACTTTATAAGCAAAATACGTCAAAAATAAACGTAGATTTAAGTCATATTTATCAAAAGTAATAGTTAATTTTGATGATGTAAACGGATCTGGTTTGGTGTGAACGAATTATGAATAAGTTGCTATTTCGATGATGCAACTACCTACATCGTCTTTTTTTTGCTAGAATTCTCTTATGTTATTTCTTGTTATATATTTCTCAAAAATACAACTTTATATGTAAAGGACGTTAAAAAAGACAGTAGATACCTATGATATTTAGCAAGAATACCTGCTAATATTCAAGATGTAAACTGATTTTTTGTGCCGAAACGGATTGTGAATGTGACAAATTCGTAAAACAAATATTCTGAGTTCCAGGAACATAAGCGACATAGACTCTGATAGAAGGCTGCGTCGACACACTGACGCATCGCGGAGCCGGAGTCGAGAGCTTCGTGTAAGCGAGCGGAGCAGTCGCAGCCGTCATGACGAGAGGCACCGGACGGCGCGATCCCGAAGGCGCAGCGCTGCACGCGATAAGCGTCCGAGTCGTAACCGCAGCCGCAGCAGAACCAACCTGCATGAATGCGAGCGCAAGCTGTCACAGGAAAGGAGGCGACTGAGGACACTTGAAAGTGAGGTACGAAGAGAGCGTGAATTATATATAGAACGTGAACGAGATCGATCACGTAGGCTTTCGAATACACCTAAATCTAGGACCAGATTTCGGAGTAAGGACAATAAAAGAGATATGGATAATAGTTACTCGCGGCGCCATCGTTCTTTAGTTACTCCGGAAAAACGAAAATTACCCCGTGATGATTATAATACTAAGCATCCTAGATTAATGACTGTAGACCTTTTTGAGGATTTCTTAAGTGTATTAAAGTCAAAGGCCGGGGATCGTGAATCGTTTACTACTTTAACGAATGTAATTCCAGAGTTTGATCCATTATCAAAAGAACAGACCATTAATGTTTGGCTAGATAAGGTAGACGAATGTTCCGAAATTTATAACTGGACTAATAAGCAAACGATTCATTATGCTCTGCCCAAACTCACTGGCCTGGCAAAGACATGGTACCAGGGTTAACCCACAATTAAGCATAGTTGGACAGAGTGGAAAGTTATGCTTAAAGAATCGTTTCCTGCCACTGAAAACTACGCGGAACTTCTAACTGATATGCTTAATAGACGGGTACGCCCTGGTGAATCCCTTGAACTTTATTTTTTTGCGAAAATAAATCTGCTTAATAGATGTAAAATTTTTGGAAAGCAAGCGGTGGATTGTTTACTCTACGGAATCGAAGATAGAGGCGTCCGGGTTGGTGCTCAGGCGGCCAAATTTGATAAGCCTGAAGACGTCCTCGAATTTTTTAAGACCATAAAGTACCATCATAATAAAAATCAGTCAGATTATCAAAAGGATTTCAACAGGGATAAACGTTTTGGTAATACATCAGCTAACAATAACTCATCAAAGGTCTTAGATAGCACATCTCCCAAAAATAATAACTCAACAGGTTCCATTACTTGTTTTAACTGTCGTAGTGTAGGGCATCCCAGTTACAAATGTCCGAAACCTATCGTAAAATGTACTAGCTACAACTTTCTGGGACACGATTCAACTAATTGTCCAAAGGACAAGGAATCGAGTTCCCCTCAGGATAAAAACGTTCTTGAGGTTTGAAGTCGGATACTTTGTTATTTATATGGACAATATATTAATACCTTCAACATCCTTTCAAGAGGGTCTAACTCGGCTTGACGAAGTTTTGAGTCTTTTACGTAACACTTAAAAGGGAGAATTTGAGCAAGATCGGGTTAAGTCAATAGATGAAGTTAGGTCTGAAGCTAGTAAAAGAATTGAAAAATCAGGACAAAAATATCTTATCAGGATAGAAGGCGATCTTGTCAGGATTAGTAGGGCAATTGTAACGGGACCAGGACAGTAAAAAAAAAAACTTAAAGCAAAGTGCCAGGGGCCTTATAGGATAAAACAAAAGATCTTGCCACACGATAGATGTGTGACTCTTGTTGAGGACACCCCTTTAACAAGAAAAGGTGCCCGATTCGAAACGGTTGTAGCTATTGTTAAAATATACCCATGGTTGAGTTTCAATGCCCCAGCTTGCTCGTCCAGTGAAGACGTAAAAGATGATGATACTAGCGATATTAATTAATTGTTGAATGCTGTTAATTGCTGTCTAGCGGTTATGTATATAATTAATGAATCTTAATAGATATAGATATAGTTAAGAGAGAAAAGTGATTCAATACTGGCTACAATAATAATATGAAAGTGATTAAAGTGAGGGTGCTTTAAGTCGGGCATGATTGGCGTATGAACTCGCCGCTCATGAGTGGCTGACGCATCGCAGTCGTTTAGTGAGTGTGAAGGAAGTAGCATTCATTAAACATGGCTATAGAATAATTGAGTGAGAATGTTTTGAGTCGGGTATGATCGGCGTATGAACTCGCCGCCCATGAATGACTCAAAGCATTGCAGCTTCTGAAAAGTGATAACGAAGGAAGTAGTGGTCACTTGCAGAGCTATAGTTAGATAGAGATAATAAAATGATATGCTTGTACGTTATATGATGATAATATAATTGATGCCCAGTGATATTTGTATATTTACATAAAATTTGTATACTTACCTTACATAATTATTATAAAGATGATATGGAACAAGTAACCTATATACTGTTGTGATAAATGCGAGAGGATAATTAATCAAGATTTTGTTTATATAATGGTCATTTATTTATTATTTCATTGTGATATTATCAGACTGAATAATAGAAACGAAGGGACTCGTTTTTTGAGGATGGCCGACTGTAACAAAACATTATTTAATCTTTATTATTATTTTTTATTTTTCATACTTCATGAGTAACACTTATAAATTGATTATAAAGCTAGCAACACTTTTCGGGAATCGGGTTGACATTGGCATTCGGTTGTCAATGTCCATAAATTTTTTCCAATTCAATTTTTATCATGACATTTAATTAAAACAATGCACACTATAAGTAGTTTATAAGGTCTAACTAGAGTTGTGAGTTGACGTCGCTTGGAGAAAATGCGCTGTGCAGTTTGTTGCCGCTTCTTCTGCACTCCGCTTTGGAAGCGGCCTTAACTTAGCCATAAGTCATTATTGACGTCAACAAAATTTTTTTCTTCCAACTACGCTGCAATTCTATCATAACTGCACTACATATCCAGCACAAAGCGGAACTTTTCTGCACTAGAAGTAAAAAAAAAAACTAAACAGTGCAGTAAAGGATTTCCATACATTTTTGCTGCTCTAGTGCAGCAAAAATGTATGGAAAGCTCAGCGATACGCGCTCGGCAACAGTCGCGTACCGCCGCATTGCACTGTCACGAATATTTATTCGCGAATTGCGTGGCTTAGCCACTGCGCGATACCGCTATGAGTTCCGAAACTCTGATAGCGAACGAACTGTTGGCGTTTATCCAACACGCCATCGACACCATGGACGAGATCAGCATCTTGCAGATCTGCAAGTCCAACTTCAAGTTAGAGGAGATTTGCAGTAGCAAGGAGCTGCTCTACAGGAGTCTCGACATGGTCGACCGAATGCCGTCCCGCAGACGGGATGAGAAGGGGGAGAGAAGTTTGCAGGACATTGTTAACCTGCTGAAGGTCACCGACCCGGACGACGTGCCTACTTTCGTGGCGAAGCAGCTGGACAAGCTGCCTCCCGTCACGTTCGATCACGTTGACGTCACCAGGCTGCTGAAGGACATCACCGCCCTGAAAGCCAGCCTGGCTGAAGTACAGTGTAGATTAGGGGTCTCTGAATCTACCATATGTGAACTACGAACCGAATTACAAATATTAAAAAGTAGTGATTCGGTAAGTAGGTCACCTGAGACCGCTAATATAAACACGCGACGAGGCGGCGCGCAAAATGTGTCCGTCAGCAGTTTGCCATCCCCGCCTGTTGTTGTGCGAGCTACACAGCCCGCCGCCCGCTCCCCCGCGCCCGCCCCGGTGACGTCGAGCCCGAGTGCGCCACCGCCGCGCGCCTATGCCACGGCCGCCGCTGCGCCCGCGCCCGCCGCCACCCCCGCTGAGGCCACGAGGCCTTTAACACAGGGGCCAACAGGGAGACGGCGTAAGCCAGTTCCCATCAAGCCGTTGCCACCATCGGGTCCTGAGAGGAACCAGCGCGACGAAGAGGGCTTCGTCAAGGTGGAAAGGAAGAAGCGGAAGCCCACGAGACGCAACATCTGCGGAACCGCGCCGTCCGGACCGGACTTTCCACTGCGTCCTGCCGTACCATCGACGCAGCTGTACGTGTCCCGCCTTCACTGGTCTACGACGGTAGAGGAGGTCGTGGGCTACGTCCGAAAGAAGTCCACCTTCACTTTAAGGGTTGAACGTCTGCAGTCTCGCCACAAGTCGAATTTCAATTCATATGTGGTGCGAGTGCCGACACATCATCTGGCAACCTTCATGAAGGAGGACTTCTGGCCGCAGGGCGTCGTATTTCGGAGGTTCCGAGGTCGGCTACCCGACGACACCGCGCGTCACACGTCGCCGTCACTACGTGTGAAATAGAATATTTATTATGTATGTTAGTTGTAAGGTATTTATTTATATGAACATATGTATGTTAGTCTGTAAGGTATTTATAATATGGGCCTCTGGTATTGTACATAATTGTAAGTACAATACTATTGCCTGAAATAAATGATTTATTATTATTATTATTATTTATTATTTAAATCGTGGACAATAGTTGTCACCTGTCATAAAGAAGGTTGGCCAACCTAACGGCCGTATGGAGTTAACAAAGGGACGTGTGTATTGCCTTGTCTAAAAAATAATACTGGCCATAAAGAAAAAAAGCGGGAATGTAAACAACAATAGTTAAAAAACAACAAATTTTTAACTATTGTAATTTGTCTTCAGTTTTATTTTTCAACTACTTTTATTGCAGTAGTTGAAAGAAAAGCAGATTATGCACCTCGCATTAAGTAAGTTAAATTGCACTCGTGCTTTTTAGAGCCCTCGCTGGCGCTCGGGCTCCAAATAAACACTCGTGCAGCTATAACTTACTTTCTGCTCAGTGCAACAATCTACTATTTGTTGTAAAAATTGTAAACACAAATGTGACAATTAATAAGTGTTCAAAGAAACCTATATTAAATAAACGATTGAATCTTGAATCTTGAGTGGTTGCATGTAAAAGGCAAAGATAACCCAGCTGATCTGGTGTCAAGGGGCCTATATCTCGATGCGCTCAAAGAGTCTGCGTTGTGGTGGAACGGACCGCTATTTTTACGAGAGCGTAAATCAACTTGGGAGAGTATCAACGATCAGATATTATGGGAGGTCACGACAAATTTGGTAACGATATCGTAAGTGGCTGAAACTGGTTTCACAGGATAGAGAGCTACTCTCCGATGCTAAATATGTCGGTCTGTTTGCGTGAAGTGGTTGCGTTTTTTATATATAGCGCCTGAAAAATTTGTTATCGTGACCGAAAAAAAATAATAAGGTAAATGGCTGAAAGTTGTACAACGTGTAAGTACTAGTTATACTTACGTGAATTGTGTAAAAACTGAACAAAAATTCGGTTGCGTTATGGAGCAACGCCCGTTCAAAGATGCTTTATTGTGACCAAAAACAAATTATAAGTTAAATGGCTGAAAATAACAAAGCATGAAAGTAACAGTATGCACTAGCTTAGTAGCAAAAAAACTGAACAAATCTTTGGTTGCGTTTCGTAGTTATAGACGATTTAGTTTAGAATTATCACTAGTAGTATGTAAGTATATTTAAGTATTTTATAAAAAAAATATCTATTGCTTAATACTGCAGTGTCGAAGACTCGCTTAATGAAGTCTATGCTCCGACCATGACCGGCCCATATCCAAAATGTCGAAGGCTTCCAACTGGAACTCTCAAATCGCTTCGATATTCTGAAGGATTGTGTCTCAGTGGACGAGTTAAACGATGGGTTCGTAGACACTGTCCAGGCGGTGGGATCAAAGTTCTCCAGGTATCGCCCCAAAAACAAGCCCTAAAAATCTCTCCCCAGACCCGAACTTGATGGCCACGCGACGATCCATGCCGCTGCAGACCTCCGAAGACGCGGACGTACATCGGCAGCTCAATAAACGAATCCAGAAATCCTTGCGACAGAACATTCGCTCCTTTAATACCGAGCGTATTAAGGAGACGATCGAGCAAAACAAAGGCTCCAAAGTGTTCGCAAGGATGGAGTATAATGGGCAGAGCCGATTGAATAACCTGAGGAAGGAGGACGGCGGCGTCATTTCGACGAAGGCCGAGGTGTTGGGAGAGATCGAGAAGTTTTAAGGACAGCTGTATACCTCAGTAACCCATTGTAAATTTGGCCAAAAATCCTAAGGCCAAACTAACCCGGCACTATACCGAAGACATCCCGGACATCAGCCTGTACGAGGTTAGGATTGCCCTCAAGCAGCTCTAAAACAGCAAGGCGCCGGGCGAGGACGGATTCACAGCAGAGCTTCTTTAGGTGGGCGGAACGCCGGTACTGAAAGTTTTTCAGAGGCTCTTCAATTCCGTTCTGCTCAAGGGCGTGACGCTGGAAGCGTGGCATAGGGGTGTGGTGGTACTATACTTCAAAAAGGGCGATAATATGGTACTTAAGAACTACAGACCCATCACGCTCTTGAGCTACGTCTATAGGCTGTTTTCGAGGGTGATCACGAATCGTCTCACGAACAGGCTCGATGCCTTCCAGCCTCCCAAACAAGCCGGTTTTCGAAAAGGCTACAGTACCATAGACCACATCCATACGCTGCGACAGGTTATACAAAAGTCCAGGGAGTACAATCGGCCACTATGCTTAGCGTTTGTAGACTATGAGAAAGCCTTCGATTCGATCGAAACATGGGCCGTGCTTCGATCTCTCCAGCGATGCCGTATCGACCATCGAAGTGTTGAGGTGTTTGTACAGCAATGCTACAATGTCAGCTCGAGTACAAGAGCACAGTACGACGGCTATTCCACTGCAGAGAGGTGTAAGACAGGGTGATGTCATATCTCCGAAACTGTTCACCGCTGCAATGGAGGACACCTTCAAGCTCCTGTCATGGTATGAACTATATGAAACATCAACGACGAGTATATCACTCACCTTCGATTCGCTGATGACATAGTCGTCATGGCGGAGTCGCTGGAGGATCTAACTACCATGCTCAGTGACCCCAATGAAGTTTCCCAACAAGTGGGCCTTAAAATGAACATGGACAAGACGAAAATTATGTCGAATGTCCATGTTGCGCCTTCACCAGTGATTGTTGGAAACTTCACCATAGAACCTGTAGATCAGTACATTTACTTGGGTCAATTGATCCAGGTCGGCAGCTTCAGTATCAAGGACGAGGTCTTTCGTCGAATCCGACTCGGCTGGGTAGCGTTTGGGAAGGTCCGCAGCGATTTCTCGTCCAAAAGACCTCAGTGCCTAAAGTCGAAAGTCTTCGGCCAATGTGTGTTAACAGTGATGACTTACGGGTCCAAAACGTGGTCCAAAAAGTGCTATGGAGAGGGCTATGCTCGGTGTTTCTCTGCGACATCGAATCAGAAACGAGGAGATCCGTAGAAGAACCAAGGTCACCGACATTCAGTCCAGCGGATTAGCGCTTTGAAGTGGCAGTGGGCGGGGCACATAGCGCGAAAAACCGATGGCCGATAGGGTAGAAAGGTTCTTGAATGGCGACCACGCACCGGCAAGCGCAGCGTCGGACACCAACCGACCAGGTGGTCGAACGACCTGATAAAGGTCGCAGGAAGGCGCTGGATGCTGGCCGCTTTAAACTGGTCGTATTGGAAATCCTTGGGGGAGGCCTTTGTCCAGCAGAAGATTTCTTGCGGCTTAAATGATGATGATGATTTGACGAAAACACGTTGTATTAATGTTCTTCTCTACCACTATACTATCTCGCGGGATCCCGCGCCATATACCCATAAATACTTAATCATTTTCTTGGTCACAATTTAGCATCTTTGAACGAGCGTTGCTCCATAACGCAACTGAATTTTTGTTCAGTTTTTACACAATTCACGTGAGTATATCTAGTACTTACTTGCTGTACAAGTTTCAGCCATTTACCATATAATTTTTTTTTGGTCACAATAAAGCATCTTTGAACGGGCGTTGCTCCATAACGCAACCGAATTTTTGTTCAGTTTTTACACAATTCACGTAAGTACAACTAGTACTTACACATTGTACAACTTTCAGCCATTTACCTTATCGTATTTTTTCGGTCATGATAACAAATTTTTCAGGCGCTATATATAAAAAACGCAACCATTTCACGCAAACAGACCGACATATTTAGCATCGGAGAGTAGCTCTCCATCCTGTGAAACCAGTTTCAGCCACTTACGATATCGTTACCTACCAAATTTGTCGTGACCTCCTAGTCTAAGAATTTTGAAACCGAATTACCTGAACTAAAAACTAAAGCGATTGCCCTTACGTCGGTTATCTCTTAAGACATTTGAGATTTTAATCGATTCTCTTCATTCACTAAATTAAAACGTGTAGGGGCGTACATATTGCGTTTTATTTTTAATACGCGACTAAAGGTGGGTGAAAGAGAGAATCGAAAAACTGAGTCACTGTCGACTGAAGAGTTATTATCATCCCAACGAATGCTTATTAGCGCAGGAACAGTTATTTCCCAATATAATTTTTAATTTACTTTTTAATAAGTCTTTAACCACTATAAATAGTAAAGAAAAAAGTAGAATATCAGGTCAACGTCTTTCTGGATAATCATAAAATAGTAAGAGTGGGTGGTAGGATATGCAACGCCAGTAACTTTGGTTTTGATAAGAAACATCCTGTTTTGTTGTGTTGTAAACATCGACTTACGAAGCTATTATTTATACATGAACATTTAAAGTTACTGCATGCTGGACCTCAGCTCTTATTAGCTCAAATTCGCGAGCAATGGTGGCCTTTGGGTGGCAGAAATTTGGCAAAAATGGTGATCAAGGATTGTGTTAAGTGTACCCGTATTAAGGGAATGACATTGACTCCAATCATGGGAAACTTACCGTCTGAAAGATTTGATGTTTTTTTTTCCTTTCTATAGATGCGGTGTTGATTACTGGGGTCCTATTCTTCATCTTAATCGCAAGGGTAGAGGTGCTGTTTTAGTCAAAGGCTATATTTGCCTTTTCATTTGTTTTATTACACGTGCCATCCACTTGGAACTAGTAAGTGGATTGTCCAGCAATGACTACTTATTATCATTTAAACGGTTCGTCTCTTGTCGTGGTAAACCTCTGGAAATCTTTTCTGATAATGGCAAAAATTTTGTAGGAGCAGAAAAAAAAATTCCTTTGCCACTAAATGATGAAATTGTTAATTAAATCGTAGATTACGCAGCTAATGATGGTATAACATTCGATTTTATTCCTCCGAGAGCAGCTCATTTTGGGGGACTATGGGAAGCAGGTGTCAAGTCATGCAAGCATCATCTCAGACGAGAAGTTGGTAATGCTCACTTGACGTTCGAGGAGTTCAGTACCATTTTAGTACAAATTGAGGATGTCTTAAATTCCCGTCCCATATCTCCTATGTCTATTGACCCAAATGATCTTACACCACTCACTCCAGCACATTTCTTCATCGGTCGACCGCTGACTGCCCCTGCCTACGAAGACCTGACAGCAGTGATGATTACTAAGCTGGGAAGGTACCAAAGAATCGAACAATTACGCCAACATTTCTGGCTCCGCTGGTCTACGGAATATATTTCGGAACTTCAAACTCGGACCAAATGGAAGACGAACTCAGATGACATTCAACCCAACAGTATCGTTGTCATTAAGGAGGATAACACGCCACCCCTGAAATGGCGCATGGGGCGGATTTTACACACCTACCCTGGCAGAGATGGCGTGTCTCGAGTCGCTGACATAAAAACGCCAACAAGCGTTATACGACGCGCTTTTTCTAAGATCTGCCCACTTCCAATAGAAGAGGATATTCCAGTTGCACAAAATTGAAGATTTTTTACTCTTGGAACCTAGAGCTTCCAAGGCCGGGGGCATGTTAAGGATCTACGTCGGTCAAAACGTATATAAATGTTTAAAATTAAAACTAAAAAGTAAAATAATATGGCCAACAACAATCATTATTTAAATCTATGTATATGATCATATTTTATTTTAAAAAAAATATAACATTGTAAAAAACATTAAAATACATACATTATTACAAAGTTGTTTGACATTAAATTAAAATAAATAATTTAAAAAAAAATCACAAAATTTGGGGTACATAATCCTCAATTAAATAATAACATTTTTCCAATAGACATATTTTATTTTTTTGCTGAACTTTCTGCTATAAAGTATATTTATAAGTCCATTGGCAGAGTATGAGAAAATCAAATTGCCTGATAATAGGAGCAATGTTTAACCACCTACAGCCATGGCAATAGTTTTGTTGGGAAGATTGTTTGAACATTTCTAAGGCTTTACCTCGAAAACCATAATGGTGCAATTTCACCAATAGTAAATCATGACTAACAGTATCTGTTAAGGATCTACGTCGGTCAAAACGGTCTCCGCAAACGTTAAAAAAGCAAGGTGGCTTCGTAAACGCCTCGCAGGACATCGTTTTTAGCGCAGTCACCATTCGATATACTTGCCTTATACGATTTTTGTATTTTCCTTTACTTTTATACGTAATAAACGCATATAGTTTCTCAAGTCAATAAGCAGTTCATTATTTTGTTTGGCGTAAGAATCATTTCGACCCGAAATACCTATAAGCATCGATAGGAAGCTATAAGGGAAAGAAAGGATAAGTCGAGTCCTGCCCGCAACAGTATCAAAGGTGGAAGAAAGGTCTAGAAAAATCCCATCTACTTTTCTTATATTATTCAGAGCACTGACGATATCATCAACAAGAGTATCTATTGCGTTTATGGTCCCCACGCCTGCAGAATTCTATTTGACGTTAGATGTCGAACCAACCTTGATATCAAAACTTTTTCCAAAATTTTTGCAAGAACCGGTGATAGTAAAATTGCTCTAAACATTCTTGGATCCAGCTTTGAACCTTTCTTGTGTATATCGATATTGTCTTTAATAGCAAATCGATATTGTCTACTGACATTCAATTTGCTTGCATGACCGGTGTCATACTCATTATTTAGAGCAATATATCTAGTATGATTAAAATAACTGCAAATTAATTGAAGGAAATTATGAAAACATTTTACATTCATTTTATGTCTTGAAATATCACTTATTAAAACATTCATATGAATGATTTTTTGCATCATACATTAAAATAAGAATTGGAGTTTTATCAGATTTCTATCATTTGCCCCTATTAAAACAAGAATGAAATCAGATTTGGTAAAATTCTTACATAAATGTTCGCTACAATTCAGTACTTCGTCTATTTCTGTTCTTGGGTTTAGAAAACACGTAACTAAAAAATTGAGTTGTAAATTGTTGTATAAAATTTTGTATTTTATCCCTGATTCCGAAGCCGGTTTGATCGGCCAATACGAATAAACAATACTTACAAACAGATCTTTAACTACTAGCGCCATCTGTTGATTTAACATCACAACTAGTGTCGCTTTTATTGAAGTTAATTACATTTGATTTGGATATTGTCTTCGTTGTAGGTGTACTATTGCTTTCAAATTCAATTATTTTTGCAAATCTACAGACAGTCTACTGACTTTGTTTTTAATATCTGAAAATTATCCCTAAAAGCATTTTGCAGTGTCATATTTATTAGTTGTAATAATGCGTCGCATTCGGATATTTCGACAAAGTTGGTATATGAGTATTTCTTCTGATATTGAGGAGAGCAAAACCTTGGTAAAGATGATGACCATCATGATCACCACCACCATGATCGAGCAACTGAGATCTTTTATCTCAAGAGGAAAGTGGGTCTCATGTTTTATCCCTGATTTATCTTTTTTTTTTTTTTTTTTTTTTTTTTTATGTCAGAGGTCGGCAAACGAGCAAGCGGGTCACCTGATGGTAAGTGATCACCGCTGCCCATGGACTAATGTAACACCAGGGGTATGACAAGAGCGTCGCCGGCCTTTTGTTTTCCCTCCCCAGAGGGAAGGGGGGACGGGCCTCCGGCTCTCTCACTCACCGAACGAAGCATAGAAGCTGTAAAACTACTACTCAAACGTCGATTTTCTGTGAGAGTGTGGTACTTCCCCGGACGAGCCGGCCCATTCATGCTACCAGCTGAAGTGATTTTTGCCGGTAGCGTGGCTCTACCACAACTAAAATCTTAATATAAAATTGTTAAAATTATCATGGTGTCGTGTATGGATGGCTTCTAGAATTAGCTTAACGAACCAAGATGGGAGAGGAGTCTTTTCAGGGTTCATGTTATATGTATGAATTTCCACCATTCCTTCTGACTTCCCCAATATTATTCAATGTGTCATGTATAAAATCCTTACACTATCCCGAACGACATAGTCTATAATATTTTTCTAGGGCAGTCACTTTTTTTTTTAAATTTAGAGTTGAATATCTCCTAGACCTTAAAGATTCTTTCAGTACAACAAATACTTTCAGATCATTTTAATCACAACTATTACTCTTTAATATTCAAATATCTATTGCCTATGCCACCATTTTCTGAATTTGTGATAGACTTTATGAGTGGCCAACAAACTGGGATCATTAACTTTGGCACAGATTTTGCAAACATTTTCATTATATCCAGCATCCTCGTTCAGGTAGGTGTAGTGCCTCTGCCATTTGAAATATTGCTTGTAGCTCTCAGGAGAGCGTATCAGTTCCGCCATGGTTTTAGCTAGTGTTGAGGATGAGAGGGCTCTTGCATCCAAATAAGATCCCGGTGGCAGGAACCTGCAAAACGGATTTATGATAGTAGTGTGCCATGTGGTTACCGGCAGAGTAGAATAGGACCATTCCAAGTCTTCCCGTCGTAGAAGGCGACTAAAGAAACACTGCCAGCGTGGACAGTATTATAGGCCTAATCCTCTGAATGCTCTGGCTAAAATATGGCTCTGGAATACAGAAATCGCTTAATATTTGCCAAGTTTGAAAATTGATATTTCAAAACCACCCAAATAGAAAAAGTAAAGAAAAATATTTAGATACATACAAGTTTTTTTAGGTCATGCCAGCGTATATCTTTGTTTTTAGGGTTCCGTATCCAAAAGGTAAAAACGGAACGCTATTCATATGAGACTTCGATGTTTGTCTGTCTGTCACTAAACTGTATCTCGACTGTGAAAGCGAGACAGTTGACATTTTTATAGATGACGTATTTCTGTTGCCGCTTGTTAACGCAACGGCAACACTGCTGCGGTGGAGCCCCCTGACGGAAGACACGCAAATCATCCACCCATCATCATTACGTGACTTCGCAATAAAATGCGCCCACATTTCACTATATGCTCGTACACACTCGTATACAAAATTATTTTGTTTTCTCTGCAGGATGAATTTAGTAAAAGAAAATCTGTAAACACAAACAAGTTTTAATAACTTCTTAATTAAATTAAAAATTACAATCAATGGAACAAAATAAACCATAGATTGAAAACGATATAGCTCACAAGATACGTCGAACACGATGCGTCGAATAAAACAGTAGAAATATTTTGTCTGTACATTTAGTATTTTTGAATGAAATGGATAGAGGACACTAACTAAAAAGAATAATAGAAAGCAAGAAAAAATTTTGAATTTCTTGTTATATATAAATATCAAAACTGAGACAAATTCATCCGTCCGTGTGTTTTTAACCGACTGCTAAAAAAGGAGGAGGATCTCAATTCGTCGTAATGTTTTCCCCGATTTCTCGAAGACGCCTGGTAGTGGAGTGCCGTAAGAGTTACCTCGGAATCCAGGGCAGGTCAATGAATCTTCATAAAAACTTTTAAAATGTGTTTTTAACACTTTTATAATAATGATAAGCAAAAGAATTTTTTGCTTTTACTTTTTAGTTAATTAGGGAGTCAGGCCTTGAGGGACAAACCTTTGCACACGCGGTCATCTCCAGCGCTAGTCGACCGTGCTCGAACACTGGGGTTTTTTTTGGAGTTCGGCACTGACACTTTAATCACCGAAAAGAGTTCACACATGTAGTTTATCTTTTTTCACTATAATTTTGATTTTCTTTTTACGAGCGCGCGCGCGGAATTTGCGTTAGGCCGGCATCTTTTTTTTTTGGACTGGGTAGGAGGCGAAAGGGAAGCATAGATTGTGTGTAAGAAAGAGAGAGAGAGTGTGTATGGTTTTGGCGGGATTTAAATATACTATATATATAATTATGTTAATTTGGCGTAGGCAAGTCTGCCGGCCTAGAGGTTTCCTCTATATTGAAACATCTCAACATAGTGAAAGAAAAATGCGATATAATTGCGTTTAGAGAGAGAGAGTGGCGTTGCTAAAACTAGAACTTAAAAACTAATTGATAGAAATTAATTAATTTATTGCGTAGGCAAAGGCTCAACATGGATTACTGGACGTATATGTAGCTGCTGGAAGCAGTCCAAACTTTAACAGCCCGAACAACACCGTCCTTTCCGGGATAGATTTCTTCGATGACTCCGAGAGGCCAACAAAGAGGATGGGCATTATTGTCTGTGCCTCTAGTGAAAACGGGTACAAGTCTGATTTTGGCCACATTGAGTTATATACCAAAAATTTTAGAATAAAAAGTTGCGTCTATTGGTGTAAACCAATCTAAGTTAGCTCTTAAAATAACGAAGTAAGATTTGTGCTCAATGGTATAACAAGCATTGAATTATCTTGACATGGTGGGTACATGTCAATGTGTATTCTTGTTAACAAAAATTTTGTCCCTATTTTTGGTGATATATGATCTTATGAACTAACACGAAGACCCAACTGTGAATATGGCGAGACAGCAAACAAAGACTTCTCACAAGATGGCGCTGCATAATCCTGAAACGCGGAAACAAAGTTTCTACCATTTGCGACATAAATAAGACCTCCGACAGAACTCAATTGGAGCCGTTGGTTCACTGGGCGCACGGGTGTGCTTCCAATCACGTTGAGGTTACCACTGTAGCGGGAACGAGGTGGTATGCTCGACCGCCACAAAGGGAAGATCTTCCCGCTGGGCAAGGTGTGCGCCCAGGGAACCTTGAGATCAGAAATTGGAGGAGTAACAAATTAGCCATATTAGACAGCGTACCAAAAGAAACCTTGGGAGGAGTAGCTATAAAGTTTAAAATCGGACAGCAATATGAGGGCGAGCGTACGCTAGGTTTAATTTGGTAAGACTCTGTTGGGTTTGAGGTTTCTCTTAAACAATTGCCGCAAGATTGAATTCAAGGAAAACAAAAACATACCAAGAGGTTGTTGCTAAAGGAAATTATGTCTGTTTTTTGATGTTTTTGGATTCTTATCTTCGTTAACCATACAGAACAGAATGATGCTACAAGATACGTGGTGTGCAAAAATTGGATGGGATGATTTAACTCGATAGCGGCAGATTATAGCAACCTACAACTCAATGTATTTAGTGATAGCTCAACAAAGGCGATGTGCGCGGTCACTTACTGGTAATGGCGGGATAACAATAATGAGATCAGAATTTCATTTGTTGCGAGTAAATGCAGAGTAGCCCCGGTAAAACACTAGCGTCCCGAGATTGGAACTGGTGGCCTCCTTATTGGCCGCAAGATTGCCTGATACTATAGGGAAAGAACATAGAATAAAGGCAGAAAAAAGATTTTTCTGGTGTGATTCGTCCGCGGTCTTGCACTGGATACTTAATGATAAAGCGTTTATTGCAAATCGCCTCGGTGAGATCGACGACCTAACAAATTTTAAAGAATGGAGATATGTACTCACACAAATTAATGTCGCTGATTGTGCTACGCGTGAAGTTTTCGACAGCACAATTTTTGAAAATGACTGGTTAAGAGGTCCATCATTTTTATACTCTGATGAGAGTTCTTGGCCGCATAATTTACCAGATCTTCCGCATGATGACACAGACCTTGAGCGTGTATCTATAATACAAGACTTACCTGTCAACTTACCTGTTCCTGATCCTAAGCGTTTCTCGTCGTGGCTTCGCTTGTTGAGGGCAACAGCTGCAGTCCTGAAATTTATAAAGAAATGTAAAAACGTAACGGAACAGGACGCCATCGTAATGAAGCATGCCGAACGATTACTGCTGTGACAGGCACAGCTGGATTCTTTCCCGTCGGAGATATCAGCACTAAAGAAAAATAAAAATATAGAAAAATCAAGTAAGCTACTTACCTTAACACCTGTTCTTGATGAAGACGAACTGCTGCACGTTGGAAGAGGAATTAGCGTTGCTTCTGGAATTTCTCCTAGAATGAAAAGCCCGATTATTCTGGATGGAAGGCACCATATTTCAAAATTAATAGTCAAACACTATCACGTAAAAGCTCCTCACGGAAACCAGGAAGCTGTAGTCAATAATCTCAAACAAAATTTTTTTTCTCAAACATGCTCGGAAATGTAGGCATTACTGTAGTAAAAAGAAGACCGGAAGTTTGTAATTCTTGGCTCATTCATCGCATTGCCGGCCTAGGCCAGGAAATAAGTATGAAAATTACTTCCCGGCCGCTGCTCAAAACTTTTTAATTAATCTATGTAACGTAAATTATGTCACTTGTCATACAGCCAGTTTACTACCACTGCATTTTTAAAAAATGCATATAATACGTGAATATAACTACAATTTCATTAAAATATCGATATGTGATCATACGAAAATATGCTTAATTTTCGTTGCGAGAGAAGAAAACAATAATCTATGATCTATTAAATTTTTTGTGAAAAATATGACTGGGCTCTATGGGCATTGTTTCCTTTGCTGGAATTGACAACTGAAAATAAAAAAATTAAAAACTCGGGAGATCTGTTATTTTCACTATACCCGTAGTGATTAACGCCACTGCCGAAAAACTGCCTTTACGGATTTTAGGGCATAGAACACACGTCAATTGACTTTGAATTTATGGCCCCCCATAGAAACTCAAAAGGAATTGTATGGCATTTTTTTCATTTTCACCCTCACTCCATTATTTGTCTATGATCCTTATTGCCTAGAGAAAACATATGGCAGTCGGTCGTCTGATACTAGTAATAGTATCTTCTTCGTAGTTTGTGATTAACGCTTTGCAGTAATTGATTGACATTGATTGTTTTCGG
Source organism: Rhodophaea formosa (assembly GCA_963082605.1). Classification (NCBI taxonomy): domain Eukaryota; kingdom Metazoa; phylum Arthropoda; class Insecta; order Lepidoptera; family Pyralidae; genus Rhodophaea; species Rhodophaea formosa. Next base: position 6,376,879 of record OY720223.1, read on the forward strand.
TAAATATGTGCAAAGTTGGTTATTTATTCGAAATGAAACGGTTCAAAATGAGTTTTAGTGATGAAAGCAACACTGCAATGGATTTTAAGTACCTACTTCGCCTAATTTGAAACTTGAAAGTGGAAAAATTACTACCGGCAAATACCTAGTAAGGGGAAATATTTAAGGCATGTAAGTTTATGTGTAACTTTAAGTTAAATTTCCTCACATTTATTGAGAAAATCTCTATACTTTCCTCGGCGGGAAAGGGATTGCCGGACTCGTAACTATTGTCAAGGCCTCGCTGACGCTCGGCCTTGAAAACTATACTCGTCCGGCAATCCCTTACTTCCCGGCCTCTGCAGTAATGTACTATTATCACCCGGCTTCGCCCTACAGTGAAACATGTAGCCATCAGGTGCATGCTATGTAGAATAAGAAAAGCAAAACCGGAAGTCCCACGAATGGGAGAGTTACCTGAGGCGCGTATGGCACATCATCAGAAGCCGTTCACCCATTGCGGAATCGATCAATTCGGGCCCATGGAGGTCACTGTAGGAAGAAGAAAAGAGATACGGTGTCTTTTTTAACGTGTCTCACTGTCAGAGCCATCCATCTGGAAATCGTCCACTCTCTTACTACCGATGCTCTAATAATGGCGCTGCGTAGAATGGCAGCCCGTCGAGGCTGGCCTCAATATTTCTATTTCGATCACAGAGATGTATAGAGTGGGCTCGGGGGCGTGGCAGGTGGGAACGCAATATGAGCAACATGGGCATATTTCTCGAACACGCTGTCAGTCGGAAGTTTATGTGCACTCGCGCAGTACGTCACGATTTTTACGAAAACGCCGTCTTGTGCAGTGATAATGTGCGAAAATAGAAGTTCCGATAGGAGCCTGAAACATCTCGGAGTCACCTACCATAAGAAAGCACCAAAATATTCGTGTTTTTAATGCTTATTAGAGCAAAATCTTAAAATCAATAAATAATATGCCATCGAGAATGTCATGCCGGTTGCATTGCTATAAAAATGTAATCAAATAAATGGATGTATTACATTGCGCGTAAAGTCTTTCATTAGCAGTAATAAGACTGTTTTGACCGCGTAATGTATGTGACGTCAAGCAAACGTGCCGTACCTTACCAATATCGAAGTACGGGGGCTGGTTGACGTTGCGACTACTAATGTCGATGCATAAGGAAATACTTGTAGCAGTGTTGAATGGGCCTGGTCGTCGGAGCAGAGGAAAACCACAGTTATAGCACACTAATACTTTATTATATCAGTATATCTTGTCTTGTCCAATGTCTTTCCTCAAGTCTGTCGATCGTCTGGTTTTTCCTAATATGTCAGTCAGTCCGTCATCGTCGTCATAGTCAAGAGTCGAGCAAAGAGGCCGCAACATCCCCACCTCGAGTATCAGCTCGTGAAAGTTGATACTCAAGATGGGTTGCGGACATCTAGCTTACAAAGTTTATGTACAGGTCGTTTGTAGAATCCAATGTTAGTCTGTACGTCCACTACCCTGACCTGTCCATCCCTGCCTGGATACGTCTTCACCACGATACCCTTTGGCCATAAGTTCCGCGCATGATCCGGGTCAGCAATAACGACGACGTCTCCAATAGACAAGGGATAGACAGGTCGGAGCCACTTGTCCCGTCTGGTCAATGTCGGTAAGTACTCCCTAATCCAGCGCTTCCATAATAGGTCACTCAGTCTTTGAGACTCCCTCCAGCTACGTCTCAGTAGGTCACGCACGGTCAGTAAAGTCGCCAAAGGAGTAGTCAAGGGAATAAGTGTTCTGTTAAAGAAAATCATTCGGTGTCAGTGGAAGGTCGTCATTACTGTCAATGGGAACATAAGTCAGGGGTCTGCTATTCACTGTGAACTCAGTTTCAGTCAACAATGTCTGTAAAGTTCGGTCATTGGGAGTGTTTTATTTTCAATGAGCACAGACATAGATTCGCGTCTATTACAGCAGTTTAATATCGCGTTCAACTTTGTATGAACAAATGACATTTTGCTTGTCTGTCTCTTAACACCAACTAGCTTGACTTCTATGTCATTAGAGAAATCTTTATGTCTTCTATTGGCACAAACCTCCTTCAGGACTACGAAGGAAGTCGGGTCCTCTAAGCCAGTGAGTTTTCTTTTCAGTTACAGGTTGACTGGTTGTATATTCCGCTGGGTACATATTTGTGGATACCCACATCCAGTCGCAGACTGTAGTCAACTCTGTCATTTTACTGACATTGTGGGTCCCAAATGGCTTAAATCTTCCTGCGGCTGATCTCAACCACACGAGCACTGTCTTTGAACCAGTCAGATAATACAGTTGACAGTCTATGTACTTCATTGCCTTTAATAATGCCGCTACACGTGCTCGTGAAATAGTTAGGCTTACACGAATGGAGCCGTCGAAGATCTGACATCTAAGGTACGCAGAACTTGCATCACAAAAGACGTGTATTTCTGATGGTTGCTCTTCAATGCACTCATTCAATAATATCCAACGTGAAATCATCACATCTTTCAATGTTTGTAGCTCAAAGAGCCATCGTTGCCATCTTTTAAAATGCATGGTGTCTATTTCATCGTCCCATTCAGTCTGTGACTTCCATTTGTCTTGCAATAAAATTAAAACATTAATAGTCAGATAAATCAAAATAAACAGGGTATCAAAAATAGACATAATAAGTTTGAATGATCCACACTTAGTCGATTTTTTAACACAGTTCTTGAAATCCTCGTCTAACTTAGTCAACTTTGGTGAAAACATAAAACAATCCTCACCCGGGTCCCAGTTCAGACCTAAGACAGGTTCTGTCAGACTGTCATTGACGTCTGATATTGGGTTCACATCAAACGCAATAAGTGTCTCTGTAGGCAAGTGCTGAAAACTGCTTTAGAGTTACACAAAAATAATATATTGAACTCCCTTGCTGCATGGATCATTATAACTTCGTCCATTATGCGTTTAGGTGCGTCTGTTGTACTTTCGGAATATATAAAATCCTTAACGCAATGATGATCTTTGATCGCATCTACTGCTAGCGGGTGTGTCGACTTAAACCTTCGTACATACAAATTTGTCATGTTTAGGGCGCATAACGAAGAACACACTGCACCAAATGACTTCAACGCGTACTCGTTATCTTCACACAAAAACTTGTGAACATGTCTGTCTTCTTCCTTTACAGTCAGTCTATGGAACATCGCTTCAATGTCACTCATAATTGCAATCTTCCTAAAGCCTAAAAGAATGCCGGGTAAAGATGTCAAAAAATCAGGGCCAGTTAGAAAATTATTTAGGCTTCTTCCTTCAGACCTCGCGGCAAAATCCATCACACAAGTCTTATTTTGTTAGGCTTTTTCGGGTTGAATATAGGAAAAATAGGTACATACCATGTATTATTTGTTTTGTGCTGACTTCATCAGGTCTTAGCTTGGAAAAATATCTTTGACTTACATTGTCCTTAATCTTGTTTTGAAATTGCATCTTTAACTCCGGGCACCGCCTAAACTTTCTCTCGATGCTAGTCAGTCGGCTTCTGGCGTGGCTGTAGCTGTCAGGTAGCTGTGGTATGTCGTCCTTCCACAGCAATCCGGTCTCCCATCTACCTGAAGGAAGAAGTTTTGTCGTCGACTCCATGATAGCTACAGCTCGCATATCCTCTCGAGACCTAGGAGTAGTTGAGGGAGAAACTTTGCAGCCAAACGCGTCAGTCGAGTAAAAGCGTTTGACTGCGTCTGTCAGTTCGTCGCAAGCACAAAGGTGGAAAATCGGACAGTCTGTTGGTGTTATTGACGAAAGCCTACCGTGTACAACATGTCCTAAACGAGTCTCTTACGAGTCACTATCATATCAGTGTAGTCAGATCCTATTAAAAGTAAAGGTTGTTTATTGTAAAACCCTACGTCAAAGTCTTTTACAAAATCATACAAAAAAGGATATTCTTTTACAAGATTATCAAAATTGACATTATAAAAAGGTAAATTCAAATTCGAAACAGAATGTACAAATGTTTCTTAAAAACACTCGCGGACTGTCCTTTTAATTTGAACGAAACTATGCGCGAATCACACTCAGTAGACATCATGCTTGTAGCACCGTGAATACGAAGAGGAGAATGGGGTCCCGTGATACCAGCTCGGGTGCATATTGAATCATCAATCAGTGACATCCCGGCTCCCTCGTCCAGGAAAGCCAACACCTTGACTTCGCATGATGGTCCATAAATAGTGACAGGAATAACCTTCAGCAAAATTGCAGTCTTTGCCTTACCGCATGTATTAACCGATTCAGAAGGTTCAGAGGTCGTTATGTTTTTCGTCACTCTCGTGTTCGTAATCGGCAAGGCATGCAACAGTTCATGGTGATATCTAAAGCAGTCTGGCTGTTGACACCGTCTCTTTTTCTTGCAGTTTTTCAGCTGGTGTGTTGAGTATAAACATGAGAAGCATAATTTCATATCCGTCACAAATCTCCATCGGTCGTCAATTGATCGTGCACGAAAATCAGGACAATCCCTTAAATCATGATCACCCTTGCAGTCAGTGCATTTTCGTCCGGACTTAGATGTTGCTAACACAGTTCGTCTCTCTGGGGGTCTTGTCTGTCTATCTATCTGTTTCTCAGGATTCTGTCTAGCTAATACTATCGGTGCAACATGTGTTGTTGCATATGCAACCTTCATGAGCCATTCTGACAATTCATTTAGACAAACAACTCTGATGTTATGGTTCTCTATATGATAGCCCCAGTTAATTTTTAAAGTTGAAGGCAACTTACCGATTATTTCCTTTATCAGTGTAGGATTAGTCAAATTTCCGGTCTCTTCCGTCAAAATCATGGTCGCCACAACATTCTGCACACAAGTAGCCAACTCTATGACACTGTTGAAGTCGTCATGCCGAATGTCACGGAAGCTTCTTATTTTTGACAAAAGGGTTTCAATGATGAATTCCGGTCTTTCAAACCGTAATTTCAGTGTGTCAATAATTTTGTTGATATTGGTAGCACTCACCAATAATGCCGATACAGCGACTTGCGCTTTCCCTTTTAGGCATTTCGATAGACGGGCTATGTTCTCATCGTCGCTATAGCCGCACAGACGTTTCGTAGCTCTGTACTGGGAGTAAAATAGTGGCCACTCCTCCGGAGAACCGGAAAATGGTGGCAATTCTTTGATAGAAGATTGTCGTGCTAGGAAATACGACAGGTTCACGTCTTTGGTTTTAGATGTTGTCGGCTGCGGCTCAATATTTAGGTTTCTAACCGAAGGATAATTAGAACTCACATTGTCGTCTGCGTCGTCTATGTCGAGAGCTGCTGTCTGCAGCTCGAGCTCTTTATCAATCAGCTCACGCTCAATCTGCGCTTTACGTCGCGCCGCAGCTAACTGTAATTCCAGCTGTTGCTTCCGTCGAATTGTAGAGGCAACGGATGTGGTCGATCGATATGAATGACGATCGGGTGAAGTCAGCCTGGTAGCCGGACATGATGGTGTCCCACGGATGTTGTCGTCGTCGCCCATGGGTACATTCACCGTCTCAAGCTGGGAGGCGTCGTCTCTTATCAATTGCTCTCGAGCTTGTCGTCTCGTCGGCATGGTGGACTGTATTTATTTTCGGGTGGTGTCGGTTAGCGATGAAGGACCACTTTTTATGGGCCTGGTCGTCGGAGCAGAGAAAAACCACAGTCATCGGACAAAGGACTGGATTCTGCAAAGATGGCAGGTATGGACAGCACTTCGGCTCTGTCTGATGCGCTCCCCTCAAGCGCTGCAGCGGCCTGTACGTCAAGCACGTCACAATGCGATTGCAAAGAGCGCAAATACCGGGAAAAAATCAAGCGCTGCTAGTGCTTCAATTACTAACTCCACAATAAAGCCGACCATCTCCGACGTCACCCGACCGATGCCTGAGGTTGGGGCCACTAAAACGGCGGAGCAGCATGCGAGCAACGATCCACCCATAGAAGACGTTGTAAATAGCTCGCCATTGCTGTCCTTACAGGACAACAATGGAGGTACGGATGAAGAATGGCAAAAAGTACAACGAAGGCGTAGACGCACGGTGATTGTTGGGACGGGGACTACAGATGACAATCTACGAACCATAGAAAGAATGAAGTATATTCAAGCTTGGTCATTTATACCCGAGACGACCACAGATCAGGTGTTAAGCTTCCTGAATAAAATTAAAAAATGCAATGAGTATTACGTTGAAAAAAGGAAAATTCATTCTACTAGGCATGCATCGTTTGTCATTGGAGTTCCAGAACGACTCACAAATCGGATATTTACGCCCGCGGTGTGGCCACAACGCGTAAGATTCACCGAGTGGTTTCCAGCGGCTCCCCGCCCCGAGCGGGGCATGCGTCAGCGCAATGCATCGGCCAGCCCCAGTAACGAACGAGCGGTCGCAGCGAATGCATAATGATTCATCATGTAGCAATGATAGATAGTGTACAGGTTGAGTTGGTCATTTGTTATCAAAACATTGCGTCCCTGAGTAATAAGGTAAATAGGTTAGAAGTGTTATTACAGGATGAATTAAAATGTAAAGTGTTGGCAATTACAGAGCATTGGCATACATCTGATGAATTAAGTTGTGTCTCAATTGAGGGTTATAGCTTAATATCGAGCTTTTGTAGAATTAAAAGTTGAACTCACGGTGGTATATATGTAAAGGACGACATAAAAGCAATAGAATGTACTGCAATTAGAAATGCCTCAGTTGAACGTTTTTGTGAAGCATCAGCTGTTGAATTATTAGATTATAATATTGTTATTGTTTGTATCTATCGTACTAATCGGATTAGCTCATTAACTTTCCTAAGTTATTTTGAGAATCTACTGCAGACAGCTAGTCACGTAACTAAGATATTGTTAATAGTGGGTGATTTTAGCATAACTATATTAGGAAGTGAGATTGATGTTAAACACCTTGATGATACACTGTCGTCACATGGTTTGCGTAATTTGTTGCATTTCCCAACACGTATCACGGAGAAAACCTCTACGTGTCTCGATCATGTATACACGAATAGCAATGAATCTGCTATCGTGGAAGTATCACCGGTAATAACAAATATGAGTGATCACCTAGGAATATCGATCAAATTGCAATTTCACGAGGAGCTTGCTCAGACATCTGTTACTCGTTTTTGTCGTAAGAAAACTAAAGTGAATTTTGCTAATTTTATAGCTGCTATTAAAAGTGTAGACTGGGAGGAAATATGTAATAGGCATGATTGTGTGGAAAAGCTAGCGATATGTATAAACAATATAATTAAGAATAAATATGACATTTGCTTCCCTTTGACTCGGCATACATACCGTAATAAATCATGGGTAGATCATGACTGTAGACGACGCAAATTAAAAACTCGTAGACATGAACTGATTTTATTTATAAAGAAAATCGAAGTTTGAGAATACACACTGTGGCCGTAAAGGGATCAACGAACCTTCTCGAAAAATTACAACTACCTCAATCATGAATATAAAAAATTATAAAAACCACCGCCAAAACATTAGTTCGACTATTTGTCAACAGATTGCGATAGTAGTATCAAATAAGAAATTATTTTTAACAAAATCAAATGATATGAGCCAAAACTAAATGAAAAAATAAATAAAATTAAATCCTAAGTGCGTCGCCTACAATCCATCCCCCCCAGTGCTGAGATGTGTTCAGCACTAACAATCTGTTGGATTTAGTAGGGCGACGCGCGTTACAGGCCGACGCAGAACCCCCGTGCGTGTGCGCACGTCCACTATACGTACCCGACCATCATCGCCTGCATGGGTCGCGCTCACTATACCATGTCGCCAAGCGCCGCGCTCGGCATTTGGCTCCACGATCAAGACATAGTCTCCTTCCCGCAAGCTACGCTCTTCCTGAGACCATTTTTGCCTAGGTAACAATGTTGGTAAATATTCCCTAAGCCAGCGTTGCCAAAACATGTCCGTTAGTCTTTGAGCTACTCGCCACTTCTTTCTAAGACTAAGATCAGAATCGTCATACTTACCAAAAGGAACCTGATTTGATGAAGTCCCTATCAGGAAATGGTTGGGTGTTAGTGCTTCAGGGAAACTGGGGTCAGACGATACGTGTGTAATAGGCCGGCTATTTACTAGCCCTTCAACCTCTATGAGCAAAGTTGACAGCGTTTCTTGGTGAGGGGCTCGCTCCTTCAACACCACTCTCAAGGCCGTTTTTACGGTACGGATCATCCGTTCCCAGCCCCCCCCCCCCCATTTTCGGAGCTCCAGGGGCAATAAAACGCCATTCAACCCCTCGAACGCTTGCATCTTCTTGCAGCTTTTCTACGTTGAGCTCACGTAGACTTTGTTTTAACTCCGTGTCCGCTCCTCTAAAATTGGTACCATTATCCGAATAAATAACCCTAGGTGTACCTCTACGCGCCGACATCCTTCTCAAGGCCATTATTGTTGAATCAGCGGATAAGCTCTCTGCCAGCTCTATGTGTATAGCACGAACAGTCAGACATGTAAATAATACACCGTATCTCTTCTGTCTTCCTCTTCCTACTGTGACCTCCATTGGTCCAAAAAAATCGACGCCAGAAAATGAGAAAGGCCGCCGATTGTGCTGCAAACGTGCTGCCGGTAAGTTTGCCATGCGTTGTGGTCGCGGTGCTGCTCGAAGATAACGGCAAAATAGGCAGTTCGCTCCTACGGTGCGTACAGTGGGCCGCAACTGAAGAATCCAAAAATGTTGCCTCAATTCATTAACCACTGTCTCGTGCGCTCCATGCATTGCTCGTCTGTGGTGGTACTCAACAAGTAGACGAGTGATCCTGTGTTTACCATCCAGGATGATGGGCCGCGCTGTTGACTAACAAACACCTACAGCCTTGCCTATACGACCACCAACACGTAATATCCCTTTGCCGTCTAAGTATGGAGTTAATGTTGACAATCGACTATTCGACATTAATGGTTTACTCTGTTTCAAACACTGAATTTCAGTGGCAAAAGAGTCATGTTGACACTTCATGACGATCAACTCTTCAGCTTCCAGAAGTACATCTGAGTCCAAACCGTTTTCTCGTGCCGACATTTCTTTATGAATTGTATGACGCGGCCTGTAGTCCGGAGGAAGCGTTGCCACGATGAAAACCTATCTTCATTAGGCAGACACGAGGCTAGGTCTCGTAACTCATCCGTGGCCACCAAATTTACATACAGCTCTTCTACTACTGCATCTTCAGATCGCTTGCTGCTTTTTAAATCTTTTGGCCAATTTTCTTCCGGCATACGTAAGAATTGAGGGCCCTGAAACCAAAAATATTCGTAGGACTCGAGCACTGTGTTTTCTTTTGTGGCCAGGTCGGCCACATTCATAGCGGTTGGCACATATCTCCACTCGGGTATGGTAGTCAATTCGTCTATCTCCCCGAGCCTCTGGGCAACATAAGGCTTATAGCTCCTAGGGTCACTCTTGATCCATTGAAGCCCTGTACTGGAATCTGTCCAAAAGTAACGCTTGTGTGGCTTGAAAGTCTTATGCTCCTTTTGTACCACGTCAGCCATTCGTGCTCCAATTAGAGCACCCTGTAACTCTAATCGCGGTATGGACATCGGACGAAGCGGGCATACTCTGCTACGGCTAGCCACAAAACATACTTTGACACTTCCATCAGAACGTGTAAAACGCCAATAAAGCACCGTTGCATACGCGAGTGTCGATGCGTCACAAAATATGTGAAGTTGAATATTAATAATATCATTTTCACTTACTAAGTTATCTACCTCATAGCAAGGAAACCAGTCGTTCTGACCACTATACCATCGGGGTATCTCTAATGTTTTGATTTGTTTCAACTCATTGAGCCACTTCACCCACTTACTATGTTCCTCAGAACGGATGCGGCATTTCCAATCAACACCACTACGATGTACATTTTGCAACAATATTTTTGCTTTAATTGTAAATGGACACAAAAATCCGTGAATATCATAAACTGACATAATTATACTTAACATTTTTGCTTTCGTTGGCCGCTCAATTCTATCCAAAATGTTCTGTGGAATGCGGTCTAAACAAATATTAAAAGCAAAAGTATCGCGCGCGGGATGCCATATCAATCCGAGAGTGCGCTCAGCTGTGTTTGTAGCTGCGTCTTTAAACTGTATGGCTGTGTGCGCGAGCGCCTCGGCCGGTATGTTATCTTACACTTGTTTACAGTTGCTCGACCAACCTCGCATAAAAAATCCGCCACTTTTATGGATTATGCTTATTTCATGCACTAATTTTATTGCGTTTTCTGTATCTGTGGTAGAATATAAGCAATAATCCATATAATGGTTATTAACAATCACATGCACAGCCTCCGGATATTTATCCTCATATTTTAAAGCATTTTTATTTTTAATATATTGCGCAATAAAAGGTGAGCATGTAGCTCCAAAAATTAAACTTTGCATGACACAAACTTTTAAGGGGGAATCAACACTTTCCTGCCAAAGAAACCTAAGGACGTGTTGATCTTCAGGCCTTATTTTAATACGTAAAAACATATCTTGTACATCACCTATCAAAACAATTCTATTTTCACGAAATCTAAACATAATACCGAATAAAGAATTATATAAATCTGGCCCTGTAATAAAAAAAATTATTAAGGCATACGTTATGCACTTTACCAGCTGCATCAAAAACTTACAAAGTGAAGTTGTGACATGTCAGTTTGGTCTTATAATAAAAAGAAATTGCTGTGAGGAAGGGGCATACCTTCACAGCTTCTAAATCCATTGTGAGTAAGATAAACTCTTTACGGTCGGCCTTGATTTTGTCATCACTTTTTTCTTGCCTTGCCCTGTTCTTTATTATGATATGTAAATTGTAGTCTGCTTCATTCATATTTCCAGCTGCATAGGAAGAGCAAAGGTCACACATGTCTTTTTTCAAAGTAAACAAAGACAGTTTCTTTTCTTTTAACGTTTTTTCGAAAACATATCTGCCCACTGATGGTATATTTTGGGAAATACAATGTTCTTTGTATACTTTGAACAGACATGTGAGTGTATTATAGATAGGCTCAAGAAACAATTTACTGGTATTTTGTCGCCCATAATGAGATGGCAATTTTGGAAGTTTATTGAAGAAATCTTCTAATCCCACTAGCTTGGCTTTAACTTCTTCACTACGCGTTAAAATTCGTGATGAATTTAATAAAGCTTGGTGAGCACTCATGCCAAACTCAGCTTTTTTCACCCAATCTTGGACAGTAAATGCTCCTAGAGACAAGGTATTTAAAAACATTTCTCTGCAAACTTGCACCTTTTCGTCTCCACGAGCATTTAGTGGCAAGGTGTATTGTAAAGTTCCTGTTCGTCTTGATTCATTTTTTACAGTTTTACGATCGGGATTTGAGACGACCAGTATTGGATACAGTTACAGTACTGCTTGGCTCTTCAGACAGTGTTTCTGATTTCGAAAAGAGTGCTACTGAAAATTGGTGACTATCATCAACAGCTTTGGTATCTCCTTCAAACATCGGAATACACGTTAAAACATTATAATCAGGCAAAGTTGCAGAATTTATATTTGTGTCTATATTCAAAGGCAGAATATAGGACAGATTTTACTTACTTTAAGGGCTTTTGGATATGTTCCTTCTTTCACACATCCATTAAATAATACCGACAGAGCCTTGGATAATGGTCCTGACGTCATAAAAAGAAGTTCCATCGAGATGTCGTAAATATCTTTAGAAGGCTTAGGAGGTATGTGAACTCTAATAATGCGGACGACTTCAGCCGGGTCAAAGGAAACTAACCTTAAGCAACATTCAGCGGGTGGCCTAGAAGACTTAAGAAACTAGAGAGCCTTAACAATGTTTGCCATTGGCGCTCCGCAGGCAGCTGATGCACCTGCAAATCTGCGGTTAATTTCGTCTACCGCTTCTTTACCTGACGGAAAATGTTACCCACTTGCGTCCTTCACTACCTCCGTCAGCTTAACTTGGGAGCGTTTTGCCTTACCAGTCTCTTTCCCTATCACGTTCCACATCGTTTTACTAGTATTATTTGAAGCAGATATGACATGTCTGTAATGCATGCTTTTCGCATTATCAGTGAAACGTTTATATTTGTCTTGCAATTGTTCAATTAAATTATATAGATGACCATTATTAATATTCTTATTGCATTCTATAAAATCAAATAGTAAACATTTAATTAATTTAATGTCATTGTAGGCGACGCACTTAGGATTTAATTTTATTTATTTTTTCATTTAGTTTTGGCTCATATCATTTGATTTTGTTAAAAATAATTTCTTATTTGATACTACTATCGCAATCTGTTGACAAATAGTCGAACTAATGTTTTGGCGGTGGTTTTTATAATTTTTTATATTCATGATTGAGGTAGTTGTAATTTTTCGAGAAGGATCAACGAACCTTCTCGAAAAATTACTCCCGCTGAATGTTGCTTAAGGTTAGTTTCCTTTGACCCGGCTGAAGTCGTCCGCATTATTAGAGTTCACATGAGGTATGTGAAGATATTTAATTTCTAAGCCTTCTAAAGATATTTACGACATCTCGATGGAACTTCTTTTTATGACGGCAGGACCATTATCCAAGGCTCTGTCGGTATTATTTAATGGATGTGTGAAAGAAGGAACATATCCAAAAGCCCTTAAAGTAAGTAAAATCTGTCCTATATTCTGCCTTTGAATATAGACACAAATATAAATTCTGCAACTTTGCCTGATTATAATGTTTTAACGTGTATTCCGATGTTTGAAGGAGATACCAAAGCTGTTGATGATAGTCACCAATTTTCAGTAGCACTCTTTTCGAAATCAGAAACACTGTCTGAAGAGCCAAGCAGTACTGTAACTGTATCCAATACTGGTCGTCTCAAATCCCTATCACTCTCTGATTTAACAAATGACATTCCATCAGCAAACTGTTAACGACGATGCAAATCAGTGACAGAATCTACTCATACCACTCCTTTAACCACCAGTAATTATTTCGAAGATCGTAGTGAAGATACTGATTCCGAATACTTGCCACAAAATAACATTTTTGGTGACTGTTCCACTGATTCTGAGTTTGAAAGTAACAACGATGAGGTATTCTACGGAGACCTTAACGAAGGCAGGAAACGACGCCGTAAAGCTGTACCTAGCCAATGGGCCAAGAATAAAGCAAAAGAAATGCGAATGAGAGGAGAACAATATCTCGGATTTAGGAAACCTCCTGGAGAATCAGTTAAGCATGATACTTTTAGACCTGCGAGACAACTTGGACCGACGTGCAGCTCTGATTTTTGTAGAAGGAGTAAGTTAAGGGGTTGTTCCCAATTTACTGAGGATGTGCGCAAAAAAATTCATAGCAATTTCTGGAAAACCTTAAATTGGGACCAGCGAAAAATCTTTGTCACCGGCTTAGTATCTCGGAGTACCACCGATCGTAAAACTGTAAAAAATGAATCAAGACGAACAGGAACTTTACAATACACCTTGCCACTAAATGCTCGTGGAGACGAAAAGGTGCAAGTTTGCAGAGAAATGTTTTTAAATACCTTGTCTCTAGGAGCATTTACTGTCCAAGATTGGGTGAAAAAAGCTGAGTTTGGCATGAGTGCTCACCAAGCTTTATTAAATTCATCACGAATTTTAACGCGTAGTGAAGAAGTTAAAGCCAAGCTAGTGGGATTAGAAGATTTCTTCAATAAACTTCCAAAATTGCCATCTCATTATGGGCGACAAAATACCAGTAAATTGTTTCTTGAGCCTATCTATAATACACTCACATGTCTGTTCAAAGTATACAAAGAACATTGTATTTCCCAAAATATACCATCAGTGGGCAGATATGTTTACGAAAAAACGTTTAAAGGAAAGAAACTGTATTTGTTTACTTTGAAAAAAGACATGTGTGACCTTTGCTCTTCCTATGCAGCTGGAAATATGAATGAAGCAGACTACAATTTACATATCATAATGAAGAACAGGGCAAGGCAAGAAAAAAGTGATGACAAAATCAAGGCCGACCGTAAAGAGTTTATCTTACTCACAATGGATTTAGAAGCTGTGAAGGTATGCCCCTTCCTCACAGCAAGTTCTCTTTATTATAAGACCAAACTGACATGTCACAACTTCACTGTGTATAACGTGATTAGTCACCACTGCACTTGCTATTGGTTTAATGAAACAACAGCTGATATGACAGCCAGTACATTTGCTTCAATGTTGGTTGACTTTATAGAAAGACATTGCTTGCCGTTAAAATTACCCATAATAATCTTTTCAGACGGCTGCACATACCAGAATCGAAATGTAGTGCTGGCAAATGCGCTCCTAAATTTGAGTAAGCTTCACGGAATCACCATAATTCAAAAGTTTTTGGTACCTGGGCATACCCAAATGGAATGCGATTCTGTGCATAGTGCCATAGAAAGGAAGCTTAAAAATAAAGAAATACATTTGCCTAGCGAATATTGTACTGCAACTAAAGAGGCGCGGAAAGATCCATATGAGGTGATTGAAATTGATCACACATTTGTCAAAAATTATGCTGACTCTGATCATTCTGTTTACAAAAGCATCAGGCCAGGGCGTAAAACTGGTGATCCACAAGTGGTTGACATCAGATCATTAAATATACCCCAGAGTCTGTTATACAAATTAAATTAAATTTTGACGATGAATGGATCGATTTGCCACAGAGGCCAAAGGTTGTCAATCATAATGAAGCGTACCAACAACTTCATTCAGGGAGATTACCAATAAAGACTACAAAATACGATCACTTGCAACAGCTTAAGTTAGTTATACCCAAAGATTGCCACGCATTCTATGACAATTTGCCAAAAACATCTTAAAAAGAAGATTACTGTAGAACTAAGAAGAAGAAGTTACTAAAATTGTGTTTTTGACTTATTGTTTAAGTTTAAAAAAAATTGTAACGATTTTATTTGTTAAAAAAAACGAAGAGAGTTTCATGTTTAGTTAAATTGATTATGGTTAAAGGATTTTTTTTTATTTACTTAGATTTTGGTAGTTAGAACGAAACAAATTCGGTCTAGTTATAGTAACTTACTCGTCATTATCTGTTTATTAATAAAAGACTGATTGCTCAATTATAACCCCTAAATAAGTTTAGTTTAAATATAATTAAAGTAATTTGAAATTGCATTGATTTCAAATTAATTTGCGTTAATGTTAGAAGTTGGAATGCAAATTACGTTAAAAACTGCCATGTTTCTTGTCATTATGTTTATGAAAATATAAGACTGTGATTGTAAACAATAATAATTTAAGAAATTTAGTGTTGATGATGCCTTTAATAAATATTTTCTAAGTGTATCTTTTTTTAGGGTTCCGTAGTAAACAAGGAACCCTTATAGTTTCGCCATGTCTGTCTGTCTGTCTGTCTGTCTGTCCGTCCGCGGTTTTACGCAGAGACTATAAGTACTAGAAAGCTGTAATTTGGTATGAGTATGTATATTAATCATGGCAAAAAAGTGGTAGAATAAAATCTTGAAAAAATTTTTTTTTAAGGTAGCTCCCATACAAGTAAAGTGGGGGAGTAATTTTTTTTTTCACTATTTACCCATCGTGTGGGGTATCGTTAAATAGGTCTTTCAAAAATATTGTGAGGTTGAGAACACCATTTTTCGATTTAGGGATCCGTTTCCGAAATATTTGGTTTTAAAGTGCGAATTTTTGTTAGAGGTAAGTGTCCCCCCCCTCTATCTGCTAAACGGTCATATATAGATAAGTGAAAAAAATTACAGCAGTAGTATATATACTGAAGTTGAAAGGAAAACTATCAAAGCTGAGTACTAAGTACAAACTAAAAAGTTATAGGCAACCAACTTATAAACTGTAAAATTTCATACTATTTTCAGTGTTAGATGTTTTTGGTCGTTAAACTGTAAGGTGCGAGTGTGAATAGTGTGAACTCAAAGTTGTCATTCGAAACTACGGAACCCTACACTGCGCGTGGCCCGACACGCACTTGGCCGGTTTTTTTTTGTAACCTTCTATGTGCAGTGTATAAATCACTATGACCACGGTAATTAACCAATAACACCTATCTAACTGTTATTTGAAAGTAGCTCAACTGGGATCAAAATTAATGCTTTCATGGTAATTGTGACACTATTTCAAATATATTTCAATAGACAACATTTGAAAAAATATATTTGTAAAATTATTAAACGTTTTTTTCGCCTCCTGTAAAATGGCATCTAAGTTAGATAGGAGATATTCGCACATCATGGTCGACATGTGACTATGTATGAAGAATAAGAACATTGTATGCTCTAGTATTAGTTAAATAGGAATAAGAAGTGTTTTAGGTTTAATTACTAACACACACCCCAGCTGGGTTTATGTATATAATTAATTTAATAGGGTTTTCCCGTGTATGTTTCATAGAAATATATTCACCATGGAGATGTATTCTGTTTAATTAATTCCAGCACTCATGTGTTGGTGGCGCCCTTATTAGAATAGTAACAGTAACCCTAACTGCATTCTTCTTTCTCGAGAGTAACAGCCACAGGAGTGAAAAGAACCTGCCTCGCCCCTGGAGAGTCTTGCAACCAACCCCGGAGCTAGCCGACCATTTACCGCTGGCTGGTCCATTGGCTGTTTTGTACGGCAGCCCCCTAGTTGGTAACATTATACACGACTTTTACTCGTAAAACCGAAATAAAACTGAGAGCGTATTAGCTTTCAATCTGATAGGTACGGGCCCGCAAGCCAAATCCCTACCGTTTACAAAGATTGTTTAACACTTGAATGAGAGTTATGAAAGAGAGAGAGATATTATATAGTAACGGCCACTCACCTTCTATAATTAGCGCCTCCAAAGACAACGGGCACAATGTTTAACATTAAAGGTCTCAGTAACTTCTCCGTAACATAATCCTTGTCAAAAGAATTCTCGAACGCCAAATAAAAATAATATCGAGCTTTCAGTACATTATTACAGTTACGAGAATTTTTGTGTGAACATTTTAACCTTCCACATCTACCATAAACATCAACGGATAGATGATATTTTTTTAATTGTTTGTTCAAATTACGATAAACCCTTTCTCTTCTTTTTGATCCGCAGTTGGAAACAAAAATGGCAGCCGCTTTAGTTTTATTAATTAATGGATAATCTATTACGTTTTCAGTATCGTTAAGCACCGCCGACCAATCCATTTTTTTCTTGGGTCCAATTATATTTCCTCTTTTATCTTGAATATGGACGTAAGGTATAGGGATATCAGAGTCAAGTTTGAAAGTCGCTGTCCAGTTGAAGAAGCCATCAAAGACGGAATGCCGTACTGGAAACCTAGAACTGCTCTCGTGAGTAACAAATAAGTATCTTTGATGTGGCGAACGTTCCTTCGGGAGATTGTAAGGTTTAAGCTTCCAGCCCGCGAAGGCTATGACATCGAAGTTTGTAATGTCGCCATTCAAGAAGCTTCTGTTAGTAGTGACGTAACAGTTGTTGATAGGACAATGTCGTCTAATGAAACTCTTCTGACCTTCAATTCTAGTTAAAGACCCGTACCTTGTGTGTGACCAAATTAGTATGTACTTATTCTTCTCCTTTTGTTTTTTAGGAATCACGTTTATTGAACTACACAGGCAACTGAATAGTAGTATTGCTTTCAACATTTTATTCTATTACACTGAAATAAGGAAGACCTTTGTTTATGTTTGCTTGTCGATACATTTTTTATGGTCAGCGGTTTCATCCTCAACTGCCAGTCCGGTAGTTGCAGGTATGGCATCGGGTACGTGCATCTAGCCTCCCGAGCTGCTACTTACTCATTCTTTTTCCATCCAAGCAAGTAGCTTCCCAAATACCTTTAAAACGTTTTCCCAGTTCAACAAACTTCCACCCTACTTAAGGCACGAGCCTTAAGCAGGGTGGAAGTTGAAGTCTGAAGGTCATTAGCGCATGTACGAACATGTGCTAATGACCTTCAGAATATGGGCCGAGTTTTGAAGCTTAGTTCTCCGTCAGAAAGTCAGCCGTCGACTGTCGCTCGTCGCCCGCGCGCATTCAAAATAATAAAAATTCCTCAGGAGAGTTTGTAGGTTGACTGGTAATGTATTGAACATAAAACTTGTGTGACTCTTAGACAAAGAGTTACGCAGTTAATGAATATTTGCATTAAAAATCGATGTACGCGGTAATTTTTTTTTCTAAAACACTATGATTTTTAGAAAAAAGTCCTCCTCAGCAAGTAAAAATTAAAAACCATTCTACAATATATGTTTTTTTTGGGGGCACTTACTCATGCGTCACTTTTTCCATACTCACAACGTTCGAGATAGTAAGCGCATTTGGCTTATCTCGGTCGACGTTATCCGACGCT
This sequence comes from Rhodophaea formosa, assembly GCA_963082605.1. Lineage (NCBI taxonomy): Eukaryota > Metazoa > Arthropoda > Insecta > Lepidoptera > Pyralidae > Rhodophaea > Rhodophaea formosa. The sequence continues at coordinate 6,395,244 of OY720223.1, forward strand.
GCTGCCCAGCGAATCAGTTTTAAGAGCGAGGGAAGGGTAGGAGTTTGTTTGACTGGGAAACGGGACAAAGGTATTTGGGGTGCTTCTTGCTCGTTTGAATTGGGGATGAGAAAATAGCAGCATAAAAGGCCGTCGTGTGTACCCGATACCACAATTTAATCACCAGACATGCAGTTAAATATACTTAAATAAATAAAAATATATAGGGACATATCACACAAATTGAGAGTTGTGAACTTGTGTCGCAGAATACTAACTCAACGATACTATATTTTACAATTTAAACATATCATAGATTTAAAAAACAATCACCTTACATATATAGATAAACATCAAAGACCCAGGCCAATTTTAATGAGATTATTTTTCATCTTGACCTGACCGGGGATCGAACCCGGGACCACCCGTGTCGCAGGCTGGCTTGTTGACCGCTGCGCCAAGGAACTTGACAAAAAGCAGTTGAGCATGCCTATCTGAGTGCTTTCATACAAAATGCGCGACTGTTGCCGATGTCACTGAATTTTCAAATCTAGTTTTTGTCTATCTACTTTTTATGTACTTACCGTCCAGTAAGGATTTCAATATTGTTGGTACCGTCAAAAAGATTATTTGCTTTGGCGAAACGTTGCTGTACTCGAAATAAGACGATTCCTCCAAAATCAGACGTGACGAGCAGACTGCGATTCTTGAACAACATAAAAACAATGAATAGGTATATTGTTTTGAAAGCGGATAAGTGGTATGCGACTGTTGTGATGAATATTTCCGATTACACTTAAACAAACAAATTTCTTAGCTTTTCAGTAATCGTCATACCAAAAAGTGGACTACAACCTTACAATGCGCATCACAGGACAAACAAAATAATAATAATTAACACATCTTATAACCAACTTAATTCTTCGTAAAATGCAATAGTTTCCTCTCCGGCTAAGGCCTGTTCAAGCGCATATCATACATTGATATTTCCAGGAACGGGTTCTGGCAGGAGCCATCATGACATCTACTTTTCCAAAGGGTTTCTTCGTATTGGATCTAATACTCACGCAAGCCTTTTCAAAGAACGGGGTAACACCTGTGAGTGTAAGAGAGATTGTAAATTTAGTCTCAGAAAACCAAACATTTTTAAAGCGGATTTCAGAATACGAGTCAAAGGTAAGCAAACTGTTGAACATTTGCAAGTCTACCCCCCCAAGCTAGATCGTAGTAGCAGAAACCGAAAAACCATTACGAGTGCACAAAAACTTGATTTTACCAAGATGGAATATGACGCAGCTCCCTACTCGTAAAACTGAAATTAAATGAACTAGCCACCAAACATCGAAAAATAAACTGCTTCAAAAACAAAATTCTGTTTACACTTAAAATCCGTCAACAGATGGCGCTACTGATACTAAATTAGTTGACAGAAAAGAAAAACTTAAGAATATTTATATTATTGGCGATGAAAATTTACGAGGATTATCAGCTCATCTCATCAAAACAAGATTTGGGAAATGGAATGACGTTTACTAGCCATATTAATTTATAATGCCGGGTGCAACTAGTACCGAAAGGTTGACGTATTGTGACAGCATTTCAAAGAACCTGTCAAGTAATGATGTAATTGTTTTGGGTATTGGTAATAACGGTACTGATATTCTCAAGTTACACTCTAATCTATGTATAGCTATAAGTAAACTAAGCAAAGCCACTGTTCTGATAGTTCCAATTATTAAAAACTATTATCTTAATGAAAAGACATTAAATTATCATTTGAAATTGTGGAAACACTTTAATAACTGCATTAATATTGACTTAAATGTATACATGACTGCTGCATGCAATAAATTTGTGCATTGCACGTATGAGGGAGATTTCTACTAGGTTTGTATCTGAAAATAACTATCCAAAAAAAGGTACTATCCCTTATTACTTTTCTAAAATTCCTTAACAAACTCAGACAATCAATCCTTTACAATAATGTAATATTATAACTGTAATGTCATCAAACTCAGTAAACAAAGAGGCATGTGTACGTGATTTCTCCAAAACACTTGAAAGAGAAAATAAAAATTTATCATTTTTCGACCCTAAAAATACATTTACAGTATTTCACCAAAATATACAGGGACTTGTGTCAAAAAAGGAGCTGATTGAGATAACTCTCTCAGAAATGAGCAAACATGCAAAACCAGATATCCTATGTTTTACAAACATTTGTAAAAAATTGTGATCAGGGAAATATAAATATTAACTGCTTTGAACTTGCCACAAGTTATTGTAGACATAACAAAAGGGGTGGTTCGTGTATTTTTAATTAAAAAAAAGGGTTAGAATATAAGAAAGTTACGGAATTTGATGACCTTCACGTTATTTTCCATTTTGATTGCTGTGCGGTGAACCTGGTCTCTAAGAATGTTCTTATTATATGCATTTACAGAACCTCATCGGGAGTACAATGACATCTAGACATTTTTTTAGAAAACTTTGTCTTTTTAGGGTTCCGTAGTAAACTAGGAACCCTTATAGTTTCGCCATGTCTGTCTGTCTGTATGTCTGTCTGTCTGTCCGTCCGCGGTTTTACTCAGAGACTATAAGTACTAGAAAGCTGTAATTTTGTATGAGTATGTATATTAATCATGGCAAAAAAGTCGTAGAAAAAAATCTTGAAAAAAAATTTTTTTTTTGGTATCTCCCATACAAGTAAAGTGGGGGAGTAATTTTTTTTTCTCTACTTACCCATCGTGTGGGGTATCGTTAAAAAGGTTTTTAAAAAATATTGTGAGGTTGAGAACACCATTTTTCGATTTAGGGATCCGTTTCCAAAATATTTGGTTTTAAAGTGAAAATTTTTGTTAGAGGTACGTGTCCCCCCCCTCTGTCTGCTAAACGGTTATATATGGATACGTAAAAAAAATTACAGCAGTAGTATATATACTGAAGTTGAAAGGAAAACTATCAGAGCTGGGTACTAAGTGCAAACTAAAAAGTTATAGGCAACCAACTTATAAAAAGTACTGGAAAATGTAAAATTTTATACAATCTTTATTGTTAGATGTTTTTGGTCGTTAAACTGTGAGGTGCGAGTGTAAACAGTGTGAACTCAAAGTTGTCATTCGCAACTACGGAACCCTATACTGCGCGTGGCCCGACACGCTCTTGGCCGGTTTTTTATTTAAATGCTCAAAAAATTATTCGAATAAGAAAATATTTTCTATGTGGTGATTTTAACATAAATATTTTAATAAAAAGTAATAAAAATGTATGTCGACTTACTGACATTCTAAATAAATACAATATGACTGTGCATATAAATGAGCCTACGAGGCAAAACTCATGCCTTGATCTGATAGTACGTAACATAAGTAATGCTTTAGGATCTCTATTGCCCTTAAGTTTCCCATTCATGTTAAAAAAAGTTACACCTAGAACCATATATGTATTCAGAAGGTGTTACTGTCAAGAAAACATTGCTAAATTCAACAGATATTTAAATAGCTTATCTTTCTCTGATGTCTACGAGGAAGTGGATCTGAATACGGCTTTTAATAATTTTTACGACATGTTCTGCCGTCTTTATAATCTCTGCTTTCCTATAGTTAAAGTCAAGCTACAAAATACAATTAAACCTAGGTAGATATCGAAAGGCTTGAAGAAAAGTTGTGTAACTAAACGGGCACTTCGTTATAAATATTACAAGAATAAAACTAAAATAGACAGAAGTCGCTACATAAAATATAATAAAATTCTAAAAAGTGTACAAATTTATCTTAAAAGAATACTAACAGGAAATACATAGATAAATAGAAAAAATCTGTGTAAAGCAGCGTGGACTGTTATAAAAAAGAAACAAACTGTAATACATCGAAAAAATACATTCCTTTAAATTGCTATAAATGGAGAAGAAAAGACTGATCCGTTAGATTTAGCATCATTATTTAATAGACATTTTGTCGATGCTGGTAACAAAAATATTGCTAACCAAAAAAATAAGATAACGTCAAAAGTTACGAATAGCATATTCCTCAAACCTCTTAACGAAAATGATGTTAGTAAAATAATCATATCCTTAAAAAGTACACCATCTGTAAGTAGGATACGATGGTATTTTTACTAGGATTATCAAAGGCTGCAAAGATATAATATGCCCAATTTGAGTATTTTTGATAAATTTATCACTCGAAAAAGGTACTTATCCTGAAAAATTAAAAGTGACAATTGTAAAGCCAATTCACAAAAAGGGTGATACCACAATAATTAAAAATTTTCGACCTGCAGCTTTAGGATCAATTTTTGTCAAAGATTTTTGAGAAGCCCATGTATGACCAACTGCTTTCATTTTTTGATAAGTACAATATAATCCCACACCAACCACCAACATGGCTTTCGCAAAAATTATTCAACGACCTTGGCAGCTTACGACCTGTTAAAAGATGTAATGCAAAACGTCAATGATAAAAACTACACCACTGTGTTATTTCTGGATATGTCAACAGCTTTTGACTTAGTTCTACGTGATCTTTTGTTGTCCAAACAACATGCAAATGGCGTAAGAGGAACTGCAAACAACTGGATAAAATCTTATCTAGAGGGCAGAACACAGTGCGTGGAAGTGATAATTTGGACACTAAGGCAGTTGAGCCTATGATCATACTCGTATAGATCAGGTTTTAAACAAAATAAAAGTGGTGTCCCACAGGGTAGTATAATGGGCCCACTTCTATTTCTGTTATACATAAGTGACATACCTGACGTAGAAAATTGTAAAATAATACTATTCGCTGACGATATCTCAGTCATAGTTTCTACTGATAAAAATAAGACATTTGAACAACTTAAATTTCACATTACAAATGCTATGACATTATTAACAAATTGGATGCAAAATAATAATTTAAATATAAATTTCATCATCATCATCATCATCATCAGGTCTTTATTAGTCTCCACTGCAGGAGCACGACCCTCTCTGTACTGCCAGAGCAGTAAGAGGATTTGGCCTACACTCTCCACGCTGGCCAGACGGGTTGGAGAGGTCTCTTTGATATAAATTTAACAAAGACTAATTTAACTAATTTTAATAATTTCAAATATCATAAAATAGAAATCAATTTTAACGGACAAGCTCTGCAAAATTCAGGCAGCGCGAAGTTTTTGGGGATCATTGTTGATTCAAAACTCAGTTGGAAAGAGCACATTGAGATAATTTGTAGCAAGTTAGCTCGATTTGCGTATGCTTTATATAAACTATCAATAGTAGCAGGCAAAAATACAGCTCAAACAGCCTATTACGCTTATGTAGAGTCCATCATGAGATACGGCATAGTTATATGGGGAAATGGTGCAGAAAATAAAAAACTGTTCCTAGCCCAAAAACGATGTGTGCGTGCCATTTATAATATTGCTCCTGACGTATCCTGCAGACCGTTTTTTAAATCCCTCAATATACTTCCACTTACTTGCCTCTTTATATTGGAGGTAGGTGTATTTGTTCAAAAGAACCTAAACAACTTTAAAAAGGCCAGTGAATTAACAACGAGGTGTCTCAGGTTCCCTGAGAAATTAATTCTGCAGGAAACACCAAAAACTCATACTCAAGAAATTGTCATGCAATGTGTATAAAAATTTAAAATCATATACCTAAAGAAATCAAAGATTTGCCACTATATAAATTTAAAAGTAATTTGAGAACATGCCTATTAAATAACGTATTTTATTCTACTGATGAATTTTTTAGTTTTAAATGACCAAAAATAATGTTGTGTGTGTGTTGTATAAATTATTAAGAATTTTAATATTTGACATCTGTTATTAAAATTTTGCATGCTAATACCATTTTAGCTAATTAGGTATAATGACGTAATATATAATTTATTTTACCATCATTGCTAAACCCTATTTATTGCAAATAAATGATTGATTGATTGATTGAGATAAATACAAAATAAATGAGTACATAGATAGGGGCAAATTACACAGATTGAGCTAGCCCCACAGTTAGTTGTGAACTTCTATCGTAGGATATTTAGAATCAGAATCACTTATTCCCGGAAATATGGTGGTATGACAACAATCATGGTGTTACAAGTTAGTATTGTACACATATTGTACCGTAGGAATTTAAAACAAAAAATTATTAGAAATTTAATAAAAAATTAAAGTTAATTACAATGCGATCTTTAAATGATTATATTATTACAAATGTTCAGCTTATCACCTCTGGATCGTCAGATTGATTAAAACATTTCATTAACTTAATAAATATTATATTTAGTGAGGAGCCAGCCACAGAAATTGCTTATCTCAAGTGACAGCGGGTTAAACACTTTAATTGCCATGCAAGAAACATTATTATTAGTAATCATCATTTTACTCTTTGGTACGAATAGTTTAGTTGGATTCCTACTATGGTTTTTTAATTCTGGATTTAGGATTGGAGTTCTGGATGTCTTTTTTTTTTTCAAATATATAGAGGCTAGGACGAGGAAGGATTTTTGATTTTTGAAATAACGATCTACAGTGGTCAAGATAATCAGCCCCATGGAGGGCTCTGATGCACTTCTTTTGTAAAATAAAAGCGCTCTGCATCTCTACAAAGTTTCTCTAAATGACTAAGCCGTATCGTAGTATTGATGCTTTATACCCATGATAAGCCATAAGGGCTATTTCTTTTGAAGCTGTCTTTTGTAGCTGTCGCAGGGCAAAAACGAACCTTTCAAGCCTCTGACATGTATTACTTACATGTTCTTTCCAATTTAAATGTTTGTCAATTATAAAATGCCTAGGTATTTACTTAATAATTTACTTGATTTTTATTATTCCGTCAGTAATTTACCTTTATTTTCAGAAGTAAATTATTATATTGTTGAAAGAGAATCAAATTTGTCTTCTTGATATTAATATTGAGTTTATTTTGCTTAAGCCAATTGTCAACGTTACGAAGTTCTAAACTTAAGGGTGCATCTAAATCAAGTTTATTTTTGCATTTTAATAAAAGTGTTGTATCGTCAGCAAACAAGATGCATTCCTGATTTATAACTTTTGGTACATCGTTGATATACAACAGGAAGAGTAAGGGAGATAAGCTCCCACCTTGAGGGACGCCTCTCCTTTTGTATTTTAGACACGCCTTAGGTAAATGTTTTTTGTCAGCGTTGATGGTTTTAGTCAATTCTGTATATTGCAGTCTGTCTGATAAGTAACTCTTTATGCACGCGAGTGCATTTCCTCTGATGCCATATTTTTCTAGTTTATTTATGAATCTATCATGGCACATAAAGTCAAACGCTTGCGAGAAGTCTAAGAATAGTCTTGCTACTGTCGTTTTATTATCTAGAGCTTCTGCAATTTTTTGTACCAAAGTGAAGCAAGCTAGTGTAGTAGACATCTTTTTCCGGAAGCCAAATTGATTCAATGCTAGAATATCATATTTGTCTAGGTAACCATACAGTTTATCGCGCATAGCTATTTCTTGTATTTAAGATAATATAGGTACGAGGGTTATTGGTCAATAGTTACTAATCTCATATATATCCTCTTTTTTGAATAGCGGAATAACTTTTGATTTCTTTAAGGCACTCGGGAATATGCCTTGTTCGAATGAGCAGTTTATTATGTGGTATAATGGCACTGCTATATGTATTGCACATTTTTTTTTTATTTTAGTATTTAACTCATCGTAACCAGTAGAATTAGTGTCTTTTAACGATTTTATGATTTTTATGACATCATTTGGTATTAGAGGAGTTAGAAACATGCTATGTGCTACACTTTTGATATCGGAAGGGTTGTGATTTGTGTCAACTATTGACTCAACAATACTGTATTGTAATGATACATACATACCTATAGGTATAGATAAATATCCATGACCCAAGCCAGTCTGCCAAAGATCGTTTTCCATCATGGGGCCGGTGATCGAACCCGGGACCTTGTCATAGGCTGGTGTGTTAACCTCTGCGCGGGACACAAAAGTAAAACAATTGAAACAGACCGCAATTATTATGGTCTGTGGAAATGTTAACCAGTTAAAAATGTAATAGACGCGATGAAATCGTAGTATTTTAAGTCATTTTATTTCAATCCTTTTTTTTCTTCTTCTGTTTTATTAATATAAAATTTCGGTGGAAATTTCAGTGATTCTGCCAATGTCCAGTATAATGAGATACTAAGTATCGGAGTTGTACCGTAAAGTTTTTCCAAGTAGCATCAGAGGTGGCGTTTGTTCTTTGATGCCTCGTGGGAGCTTCTGGTGGCAAATCTATACGAGTCCATTCATCAGTCCACTTTAACTATTTCACAAATTATAACACCAAACTACACCAATTTCATATTATAAAGTCCACTAAAATCAATTTGCAAAATTGTGTAAGGCAAACTTCAACTGTACCCCTTGACTTCCCATCACAAACTCCATTTCAATTCTTAATTAGCTATCATGGAGATGTATTTAAATGCACAAACTACGAAGAAGATACTATTACTAGTATTAGACGACCCACTGCCTTATGTTTTCTCTAGGCAATAAAGATCATAGACAAATAAGGGAGTAAGGGTGAAAATGAAAAAAATGCCATACAATTACGTTTGAGTTTCTATCGGGGGCCAGAAATTCAAACTCAATTGACGTGTGTTCTATGCCCTAAAATCTGTAAAGGCAGTTTTTCGGCAGTGTTTAAATGGTATCCAACAACTTATGACAAACTGTCATAAGTGTCAAAATAATACAAGCTTTTTTAAAGAAAAATTAATACATGAGTATAATCCTGGCTGCAAGAGAATTCACATAAATGCACAGATATTATATAATAGTAGCAGATGGAGCATCTGTGGTTTATGGTATGCGAAAATCTCAAAGGAAAATCTTTAAGTCTTGAATGTCAAACTTGTTATCCAAGCACAGGCACAGAGCCAAACTTAGGCCACACATTATAAACTGCGCTGCGTTCCGCCAGTTTCAACGTCAGTTGAAAATATTTAACTTACGTCTACGAATAAGTAATATCAGGAAGCATAACTAAACTTCAAAAGTGACCCCACTGAAAGGGAACCACGTAGTGCGGGGCTTAAAAAGGCTTCGAGCAACACGGCCTCCGTACCGGACGGAGGGAGTGGGCAAAGCGACAATTTACTATGACAATTTTTCTGGCGTTTTTTGCGGGGGGAAATGTGCACACAAGTTTAGTTCCGCACACCTACATACAAAACTTAAACTGTCACTTGATAGTAATTATGACATTGTCACAAAAAATGACATAAAAAAGAAAAAATAATTTGTGTACAGATGAGTCACACAACTAACACATAGACATGCATATGCCTAATTTTGGCTTGTACCTTGACAGAGGGGAATGCAGCGTATGGCTACTCCCTTCCGTGTTGCTCGAAGTAAAAAGGGAACCACGGCCGCTTTCAGTCGTCGCTGTCAATTCGACGAAACAACTTCTTAGCGATTTAAATTAATTTTATCCCTGAAAAATTGCCTTCCCGTGGTTGTGAAGTAGTGTCAGGGCTACTTGCATAACAGAAAGTCTAAAATCCCTTTTACAGGTGAATAATTGAAGATATTTACCAAGAAATCTAATAAATATTCTAATTTTTATGGACAATGTTATGCAGCAATAACTAACTCTTTATACGTTAAAGAGATTTCACATAATTATGATTATGTATCACATACATATAAACGAAATCACATACATATAAACGAAATCATTTATCATTTAATTTTTTATTAATCATGCGTATTACCTATCTCTTTATAAAGAGGAAAATTTCGCGAAAAATTCGACCCGTGTATATGGAAGTCGAACTTCTAGATAAATCCATCCCCGTATTTTTTAAACATCTGTCAACGTCAAATGTCGTGCAGTTGGCGCATTTGCCACAAACCTTAGAGTATAAAATAGAATAAAGACCGCCTAGATCTCAGCTATATATTCATTTCTTTCTTTTTAAAGTATGTAATTGTGTATGTTAATGTATTAAAATTATTTTTTTACTTCAAAAAAAGGATAGTTTCCTAGTTTGAAAGTGTAAGCCGAAAACTTTATTAAATGGACAATGTCCTGGACTACGGTGCAATGGAAATCACGCTGTGCTCGTACAGAAATCAACTCCGAAAACACAAGGTACCTAGCACTGGTAGGTTATGTTTTATGTATTTTTACACAATTTTCCACTGACAGAATAGATGTTTTTTTTATAATATAACTGCAAAATCTAAGAATATGTCTATATCAAACGTTTTTCGTCTATTTTAAGACAATAAAATTAAAATATTGCTGTACAAAGATTGAAATTAAAATTTTGTCAGTAGTGTTGTGAAATTTGAATCGACTTTATAGATAATCGATATTTTACGACTATTAAGCTGAAAATATACGTTCGATTTTTTCATCCAACAATCGGATGGTATTGCTGTTTCAGGCCTTCAGAACGTTATGAAGTATGCAAATTTTTTTTTCATGTTTATCGATATTCTGTGGTTATGCTTTATTTTTCAACCGACTTCAAAAAAAGAACGTCATCAATTCGGCATGTATTATGTAATATTTGCCAGTTTGTGAATATGTTAGTCTATTCCAGCTTCTAAAAATGTGTACACAATTTTGTTAGAGTAAGTATGTATACTTGTATGATTGTATGTTCTTCCGCGCATATATTAAAAACTATAAGTCAGTCTGCAAAAAATCTTCGACTAGGTATTATCCAACTTAGGGAACAATGCAAGTTTCATCATAATCGGTTTAGTAGTTTTATTTAAGGGTTGATTTTTAAAATCTTTGTTGTTTACGACTGGATTTGATTGATTACAGATTTCCCACGGACATCAAGGCAAAAATGGATCGACGTTGCAATTGAGAGTGGAAAAAGTATCCCGGTATTTGTTCCAGACATTTGACAGATGACAGTATTATTAATGTTGAATACGCACCGGCACGGTACGGGCTGAAATAGAATACACTGTGTTTTTCGTATGTGTAAGTGGCCAACACTGGTGTCAGATTTTTCAAGCTGTCTTAAGGCATCTGACATAGCTTAACGACTGCCATCAACGATGACAACCGGGACCAACGGCTTAACGTGCCTTCCGAAGCACGGAGGAGCTCGAGATATTTTTATGCCACTTGCGGTCACCCATCCAAGTAGGGACTGCACCAGGGGTTGCTTAACATACGTAAGCGCTCATAGGGCTCACACCCACTGGACCATCGGGCTCCTCATAGAATACACTACATTTGCGGGATAACATACATTGTATATTACAGCAAGACATTGCAAGTCAATGAATAAATTTTCAACGTCGTTAAACATATTGCGATTGGAACTCAAAACCTGAAATGAAATATTTTGGATTCGAATAAATAAAATATTAAAAATATTATTTTTGTTTTAATGAATCCCACATGTATTATAACAGCAAAGTTTTGTAAGTTTGTATGTTTGTTAACTATAAGGTTAAATTGGATAAAAATTGGAAAATAGGAAGTTTTTTTTTTTTACCTTAATACGAAGGTTTATTTCTATTCCGAAATTTTTTTCTAAGCGAGCGTGATATAACCTATATCCACGCAGGCAGCTGTCAATTTCTTCTGCAAAAGGTCAGTTTATCAGATGACCATCGAATCAGAATCAAAATAAGTTAATCTTTTTTTTGTATTTGTTAGTAATACTTCCTCGAGAATACTTTACTCACAACATGAGGTTTATGAGTCACATAATATAGGTGACATACAAAAGATAAATAATTTTGCGTCGTGAGACTCAAATTTTGTATGAAACCAAGTTAATTTTAAGTTAAGTTAATTAAGTTGATAAGTTGGCTACACCAGCTTTGTGATTGCAGAAAACTAAGCGTTCATTTATGAGTACTACCGGTTTGACGCAGGAAAATAGCCTATTATCATATAGATATTTTTTTTTTTTTTTTTTTTTTTTTTTTTTTTTTTTTTTTTTTATGTCATAGGACGGCAAACGAGCAAGTGGGTCACCTGATGGGAAGTGATCACCGCTGCCCATGGACAACTGCAACACCAGAGGTGTCACAGGAGCGTTGCCGGCCTTTTATTTTTCTCTCCCCAGAGGGGAGAGGGAGATGGGCCTCCGGCTCTCTCACTCACCGAACGAAGCATAGTAGCGGTAAAGCTACTACTCAAACGTCGATTTTCTGTGAGAGTGTGGTACTTCCCCGGACGAGCCGGCCCATTCATGCTACTAGCAAAAGTGATTTTCGCCGGTAGCGAGGCTCTACCACAACTGAAATTAATTAATTTATTATTTTTTCAGACATCATATTCATATCAGAAGCTGACTTTATTACACCATAGACAAAAAGACCAGAATTGATATCGGCATCTATTACATGACTGTCGCATCTCCAGCAAAAACTCTATTGTCTACGACCGTGTACGTTTTGTTCCTTCGAAGTTCCTTCTATGAGAATTCATATTCTTTGCCACAAACGATAACGGTTGTTCTTGCAAAAAACCAATCAAAAAGCTTGCCGCAATGCAACACCTTGTGCGGCCACAGCTTATTGGCCTTGTTTTTTTGTTTCGTTCTGCTGAAGGATGGGACAAGATTATATGTCTGTCCGTCCGCGGTTTTACTCAGAGACTATAAGTACTAGAAAGCTGTAATTTGGTATGGGTATGTATATTAATCATGGCAAAAAAGTCGTAGAAAAAAATCTTAAAAATATTTTTTTAGGGTAGCTCCCATACAAGTAATGTTTTTTCTCTATTTACTTATCGTGTGGGGTATCGTTAAATAAGTCTTTAAAAAATATTGTGACCCATACGTCAACTCGTGAACGGGTGCTGCCAGTGGGGACTGATGGTCTGGTCGGCCTCTTTGAGACTACTTCATGTTTTGTTGTTTTTGTGATTTGCTCACTCGATCGTAAAAATAAACATGTTCCAAAAATAATGAATGTATAATGATATTGAAAATGAAAACAGATGAAAAAAAAACAGTTAAATAGAAAGAAATATAATATAATCATTAATCATACAAAGCCCTTCAGGCGAGTAGGCGACCTATACTGTTGAAAAGAGTTTCTTTCGGCATTTCTTCTCTGCAGTGGTCGGTTCCAAAATGCTAGTAGTCTGTAGCTTTTGAACAATAATTAGTAAATGCTTAATACTTAATACGATAATTTTAAGCAAGGGCCTGCAAGGGCCTATTTTCTGAATAAACGTTTTGAATCTTTGAATCTTTGTGAGGTTGAGAACACCATTTTTCGATTTAGCGATCCATTTTTTGTTATAGGTAAGTGTCCCCCGAACCCCCCCCCCCTCCATCTGCTAAAATATCTCGGTCTGGACTTCTCGTCTTACTAAAATGATGAATCTGTGAGAAAAACATAGATAAGATATAAATGATCTAAAAGCAATTATTAAAACTCCAGCCTAGCCCTTTTTTCGCGCGGCCACTAACCAAATCCTGTTTTTCCAATAGGCGATAGCACTATAAGCAAAAGTTAGTATGACATATATGCGTCTAAACTCAGTCCGAACTGAGTTATTGGGGTTAGAATATTATAAGTATTCAAATGTTTTTGAGGCAATTTTTGTCATGTAAATATGTAACAAAATAATTTTCTTTGGATTACCACTTTTATCCTTATGTTAAACCTAGTATGTCATTGCGATTAGGTCTATATGAGTTTTGGTGAAAGTAGCATTACAATAGCTCAAACCCACTCGTATGAAAATTATATTTCAGGCATTTACTTGCCAAGTGGCCAAGGGGCCAGGCATTCTAATGCCAGGTGGCCAATAGGTCAGGCATTCAATTGCCAGTCGCCAGCAAGCGAGGCATTAAATTGCCAGGTGGCCAATGAGTCAGGCATTCGATTGCCAGGTGGCCAATGAGCCAGGCATTCGATTGCCAGTTGCCAGCAAGCAAGGCATTAAATTGCCAGGAAGCTAATGAGCCAGGCATTCAATTGCCAGTTGCTAACAAGCGAGGAAATAAATAACCAGATAGCCAAGAAGCCACGCCAATGACTGAAGCATTAAATTGCTAGGTGGCTAAAGAGCCAGGCGTTCAATCGCCAAATGGCCAAAGGACCAGGCTTTTGTGTCACATTTATGACGTTATCAAGTTAATAATCAGCTTTGTGCTATTATGTCATATCATGACTTTATCACTTTAATGATCAGCTATGCTGCTATGTGTCATATTTATGATGTCATCAATGTAATGATCAGCTATGCTGCTTTTGTGTCATATTTATGATGTTTTCAAGTTAATGATCAGCTATTGATTCACTTTTCCATTATGTTCACAATAATCCTCTCTGGGAGGGAAAATAAAAAGCCAGAAACCCTCTTGTCACACCTCTGGTGTTGCAGTTGTCCATGGGCAGCGGTGATCGCTTACCATCAGGTAAGCCGCTGTCTCAATTACCGTACGGTGCAAAAAAAAGAAGAATGGAATGTAAGATGTAATCTATACATGTAATAAAACAGTAAAAATATTTTGTCCGTACATTTAGTATTTTTGACTAAAATGGATAGAGGGACATTAAAAAAGAATAAGAGAAAGCAAAAAACATTTTTTAATTTCTTGTCTGTCTTACTGTCTGTTTGTATGTATTGTGACGTAGCGAACTACACCGTCGCCCGTCACAAGCGCACACGCGCGCGCGCCTACCCGTAGGCATGAATCGTTGATGACACCGGCAGCGATAAGCGACGCTCACTAACGCAGCCCGTCCCTATAAGTATAAACGCAGAGCGGACCATCATTAGGCAGCATCATTCCGGTTTGTGAACTCGATCCGAGCAGACTTGTTGTCCCGGCACGCTCTCTCTTATCGATTCATATTTCTTAAACCTAGCTGTCCGTTTAAGCTATTGTGTCTCGGCCCTTTGTTGTCGGAAACTCTGCCCACAAAGTGATTTATCACCACCTGGTAATTGTTTCTCGACCGCTTTGGACGAAACCTTAGCTCCAACAGTCAGTGCGATTGCTCGGACAGGCGTATCCTCGCTTCGTGGTGCTTACGCAGCTCATTCTGTCCTTTTCAGGACAAGCACTGACTGTAAGTATTTCTTGACAATCTCGTCAATCTTGCCCACCCTCGCACACTGTGTGGAGTAGTCCTCGCACTTTGTCGAGGCCGTACTTCGAGCAATCGTGTTGCGGTTTTCTACGCCAATACGGTTGCTGGCACTAGTCTTTACCCCTTCAGGGTAACGGCAATCACTAGGACGGGCTCTGAAGCACTTGGCCTTGGGGGCTGCCCTAGTCAAGCCAGAGTATTGGTTAGGTAATTAAGACCTAGGTTTCGCACCGCTTGCACGTAACAAGGTTGGCAGCGGCAAGTAGGCAGGTTTCCTTAGTAGTTTGGTTTTCGGGCCAAACATGCTTGCCACCACCAACTGCACCACTTCACGGAGCACATCCTAAAACTTCGCAACTGGAGTCGTCCCACGGGAGCACTCTTCTTCGATGTAGTGAAAGCACACACTGGCAACAAAGTCTGGCATCCTGGCTTGATCTCCAAGCTTGCCAATATGAGCCTCCCAGTCTCGTGCACATCATTCGAGACTTCTTGTCCACTAGGACTTTTCGCTACAGAGTAGAAGGATGTATTTTGTCCTATCAGAGCCGGCGTCACTCAAGGCGCTGTTTTCTCACCCCTCCTCTATTCGCTTTACACAAGCGATATTCTCAAGACCCCTAAAGTAGATTTGGCACTATTTGCCAACGATACGGCTCTCCCATCCTATCCTATCCTCTCTCATCCATATACCTCCCATCACATGAACTCGATGATTGTGAAACGGCTTCAGTCTGCCGTCGACGCACTAGGCAGGTTGTTTAAGAGGTGGCGCATCGAGGTGAAGCCGGAGAAGAGCACAGCTGTGCTCTTCACCAAGGTTAAACAAGGTGCGCGACGTCGAAAAATCACCATGCCTGGGGAAGTCAAATCCCCAATAGGGTCAGTGTATCTATACGTCAAGGCCATTCCCTGGGCTAAAAAGGCCAAGTATAGTGGAGTCGTATTCGATAGTGTTTAACCACCCAGTTTAATAAAATGTTCTACAAGAATCTTGTTGGCGTATACGAGTTATTATTCTAAAGGCTCTTTTTTGTGCCTTCTTTTTTGTGTTTTAAATGCCTTTTGTAAGTTAAAACTATAGCTACCTCCCACAAAAGTTTACTTTATCGTAATTTAGATTAAATTTATCCATAGTATACTAATTTAAGTTGCTCAATATCTACTGCATCCCTAACACTTCTTAGCACGTAACATGCTGAACTTATTTTGGCTTCTATGTCTTTGAGTTAATTTTTCCAATTTAGAAAGCAATCAATATGCACGCCTAGAAATTTTACAAATTCAACAGAATATAGGGTTTGATTATTAATTGTAATGTGAATTGTATCAATATTCTGTCAATTAGTGCTAAATAAAATTAGATTAGTTTTAGACGTATTAATAATGAGATTATTCGCGTTCAACCAGTCAATGAGTCTTTTAGGTATTTTTATTGTCAATCTTAAATTCATCAGACTGTCTGCTGATAATTCACATATGATAATATTATGTGTTGTGTTCAAATCTTATCTTCAAAACTGGTTGAACATAATGTTCATCCAGTTTTGAAGATAAGATTTGAACATTTCTATGGCTTTACCTCGAACACTATGATGGTGCAATTTCACCAATAGTAAATCATGACTAACATATCAAAGGCGGAAGTAAGATCTAGAAAAATACCCGCTACTTTTCTTTTACTATTCAGAGCACTGACGATATCATCAACAAGAGTATTTATAGCGTCTATGGTTCCCTCTGATGCAGAATTCTATTTGACGTCAGATGTCGAACCACCTTGATATCAAAACTTTTTCCAAAATTTTTGCAAGAGCCGGTGATAGTGAAATTGCTCTAAACATTCTTGGATCCAGCTTTAAACCTTCCTTGTGTATGTCTTTAATAGCTGTTAAGATTATAATAGCCAGTAGATTATTTGTTATCCATTGCTTTAACTATTTTCGTACTCTCTTCTGGCGTAGTTGATCATCATCATCATCATCAGGTCTTTATTAGTCTCCACTGCAGGAGCACGACCCTCTCTGTACTGCCAGAGCAGTCAGAGGATTTGGCCTACACTCTCCACGCTGGCCAGACGGGTTGGAGAGGTCTCTTTGATGTTTATAAGCTCTGTTAAGCTTGAGTTTCCTTAGTCGCCTTTTACGACATCCACGGTAAGATTTGGAGTGGTCCTATTCTTCTCTGCCGGGAACCACACGGCGGTGGCGTAGTTGAATTTAGAATCAATTCCTTTTCTACGAATTCTACAAAGTAATAGAGAAAAGCACTTGCCTCATTCATGTCAACTGAGCTTCTATCACTTAAATATTAATTGTTTGTAAAATATGTCTACAATTTCATCAGGGTCATTTATTATCTTACCAGTCATTTTTAAAAGGATTCTCTCTATCTTTGTCTGGTTTGTTCTTATGTTTTTTAATTATTCGCCAAAAATCTGAGGCAACATTTTTTGATTTTACTTTTTTTTATTAAAGAAGTGTTCCGATAGTTGCTCGAAAGTACCCATAAATTCGTTTATAAATATACACACTCAAGTTAATATCTCTTACACAGCAAATTTCAAAACTATTAATTTTATATAGCTTTTTAGCAAAAGGTAATACTTATGTTTTTCGATTTTAATATGATATAAGACTTCCCCCCGTTTTTCATTTACTTAAGCATTGTAAGCAATTACCATATAATTAGTTAGGTATAATAGGTCGACAGATACCTTTGCCACAAAATGCTCACTTATACATAAATAATGAAATCTACTGTCCAAGCTATCCACTGTAATTGGTCTTTTTTATTGCTAATGCCACAAAGATTTTGATGAAAAATATTTTTTATTTATATTATGTCAGTTTATCATTGCTTGCCAAAAAAAAATTTTTTTAAGGGGTCGTAAGTTTGGGTACCAATACAAACACTTTATCTATCCGCATTAGTGCGTGTATTAGACATATTTTTAATCTCTGACAAATTAGACGCCATGGTGTCTCCTGCTTGCTTCGAGCAACACGGCCTCCGTACCGGACGGACTGCTTGTGTCATAATTGTAGTCAAATGGCACATATGTATGTCATGATTGTCACAATCTACAAACGTTTTAAGGGGGCACACTAGGCACAGTAGCGACGCCAATCATTTTATTCCTAAAACTTTACAAATAGAAAGAAATTCAAGAATATAAACAATATAAGCCTTAGTAAATAATCTGAAGTATTTTTGGAATCATGTTTATTATTATCGAAATTAGTGAGAATTATGAGAATCTGATTACCGCCGAAAACGGCCGTTTTTGGCGGTTATCACTTTTTCTCTCAATGACTGATTCTCATAATATTAAAACATGATTCCAAAAATGCTTCAGGTTATTTACTTAGGCTTATATTGTTTATATTCTTGAATTTCTTTCTATTAGTAAAGTTTTAGGAATAAAATGATTGGCGTCGCTACTGTGCCTAGTGTGCCCCCTTAAGTAATAACTTGGAATTCAAGCACATTAAAATAGATTTTTTAATGAAATATAATTATATCGCATATACAACGGATGTTAATAATTTAGTACTTAAATATTATCACAAGGAAATATTACAACAAAAATATTAACAACTAAAAAATTAAATATAATTGATTAAAACTAAATTAACCTAAAAAAAACTATTCCTATCTAAAACAAAACTTTCTTATAAACAAAAAACCTACCTATGAATAAAAAATATCCCACAGGTTATTAACTGTGTTCCATAATTTACATAATTATTTATGTAGTTCATATTAGAAATCTCTCTTAAAATTTGTCTACTAACATTCAATTTGCTTACATGTCCGGTGTCGTACTCATTATTTAGAGCAATATATCTAGTATGATTAAAATAACTACAAATTAATTTTAGGAATTTTTTTTTTTTTTACATTCAAATACTTATGTCTTGAAATATCACCAATTAAAACATTGTTGATTGAAGTTTTATTAGATTTCTGTTATTTGGCCCTCTTACAACAAGCATAAAATCAGATTTGGTAAAATTCTTACATAAATGTTCGCTACAATTCAGTAATTCGTCTATTTCTGCATTTGGGTTTAGAAAACACGTAACTAAAAAATTGTTTTGTACATTGTTGTATAAAATTTTGTAATTTATCACTGATTTCGAGGCCGGTTTGATCAGCCAATATCAATAAACGATGCTTACATACCAATGTTTAACTGCTAGCGCCATCTGTTGAGTTTACATCACAACTAGCGTCGCTCTTATTGAAGTTAATTACTTTTGATTTGAATATTTTCTTCATTGTAGGCGTACTATTGCTTACAAATTCAATTATTTTTGCAAATCCATCTACAAACTTTGTTTTTTAACATCTAAAAATCATCCCCACAAGCATTTCGCTGTGTCATATTTATTGCGTGTGATATTGCGTCGCATCCGGCTATTTTGAGAAAGTTGGTATATGAGTGAGTATTTCTTCTGATAACTTCTGATTACAGCATTAATTATATTCTGTAGATCCTATCCCAACAAATTTGTACATTATTTTGTTTTCATATGTATTATTATTTTTTATTTTAAGTTATCAATCTCACCTGAGGCTATAATTAATTCTTGGCTTAATTTTCATGCACCTCATGTGTAGTAGTTATGTCAGGTAAACTTTAGAAGCTTTTCTTTAGTAGCATTTTTTTTTCATCATCCTCTATCGATAATGGGTTATACCAAGTTTTTGTGAATATGTATACCATATACTTAGTACGTTGTGTGATATTTGCGGAATCAGATCTGTATAATCTCTCTCTGTCTCTAAATCCCTTTAGATAAAGTTGCTTGGGTTTTTTTCTGGGTTTGAATCAGTCTCGTTCCCTTCTCTCTGAAGTTTTCTGTATTTGAGTTTTTTCTATAGTCATTGGTGTAACAAGAGTGTTTCTCTTAATATAAGGTACAAGAATACTAATATTATAATAAACATTACGATAAGAAATATTGATACACTACACTGGATTATCACTTAAGTCTTACATCTTGATCTTGATCTTGAGCGACCCTGTCTAACCCAATTCTATTCTTGAGTTGTCCCATGATCGAACAACTGAGATCTTTTATCTCAAGAGAATAATGCGTTTCATATTTTATCCCTGATTTATCATGGTGTCGTGTATGGATGGCTTCTAGAAATAGCTTAACTAACCAAGAAAGGAGAGGAGTCTTTTAAGGATTAATGTTATATGTATGAATTTCCACCATTCCTTCTGACTTCCCCAATATTATTCAATGTATCATGTATAGAATCCTTACACTATCCCGATCAATGTTAGCTATAATATTTTTCTAAGGCAGTCATGTTTTTTTTTTTTAACTAAGTGTTGAATATTCCTAGACCTTAAAGATTCTTTCAGTATAACAAATATCCATACATAATTTTAATCTCAACTATAACTCTTAATTTTTCAAAGATCTAGTCCCCATTCCACCATTTCCTGAATTCGTGATAGACTTTATGAGTGGCCAGCAAACTGGGATCATTAACTTTGGCGCAGATGTTGCAAATATGTTTGCTACCTCTATCACCATCTTTCAGGTAGGTGTAGTGCTTGTGCCACTTGAAGTATTGCTTGTAGCTCTCAGGAGAGCGTATCAGTTCCGCCATGGTTTTAGCTAGTTCTGAGGATGAGAGGGCTCTTGCATCCAGATAAGATCCCGGTGGCAGGAACCTGCAAAACAGATTTATGATAGAAGTGGGCCGTGTAGTTACCGGCAGAGTAGAATAGGACCACTCCAAGTCTTCCCGTCGTAGAAGGCGACTAAAGACACACAAGCTTAACAAATCTTACAAACATCATAGATACTTCTCCAACCCGTCTAGCCAGCGTGGGAAGTATTATAGGCCTAATCTTCTGTGTGCTCTGGCTAATATTATATGGCTCTGGATGTACAGAGATCGTCATGCTCCTGCAGTGGAGACTAAAAAGATTAGATTATGATGATGAAAATAGAATTAATGACCATGGCTACACAGAAATATTTTTACCAACGCTTGATTTTGCTAAGTCTTAAAATGGATATTTTAGAACCTCAAAAAAGAAATATTTAGCTATATATAAGTTTTTTAAGACTAAACCAGCGTATATCTTAGTTTTTGGGGTAAAAACGGTTGGGGTGAGGTAAAAACGAGACCCTAATCACGCGACTTCGATGTTTGTCTGTCTGTCACTAGGCTGTATCTCGACTTGGATAGCTAGACAGTTGACATTTTTATAAATGACGTATTTTTCTTGCCGCTATAACAACAAAATTATAGGGAGTTTGTGGTGGGAAGTCAAGGGGTACAGTTGAGGTTTGCCTTAGACAATTTTGCAAATTGGTTTTGGTGGACTTTATAATATGAAATTGGTGTGGTTTGGTGTTATAAATGCTCGTGCTCATGAACAATTTGTGAAATAGTTAAAGTGAACTGATAAATGGACTCGTATAGATTTGCCGCCCTAAGCTGCCACGAGGCGTCAAAGAACATACGCCATCTTTGATGCTACTTTTTTTTTTTTTTTTTTTTTTTTTTTATGTCATAGGACGGCAAACGAGCAAGTGGGTCACCTGATGGGAAGTGATCACCGCTGCCCATGGACAACTGCAACACCAGAGGTGTCACAGGAGCGTTGCCGGCCTTTTATTTTTCTCTCCCCAGAGGGGAGAGGGAGATGGGCCTCCGGCTCTCTCACTCACCGAACGAAGCATAGCAGCGGTAAAGCTACTACTCAAACGTCGATTTTCTGTGAGAGTGTGGTACTTCCCCGGACGAGCCGGCCCATTCATGCTACTAGCAAAAGTGATTTTCGCCGGTAGCGAGGCTCTACCACAACTAAAAACTTTACCGTACAACACCGATACTTAGTATCTCATTATACTGGACATTGGCAGAATCACTGAAATTTTGGTGGAAGCCATAATATAAAACAGAAGAAGAAGAAGAAGAACAAAATTATATTGTTAGCTCAGCAGACTTAAAAAGAATCTGTCAACACGAATAATTTTTAATTACCTCTTGATGAAGTTAAAAATAACAATCAACTAATCAAAAATAGAAAACGATATAGCTCACACGACATGTCGAACACGATGTTTACCCTAGGAGCGCCGCCATTAAAGTGAGCATTTTTTTTTGAATGGTCTATTAGCTAGCTCCAAGTGAGCTTTTACTACTTAAGAGTCGCCTGTAAGCGCATTACTCCATACAAACGGAAAAAGGGAATTGTGGTAATATTTGATAATTTTGTAGTAAAATTAATCATTTAATCAATTAATCTGATTATATTCTACGTACGTTCCTATACAGCTTGGTTAAAATACCAATGGTTTGAGAATTACAAGCCTTTTCAAATTTTTATGGAAATCTTTAGAGGCGTATAATTCTCAAACATTTGATAATTTAACCAAACTGTATAGTTTGGTTAAATTATCAAATATTGCCACAATTCCCTTTTTCCGTTTGTATGGAGACATGCGCTTCCAGGTGACTCTTAAGCGGATTTTTTGAGGTAAGAGCAGAGTGTGCCCACAACCTGCAAGGCGAACATCACCAAAGGGGTCCAGGAGGGACGGACCTCGGCTTTGGGCGTTGCCCGGGTGCGCAAGGCTTGGAGAGATAGCAAACTCTCATATGCCTGATCGGCCGCGATTTGCATGCATATCCTGAAGGGCCAAACTGAGAAACAATGGCAAAGCCTTTTGAGAGCAGCAAACTCTCATATTTTGCCGTATGGGCCGAAGAAAGCGAGCAACTGACAGCCAACCGTTATATAGGTTGATAGCTAGCTACCTGACATTTTTATTTTTTATTGGCGTCCACGCTAATAATATATTATAAAAATCAAAACTGAAATTAATTCATCCGTCTGTGTGTTAGTATTTTTCCTATATGCGGTGCCGCTCGATAGCTTTTGAAATAATAAGTCGTGAGATGATTTTTTTATAAGTTTCAAAATTGCTAGAAAATTTTTACTTTGCTTAATAGAAATAAGGCTAGTATATTTTATGGCTCTGGTTGTACAGAGAGGGTCGTGCTCCTGCAGTGGAGACTAGAAAGACCTGATGATGATCATGATGAATAGAAATAAGTACCCATTGCATTTATGCATTTTTCAAGGATTATTTTTAACACGACTGAAAGTTATGAAAGCGAGATATATTATAATAAGTTACAGTACTACCACTTTAATAAGTTACATCGGCATTGTTCGATGGCGCAGAATAGCGCAACCTACCTCCGACCGAATGAAAACATCAATCAAATAACGAACTTATTGCTACAAAATAAGATTTGAAATCCAAAAACAACAGGACTCGTGCTATCTCGCTCGCAATACTCGTACGACTGCCGTGAGTGTTCGAGTCGTCACATGGCGCGTACACATCAGCCAGTAGCGGACGAGTATTTCTGCGCCATGCAAAAATTTGACTTCTGAGGAGGAACATCGGTGTAACTTATAAAAGTGGTAGTACTGTAACGGGCACTCACCTGCTATAATTAGCGCCACCAAAAACAACGGGCACAACGTTGAATTCTAAAGGCCTCAGTAACTTCTCCGTAACATAGTCCTCAGCAAAAGAATTCTCAAACGCCAAATAAAAATAATATTGAGCTTCCAGTAATTTACCACATTTATAAATATTTTCTTTTGGACATTTTAACCTTCCACAACCACCATAAACATCAACGGAGAGATTATATTTTTTTAATTCTTCGTTTAACTTACGGTAAGCACGTTTTCTTTCCTTCGGTCTGCAGTGGGAAACAAAAATGGCAGCCGCTTTAGTTTTATTACTTAATGGATAATCTATTACGTCTTCAGTATCGTTAAGCACTGCCGACCAATCCATGATTTTTTTGGGTCCAATTTCATTTCCTCCTTTATCTTTAATATAGATGTAAGGTAGAGGGATATCAGAATCAAGTTTGAAAGTTGCTGTCCAGTTGAAGAAGCCATCAAAGACGGGATCCCGTACTGGAGAGGTAAAACTGCTCTCCAGGTTGACATATAAGTATTTTTGGTGTGGAGAACGTTTTACCGGGAGATTCTCAGGTTTAAGTTTCCGACCCATGAAGGCTATGACATCGAAGTTTGTAATGTCGCCATTCAAGAGGCTCCTGTTACTAGTGACGTAACAGTTGGTGATGGGACAATGTCGTTTAATGAAACTCTCCTGACCTTCTCCCCATATATGAAAAGGTGAGTAGTCTGCGTGTGACCATAGTAGTATGTACTTATTCTTCGCCGTTTGTTTTTTGGAGTCACTGGAAATCACGTATATTGAACTACACAGGCAACTGAATAGTAGTATAGCTTTCAACATTTCATTTGATTCCACTGAAATAAAAAGGACCTTTGTTAAAGTTTGCTTGTCGATATATTTTTTATGGTCAGGGGTCTCATCCTCAACTGCCAGTTCGTTGGTTGCAGGTATGGCATCGGGTACGTGCGACAAGCCTCCCGAGCTGCTACTTACTCATCCCTTTTCCGTCCAAACAAGTAGCCTCCCAAATACCTTTATGCCGTTCCCACAGTCCAACAAACTTCCACCCGCTTAAATAAAGGCCAAACAAACTGCGCTTACCAACACAAACGTTGTGAGTATGGCAAAACTGACGCATGATGAAAATCTTTCGGAGAGGCCTACGTCCAACAGAGGGCATTTTATGGCTGAGGTGATGATGATATTTTTTAATTTACATTATTTGATGGATATACCTACTGCTGTAAATTAAACTTGACGAAGCTAATAGCTTGACCACGTAACTGCTGGATTGCCTCGCGGAAAGAAGTAAGTGGGAGCAGTGGTGATTCGGGGCTGAAAGCGGGTAGCCCGAGGCAGGGAGGAGGAGCTTTGTGACGTTACTCAGTGCGCTTGCAGATAGTGTTGCCGAACTATCGATTGTTCCACTATCGATAGTTGACCTCGAAAATCAGTTAGGATATCGATAGGACTATCGATAGTATCGATACTATCGACAGTATCGATAGTATCGATAGGTCAAATAGTGGTAATACTATTGATGATTTGCAATAGTATCGATAGTATCGATAGTATTAATCCTTGATAGTCACTATGCTATCGATACTATCGATAGTATCGATACTATTATCGCCTCTAACAACTTTACTATCGATACTATCGATAGGTTTGAACTATCGATAGTTGTTTACTGTTCGATAGTATTGATTAAGGTTAAATAGCAATAAAACAAAAGAATCTCGTTTAACCCACATATATTGTATCATAAAACCTTAATTTGATGGTACTAACTAAACTTTTGTAACTATATGTGGGTTTAACGAGATTCTCTGGTTTTATTACTATTTAACTTTAATCAATACTATCGAAAAATAAACAACTATCGATAGTTCAAACCTATCGATAGTATCGATACTATCGATAGTATCGATAACATAGCGACTATCAAGGATTAATACTATCGATACTATCGATACTATTGCAAATCATCAATAGTATTACCACTATTTGATCTATCGATACTATCGATAATATCGATAGTATCGATACTATCGATATTCCCACTATTGCCGCAGTATCGATAGACTATCGATATTCTATCGATAGTGGCCTATCGATCGGCAACACTACTTGCAGACGCTGCGCTGCGCTGTTGCTTAATTTGTTACGGACGCTCGGTATAAACGCACACGAGATTAACCTGCCAAAGACATTTCTCAAGATGAACGCTGAAGGTAGCCGCTCTAAGATTTTTGCCAAAACAATTAATAAGCAAGCCAAGCAATTAGTATACAATGTATATTCCTTTTTCAAAATAAGAACACAAGATGAGTTTTCAATAGCATACACACAAATTGTAAACTTGAACAAAATTGTCGCACAAGCAACAGGAATTTCTCTATCTACTGTGTCTAAAATTATCAAAGAAGGAAACAATCTGAAACGTGAATGTAACAGCGTGGTTTTAAAATCACCTAAAAAATGAAACAGATCCAAAAGAAAAAACCGGCCAAGTGCGTGTCAGGCCACGCGCAGTATAGGGTTCCGTAGTTGCGAATGACAACTTCGAGTTCACACTGTTTACACTCGCATCTCACAGTTTAACGACCAAAAACATCTAACAATAAAGATTGTATGAAATTTTACATTTTCCAGTACATTTTATAAGTTGGTTGCCTATAACTTTTTAGTTTGCTCTTAGTACCCAGCTCTGATAGTTTAAACTTCAGTATATTTACTACTGCTGTAATTTTTTTCACGTATCCATATATAACCGTTTAGCAGATAGAGGGGGGGAGGGGGGGACACGTACCTCTAACAAAAATTTGCACTTTAAAACCAAATATTTCGGAAACGGATCCCTAAATCGAATCCCGAAATCGGTGTTCTCAACCTCACAATATTTTTCAAAGACCTTTTTAACGATACCCCACACGATGGGTAAGTAGAGAAAAAAAATTACTCCCCCACTTTACTCGTATGGGAGCTACCCAAAAAAAATTTTTTTTCATGATTTTTTCTACGACTTTTTTGCCATACATACTCATACCAAATTACAGCTTTCTAGTACTTATAGTCTCTGAGTAAAACCGCGGACGGACAGACAGACATGGTGAAACTAAAAGGGTTCCTTGTTTACTACGGAACCTTAAAAACGATGACCGATGGTCGGAAGCCAGGGCTTTCGCCAAGACTGACGTGCCTCAAGTTGCGAACGAACGAAGGTAGACGAAGTAGTCAACAACATAAAAATTAGGTATATGCATGGGTAAGTAGGTGACGTCCAAGCCAATTGTCAATATTTCTAATTCCCGCTGTCCCGAATACACTTATCTGTCTGGGTATAAATTCGTTAATATTGTCTCAGTCTACCCCGTAGGGAAAAAACATCTGGTACTTTATTTTTGTACATAAATGATTATTTATCAAAGCATAAAAAATAAAAGAATTTATGTTCAATGTCAACATACGTCTCATTATGGTTGTGTTGCAGATTGGTGATATTTTCGCTTAGTGTTTTATCACTGTGTACCACAAACATGGGTATGGCGTTTACACGTTGTGGGCTTGTTACGATTTACAGCATGCGTAGAAAACAATTCCAACATGGCTCTCACTCATTATTTTCTTCCGTGATCAGAAGTTAGATTCACAGATAAGAAGTCAATTATAAAACAATGCGAGTAATTTTTTTTTTATTGAACTGATAATAATGGCTGATACACACATAACTCTCAAATCAACTAGACTAGGTAGACTGAGACAATATTAACGAATTTATACCTTTTATCCGGGGTCAGTTTCGGTTCAGACCCAAAGATGTGACGTCAGTCTACGTAATCCTGATTTAGCTATATATGCAGAACGTTATGCTATATGTATTTAAAGGATGTTATGAAAGTTTACCAATATGGGTCCTCAACTTTAGGCGCGTCAGTTTTGGTGGAGGCCCCGGTTTCCGACCGTCAGTCACCGTTATTATGAATGCTTAAATGCTATACTTAACATATAAAACAGTAAAAAACAAACAGTAATAATAAACAGTTTCAGCTGGATGTTCGATCGAATAGGTAGAACGAAAAAAGGTCGTTTTGACCGGGTTCAGTTTCGGCACAGACCCAAAGATGTGACGTCAGTCTACCTAAGACCGATTAAGCTAAATATGCAGAGCATTATATTATTATACAATATACATATTGAAAGGATGTAATGAAAAGATAGATAAAGCGATTTTTTTTTAAATATTATTTTAACAGTCGGCCCCGGATCCATGCCGTCAGTTACGTAGTGCTACCTTTTATTAGGTACCTAGTCTAAATAAAAAAAAAGTATTTCAGATGGATGTTCGTTCGAATAGGTACTGGCTATAGGCCTCCCGGACTATATGAAATTAAAAGCAATATTCACAAAATACATACATCATATACAAAATGAAAATGGTCATTTTCTGAAAGAATGTACACCTCGTTTAACTGCTTGTCTTCTACATAAAATATTTATTTTATATTTGTAGTTACAACCATGAGCTCTGAAAAAAATATCATTCAATATCTCTTGAAAACAGGCGTGAATTCACTGATATCTGCTTAAAGATATAGTCAGAGTCAACCTAAAGTTATAGATCTTTAGCTCCTATTCATGTCCCGCGTGCGTCTACGAATTATCGCAAAAACACTTACCTCCTGCGTGCGAGCAGTTACGCGGCTGAAATTATGATATAAACGTAGACTCGTGAAGACGGCCCCTCAGTGCAATCTCTAACTCTTCTTATAAGATAGCTAGACAAAAAAAAACAAATAGGAAATTGTCAAATCCTCTATTATTGATGTCACGCCACACTCTTGCGCCACGACTACGAACTCTAGAGTACGTACACACATACATACGTGAGTGACTCGTAATTTACATATTAATAATGCTAACATCTCACGTTAGTTTTAATAATAAAAAAACTCTAGAGTAAAATTTGAGATAGATTTAAATTCGGCGGCAGCGGCTACTGCCGTAGTTTTTTTTATCAAATGACGACACCTGCAGTCGCATCGTGACGTGGACCGTCTTCTCAGTCGCAAGAAGCACTGCTGATAATGGGATTCAAGGATTCTCCCTCAAGGATTTTCATCTTGACGAGCGCAGAATGTTTGGCTTATCTCGGTTCCGACGCTGCTGCCCAGCGAATTAGTTTTAAGAGCGAAGGAAGCGTAGGAGTTTGTTTGACTAGGATACGGGATGAAGGAATTTGGGGTGCTCCTTGCTCGTATGGATTGGGGATGAAAAATAGCAGCTTAAGAGGCCTGACGCGCGTACCCGATGCCACAATTCAACCACCAGACATGCAATTAAATATACTTAAATAAATAAAATAAATAAACACAAATTGAGCGAGACCCACAGTAAGTTGTAAACTTGTGTCACAGGATACTAACTCAACGATAATATCTATATTTTATAATATAAACATATCACATAGGTATTTAAAAAAATCGCCTTACAATGTAGATACACATCAAAGACCCAAGCCAATCTAAAAATGATTATTTTTCATTTTGACCTGACCAGGGATCTAACCCGGGACCACCCGTGTCGCAGGCTGGCTTGTTGACCGCTGCGCCAAGGAGCTTGATAAAAAGCAGTTGAGCTTGACGATCTAAGTGCTTTCATACAAATTGCATGATTCTTGCCGAAGTCGCTGAATTTTCAAGTCTGTCTTTTGTCTATCTACTTTTTATGTACTTACCGTACCAGAGTGTAGATATCAACATTGTTGATTCAGACAAAAAGAATAATTTCTTTGACAAAATGTTGCTGTACTCCAAGTAAGACGATTCCTCCAAAATCACACGTGACGAGCAGACTGCGATTCTTGAACTACATAAAAACAATGAATATATTGTTTTAAAAGTGGATAAATGGAATGCGACTGTTGTGATGAACATTTCCGATTACACTTAAAGAAACAATTTCTCAGTTTTTCAGTGATCATCGTACCAAAAGTGAACTAAAACCTTACAATGCGTCGTCATACTTGACTCAGCGGCACCGGCGGCGAACGCACTCATCTTCAATTTCGCTTGTAATTTGTAACGTGTTTAAAAATGCACGATCTTGTTTTGGCTGCCTGCAGCAGCATAAATAAGTATTCCCTATTTATCAAATCAGTAGTTTCCTTCGTTCGAATATATCCCAGGGGCTTGATACCCCGCCCAACCCAATCCTCGCTTATCAAGCCCATTTTAAACACGTTAATAATTACAAGCAAAATTTAAGATGAGACGCATGCGTCTGCCGTCAAGAAGGTCGAGGAGCCAGCGCGACCGCCGCTTGGTGCGCAGGTCAAGCAAAATCATAATAATCAATACATCTTATTACCCACTTATTTCCTCGTAAAATGCAATAGTTCCCTCTCCGGCTAAGACTGTTCAAGCGCATATCGTACATTGATATTTGCAGGAACGGGTTCTAGTAGGAGCCTCCATGACATCAACTCCTACAAAAGGCCTCTACGTGTTAGATCTATGTATATCCCCACGAAAGCCTTCCAAAGGACAGCGTAACACCTGTAAGTCTAAGAAAGAAAAATACAAAATAATTGAGTACATAGATAGGGAAAAATTACACAGATTGAGCTAGCCCCACAATTAGTTTTTAACTTGTATCGTAGGATATTGACTCAAAAATACTGTATTTTATTAAAGATACATACATACCTATATAGATAAACATCCATGACCCAAGCCAGTCTGAAAACTGAATGATCGGGCCGTGGATCGAACCCGGGACGAAATGTGGATGGCGGACTGTATGTAGATGAAAACTAAATAAAAAGGCGAAAATCACCGTGTCGTAGGCTGGCGTGTTAACCACTGCGCGGGACACAATAGTAAAAAAAATTGAAAGAGACCACAATTATTATGCCCTGTGGAAATGATAACCAGTTAATAATGTTATGAACGTGATGAAACCGCAGTATTTAAAGTAATTTTATTTAAATCACTGAAGTAATACAGGGCTATGATTGAAATATTTAAGTAGCTGTCAACTTATGACAAACTGTCATCCAAAATATAACTTTTTTTAAAGAAAAAAACATACATGAGGATATCCTGGCTGTAATAGAACTCACATCCATGATTCACATAAATCAGCCCATTCATATTTTTTTACTATTCATAAAGCAAAGAAGATGCCATAGCGAATAACGGAATGAAGTCATGAAGTCATACGAATGCTCACACCACAGATAGATAATAGAAATATACTTAGAACATTGAAGTAGGTATATGATGAAAATTAATAATTGAAAGAAAGTAATAATGTGTATGATTCGGTAACCTCTTTAAATAAACCGAAGATTTTATTTGGAAGCAAAATAAATAAATACTTTTATATTTCTTCTCTCAAACATGCTCGGAAATGTAGGCATTACTGTAGTAAAAAGAAGATACGGAAGTTTGTAATTCTTGGTGTAGACGACGCGATGTATTTTGTGTGTCAATATTGTATATGTAACATATTTTATAGTAATTTTTGATTAAAGTTTTGTACAAGAGTCGAAGGTGAATGACGAATAGGCAGCACACCGTAGTTTTTTGAGATTCACACGGGGGCCCGTGTCGCCTTAGTCGCCTGCCAACCGATCTAATAGCAAGACGTGTGCTTGCCTCTCGCCAATCAGCCGCACGCCTCCACACGCATATCAAAATCTGGTGTTTTACTTCACATCCCCTACATTTTCTGGTCTTCGAGCCCGATCTGCGGATGTACCACACGCCTCCGAGAAGTATGGTCAGCACAAGAGGAGCTAAAAGAAAAGAACAACAGCAACAAGAATGCAAAGTCGAGCAAACAGAAAACAAGATGGAGGACGAAAACTGCACGGTACAAAGTGAACGCAAATCGCTTAGTCACGCAAGTCAGAAGAAATCTAATTCATCTTCAATCGCAAGAAAGAAAAAATTGCTTGAACTTAAGGCTGCTGAAGAGAAAGCTAAATTGCGTATGGAACTGATTGATAAAAAATTAGCTGCTGATTTGGCACAATTGGAATCTGAAGGCAGTTGCGGTTCACTATCGAAGGAACTCAGTGAAAATAATGAAGATTTGGTTAACAAGTGGTTAGAAACCAGCCAACAAGAATTGAAGAGTCAGCTTCCTCTAAATGCCGATACCGACGGCGCATGTGGTCCAGCACGCTTGTTTAAACTCGCCGGCCCACAGATACCTTTCGCTGACCCTGCACTCGATGACGCACGTTGGCCACCAGCTTCTGGTGGCACTGATGGAACCGTGCACGCACTGGCGAGTGCACTGAAAGACCTAGCCGCTGCTTCTGCTGCTAACGCTAATGGATGTGGCAACAAAATGCTTAACCGCTTGTGTACTCCGAGGGACCTGCCCTCATTTTCGGGGGACCCGCTCGATTGGCTTAATTTTAAGCGGGCCTATGAAGAATCATCCCAAGTGTGCAATTTCACCGATCGGGAAAACTTGTGGCGTTTACGAAAATGTCTACACGGTGCGGCTAAGGAGGCCGTCACGGCGTTGCTCATCGGTGCGACGTCACCAGATATTGTGATATCAACATTAGAGCTCCAGTTTGGAAATCCTGATGTCATTATATCTCGAATCCTGCAAGATTTAAATAAACTTCGACCAATGGCCCAGGAGTACCAGAAGGACATCATCCCCTTCTCCAACAAAGTGAAGAACTGTGTCGCAGCTGTGACCGCTATTGGTTGTGAAGATTATCTACATGGCATGAATTTAGTTGCAGTGATCCTTACTAAATTACCTAGTGTACTGATATCGAAATGGAGTGACTATAGTTTCCCACTTATCAGCCAAGGTACTCCGAAACTCATGATTCTATCCGAGTTTTTAAGTGTTGAAGCTCAAAAGATATCGAAGACATTTGTCAGTGCACACAGCTTTAGTAAACAAAACTACAGTGACAACAATCGTAATCGCACTCAAACTTTGTTGGTGAATAACGAACTGAATGCTGTTTGTGACGAAACGTGCCGATTCTGTCGCCTTTCCAAGCATGCGTTGTCAGAGTGCAAAAAATTTAAAAGGTGCCTACGAAAAGATCGCTGGACGCACGTGAAACGATACGGCTTGTGCTACAAATGCCTTAACTCTCAGCACAAACAATCAGAATGCACCGGCGCCCCGTGTGACGTAGATGGCTGCGGGCGCTCTCATCACCGCTTATTACACTACACGGTTAAAAGAGAATCGACGACGACGTCAACGCCGACGCCGATAACTCGGCCGACGCCTTCGCCAGAAAGTGATTCGATTGCAACTGAAACTGTCACTCATCTGAACACAAACTGTCGCAAAGTGTTATTAAAAACAGTGCGTGTTTACCTCCACGGACCTAACGGTATTTATCGTTGTACTGCCGTCCTCGACGATGGTTCGTCCTTGACAATTATTAGTGATTCATTAGCAGCGCGCCTCGGTCTGCGCGGAAATAAACAATCTTTGCGCGTGCGCAGTTCCTGGAACGAAATGGTGTGCGATAGTGAAATAGTGGACTTAAAGCTGTCTAACGAAGATGGTAAAGTGTTCGAACTTTGCGCGCGACGTATGAAAAACATAGACTTACCTGTGCAAAGTATTTCGGCCGACGAACTCTCTCGTTTGGAACTCCCGAATCCTGAAATAAAAAAATATCTTAGTGATAAACAGTGTCAAGCTGAACTTCTAATCGGTCAAGATAATTATGACCTTCTCGTTCCCTTGCAAGTCATAAGAGGTCAACCTGGTGACCCTTACTTTACTCTTACACCTTTAGGATGGTGTGTACACGGTTGTGTACGTTCTTCTCGTGTCCTTGAATCTACACATCAGTCAACCTTTCTGCTGTCCGAACATGAAATGAACGTTGAGAAGGAACTTCAAGATATTCACGATATGATTGCCAAATCTTTCGCCATTGACTCTTTAGGCATCTCACCTAAGCCTAGAGAGAACGTGCTTGACGTGCAAGCTATTGAACACCTGGAAAGATCATCCAAGCTCGTAGACGGGAGATGGTATGTAGGTCTTCCATGGAAAGACGCAACCAGTAAAATGCCTGACTCATATCCAAACGCATTGGTACGCTTGAAGGGCGTTGAACGAAAGATTATGTTGAATCCAGAATACGCTGCGAGATACAAAGAAAGAATTGACCATCTCTTCAGAAACGACTACGCTTCGGAATTGGAAGAACCCGAAAACTCAAAACCTGAAAGAATATGGTATCTCCCACATTTTGGCGTCGACAACCCAAATAAAAGAAAGCTCAGACTCGTTTTTGATGCAAGCAGTCGAACAGAATCCTTGAACTTGAATAGCTTCTTACTGACGGGACCTGATCTTCTCAATTCACTATTTGGAATTATGTTGAGATTTCGAGAGTATAAATATGCCTTAAGTTCTGATATCTGTGACATGTACCTGAGAATAAAAATCTGGAAAGAAGATAGGCATTTACTTCGTTTTTTGTGGAGACAATCACCTGACCAGCCTGTGAAAACTTACGCAATGAGTTCACTCGTGTTTGGCGCAAACTGCTCACCTTTTATTGCCCAATTTATAAAGAACAAAAACGCAGATATGTTTAAAACATCTATGCCAGAAGCAAGAGAAAAGATATACAAACAATTCTATTGTGATGATTATATAGACAGCATAGAAGAAGAACAGCTGGCTGTTAAACTGGTCAATGACGTCACCTTTATTCACAAACAAGGTGGCTTTGAACTGAGAAATTGGAACTCAAACAACCAGTATATCCTGAACCATGCTTTCAAAGGAGATCCTCAACCAGCCGTCTCATTTAAGAATGGTCAAGTCAACCAGGGAGAACGTACATTGGGTCTTCTATGGTTCCCGCTCGACGACACACTCGGATTCGACGTTTCATTCAAGAAAATACCTACCCAAATATTGTCTGGCAGCAAGAAACCTACTAAGAGAGAAATGTTAAAAATTTTAATGTCGATTTATGATGTCTATGGATTTTTATCACCGATAACAATCAAAGGAAAAATAATTCTACAAGAAATGTGGAAAAATAATATTGGTTGGGACGAAGAGATATCAGATCAAATATTTACAAAATGGATAAACTGGTTAGAAACAATTAAAAACATCAGTTACATAAGATTACCTAGACATTACGCGGC
This sequence comes from Rhodophaea formosa, assembly GCA_963082605.1. NCBI lineage: Eukaryota > Metazoa > Arthropoda > Insecta > Lepidoptera > Pyralidae > Rhodophaea > Rhodophaea formosa. Next base: position 6,429,974 of record OY720223.1, read on the forward strand.
AGCCGCCCGTAGTACTGAGCGAGACAACACGCGTACGAGAGAAAGCAAGATGCAAGATACCAGATTGAATGCACTCGATAAGCGATGCAGTGATGCGCCGGGGAAACCTGCCGGCTGGGACACGGCTCCATCAACAAATATACTAGACGAACCTACGCACGCGCCTGCAGATAACGCTTGCTATAGAAACCTACAGCTACATATATTTTGCGATGCATCTGCTAATGCGATGTGCGCTGTCGCCTACTGGCGTTGGAACGACGTAAATAATAACAAGATACAACTTGCATTTATAAGTAGCAAAACGCGCGTCGCCTCGGTTAAATATCAGTCAATTCCAAGAAAGGAATTACAAGCTGCTGTGATGGCTGGAAGATTACTGACGACCATAGTAACTGAACATAGACTGAAACCTTTAAAAATAATTTTATGGTGTGACTCCACCACGGTCCTGCATTGGATTAGGAATAACACTCGTCATTACAAGGCTTTCATTTCACATAGACTTGGTGAAATCGACGAACATACAAAAACCACTGATTGGAGATACATCCCTACAAAAATGAATATTGCGGACTTGGCAACACGTGATTCCTGCGAAATAACATCATTAGAAAAAGAATGGCTGTATGGACCGTCATTTTTGTACGAAGATGAGGAACAATGGCCTATGGAGTCTGACATGCAGCAACCGAATGTTAGTGCCGTGGACCTGGAATGTTTAAGTACCTTTCACGTCACTCCTGATGACTTACCTGCTGTACCAGATCCAGAACGATTTTCCTCATGGCTCCGACTGTTAAGGTCCACATCTGTAGTACTGGCCTTCATAGAAAAATGCAAGAAGGCTACCAGTGATCCGAACCGAACCTTAATGGAGCGAGCTGAAGTACTGCTGCTGAAATACTCGCAGATGAAAAGCTTCCCTGATGACCTGCATAACCTGAAACAGAAAAGAGCTTTAGACAGAACGAGTAAATTACTTACCTTGACACCAATCCTCGATGGCGACGGAATTCTTCGTTTAGAAGGACGCATCAATGCTGCTCCAGGCGTGCCTAGTGAGGTGAAGCAGCCCATCATCCTGGATGGACGCTGTCATGTCGCTCGCCTCATCGTGAGGCACTTCCATGTGAAGGCTTGCCATGGAAACCAAGAGATGGTTGTCAATGAGCTCAAACAGCGTTATTGGGTGATAAGATTGAGACCAACAGTGAAGCATATAAGTTCACAATGCAAGTTTTGTCAAATTAAAAGAGCTCGGCCCTTTCCACCCAGAATGGGTGACTTGCCAGAAGCGCGCATGGCTCATCATCAGCGTCCTTATACTTTTTCTGGCGTCGATTTATTTGGGCCTTTAGAAGTAACAGTTGGCCGACATCGTGAAAAGAGGTATGGTGTTATTTTCACATGCCTCACCGTACGGGCGATTCATATTGAAATTGTAAGCCAACTTACCACAGATGCTTTCATTATGGCCCTGCGACGTATGGCCGCAAGAAGAGGGTGGCCTCGGTACCTGTTTTCGGACAATGGCACAAACTTGAAAGGCGCTGACACTGAATTGAAAAGATGTGTCCAAGAACTGGACCAGATGAAGCTTAAAGAGGAAGTTATGAATTATAGCTCATCCACGACCTGGACCTTCATTCCACCCGCCTCACCGCACTGGGGAGGGGCTTATGAACGATTGATAAGAATTATCAAAAACGCACTTAAAGTAGTTCTGCGAGAACGAGCGCCTCGCGTTGAAACACTCCAAACCTTGATCACGGAAGTGGAGCATATGGTGAACAGTCGTCCCCTAACCCACGTGACCGTAGAACCCGCCAGCAATGAAAGTCTCACTCCGAACCATTTTCTACTGGGTACATCATCCAATTTGCCCACTCTTGGTACTTATGATGAGTCGATTGCGCATTTAAGAAAGCAGTGGCGAATATCACAGAGCCTGGCAGATATGTTTTGGAAACGCTGGGTGAAAGAAGTCCTACCCGAGATGCGCCCAAGGCAAAAATGGCATGGTGAAACAAGGCCATTGCAAGTTGGAGACCTTGTTGTAATAGTTGACCCCAGCTCACCCAGGAACACATGGCCAAAAGGGTTGATAGAAGCTGTGTTTCCAGGCAAAGATGGACGAGTCCGCGTCGTACAAGTTAAAACCAAGTCGGGTGTGCTGCGCCGGCCGGCGGTTCGTGTTGCGCTCATACCTACGAGCTGCGAGTAGTGTAGTGCTGTGCCATACAGCACTAGGGAGGGGAATGTAGACGACGCGATGTATTTTGTGTGTCAATATTGTATATGTAACATATTTTATAGTAATTTTTGATTAAAGTTTTGTATAAGAGTCGAAGGTGAATGACGAATAGGCAGCACACCGTAGTTTTTTGAGATTCACACGGGGGCCCGTGTCGCCCCAGTCGCCTGCCAACCGATCTAGTAGCAAGACGTGTGCTTGCCTCTCGCCAATCAGCCGCACGCCTCCACACGCATATCAAAATCTGGTGTTTTACTTCACATCCCCTACACTTGGCTTATTCATTACATTGCCGGCCTAGGCTAGGAAGTAAGTATGAAAATTCATTTGTGGCCGCTGCTCAAAACTTTATAATTTATCTATGTAACGTAAATTAACTTGTCATACAGCCAATTATAACCACCGCATTTAAAAAAATGCATATAATATATGAATATGACTACAATATTATTAAAATATTGATATGTGATCATACGAAAATATGCTTAATTTTCGTTGCGAGAGAAAAAAACAATAATCTATGGTATGTTACATATTTTTTTGTGCAAAATATGACTGCGGGCTCTATGGGTATTGTTTACTTTGCTGTAATTGACAACTGAAAATTAAAAAATAAAAAACCGGCCAAGTGCGTGTCGGGCCACGCGCAGTGTAGGGTTCCATAGTTGCGAATGACAACTTTGAGTTCACACTGTTTACACTCGCACCTCACAGTTTAAAGACCAAAAACATCTAACAATGAAAATTGTATGAAATTTTACATTTTCCAGTACATTTTCTAAGTTTGTGCCTATAACTTTTTAGTTTGCACTTAGTACTCAGCTCTGATAGTTTTCCTTTCAACTTCGGTATATACACTACTGCTGTAATTTTTTTCACGTATCCATATGTAACCGTTTAGCAGATAGAGACACACTTACCTCTAACAAAAATTTTCACTTTAAAACCAAATATTTCGGAAACGGATCCCTAAATCGAAAAATGGTGTTCGCAACCTCATAATATCTTTTAAAGACCTTTTTAACAATACCCCAAACGATGGGTAAATAGAGAAAAAAATTACTCCCCCACTTTACTTTGTATGGGACCTACCCTAAAAAAATTTTTTTTTCAAGATTTTTTTCTACCACTTTTTTGCCATGATTAATATACATTATATTAATATATATTATAGTCTTTGAGTAAAACCGCGGACGGACAGACAGACAGACATGGCGAAACTATAAGGGTTCCTAGTTTACTACGGAACCCTAAAAACGCGGGTATGTTGTTATTTTCAGTATACCCATAGTGATTATACGCTTTGCAGTAAACATTGATTGTTTTCGATGAATACGTGCAATTTATTCGAAATGAAACGGTTCAAAAGAATTTTCTTAATTTGTTTTCCTTTTGAAATTTCTACAAATAAATATACTTCTTGTACACTCATTAGTATTCAAGTGCTATTCATTCACATTGTTTATCAATATTTTGAAAGAAATAGGCAGGGGCAGCACTATTCGTACTATCGTTTTTAACTTACTAGGGTATTCAGCTATTTAGGACTAAGTGCTGGGTGGCGCTAGTGTGACGTATCGTTTGAACTCATTTCGCCTTAATACCGTTCCCCTAGTCCAACAAACTTCCGCTATAAAGGCCAACCAAACTGCGCTTATCAACTAAAACGTTGTGAGTATGGCATATATATAACTCCCGCATGATGCAAATCCCTGGGGGAGGCCTACGTCCAGCAGTGGACTTTTTATGGCTGAGGTGATGATGATATTTTTTAATTCACAGATTCGACGGCGATACTGCTGTAAATTAACCTTTACTTGAAAGATATTCTTTAATATCTATCTTTCTTTCTTTAGGTTTACGGCTCCATCGTTTTTCTAAATGTAGTCTTATGATTCCAAACTTCAAAGTCTACATTGAAGTTTGGCGCCAGTGCCAACTCTCGCGAAATGTGTGACACTTGCCGTTGTCACCGACCTTCAAAGTTAACCTCATATCGTCAGCTTAGTGCAAGAACTCATCAAGTGACCAATGCAACAAGTCAAGTTATCAATTAATTAGTTTTAGTAATATTGAATGTCCTATTATTACCATAAGTTTTGTAGTCTTAATGAAAACAACTGTTTTTTATATCTTGCTATCTTTATTTGTAAAATCAAACGAGTAACATAACAAATGGTTGAAGATATTTAAGAAAAGTAATCACAAAAGAACTTAATGACTTCTTGTCATTTTAATAAAATCAAGTTTTGAACATTTTGAATTAAGTATTTCTTAAACAGATACAAATCAGTCTTATTTCTCATAGAAAAGGAATAAATTTAAACAAATAATCAGCCTAATTTGCGTAGTTCTAAATAGTAACCGAAAAATTAAACAATATTATAATAATTTAAAGACAAATATCATCTTTCGGAAAACCTAGATGCTACCCTAAAGAACGCATTGGAAAAAAATCTAAATTTGGAAAAACATCCCGGAGGCACCAACTCGTCAAAAACTTTGGGATGATCCACTGGTTCAAAGAGCTCGTGATATTCTGGTTCAAAATTCTATCAGTTATTCAGATCGCGCAAGGCTTTTAGCAGTATCAGAACGCGAATCTGGTCTTTGGCTACACGCTCTTCCATCAGTGAATCTGGGAACACTCTTCGTCAATGGCAGTTTCCGAATCGCTATCGGTCTATGGTTAGGTGCTGCCATTGTCGAATATCATCAGTGTCCATGTGGCAGCGACGTTGACAGACGAGGGCTCCATGGACTACACTGCCAAAGCAGAGCAGGCAGACTCTCTCACCACGGCTCCCTCAATAATATTATTAAGAGGGCGCTTGCCACCATCAATATCCCTAGTGTGTTAGAATTTCCGGGGATCGCACGCGATAATGGCAAGCGTCCCGACGGCCTGACATTAGGCCCCTGGAAGCGGGGGATGTCCAAGCATTGTTTACAAGTCATTATTTACTGGCTATTTTTTTGACTTGAGTCAGACTTGGGACAACATTTGAGTACACTTCAAATTGAGAAACATATATCAAAATACAGTAACTAACGGTACCATAGTGATTTTTTTTTTCAATTCAATTTGTTTATTGCATTTCATATCGTAATTATTACATCAGTTCTTAATATACACTGCACTGTAATTATAGTATAGGTACAATATGAACCCTGTCGGGCATCGCAAAGGTTAAGTTGGAACGGCAAACGGGTTTTATAGCTTGTTAATATTAAAATAATAGAAAATATTATCATGCTGCGTTTCTACAATGTTGCGTAAGTACTTGTTTTAAATTAATTTTTATACTACGTCAATTTTTATTGTTATCAATTATTTAGCATTAATTTTATGCCTTATTTTTTTTTTTTTTTTTATCAATTAATTAAGATGGTCGATATGCAATTAATATTTATTTCTATTGTCATTTTTATTTGTCATTTTAATTCGGTATCATTAAAAAACTCGTCAATTTTGTAATATTTTTTTTCCAACAATAAGTCTTTTAATTTTTTAATAAATAGCGAGTTCTTTTCTTCCGATCTAAGATTGTCGGGTAAGCAATTTATAAATTTTTGTTGACATTGATAATGGACCACTGCTAAAGATTTCTAATTTTGACGCGGGCATAACTAATTTATTCTTCATCCTTACAGGATAGCGTCGCGGTAGGTCTTCTTTTTTTGTGTAAAATTGAGGATATTTCCAAACAAATTTACATGCTTCTAAAATATATATACACGGTAGGGTCAATATTTTTAAATTCCTAAAGTGCGGCTTACAACTCGTCGTTCCTTTAACGTTTTTAATTATACGGATACATTTTTTTTGGAGTGTCAGTAGCCTACTGTCATCAGTGCTGTTGCCCCAAAGTATGATTCCGTAGGTTAACCATGAAAATGCATACGCGTAGTAGGCTGTTACTGCGGTTTTTTCATCAGTCGTTTTTTTCAATTCCCGAAGTGCAAGAAGTCAAGTTTTTGTATCAGCATTGCCTCTCAATTCGTAATTATCGATTTTATTGCACAGTCATAGAGTCCTAACTATGAAAACTAGAATTAGTAAGTTTTTCGTAATATATAGGTAGATATATAGGTAGCTGTACTTAATGTTTTTTTGTAATTAATGAGTTCTTGCACTAAGCCGACGATATTAGAAAATCCAGCTGACACAAGAACACGTAAGTTTTACACTTTTTTGTCTGTCTGTCTGCGGTTTTACTCAGAGACTATTAGTACTAGAAAGCTATAAATTGGTATGTGTATGTATTATAGTAATGCCGAAAAAGTGGTAAAAAAATCATGAAAAATTTTTTTTTTAAGGTTAGTTTCCATACAGTAGTATGTAGTCATAGTATTTTTTTTTCTTTTAGCCCGTCGTATGGGGTATTGTTAAATAGGTTGAGAAATATTGTGAGGTTCTTCATCAGGTGTTCATATCTTAGATTTTTACATCTCAACAGAAAATGCTCATCCGGCTAAACAACTTTTTCAAAGGCGTCATTTTTATATTTCTTATAGTTTAGCTGCGCCATTATGGTTCTGCATCAGGTGCCATTTTCCGAAATTAATTCTACCCTTTATCTTGACCAGGCTTATTAGCTATATAGCAAAAAAGTTTCATTCGGATCCGTCCAATATTTCCGGAGATAAGCGTGATGCGCACACAGACAAGAAATTTAAAAAATATATTTTTTGCTTTTTTTATCTATCCATTTCAGTCAAAAATACTAAATCTATAGAAAAAATATTTTATCAGTATATTAGTGTTTTATTATATATATAGATTACAATGAGATATATGTCCATTGATACACCAGATTGGATAATCACTTGTCTTTCATCTTGATCCTGAGTGACCCTATCTAGCCCATTTCTACTCTTGAGTTGTCCCATGATCGAACAATTGAGATCTTTTGTCCCAAGAGGATAGTGGGTGTAATATTTTATCCACGATTTGTCATGGTATCGTGTATTGAAGGCTTTTAGAATAAGCTTAACTAACCAAAAAAGATAGGTGTTCTCAGGGTTCATGTTATATATGTATTGTTAGCCGACTAACGGCCGCCATGTTGTTTACGCCGGCCGCTCCTATATAAGCGACCGAGTACCATTGATTGATCCGTCCATTTGCCCGTCGTTCGTCGAAGCGTCAACATCTCCGATAAGGACATTAAGTGCAAGTGATAATTGTTTCGTTATTATTTTTTTCCTTTATTGTTGGTAATTGCGATTGTTTCTTTTTCGATGTTTAAATTGATTTTTCACGTATTAAATTATTAAAATTGTAATTAATGTTTTTTTTTTAAATAAAACCGCTTCGGAAACCTAATTGTATGTATTTCCACCATTCCTTCTGAATTCCCCAATATTCTTCAATGTTTCATGTATATAATCCTTACTCTATCCTGAACGACGTAGGCTATAATAGTTTTCTAGGGCTGTAGTTTTTTTAAAAGTAAGAGTTGAATATCCTCCTAACCTTTGTAAGTTCTTTCAGTACCTAAAACAAATATCCATAGATCATCTTAATCACAACTATTACTCTCAATTATTCAAAGATCTAGTACCCAAGCCACCATTTCCTGAATTTGTGATAGACTTTAGGAGTTGCCAGCAAACTAGGATCATTAACTTTGGCACAGATGCTGCAAATATTTTCACTATATCCAGCAGCGTGGTTCAGGTAGGTGTAGTGCTTGTGCCATTTGAAGTATTGCATGTAGCTCTCAGGAGAGCGTATCAGTTCTGCGATGGTTTTAGCTAGTGCTGAGGATGAGAGAAGCCCTGCGTCTAGATAAGATCCCGGTGGCAGGAACCTGCAAAACAGATTTATGATAGTAGTGTGCCATGTGGTTAACGGCAGAGTAGAATAGGACCACTCTAAGTCTTCCCGTCGTAGAAGGCCACAAAAGAAACACAAGCTTAACAAATCTTACAAACATCATAGAGACTTCCCAAACCCGTCTGTCCAGCGTGGAGAGTATTATAGGCCTAATCCTCTGATGCTGCTGATGGTGGTCTGGCTAATATATGGCTCTAGAAGTAAGTACAGAGATCTTCATACGCCTGCAGTGGAGACAAAAAAAAGACTTAGATGATGATGATAATAATAGTGTTAGTGAGCATGGCTACACAGGAATCCTTTACAAACGCTTGATAATATATAGTTTGAAAATCGGTATTTTAGAACCTCCCAAATAGAAAAAGAAATATTTAGATACATACAAGTTTTTTAAAGTCATCATCAGGTCCATTTTAGTCTCCACTGCAGCAGCATGCCCCTCTTAATACTACCAGAGCCATAATTAACTAGGGCAGTCAGAGGATTTGGCCTATACTCTCCACGCTGGCCAGACGGGTTGGAGAGGTCTATTTGATATTTAAAAGCTTTGTTTAGCTTGTGTTTCCTAAGTCGCCTTCTACGACATTCACGGGAAGACCTGGAGTGGTCCTATTCTACTCTGCCAGGAACCACACAGCTACCAGCCGTCATTTAAGGTCATGCCAGCGTATATCTTAGTATTTAGGGTTCCGTACCCAAAGGGTAAAAACGGGACCCTATTCACGACACTTCCATTTTTGTCTGTCTGTCACTAGGCTGTGTCTTGACTGTGATAGTCAGACACTTGAAATTTTAATTGATGACGTATTTCTGTTGCCACTATAACAACAAAATTATATTTTTAACACAGCAGGCTGAATTTAATAAAAAAATCTGTAAACATAAACAATTTTTAATAACTTCCTAATAAGATTAAAAATAACAATCAATGGAACAAAATAAACTAAAAATAGAAAACGAAAAAGCTCACAAGACACGTCGAACACGATGTTTACCCCAGGAGCGCCGCTGCAAAAAAAAAAATTGCAATTTGACGTAAAAAAGTGCCTGCAAAGGCTTATTTTCTAAATAAAAAAAAAGAAAGCGAGCAATTTTTTTTGAATGACTGTAGCTATCTCCAAATGAGCTTTCACTACTTCACCTGACTTTTTGCGGTGAGAGCAGTGTGCCCTGAACCTGTAAGGCAAACATCCCCCTGACATAAGCATCGTCCTCGACTGTTTCGCCACGATTGGTCAAACATCTAATAGACTGCAAGTGCTGCCTCGTCATGTCTGAGCCGCACTGGTTTCCGGAGTCACCAACACGTGGCGTAGGGTCCATGCTGGTATCAGGCTAGCACTTCCACTCTACATGTCTCCGTTAAACGTAAAGGCTTATTGCGATTCGTTCGTTATCAACTAGCAAAAGACGGTAAGTCATTTGTAAGTCAGACAAGAAATGGTGAAAACAATAACCTTAAATAGAACCCTTGCGAAATTTACTAATAATGAATAAGAAATCTACGAATTAAGATGACAAGACCAACTGAATCACAATTTTTAACCTCAAACTCAATGTATTCATTAAACAGTACTCAAATTTAAAGAAAGTGGCTAAAACTCTGCACACCACTTTCCTCACCAAGGCACACTGCTTGCGTTGCCTTACGACACACTTAGCAACTTTGATTTTACAACGCCCGCTGGGTGGTTTCAACCGCGATGGGTAGATTGGATGCTTTAGAAATACGTTTTATGAAATCACAAATTAGATAATGAGTTTTGCAACAATTGGTAAAGGCCAGAGAACGAAACTACTTTCCAGCACAGACGTTTTTATGCAATTATGACAACTTGACCCGTGACCAATTCAGGTTGTAGGTAAAGCACAATGGCGTAGCTTCCAACCACTTGGTCACACCCGACCATTAAAAATTAACAATAGCTAAATCATGTACGTGCGTTTTAGCACGTTCATGACAATAATTAAAATCAGTGAGTATTTCAAGTAAATGTCACGTAATTGCTGTTGACCCAACTATTTGTGTTACTGTAATCTTTGTTTTGCACGTTAGCTTGAGGCAGTAGCTAAGCCCTCGCCCGGATGAGGCACCGCAGATACGACAACATCCTTACGCACCGGCAAGTCCGTGGACGGCACGCTTTTACCCGCATTTACATTCACCTCACTGTTATTACTCATTTTCGGCTGCATAGGTGGCAAATTAGTTGCCTGTGAATCCGTTATCGAGTTGATACGATGTAATACGGAGTGCGTAGATACGCTGGGAATAGCCTCAGAATCGGAACGAACACTATTGGCACGCAGTAACATGCTGAAAGTTGGGACCCGCATGGCCCAATGAATTGGATTCACCGTTAACATCGCAACGGATCACTTGACAGTTACTATTTTCAAACATATCCACATGCGATTAAATCGACTTCATTATCGAGTACAACGTATCAAACCGTGGTCTAGACGTACGCGTCCGCAATTGGTCCTAAGACCGCCTACGCTTTTTGTTGCGTCGACGTGTCTTGCCTTTGGAGGAGACTCGTTTAAGATCCGACATATTGAAAATACTATGTCACCAAAACAAAGCAATTGATGACAAAAAAAAAACATCAATTTTAAAAATAATAGTTACTTTCTTCCTTTACCTAAAAAATAAACTATTACACAGGCTGTTAAGTAGCATTCAGGATTTTGGGCTTAAGAACAATCCCAATTCTGATCTTAGGTCAGCAGGCTGAATTTAATAATAAAAACTTGTGAACACAAACAATTTTATAACTTCTCAATAAAATAAAAATAAAATAAAATCCCATCATCATCCATGTCAGTTGGCTACCGTTGGTAAATCTTTGTTTCAGAGAGCACATGGCATCTGTGACACCCACCACCTCAAGGAGGAGCTTCAACGAGTAAAATAAGCGAATTAAATAATAAATAACGGTTTTAAGAAGCAACAACCTCAACCTCCCAAAAACACATCACAGAAGCCGCCCAAAGCCTCACACAGTTGATCTCTTTCCTGCCATCTTACCATATGTAAAGGGAGTTACAGACAAAATTGGTAATATACTTAAGCGTGCTTCAATCAAGACCTATTACAAGCCGCACAAGAAAATAAACCAACTTTTAAGACCTGTCAAATCTAATATCCCGTTACAAGATGCTGGAGTTTATAAAATTGACTGTGAGTGTGGTTTATCATACATTGGGCAAACAAAGAGAAGCATCGGTACCCGTATAAAAGAACATATTGCTGACATGAAGCATAGGCGCTCAACGAAGTCTGCAGTCTGTGAACATGCCCTAGACAAACCCAACCACTATATGCGTTTTGATAATCCTCAAGTCCTTGCAAAAGAAAACAGATACATTCCAAGAATGCTTCGTGAGGCTATTGAAATTAAAAAACATCCTTATTTCAATAGAGAGGATGGTTGGCAGTTACCACCAGCTTGGGATCCAGTCATCAATTTAATCAAATCTCAAGCTAAGCAGAAGACTGCAAGACCTTCAGACACCGTGAGCCAATACTGCGTACATCCGGAACGTTATCAATAAATATTTTAGGCGGTAGATTTTGCAGTTCTTATAAAATACTAGACAAATGTCAACTTAGTCTACCTGCGACCACGAACACTGTAAAGTGCTCGAAACGTTAGGTGTATAAATAATGTAATAAACGCGATAAAAACCGTATTAAAATAATTTTATTTTAATAAAATAAATGGAACAAAATAAACCTAAAATAGAAAACAATATAGCTCACAAGACACGTTGAACATGATGTTTACCCTAAGAACGCCGCCACAAAAGTGAAAGCGAGCAATTTTTTTTTTTATGGACTACGTATATACCTTTTCCAAATGAGCTTTCGCTGCTTCACCGAACTTTTTGAGGTGAGAGCAGAGTGCCCTCAACCTGTAAGGTGAACATCACCAAAGGGGGAGGAGAGACGAACCTGGGCTTTGGGCGTTGCCTGGTGCGCAAGGCTAGGAGAGACAGCAAACTCTCATATGCCTGATGGGCCGCGATTTGCATGCATTACCTGAAGGGCCGAACTTAGAAAGAATGGCAAAGCCTTTAGAGAGCAGCAACTATCATGTTTTGCCGTATGGGCCGGAGAAAGCCAGCAAGATACAGCCAACCTTATATAGGCTGATAGTTAGCTACTTGACATTATTTTTATTTTTTATTGACGTCCATGCTAATCTATAATACAAAATAAAACAGCTGAAATATTTTGTCTGTACATTTAGTATTTTTGCCTGAAATGGAGAGAGGGCACTTACAAAGAATAATAGAGAAAGCAAAAAAAGTTTTTGTTAATTTCTTGTCATAAATAAAAATAAGAAATGAAATAAATTCATTCGTCTGTGTGTTAGCATTTTTCCAAATGTGGTGCCGCACGATAGCTTTTGAAATAAAAAAATCACGTGACTATTTTTAAATTATCTTCAAAAATGCTTGGAAAATGTTACTTTTCTAAATAGGTGCCCATTGCATTTATGCATTTTACAAGAATTAGGTATTTTAACATTTGAATAAGAGTTATGCAAGAGTGATATATTATATGTTTACGACCACTCACCTGCTATAATTAGCGCCTCCAAGGACAACGGGCACAACGTTGAACTCTAAAGGCCTCAGTACCTTCTCCGTAACATAATCCTCGTTAAAAGAATTCTCGAATGCCAAATAAAAATAATATTGAGCTTCCAGTAATTTATCACATTCATAAGATTTTTCTATTGGACATTTTAACCTTCCACAGTCACCATAAACATCAACGGAGAGATTATATATTTTTAATTCTTTGTTCAAATTATCATAAGCACTTTTTCTTCTGATGGCTTTGCAGTTGGAAACAAAAATGGCAGCCGCTTTAGTTTTATTACTTAATGGATAATCTATTACGTCTTCAGTATCGTCAAGCACCGCCGACCAATCCATGATTTTCTTTGGTCCAATTTCATTTCCTCCTTTATCTTTAATATGGATGTACGGTATAGGGATATCAGAATCAAGTTTGAAAGTCGCTGTCCAGTTGAAGAATCCATCAAAGATGCGTTTCCTTACTGGATACTTAAAACTGCTTTCCAGGCTGACAAATAAGTATCTTTGGTGTGGCGAACGTTTCTTTGGGAGATTCTCAGGATTGAGCCTCCAGCCCATGAAGGCTATGACATCGAAGTTTGTAATGTCGCCATTCAAGAGGCTCTTGTTAGAAGTGACGTAACAGTTGGTAATGGGACAATGTTGTATAATGAAACTCTCCTGGCCTTCTCTCCACCCAGAGAAAGGCGCGTAGTCTGAGTGTGACCATAGTAATATGTACTTATTCTTCTTCTTTTGTTTATAAGAGTCCCTAGATATCACGTATAGTGAACTACACAGGCAACTGAATAGTAGTATTGCTTTCAACATCTTATTTGATTGCACTGAAATAAAAAGGACCTTTGTTAAAGTTTGCTTGTCGATATATTTTTTTATGGTCAGGGGTTTCATCCTCAATTGTCAGTCCGGTGGATGCAGGTATGTGCGCCCAGCCTCCCGAGCTGTTACTTATACATACATCCTTTTCTATCCAAGCAAGTAGCTTTCCAAATATCTTTATACCGTTTCCCCAATCCAAAAAACTTCCACCCGCTTAAATAAAGGCCAAACAAACTGCATTTACCAACTCAAACGTTGTGAGTATGGCAAAACTGGGGCAGGAAAATCTTTGTGGGAGGCCTACGTCCAGCAGTGGACATTTTATAGCTGAGTTGATTTTGAGTATGATTTTTTTTAAATCACAGTATCCACGGACATAATTCTGTAAATTAACCTTGACGAAGCTAAGAACATCGTTTAATAAGGTAGACTTTGAAGTTTGGCGGCAGTGCCATGTGTCGCGCATTTTGCATGAAATAACAGCGCGGCTGTTCGCGTCGACCAGTCTTTTGATACAAATTTGTGACACTTACCAGTGTCGCCGACCTTCAAATTTAACCTCATATTAGAAAATTTAACGTAACTTTACACTACTTTTTGAGCATTCAAATTGTCGAATGATGATAGTGACAATATGACCTACCATATGATATGATATGACCTACTTTGAAGTAGGCAGCATAATCATGTGAAACGACAAAGTGATTTACTACCTGTAAAACGGACGGTTCGGCACCTACCTACCCCGTACTTTCTACTAGGTAATAGAAAATAAATAGGTATTAAGTAGGTACTTTATTTTCTGGTTGGAGAAGAACTTTTATTTTAATTCTGATTTCGAATATTGCCACAGCTATAAACACAACAATAAGTTCCACCTCGGGGCTTGATTATTGTTTAAAACGAGTAGGTAATCACTCGCTAGCTACGAATATAAGAACTCACAACTCACTTGCGTGCGAGCCGCAAAAAAAAGACGCAAAACGGACAGCCCTAGGGCCCTTCAAAATTGCTATCGCGAGCGCAACTAAAAGGTGCGCTCCGAGGAATAATTTTATTGAGTTTCATTAGTTGCGCTTCAAAATTTTTGCGCTAAGAGGAATACCTCACAATAGGGAATATACATGAAAAAAATATGTGTTATCTCACCAGTTTATCCAAACATATTCAATAGTAAAGTATTGAAAGTGAAAACAGAATAAAATTTGGTTGAAAAACGAACGAGATAAAATGATTTTACGAAAATATCTCTATCGCCGTGTGGTTCCCGGTAGAGGACCACTCCAAGTCATCCCGTGGATGTCGTAAAAGGCGACTAAGGAAACACAAGCTAAACAAAGCTTATTAAAATCAAAGAGACCTCTCCAACCCGTCTGGCCAGCGTGGAGAGTGTAGGCCAAATCCTCTAACTGCTCAGGCTAGTATATGGCTCTGGTAGTACAGAAAGGGTCGTGCTCCTGCAGTGGAGACTAGAAAGACCTGATGATGATGATGTCTATCTCACTCGCGTAAACACTATTTTATATGGCAAATGTATACATGATATAGACTTTGACGTCACTAGTCCATATCGGACTTCTCTTTCTTATTCAAACTTTGAAGTATCACATCTTCATCGCTAATTAAGATATTTTAAAAGTTCCTTCATATTTATTTACTGTGGTTATTGGGGATTATAGGTACTAAGCAAATTATAAAATGACAAGCATATTCTCTATTAAGTTACTATGGATGCCCGATGTTGAATGCCAGTGTACGTTCAAATCTTAACTAAGATTTTTGTTACACTGTAGCAGATATGATATTTGTAACTTATTTGAAAATTTTGTTTAAATAAATAAATAAAATCAAAATAAAGACATGCAGTTAAATATACTTCAATAAATAAATATGAATATATAGGAACATATCACACAGATTAAGCGAGACCCACAGCAATTATTAATTCTGTGCCCACAGTAAGATAGTGAACTTTTGTCGCAGGTTACTAACTCAACGATACTATATTTTATATTATAAATATATCATAGATTTAAAAAAATAGCCTTACATATATAGATAAACATCAAAGGCCCAGGCCAAAAAAAGAATATTTTTCATCTTGACCTGACCGGTAATCGAACCCGGAACCACCCGTATCGCAGGCTGACGTGTTGACCGTTGCCCCAAGGAGCTTGTCAAAAAGCAGTTTAGCATGACGATCTATGTGCTTTCATGCAAAATTTTCGACGCTTGCCGTTTTCGATGAATTTACAAGTCTATCTTTAGTCCATTGACTTCTTATATAATTACCGCATCATACTTAGTATAGTTGGAAGCATTGTAGAAGTAGTCAAGAGAATTAACTTCTATGGTGAAACGAATCCTCCAAAATCACTCGTGACGAGCAGACTGCGATTTTTAAACTACATCCATCCATCCATCCATCCATCAGGTCTTTTTTAGTCTCCACTGCAGGAGCACGACCCTCTCTGTACTACCACAGCAATATTAGCCATAGTAGTCAGAGGATTTTGCCTACACTCTCCACGCTGCTGGCCAGACGGGTTGGAGAGGTCTTTTTGATGTTTGTAAGCTTTGTTTAGCTTGTGTTTCCTAAGTCGCCTTTTACGACATCCACGGGAAGACTTGGAGTGGTCCTATTCTACTCTGCCGGGTACCACACGGCGGTACCCGGCATTAAACTACATAAAAACCATGAATATAATGTTTTGAAAGCGGATAAGTGGAATGCGTCTGTTGTGATGAATATTTCCGATTACACTTAAATAAACGAATTCCTCAGTTGCTCAGTGATCATCGTACCAAAAACTGAACTACAACCTTACAATGCACATCACAGGTCAAACAAAATAATAATAATAAAAACATCTTGTAACCCACTTATTTGCTGGTAAGTGCAATAGGAATAATAGGATAGGAATCCGGCAAAGATCTGTTCAAGGCCATATCATACATTGATATTCCCAGGATCGCGTTCTGGCAGGAGCCTCCTCAACATAAACTTCTCCAAAGAGCCTCTACGTGTTGGATCTAGGTATATACCCAGCAAGTTTTCCAAAGGACGAGGTAACACCCAAATAGATAGAAACAAATTACACAGATTGAGCTAGCCCCACAGTTAGTTGTGAACTTGTTTCGTAGGATATTGACGCACCAATACTGTATTCTTTATATAATAGAATAGAATAAAAAAATGGTACAGTAGGTACAAAAATAGTTAACACAAAGTTAATACAGTTCACCAATAGATACATACATATCTATAAAGATAAACATCCACGACATAAGCCAGGCTGAAAAATATCGTTTTCCAACATAGGGCCGGGAATCGAACCCAGGACATACCTTGTCGTAGGCTGGTGTGTTAACCACTGCGCAGGACACAATAGTAAGACAATTGAAACAGACCACAATTTGTAAGGTCTGTGAAAATGTTAACCAGTTAATAATGTAATAAACGCGATAAAAGCGTACCTAGTTATTTAAATACTTAGTAGCTGTCAACTTACGACAAACTGTCATCAAAAATAATATAAGTTTTTTTTAAAGAAAAAAAAACTAACATGAATATAATCCTGGCTGTAATACAGATGGAGCATCTGTGGTTTATGGCATGCTTAGATGGCATGCGAAAATCATGAAGATATTTGTACTAATGTTACTTCCATAGAAGTATGAATACTCTCTAGAATGTGAATATTGCTTGATCTGTCCTACGACTTATACTCGTAAAACATACACGCGGCTTTCTCGCGACCCCAGTCATCTGACGTCTGTCGAAGTGCAAATATCAGAACGAAATTAATTGTTTATAGCCGTAAACATGCCTAGTTGTGCAGTGAAATCCTGCAAAAATACTGACAGAAATATTAAAATGTTATCCCGACCTGTTACTTTTCACATGTAAGTAAGGCAATGTATGTTTTATTTAAAAAAAAAAAATGTATTTATACGCCATTTTAAATGTCAAAATCCTTAGTAAGTAATAGTACGAATAGTGATGCCCCTACTTACTCTTACAATATATCGATAAACAATGTACATGAATACGACATGAGTACAAAGGAGCGTACCAGAAGTATAATTGTGACCCGATTCTACTAACTCATATAACAGACCATGTCTTACCTCTATATCCTGTCAATCCTTGATTTCAAAATATTTCTAATGCAATGCCTTTAATTTTTGCTAGTTTTCATTATTCTTTTTTCTTAGAAACATATATTTAATTTTTCGTATTTCTCCTTTTTTTGACAATGTCAAATAATCAAAGTAAAAGTAATTTTATTTTTAAAATCCTAACCGGCCTTTTAGTAAACTTCTTTATAGACAGTACTTCTTCTTCATATATTTGCCAAATTATATATTGGCATGAATGCCTTAATACGCTCAGATTATGATGATATATATAATTTTTTTTTTCTGTTTATTCCTATGGTTGACTGGGAGAGAATGCTCTAGCATTAAGTCCGCCTTTTGTAACAAATTTTAAATTTGAAGCAATAAAATTTAATAAACAAATAAATAAAAATATATCTATACAACATGTTACCAGTCAAACTTGTTTGTCCTTAAAGTGCCAAGATAAAAAAGTTTGTTTCTAATGTTTCGATCGGTGTGATTTACAAATACATAACTTCAATTTTGGGATCCAAGATTGCGGACACCGCCTATGAAAATTCGATAGGGGTGTAGTTTTAGAGGTATGGTATACATCGCAGATATGATGAAAACCTTTGGAACCAAGATGGTGGACACCACTTTCCATGAAAATTCGGTCAACCATGCCGAATTTTCATGGATTTTTGGAGATTCACTTACACAATTTTGATATTCAAAGTCAGTTTGTCCTGGGTCAAACTAGGTTATCATGACAGGCTGAAACAAAGTAGTCATTAAATCGTGTTTGGTCATAAATTATATATTTGTCAATAATGCTTTTATATTCTCATAACACGGCAGATACGATGTTGTGCTGCAACGAGTAGCGCCATCTATGTGAGTATGTGAGAACAAATCGTACGATTAAGGGTTTGGGACCACATCGTCTAGTTTATCTTTAATGGAAATTGTCCTTTTTAACGGTAATCTAGGGGATAAAACTTCCAACTAATCTTGCTCAGACTCACTTTAATAATAAGCACAGATACTGAAAGAGTTTAGACAAAAATGAACATCGTTTCACAGTGTGAATTCTCATTTACTTTCAGTTAAAATAATGACCTCAAACTACTCAGCCTAGTGAAGTTTTGTCGTGTACCAGACAAGCAAGAGAGGGTAACAGATTCGATGTCTGGCACGGCTAAATATTTTAACTTAAATTTCACATGTGTATGTCCGGCGTTCTGAAGCTACCCACGGACATACAACCCACAACATACATTCATATAATCACGTTTGTTTCCCTTACAAGCAGCCAGAGCTCAAAGTCGGACCCAAATGCTACGTTTAGCATGTTTGTATATAGGTGGAAAACGGAATTAAAATAGTGATAAGTTGCTAGCCGCATCATCTTTTGATATTGTTTAATATATTTTCGCCCTTTCCCTTTGCCGGCTTTTACTTTCACTTACATTCTACATCTTTTTCATTTGTCCCATAACAGCCGTGCCGCAAAACTTTGCCAATTCTCATTACCGCATAAATACGGTCATAATAGCGGAACAACAAAGCTTATGATGCTATTAGGAAATAGCTCAGACAATGATGACTAATAAACTAATTTTGATGGTATTTGCACTCTTAGGTAGCTACGCAATGATAATAGAAAACATAATTTCACATTCAAAAACCTTTGTTTTCTAAATTGCAACCGCAGATCAGGAGGCCTACTCTAAGTTGACACGCGACGTAGTTCGTATTTCAGACGAGGACCTCGAAAGGTCAATGACGAATTTATCGTTCGAATCGTGGACGGATCCATAGTCTTCAAAAGTCTACGATAATAGTGAAGTTCTTACCTAGGAAAGACGTAAATTTTTGATATTTATCGATAAAATGACTGGAATGCTTTTATTTCATTATTCAGAATGAAACTTAATAAAATAATACTATGATGAGTCAAAGAATATTTTTTTTGTCTAGTTAAAAATAAAATAAAAATAATTACCTGCTAATAATTTATTAAAATCATAAATCAAGAAATCTTAACTTAGTCCTTTGCCAAAATTAGAAAAAAAAAGTTGTTGTTATTAACCAATTACATTAGTGGAAGCTTTCTGTAAGACCTCATAGCACAGAGTAGGTATAGCTCAGAGCAAGTTATTGCTCTGAGAGGATAGGTACTCGCATTTGAAAGATAATCCATATTGAATCTTAATTTATCATAATCATCAGCCTATACTCGTCCACTGCTGGACATAGGCCTCCCCAATTGCACGCCATCGAGATTTATCTTCGGCTGCTTGAATTATACACGACAAAACAATTTCATCATATTTATTCCATGTTACTGAAGATAATAATGCTCCACGGAGGAAGGGCAATTCCAGAGTGATGTCTCACTTCCACTTATAGCATTTGCCTTGATCCATGCGAGAAAATGCTAAGCAATTTCTATTTTGATCACAGTAAAGAACTATTGTCTACGTATTATTATACTTATATAATTGTTGATTGATACAGAATAATAAAACACAAATGAACAGAATTCATATTTACTTTGATAAAACTTGTTTATTTTGTATTTATACGTCAGGAATAGAATAAAAAAGTCTTTAGTCAGAGATTTACATATAAATATTACGTGTAAAAGAATAAAATATACGTTGCGCCCTTTTCTAAAACCTTTTGTTTCACTATACATGGTATATACCTCGTCATACCATATGTACGTTACACCTTAGGATGCTGCTGATATACTAGAGATAAATGATAGATGCTGCTGGAGGTAAAATCTGATGTATTCAGAATAACTTAATTATACTAAATGAGTACACGAACGTAATGCGCGGCGATGATGTGACAGTGAGTCATGAACGTGAACTGATTGATTTTACTTAGTTACACAAAATACGCAATACGGGAAAATGCTGAGAATGCTATGTGCGGTTAAACCGTACATGCTCCCGGACAAGAAGATGAGCGAAAGATAAGGGATGATGCATGTGTGAGATGAGCTAAAGTGACAAGGGTGATACCGACAGAACAACGCTAAAATATAAATTACGGGATGATACCGAAAACCTATTTATCGCGATTAAAATTACATCGAATTAAAACCGGAGAAGTATTTTTGTTTGCCGCTAAACTATCCTCACTTTGAACGTTTTGTTCGAGTACACTTTGACCGTTTTGATTGGACACACTAACACTTTGCTCTGCTTTGGCACTCTCACTCACACACTTCACATTTTGTAAACACACACTCTGTACAGTACCGTCAAGCTGCTGGTTACCGGCTGAAGAGGGCGCGGCGGCGCGACAGCGCGCGCGCACGCAAAAGATCACGGCTGCTGCCAGCCCTGCCACCACAACACAGTATATGGCGACATAGTGATGCACGTCGTGATAGCTGATGTTGTCCGCCTCGCTGTCTATGTTCTGCGAGGCTATTTTCAGTTGTTTAATCTGTTCGTCGACTGCTGCTAATAATGAACTATCAGAATCTGTTGAATTAATGGGGCTAATCGGTATGGATATATTAATGATATAATTGACAGGCGCGATTTCTGGTGCAAAGACTACCGGCTCAATATTTATTTCATTTTGGAATAATTTGTGAGGTGTAATAACGAAAGTGTTCCCGCGAACGACGCAGTCATTCCCTAGAATAATAATGCGAACTCCAGTCAGCTGTTCGACGGTAACACGATCCGAACATATGAATCGTAAAGTACACTGACCGCAACAATTGATAATGTATGTGTTTGCCTTAGTCAGTTTTCTCCACGTAGTCTGACACTCCGTAGTGACGATATTACAGCTGTTTTGTAGATTGTTTTTTATACACAAGCTCTCGTCCGTCTGTCGCTCGTAGACGGGCGTTTGAAGTTGGCACAGGAACGATGTAGAACCATCAAAGTTATATTCCATGCAATTTTGAAAGTCGTTGTAAGTTACAGGGATGTATGTATCCTTTTTCAGGTTTATTGCTATATGATCAGACACAGGAATAATGTTCACCATTGACGAGTTAGCAGTTTGATGGTAAAGAGGTACAGCATTATAAATCTCATAATCGTCTCTATTTGCAAGAGGTATTTGAATCTCGAAAATAAAATACTGCTTCGTCATTCTAGCTTTAACCTTTAAAATCTTGTAAAGGCTGGATAGATCTCGTTGGATGTTGTCAATGGGTAACGATAAATCTTTGGGTAACTGGCTAGATATAAGGCTAAGTTCGTCTTGTAGCTGGGCTGGAGATAACAGGTGGATGTTAAATTGCTGTAGGCTGGTTATCGTGTCTAGGAGAGTTTCTTGAATATCTCGAAGATTTGCCAACACATTGTTTGCGATGAAGCTGGACATGATGAAATCATTAGTAATTTCCACTTTTTCTATTTCAGATTTTACGATGCTTGCTGCGTTTTTTAAAGTGTTTAGATGCTGATTGAATGTTTTATACTGCCTGTCCATTGTGCTCTCAATCCTTTTTAATATGTTGCTCTCCGCTTCTATAACTGACGTTTGGTTTCTCCAAAGTAGTGCTAGATGTTTCTGGTTATCTCGTACTAGGTTGATATCTTGCTCGTACTGTACTGCAAACCGCTCGTCTAGAACGCCGAACAATGTATTCGCGACGTAGCCGACTCCGTTGATAAGACCTCGACGCGTGCGTTTCCGACTACCAAAACGCTGATCGAGCAGCATGCGGTCATAGTACTCCAATTCCGAGAACCCATGATGCAGTTGTTGTAAAATTATATCACAATGTGCGTTCTTTCCCGATTTGGAACACAAAGCACTGAGATGATTCAAATAAGTGTTAAAAATAGTTGCTCCGTTCCAATAGGGCTCCATGTCATAATAAGCTACGAGTTTCCAATGATCTTGAATAAGGCGCATACTTCCTAATCTATCGAAAAATATAAATTTACTGTCGCTTATTTTAGTGATGTTATAGTTGCAATGGACGGTTGATGTCATAAAAAGGAGAAGTGTCGTCAAGATGGAAATAAAGCTGATGTGAAACCCTTTTCTTGACGGCTTTATCTTTTTCGGATCTTCTGTTGGTGTTGCAATGCCGTTTTGAGTTGACTGCTCAACATTTACTGGCAAGATGGAGAGTTTAATAATAGGCCTTTTGACGATAGCGCCATTTCTAGTTTTCACGGTGACCACTCGAACCAGATTATCCACACCGGGATGAAGTTCAATCACTCGGCCTAGTGCCCATTTTCCAGGGGGCAGGTTGGCGTCGTGAATCAGAACAATGTCGTCAAGTTTGATGTTTGCTTGCTGCTCACGCCATTTGCTCCTTGCTGATAATTGAACCAAATATTCGGCTCGCCACCTCTTCCATACGTCATTGAATATTTTTTGTGTGAGTTGCCATCTAGTTCTTTCGTCCCTTTCCGTCTCCATAATTGAAAGAATCGGTCCACTCGACAAGAAATGTGCTGGTGTTAAAAAGTCAATGTCTTCTGGATCTTCCGATAAGGCACACAAAGGTCTCGAGTTGAGGCAGGCTTCCAGCTGCGCAAGTAGTGTAGAAAACTCTTCGTACGTCAGTTTCTGCTCGCCAATGACCCTACGTAGGTGATGTTTTAAGCTCTTTACCGCCCCTTCCCAAAGTCCTCCGGCACTAGGGAAAAGGGGACAGTTGAAATGCCAATCTACTTTCATCTCGCTGAGCTCCGTATAAAATTCTTTGGAAGTGATTGACCATAGATCGAAGTACTCTTTCACCAAGATTTTGTTGGCTCCGACAAAATTGGTCCCGTTGTCACTATATAAGTGACGTGGGGCACCTTTCCTTGCTGATAGCCGGCGAGGTGCAGCTAGGAACGCCGAAGATGTTAAGTCCGAAACCAACTCTAAATGAACTGCTTTTGTGACCATGCATACAAACACAGCCACGTAACCTTTCGTGGTTTTGATACCACGACCTTTGTTGGCTTTTATTTCGTAATAGCCAGTATAATCCACGCCAGTATGAAAATAGGGCCTCGTTTGATTCGTTCTTGCTTCTGGAAGCTGCCCCATTAACTGCTCGTGTTTGCTTGGACTATGACGCTTACATATGACACAATGCCTCAGACGATTTCTCACTGCTCTATTTCCCTTCAATATCCAATATTGCTGTCTTAGCCAGGCATGAGTTAGCCGAGCTCCTCCATGGAAAGTAGATTTGTGTCCAAGGTCAATGAGCAAATTAGTGAGATGGCTGTTATACGGGATGATGAATGGATGCTTCATATCATGTGGCAGATTACTCTTTTTAAGCCTGCCACCGACTCTTAATAAGCCGTTCTCGTCTAAATAAGGATTCAAGCAGAGAAGTTTACTTTTCGAGCTGACCTTGCTGTGATTGCAGAGGTCGCTAATCTCTTCAGCAAATTCCACTCCCTGAACGGCCTTTACAATTTTTTGTGACGCATTCCGTAACTCCGCTGTTGATAAATAAGACACCTTTATACGGTCGCGTGATATCGCTCGCAATACCCACGCGAGAACACGTGACGCTCGCGTAAAGCTGCTATGTTTATTTAATATTTTTGAAATAATACATTCATCCGTGTGGACAGCTGTTTGTACAATATTTGTTAACCTTTCTTTGCTTTCTAAGTCCGTCTGATAAATTTTAGGATGCTCTTGTGGATCGAATGATGATAACCAGGAAGGTCCTTTCCACCATAAGGAATGTTGCTGTAATTGTTCTACTTTCATGCCACGGCTAGCACAGTCTGCCGGGTTCTCAGCCGTTTTCACATGACGCCAGGTGTAGGACGGCATCACTTCGGTGATCTTTTTAACTCTATTGGCGACAAAAGGTTTCCATCGGTTAGGCTCCCCTTGGATCCATCCAAGCGCTGCTGTGGAGTCGCACCATCCGTAAATCTCGGTATTAACTGAAGTCAAACTCTGTTTGATTTTGACGATCAACTTAGAAAGTAAGAGAGCGCTGGTTAATTCAAGTCTGGGAAGGGAGACCACACTCTTCGTTGCTGGTTTGTTTGTTGGCACAAGTTTCGTTTTTGCTGCTACGATTGTGATTGACGTTGTATTTTGCTGCTTAACACAAGCGTATACTACACAGGCGTATGCTTTGGTTGATGCATCGCAGAAACCGTGCAACTGGATGAGACTTTCCTTCCCGCTTCCTAACCACCTCGGAATTTCAATGTTACTTATATTTTCTATGTCTTCTCTTAGCACTAACCACCGCGAGTATACGTCATCTGGTATGACGTCATCCCATTTCAAATTTTCTAACCATACGCTTTGGAATAACATTTTTAGTTGTACGACAGCTGGCGCTAACCAGCCGAGAGGATCGAAAATTTTGGAGATTTCACCTAATAAAACTCGTTTCGTCGGTTTCGAGGTAGGTAGTGCTGCCATTTTGCATTGGAAGGTGAAGTTATCGTCCTTTGCAATCCAGGTAAGTCCTAGCGCTTTCGTAGACTCTTGATGTTTGAAGTCGTACGTGTTGGGTGAACTTTGCGCTCTATGGACGCCTTCCAAGAGTGCTTCATTGTTCGATGAAAATTTGCGAAGGTTAAATCCGCCCGCTTTTAAAAGATCGATAAGATCTTTCTGTAATTGTTTGGTGGAAATGAGGTCAAAATCACCGCAGATGGCATCATCCATGTAGAACTGCTGCTCCAGAACCTTTGCTGCTGTAGGATAACGATGACGCTCATCGATGGCTAGCTGCTTAAGAGTCATCATCGCTAAAAATGGAGCGGGTTTCGTTCCATAGGTGACGGTATCAAGTTGGTATCGATGCAGAGATTGATTTTGATTTTCCCGCCAAACAATACATTGATAGGGTTGATCATCTACATGTACCAGAATATTTCGGAACATTTTTTCCAGATCTGCAGTGAAGGAGTATGGAAACTGTCTCCACTGTAATATAAGAATCAAGAGCTCCTGTTGAAGATTCGGACCTCTATACAATACGTCATTCAGACTCACACCAGACGATGTTTTTCCTGATGCGTTGAATACGACCCGATGTGACGTAGTCGTGGAGTCCGCGCGCACTATACAATGATGAGGCAAGAAATACCTAGGTGTCGGATTGCTCGCTGTTAATAAGTGCATATGACCCATTTCAATATATTCATTTATGAATGTCTTGTAATTATTTTCCAAATTTGGGTCCTTTTTGAATTTGCGTTCTAATTGGTAAAACTGGGCACACGCTGTAGGCTCAGATAACCCTAATTTCTCGTCGGCGTCGGGATGCAATGGAAGACGCACTACATATTTTCCATCAGACCGACGGGAAGTAGTTGTTTTGTATTTTTCAACACATTGATAATCTTCTGATGACATATTTTCTTCGTTTTCGCTGATATCTTCGATTGACCAAAAATTATGGATGGCTGTCAAGTCAACCGTAAGTACATTACAATAATATGATTGAAGATTTCCACATAAAATCCAACCAAGACGTGTCTGCTGTGCGATAGGCATTCCTTTATTTTCCTTGATGATTCCACCCATGATGATTTCAGCGTAGACATCTGCGCCGAGGAGTAGATCTATCTCCCTGCTATGGTAGAATTCAGGATCCGCAAGCTGAATGTTTTCTATAAAAGGCCACGATGGTTTTCCAAAAGATCTGTTCGGTAGGTTGTTTACAGCGTGATTCATAATAAAGACATCCAGATTAAGGCGGTACGGGCTATAACGAGAGGATAACATTATGTTCATAACACCCTTACAGCTGTTTTCCTTCGCGCCTACCCCAATTATAACTCCCTTGCATTGCTTGCGAGGTAACCTAAGCCTTTGGGCTGCGTTTTCGGTCAGGATAGAAGTTTGGGAACCCTGATCAATTAGGGCGCGAAGCGTGTGAAGAGTTCCGTCGATGCCTGTGACGTGGACCAAAGCGGTTGCAAGAAGAATCTCCTGAGTGTCATCAAGGGACACGTGTGAGTTTGACCTCGTGGCGTCGGTCGATGCACTCAGTGAGGTTGCCACATTTGATGATACAGCAAAGGCTTCGTGCAATAATGTATGATGATTTGAATTACACTTATGGCATCTTTTTGTTGAAAAACATACATTACCATCGTGACTATAAAGACAGTTTTGGCAAAACGATAATTTAGAAATAGTTTGTCGTTTGACGTCAGGTTTATACGATAAAAATATTTCGCAAGATTGAATGGTGTGATCCTTATTGCAGACGGGGCATTTTTGCCTCGGTACAACTGAGGACGATGACCTAGTTTTATTATTGTAATTATAAGTTTTAGACGATAAATTTTGATTGCTTGTGAATGACTTGAAATTAAATGATTTTTTGAAGTTAGAAGGTTGAGAAGATTGCGTCTGCTGCTGATTCGCCTTATGAGGATCTTGCTTACGTTTCGATGATTCTAGAGCAGTAAACTTAGCCTCTAGAAATTCTAGAAATTCCTTTAATGTAGGCAATTCCCTTGGGCGTTTCAATGACTCAATGTAGTCATTGTGCGTATCGATATCTAGTTTCTGCGATATGATGTAAACTATGATGGGGTCCCAGTTCTCTATATTCACACCTAGATTTTTGACGGCGTTCAGACACTCGTTGGTTGTGTCGTGAATTTTCTTAACAGCTGCTGCTGATTGGTGTTGTATGACGGACTGATTAAGAAGGATACTCATATGGGAGTTGAAAATGAGCTTCTTATTATCGTACCGATTATTTAAGAGATCCCAACAAACCTGGTAGTTGTCTGTACTGATGTGCAGGTGTGATACAAGTTTCTCGGCTTCGCCTTTAAGTTTGCTCTTTAGAAATTGCATCTTCTGACCATTTGACAAAGCTCGATTGCTGTGAATTGTCTCTACAAACAAATCCTTAAACGACACCCATTGATGGTAGCTGCCGCTAAAATTCATGATGTCCAGTTTCGGGGTCGTTTTTTCTCGATAACATTCTGAATGCATCTTGCTGTTTATTACCTCTTTAATATCATTAAATTGCCGCTCGTAGCTGCTAAAAACTTCGTCATACTCCGGGTTTTCTTCGTACAGCTCGCTGTCTATTTCCCAGTGTAAAGTATCGATCACTGTCCACCGGGCCTGCACTGACTTCAGGATGTCCTCGAACTTCCATTTTTCAGAGACATTGTCGAGATTGATGCTGCTGATAGTTCGCTGAAAAGCCTTAAAGTTACTTTTCTGCTTCCTCAACATGTCTTCTAATTTGCTGCTGGTACCTTGAGTCCGGGTCATGTCTGCGTCAGATGGAGAAACAGGACGAGTGTCAGACGGAGAGACGGGACGAGAGCTGTTGCTGTCAGACGATTTTAAAAAGACTGGCATATGCATGGTAGTTGCAGGTTTAAGAATACTTACTTTAGGCTCGGCTGCTAAAAAACCTAATAAATAATTACGAGTTTCGTTATAAAAATCGGAGGTTTTTTGATAATAATTGCCTGTAAAATATTCATGAGATTTATCGTCAAATTCACAAAGCTTGATATGATTATTTTGGAATTCCTGCCAATAACCTTCCAGGGTGCTAAGTCGTTTTTTAATATGAGCCGGTGTCCTGCGGTCGGCACCGTCTTTCTTAAAATTCCTAATTAGCTGATCCATAGCTCCCATGATCTGGTTTTGGCCTGTAAGTAGGTCTTCCATTTTGCTGATATTAAGCTGCTGATATGCTGATAGTATAAGGAGAGTAGTGAACTCACCAAAGTTGCTGCTGGTTGACTTACGTGGCGGTCCCTGGCGCACTTGTAGTTGAAACTAGGTCAACACTCGCGAATAAGTCCCGCTACGTTTAACTCGAAGGACCAAAAAGATGTACGTTACACCTTAGGATGCTGCTGATATACTAGAGATAAATGATAGATGCTGCTGGAGGTAAAATCTGATGTATTCAGAATAACTTAATTATACTAAATGAGTTCACGAACGTAATGCGCGGCGATGATGTGACAGTGAGTCATGAACGTGAACTGATTGATTTTACTTAGTTACACAAAATACGCAATACGCGAAAATGCTGAGAATGCTATGTGCGGTTAAACCGTACACCATATATATTTTTGGAACGTTCAATAAATAGTACTGCTCGTTTTGATGATAAAAATTATAATTTTCCTTTCAAACATATCAGAAAACTAAAAATATATTATCCTTGTAGGTATATCCATTGATCCTGACAAACATTCATTTCAATGACAAAGTAAAAAAAGTGTCATATTTTTCCACAGACTATAATTTTTTTAAGGTATTAATTATTAGTGATGTCGTTTTTACCCGACTAGATCAAAAACTCGAAAGAAAGAAATGTTTTTCGCGCGTAAATATATTATGTAACTATTTAAAAAAAAACTCGACCTTGAACCCACACACTATCTATCCTAAAAAAACTACTGAACTGATTTCAAAGTAACTTGCACTTTCCCTAATTTGGACAAGACCAACAAAAAAAAACCGGCCAAGTGCATGTCGGGCCACGCGAAGTATAGGGTTTCGTAGTTGCGAATGACAACTTTGAGTTTACACTCGCACCTCACAGTTTAACGACCAAAAACATCTTACAATGAAAATTGTATGAAATTTTACATTTTCGAGTACATTTTAGAAGTTGATTACCTATAACTTTTTAGTTTGCACTTAGTACTCAGTTCTGATAGTTTTTCTTACAACTTCAGTATAAACACTACTACTGTAATTTTTTTCACGTATCTATATATAACCGTTTAGCAGATAGAGGGGGGGACACTTACCTCTAACAAAAAATTGTACTTCAAAACCAAATATTTCGGAAACGGATCTCTAAATCGAAAAATAGTGTTCTCAACCTCACAATATTTTTCAAAGACCTATTTAACAATACCCAACACGATGGGTTTGTATAGATAAAAAAATATAACTCCCTCTTTACTTGTATGGGAGCTAGGCTAAAAAAATTTTTTTAACCCATACCAAATTACAGCTTTCTAGTATTTATAGTCTCTGAGTAAAACCGCGGACGGACAGACAGACAGACAGACAGGCATGGCAAAACTATAAGGGTTCCTAGTTTACAACGGAACCCAAATAAAATGATAACCATCTAATATTTTTTTATTTATGCGCGTACAAACATACTCTTTAGAATTTTGGCACACATGTTACACAAAATATTAAAATCTATTATAGACTAATATATACTCAAACTACAATTCTGACATTATCACATACATTTGTACCTATTGAATTTTTAACCTTCTTTTATTGAAGTCGGCTGGTAAGAAGGTGAAACGACTATGAAGGTGAAAGGTGACATGCAATATTTTTTTCAGATAACGTATTTTATGTGTTATATTTCCTGAGGTCTGAGGCAAGCTGGAGCGGCAAAAATAAACACTACGTTATATTTTATTTTGTGTGCAAAATTAAACATGTAATGATGAAATATATTATAAATGATTAACTTTTAACCGGAAAGTCTTTTACAAAATACTATGTTAGCTTAAATTTAAACATTTCATGATGTACTTATGTGTAGATACACAGAGGTGCATCCATACATACACCCATATATTTAAGGCTGTATTCTAAACTCCAATCTTCACCTTTAACAAATGCAGAATTAATATTTAATACTCGAGTTATGTACATTTTCCTTTTCTACAATTGTCATGGAGCAGCACTTTATGAACCCCTGCCCGCCGTACAAAGTTTTTGGTACATACGTCTTTCGATATGTTCAAAACACCCTACTCTCCGGTGCAAACGAATCTCCGCAAAGCAACTTCGAATCCATAGAGATCACGATAATTTAACGTCCGTGACCAGTGACGTATACAAATAGCGATAAAATTCGTGTATGCTGTCGATAAATTTAATCGAATCAACTTTTCTCGCTAAGTACTATGGAAATTAATGAATTTTCGTTATTTTATGAGAAAAGATATTATTTCAATGTTATTTATAATTTAAAAATATTAAATTACAATTTATTTAGCATCATTGAATTAATCTAAAATCGGCACATGGCTGAAACACATAGATGTCATGGTCGGTTTAACCAAAAAAACGTGATGTGACGTGACAATTTGTAGTATATTTATAATTCAGAATTTTGGAGACTAAAAATGTGTTAAAAGTATATGCAAACAGCGGAAAAGCAGTGAAGCTTACATTTCATAGCAAGGAATGAATGCAATTTTTGATTTTTACTTACGTGATTGCCTACCAGTCAAAGACAATATAATTATATTGTCTTTGCTACCAGTTGTTACAATTTTACCACAATTTTGCTTGGCTGGAGAATATGCAAGAACCTTATGAGCATGCTCGCACGGGAGATGCGAAGAACACCGAGCTAGGTGGAGGTCCTCCAGAGACAAACTTTGTGAACGCCACGTGAACGCGGTGCTAATCCATGGCTTAGCTTTTGTCGTGCACTACTTGCACACTTGAATATCTCAATGAGGTCAACGGAAGGGTGCTTAGCGTGTCCAAATATTGACTAATAAGACATCTAAAGAAAATATTTGAACTCGCCAAGAAGACGACCACAATGGTTACTTGCACAGCTATTAACAGCCCTTTATTGGCCACGACAAGACGAGACTCTAATATTCATATATAATAATCATTTGCAAAGGGTAAGCTACCGAATTTATATGTATATAATAAGTATGGGATATAGGTATAATACTCCCTTCGTGAAGTAGTGATAGTTTGGCCTGATTTTGATAATCAGTGGAGATATTATTTTAATAACTAAAGACCAATATATAAATGTATAATATATTTACCAGCTTTCGCCCGCGTGATATATAGCCTATGTCCTTTTCAGTACCCTAACCTATATATGTATGCATAATTTCATGATTATCGGTTTAGTAGATTTGGCATGAAAGCGTAACAACTAAACAAACTCACTTTCGAATTTATAATATTAATTAGGAAGTTAGGATTAGCATATTCATTGACTAAAATGTTACAATATGTATAAAAAAATGGCCTTTTCTTACAGATTTTATAATTCTGCAAAAAGAAAAACGAAAACAAGATCTACCTAGGTTATTGATTTCAAGATTTCCGGTAACAAGCACATTTCCATCGTAATAACTCACGAAGATCTAATGGATAATAATACCTACCATCAATAAATATACTAGAAGAAACTTTTACTGTGTTTCAATGATAATTACAACGGTAGATAATACAAGCTTACATCTCGCCTATCTCGCATACCCAATGTGTGTTAGCGTTTGGCATGCAGCCGACCATCGATATTTGCTAAATCATTTATCTGCATACAATAATATAAACTAACGTGCCATAAAAGTAACTCGAGCTCCTCCCTGCTTCGAAAGGCACGTTGAGTCGTTGGTCCCGGCTGTCATTATTGATAGCAGTCGTTAAGCTATGACAGATGCCTTTAGGCAGCTTGAAAAATGACACCAGTGTTGGCCACTTACACACATGAAAAACAAACAAACATATCGTTATACCTCAGCCCCGGAAGCTCGAACGACACATATTTCTCAAAAGCGGTATTCCGTTCCACGCTGTTTTTCAAACATTTCTCGTGATAATGCATAATTTTGTACGGATCATATAATTTGTATCACTCAATCTCTCAATGTACTCAAGAGCACTAGAGGCTTTCTTGAAAAAAAAAAACAACAATTTTCTTTTACTCATGGTACAAAATTCGCTCACAAGCAGGCAGTGGCAGAGAAGCAATGAACCAGCTGCTTCTCTTCCAGCGCAGATCAATAATAATTATATATAGGGACAGATCACAGAATTCAGCTAACAAGCCATTATCGTAAAGGATATATTACGATTGATAAGTATATACATTTATAAGTAAAGATTTAATCATGTTAATTTAATAAAAGTAAGAAATCTAGCAATCCTTCATACGCTACAACTTACAATTATGCCAAAATTACAAAAAATCCAAAGTTTAAGCAACATATTTTGATGAATTAATTATTTCAAATGCTTCACAAAGCAATACGTTAGAAATCCGTCACGGATTCGTCACCTCGGTAGTTGACGTCGGACTGACCTTGAATAGAGGTCGTTCGTCCGTTAAATTCGTTGTCAAAAGCGCGCTCAGAGTAAGGTGAAAATGCAAAAATTCGTAAAAGTCGCTGTCAGTGTTGCAGTTAACCAATCATGGATCGACGAACAAGATTCGAAACGAATCCGCAACAAATTCGTAGGCACTTTGAAAGAGACAAGTAGCTACGGAAAGAGCGAGAGATCAGACGACGAATAGTCCGTTAGAGTAGGGTTTTTAATGATTACGCAACGGATTCGCATTTTTCGTTGTCAAAAGTGTCGTTTTGACATAAGATTCGAAAGAAATACGTAGTTCGTGCATCGAAGTTAACAGAGAGAGTAGGCCTCCTGTATACCTACATTAAATCTGTGATTGCAACAAAATGGTTTGTTTTGTGTTTTCGATATCGATATTACGCGGTGTTGATACATCACTTGTGACAGCAGTGTAAAAAGTCATGAGTGCTATTTTCAAACTGGCGACTAAGTACGCTGGTTTGAATTTCGGTTGTTTGAAAAATCAAACGAACGATTTCTATGTAAATTTTTGTACGTCTTCATGATATCACCTGTTCAAAAATAGCAGCCCTATAAACCCGTCCCCCTTTCCTCTTTTTCACACCCCCCCCCCCGGCTTGACATACTAGGTTTTCATACAAAAATGGCTTTATGCGACATCTATTCAGAGTGACGAAAATTTTTTTTTTAAATCTGTGGTTACTTCCGTGGCGAAAATCTAAAAGTCCTAAATGTCAAACTTGTTATCCAAGCACCTGGCCGAACCGGCCTCTTTGAGACTACTTTAAAGTATCATATTATTATGTTGTTTATTATCTTTGCACACTCGATCGTTAACATAAACATGTTCCAAAAATAATAAATCTATGTATATTGAAATTGTTACATGAAAACAGAAAAAAGAAAGAAAAAAGAAAAAAGAAAAGAAAGAAAAAGACAATAAGGAATAAATAGGTATTCGTAATCATATAAAGCCCTTCAGGCGAGTAGGCGACCAAAACTGTCGATAAGAGTTTCTTTCGGCGTTTCTTCTCTGCAGTGGTCGGTTCCGAAACGCTAGTAGTCTGTAGCTTTTGAACAATTAATAAATACATTTTATCTAATAAGATAATTTTAAATATGATATGACGTAAAAAAGTGCCTGCAAAGGCCTATTTTCTGAATAAACGTTTTGATTTTGAATTTGAACCTCAGAGCAATAGGGCCGAACTTAGGCCACAGATTGTAAACTGCGCTGCGTTCTGTTAGTTTCCTCATGGCACAACTATCGCATTAGGAAAATAAGCGATAGACGCTCCTGCCAGAACGCGATCCTGGGAATATCAATGTATGATATGCCCTTGAACAGGTCTTAGCCGGATAGGAAACTATTGCACTTTACTAGGAAATAAGTGGGTTACAAGATGTTTTTATTATTATTATTTTGTTTGATGGGTGACTACCAATGGTTCGGTAATATCTTGAAATCGTTCTATTCTTCGGAAGGCGTGTCAAGCCGTTATGCTCGCTGTCATCATTAGTTGGTAGTTGCAGCTTGAAAAAACCTGACTATAGTTTTTACCAGATTACGTACACAATAAACAAACAGTTTAATTGCACTATATTTACCTGCCGTGGTGCTACTTTGTTCTTGATGATGTCTATCATAGACTGCTGCAGTTACTAGGATTCTCTGTCATTTTAACTATAAAACTGGGAAGGTACACAACGATGTCCAAGAAACAGAGCAGAACACAAGTCTGAGGCAACATCAGATCCATATAGTTCAAGTTATATAACGAGAAGCGAAAACAAAGTCTTTGGGAATTCTCGGTCAAAATAATAAAATCTGAATGTAAAAGGTACCTAACAACAAACATCAAAACGTCAATCATCCGTCAACAGCCGATCTCATTAGTTTATCCGGAAGGTAGGAGTGCCGTCTGCGAATTGAAAATAACATGCCCAGTAGTCTCGGTAAGTGCGGGCCTGCATACTGGAAGCGTTCTATGCTGAAACCGTCGTGTCCAGGCGACTTGCCTCTCGTCATATTTTTTATTACTGAAAGAACTTCTTTCGCTGTGACACGCTCTGGTACAGCGAACACGATCACCTCAACCTTTACACTTTCATTTCCTTTACAGATTGAAGGAGGTTGCACCTCAAAATGGGTTTTAAATACATCGGCTATACCCTTTGAGTCATTATCCCCCTCTCTATCTGCTAAACGGTTATATATGGATACGTGAAAAAAATTACAGAAGTAGTATATATACTGAAGTTGAAAGGAAAACTATCAGAGCCGAGTACTAAGTACAATCTAAAAAGTTATAGGCAACAGACTTATAAAATGTACTCGAAAATGAAAAATTTCATACAATTTTCATTGTTAGATGTTTTTGGTCGTTAAACTATGAGGTGCGAGTGTGAACTCAAAGTTCTCATTCGCAACTACGCGTGGTCTGACACGCACTTGGCCGGTTTTTTTTTCTTGGCTAAAAAGCTTATTGAGGTATCCCCTGACCAAAGGACTGGAAGCTACCTAGGTCAGCGTTTATGCATTGCCATTCAATTTGGTAATGCTGCCAGCCTTTTGGGCACGATGCCCAGGGGTGAGCAGCTGGAGGGACAGTATGATTTATATTTTTAGGCGTTTAATTTTATTTTGAGTTAGTTTTATTGTTAGAATAGTTAGTTTTAATTTAATTTTTATAATAGTAAAGTAAATAATTAAATATTTACAGAGGTTATTGATGTTTTCTAAATAATGTATAGGTATATGAGAGAAAATTATTTAGTATAATTGACTGAGAATGCTTTTAGTAATTTTGTTAGATGTTACCCTTATATCTTTTCGGTACGGGTAGTATTGATTGTGTTGTTTGATGGACGTATCCAGTTTTCGGTTAGGGAAGTCATTCAATTTTTTGCGAACTCATCAATTTATTGCAATTAATTTTTACGAATGTATCAGCGATTTTTTTATATATAGTAGAAACCACTTAGAATAGTCTACACCCAAGTTTGCAACTTTCTTAAACCTGTGCTACTCCTGGGGGGCCCGAAAATAAGGAACTTTTTTCAGTTTTTACAAAAAGGTACCTTAAGGATGCCTTTTTCGGGTATTTTTGTGATATGTTTTTATAAAATACACTAAATTATCTACCTATTGAGTATAATTTTAACTCTCAGTGACATATAGTTATTGAGTCACACCTTGTCAAACCATGCCCATTTTTTCCCAAATTTGGCACAATTTGGGGTAGTTTTGCTTTCCGGGACCGTACCAAGGAAACTAAAGATCTTAAAGGAAAGTTGAAAAAAGTAAAAGAAAGAAGACAATATTAGCTTATAAATGAGTGTTATTTTATATCTCTAAGTTTTCTAACAGTAGAGAAACAGACTGTCAAAAATTGATCTTTTCGATCCAAAAATTCCAAAAATAGTCGTGTATATTCAAATTACTAACCTAACGACATTCTTACATCAATTTGTCTTCATTGGCATCATCAATTTGTCTTAATCATTAGTGCAGTGATGCACTGCACATTCCATAAAAATAAATATTTCACTTATTTTGATATTTGACAACCATATTAATGAGTCTTGAATTGTGGGAATCTGTGTTTTTCTTTGCTTTGTATTTACGGAATCGGGATTCGACATTTCTTAATTTACACAAGTTTGACATTTGGGACTTGGGGATTTTAGCAAGCCATAAACCGCACATGTTGTATCTGCTTACGAGTCCTATATCTGTGGGTGTACCTCATCCTGGATGCGTCCCTGCCAGTTAGATGGGCGAATTCACCGGGCCACGTAATATAGTTTGCTAGCAGTCGGTTCGTTTAGCAACACAAACATGGATGTTTAGCAAAACAATACGCCATATTGCCTCTATTTTGTTTGAGGGGTGCTCATTTGAGAGTAGCCATTTGTAATGTGATATATCTACCTAATAGCATTGATATTTTTTTAGATAAAAACCCAAAAGTTACCAACCGTGACTGAACCAATTTGATGACATTTAAAAAGTCGCGTTAGTAAGTATATTATACCTTTCTGTAAGTATAAGAAATGTTGTTTAAGTCGATTATTAAATGACGGAGTTAAAAGGTGCAAAATTGCCTTTTGTAATCCCATCCCAACTAATATTATAAATGCGAAAGTGAGTTTGTTTGTTTATTTGTTTGTTTGTTACTCTTTCACGCCGAATCTACTGAACCGATTATCATGAAATTTTGCATACACCTAAGTTGCGAAGCCGCGGGTAACAGTTAGTGTGATATATGTTGACAAATATATTAATGATGATGATTAATAATGATG
Organism: Rhodophaea formosa; assembly: GCA_963082605.1. Taxonomy (NCBI): domain Eukaryota; kingdom Metazoa; phylum Arthropoda; class Insecta; order Lepidoptera; family Pyralidae; genus Rhodophaea; species Rhodophaea formosa. The sequence continues at coordinate 6,466,969 of OY720223.1, forward strand.
TTACAGTCAAAATTTATAAACAGTAAAAACCTATTTTGTCTGCAAAAATTTTAGGCAAAGAATTTTTGACAGCTACCCTTAGTTAAAAACATTTTTGACTGATTTTCGCAGTCAAAAGTGACTTTAACAAAGGATGTTGGTCAAAAGTATTTTTGACTGCAAAAAACAGTGAAAAGTGGTTGTGCCTGATTTAAAACTTATAAAAAGTTGAGGTGGTTAGTGTTAATTACAGGTAATCATCAAAATAGTGTAATGAAACAATTTTAAAGTTTAAAGTTTACGTGCTTTGAAATTCCGTTGGCGTTGTACGTGACCTGTGAATTGCAAATAGGTACTCAAAAATACGAGCTTGAAATTTCTTTCAGAGTCAGAAAATATAATATTTTATAGGGTTTGGTTATGCCGTGTGGTTCCCGGCAGAGTAGAATAGGACCACTCCAAGTCTCCCCGTGGATGTCGTAGAAGTCGACTAAGGAAACACAAGCTAAACAAAGCTATAAACATCAAAGAGACCTCTCCAACTCGACTGTCCAGCGTGGAGAGTGTAGGCCAACTTCTCTGCCTGCCCTGGCTAATTAATACATGGATCTGGTAGTACAGAGAGGGTCGTGCTCCTGCAGTAGAGACTAACAAAGACCTGGTTGATGATGATTGATGATGATAGGGTTTGGTAACTAATGTGTCTAGCAAAGACGTGCTTATGAAGAATAGTAATTATAATGTAATGTCAAAGAGAGAATTTGAAAAATTTGTTATTGAGGTGTAAGACGCATTTGCGGAAAAAAGACTAGTACAATATGATAGTCAAAACGCTATAATTTTATTGAAGTGTGTGGTATTAACAAACACAGTGCCAATGAAGTAAAATGTACCTGCTGAAGAGTTTAGTCAGAACCACTTTTAACTATTTGGTCACAAACACTATTACCCAATATTTTTAAAAGTACTTTCGACCAACATCCTTCGACACGACACGTCGACACGAAAATCAGCCAAAACTATGGGCAGCAGCCGTCAAAAATACTTTTGCCTAATATTTGCAGTCAAAAGTAATATTGACTGGTTATAAATTTTGACTGTAACAGATATATTACATTACAAAAGGCAATTTTTTTATGCATGCACCTTTTAACTTCGTCATTTAATAATCGACTTTAACAACATTTCTTATACCTACAGAAAGGTATAATATACTTACTAACACGACTTTTTAAATGCCTTCAAATCGGTTCAGTCTTCTGGTTTTGACTGTAACATATCTACTTTATAGGATTAATAATCCTTCGGATAACAATGGACAGAAAACAAATCATTGAACCAATTTTTGATGACATTTACAAAGTCGCGTGGTTCCCGGCTGAGTAGAATAGGACCACTCCAAGTCTTCCCGTGGATGTCATAGAAGGCGTCCTAGGAAACGCAAGTTAAACAAACAAAGCTTGAGACCGGTCCGTCTGGCTAGCGTGGAGTGCGTAGGCCGGAGCGTATCCTCTGACTGCTTTAAATATGTGATACAAAAACCAGTTGCATTTTCAACTGTGATGTTTCGGAAACCCTGAAATTTATTTCTATGAGGGTACTGTGTCCAAGCAGAAACTATTGGTGCGAAAAGTTCTCGATAGCAGTAACGATCGGTCTCGGAAGTGCGAACATTCCCTTTTATTAGGGTCCCGCACTTATCAGTTTACAGGGACGCAATATGTAGTACGTCACCAGGAGTCGGTCGTTTTATTTTTACTGGTTCAAGAACATTTATAAATATATATGAAATCCTCATCCTAATCCTAATCCTTACTAATATTATAAACGCGAAAGTGAGTTTGTTTGTTTATTTCTTTGTTACGCTTTCACGCCGTATCTACTAAACAGATCATCATGAAATTTTGCATACACATAGGTTAGTGTACTGAGAAGGACATAGGCTATAAATCACGCGGGCGGAGCCGCGGGTAATAGCTAGTAAAGTTAATAAATGACGAGCTCAGTGGCGCAGCGTTCAACCCGCCTGCCTGGTACACGGACGGTCCCGTGTTCGATCCCCGGTCAGGTCAAGATGAAAAATGATCTTTTTCAGATTGACCTGGGTCTTGGATGTTTATCTATATAAGTATCTATTATAAAATATAGTTAAGTTAGTATTCCATAACACAAGTCTTGAACTTACTTTGGGGCTAGCTCAATCTGTGTGATTTGTCCGTATTTATTTAATTTATTTTAATATGCTTGTTTGTTTCTAACCTTATCAATCAAGGAAAAATAATGAGGTATTAAAAAAAAAATTAAACCGAATACTTTTTTCCTATTGATTGATGTACAGTTGTACACTTAATTAATATTTTCTTTTTTAAAAACTACGGTACTGATTTGTTTTCATAAAACTTGCACTATTCCCTCAGCGAGATTTTGCCAAGCCAACTATAAAAAGAATTCTCAAACCGACGACTTTTCAGATATGCTAAGACAAACATACATGTCAGGGATGTCAACCTCAACTGCCATTCCGGTGTTTACAGATATGGCATCGGGAACGCGATCAAAATCATTGAGGAAGGCTAATGGCCAGCAGTGGACTTCATGTGGCTGAGACGACAAATACATTGACTTTGGCACACATGCCTAGTAGTCTAAACAAAAACTGTTATTCTGACAATGTTACATACATAAACATGTTATCAATGTTACAGACATATGGATCGAATCGATAACCCCCCTATAATTTTAAAAGTCTGCTAAAAACAGGGCATACAGAACACATAGTACCTAGTTTATTATCAGGATTTACATGGTACTCTTTATTGCTGAGGTATCATCATCTTCATCATCATCAGGTCTTCTATAGAGGTCTGTACTATAAAGCCATATCCTAATCTTTCCTTCCTTATATTATAAATGCAAAAGTGAGTTTGTTTATTTTTTACGCTTTCATGCCTTATTTACTGAACCGATCATCATGAAATTTCGCATACATATTGTCTAAAGTACGGAAAAGACCATAGGCTACCTTTCATCCCGGAGAAAAGTACTGTTCCAGAGGGATCGATACTAATGTATAAAAGCAAATCGTATTAAAATACACAAGGGTGTATTTCAAAAATTGATCTAACAGTAGCTGAAATCACATACAGTTAGAAATAGAAAAACGTAGCTGCGTCTCATCGTCAGCTCGGGTTTCGGGTTCAAACAAATCGCGCCGAACCCCTTTGTCGAGTTTATTGCGACCCGCTCGCCGGGTGTTATCCTCTTGCGACTTAACATATGAATATCCTTTTTCCAGTGTCCGTTAGAGTTAAACATATTGGAATATTTACCGTTATTGTTGTAGGTTCTTTGAGTGTTAAATATTTCGATACATGGACCATGATCACGGAAAAACTAACGTGTGAAAAACTAACTGCCTCCGTGGTCCAGTGGTTAAGGCGTTTGCCTTGTTGACCCGGGGGTCGTGGGTTCGATTCCCACGGGAAGCATACTTTGTTAATTTGTTTCCAGTTTGGCTAGGACAATGCAGGCATGAATCACCTGATAGTCTGATAAGAAAGATGATTCCGTGCTTCGGAAGGCACGTTAAGCCGGTGGTCCCGGCTGCCATCTGGTAGTCGTTAAAGGAACCACGTCAGAGGCCGAGAGGCGGTTCCGAAGAACTCTGACACCAGGGTGTGCATGGTCGAATGACCGTGTCACCTACACGAAATGATGATGACGGAAAAACTGAAGAATTTACGGGTGGGAGCAGGCAGCTTCAAGGGCAGATATATCTATTTACCCTCTTTCTCGTTCGTTTCGTGCTTGTCTCTGGGATGTAACTACGCGTTTAGTCTTTGATTGGCAAATCGTAAGAGTTACCTATTGTACAGACTGCCATTATGTACACAGTATACAGGGTATAATATAACCTATATTATACCTATATTATACAGTATACAGGGTATATATACTTATAAACATCTATTTTTCTACCCGTGTGGTTCCTAGCAGAGTAGAACGGGGTCACTCCAAGTCCGTGGATGTCGTAGAAGGCGACTTTGGAAACACAAGATAAACAAAGCTTATATATAAGTATCAAAGAGAACTCTAACCCGTCTGGCCAGCATGGAGAGTGTAGGCCAAATCCTCTTACTGCTCTGGCTAATATATGGCTCTGGTAGCACAGAGAGGGACGTGACCCCGTGTGGTTCCCGGCAGAGTAGAATAGGACCACTACAAATCTTCTCGTGTATGTCGTAGAAGGCGACTTATAAAAACAAGCTAAACAAAGCAAACATCAAAAAGACCTCTCCAACCCGACTGGCCATCGTGTAGAGTGTAGAGCATATCCTCTGACTGCTCAGGCCAATATTTGGCTCTGGTGGTGCAGAGAGGGTCACGCTCTTGCAATGGAGACTAACAAACACCTGATGATGATGATATACTTATAAATATATATATTCCTTACCGTGTGGTTCCCGGCAGACTAGAAGAGGACCGATCCAAGTCTCCCCGTGGATGTTGTAGAAGGCGACTTAGGAAACACATGCTAAAGAAAGCTTATAAACATCAAAAGACCTCTCCTACCCGTTTGGCCAGCGTCGAGAATGTAGGCCAAAACCTCTGACTGCTCTGGCTAATATATGGCTCTGGTAGGACGAAAAGGGTCTCGTGATCATTTTTACATTGTCATTAAAATTTGTACATTTAATACCGCTTTAAAAATAGATTAGGATAAGTTCTTTAGGGTTGGAAAATCATATGATTTACCCATTGTAACACGCTGCTATTCATAAATAAAGATATGAGAAGTAAGATACGGGAAATAAATTCCACCTGGATCTGTACATACACTAAGGATCACTGGTTCGAAGTGATTCTTAGTGTATGCACAGATCCAGGTAAATATGAAAAAGGTCATTTTCCATCTTGATCTGACTGGGGACCGAATCCGATGGTCCAGTAGGTGTGAGCATTATTAGCGCATACAAATAATAAGCAACAATGGGCGCGGTTCTCACTGTCATTAAAGCCCGTAACACACGTTCCGATTGGGCAGGACGCCGACCGTCGGAACCGACCTAATCGGACCGTGTGTAGAGCAGTCGGGCCAACATAATTATTATTAATACCGGTCGGGAGTGGTTGGCTCTCCGACGCGGTCGGCTTCCTACCATCTGCCAAATCGGTGCGTGTGGAAGGATGTTCCGGCGGTCGGTCCGACAAAGTGTTGCCACTATACTCGATTTTTAGCGACATCGTTAACGACATTTTTACCTACTTATTATAACTAAAATTAAATACTTTATCTATTTTAAAACTGAACTTTTCAATATAAATAAATAAATAACGTAATCCTTTTAAATGTAGCGAATTCTGTAAGAGGAGACAGACAGACAGTCAGATGCAGTGTTGCCAACTAACTTATCAACTTTATAGCTAGATCTGACTATTTTCCCATGTCAGGCAAAAACAATTTAATAGCGTTGTAGCGAAATACTTTAGCTACTATTATTGATTTTTGTCATAATAACTTACCACGTGTGGTTCCTCGCCGTGTGGTTCCCGGCAGAGTAGAATAGGTCCACTCCAAGTCTTCCCGTGGATGTCGTAGAAGGCGACTTAGGAAACACAAGCTAAACAAAGCTTATAAAGATCAGAGACCTCTCCAACCCGTCTGGCCAGCGTGGAGAGTGTAGGCCAAATCCTCTGACTACTCAGGCTAGTATATGGCTCTGGTAGTACAGAGAGGGTCGTGCTCCTGCAGTGGAGACTAGAAAAGATCTGATGATGATGATGATGATGAACTTACCACGTTTTAATATGCATTTCATGGTTATTCAGTTTTAATACACAATGAACCCGTGTATTTACATGACCTGCATTAGTTCATTAGATTTTCCCCACAGTAGGGGTAACTTAGGTTGTAGATACTATTTGTAGCATTGGCAACACTGATCGGGTGCTCGTCGGACGATATCGGTCGGAAGGTGTGTAGGCTTGCAGGATGGTTGGTTTCCGACGGTAGGTAGTTTGTCGGCTCCTGCCAAATCGGAACGTGTGTTACAAGTGACATAAATATACCTAGAGTTTCTTTGTGATAGCTGTCATCATTGATGGCAGTCGTTAAGCTATATCAAGCAAAAAGTATAATAAATATATCTAAGCAAAAATCTGAATAGGAACTTCTCAATACGAGGTATAAGTAAAGAAAATTACAAACGTAAGTTATAGATACCTATGTCCGAAAGTTTTGCGGCGAAACATGTAACCCTTTTGCCCGACTGCAAAAGGGTTACATGCAAAGCATCGGTACTAGTGAGAATACACCGACACTCGACACGGTAAGCAGTGGGACTAGAATGAGATTGATTGAAAACTACACCCCTCAATATGCGAAACTGGCTAACAAAATTTCTATATATACCACAGATATGGTAGGTTTTATTGTATCTAATTCTTATAATATAATATACTATAGGAGATATAATTAAGTAACAATATTAAAACTAACTTATATAAACTAAGAATTAAATCTACCTATAAAATAAATGTAGGTTTGACGTTCCACATCTGATGGATTATAGTATCTATTGTTTAAACTTATCCGTTAACCTTGTCATATTTATGTACTCTGTAATACTTTTGTTAATTAAGTATAAGTTAATAAATATATGTATATAAGCACTCCATTTATAAATGTTGTGAAGCATATAGATTCTACAGACAAACTTTAAAATAATTTTGTAGAACAATCTGTAAACACCTTATTTATACATATGTATGTTCTTGAATAAATAATAAATAATACATCGATGAATATCGTAGAAATAAAAGGGGTTCTTTTGAATGTTAGTTGACATTTGTTTATGCTGGAATGCAATGAATCAAAATTGAACAAGAAAAGACGACTAAGTATTAAGTATTTTTAAGAATAGTAACCTATAAATTAACCTTACTGGAGCGAAATAGCACACTTTAAGGACGTAGTTTAGCAGAAAGGACTCAATCCACAAAATGGTCGAAAATGAGTTAGTGGCACCGAAGTGCTCTATCATGTTAGATCTTCCATCCACAGAAAAAAAATGTGAAAAAAAAAACACTAAGTATTTTTTTTGGTACTAGGTACCAGTAGGTACCAAACCACATGTTCAGGCATATTATTTTTCTTTTTAGCTGAAAGGACCTAATCTTCTTGGTGCCTTACTGATAAATACAATATACATGAAAGACAGCCGCAATAAAAATAACTGAAATGACCCAAATGACCTGAGTCATTTCTGCGAAAACACTTTTACAAAAATATTGCTCCATACATTCAGCTGAAAGAACTCAAGCTGTTTAAATCCTTTCTGATAAATTGTATTTAAAATAGAATGTCTACGATAACATTCAGCTAAAAGGACCCAAACTGTCTATTTATTAAAAATGTAAGAAAACTCCAACACTGTTTTCAAACGTTTATTAATTTTCCAGCAAAACAATGTTAATTATTTAATGTATCTAATTTTATAAGAATTTAATTGCACGAAAAACTTAAATAGTGACAATGTTATCCAAGTATTTAAGAACGACTGACATAGGTTTCACTTAGCATTTTAACTGCACAAAATCTCCAAGTCGACTGGCCCTAGCTGGCACGAGTAAGCAGTTTTATTCAAACGAGCGCCCCACTCTTTTGTAATGGATCGATATTCAAAAAGCAACCGTTTTAAATTAAATTAAGTATGATTAATTATTATATTAAGGGAAATAATTTAAAAAATAATTAATAAATATACGGAAACCTTACACTCGGCCATACTGATATCATGTACGTCCCGTACATGAGTCAGGTGACAACCTTACACTCGGCCAGCCAGAGTTATCGACACAACAAATGTGAGAAAGAAAGAATAATTTCAAATTTAGCAGTAAATAATGTATCTACATTTTAAACAAATAATATTATAATAAATAATATCGACGTTTTAATTTTGTTTCAAACAATGCTTATCAATACATTTTTTTTATTACAATTAGTTGACAATCAATATTATAACGAGTACAGTATTTAAATACAGTAACATTCAGTGTGAAAAAAAATGATTTTCACTTTATTATTAATCAAAATTTTAAGTTTTAATTAAAGTAAACAAAATCATGAAGTCTCAGCACATTATATCAGTTATATTGATTTTTATGTTTGATACAGACATAACCCTAATAATGCTGGTGCGCAATTGCACTTTTTGAGCCACTCAGCTCTGGTGCACAATTGTACTTTTTGAGCCACTCAGCTCTGGTGTACAATTGCACTTTTAGAGCCACTCAGCTCTGGTGTATAATTGCACTTTTAGAGCCACTCAGCTCTGGTGCACAATTGATCTTTTTGAGCCACTCAGCTCTGGTGCACAATTGCACTTTTGGAGCCACTCAGCTCTGGTGCACAATTGTACTTTTGGAGCCACTCAGCTCTGATGCGCAATTACATTTTTGGAGCCACTCAGCTCTGATGCGCAATTGCACTTTTGGAGCCACTCAGCTCTGATGCGCAATTGCACTTCTTTTGGAGCCACTCAGCTCTGGTGCACAATTACATGTATTACGTTTCTGCAGAGAGAAAACGTTATTGAAGTAGATCTGAAAAAGTGTTTAATATTAAATTCAAATGGAAATTTACACAAGGCAATTAGCTTATATTCCTTTTAATCTTCACTCTCATCAGAACTACTATCAATTTCTAAGGCTGCAATATGTATCCATGGTCGCATACGATCTGATGCTACCGTAGTACTGCGTCTACTTTTTGAACTACTAAAACCTGGTATGGGTGAGATTTTATATCTATCATTGCCCAGAACTTTTGCTACCCGATAGGGCCCAATAAATTTTGGCTGTAACTTTTTACTTAACCCATCGTTAGCAAATGCAACTTTCGTTATTTTTACCAAATCCCCTTCTGCGTATACATGTGCTGGTTTCCTACCTTTGTCATAATACTTTTTTTGTTTTTCCTGTTCCTGTTCCATGTGACTTTTAGCTTCTAACCTTATCGTTTCCCTATCGCTACAACCAGAATGTTCCATGATCTCATTCATTATAGGATTTGACTCGCTATTCATGGAAGATCCAAACAGAACCTCTGAGGGGGTCTTACCTGTCGTCTTTTGAAGAGTGTTGTTTAATCCCCATTGAATTTTGCCCAGCTGCATGTCCCAGTCCTTTTCATGTTCTTTCATGTTTTGTGCTTTCAAAGAATCTAAAATGGTCCTGTTATACCTCTCTACTTGCCCGTTTGCGCGCGGGCTGGCTACTGCATTCAGTACGTGTTTAATGCCTTTGTTGAGGCAATACCTCCTGAAAGTATGAGAGGTGAAACAGGTACCCCTGTCACTTACCAAGCGATCCGGATAACGAAAGGTGTAAAATATTTCGTCTAAAATAGGAATTGCGTGTTGGGTTTTCGTACTTCGAACCGGCTTAACAAAAACGAACTTACTGAAACTATCAACTGCTACAAATATATACGAATACCCCCTCTTTGACTTTACAAACGGCCCCAGGTGATCAATGTGAATTGTATGGAAAGGAATCTCGACTTTCTCTATGGTATGCAACAAACCTTCCCGTTGACCGGAATTATTTTTGGCATACGCACATTGTATACAAGCCTTCACATACTTTGCAACAAAACGATTCATCTTTGGGAACCAATAATTTTTTTTTAATCTGTCCAAAGTTTTCTCAATACCCAAATGACCTATCTCATCATGATTGAGTCGGCATAGTTGCCACCTAGCCCCCTTTGGAACAACCCATTTAAGGTTACTCTTATCACCGTCAACACAACGAAAAAGCTTGTTATCTTTGACCGTATAATTGTCTTTTATATATTTTAAATTCTCTGGTTCCAAGCTATTTTCTAGTATATCTCTTATCCGGTTAAGCTCAGAATCACCCAACTGTAAGGTAAGCAGCCAGTCCTCCTCCTGAATGTTCAGTACAGTCAAAGTCTGATCAAGCTTGTATTCGCTACATTTTGGAATCTCACTGACTGGGTCTGGATTTCGGGACAATGCATCAACATGTGGCATTTTTGATCCGGCTCTATATTCTATTGTACAATTAAACTCTTGAAGAGAAATCCACCACCTTGCTATACGTGGAATTAAATCCCTCTTCAAGAAAGTAGATCTTAATGCACTGCAATCGGAAACTATTTTAAAATCGCGACCCAGAAGGTAAGTTCTAAACTTCTTCAGACAACAGACCACCGCTAACGTTTCCAATTCGTAAGCATGGAAATTTTTTTCTTCTGGTGAGGTTTGGCGACTATAGAATACAACTGGATGAAAGGGGCTAGCGTCGTCCACACGCTGCATTAAAATACCCCCTATTCCCAGCCGACTTGCATCAGTGTGCAGCTCCGTCTGGGCATTAGGGTCGTATATTGCTAAAATGGGTCGATTAACCAAACATCCCTTAAGTTTATTAAATGCTATCTCTTGCTCACCTGTCCACTTCCAGTCGGCGTCTTTTTTCAGCAAAGTTGTCAAAGGCGAAGCCAAATGAGCGAAATTAAACACGAATTTTCTAAAATAACTCACCAAACCAAGGAATTGCCGCACGCAGTGTACGTTTTGAGGTGTAGGAAAATTCATAACGCATTGAATTTTATTTTCACCTGGCCTTACTCCTTCAGCGCTGATCTCGTATCCAAGGTAGTCAATTTTGTTTTGCAAAAATGTACATTTTGACAATTTGAGCGTCAGATTAGCGTCTTCCAACATTTTTAATACTTCCTCGAATCTATCAAGACATTCTGTTGAGTTCTTACCAAAAATCAGTATGTCGTCAATATATGCCGTGGCCTTATCGAATCGAGCTGCTCCAAGAATTTTGTTGATCATCCGTTGAAAGACAGCTGGAGCATTTGCCAGGCCAAAAGGCATCCGGTTGAACTCGTATTGCCCATCCGGCGTGACAAAAGAAGTCAGATGTTTGCTCTGCTCTGAAATGGGTACCTGATAATATCCGGATGCCAAGTCTAATGTGATGAAGCACGCTTGTCCGGATAATCTGCAAATTTCATCTTCTATAATCGGCATAGGGTACCTCTCCTTTACAGTAATAGAGTTTAACATCCTATAGTCCACGCACATTCTAAATTTACCGTCTTTTTTCCGTACAAGAATTATCGGACTAGCGTACTCAGAGTTGGATTCACGGATTACACCTGCTTCCAGCATTTCACTTACCATTCCTCGTACATGATCGCGTTCGTGATGTGACAGTCTATAAGGCCTGTAAAACACTGGCTGCTGACTTTTGAGTTCAATGGTCATTTCTGCCGCATTTGTGCAGCCAAGATTATGCAATGAAGACGCGAAACAGTGTTTGTACTTACGTAGAAGATCTAGAAGTCTCTGTTTATCGGCTGGTGTTGCAGCTTCACCAATAAGAACTTGTTGCTCATTGATTTCATTACAGGCCTCTGTTAATACATTATCGGTAGCTACCGTCACTTTATTTACCTTTTCTACTCTCTCCGCTCTGGACAGCAATAAATCCTCGGATAAGAGACATGATCCTGCATATGGAGTAATAAAAACGTATAACTTGCCTCCTTCAACCTGGTGAACACCTCCTCCGACGATAAACTGTCGAGGTGGCCTTCCTATAACTTTATTCAATAAGAAAACCTCACCGTTGTAATCAATTTCTGTGTACGCCTTTATCATTGCAGGGCCATGAAGAACCACATCTTGTGCGCATCTCACTTTGACCAAACAATTATCCGTATCAATATCTGAAAAGGTTACCTCTTCCTTCACGTCGTGAAATTCCAGTTTTTCTGGTCCTTTGGTCACGATAATGTACGGAAGTTCTGTGAAATTCTGTCCCACTAATATGGGTTTGTCCAAAAGGTCATCGCTTACCACATTGCACAAGACTAGTCCACGGACTCCATCCACAATCAACTGAACTGACACTGAACCTAATGAGTGTACTACTTTATTGCCAAATCCTTTCATGGTAATAGGAATTCCATTGTGATGTAATTTTAGTTCTAAGGCCACGGATTCTTTTATAAGAGTGCTTTCACTACCAAAATCGATGAAGGCTTTAAATGGCACATCATTTACAGTGACATCTTTTATATATTTTGAATTAGCAATAGACCTGGAAATGCACATGGTTTTCGGCATATCAGAATTTTTGTCAATCTTATTTTTACTGTTGGTTATGGAGTAGCAGTTTTCCGTTTTGTGTCCAATCTTATTGCAATGTTGACACTTTAACAACGGTTTAGGACAATCCATATGTACGTGTCCTCTTTCTTTGCAGTTAAAGCAAAACAGTGGACCTTGAAAGGATCTGGCGAATTTAGATTTTGACGAATTTAAGATTTTATCGTTAAAATACTTATTTTTAAATTGGGGTCTATCTGTATTCACAGAAGATTCTTTATTACTCATGAGAAATCTAAGTAGTTGATCTGGATCTGAGCATTGGAGAGCAAGAGCACTAGACTTCATGGTTCTGTCACTTATTCCATGAATAATACAGTCGACTGCATGTTTACCAGTTATTTCACAATTGTTTAATAAAGCTAATTTCTCATAATAATAAATTTCGATAGGCTCATTAATTTTGGTCTTCCGCTTTAGCATATCTTCCAAGGCTTGACCATAGTTCTGGTCGAAAGGGAAGGCATCTAATAGTTTTTGTTGCCATTCCTGCCAATTAAACATAATGGAATTCAAGCCTTCGTACCATGTTTTGGCCAAGCCTTGTAATTTCTGCATAGAAAAATGTATTGTGGTCTTGTCATCCCACCCATATACTGAGGCGCACTCATTAACCTTGCGTATCCATATGTCAACGCGCTGATTTTTCTCAGATGGATTGAAATCGGGAATCATATTCTTATGGTCTATTGTTTTAGTTGAAAATACGCCCCTAGTATCTGGTTGAACTGACATGCCACCTTTTAATGATTCTAAAAGACTCATTACATCCTTACAAGAAAAAACTGGGCTACGTGACCTTTTCTCGTTAGATTCCTTCGGCGTTGAATCGTCTGGAACAGGTTTGCGACGTTCCGTAGCATCTCCTTGGATTGAAGGAGATCTTCGTTCATCGCGTCGTGTTGAGCTTCTCCGACTACGATAGGAACTTCTGGACTCGCGATGGACCCGTTCTCGTTGAATCTCAGCTTCTAAATTTTTAAGGTGCTCACGAGTTCTTTGTAACTCACGCTCATGGTCTCGTAAGCTGCGGCTTCGGCTTCTAGTATGGCTCCGGTAATGGTCGTGTCGTCGATTCGCATCTCTTGAACGGCTGCTTCGTCTGGTCTCGACAACATGGCTTGGATTTGGAGTCATCAAACGACGATTATCACCATTGCCCTCATCCATAATGAACACGCTCGAAACAAAAAAAAGGCAATATTAGAAAATATGCTTGTAGTATTGTGTATACAATTCTGGTCACGTACAATTTTTCAGGAGAAAACACCGCTTAGGAATGCCCTGACCAAATGTACATTGACTGGTGATTCTACAGGCACAACTTTAACGAACACCTGATACCCGATATACATTAATAAACACCTGGTCAATGTCAAGGAAAAGTAAAAGAGATCAATAAATCTATACTGTCGTTTATGCATATACAAGTAAATTTCCAGGAGGAACTATTATCAGGGAGTGCCCCGATCAAATAATTCACACCTAGACCACAAGGCAAGGTATTATCAAGGAGTGCCCTGACCAAACACTTTGCCCGCGATGTATTACATATGCATAACTACCACAACAATATCAGGTTACCCTGACCGCTTGATTTGCGCCCAAGCTCGCACGGATACACGCATGCGGATAAGTATAGTAAAAATAAGAAAAAACAAAAAACAAATTAAAATCCGTTTTCATTCGCGCTAAAATTACAGCTCAAATTCATCAGAAATACATATTATCAGGGAGTACCCTGACCAAATATTGTATTTCCATGCATAATAGACACAAACGCTATCAGGGAGTACCCTGACCAAATCGTTTGATGTCCATCCGTTTTAAGTTGGCACGTGTTTAAAGGTTGTCAGAAATACGCATTATCAGAGAGTTCTCTGACCAAATACTGTATTTCCAAACTCATCAGACATAAGCATTATCAGGGAGTACCCTGACCAAACGCTTAATATCCATATGTGCACTTTAAACACGTATAGAGCGCGAAAGAAAACATACTCGAACGTAATTTATAAATAAAATAAAATTACATACGTGTTCAGAATTGCGAAATCATTCGGAAATACGCATTATCAGAGAGTGCTCTGACCAAATACTGTATTTCCAAACTCATCAGACATAAGCATTATCAGGGAGTACCCTGACCAAACGCTTAATATCCACATGTGTACTCTAAACACGTACAGAGCGCGAAAGAAAACATGCTTGAACGTAACTATTTATAAATAATAATAAAAAAATTACATTATACGTGTTCAGAATTGTGAAATCATTATTCAGAAATACGCATTATCAGAGAGTGCTCTGACCAAATACTGTATTTCCAAGCTCATAGGACATAAGCATTATCAGGGAGTACCCTGACCAAACGCTTGATGTCATAGATGTACTCTGAACACATACAAAACGCAAAAAAAATAAAAGCATATAATAAAGTTTCGTTCATGCACATTTCGTTTAATATTAAATAAAATAAACATAATTTTGGCGTGTACTTACCACTTCTGAAGTGGAAGAAAACTCCAACACTGTTTTCAAACGTTTATTAATTTTCCAGCAAAACAATGTTAATTATTTAATGTATCTAATTTTATAAGAATTTAATTGCACGAAAAACTTAAATAGTGACAATGTTATCCAAGTATTTAAGAACGACTGACATAGGTTTCACTTAGCATTTTAACTGCACAAAATCTCCAAGTCGACTGGCCCTAGCTGGCACGAGTAAGCAGTTTTATTCAAACGAGCGCCCCACTCTTTTGTAATGGATCGATATTCAAAAAGCAACCGTTTTAAATTAAATTAAGTATGATTAATTATTATATTAAGGGAAATAATTTAAAAAATAATTAATAAATATACGGAAACCTTACAAAAACAATTTAAGGAAATTAATATGAATGTTTTATTTTTTACAAAGTAAAGTTATCCAACTGCCTATTATTAATATTTGGCCACTCAATTATTACTAAACATATAAATATAATATTGCAACACTGATCTTCATAAGCGCACACGCATTGTATCGTAACAATCACGTCTATTAATTATTAAATTTTGTGTTTTAAAATAATATAAAATATATAATAAATTAAAAAGTTTTATAAACAGGTCTGTTCTGCTAAATTATATCAAATACACTATCTAACATAATGATTTTAACAGAAAGGATCCAAATCTATATTTTACTAAATAACTTCAGTAAATAAGAATGTATAGAAATTTTATAACATACATATATTACAAATTAAATTTACCAATCCATTCACAAAATGATTAAAAGTTTTAAATTGGAGCATACATGAGTAAACTTTGATTAAAAAATATACGTTTTTAATTATGTTTATTTTATGTCTCAATGACCTCTAGTTTTAAGCTTTTAATGGGCACTTAAGTTTATCTTTCTTTATTTATCCCATTCTTTGTACAAAATAAAATCCAATATGATTGACTTACTAGTAGTTTATTTGAATAAAACAAATATTTTCTTCATTTATTTCTACGTGGATCTTTACTGCTGAATAAAATCAAACACACTTCCAAGGAAAAAACAATTTCACAGAAAGGATCCAGACTCATATATTTCTAAATATCTTGATTATTTAAGAGTGTATTAAAATTATATATACTACATTTAATACCTACCTAATTTACACATATATTCATGAAAAATTTGAAAATGTCCACCTAGAAAATTTAGGAGTAAATTTTATTTAAACTTCAAAAAATCGTATCTCGAAACATGGTGAATGTGGATTGAGTCCTTTCTGCTAAACTACGTCCTTAAAAATATATACTGTAGTATGTATTACCTACAGTATTTATTTTTGGGTAAGTATCAATTGAATGTATACAGAAAGTATGTATTCTTAGATTAGTTATTTCATCGTAACCAACCCCTGGGCATCGTACCCAAAAGGCATTGCAGCATCCTTTATTCTATACCAGCTTCTGCCCGCGGCTCCGCTTGCGTTAGTGTCGATGCTTCGGGAACCTTTTCTTCTTTTTGGTATGAAAAATAGCCTATCCAATAATAATGTAGAGGTAAATAAGAATGGATCAAGCATTTTAAATTAAATAAAAACGATACAGTAGGTAAGTTGCGAATGACAACTTTGAGTTCACACTGTTTACACTCACACCTCACAGTTTAACGGCCAAAAACATCTAACAATGAAAAATGTATGAATTTCGAGAACATTTTCGAGTACATTTTATAAGTTGGTTGCCTATAACTTTTTAGTTTGTACTTTGTACTCAGGTCTGATAGCTTTCCTTTCAACTTCAGTATACAAACTACAGCTGTGATTTTTTTCACGTATCCATATATAACCGTTTAGCAGATAGAGGGAGGGGGACACTTACCTCCAACAAAAATTTGCACTTTAAAACCAAATATCTCGGAAACGGATCCCTAAATCGAAAAATGGTAATCTCAACTTCACAATAGTTTTTAAAGGCCTATTTAACAATACCCAAAGCGATGGGTTTGTAAAGAAAAAAAATCATTACTTCCTCTTTACTTCTATGGGAGCTACCCTAAGAAAAAAGTTTCAAGATTTATTTATACTACTTTTTTGGCATGATTAATATACATATACCCATACCAAATTACAGCTTTCTAGTACTTATATTCTCTGAGTAAAACCGCGGATGGACAGACAGACAGACAGACAGATATGGCGAAACTATAAGGGTTCCTTGTTTACTACGGAACCCTTAAAACATCTCATAATGTCTATATCTATTGGCGTTTTAACAAGTAATAATTATAAAAAAATAAGAGGTTTTTTTTTGCTTTTTTTTTAATTTAATGATTTTTATTTATTTTATATTACTTATCCCCTAACAATAATAAATAAATACTTCCTGGTTTTTACACTAACTATGTTAATAAATAGTTTTTATTTTATCCTTTAATTTCATACATAAGCCTATAATATAACCCCAAAAATATGGTCTCAGGGCGGCCATAAGAAGTTTCCATTTACCGTTGATAAATTTTTTATTCCAATTTTTATTGTACGAAAACACCATTCAGGCTTTATAGCGGCTCCAAGCAATTCTCAGATTGAATTTTTATGACGCCAACGGAATAAAGTTATAAACAAATGCGTAAAACGGAACGGAACGGGCCAACAGTTGGTGGAATTCAATTTAGGACGAGTAAGGCAGAAAATTAGCGGAGATATGTTTGAGGAAAAGGAGTAAGAAACGGGTTAAAACATTCAAGATATGCTGGGACCTCCGATGTTTCAGCTTGGCATGACGACCACTAGGTCACAGCGGTTATGTTATAGAACGCAAGAAGTGAAACTGAAAGATGACTATATAAAGCACACAAAACTATCTAGATATCCCAATGATCTAGTGTTACCTTGTACTAAAACAAAATATTATCAAAGAAACAGTTACTATAGCTGCATGATTATTTTCAATAAACTTCCAGAAAACTTTAACAATTAAAATTAAACTCATTTAAAACTCAACATTATAAACTACTTAAAGACAGATGTTATTATAGTGTTCAGGACTTTTGTTAGGCTTAAATTTCAAATGGAATGGAACTGTTGTTCATAATAATTACTGACATAATTATACTTATTGACTTTACTAATGATAAATTATTATTGTATGATTTTTCCTGAGAAATTGTTTGAATATTGTTAACTTTATAAAATACACTTAAATACTATAATATACTTTTAGCTATATTTCACTCATTTAATGCAAATAAATTTCATTTCATTTCAAGTAATCTGGTTCACATTTATAGAAAAGATAGTAAATAAATACAAAAGTTCCACAAACAAATCCACATTCTGTTTCCGTTTCCTACAGATTAATCGAGCCAAAAAGAAGCGGGAGAGCGGGACGCGTGTCGATGGACCGGAAGTAGTAGCGGCAGTATTTACAGCTTCCGGTGGCGCGGATAACAATTAATAACTTTTATAGCTTCCGCTGTGGGCAGCTCAATTAGTGGGGCCGTAAAAACCTTCACGCCTGAGTGGGGGTTGAAATGTTGTGAGGTTTATATTGATGGGTTTTACCCGACTTATATAACCAAAAAAGAAGTATTATAAATAAATAAATATATAAGGACCAATTGTTTGTTTGTTTTTCGTGTGTGTAAGTGGCCAACACTGGTGTCAGATTTTTTCAAGCTGCCTTAAGGCATCTGACTTAGCTTAACGACTGCCTTCAATGATGACAGCCGAGACCAACGGTTTAACGTGCCTTCCGAAGCACGGAGGAGCTCGAGATATTTTTATGCCACTTGCGGTCACCCATCCAAGTGAGGACTGCGCCCGGGGTTGCTTAACATGCGAAAGCGCTAATAATGCTCACGCCCACTAGGCCATCGGGGTCCTCATCGGGCACTAGGACCAATTACACAGATTGAGCTAGCCCCACAGTAAAGTGAAGTTGGGCCGTTGGATACTACTCATTATCAGGTCCTTTTTACTCTCCACTGCAGGAGCATGACCCACTCTGTACTAACTAACAAAGCAATATATAAGCCAGAGCAGTCAAAAGATTTGGCCTACACTATTGCCTTGATGTTTATGAGGTTTGTTTAGCTTGTGTTTCCTAAGCCACCTTCTACGATACATATTTTATAGATAAACATCCAAGTCCGACCGACAAAACCGATCATTTTGAGATTGGCCTAAATCTGAAAATTATCGGTTTCCATCATGACCTCACCGATCGAATCCGGGACCATTTTTGTCGCAGGCTGGCGTGTTAACCGTGTGTAAGTATTTCCGCTCCGTGTCAGAAGTACTACCGAAAAGTACAACTGGTAGTACAAATGATACAACCTTGTATCATTTGTACTACTAGTTGAAAAAATGACACTCTTAATAGGAAGTAGTACTATCGAACAGAACAACCAACAACTACCGACGACCAAAGACGCGCAGTACACGTGTCACGCGTGTATACGTCCTCAGAAGCAATTCGAACGCAACTTTGTAAGCTAAAAAAAAAAGTAACGGAGCCACCGTGAAACGCGCGTCTACTTCATACTCTTTTACACGCGTCATATGATTTCAGGACAAACTAGTTTGTCCTAGGCCTAACTAGTTTGTCTAAGCGTCCTAAGCGTGTTAGGATAAACTAGTTTGGCCTAGGACAAACTGAGTTTTAATATTATTCAAATCTTCAACTTCATAAAGAGGGCAGAGGGTGTAGATCACCAAACTGGCGTCATTTTTAGGGTTCCGTAATAAACAAGGAACCCTTATAGTTTCGCCATGTCTGTCTGTCTGTCTGTCTGTCCGTCCGCGGTTTTACGCAGATCCTATAAGTATTAGAAAGCTGTAATTTGGTATGGCTATGAATATTAATCATGGCAAAAAAGTGCTAGAATAAAATCTTGAATAAAAATTTTTTTAGGGTAGCTCCCATACAAGTAAAGTCGGGGAGTAATTTTTTTCTCTATGTACCCATCGTGTGGGGTATCTTTAAATAGGTCTTTCAAAAATATTGTGAGGTTGAGAACACCATTTTTCGATTTAGGGATCCGTTTCCGAAATATTTGGTTTTAAAGTGCAAATTTTTGTTAGAGGTAAGTGTCTATCTACTAAACGGTTATATATATATATATAGATATCCCTTTACGGTAAATGTTGATCAGATGCGACTTCACGCGAGCACTTTGTTGATCCGAAAACGCATGTTGATCCGGCGCCTTTTGTTGATCCAATATGCATCTCTGGTAACAAATGTGGCTCCGACCGGATCAACATCTGCACTATCGGACTTCTTACCTAGCGTTCGCTGAAGTTGATCCGATATACAAATCCACCTTGCGATAGTTACGGATAATGTTGATCCGATTTAAATGAACCAATCAGAGCACAGGAAGCGATCTGATTGGTTGAAAACAGCCGCGACGTTGCCGTTTTGTATCTTAAACTATCCCAAACTACACAACATTTAATCCATCGTCTTTAGGCTCGTTAGACGAGTTTGGGCTCGTTGGATTTGTCTTGACAAGAGCATTAATTTGTATTAGTGTCGAGGGTCTGATGATGCTTCTTGAAGGTGGCCATAACATCTCCTGAACTACACAACATAACCCTATCGTGTTTGGGCTTATTGAATTTGTTTTGACCAGAGCAATACAGTGCCTATACAAATGACTAAAATGTAGAAAATAAAATTACATAAACGAAAAAAAAAATTTTTAAAACAAGCTTTTATTTAATGCTCAGTAAAAAATGAACTTCAAATAGCCATCAATGTACTGGTACTTACTTTAATTTTTTTTGACGAATGTCTGGACCGATTTAAGAAATTCGTTTTTGTTTCATGGTTATTCATTATAGATGGTCCCATTACATTTTTAGTTAGGGAGGCGAATAGGGGAATTTTCGGCAATACTCGAGCGTGGCAGTTTAAGATATGAGAGATACCTTAGACCTAATAGAACAGCCTTGTAAAGTATTTAGCTCTATATGTAGTGACGCGCGCCTAGGATAGACGATCAGATTAGTAAAAAAAAATGGATAGTCTGAAATACTCGAGCGCGTCAGAAATATTGGGGGTTGATTTTAGTGTTTAAAGACGAAATTTAACTAATCTGACGATAAGTCCTTGACGCCGCCGAGTTATAGGGTCGCGAACTTGTAAAAAAAAAACGTTAATCCGGCATTCTCGAGCGCGATTTTTTTTATTTTTATTTTGAAGAATATAATCTAAAACTTACTAAAAATACAAAATCTGCCGGTTTCCGCATGACCGGAAGTGTGGAGGAGCCATTTCGTCTTCCTAAGAACGCGTTGCGGCATATAAGTCGCGAACGATACATTTTACAAAAAAATGTTTAAATAAACAAAAAAGGTAATTTTATTTTACACAAAAAAGGTCTCTTTACATTTTTGTAAGAAGAAAGAAATGAAAGTTCCAGTGTAGAAGAAGAAGAAGATGAATTGTATTGAGCAGAAATGTAAAGATCATACATAACAATACAATTATCATCCAATTTTTATATCATTTCATTTTTTTATACAATAAATAATACACTTCGTACTACATTTCATCTACATTTACGTTGGTTGTATGTATCGCTTTATTGTCTTTCTTAAATTCCCCGTTTTATCAAGGAGAAAGAAAGGAAAAAAAAAAGAAACCAAAAAACCTTTTTCGCCATTCGCCAAACTGTGTGTCTAATAAAAATCAGAACACAATGTCTTCTATAATGTGTTCAAGTATTAATATATAAATATAATATATCTCGTATAAAAAAATCAATCATACGAGGGTTGTAATGGATGTGGAAGTGACCATCAGACGTATGTGTAGATGTCAAAAGTTTGCTAATAGGCCTGCTGGTAAAGAATATAAGGATACAAAGACAAAAGGACAGTACATTATTCGACATCAAATTGGTGAAAATTACTATCAAAATATTGATCGGCTTTGAGCTTATCGGGTTATCACTATATATTATATATACTTATATATGTACATGATTTATTTATTCCGTCTGTTAATGGAAGTGTATTTTGAACCGTAATAAGTACAGACTTGAAATTTTCGCAGAATACGTTATATCTTTTCCCGCTTTATCGTATGTTATTTTGTTGTCCAATTTTAATGTTTAGTATCCGAATTATCATATAATAAAATTCTTTATTCAATGTAAAAATAATAATAAAGATTCATATAATGATTGTCAATAAGATTTGATTTCTCGTATTTAATACCGAGAGCAATCGTTATTAATTGTAAGTTAATGTAGTGCGAGTAGTGGTGGTACAAAAGGTATTTTTATTAGTTATTTATACTATTTAGTAGGTATCCATTACACCAATTTATTTTATGCCACCGTCAACTCCTAGGCTGTTCTTC
This sequence comes from Rhodophaea formosa, assembly GCA_963082605.1. Taxonomy (NCBI): domain Eukaryota; kingdom Metazoa; phylum Arthropoda; class Insecta; order Lepidoptera; family Pyralidae; genus Rhodophaea; species Rhodophaea formosa. Next base: position 6,489,030 of record OY720223.1, read on the forward strand.
TTGCAATAAGTTAAAAACCATACGAATATAAAATGATTCATTGAGTTAATGCGTTTTTCTCTTACTCAAGCTTTCCCTTCTTTTTTTCTATTCAGTACTTTCTTCAGTGTAAAAATATGTGTCTTCATCCTTTACCTTATCCTACTTTTCTATGTGGAGTCGGCACAGTATGTCAGTTCTCTCCACCTTGATCTGTAATCCACCATAGCCTTTGTCACTCCCTTTTTGTTCATACTCTCCTTGACACAATCGATCCATCGTTTCTTAGGTCCCCCTTTGTTCGGCGTTCCATCTACTTTCAAATCTAATGCCTTTCTTGTGATATGACTTTCTTCTCTCCTCATCACATGCCCATACCAACTCAGTCTATGACTATGGAGCTTTTCTGTTACTGGCGCGACTTTCATACTATATAAATACTTTTTAATTCGAGAATATTTTAACACAAATATGCTATTATTTGGATAAAGACAGTATTTATGTATGTGTCTGTTAATTTTTTTTTCAAAATATTCACACGTCGCGTCCGTCACCTTGAATTCCAAAACTGACGTCATTGTCGAAATCTACACCCCGAAAATCCCCATACAACGGCACCCATGTAGATTTTGCATGAAAAGTCGCGTCCGCCATCTTGGATTTCCAAACTGACGTAATTTTCGAAATCTACGCCTCAAAAACCTATACAACGTCACCCATGTCGATTATGCACAGAAAGTTGCATCCGCCGTCTTGGATTCCCAGACTGACGTCATTTTCGAAATGTACGTACACCCCAACGTCCTCCTATACTTTGGTTCCAGTAACAAGCAAACCCAAGCGATTTGCTTGTGTTTTTTGTAGTAGTACAAATGATACAAGGTTGTATCATTTGTACTACCAGTTGTACTTTTCGGTAGTACTTCTGACACAGAGCGAGTATTTCTGTTTCATTCAGTTTCAGTCAGAGGATTTGGCCTACACACTCCACGCTGGTCAGACGGGTTGCAGATGTCTCTGAGATATTTATAAGCTTCGTTTAGCTTGTATTTCCTAAGTCGCCTTCTGCGACATCCACGGGAAGACTTGGAGTGGTCCTGTTCTTCTCTGTAGGGAATCACATGGCAAAAATTTATCTAAACATACATACATATTATCACGTCTTTGTCCTTTGCTGACAGACAGATCCCAAGATCGTAAAACCTTAAGACCACGTTTAGCGTTTTAAGGGCATTAAGGAGGAAAGCAGAATCAATAAAGTGAAGGTTTGCCAGCCGTCTATTTCACCATCGCCTATTTACGAAATCTTTTGACCGGTTTTTACGGTCTGCGCGTGATCGTCATGTATATACTCGTATGTGAGTATTTCTGTTTCATTGTTGCTTTCTATAGGCTAAACGGCTTGCTTGACAGAATTAGAAGAGTGAGTTGTTTTATTTACTAAATAAAGAAAATAAGAAATGGTGAAAAATTCCACGCGGGCAGGACTTGAACCTGCGTCTAGATCTCAGTATTTTTCACCATTTCTTATTTTTTTTGTTTAGTGAATAAGGTAAAATAGCTTTGTGAATGCAAAATAAATCCCATATAAACTAGAGTGAGGTGTCATTATTTGGACAAGAAAACTGATGAAATATAAGTTTACAGATTGAGAATGTAGAGCTTGTAGTAACAAATATTGGAGACCATTTAGTAAAACAGACGCTTGTGAAAATTGGTCGATCGGGATAGACCGATTGTACCGGAGGGTTAAATTTGTGTTCTTCCCCGGAGAGTCATAGGCTATGTAACTGCTGTAATGGATATAAACAGATAAAAACCGGCGTGGAACCCTACACTGTGCGTGTCGGGCCACGCGCAGTGTAGGGTTCCGTAATTGCGAATGAAAACTTTGAGTTCACACTGTTCACACTCGCACATCACAGTTTAACGACCAAAACCATGTAACAATGAAAATGTATGAAATTTTACATTTTCGAGTACATTTTATAAGTTGATTGCCTATAACTTTTTAGTTTGTACTTAGTACTCAGCTCTGATTTTCCTTTCAATTTCAGTATTTAAACTACTGCTGTAATTTATTTCACGTATCCATATATAACCGCTTAGTAAATAGAAGGGGGGACACCTACCTCTAACAAAAATCTAACAAAAAATATTTCGGAAACGGATCCCTAAATCGAAAAATGGTGTTCTCAACCTCACAATATTTTTTAAAGACCTATCTAACAATACCAGACACGATGGGTTTGTAAAGAAAAAAAATATTACTCCCTCTTTACTTGTATGGGAGCTACCCTAAAAAAATTTTTTTTTTTCAAAATTTTCTTCTACCACTTTTTTAACATGATTAATATACATACCCATACCAAATTTCTAGTACTTATTGAGTAAACGCGGACGGACAGACAGACAGACAGACAGACATGGCGAAACTATAAGGGTTCCTAGTTTACTACGGAACCCTAAAAAGCAGACACGTTTCTTAATTCTTAAAATTTTGCTACTTGTTTGTAATCTATAAGATCTATAGATCTAATCTCTAATCTGCAACCCGAGGCGAGGAGGTTGACGAGCTCCGTGGCGCAGCGGTCAACACGCCGGCCTGTGGCGCGGATGGTCCTGGGTTCGATCCCCGGTCAGGTCAAGATGAAAAATGATCTTTTTCAGATTGACCTGGGTCTTCGATGTTTATCTATATATGTATTTTTTATAAAATATAGTATCGTTGAGTTAGTATTCCATAACACAAGACTTACTTAAGAACTTACTTGAGGCTAGCTCAATCTGTGTGATTTGTTTGTATATATTTATTTATTATTATTCTCTTTATTTATTTGTATAGTCTTAGTTTTAGGTTTTTATAAAATTTATATAAAAAGTAAAATGTAAAAATATAATACAAAACATACAAATTTTATAAAAACCTAAACCTAGAGTGCCGCCAGCAGCGGGGCAAGGCTCAAGCTACCAGCGGTCAGGGCCCCAGCGAGAGAAACCTTCTGACAATACGTGCCGTATCCAAGAGTACTGCCTTCTGTATCTGTCCCTTGATCCAGCCATCTAGCGAAAGCCTCTTTAGATGTTGGTCAAGACTCTTCGCTATAAGACCATTCGCAGATACGACTATCGGGACAATGATCGTTGAATCCACATCCCACATGGCGGTTACCTCGTGGGCCAAGTCAAGGTACTTGCAGAACTTGTTCTTCTCGGCCTTCACGAGGTTTTCGTCATGTGGAATGGTGATATCAACGAGCACTGCCTGGCGTGTCGATCGATCTGTCAAAACGATGTCAGGCTTATTGGCAACAATAGTCCTGTCCGTAATGACTGATCGATCCCAATACAGCGTGGCACGACCATTTTCGAGAACGGGCGTTGGTGTGTACTTATAGTACGGCACCTCAGATTCCACAAGACCATATCGAAGAGCAAGTTGCTGGTGGATGATCCTGGCTACAAGATTATGTCTGTGCAAGTACTCTCCGTTAGCCAGATGAGAACAACCGGAAATAATATTATTATTATTTGTATCTTTTTGAGACTCACGGGTGTTACCCCGGTCCTTTGGAAGGCTTGCGTGGGGATATATATCCAACACGTAGAGGCCCCTTGGAGAAGTTGATGTGATGTATGTCTCCAGCCAGAACCCATTCCTTGAAATACCAATGTATGATATGTCCTTGGTCTTGGCCGGAGGGGGAACCATTGTATTTTAAAAGAGAAATTAGTAGGCTATGGGATTGGAATGTGGATGAACTTTACGCTGGGTTATTGCTAAGGGTCGGACACCTGCCATAATCATGATACTGACTAAAATTGGCAGGTGGTGGCTTGCCGCCCACTAGATGGGCCCCTCAAACTAGCCGACGATTACTGCCGGCAAAAGGGGCAACATCGGTGTGGGCGACTCAGGGGTGTCGAGAGGTGTGCTGCGCTTTCTCCGAAGTTACTCGCGTCGTTAGGCCTTTAACACTTCCACCCCTGGAGCAACAGCTCTAACGACTCCTCTCTGGACGGCCAATTAAGGCAAGCCAGAGCTGAGAGTCCTGCGCCCGCAGGTCAGGGTGGAAACCCAAGAGGGCCCCCTCTTGGGTTTCCACCCTGACCGATGAAGCCACGTCGGGGGCGAGGGCTCTGACTGACTCTCTGGAGCACTCGGGTCCGTGGTGTCGTTACTCACCAACAGCTCGCCACAAGCTGCCCTGCGGGCTTATTATTATTATTTAATCTTAGGATCTAATATCGCATCTACAAATGGGTTCCTCGAAATGGTTAGGTGGAGTTACTTTATTAGGTATAACAACAGCTACATGTATTTATTTATCCTATTGTGAGGCTTATGATCTGCATCGCTTTTGTATTGTATTGTAATGGTTATAGATTACCCATTGTTTGAACATACACCATTATACCGATATGGCGAATACTACAGTATTGAATGCGCTAGATGGGCCGTGAAGTTTTGATCTATAGCTGTGGAGTATTTTTTTCAAATAATTAGATATGTATGTATGCTACTTCTGTCTTCCCTGCTGGTTTGGGAGAAAAAGAAAGCAAAGAATTAACCAGCTGCTTTTCTTCACGCGCAGACCGTAAAAACCGGTCAAGAGATTGGGTTAAGGAATCACGTAAATACGCGATGCGGCTGGCAACCCTTCACTTTTTTTGATTTTGCTTTCCTCCTTATTGCTTTTAACATGCTAAACGTGGCCTTAAGGCGCTCTCATAGTAACACTAGCGCCACCCAGCAATTAAATTCCTTAATTCATAAATTGTATCGAATTTTAAAACTAACAAGTACAAAACTACTAAATTACTCATAGAATTTTTTGTATATTACTAGTAATTTACTAGTGCTATATTTAAAGAGCAAAATCGATTAACGCCAAAAGTGGCCACTTTTGGCGTTAACCTGTTTTCTCTTAGTTTATCGAACGAGTATTAGTGAAAATGAATACAAAAATACTACAAGTAATTTACTAGTTAGTTATGTACTTGTTAGATTTTAAAAATTCGATATGATTTAGGTTTAAAAGAATTAATTGTCGGGTGGCGCTAGTGTTACTATAGGAGCGCCTTAAGGTTTTATGACCTATAGGCTTTGTCTACCCCGCAAGGAATAAAGGCGTGAATACTTACATATATATATATGGATGTTCTTAGGATTTTCACCGAACGTTTACATATATTACCGCTACGCTGCAAATGAAGTTAAAAACTAATGGCATACAGAACGTCTTTTCGTTTTTCTTTTAGACATTGTAATGTAACGAACCCTACATACATGTGAGATTCCAACTCGCACATGCAATCTATATAATATACAGCTAGAGTACGGTACAGCCAGAGCCTTATTAGAGGTAAAAACACTCTTTGATCCTCCTTAAGAGGGCGCTACGTCAGGCCGAGTGTCGGAAATCACTGTAATGGATGGAGGACATCCATTTAGGGTTGCCACCAAAGAGATTTTTGTTTATAGCTATTTAGTGTCTTCTTCTGAAATTCTCTTCGATCAACAACCAACCAGATATCAGGTCGGCGCAAGAAAAAAGGCTCGGCAAATAAGAGCGCACTCCATACGGTGAGCTCTTATTTTGTTTAGTTAGAATAATAGAATTGCGACTTTTTCGTTGCGATTATTTCCTTTGCGTTATAACCTGTTATGAAAATTAGCCTCTTCCTTCCCTATGTGCACCAATAAATAATAAATAAATAAATAAATATATACGGACAAATCACACAGATCGAGCTAGCCCCAAAGTAAGTTCTTATATAAGACTTGTGTTATGGGATACTAACTCAACGATACTATATTTTATAACAAATACATATATAGATAAACATCCAAGACCCAGGTCAATCTGAAAAAGATCATTTTTCATCTTGACCTGACCGGGGATCGAACCCGGGACCATCCGTGTCACAGGCCGGCGTGTTGACCGCTGCGCCACGGAGCTCGTCACACAATAAATAAATAATAGTACATTACTGCAGAGGCCGGGAAGTAAGGGATTGCCGGACGAGTATAGTTTTCAAGGCCGAGCGTCAGCGAGGCCTTGACAATAGTTACGAGTCCGGCAATCCCTTTCCCGCCGAGGAAAGTATAGAGATTTTCTCAATAAATGTGAGGAAATTTAACTTAAAGTTACACATAAACTTACATGCCTTAAATATTTCCCCTTACTAGGTATTTGCCGGTAGTAATTTTTCCACTTTCAAGTTTCAAATTAGGCGAAGTAGGTACTTAAAATCCATTGCAGTGTTGCTTTCATCACTAAAACTCATTTTGAACCGTTTCATTTCGAATAAATAACCAACTTTGCACATATTTACCGAAAACAATCAATGTCAATCAATTACTGCAAAGCGTTAATCACAAACTACGAAGAAGATACTATTACTAGTATCAGACGACCGACTGCCATATGTTTTCTCTAGGCAATAAGGATCATAGACAAATAATGGAGTGAGGGTGAAAATGAAAAAATGCCATACAATTCCTTTTGAGTTTCTATGGGGGGCCATAAATTCAAAGTCAATTGACGTGTGTTCTATGCCCTAAAATCCGTAAAGGCAGTTTTTCGGCAGTGGCGTTAATCACTACGGGTATAGTGAAAATAACAGATCTCCCGAGTTTTTAATTTTTTTATTTTCAGTTGTCAATTCCAGCAAAGGAAACAATGCCCATAGAGCCCAGTCATATTTTTCACAAAAAATTTAATAGATCATAGATTATTGTTTTCTTCTCTCGCAACGAAAATTAAGCATATTTTCGTATGATCACATATCGATATTTTAATGAAATTGTAGTTATATTCACGTATTATATGCATTTTTTAAAAATGCAGTGGTAGTAAACTGGCTGTATGACAAGTGACATAATTTACGTTACATAGATTAATTAAAAAGTTTTGAGCAGCGGCCGGGAAGTAATTTTCATACTTATTTCCTGGCCTAGGCCGGCAATGCGATGAATGAGCCAAGAATTACAAACTTCCGGTCTTCTTTTTACTACAGTAATGCCTACATTTCCGAGCATGTTTGAGAAAAATAAATAAATATATAGGGACATATCACACAAATTGAGCTAGCCCCACAGTAAGTTGTGAACTTGTGTCGCAGGATACTAACTCAACGATACTATATTTTATAATATATACTTATATAGATAAACATCCAAGACCCAGGTCAATATAAAAAAGGTCTTTTTCCATTCTGACCTGACCGGGGATCGAACCCGGGACCCCCGTGTCGCAGGCTAGCGTGTTGACCGCTGCGCCACGGAGAATTTCGTTACTACCTTTTTGCTCTGGCTAATAGCTAAGGTATCTATTACTCTATTCTTGATATTGTTTTGTAAAATCAAGCATGTGGTGTCATACAAAGTGACTTCAGGAAACAAGCAACACACACAAATTTAAAAAATCCAAAGCACCTGACTGACCTTTATCAATATTTACGTCTGGGATTTTACGGTGAAACATTTTTAAATACTAAAATGGAGATTTAGCTCTCCATTTGGGTACGCAAAATGGTAATTTGCTGATAAAAAACCGGCCAAGTGCGTGTCGGGCCACGCGCAGTGTAGGGTTCCGTAGTTGTGAATGACAACTTTGAGTTCACACTGTTTACACTCGCACCTCACAGTTTAACGACCAAAAACATCTAACAATGAAGATTGTATGAAATTTTACATTTTCCAGTACATTTTATAAGTTGGTTGCCTATAACTTTTTAGTTTGCACAGCTCTGATAGTTTTCCTTTCAACTTCAGTATATATACTACTGCTGTAATTTTTTTCACGTATCCATATATAACCGTTTAGCAGATAGAGGGGGGGGGGGGGACACGTACCTCTAACAAAATTTTGCACTTTAAAACCAAATATTTCGCAAACAGATCCCTAAATCGAAAAATGGTATTCTCAACCTCACAATATTTTTTAAAGACCTTTTTAACGATACCCCACATGATGGGTAAATAAAGAAAAAAAAATTACTCCCCCACTTTACTTGTATGGGAGCTACCCAATAAAAAATTTTTTTTCAAGATTTTTTTCTACGATTTTTTGCCATGCTTAATATACACACTCATACCAAATTACAGCTTTCTAGTACTTATAGTCTCTGAGTAAAACCGCGGACGGACAGACAGACAGACAGACAGACAGACATGGCGAAACTATAAGGGTTCCTAGTTTACTACGGAACCCTAAAAAGGGGTTCAAAATTTTCTAATTTTCTCCAACAAACCAAGATATTTTGCTAAAAATGCTTTTTGTTAATAGATGTCATTCTTAACATAACTAACAATGTACCCGACTTGATGAAGTTAAGCAAAGTCATTCCGTTATATAAAAAACTGTCCTATTTCTATTCTGCCAGCGCCCAGTTAAATATTTGAAAAGATAAGTTTTAATCAATCCAGACCTCTCCAACCCGTCTGGCCAGCGTGGAGAGTGTAGGCCAAATCCTCTGATTGTTCTGGCTAATATATGGCTCTGGTAGTACAGAGAGAGTCGTGCTCCTGCAGTAGTGACTTAAAAAGACCTGAGGATGATGATGATGAATCAATTATTAGCTTTTTTAACAGTAATGGTCTCTTCCATGGTGAACAGTATGGATTCACAAAGGATCGGTCTGCTACAGATGTGGGTATAGTAGCTCAATTGAAATACATAATTATATGATACTTGAGAGGGAGAACAAAATGCCATTGGTGTGTTTTGTGATCTTACCAAAGCTTTTGATTGCGTAGACCACAATACCCCTATTCTATGCAAGCCAGAGCACTATGGAAACAAAATATGAAACTTATTTAAGTAACCGAACTCAACCCGTTAGTTTAAACTGGGTCTGTAAAAAATCTGTAAAAATGGGTGTACCCCAGGGCTCTATCCTAGGGCCTTTGTTGTTCCTTATTAAAAAAAAAATTATAATTCAATTAAAACAAAGTGAATACATAAAAAATATATAGTTTCACGAGACTTGCATCATCATTTACATCAGTGATCTGCCTTACTGTGCCACTACATGTAAGGCTGTACTATTTGCCGATGACACTTCTCTTGTCTTCAAAATAGATAGACAAACTGAATCTTTTGACGAGTTTAATAGTAAATTAGCTCAAGTGTCAGATTGGTTCACAGCGAACAATCTTTTGTTGAATGCTAAAAAAACTAAATGTATTAAATTTTGCTTACCAAATGTTGCCAAAATATTAACTTGCATAGAAATGGATAATGAACTACTAGGTTTGACAAATGGAACAACTTTTCTTCGAATAACTCTTGATGTGGGGTGCATATTACAATCTTGGCAGGTAAACTTTGCTCTGCGGCTTATGTTGTCAGGAAAATAAGACAACTGACCGATGTTAAAACTGCGCGTTTGGTATATTTTAGTTACTTTTATAGTGTTATGTCTTATGGAATTTTACTATGGGGTAACGCTGCAGAAGTAAACACAATATTTATCCTGCAGAAACGAGCTATTAGATCTATATATAAACTTGGTGCTTGAGAATCTCTTAGAGAACTGTATAAAGATATTAATATTTTAACTTTACCTTCTCAGTACATATTTGGGAATATTATGTTTGTACATGTATTCTGTTATTGTTCTTGTATTCTGTTACCAGTCATTTTCGCAACCAGTCGTTGCTCGCTCGCTCATTTGGTGGTCTATGTCTAACCATAACCTAACCTACCTTTTGTTACCAAGTTGCGTATCCAAACCAGTCACTGTCGCACCTAAGGTCGTCGCTCGCTCGCTTCTCATAATCAATTTGATTGATTTAGATTTTAATTGATATATATTTTAAATAGTATTCGTTTTGATTCTTATATTTTATGGCATGTATACTGAACGAGTTGTATGACAGGTGATGTTTAGTGTTCATAAACGTTATAATAAATGAGTTTATGGTTTTCGAATTGAAAATTTTATGAGTATTATAGCTTTTAAGAATATAAACAGTAATAATTATTTCAAGTAAACATTATATCTTTTGAACTTTATTGAAATGAAAATATATAATTTGTTATTATATCAAACAATACGCACCCCTTCCCCGGACGAGCCGGCCCATTCATGCTACTAGCAAGTGATTTTTGCCGGTAGCAAGGCTCTACCACAAATATTGTAAGAGGAGCCCTTCAAGCACGTAGGGATCAAGTCTGGATTGAGGATTTCTTTCGGCGTATTCTTCTCACTAGTCGTCATTACGAAACGCTAGTAGTTTTGCAATTTTGCACATTTAAAATTAAAAATAATAATCAAGAAAAATATGACGTTCAAAAAGAAATACAATAATCCAATTTTGAATAAAAATCTTAACCTTTGACTTTGACTTGGATCTTTATGAGTAGGTAATGTCAATCGGGCTATGTGTGTTGCCAGAAAAATTGAGTGTTGGGAAGCCATCGATTCTTTGCGATGTGAGCTCCACCCACTGCCATTTAAAAGAGCTAATCTGCAGGGCTATGTCGATGATCTTTGTTGCTCTGGAGAGAGAAACTCCGAGCATAAAATACGATATGTCACAGGTTTATGATAAAATCATCATCTTTTATTTGATCGCTTCAAGAGCTTTAATTTTAATATATACCTAAACCAATTCAGTTTTATGATCAAAAGCCTGGTTTTTATAAAGAACCTGATTTTGTCATAAATATGCGACATATAGATTTCAGTCAAGGCAACGGAACTTTGAAGAAACTTATACCAATGATGCCTACATATGTTATAAAAGCTTAATGTTTATTCGACTTAATTAACCTTGACCTTGGTCAAGTAAAATGTTGCTTAAATGCGAAAAGCGAAAATGCTAAAGATGCATTTGGAAAAAGAAACATGTGCGAAACGTTTTTTGGGAAGTCATATTTGACGAAAAATATTTTGCCATACGGCAACGTACCATAGACAGTGACAACCCTAGGCTGAGACTTGCGCCTGTGGCTAATAGATATCCATTACTGGCCACTTGTCCGTCTAGTGGAGTCAAGCACGCAATCTTTTTTTTTATATTAGCAGCTTTTATTTTTTCAATTCAAAACTTAAACATTATTGATTTATTGACTTTCACTGTGTTTATGAGCCAATTATAAATATCTAATACCTATTCGTCACGACCATAACAATTTAAATATTCTTCAATTACCTATCAGTATCTAATTTTTATTTATCAGGTAGTGTCCTGGAAATTATTATCTTGGATCGAGTGGGAGGACACTGGTTTTAACATTAGACCACAGTTTATAATTATGGGGTTTATTGCACATATAGTATTTTGAGGCTCATAATTGGACATAATGTATACGCGAGTGAATATCATCATCATCTAAGCCGCAAAAGTCCTTTGGCAGCAGTGCAATGTTGATGGAATATCCATTGGGGGAGGCTTATGTCCAGCATATACCGTGTGGTTCCAGGCAGAGTAGAATAGGACCACTCCAAGTCATCCCGTGGATGTCGAAAAGGCGACTAAGGAAACACAAGCTAAACAAAGCTTATTAACATCAAAGAGACCTCTCCAACCCGTCTGGCCAGCGTGGAGAGCGTAGGCCAAATCCTCTGACTGCTCAGGTTAGTATATGGCTCTGGTAGTACAGAGAGGGTCGTGCTCCTGCAGTGGAGACTGGAAAGACCTGATGATGATATGTCCAGCATAGGCCTCCCCAAGGATTTCTGATACGACTGATTGGAAGCAGTCAGCATCCAGCGCCTTCCTGCCATCTTGGTCATGTCGTCCGAACACCTGATTGGTGGGTGTCCAACATTGCGCTTGCCGGTACGTGGACGCTATTCTAGAATCTTCTTGCCTATCGATTCTTCGTGCTATGTAAGCTTGAATCTTGAATTCTTGAATCTTCTTGTCTATCGATTCTTCGTGCTTTCACGCTGAATCTACTGAGCCGATGATCATGAAATTTTGCATACACATAGATTAGGGTACCAAGAAGGACATCGGCTATATAGCACGCGGGCGAAGCCGCGGGTAACAGCTAATATTATATAAATGTTTTGATTTTTGATTTCGTGTCGCTTCTTCGCCATTATTGTACTGAGTGGGTAAATAAACCATGAACAATCCCGTGTTCTGTTTAACTGAATGAATCAACGAGCGTTTCTTATCAGCGGAAATTAGATTTTTGTCTGACTGCGCGTTTATTTAGCGCGCGCCGAGCAGACACCTCGTTAGCGGGCTCGAGTTTGCATTTACTGATTACTTGGATCATCTACATTTATGCATCTAAGTATTTAAATAAAAAATACCGGCCCGGTCGGCCGGATTTTTTCAAAGAAAAGGAGAGCCTAAACGATTAACCCCCATATTAATAAAAAATAACAATCGCTTATTAAACCTATTTTACTTAAAATATGTTTTGTCTTGTTCTTTCAATGTCAAACATTAGAGGGTACGATAAAGAAAAAAACATATTTAACTAAAATAAGTTTAAAAAGCGTTTGTTAATTTTTATGAATAAGGGGGTTAGCCTATATGCTTCCTTTTTTGTAACCTAAAGAAAATCCCTTCGGATACCGTATCCAACCGAGTTACTTAGCTATAGATGACTAAGTTTGATGCCGCTTCCAAATTGGAATGATAAGTGAGAGAGAAATATATATGACAAGTGTTCTAATAACCTATATTAAATAAACATTTAGATTTTGGGTTGCTTCCTCGCCATTATTGTACCGAGTGAAGGATAAAACACTGGCACCTTTGTCTTAAAAAAAAAAGGATGGGTCCCAAATTAATTTTCTCAAAAAAGGGCCTAAACGGTTTAGTCTATAGCCCAAACTTTTATTTTAGCATAAACATTCCTGGTCTTGTTAAAATTCACAATGAGAATAACGTGCGTTTCTTATCACCGGTAGGTAATTAGATTTTCATCTTACCGCACATTTTTTAAGCACGTGTTGGTCAAGCTTAGAGAAAAAGCGACGCAATGGCACCAAATTCTGACCATTGACCGACGCGGCTAAATTAATCCTCTAAAAGAAAAAAACTTACTCAAAAGTTTTTTAAAAATTATGTTTTTCTTGAAGATTACCTAACAAACTAAAATTGTATTTTTTTATAGACTGTTTTATTCTCTTTTTTTGGTATTAAACTGTAACAAATAAAAATTAATCGAAAGTACCGTTCTCCGACCGACTGACTATGTATATCCTTGTATCCGACCATTGAGGAGCTTGATTCCGACCAGCCATATCTCACCTTCTAAAACTAACCTTATGGCTCAAAAAATAAATAGGAAATTTGTAAGAAAGCAACCATTTTAAATGACACTGTTGCCCGTACCTCCGCCCGCGTGATATGTAGCCTATGTCCTTCTCAGTACCCTACAGAACTTTACAGAAGTAACGAAACGAGACTTGTCTTTATGGGGCATTCTATGTCAAAAGGGAAATTGACTACAAAATAAATCTATATATATATATATATATATACTTATATACTAATATTATAAATGCAAAAGTGAGTTTGTTTGTTACGCTTTCACGCCGAATCTACTGAACCGATCGTCATGAAATTTTGCATACACATAGGTGAGGGTACTGAGAAGGACATAGGCTATATTTCACGCGGGCGAAGTCGCGGGTAACAGGTAGTATATATATATATACTCTTTTTATTGTAATACATATATCTCCATGCTTTTTAACAATAAAATAGCAATTTAGTATATAGCCATGCAAAATGGCTAGTACACACAGAGTTGCTGGGTCATAGAAAAATTAATACATTTAGAATGATCCTGAAGCCATGATTTCTACTGTAGATATCTGAGATTACTTTTGTGAAAAAATGTGTTTTTTAAACAACATTTTAAGATAAAAATTAAGTAAAAGGATATTATAGTTTTCGAGATTTGCTCTTTTCAACTTGGCCATGGAGTATATGTCCCACCAGTCACGAAAAAAAGCACAAAAGTTGTTCTCATGTCTGCCAGAATAACTCTAACATTAATACTTTCCAAAAGTAAAAAAAAAACATGATTTATCATTCAAAGAAGTTAAAATAGTTGAAATAATTATATTATTGATCTAGGACATAACATTTCAATGAGATATATGTACATTCATACAGCCTCCGTGGTCAAGTGGTTAAAGCGATTACCTTGTTGTCCCGGGGGACGTGTGTTCGATTCCCACGGGAAGCATATTTTGTTGTTTCCAGTGTGGTTAGGACAATGCAGGCATATATCACCTGATTGTCTGATAAGAAAGATGATTCCGTGCTTCGGAAGGCACGTTAAGCCTATGGTCCCGGCTGCCATCTGGTAGTCGTTAAAGGAACCACGCCAAAGGCCAAGAGGCGGTTCTGAAGAACTCTGACACCAGGGTGTGCATGGTTGACTTACCGTGTCACCTAGACGAAATGATGATGAAGATTCATACACTAGACTGGATAATCACTTAAGTATTACATCTTGATCTTGATCCTGAGCGACCCTGTCTAGCCCAATATTCTACTCTTGAGTTGTCCCATGATCGAACAACTGAGATCTTTTATCCCAAGAGGATAGTGGGTCTCATATTTTATCCCCGATTTATCATGGATGGCTTCGAAAATTTGCTTAACTAACCAAAAAAGGCTAGGCGTTTATCAGGGTTTATGTTATATGTATGCATTTCCACCATTCCTTCTGAATTCCCCAATATTCTTTAATTTATCATGTATAGAATCCTTACACTACCCCAAACGACGTAGGCTATAATATTTTTCTAGGGCAGTCATGTTTTTTTCTTTTATATTAGAATTGTATATCTCCTAGACCTTGTAGATTCTTTCAGTACAACACATATCCATGGATCATCTTAATCACAACTATTACTCTCAATCATTCAAAGATACCCATGCCACCATGCTTTGAATTCGTCATAGACTTTATGAGTTGCCAGCAAACTGGGATCATTAACTTTGGCGCAGATGTTGCAAACATTTTTGTTACTTTTAGCAACATGGTTCAGGTAGGTGTAGTGCCTCTTCCATTTGAAGTATTGCTTGTAGCTCTCAGGAGAGCGTATTAGTTCCGCCATGGTTTTAGCTAGTTCTGAGGAAGAGAGGGCTCTTGCATCCAGATAAGATCCCGGTGGCAGGAACCTGCAAAACAGATTTATGATAGAAGTGGGCCGTGTAGTTACCGGCAGAGTAGAATAGGACCACTCCAAGTATTCCCGTTTTAGAAGGCGACTAAAGAAACACAAGCTTAACAAATCTTACAAACATCATAGAGACTTCTCCAACACGTCTGTCGAGCGTGGAGAGTATTATAGGCCTAATCGATTCGGACGGTAATGTCCCTTTCGCAAAATGTCCCGCTTCTAAAAACAAGACCTTTTCGCAAAATGTCCCGTTAGCGAAATGTCCCGTTAGCAAAATGTACCTTTAGCGAAATGTCCCGTTAGCGAAATGCCCCGTTCGCAAAATGTCCCGTTCGCAAAATGTCCCGTTCGCAAAATGTCCCGTTCGCAAAATGTCCCGTTCGCGAAATGTCCCTTACACGAAATCCAAGCAATGATTGACCTAATGTTCTGAGTGTTCTGGCTCATATACGGCTCTGGAAGTACAGAGATCGTCATGCTCCTGCAGTGGAGACTAAAAAAGACAAGATGATGATGATGATAATAGTGTTAATGAGCATGGCTACACAGGAATATTTTTATCAACGCTTGATATTGGCCAAGTTTGAAAATCGATATTTTAGAACCACTCAAATAGAAAAAGAAATATTTAGATACATACAAGTTTTTTAAGGTCATGCCAGCGTATATCTTAGTTTGTAGGGTTCTGCACCCAAAAGGTAAAAACGGGACCCTATTCACGGGACTTCGATGTTTGTCTGTCTGTCACTAGGCTGTATATCGACTGATATAGCCAGACAGTTGTCATTTTTATATATGATATATTTCTGTTGCCGCTATAAAAACAAAATTATATTGTTAGCTTAGCAGGCTGAATTGAATAAACACCGTAAACACAAACAATTTTTTTTTTCTTCTTAATAAAAATAACAAGCAATGGAATATATTAAACCAAAAATAGAAAACGATATAGCTCACGAGACACTTCAAACACGATGTTTACCCTAGAAACCATGTCTGTCTGTCTGTTTGTCTGCAGTTTTACTCAGAGACTATAAGTACTAAAAAGCTATAATTTAGTATGGGTATGTATAATAGTTATGCCAAAAAAGTGGTAGAAAAAAATCATGAATAAACATTTTTTTAGGGTAGCTCCCATACATGTAAAGTGGGAGTATTTTTTTCTCTATTAAACCATCGTGTGGGATATTGTTAAATAGGTCTTTAAAAATATTCTGAGGTTGACACCATCATTTTTCGATTCCGAAATATTTGGTCTCAAAATTTTTGTTAGAGGTAAGTGTCCCCCCCCCCCCTCCCTCTAAAATATAGTGATAGTCATGAAAGAGAGATATATTATTATGTTAACGGCCACTCACCTGCTGTAATTAGCGCCTCCAAAGACAACGGGCACAACGTTGAACTCTAAAGGCCTCAGTAACTTCTCAGTGACATAATCCTCGTCAAAAGAATTCTCGAAAGCTAAATAAAAATAATATTGAGCTTCAAGTAATTTATCACATTCATAAGATTTTTCTTTTGGACATTTTAGCTTTCCACAGTCACCATAAACATCGACGGAGAGATTATATTTTTTTAATTCTTTGTTCAAATTGTTATAAACACGTTTTCTTATATTTGATTTGCAGTTGGAAACAAAAATGGCAGCCGCTTTCGTTTTATTACATACTGGATAATCTATTACGTCTTCAGTATCGTCAAGCACCGCCGACCAATCCATGATTTTTTTGGGTCCAATTTCATTTCCACTTTTATCTTTAATATGGATGGAAGATATAGGGATATCAGAATCAAGTTTGAAAGTCGCTGTCCAGTTGAAGAAGTTATCAAATACGGGATCAGATACTGGATATGTTCTACTGCTCTCCAGGTTGACAAATAAGTATCTTTGGTGTGGCGAACGTTTCTCTGGAAGATTCTGAGGTTCAAGCTTCCGGCCCATGAAGGCTATGACATCGAAGTTTGTAATGTCGCCATTCAAGAGGCTCCTGTTACTAGTGATGTAACAGTTGGTGATGGGACAATGTCGTCTAATGAAACTCTCCTGACCTTCTCCCCAATTAGTAAAAGGCAAGTAGTCTGCGTATGACCATAGTAGTATGTACTTATTCTTTTCCTTTTGTTTTTTGAAGTCACTAGAAATCATGTATATTGAACTACACAGGCAACTGAATAGTAGTATTGCTTTCAAAATTTTATTTGATTCCACTGAAACAAAAAGGACCTTTGTTAAAGTTTGTTTGTCGATATATTTTTATGGTTAGGGGTTTAATCCGCAACTGCCAGTCCGGTGGTTGCAGGTATGGCATCGGGTACGTGCGCCCAGCCTCTCGAGCTTTTCTATCCAAACAAGTAGCTTCCCAAATACCTTTATAACGTTCCCCTAGTCAAACAAACTGCGTTTACCAACCAAACACGTTGTGAATATGGCAAAACTGACGCATGATGCAAATCCTTGGGGGAGGCCTACGTCCAGCAGTGGACATTTTATGGCTGAGGTGATAATGATATTTTTTAAATTCACAGTATTCGACGGAGATACTGCCGTAAAATAACCTTGACTAAAAGACGAAGCTAAGAATATCGTTTTAGTAAGGTAGACTGAAGTTTGGCGGCAGTGCCAAGTGTCGCGCATTTTGTATGAAATAACAGCGGGGCTGGTCGCGTCGACCAGTCTTTTGATACAAAATGTTTGACACTTGCCGGTGTCGCCGACCTTCAAGCGGTTGCCGACTACTTCTAAGTATATGGTGTGTGTAAGTGTAGGTATAAGGGGTCCACAATGATACGAGATACTGAATATACGTCCGTTTACTTCTTGTAACACAGAATGACTGAGGTGTAAGGCAAAATCAATAATGGAGTGAATGAACTCGTTTCTAATAAGGTATGCTATCAAATTATATTGTGCACACGGCACAGTATTCCCCCCTTTTTAAAAAAAAATATTCGAGAACAAAATTGTAGAAAAAGTTATATAATAATACCCATAGCTAAATAAAAAAAAATGCTAAATACCTGCAGTATACATGATTATTATTATATGATACGAGTATGATTACAGTACTTATAACATTCCGCGATTACACTAAATACATTGCACGACTGCGTTACATATAAAATAGCACTGCACTTCACTCACTTCTCAGCCTATGATGTGCTGGTTTATTTTCATCTCTGGATTACGAACCGCACTGAGATCTCTCCTAGCCGTCATCGGGATGTCCTGCAGCTCCTGCCTCATATAACGCCCATAGCGAACCTTACAGCGTTTCCATATGTGATATCCAATGAACAATGCTGTGATAGTTAATATAGCCAGCATGTACCACTCCATTCGACTATAATAAGTGTCAGAGGCTTTTGCTACGACGTCGGCGTTGTTTGAAGCGCCGTTCTGCGCTATCACAATCTCTTCTGATACTTGTTTACTTTGTGACTTGCCCATCTTCGTGCTGTTTTTTTTTCTTCTTATCGAATAAAATTTATCCACGAACAGTTCTTACTTCACGGAGTAAAGCGAACAATTGGTTTGACTATGCGGCCAAATCGTGTCACCTTAGGTTTGTTTACATTAGGTTGGTCCGTATAAGGAGTCGTCTCGTCGTCATCTGTGCGCGGCATAAATGCAGGCTTGAGCCGATCTATACTAATTACTTTCTCGGTGTTTGCTTCTTGAATTTTGAAATATTTGTCTGTTCGTTGTAAAACTTTAAATGGTCCATTATATGGTGAAGTTAAAGGTTTACTAACTCGATCACATCGAACAAAGACATGGGAACAATTTTCTAATTCTGGATGTACAAATATTTTGTCTGTGTGTACTTTTCTTCTGGGAACGGCTGCTAATTTGGTTATTCTTTTTCTCAAATTTTGTAAAAACGATTCTTCATTTGATGTTTCCAAGGTGGACGATGAAAAGAAATCTCCTGGCAATCTGATTGTCTCTCCATATACCATTTCAGCGGCACTTATATGCGTATCATCCCTTACGCTTGCTCTCAGACCTAGTAGCACAATGGGCAACTCGCTGACCCATTGGTCTGTATTTCCACGGCATTTTAAAGCAACTTTCAGGGATTTGTGGAATCTTTCAACGGCACCATTAGCTTGAGCGTGGTATGCTGTAGTCCTTAGCTTATCTATACCCATTCTTCTGCTGAGCTGTTTAAATAAGTTTGACTCAAACTGTCGACCTTGGTCTGTTGTTATCCTTAGCGGACAACCAAACCTCGATATCCATCCCGAAAAAACCAGTTCTGCTACTGTCTCAGCGGTAATATCCTTCATGGGGCACGCTTCGACCCATCCTGTAGTCCTATCCAGCATACTTAATATGTATCGGTATCCATCACAGTAACGTAGGGGCCCAGTTATGTCACAGTGAATATGGCCGAACCGACTGCTTTTTTGAAAAGTTCCCAATGGAGAAGTAGTGTGTCGATGTACTTTGGACTTTTGACATCCAAGACAAGCCTTTGCCCACTTTGAAACATCGGTATTCATGCCACTCCAAAAGTATCGATCGGGTATCATCTTTCTTGTTGTACGTATGCCGGGATGACTAATTCCGTGCACTGCGTTGAAAGCTGATGCTCGAAATTCCATAGGCAAATACGGGCGAATCTTTCCATTAGATAACTCACAATAGATAGGTGATTTAGAATTTTGAAAATAAACTTTCTGTATTTTTAACTTATTTGACTTCAAAAGCTCCTTCAATTCACTATCAGTTTTCTGTTTCGTAGCTAACTGCTCGCAATCAATCACCGGTTCGAGTTGTATAGTAGCAATTCTGGATAAGGTATCGGCAACCACATTCTCTGATCCACTCACATGTTCAACAGATGTACAAAATTGCATAATATAATCCAGTTGTCTCAGCCTTCTTGGCGTATCATTTTTACCTACAGTATTCTTTTGAAATGCGTATACCAGCGGTTTATGATCCGTGTAAATGGTTAAGGGTCTTCCTTCTATTAAATATCTGAAGTGCTTAATTGCCATATAAATAGCCAAAAGTTCTCTGTCGAATGTACTATAGCGCTGTTGTGCTTCGCTCAATTTATTGGAAAAGAATCCCAACGGCTTCCAAGAATCTCCTTCCTTCTGCTGTAGGACCGCTCCAGCACATGTATTCGAACAATCCGTCATAATTGAAATGGGAGCGTCCGTTGTCGGAAAAGTCAATGTAACTGAGCTTTGTAGGCTGCGTTTACATTTTTCAAAACTTTCGGTAGTTTCTTCCGTCCATGGTATAGGGCTTTTGTCTTTCTTCTTACTGCCATGTAAAAATAGATTTAATTTAGCTTGTAAATCTGCAGCTCCTGGGAGATGTCGTCTGTAGAAGTTGATCATTCCCAGGAAGCGTCTGAGTTCTTCCACTGTCTTTGGTTTCGGAAAATTAGCAATAACTTCTACTCTGTCGTCTAATGGTTTCAATCCTTTCTCCGAAATATGGTATCCCAAGAAGTCTAATTCGGTTTTTCCAAATTCACATTTTGCCAAATTAATTGTTAATCCATATTTGTTCAGCCTGTCGAAAACTAACTTCAAATGGTCTCTGTGTTGTATTTTTGAGGTTGACGCAATGATGACGTCATCAATATAGGAAAATAAGAAGTCCAAGTCTCTAAACACTTCATGGATAAACCTCTGGAATGATTGCGCAGCATTTCTTAATCCAAAACATAATTTTGTAAATTCCCATAACCCAAAAGGTGTAGAAATTGCGGTCTTCTCTATATCTTGCTCAGAAATACCAATATTAAAATAGGCTCTTTGAAGGTCAATTCGCGAAAATATAGTTTTTCCAGCCAATAAGTAAGTGCAGTCTTGTATGCGCGGTATCGGTTATCTATCGGGCTTTGTTATTGCGTTCAAGCGCCGATAATCGCCGCACGGTCTAATTTCTCCATTTTTCTTCATAACTACATGCAGTGGACTTGCCCAAGGGCTTTTACTGGGTCTGCAGATTCCCATTTCTTCCATTCGTTGAAACTCGGCCTTGGCCTTGTTATACTTATCAGGTGGCAAAGGTCTCGGCCGAGCGAAAACAGGTGGTCCGGTCGTCTCTATGTAATGGACTACAGAATGGCGTGGAGTCTGTTTGAAATTCATAGGCCTCGTGATATCAGGATATTCTTCTAAAAGATCACTGAAGTCGTTGTTTGTGTCTATCGTCCTCACTGAAGGTTAATCATATAACGTAACTGAAGCGATGGTGCTCAAATTAGTAACTCCGTCGATTAGTTTTTGACCGTGAACATCCACTAACAGTTTATGGTGGCTTAAAAAGTCCGCACCCAATATTGGTTGTCTCACGTCGGCTATCACAAACGACCACTTGTACGGCCTGCGTAACCCTAAATCTAACTCAAGAGTCTTTTCTCCATATGTTTTAATTTCAGTCCCGTTTGCTGCGTAAAGTTTATAATTTTCAGTAGAACTATTGCGATAAGGTCTTTTTGTCACTGGTAATACAGAAATATTTGCACCAGAGTCCACGAGAAATTTAAGTCCACTTTTTCTGTCCATAGCGCATAGGCGGTGAAACGGTGTTATGGTGCATATCTCCGCCTCCGATTGCACCGATTTTAGTTTTCCTGATGTTCACTTTTATTTTTGTTCCACGCACACGGCTCCATGCATTTTCTTGCTCTATTCCCGTACTTGTAATGATAAGAACACAGCCAGTCCGCACTATCGGGCGTGCGCCGGATCATATTACGTCGCCGAGATGCTGAGCGGGAACGATTAAAACTTGGCCTGCGATTTATGAATCGGGATCTTTGATTTTCTAAATCATTTAACCTCAAGCTCAACTTCGCTATTTCGGCTAAAATTAAGGCTGTGTCATTTTTTGATGCACTGGAGGTGCCGGCCTGGACTTCTGACACCTGGTGTTCTGGCCTGGCTGTTTCCATCACTTTGTCTGCAATAGCGGCTAGGTTATCCAAATTGGTGACGTCGGTGACTGCTAAGACTGCTCGAACTGAAGATGGAAGGTGCCCTTGCCACATGATGCACAATGTCTCGTCGGGGATTTTTTCTCTTGCCAAGTCACGCATGCGACGAAGAAGCTGTGAAAGCTTCTGGTCGCCGAGCTCCATTTCACTTAACAGCTTCTGAAATTGGCGCAATTCTGACTCTTCATAAATCTGCAGAAGCCGATTTTTCAATGCTTCATATTTCTTGGTTTGAGGTGGTTTTAGTAAAACGTCACTGACTTGCTGGATCGCATCTTTTCCTAATTTGGTAACGACTAAATTGTACTTCGCCTCGTCACTCATTTTCTGCGGGCCCAACACTGCTTCAATTTGCACGAACCACAGTCTCGGTTTATCGCACCAAAACTCCGGGAGACGAGAAGACACGGTGATAGTTGCCAATCCCGTTGAGTCATTCTGGGGCTGCACAGCTACTGTACTTTGGCCAGCTGGATCCGACATCATCTTGGCGATCTTGAAGGTTCCTGGCGTCCAAGTTCTCGGGGTCACCACTGTAGCGGTTGCCGACTACTTCTATATGGTGTGTGTAAGTGTAGGTATAAGGGGTCCACAATGATACGAGATACTGAATATACGTCCGTTTATTTCTTGTAACACAGAATGACTGAGGTGTAAGGCAAAATCAATTATGGAGTGAATGAACTCGTTTCTAATAAGGTATGCTATCAAATTATATTGTGCACACGGCACAACCTCATATTAGAAAATCCAGCTGACACAAGAACACGTAACTTTACACTATTCGTTGAGCATTCAAATGTTGTGAGTGTTCACTTTCGCCACGAACTTGACACATATCGCTGTAAAATGTACTTAAATACATGCAGTTCAATATACTATAAATAAATGTATAGGGACATATCACACAAATTGAGCGATATCCTCAGTAAGTTGTGAACTTGTGTCGCAGGATACGATCTCAACGATACTATATTTCATAATATAACCATATGGTAGATTAAAAAAAAACGCGTTACATCATATAGATAAACATCAAAGACCCAGGCTAATCTTAAAAAGATTATTAGTCTATCTTTTGTCTATCTAGTTTTTATGTACTTACCGTACCAGAGTATAGTTTCCAACATTGTTGGTACAGTCAAAAGTAATAATGTCTTTGGCGAAACGTTGCTGCACTCGAAGTAAGACGATTCTTTCAAAATCACACGTGACGAGTAGACTGCGATTTCTGAAATACACAGAAACAATGAATATATTGTTTCAAAAGCGGATAAGTGGAATGCCTGTTGTGATGAATATTTCCTATTACATTTAAACAAACAAATTTGTCAGTTTTTCAGTGATCATCGCGCCAAAAAGTTAACTACAACTTTACGATACGCATCACAGGTCAAACAAAATAAAAACAATAAATTTTTTTTTTACGGACAAATCACCCAGATTGAGCTAGCCCCAAAGTAAGTTCTTGTGTTATGAGATACTTACTCATCGATACTATATTTTAAAACAAATACATATATAGATAAACATCCAAGACCCAGGTCAATCTGAAA
The DNA here is from genome assembly GCA_963082605.1 of Rhodophaea formosa. NCBI lineage: Eukaryota > Metazoa > Arthropoda > Insecta > Lepidoptera > Pyralidae > Rhodophaea > Rhodophaea formosa. The sequence continues at coordinate 6,512,656 of OY720223.1, forward strand.
AAGATCATTTTCCATCTTGACTTGACCGCGGATCGAACCCGGGACCATCCGTGTCACAGGCCGGCGTCGTACATCTAACAACCCACTTATTTCCACAAAATAGGAGGAAGTAAGTTCATATCATACATTGATATTTCCAGGAACGGGTTCTGGCAGGAGCCTCCATGACATCAACTTCTCCGAAGGGCCTCTACGTGTTGGATCTATATCCTCACGCAAGCTTTCCAAAGGACGGGGTAACACCTGTGAGTCTAGGCGAGATAAATACAACAAAATGAGTACATAGATAGGGGCAAATTACACAGATTGAGCTAGCCCCACAGTTATTTGTGAACTTGTATCGTAGGATATTGACTCATTAATACTGTATTTTAATTTAGATACATACTACCTATATAGATAAACATCCATGACCCAAGCCAGTCTAAAAAAGATCGTTTTCCATCATGGGGCCGGAGATTGAACCCGGGATGAAATGTGGCGAGCAGACTGCATGTAGATGAAAACTAAATAAAACGGCGAAAATCACCTTGTCGTAGGCTGACGTGGTAGTAGTAAAACAATCGAAACAGACCACAATTATTATGGTCTGTGCAAATGTTAACCAGTTAATAATGTAATAAGCGCGTAGAAACCGTAGCATTTAAAGTAATTTTACATACGTAGCTGTCAACTTATGACAAATTGTCATTTTTTAAGAAAAAACTTATTAATCTGAGGAAAAAACATACATGAGTATAATCCTGGCTGTAATAGAATTCCACAGATATGAAAAGTTTATATAAACATACATGTACTACTATTAGGCACTGCGCGCATCGGTGACTTTTGTCACGGTGACAAAAAAGTGTTTGTCACGTCTTCCTCGTGTCTCCGTAATGCTTAGAGTATTAAATAGAATAGAGACCGCCTAGTTCTCAGCTATATATTCGTCTCTTTCTTTTTAGCGTATATCAAAAAGAGACAAATATAGGTTTATCAATAAGTGCTAATGATACACTTGAGAAATGTCACTTTTGATATCTTGATATCTTTATGCGACCAATTTGAAAAGACAGTTTTGAAAGGGTAATTGTCAATTACTATGTTCATCTTAAATCGTTCGTATAAAATGTTGACTCGTCTGAGTTGGAGGTGCAGTGATAAAATTAAATTTTCGCTGGGAATTAAAGATACTTTCGCAGTGTGAAAGTGTAAACCAGAAACTTTATTAAATAGACAATCTCCTGGACTACCGTGCAATGGGAATCACGCTATGCTGGTAAAGATATCAACTCCGAAAACACAAGGTTTCACCGGTAGGTCACGTTTCATGTATTTATACACGATTTTCCAGTGATAGACATTGATGTCTTTTATTATATTACTGTAAAATCTAAGGATGTGTCTATATCAAATGTTTTTTGGCTATTTTAAAGCAATAAAACTGAAATATTGTTGTACAAAGATAAAAATTAAAATTTTGACACTAGTGTTGTGAAATTTGTATCGACTTTAGAGATTATCGATATTTTACGACTATTAAGTGTACACGTCCGATTTTTCCATCCTACAATCGGACGGTTTTGCCGTTTTAGGCCTTCAGAACGTTGTAAAGTACTATGGTATGCAATTTTTTTTTCTTGTCTGTCGGTATTTTGTAGTTATGCTTTATTTCACAACCGACTTAAAAAAAAAAGAATGTCATCAATTCGGCATGTAATAAGTAATATTACCCAGTTTGTGAATATGTTAGTCTTTTACAGCTTCTAAACATGTGTACACAATTTCATTAGAGTATGTATACTGGTATGATTGTATGTTCTTCCGCACATATCTTAAAAATCATAAATCAGTTTGCAAAAAATCTTGAACTAGGTATTGTCCAACTTAAGGAACAATTTAAGTTTCATCATAATTGGTTTAGTAGTTATATTTAAATGTGTTCATTTTTAAATAGTTGTTGTTTATGACTGGATTTGATTGATTACAGATTTCCCACGGACATCAAGGCAAAAATGGATCGACTTTGCAATTGAGAGTGGAAAAAGTATCACAGTGTTTGTTCCAGATATTTGACAGATGACAGTATAATTATTGTTGAATACGCACGGGCACGGCACGGGCTGAAATAGAATACACTACATCTGCGGGATAACATACATTATATAGTGAAGTTTATTATAGCAAATCTGTGACATTGGAATTGGAAGTCAATCAATAAATATATTTTCACCGTTGTTATACTTATTGCGATTGGAACTCAAAACCTGAAATTAAATATTTTGAATTCGAATAAATTATATGCAAAATATTATTGTTGTATTATTTAATCCCACATTGTATTATAAAAGCAAAGTTTTGTATGTTTGTTACTTAATCTCGTTGAAACTATATGATTGATTTGGATAAAATTTGGCGCATAGTTTTTTTTTTACCTGAATTAATACGTTGTATTATTTCTATATCGATTTTTTTTCTTAGCTAGCGTGATATTACCGATATCCAAGCAGGTAGCTGTCAATTTCTTCTGCAAAAGTTCACTTTGTCAAAGGACCGTAACAAGTTTTTTTTATTGGTATTTGTTAGTAATACTTTATCGAGAATACGTAACTCACAACATGAGGTTTGTGAGTCACGTAATTACGGTGAAATACAAAAGGTAAGCGTACAGCGTGGAGAGTGAAGGCCAAATCCTCTGACTGCTCTTGCTAATATATGGCTCTGGTAACCGCCGTGTGGTTCCCAGCAGAATAGAATAGGTGCACTCCAAGTCTTTCCGTGGATGTAGTAGAAGGCGTCTTAGAAAATACAAGCTAAACAAAGCTTAAGCATCAAAGATACCTTTCCAACCCGTCTGGCCAGTGTGGAGAAAGTAGGATAAATCCTCTGACTGTTCTGGCAATATAAAATATATGGCTCTCATAGTACAGAGGGACGGGCACCTGCAGTGGAGATTAAAAAAGAACTGATGATGGTGATGATGACTGTGATAAACTAAGTATTAACTATTTACTACAGAATATTTAGCAATATCCAACTATTTTCATTATCATTCTTCTCCATTTATATTTTAACTGTTCTTCGTTTCATGTTACTCCGCGTGCGTAATTATCATGTAGATATTAATTAATTGATTATTTTTGTCGGGCATCATATCATAAGCTGACTGTATTACACCATAGACAAAAAGACTAGAATCGATATCGGCATCTATTACATGACTGTCGCATCCCTAGTAAAAACTCTATTGTCTACGACCGTGTACGTTTTGTTTCTTCGAAGCTCCTTCTATGAGAATACATATTCTTTGCCGTAATGTCTCCCAAGCGGAGTGCGCGCACGGTAGGCGACAGTGACAAAACTATGGTAAACCATGAAAAAACTTTTTAGTTATCAAAGAGTCATTACGTGGTATTTGAATTCTCTTTGGTCATTTGTCGGCATGGATTTTGAACAGACGGTCGTTGTTTGCGAACTCATCTCTTGCCAAAGAAACGTAAAAAAGAATGCTGGGTACCCACTCTTTGGAGTGACAGGTTACTTCACTAAGTCGGTCAACATAGTATAAAACTTTTCACTGAAAGTTCTATACTATGTTCATAAAACTCAAGAACATGGAAATAAATTTTTCAAATATTTTCTAATGAATGTTGGAAGTTTAGAAGGATCCCTATTCCTTATTTTTCTAAACTTCCAATATAGTCGTTAGGAATCATGTCAATACACGATGCGGCTAGCAACCCATCCCTATTTTGATTCCGTTCATTACATATTAGCTCACCAACACGTTAAACGTGGCTTTTAGAATTTATAGACCTGGGCTCCGCCTACCCCTTAAGAGAAAAGACGTGATAGTATGTAAGTAATAATGTTCTGATTATTTTTGACTTGGCAGAGACTTTAAATAGATCAGGAAATATTAGGTAGGAAAAATATATTAAAATATAATAAATGAATAAATAAATATATTGTCTCTGGTAGATAGGCTGTTTACTGAGTGAAGTATTTGATTTAATTAAAAATCGCTCAATCGGGTCCGTTGGAATAAATAAATGATTCAGTTTATTTTTTGGTTTCAAGTATAGTCCCTTTTTGAAGTCGGTCAAATTTTTTGTAACAAATTTTTTTCCACGTAGAGTAACAATTTTGACACCCGTGCGTGGTCGTCTATTAACTACATAAAATGTCTATCGTAAAAGTTTTGTCGCCGGCTTGTTTACTGGTCGACGGACAAAAAAGTCACGTCACTGTCACGTCACTTCGTGCGCGCACCTCCATACATCTCCACGGACAGGGTGACGGAAGGAAGAAAGTCACGGTGACAAAAGTCACCGGTGCGCGCAGTGCCTTATATAATTATATAATATCTGTGTAGAATTGTAGAATAGAATTCACATATCTCTACAGACATGAAAAACATCTGTGTATAAATTTGATGTACCTATAAATCAACCCATTGATATTTTTTTTCTATTCATAATGCAAAGACTCAGAATAATAATTACCTACCTACAATCTTTAGTTATTGCTCTGAGCCTACAGTAGAATGAATCTTTAAATAAGATTTCAGTTCATTTTGTTAACATTTCATTTATTTATAGCATAAAATTGCCATAAGGCTGCACGTGTCTTTTTAACATTTCTTTTATCAATATTTTTGTAAGTTGGTCACACAGCTTTTTTCAATTTGACATTACTTTTTGGTGCCGGACTCAGAACAATTATTGCTCTGAGGTGCCGGAGGCTTCGAGCAACACGGCCTCCGTAAAGGCCGGAGGCCAAGTGAAGGTGTCGGTTCTTATACTTTTTTTTTTTTTTTTTTTTTGGATTAATAAGAAATGCTGTGGCTAATAATAAGTTGTGAGCACCGTGTTACGATTGTCCAAGTAATAAATAGCTGGCACTAATATGAGTTTAGTCATCAATTTGTTCTAGGATGATAGGGCGTGGTTTTGATGTGTGCTATCAAAATTCCTTACAAAAAGTGTCAAAATCGTCCGCTACAAACTGAGGTCCGTCATCAGACACAATGAATCTAGGACTCCATATGTTGCTTAAATTCCTCTTAATTTAAGAATAGTTACCCAAGTTGTAGTTGACTTCATTGGTAGCACCTCTAGCCATTTGGTGTAAGCATCTATAACTATTAACCATGTATACCCAAGGAATGGCCCGGCAAAGTCAATGTGGAGGCTATACCAAGGTTCAGGTGGTACTCCCCAAAAAAAAAAACTGGTGCTTGTGGTGCCGTGACTTTTGACAAAAAGTACAAAGTTTGGTAAATTCAATTATATCATTATCTATCTTGGGACAATAAACAAAGAGGCCTGCTTGTGACTCACTTGTGACTGCATTAATGCCACTGTGTCCATCCAGTCATCCAGTCATGCAGTCGTTTTCAGCCTATTATAATAACTAATTAGTAAACTATGCCAATTATTAAAGGACTGACAAAAAAGAAAAGAATGTAAGTAAGTTCATACTTCTACTTTTCCCGGTCAGCTTTATTACACATCTTTGATCTGTGGAGTAAAATAGAACCAGGTCTTCCCGTAGTCTTAAAAGGCGACTTAAGAAGCACAAGATAAACAAAGTTTAAACATCAAACAGACTTCTTCAACCCGTCTCGCCAGTGTGGAGATTGTAGGCCAAATCCTCTTAATACTCTGGCTAATAAATATACAGCTTTGGCAGTGCACAGGTGGTCATGCTCTTGCGGCAGGGACTAAAAATACCTGATGATGATGATGATGGTAGGAGAGGGTAGGAGAGATCTGACATCTGAGTGTAATCCCGGTTGCGTCCTCACCTTTTCATCGTCAGAGCCCGGAGTTCGCTAGTATGACAGCATTAATGCTGGGGATAAGAGTTGGTGAAAGTTCTTAGGACCGGCTTCCTACCTGACACTAACGTTGGGTGTTTGTAGAATCGCAGACTTGTCTTTACATACATTCATACTGCCACGTTCTTTTCCCTTGCGGGTAGACAGAGCTCAAGTCAATAAGACCAAAAGGCACGTTCAGATTGGTGGTGGGCGTGAAGATGAAAAACGGAATAAACATAGTGATGGGTTGCTAGCCGCATCGCCTATTACCATGTTTGTCTTACCTTATTACCTTTGAAAATAAAGTAAAAGTATTTGCCCTAGCTGAGAATCGAACCCAGTGCCCCTTATGTTGCAAGATGCCGTGTCGCGAAACGGAAGCCATCAAAAGGATATTTATTAACATTAGTTCCTGATTAAGAATGACATAAAATGTATGATAAACATCACAATATACAAACATTGCCAGCGATTATTTCTTTCATAAACGAATGTTTTTTACTACACTTTGTTCAATCAAGAATAAGGCTAATTTAAAAAAAAAATAAGGTACCTACTTAATCATTATTTAAATCTATATAATAACATTACTATGAGATACGTATACATTAATGCATCAGACTGAATAATCACTCAAGGGGGCACACTAGGCACAGTAGCGACGCCAATCATTTTATTCCTAATACTTTACAAATAGAAAGAAATTCAAGAATATAAACAATATAAGCCTTAGTAAATAAGCTGAAGTATTTTTGGAATCATGTTTATTATTATCGGAATCAGTGAGAATTATGAGAATCTGATAACCGCCAAAAACGGCCGTTTTTGGCGGTTATCACTTTTTCTCTCAATGACTGATTCTCATAATATTAAAACATGATTCCAAAAATACTTCAGGTTAATTACTAAGGCTTATATTGTTTATATTCTTGAATTTCTTTCTATTTGTAAAGTATTAGGAATAAAATGATTGGCGTCGCTACTGTGCCTAGTGTGCCACCTTAAGTCTTACATCTTGATCTTGACCCTGAGCTACCCTCTATAGCCCAATTTTTCTCTTAAATTGTCTCATGACCACAATCCACTCATGACAACTGAGATCTTTTATCCCAAGAGGATAGTGGGTCTCATATTTTATCCCTGATTTATCATGGTATCGTGTATGAAAGGCTTCTAGAATTAGCGGAGTTTAATTAACTGCAGGAGAGGAGTGTTTTCAGGGTTCATGTTATATGTATTTCCACCATTCCTTCTGAATTCCCCAATTTTCTTCTAAGTATCATGTAAAGAATCCTTACGCTATCCCGAACGACAAAGGCTTTAATATTTTTCTAGGGGTCATGTTTTTTTTTTTAAATTTAGAGTTGAATATCTTCTTGCCTTTGTAGGTTCTTTCAGTACAAAAAATATCCATAGATCATCTTAATCAAACTATTACTCTCAATTATTCCAAGATTTAGTGCCCATGCCACCATTTCCTGAATTCGTGATAGACTTTAGGAGTTGCCAGCAAACTAGGATCATTAACTTTGGCGCAGATGTTGCAAATATTTTCCCTATATCCAGCAACGTAGCTCAGGTAGGTGTAGTGCCTCTGCCATTTGAAGTACTGCTTGTAGTTCTCTGGATAGTATATCAGCAACGCGATGGTTTTAGCTAGTGCTGAGGATGACTGACACGTTGCATCCAGATAAGATCCCGGTGGCAGGAATCTGCAAAACAAATTTATGATAGAAGTGTGCCATGTGGCTACTGGCAGAATAGATTAAGACCACTCCAAGTCTTCCCGTCGTAGAAGACGACTAAAGAAACAAAAGCTTAACAAATCTTACAAACATCATAGAGACTTCCCCAGCCGGTCTGGCCAGCGTGGAGAGTATTATATGCCTAATCTTCTGAGTGCTAATAAATGGCTTTGGAAGTATAGAGGTCGTCATGCTCCTGCAGTGGAGACTAAAAAAGATTAGATGATGATGATGATAATAGTGTCAATGAGCATGGCTACACAGGAATATTTTTACCAACGCTTGATATTGGCCAAGTTTGAAAATCGATATTATAGAAACTCCCAAATAGAATAAGAAATATTTAGATACATACAAGTTTTTTAAGGTCATGCAAGCGTATATCTTAGTTTTTAGGGTTCCGTACCGAAAGGGTACAAACGGTGCCTTATTCACGAGACTTTTATTTTTGTCTGTCTGTCACTAGGCAGTATCTCGTCTATGATAGCCAGACAGTTGACTTTTTTGTAGATGACATATTTCTGTTGCCGCCATAACAACAAAATTATATTGTTAGCTCAGCAGGCTGAATTTTATAAAAACAATCTGTAAACACAAACAATTTAATGACTTCTTAATAAAATTAAAAGTAGGTAAACAATCAATGGAATAAAATCAACCAAAAAACGATAAAGCTCACAAGACACGTCGAACACAATGTTCACCCCAAGAGCGCCGCTGCAAAAGTGAAAGCGAGTTACTGACAGTTCATCGTTGTGACGTAGCTTCCCGAGGGATCGAACCTCCTGGGTGACTTCGTCGACATTAAGGGGGCACACTAGGCACAGTAGCGACGCCAATCATTTTATTCCTAATACTTTACAAATAGAAAGAAATTCAAGAATATAAACAATAAAAGCCTTAGTAAATAACCTGAAGTAGTTTTGGAATCATGTTTTAATATTATGAGAATCAGTCATTGAGAGAAAAAGTGATAACCGCCAAAAACGGCCGTTTTTGGCGGTAATTACACGGCTATTACACGGTATTACACGGCACGGCAATTAAAAAACGGCTTATATTGTTTATATTCTTGAATTTCTTTCTATTTGTAAAGTATTAGGAATAAAATGATTGGCGTCGCTACTGTGCCTAGTGTGCCCCCTTAAGGGTGCTCCTTGGCCATGTCGACTATGTTTAACCTCTATAAAAATGGTCAAACATAAAGGACAATACCCAAAAAAACACATATTGTAGAATGGTTTTTAATCTTTACTTGCTGAGAAGGACTTTTTTCTAAAGTTCATAGTTTTTTAGAAAAAAAAATACTGCGTACATCGATTTTTATTGCAAATATTCATTAACTACGTAACCTTTTGTCTTAGAGTCACGCAATTTTTATGTTCAATGCAATACCAATCAACCTAAAAACTCTCCCGAGGAATTTTTATTTTACAGATTATTCTTCTTTTTAATATTAAATTTATGTTATTTAATATTTTAAAAGCGCGCAGGCGACGGGCGGTAGTCGACCGCTGACTTTCTGACGGGGAACTAAGGTTCAAAACTCGGCCCATATCTTGAAGGTCATTAGCGCATGTACGAGCCTTAAAGCCTTCGGTTGCTTTAGGGGCGCGCGAGCGTAGTTAGCAGCGTAACCAGGTCGCTTTGGCCACTGTTACCTCGGCCTCGGAGCCTGAGGGGCCGCCGTGGCCTAATGTGCTAATGAGGGTTCACCGTACAGCGGGGAGGTTAGCTGTTCATTAGTATCGGGTAGGTATCGGGGTTACCGATGGTCGATGGGGCAGAAAGGTTCTTGAATGGCGACCACGTACCGGAAAGTGCAGCGTTGGACACCCACCGACCAGGTGATCGGACGACCTGATATGGGTCGCAGGAAGGCGCTGGAAGCAGGCCGCTTCTAACCGATCGTATTGGAAATCCTTGGGAGAGGCCTATGTCCAGCAGTGGACCTCTTGCGGCTGCAATGATGATGAAATCACAAATCAGATAATGAGTTTCGCAACAAATTGTTGAAGGCCAGGGAATGAAACGACTTTCCAACACACGTTTTTATGCCATTATGACTACTTTACCCGTGACCAATTCAGGATGTAGGAAAAGTACAATGGCCTCTTACTACGACTCGGTCACACCTGACACGTAAAAAAAAAGCACACTCAAATATAAAATCAACAATCGTTAAAGATTGTACGTGCGTTTTAGCACTTCAATGACAATAATTAACATCAGCGAGTATTATAAGAAAATGTCACGTAATTGCTGTTGACCTATTTGAGTTACAAAAACCGGCCAAGTGCGTGTCGGGCCACGCGCAGTGTAGGGTTCCGTAGTTGCGAATCACAACTTTGAGTTCACACTGTTCACACTCGCACATCACAGTTTAACGACCAAAAACATGTAACAATGAAAATGTATGAAATTTTACATTTTCGAGTACATTTTATAAGTTGATTGCCTATAACTTTTTAGTTTGTACTTAGTAGGTACTCAGCTCTGATTTTCCTTTCAATTTCAGTATTTATACTACTGCTGTAATTTTTTTCACGTATCCATATATAACCGCTTAGTAGATAGAAGGGGGGGCCACCTACCTATAACAAAAATTTGCAAATATTTCGGAAATGGATCCCTAAATCGAAAAATGGTGTTCTCAACCTCACAATATTTTTCAAAGACCTATTTAACGATACCCCACACGATGGGTAAGTAAAGAAAAAAAAATTACTCCCCCACTTTACTTGTATGGGAGCTACCAAAAAAAAATTTTTTTTTCAGGTTTTTTTTCTACCACTTTTTTGCCATGATTATTATGCATACCCATAACAAATTACAGCTTTCTAGTACTTAGGGTCTCTGAGTTAAACCGCGGACGGACAGACAGACAGACAGACAGACATGGCGAAACTATAAGGGTTCCTAGTTTTCTACGGAACCCTAAAAACGAAACTAAATTTTCGGTTGTTAAACTCGCATTGGATCACTCGCTCTAATATGAGGGTCTGCAAAACCTCGTATGAAAATCATGATCATAAGTTCCTCGCTAAGACCTTTTACTATTTTTAAACGCAATAATGTCCGCCGTTCGTACGCTACAATACATATCGTATTTATTTAAGGCAGTATCCACACGTGATAAAATCGAATTCAGTGTCGAGTACAACGCATCAAACCGTGGTCTAGGCGTACGCGTCCGCGAACGGTCCCGAGACCGGCTACGCTTTTTGTCGCGTCGACGTGTCTTGCCTTTGAAGATTCGTTTATGATCCGACATATTGAAAACACTTTGTCACCAAAACAAAGCAATAAATGAAAAAAAAAAGTTCTTGTTCTACTACTTGTAAAATTAACAATTACACAGGCTGTTAAGTGGCACTCAGGCTTTTGGCCTTGAGAACAATTCCAATTCTGATGTTATCTCAGCAGGATGAGTTTAAATAATAAAAATCTGTAAATTTAAAAAAGAATAAATACATCTTAACAAAATAAAAAATAAAAACAATCAATGGAATAAAATATACCAAAATTAGAAAACGATATAGCTTACAAGACACGTCAAACACGATGTTTAACCCAAAAGCGCCGCCGCATATGTGAAAGCAAGCAATTTTTTTTAATTGAATATGTAGCTAGAAGGTAACTAGATCCAAATGAGTTTTCGCTACTTCACCGGACTTTTTGAGGTGAGAGCAGAGTGCCCTGATCCCGTAAAGCAAACATCGTTGAACCTTGTTAAAAACTATTTATTGCAAATAAATAAAAAAAAAACACCCAGGAAACCTCTGCTTTGGGCGTCAACTGGGTGTGCAAGGCTTGCAGAGACAGCAATCTCTCATATGCCTGATGGGCGAAAGCGAACAACTGACAGCTCACCGTTATATAGGCTGATAGCTAGCTACCTCACATTTTTATTTTTTATGGGCGTCCATGCTAATAATATATAAATATCTAAACTGAAATGAATTCATCCATCCGTGTATTTTTCTATATGCGGTGCCGCACGATAGCTTTGGAAATAATAAATAAAAACCGGCCAAGTGCGTGTCGGGCCACGCGCAGTGTAGGGTTCCGTAGTTGCGAATGACAACTTTGAGTTCACACTATTCACACTCGCACCTTACAGTTTAACGACCAAAAACATCTAACAATGAAAATAGTATGAAATTTTACAGTTTATAAGTTGGTTGCCTATAACTTTTTAGTTTGTACTTAGTACTCGGCTCTAATAGTTTTCCTTTCAACTTCAGTATATACTACTGCTGTAATTTTTTTCACGTGTCTATATATAACCGTTTAGCAGATAGAGGGGGGGACCTATAACAAAAATTCGCACTTTAAAACCAAATATTTCGGAAACGGATCCCTAAATCGAATAAAAGTATTCTCAACATCACAATATTTTTTAAAGACCTATCAAACAATACCCAACACGATGGGTTTGTATAGAAAAAAATATTACTCCCTCTTTACTCGTATGGAAGCTACCATATTTTTTTTTTTTTCAATAATTTTTTCTACCACTTTTTTGCCATGATTAATATACATGCCTATACCAAATTACAGCTTTCTAGTACTTATAGTCTCTGAGTAAAACCAAGGACGGACAGACAGACAGACAGACATGGCGAAACTATAAGGGTTCCTAGTTTACTAAGAAACCCTAAAAATCACGTTATGATTTTTTAATTAGCTTCAAAATTGCTTGGAAAATTTACTTTTCTAAATAGAAATGAGTGCCCATGGCAATTATGCACTTTACAAGGATTATTTTTAACACTTGATTGAGAGTTATGAAAGAAAGATATATTATATGTTAATGGCCACTAACCTGCTGTAAGTAGCGCCTCCAAAGACAACGGGCACAACGTTGAACTCTAAAGGCCACAGTATCTTCTCCGTAACATAATCCTCGTCAAAAGAATTCTCGAACGCTAAATAAAAATAATATTGAGCTTCCAGTAATTTACAACATTCATAAGATTTTTCTTTTGGACATTTTAACCTTCCACAGTCACCATAAACATCAACGGAGAGATTATATCTTTTTAATTCTTTGTTCAAATTGTCATAAGCACGTTTTCTTCTGTTTGATTTGCAGTTGGAAATAAAAATGGCAGCTGCTTTAGTTTTATTACTTAATGGATAATCTATTACGTCTTCAGTATCCTCAAGCACCGCCGACCAATCCATGATTTTCTTAGGTCCAATTTCATTTCCTCCTTTATCTTTAATATGGATGTAAGGTATAGGGATATCAGAGTCAAGTTTGAAAGTCGCTGTCCAGTTAAAGAAGCCATCAAATATGGGATCAGATACTGGATAAGTTCTACTGCTCTCCAGGTTGACAAATAAGTATCTTTGGTGTGGCGAACGTTTCTCTGGGAGATTCTCAGGATCAAGCCTCCGGCCCATGAAGGCTATGACATCGAAGTTTGTAATGTCGCCATTCAAGAAGCTCCTGTTAGAAGTGACGTAACAGTTGGTGATGGGACAATGTCGTCTAATGAAAGTCTCCTGGCCTTCTCCCCACCCAGTAAAAGGCGAGTAGTCTGTATGTGACCATAGTAGTATGTACTTATTCTTCTCCTTTTGTTTATTGAAGTCTCTAGAAATCACGTATATTGAACTACACAGGCAACTGAATAGTAGTATTGCTTTCAAAATTTTGTTTGATTCCACTGAAATAAATAGGACCTTTGTTAAAGTTGGCTTGTCGATTTATTTTTACCCACGACGGAACGGAGCAGGTATATGGTGTATTAACTAAGCCCCTACTGCTTCAGAAACTATATCCTAGAAATCACTTGCGCTAAGTTCCTCCCTTAGTTAGGTTAAGCAATAAAGCTGAAGTATGTGGATTTTTGATCTCAACAATAGTGTAATGTTGATGAATAAAAGTGGACAATCGGTTAATTATGTCGTTGATCATACTCTTTATTACATAAGAAGTATATGCGTTTAGGGTGAGAGATGTTTGTTTGTGTGTGCGTTTGTGCAAAGTAATGTTCCCACCTTCATAAGTCATGGCTGTAACTCACTAGGGGGCGCCACAATATTAGTGCAAAACAATGTTGCGTCGTGGGTTTTTTTTTCAAAATTTTAATTTTGCTTTATGCTTGTTTATGGTCAGGGTTTCATCCTCAACTGCCAGTCCGGTGGTCAATACTACATGTAAAAAACAAAATATTTTTACTGTTTTATTACACGTATATATAGATATTCTAATCCTTGGGGAGGCCTATTTCCAGCAGTGGACTTCTTGCGGCTGAAATGATGATGATGAATGATATATGAACAGAATAGATAAATGACATTTTAGTTTAAGCAAGTTTAGGCTAACGCGAATTAACGCCATCTAGTGACGAGTGACAAACAACACTGCAGCACCGTTGTCCTACTATGACGGCAGGCCTTAATTTGGTTCATAGAGATATAATATGTATACTACGTACAATGATTTGATGCACTATTTTTGTATGAGGTTGGCAGTCTATTATGAATGTATCTATTGTTATTTTAATACGGTTTTTATCGCGTTATTACATTATTTATACACCTTACGTTTCGAGCACTTTACAGTGTTAGTGGTCGCAGGTCTTCGAGCAACACGGCCTCCGTACCGGACGGAGGGAGTGGGCAAAGCGACAATTTACTATGACAATTTTTCTGGCGTTTTTTGGCGGGGGGAAATGTGCACACAAGTTTAGTTCCGCACACCTACATACAAAACTTAAACTGTCACTTGATAGTAATTATGACATTGTCACTAAAAATGACATAAAAAGAAAAAATAATTTGTGTACAGATAAGTCACACACAACTAACACATAGACATGCATATGCCTAATTTTGGCTTGTACCTTGACAGAGGGGAATGCAGCGTATGGCTACTCCCTTCCGTGTTGCTCGAAGTCGCAGGTAGACTACGTTGAAATGAAGAAATGTCAAAGTCAAATGAATCGGTTGTCAATTTATGTAAACAAACACCGATAGATACGTTGGCGGGGACTGTTTGGTGGGAAATCAAGGGGTTCAGTTGTCGTTTGCCTTATACAATTTTGCAAATTGATTTAAGTGGACTTTATAATATGAAATTGGTGTAGTTTGGTGTTATAAATGCTCGTGCTCGAGAACAATTTGTGAAATAGTTAAAGTAGACTGTTAAATGGACTCGTATAGATTTGTCGCCAAAATCTCCCACGAGGCTGCCAAAGAACATACGCCATCTTTGATGCCACATACCGTACAATACCGATACTTAGTATCTCATTATACTGGACATTGGCAGAATCACTGAAATCTCGGTGGAAGCCATAAATAAAAAGAAGAAAGAAAGATACGTTGGCAATTGAGGCTCTGAAAAATGGATTAAATTATGCGGTTGCACCCAGGAGAATCCCATATGAACATATCATCTGTTTGGTAGAAAATATCCTGGTTAAAAATCAGTTGAAAAAGGAAGATTTGGAAGCGATACGCCAAGATGTGTCAGCAGTTCTTCATCATGGCAAGCCGCCAAAACCAAATCTTCCTCGTGAACTATATCTTGCACTTACCAGCCTTCGCAAGAACCCGGACGTTACCATCTTACGAGCTGACAAAGGTAATTCAACGGTTATAATGGACACCTCGGATTATTATTCTAAAATAGAAGAACTGTTATCGGATAAAAGTACATATAAACAAGTTAAAAATGATCCTACTAACAAGATCGTCCAAAAAACAAAAGAATTAATATCAAAATACTCCGAAAACCTAAGCTTAGATACCATGTCACTCGTACCTTCCTGTGTGAAACCGCCAAAATTATATGGCCTTTCAAAAATACACAAAAAAGATTGCCCATTACGACCCATTGTGAGCCAGATTAATTCACCAACTTACAAACTGGCACAACACCTAGCGAAGATATTATCACCACTTTGTGGGCACACTGATACTTATGTCAAGGACTCTTACCACTTCATCAGCTTAGTTAAAGATCTTAATTAAAGAGCCCGATGGTCCAGTGGGTGTGAGCTCTATGAGCGCTTACGTATGTTAAGCAACCCCTGGCGCAGTCCCTACTTGGATGGGTGACCGCAAGTGACATGAAATATCTCGAGCTCCTCCGTGCTTCGGAAGGCACGTTAAGCCGTTGGTCCCGGCTGTCACCGTTGATGGCAGTCGTTAAGCTACGTCAGATGCCTTTAGGCAGCTTGCAAAATCTGACACCAGTGTTGGCCACTTACACATTCGAAAAACAAACAATTAAAGATCTACAACTAACTGATGATGACACAATAGTTAGTTTTGATGTGCAGTCATTATTTACCAGCCTTCCCCTGTATGACTGTATTGAAATCGTCAAGAGAAGACTATAGGACCACCAGCTACCTCAAGAATATGCAGAGTTGCTTGAGCACTGCTTAACATCAGGCTACCTTTTCTGGGAGAATAAATTTTACCTACAAATCGACGTGTTGCCATGGGGTCACCAGTGTCCCCTATTGTCGCCGATATATTTATGGAAGACCTTGAGGAGAAGGCTCTTTCATCCACCCTGGCTATGCCGAAGATGTTCAAACGGTACGTAGATGATACTTTCGTTGTTCTCCCAAAAACTCAAGTACCTATCTTTATTACTAAACCATCTTAATTCAATTAATAACAAAATTAAATTCACCTTAGAAACTGAGACAAACAATTCATTAGCTTTCCTTGACATTTTAATAATTAGAAATCCTGATAGTACTATAAGTCATACTGTGTATAGAAAGCCTACCCATAACGACAAATATCTCAATGGCAAATCCCATCATCATCCATGTCAGTTGGCTACCGTTGGTAAATCTTTGTTTCAGAGAGCACATGGCATCTGTGACACCCACCACCTCAAGGAGGAGCTTCAACGAGTAAAATTGGTTTTAAGAAGTAACAACCTCAACCTCCCAAAAACACATCACAGAAGCCGCCCAAAGCTTCACACAGTTGATCGCTTTCCTGCCATCTTACCATATGTAAAGGGAGTCATGGACAAAATTGGTAATATACTTAAGCGTGCTTCAATCAAGACCTACTACAAGCCGCACAAGAAAATAAACCAACTTTTAAGACCTGTCAAATCTAATATCCCGTTACAAGATGCTGGAGTTTATAAAATTGACTGTGAGTGTGGTTTATCATACATTGGGCAACGTTGAGAAGCATCGGTACCCGTATAAAAGAACATATTGCTGACATAAAGCATAGGCGCTCAACGAAGTCTGCAGTCTGTGAACATGCCCTAGACAAACCCAACCATTATATGCGATTTGATAATCCTCAAGTCCTTGCAAAAGAAAACAGATACATCCAAGAATGCTTCATGAGGCTATTGAAATTAAAAAACATCCTAATTTCAATAGAGAGGATGGTTGGCAGTTACCACCAGCTTGGGATCCAGTCATCAATTTAATCAAATCTCAAGCTAAGCAGAAGACTGCAAGACCTTCAGACACCGTGAGCCAATACTGCGTACATACGGAACGTTATCAATAAATATTTTAGGCGGTAGATTTTGCAGTTCTTATAAAATACTAGACAAATGTCAACTTAGTCAACCTGCCACCACGAACACTGTAAAGTGCTCGAAACGTTAGGTGTATAAATAATGTAATAAACGCGATAAAAACCGTATTAAAATAATTTTATTTAAATGTTTAACAATCGCGAAAACATAAGAAAACATTATGTATTTATTGTCTCTGACTGAACGAATTATTTTTACAAGGTATTTGGGGTGCTTCTTGCTCGTATAGATTGGGGATGAGGAAGTACAAGCTTAAGAGGCCGAGCGCGCGTACCCGATGCCACAATTCAATCACCAGACATGCAGTTAAATATACTTAAATAAATAAAATAAATATATAGGGACATATCACACAAATTGAGTGAGACCCACAGTAAGTTGTGAACTTGTGTCGCAGGATACTAACTCAAAGATACTATATTTTATAATATAAACATATCATAGATTTAAAAAAGAATCGCCTTACATATATAGATAAACATCAAAGACCCAGACCAATCATAAAACGATTGTTTTTCATCTTGACCTGACCGGTAATCAAACCCGAGACCACCCGTGTCGCAGGCTGGCTTGTTGACCGCTACGCCAAGAAACTTGACAAAAAGCAGTTGAGCATGACGATCTGAGTGCTTTCATACAAAATGCGCGATTCTTGCTGATGTCGCTGAATTTTTAAGTCTATTTTTAACCGACTTCATTGCATGTCTACTTTTTATGTACTTACCGAACCAGAGTATAGTTTCCAACATTGTTGGTACAGTCAAAAGGAACAATTTCTTTGGCAAAACGTTGCGGTACTCGAATTAAAGACGATTCTTCCAAAATCTCACGTGACGAACAGACTGCGATTCTTGAACTACATAAAAACAATAAATATATTGTTTTAAAAGCGGATAAGTGGAATGCGCACTGTTTTATTTATTTAAAAACTTCATTACATAGTACATGTAATTGGCGGACTTAAAGCCTAAGGCCTTATCTACCAGTCGACCAACAGGTGATGCTGAGAATGAAATTGTAAGAAGTTAGTGCAAATGTTATGTAAAAACCGTACCTACATAGATAACAAAACAAATTTGTGTCCATATTAATTACTAAATTCTATAAGTTAATATGTTTATTTAAAACTTACATACCAAATTACATATATAAAAAAAACAGTGATTATGTATCACTGTTTTTTTATATAACATAAATAGACTACATAAATATATTATACTCTTTATTTTTGTTGAGAGAAATGTGCGCGTTCTGCATTCTTAAATGCCAGACGACTACGGGCCCTGGGAATACAAGCTGGAAGGGAGTTCCAAAGCTGCACGGCTTGCACTGCGAACGAGTATTTGAAAAATCCACTGCTGGAAGAGCGAAGTTCTCTTACGTGGGTGTCACCCAGAAAAGTAAATTTGGATTTTAAATAAGGCGGAGTTTTTGGGTCATAGAGGATGGATCACTGTTGTGATGAATATTTCAGATTACACTTAAAAAAACAAATTTCTCAGTTTTTCAGTGACACCTTACAGGGCGCATCACGGTCAAGCAAAAAAATAATAATAAATACATCTTATAAACCACTTATTTCCTCGTAAAATGCAATAGTTTCCTCTCCGGCCAAGACCTGTTCAAGCGCATATTATACATTGATATTTCCAGGAACGGGTTCTGGCAGAAGCCTCCATGACATCAACTTCTCCAAAAGGCCTCAACGTTGAGGCCTGTGGTGGGGATATATCCCCACCACAAGCCTTCCAAAGCACTGGGTTACACCGTGGTTACACCTGTGAGTCTTAAGAGAGATAAATCCTAATCGTAATCCTTATCATAATAACTAATATATAAATGCAAAAGTGAGTTTGTTTGTTTTTTATTTGTTTGTTTGTTACGCTTTCACGCCCTATCTACATGAACCGATCACCAAGAAATTTTGCATACCCATAGGGTAGGGTACTGACTGAGAAGGACATAGGCTATATATATCACGGGCGCAACCGCGGGTAACAACTAGCACAAAATAAATGAGTACCGTCAAATGGGGACAAATTACACAGATTGAGCTAGCCCCACAGTTAGTTGTGAACTTGTATCGTAGGGTAGTGACTCAAAAATACTGTATTTTATTATAGATACATACTACCTATATAGATAAACATCCATGACCCAAGCCAGTCTAAAAAAGATCGTTTTCCATCATGGGGCTGGGGATCGGACCCGGGACGAAATGTGGCGGGCGGACTGTTTGTAGATGAAAACTAAATAAAATGGTTGCTTTATTAGATGTCAGTGATAAAAAGGTGAAACTCACCTTGTCGTAAGCTGGCGTGTTAACCACTACATGGGAAACAATAGTTAAACACTTGAAACAGACCACAATTATTACGGTCTGTGGAAATATTAACCAGTTAATAATGTAATAAACGCGATGAAACCGTTGTAGTTATTTAAAGTAAGTTTATATAGATATTTAAGTAGCTGTCACCTTATGACAAACTGTCATTCAAAATAATTTGTTTTTTTATGAAAAAAAACATACGTGGGTATGTCTAGTCTGCCACTTGTCGCGGTGGGAAATAGGCAACGCACACAGATAGAGTTAAATGCGTTTTTCGGTAACGTCGCTACGCACGCACACATTAAAATAATCAAACACTAGTTTAGTCTTTCAGATTAATAACTAATTTAGTCTACACGCACACAAGTTTATTCACACACAGTGACAGCACGTCAGTACACGAGCTGACGTCAATTTTATGTAAACTACGCTAGTGCTTGACAATTATCGACTGTCATATCGACATTCAAGTTTCGATGGTAAAAAAATACGATATGACCTAGGCTTCGAGCAACACGGAAGGGAGTAGCCATACGCAGCATTCCCCTCTGTCAAGGTACAAGCAAAATTAGGCATATGCATGTCTATGTGTTAGTTGTGTGTGACTCTCTGTACACAAATTATTTTTTCTTTTTTATGTCATTTTTTGTGACAATGTCATAATTACTATCAAGTGACAGTTAAAGTTTTGTATGTAGGTGTGCGGAACTAAACTTGTGTGCACATTTCCCCCCGCAAAAAACGCCAGAAAAATTGTCATAGTAAATTGTCGCTTTGCCCACTCCCTCCGTCCGGTACGGAGGCCGTGTTGCTCGAAGGACCTAGGCCTTGAATATTCATTTAAATCTACAGAATGATTCAGTATAATATAGAAAGCGGCAAATAACTTACTAAATAAAACGGCAAATTAATATTACTCCCTCTTTACTTGTATGGGAGCTACCCTAAAAAAAATATTTTTCAAGATTTTCTTCTACCTCTATTTTGACATGATTAATATACATACTCATACCTTATACATTCAACTCACTAGTACTTATAGTCTCTGAGTAAAACCGCGGACGGACAGACAGACAGACAGATAGACATGGCGAAACTATAAGGGTTCCTAGTTTACTACGGAAACCTAAAAATGAGTTGCTAGCCGCATCGCCTATTAGCATTTTTGTCTTACCTTATAACCTTTAAAAATAAAGTAAAAGTACCTATTTGTCCTGAGAATCGAACCCGGTGCCCCTTATGTCACGGAGGCCATCAAAAGGTTATTACCATTAGGTACCTATATTCCTTTGTTTTGTTTGTTTTTCGTATGTGTGTTGTGATTTCCTAATTATATCAAAAAAATATCTGTGATTAATTATGATACATCTAGCTTTTAATCCATTGTTATTATATATATTGATTGTTTGAACATATTAGTTCCTAATTATAGTATGTAAGTTAAATAAAAAAATGTTAAATAGATATATAATTATTAAAATAACTCTTAATATTAATCAAAGAAAAAAACAGTTTATAATTATATAAATGTTTCACATAAAATTAGTAAGTACTTTCTAAATCACACGTTGGCTGGGCGCCATGACGCAGGCCAATGGGGTGAGGTTGGTAGTAGTAGGGCAATGGAAGGGAGGTTTCATTAGAGCTAATTTTCACAGAGAGCGGCAGTTGAGTTTTGGTCGCGGAAGTGTTAACAAGTTATAAAATACATATTGTGAAATTATTGTTAAAAATTAATTATTGCTAAAATTAAAAAGTGTTTATCAGTAAATATTGGAGTTTACTTTAATTCAGAAGTGAGCATCCAGCCCACATAATGCCGAAAAGGAACAGTAAGTAATTTAAAATACTTTTATTTATTTTTCTTGTGATTTTATAAGTTATTAGCCTATAGCTTATTAGTAATGGTTGAAAAATCAAAAGTTGATTGAAAGAAATGAAATGCTTATTTATTGTTGCAATAGTATTCGGTTACTATGACTGAGTGATATCAAGTGTAGTTGATTAGAGTTGATACGACAATATGCCTGTGGTGCTAAGCCTTGGTAATTTTGTCGTAACAATAACATTTGTTGCAATGGAATTCGGTCGGGGTTACTCTCCGACAATTTTATTGTAACGGATAATATGTAGTTAGTATTCTTGATAGGTGTCGTTTTGAGTTGTGTTGATACTTTAGTATACCACTGGGGATATACTTAGTGATACTATCGTAGCAATGCGAATCTGTTGCAATAGAATTTGGTCGGGGTTACTCTCCGATAATTATGTTGTAGCAGATAGATATTGTCGAGTATGCCAGCAGGTGTAGTGTGCTATAGAAGTGATATTTATCTGTTGCAATTAAATTTGGTCGGGGTTACTCTCCGATAATTTCGTTGTAACGAATAGATATAGCCAAGTATGCTAATGGGTGTAGCTAGTTGTTTAGTGTTGACACGTTGATGTAACATTTATTTGTTGCAACTAAATTTGGTCGGGGTTACTCTCCGATAATTTCGTTGTAACGAATAGATGTAGCTAGTTGCTAGTGTTGACGTGATGTATCTCAGTTGTACTGTAAGTGACATTTATTTGTTGCAACTAAATTTGGTCGGGGTTACTCTCCGATAATTTCGTTGTAACGAATAGATGTAGCCAAGTATGCTAATAGGTGTAGCTAGTTGCTAGTGTTGGTACGTTGATGTATCTCAGTTGTACTGCAAGTGACATTTATTTGTTGCAACTAAATTTGGTCGGGGTTACTCTCCGATAATTTCGTTGTAACGAATGGATGTAGCCAAGTATGCTAATAGGTGTAGCTAGTTGATAGTGTTGACACGTCTCAGTTGTACTGTAAACGTGACATTGTTCGTTGCAACTAAATTTGGTCGGGGTTACTCTCCGATAATTTCGTTGTAACGAATGGATGTAGCCAAGTATGCTAATAGGTGTAGCTAGTTGATAGTGTTGACACGTCTCAGTTGTACTGTAAACGTGACATTGTTCGTTGCAACTAAATTTGGTCGGGGTTACTCTCCGATAATTTCGTTGTAACGAATAGATGTAGTCAAGTATGCTTGTAGGTGTAGCTGGTTGTTAGTGTTAACACGTTGATGCATCTCAGTTGTACTGTAAAAGTGACATTTAGTTGTTGCAATTAAATTTGGTCGGGGTTACTCTCCGATAATTTCGTTGTGACGGGTAGATGTAGTTAAGTATGTTAATAAAAATCGTAGCTGGGTTTTAATGTCGACTATATTGGTTTCAATTGAATTTGGTCGGGGTTACTCTCCGATAATTAAGTTGTTACGAATATAGGGAAGTCGTTCATTGATAAAAGGGCATATCTAGTTTGTTTATTGTATTAATATAACAGTATACCACCGTGATAACTTGGTAATACTGTCGTAGTGATTTTGTTGCAATCAATTTTGGTCGGGGTTACTCTCCGATACTTTGATTGTAACAAACAGTAACTACGAAAATTGATGCAATGATATAACGGTGCCAGCTAACTTAGAGCGATAGTGGTATCGTAAATATGCGTATTTATTGGCTGATTTAATCAAGATAACTTGGCTAGTTAAATAAGTAGTCGGTAGTTTAGCAGCAATAGGGGACATTGTATAAGTTTAACACATTTTGAAAGTACATATTGCAAAGAGCTTGTTTGAAAGTGCAGATTGCGTCTGATTCACGATGAGCTTGTTTTGAAAGTGCAGATTGCGTCTGATTGACGTTGAGCTTGTTTGAAAGTGCAGATTGCGTCTGATTGACGATGAGCTTGTTTTGAAAGTGCAGATTGCGTCTGATTGACGTTGAGCTTGTTTGAAAGTGCAGATTGAGTCTGGTTGACGTTGAGCTTGTTTGAATGTGCAGATTGAGTCTGGTTGACGTTGAGCTTGTTTGAAAGTGCAGATTGCGTCTGATTGCCGTTGAGCTTGTATGAAAGTCCAGATTGCGTCTGGTTGACGTTAAGCTTGTTTGAAAGTGCAGATTGCGTCTGATTGATGTTGAGCTTGTATGAAAGTCCAGATTGCGTCTGGTTGACGTTGAGCTTGTTTGAAAGTGTAGATTGCAGTGAGCTTGATTGAAAGTGCCGATTGCGTCTAGTACACGGCTGAGCTTGTTAAAGTGGTAACTGCATCTGGTTGATGTAGAGATTTCTATAAAAGTACAGATTTGGTTGATTGAAGTACAGATTGGTTTGGTTGTATATACATATATGCATAATATTTCAAGCCAGTAACTGGCAGATATAAAAGTTGGCATATAATATTTCAGGTAGACCTAACGTTGGTTCTACACCAGAACATCGAAGGCGGCGGTCTCGTAGATCTTCAACAAGCGACAGTGAGACTGAAGTGCCAGCCAAGCGGAAACGCAGCAAGGGTCTGTCAGCCGAAGACTTGATGAGGATTGTATCTACTCTACAGGATGGACTAAGTAAGAGCATGGTTTCTAATGTTGTCCCCGAGTTTGACCCCAATAATAAGTCTCAAGATATAGAAAGATGGTTGAGGAAAGTTAATGAGTGTGGTACTATTTACAAATGGGAAGAACGACACATAATCCATTATGCTCTTCAAAAACTTTGTGGACTAGCAAAAAAATGGTACGAATCCCTACCGTCGCTCAATTTTACATGGGCAGAGTGGCAAATTAAATTGAGAAGAGCGTTTCCTAGCGATCAAAACTATGGAAAATTGTTAGAAGAAATGCTGGCCCGGAAGTCGCAGGCAGATGAGACTCTTAGAGACTATTTTTATGATAAGCTTTCGTTAGTTACTCGTTGTGAAATAGAAGGGCAAAAGGCTGTTGATTGTATAATATACGGAATTACTCATCATTCAATACGAAATGGGGCACAGGCACTTCAATGTAAAGAACCAGAAGATTTGTTGACTTACTTAGCCTCCCAACAATATAACATATCTAAAGACTTACAGAAAAACAATTCTGCTGGTAATAGTAATACTAGGAAGCGTGACAGTCAGGGATCTTACAACCAAAATGGACCTTCGACTACCATTCGAAAAGGTGCGGGAGGTATAACTTGCTTTAATTGTAAGGAACAAGGGCACTTTTATACTAAATGTCCAAAACCAATTAGAAAGTGTGCTAAATGCAATAGGATTGGCCATGATTTTCCGGATTGTAGTCGAAGACCTATTTTTGAAAAGGGTAGTGTAGAATCTACTGATAAAAAGGTTTTGAACATTAATTCTAACGGAAATCAAGTCGTCTCTGCACCAAATAATTTATCTGGCAGTCAATCTGATAGCCTTTTGAATTTTCAAACGGCTCATCTGAACACAAACAGTAAATATTTTAAAAATGTTATGGTTAATGGTAACTACTTAAATGCATACATTGATTTTGGGAGCGATTGTAGCCTTATAAAATATTCGATTGCAAAAATGCTTAACCTTACAGAGACTAATCGTGACATACCTGTTATACGGGGATTCGGTAACTCGGCGGTTATTCCTAAATTTCAAGCCTCTATTCACGTAAAGTTGGATGAAGTAGATACTGAAATAATTGTTTTTGCTGTCGATGATTTGTTTTTACCGGCCCCATTATTGATAGGTCAGAACCTCACAGACATACCATCAGTGACGGTTGTTAAGGATAAAGATAATTTATTATTTTACCATACTCCTATAGTGGACACTGACAATAATAACTCTATTTCTTTATATGTTGTTAAGGATACCTCTATACTTAAGGGTGGATTGTTGGAAGCGCAGTGTGAAAAATCCTTTTCGGGCAATATCTATATTGAAAGGAGTATTAGGCTAAATCCTAATCAAGAGTACCACCTACATCCAGGTTGTTATAAGATTATGAACAATACGGTGTTATTATTCGTGTCTTCATTAACATCTGAGCCGTTGGTATTTAAAGCCGGTACATTAATAGCACGAGCCCAACCAGTAACTGAATTTAAGACTTATTCAATAAATTCAAACTTCAAAAGTAAGGATCTTGTCCCACTTAATAAGACTGATATTAAGGTTGGTCCAGATGTTAGTGAAGATACTACCGACCTGCTTTTCGATCTCCTCCAACAGTACAGAGTTTGTTTTGCCCAGAGTCTAAATGAATTAGGATGCGCTGAGGGCATTGAAATGAATATCGAACTTCATAATAAAAATCCTGTAGTTTACCGCCCGTATAGATTATCCCACAGTGAACGTCAAAAGGTAAGGGATATAATAGAGGACCTAATGGAAAATAAAATCATCCAAGAGTCAGAGTCAAATTATGCTAGCCCAATATTGATCGTTAAAAAGAAAAATGGTGATCCTAGGCTATGTATAGACTATCGCGCATTAAATAACAAAACGGTTAAAGATAAATACCCTTTACCCATAATAGATGACCAAATTTCAAATTTAAGTGGGAATAACTATTTTATTACTTTAGACTTGGCTTCTGGCTATTATCAGATCCCAATGGCAGAAAGTAGTCGTCAACTCACTGCGTTTGTCACTCCTGATGGACACTATGAGTTTAATCGCATGCCCTTCGGATTGGCAAATGCCCCAGCTGTGTTTCAGAAAATGATTAATAGACTTTTAGGCTCTCGTAGATTTGGATCAGTTTTGGCATACATGGATGATCTCCTCATCCCTTCTCAAACAATTGAAGAAGGACTAAAAAAGTTGGAGGATATCTTAAAGTTGCTCAAAGATGCTGGCTTGACCTTGAAGTTGTCAAAATGCCGATTTTTTGATAAAGAGATACAATATTTGGGCTATGAAGTAAGCAGTAAAGGTATTCGACCTAGCGAACACAAAATTTCCGCTGTTCGCGATTTCCCTGTTCCATCAAATATTCACGAAGTTAGACAGTTTCTAGGTCTGGCGAGCTACTTTCGAAAATTTGTTAAGGGTTTTGGTGAAATAGCAAGGCCTCTAACGAAACTCCTCAAAAAGGATTCCCCATGGGAATGGTCATGTGCGCAAGAAAAATCATTTTTGGAACTTAAATCCCGCCTTATAGAGCGTCCCATTTTAGCGCTGTTTGATCCTAAGTTAGATACTGAACTACATACTGACGCCAGTTCATTAGGGTTGGGAGGCATACTTATGCAATGGCAATCCAATCCTAGAGTACTGAAGCCTGTGGCATTCTTCAGTAGACAAACCACACCTGATGAAAAACATTTGCACTCCTATGAATTAGAAACATTGGCCGTGGTTTGTTCACTGAAGAAGTTTCGCCCTTACCTCTTAGGACTAAAATTTTCTATATACACTGACTGCAATGCACTAAGAACCACACTAACTAAAAGAGATTTAATACCTCGCATTGCTCGTTGGTGGCTGCAAATTAGTGAATTCGATTTTACCATAGAATATCGCCCTGGCTCTCGGATGAGCCACGTTGATGCTCTTAGTAGAAACCCCCCGTCTAACGTAGATTCAGTTAAGCAGTTTAATACATTTAATATATCTACTGAGAATTGGATAGTTACATTGCAAAATGCTGACCCAAAGCTAAATAGAATAAAAGAAATTTTAAAACCAAATGCTGACCCTGAACTGATAGAGATTAAAAAACAGTATGTTCTTAAAAACCATAAATTATATAGGAAAGTTGGTGATGATTTGCGTTTAGTTATCCCAAAAGATGCGCGATGGCAGATCTGTAGAGCAAATCACGATGACATTGGTCATTTAGGAGTCGCAAAAACCCTGGAACGCATCCAAGGTCAGTATTGGTTCGTTAAATTGCGTCGTTTCGTGAAAAAGTATGTAGCTGCTTGTATTGATTGCGCATATAATAAAGACAGTGCGGCCAGGGAACATAGAGGTCTATTGCATCCAATAGAAAAGATTGAAAAGCCATTTCATACCCTACACCTTGACCACTTAGGCCCTTTTGTAAAGAGTAAATCTGGTAACATGTATATTTTAACCATTGTGGACGCTTTTACAAAATACCTATTTGCGAGACCAGTTAAAGATACAAAAACCAAAAATGTCGTAAAAATCTTGCAAAGTTTATTTGATGACTTTGGAATACCAGCGAGAATTATCTCTGACAGAGGATCCGCCTTCACTTCCCATCTATTTAAAGAATTTTGTATTGAAAATGGCATAAAACATGTACTGAACGCGGTTGCTTGTCCCAGAGCAAATGGTCAGGCAGAAAGGTTTAACCAGACCATCCTTCGTTCTCTATCAACTATAAATTCTTCCAAAGACGAGCGCGTATGGGACCAACAACTGGGTAAAGTCCAGTGGGGCATTAACAACACAATTAATGCAACCACTAAAAAGTCTGCCTCAGAATTACTATTTGGAATTAGATTATGTAACCCTACTGACAATATGTTAAATGATTCTGATTTAAAATCCCTTCCTGAAAGTATTGATAGTCCAGTAGCCTCTATTCAAGATTCCGATGATACTTCATCTAGATTAGATATTATTAGACGGGAGGCAGCCATAAACATAAAAGATAACCAGAAGCGACAAAAAGAATATTTTGATTCTGATAGAACTCCTGCTGTTACATATGCTGTAGGTGACTTAGTTAAAATTACAAAAACCAATTATAATAATGATGGGAAAAGTAAAAAACTAATGCCTAAATTTATTGGTCCGTACAAGGTTGAAAAGGTTCTAGGTAATGATCGATACCAAATAGTAACTGTGCCCGGGTTTAATACGAAACGCTACGATAGTGTAGTAGCCGCAGACAGAATGCGACCGTGGATCCATATTAAGGCTTTGACAGTGAACAAATCTTCTGATTCTGAATCATCCGCATCTGACACTGATTCGCAATGTGAGAAATAATGACTTGTATTATAATATTATAGGTATTTAGCTCAATGGATATCTTAAATAATGTATTTTATATTTAAAATCTTATATCTTTATTATTCTTGTATACTGTTCCTGAAAAAAAAATAAAAAAAAAAAATATATATAAATAAATATAAAATAAAATATTGTAACTGTGAGCGTTGTGATTTAAGCGTGCTCCGGAGAGAGCCCGCAATCGGATGGCCGAGTGTTGTGATTTCCTAATTATATCAAAAAAATATCTGTGATTAATTATGATACATCTAGCTTTTAATCCATTGTTATTATATATATTGATTGTTTGAACATATTAGTTCCTAATTATAGTATGTAAGTTAAATAAAAAAATGTTAAATAGATATATAATTATTAAAATAACTCTTAATATTAATCAAAGAAAAAAACAGTTTATAATTATATAAATGTTTCACATAAAATTAGTAAGTACTTTCTAAATCACACGTTGGCTGGGCGCCATGACGCAGGCCAATGGGGTGAGGTTGGTAGTAGTAGGGCAATGGAAGGGAGGTTTCATTAGAGCTAATTTTCACAGAGAGCGGCAGTTGAGTTTTGGTCGCGGAAGTGTTAACAAGTTATAAAATACATATTGTGAAATTATTGTTAAAAATTAATTATTGCTAAAATTAAAAAGTGTTTATCAGTAAATATTGGAGTTTACTTTAAGTGTAAGTGGCCAACACTGGTGTCAGATTTTTCAAGCTGCCTTAAGGCATCTGACATAGCTAACGACTGCCAATGATAGCCGGGACCAACGGCTTAACGTGCCTTCCGAAGCATGGAGGAGCTTGAGATATTTTTATGCAATTTGCGGTCACCCATCCAAGTAGGGACTGCACCAGGGGTTGCTTAACATACGTAAGCGCTCATAGAGCTCACACCCACTGGACCATCGGGCTCCTCAGGTATGTTCCTGATTAAGAATGACATAAAATCTATGATAAATATCACAATAAACAAACATTGCTAGCGTTTATTGTTTTATTAACTTTATTTATTCAATCAAAACTCAAGCTAATAAAAAATTTAGGTATCAGTATTTACAATCATTATTTAAATCTTTATAATAACATTACAATGTTTTTTTTTTGTTTTTCGTATCATATACCGACATAGCTTAACGACTGCCATCAACGATGACAGCCGGGACCAACGGCTTAACGTGCCTTCCGAAACACGGAGGAGCTCTAGATATTTTTATGCCACTTGCGGTCACCCATCCAAGTAGGGACTGCACCAGGGGTTGCTTAACATACATAAGCGCTCATAGAGCTCACACCCACTGGACCATCGGGCATTACAATGAGATATAAATATCCTATACATGGATGCACCAGACTGGATAATCACTTCAGTTTTACATCTTGATCTTGATCCTGAGCGACCCTATCTAGCCCAATATTCTACTCTTGAGTTTTCCCATGATCGAACTGAGATCTTTTATCTCAAGAGGATAGTGGGTCTCATATTTTATCCCCGATTTATCATGGCGTCGTGTATGGATGGCTTCTAGAATTAGTTTAACTAACCAAAAAAGGATGGGTTTTTTTTCAGGGTTCATGTTATATATATATGACAACGAGCCGGCCGCACTACACTGCCGTCATACAGTTTTAATTAGTACGGAGGGTAGGTGTCAAAGTTCTTCGTAACAACGACTAGCCACTATGCAATAATATTGTGCACTCTCACTTACGAAAATAATTAAAATATATCTATGTTAATGAGGCGATGTGTAATTTTAGGCTAAGTTCTGAATAATAAAGATTATTATTATATATGAGGATTCAATTTCTCCCTTTTTAAAAAAAGGGGTATATCTAGACACACACGGGCCGTAGCCAAGCATGAATAGTAGGAAATGTTTTGTTTTTGTTTGTTTGTTTTTCGTATGTGTAAGTGGCCAACACTGGTGTCAGATTTTTCAAGCTGCCTTAAGGCATCTGACATAGCTTAACGACTGCCATCAACGATGACAGCCGGGACCAACGGCTTAACGTGCCTTCCGAAGCACGGAGGAGCTCGAGATATTTTTATGCCACTTTGCGGTCACCCATCCAAGTAGGGACTGCACCAGGGGTTGCTTAACATATGTAAGCGCTCATAGAGCTCACACCCACTGGACCATCGGGCAGTAGGAAATGAAGTGATAGTATGTATACATTTCCACAATTCCTTCTGAATTCTCCAATATTCTTCAAAGTGTCATGTAAAGAAAGAATCCTTACACTATCCCGAACAACCCTAGTAGCATTTTCCGTTGGCTTCCATATGCCAACAATTGGGAACTTATTGGCAGATGGTTAGTTACTCCGCCAACCTCCACTTAAAATAGGCCCACTGTCATAAACATGCACTACTTACCCGACGGGTAGCCAACAACGGGCCTACTACTACTATTGCTACTGTTGGGTGATTTTTGTAGAAATTTAAGTTATTTAACAACATCGGGCCAACTAATAAAATCTTTCATTGGGCCTGTTAGTGCTACTCCTACCGTTGGGTTATTTTTGTAGGGATTTAAGTTATGCTTATAACATCGGGCCAACTAATAAAATCCTTCACCGGGCCTGTTAGTGCTATTCCTACCGTTGGGTGATTTTTGTAGGGAAAGACCTTCGAAAGACTATTAATAAAGACTAACGTAATGTTGCAAAGGTTTGTATAGTACACTGAATAAAAAAAACTGCGAGTGAGTAATGTAAGTACATTACTCAAAAAATAGTAGTAGGTAGGCAAAAGGTAATACAAAGTTGTATTACTTTTTGCCTACCTACATTAGATTAGTCGAGCTCCGTGGCGCAGTGGTCAACACGCCAGCCTGCGACACGGAGGTC
Organism: Rhodophaea formosa; assembly: GCA_963082605.1. NCBI lineage: Eukaryota > Metazoa > Arthropoda > Insecta > Lepidoptera > Pyralidae > Rhodophaea > Rhodophaea formosa. The sequence goes on from OY720223.1 coordinate 6,543,748, forward strand.
CCGGGTTCGATCCCCGGTCAGGTCAAGATGGAAAATGATCTTTTTCAGATTGACCTGGGTCTTGGATGTTTATCTATATAAGTATATATTATAAAATATAGTATCTCGTTGAGTTAGTATCCCACGACACAAGTTCACAACTTACTGTGGGGCTAGCTCAATTTGTGTGATATGTCCCTATATATTTAAAAAAAGAAAAAGAAGAATATCATCTCGAGTCTGTCCAACGAAAGCTGGTTTCATCATCATCATCATCATCATCAGGTCTTTTATAATCTCCACTGCTGGAGCACAACCCTCTTTGTACTACCATTTTAGCCAGAGCAGTCAGAGGATTTGGCCTTTACTCTCCACGCTGGCCAGACGGGTTGGAGAGGTTTCTTTGATATGTATATTTATAAGCTTTTTTTAGCTTGTGTTTCCTAAGTTGCCTTCTACTATATCCACGGAAAAACTTGTAGTGGTCCTACTCTTCTTTGCCAGGAACTACCCGGCAAAGCTGGTTTAAAAGGAGCTTTTTTTATTTATAATATATAATTATTTATTTAGTCAATAGATGGCGTAAGGTGTATGTTAGAACGCGCTATTAACATTTTTTTACTTTTGGCTATATACTTCAAGCCGGAAATTTAAAACAAGTGACAGCGTGCACTGAGTCGGCGTGGTAATACGTTAGTCGGGGGTGCACTGCACTTCACAGGGTGATTGGAACTTGAGGTACACCAGTTACATCCTGGAGGTGGTTGGATCGAGAAGGAGGCCCCATATTTTTTCAGCACCCAATGGCCCTTCAGTGTCCAACCAACTTATTGTAACTGGCCCGACGAAATGCCAACGATCGTAGGTACGTTGGCCCTATTACAAGTTGGGCCATCGTATTCAAATCAACGTAGGCCATTAGTTTTGGGCCCAACCCGAAAACTGCGCGCCAATTGTATGAATTTGCCAACTAACCAGAGGTATGTGGCCCAAGCAAATGCCAATAATAAATGCTACTAGGGAACGTAGGCTATATATATTCTCTAGGGCAGTCATGTTTTTTTTTTATTTTGATCTCCTAGACCTTGTAGATTGTTTCAGTACAACACATATCCATGGATCATCTTAATCTCAACTAATTATTATTCCAAGACCGCCCATGCCACCATGCTGGGAAATCGTCATAAACTTTAGTAGTTGCCAGCAAACTGGGATCATTAATTTTGGCGCAGACAATGCAAACATTTTCTTTATATACATCAACCTGTTTCAGGTAGGTGTAGTGCCTCTGCCATTTGAAGTATTGCTTGTAGCCCTCTGGAGAGAGTGTCATTTTCGCGATGATTTTAGCTAGTGTTGAGGAAGAGAGACGCGTTGCATCCAGATAAGATCCCGGTGGCAGGAACCTGCAAAACAGATTTATAATAGTAGTGTGCCATGTGGTTACCGGCAGAGTAGAATAGGACTATTCCAAGTCTTCCCGTCGTAGAAGGCGACAAAAGAAACACAAGCTTAATAAATCTTACAAACATCATAAAGTTTTCCCCAAGCCGTCTGGCCAGCGTGGAGAGTATTATAGGCCTAATCTTCTGAATGCTCTGGCTAATACATGGCTTTGGAAGTACAGAGATCGTCATGCTCCTGCAGTGGAGACTAAAAAAGACTAGATAATGATGATGATAATAGTGTTAATGAGCATGGCTACACAGAAATATTTTTATCAACGCTTGATATTTACCAAGTTTGAAAATCGATATTTTAGAACCTCCCAAATAGAAAAAGAAATATTTAGATAGATACAAGTTTTTTAAGGTCATGCCAGTGTATATCTTAGTGTTTAGGGTTCCGCACCCAAAAGGTAAAAACGGGACCCTATTCACGGGACTCCGATGTTTGTCTGTCTGTCACTAGGCTGTATCTCGACTGTGATAGCCAGACAGTTGACTTTTTTATGGATAATGTATTTCTGTTGCCGCTATAACAACAAAATTAAGGGAATTTTTAAACTGCACCTTTATTTACAATTTATGCAAACTACAAGTCTCCACTAATTACCACTGTATACCTAAAAAAATTCCTAGCTACAAATAAAATACTTATCTACCTAATCTAGCAACTCAAGACCAGTTCTATTTTACCAAAAAAAAAACTCTTTATTGTTTTAAATGGAACAGTGCAAATTTTATCAAAATCAGTTCAGTAGTTTTTGAGGTAAAGAGTTTTGAAGATCGTGTTTTTAAGGTTCCGTATCCTAAGCGTGAAAACGGGACTGTGTTTACGAGATTTCACTGCCCGTCTGTCACCAGGCTGTATCCAATGAACAGTGATAGCTAGACAGCTTAAATTTTCACATATGATGTATTTCGTGATTTCTGAGGACGCTAATACAACAAATACTAAACACTTTAAGGATTGGTTTTTTGCTGTACTTTGTTGTAACTCAAAGTAGGGTTAGGGTTTCATATCCAACTGGCAAAAAACAGCATGTTTGTCTGTCTGTCTGTCTATCCGAATGTCACAGCCTTACTTTCAGATAATAGATAATCACTTAGTAAAACAGTTATCTTCATCAATTAAACAGTACAGCAAATTTGATTTACTTAGTGTGCATATTTAGTGTGCAATTAACTATTTTAGGACCGGCTTTTGAATATTTTGTTTGAAAAGGGTGATTAAGTTTTATTTCGTGTGCATGATTAGTGTGCAAGTCAGTATTTTCGGTGCGACTAGAATAAATAAATAAATAAATATAAATATATAGGGACATATCACACAAATTGAGCTAGCCCCACAGTAAGTTGTGAACTTGTGTCGCAGGATACTAACTCAACGATACTATATTTTATAATATATACTTATATAGATAAACATCCAAGACCCAGGTCAATATGAAAAAGATCTTTTTCCATAGTGACCTGACCGGGGATCGAACCCGGGACCCCCGTGTCGCAGGCTAGCGTGTTGACCGCTGCGCCACGGAGCTCGACATTTAGTATGCAATTAAGTATTTTAGGACCGGCTTTTGAATATTTTGTTTAAAAAGGGTGATTAAGTTTTAGAATTTCATTTATTTCGTGTGCATGATTAGTGTGCGTGCAAGTCAGTATTTTTGGTGCGACTAGAATATTTTGTTTGAAAAAAAGTAATTTTTAGATGTTGGATTAAATACTACCCTATATATAAATATCAAAACTGAAAAAAATATCCGTGTGTGTGTTAGTATTTTTCCTATAAGCGGTGATGCACGACAGCTTTTGAAATAATAAAAATCATGTGATGATTATTAATTAGCTTCAAAATTTGCTTGGAAAATTTTACTTTTCTAAATAGAAATGACTCCGATTTTGTAGTAGTTGAGCCCATTGCATTTATGCAATTTACATGGATCATTTTTAACACTTGAATGAGAGTTATGAACGAGAGCTATAATGTTAACGGCCACTCACCTGCTGTAATCAGCGCCTCCAAAGACAACGGGCACAACATTGAACTCTAAAGGTCTCAGTAACTTCTCCGTAACATAATCCTGCTCAAAAGAATTCTCGAACGCCAAATAGAAAAAATATTGAGATTCCAGTAATTTACCACATTCATAAGATTTTTCTTTCGGACATTTTAACCATCCACAGTCACCATAAACATCAACGGAGAGATTATATCTTTTTAATTTTTTGTTCAAATTATCATAAGCATGTATTCTTTTGTTTGATATGCAGTTGGAAATAAAAATGGCAGCCGCTTTAGTTTTATTACTAAATGGATAATCTATTACGAGATCAGTATCCTCAAGCACTGCCGACCAATCCATGATTTTATTGGGTCCAATTTTGTTTCCTCCTTTATCTTTAATATGGATGTAAGGTAAAGGGATATCAGAATCAAGTTTGAAAGTCGCTGTCCAGTTGAAGAAGCCATCAAAGACAAGATCCAATACTGGATAGTGAATACTGCTCTCCAGATTGACAAATAAGTATCTTTGGTGTGGCGAACGTTTCTCTGGAAGATTCTCAGGATCAAGCCTCCGGCCCATGAAGGCTATAACATCGAAGTTGGTGATGTCGCCATTCAAGAGGCTCCTGTTACTAGTGACGTAACAGTTGGTGATGGGACAATTTCGTCTAATGAAACTCTCCTGACCTTCTCCCCACCCAGCAAAAGGCGCGTAGTCTGCGTGTGACCATAGCAATATGTACTTCATCTTCTCTTTTTGTTCTTTTTGTTTTTTGCTGAAGTCACTAGAAATTACGTATATTGAGCTACACAGGCAAGTGAATAGTAGTATTACTTTCAACATTTTATTTGATTGCACTGAAATACAAAGGACCTTTGTTAAAGTTTGTTTGTCAACATATTTTTTATGATTTGGAATTTCATTCTCAACTGCCAGTCCTGTGGTTGCAGGAATGGCAATGGATACGTGCGCCCAACCTCCGAGCTGCTACTTCTTATCCCTTTTCCATTCGAGCAAGTAGCTTCCCAAATACCTACCGGTCTCTCAGTCCAACAAACTTCCACCCGCTTAAATAAAGGCCAAACGAACTGCGCTTACTAACTCAAACGTTGTGAGTATGGCAAAACTGACGCATGATGCAAATCCCTGTGGAAGGCCTACGTGCAACAGTGGACATTTTATGGCTGAGGTGATGATGATATGTTTTAATTCACAGTATTTGACGGAGAAACTGCTGTAAATTAACCTTGACGAAGCTAAGAATATCGTTTTAGTAAGGTAGACTTTGGAGTTTGGTGGCTGTGCCGTGACGCGCATTTTGTATGAAATAACAGCGGGGCTGGTCGCGTCGACCAGTCTTTTGATACAAAGTGTGTGACACTTGCCTGAGTCGACGACCTTCAAAGTTAACCTCATATTATAAAATCCAGCTGACATAAGAATAATATAGTATAAGAATATAAATAGATATTTTTTTAACATTTAAAACATGGATCTAAGAATAATCAGGATATGCCCTTGGAAAATGTAACAGTGACGCACATAAAAATCCCTACACTCGTGTCGCGACACTAGCGCACGCACACATCGGCACAAAAATCCCTACACTTTTCCCTGGTCGAAATGTCAAATTTCCCAAATGTCAAATATATGCTGCACACATGTGACTTGATGTGACGTAAGTTATGCTTCACTTTTGATGTGTCTAATGCCGGGTCCATATTATTCCTAGGTCCATTATTTAAAAGTGGTAAGCTTTTTTAACAAGTCTGGAATTTAGTGTCTGATGCACTAATATCTTATGACAAGTACTATTAGCAGGCCTAAATTTGTTGTTTCCAATAAATTTATTTATATGAGGTTGACAGTCTACAAAGTAGTATTATATTGATTTGTTATTTTGGACCAAAAATGTAATCTCTTTGTCACATCTCATTGCTTGGCAAAGCTTTCTCCCCTGCTTCGTTAGATATAATTTTACAAATATATTTTACAAATAAATCTGATAGTGCTACAGACATTACAAAAATATAAAAACAAAAATCAACCATCCCAACTAAAAAATACTAATTTAAAGAAATATGTGTTACATTTGAGTAAAAAAGGGGTTTTTGTTGCAACTCAAGAGTGTTGCGGGCCATTTCTCTTCTTAATGTTCTTACAGCGTTTTCGCGGCACTTCTTACATAAGCATAGGATTTCATTTATTTTAAAAAGAATATTTTGTCTTATCCGTCGTCAATTCCTGCTGTTGAAATAAGTCACAGCAAGCAGTCGTCTCCTGGTGCCTGGGGACGATCACAATGCAGGTGCTCGCTTGGCTGCTGCTACATGCAGTAAGCTAGGTGGGTCCTCTAGCTCTACTTTTAAGATAATAACACAAACAAACAACCGAACAGAAAATTGTTATATACGCTTATAGACGTCACATAACACTTTTGCCACAACCAAGATACATATCGCGCTTTATGCCATTCTAAAAAATCTCAAGAGTCAATTTTGAGATAGATTGAAATTTGGCGGCGGCGGCTACTGCAGTAGTTTCTTATTAAGTGACGACATCTGCAATTGCACCGTGACCTGGACCGTCTTCTCAGCCACAAGAAGCACTGCTGAAAATTGACCTCCCTCAAGGATTTTCATCTTGAAGGGGGTTTGCCATACTCACCACGCTTGACAGACGTTGGTGAGCGCAGTTTGTTTGGCTTATCTCGGTTACGACGCTGTTGCCCAGCGAATTAGATTGAAAAGCGAAGATAGGGTAGGAGTGTTTTTGACTGGGAAACGGGATGAAGGTATTTGGGGTGCTTTTTGCTCGTATGGATTAGGGATGAGAAAATAGCAGCTTAAGAGGCCGGGCACGCGTACCCGATGCCACAATTCAACCACAGTTAAATATACTTAAATAAATATATATATAGGGACATATCACACAAATTGAGCGAAACCCACAGTAAGTTGTGAACTCGTGTCGCAGGATACTAACTCAACGCTACTATATTTTATATTACTATAAACATATATCAATGTTAATACGATTATTTTTCATCTTGACCTGACCGGTAATCGAACCAGGGACCACCCGTGTTGACCGTTGCCCCAAGGAGCTTGTAAAAAGCAGTTGAGCATGACAATCTGTGTGCTTTCATGCAAAATGCGCAACACTTGCCGTTTTAGATGAATTTACAAGTCTATCTTTAGTCCATCGACTTCTAGTGTACTTACCGCACCAGAGTATAGTTGGAAACATTGTGGAGGTAGTCAAAAGGAATAACTTCTATGGTGAAACGTGGCTGTATTATATCTAGTCAGACAAATCCTCCAAAATCACTCGTGACGAGCAGACTGCGATTCTTGAACTAAATAAAAACGATGAATATATTGTTTTGAAAGCGGATAAGTAGAATGCAACTGTCTTGATGTATATTTCGTGTAAGGCGCTCTTATAGTAACACTAGCGCCGCCAAGCAATTAATTCTTTTAATCCTAAATTATACAGAATTTTAAAAATCTAACAAGTACATAACCAGTAAATTACTTGAAGTATTTTGTTATTCATTTTCACTAATATGTGTTTGATAAATTAAAAAAAAAAAAAAACAGGTTAACGCCAAAAGTGGCCACTTTTTGCGTTAACCGATTTTTCTCTTTAAATACAGCACTAGTAAATTACTTGTAATAAATCAAAAATACTATAAGTAATTTACTAGTTTTGTACTTGTTAGATTTTTCAAATTCTATATAATTTAGGATTTGAAGAATTTAATTGCTGGGTGGCGCTAGTGTTACTATAAGAGCGCCTTTCATTGATCATCGTACAAAAAGTGAACTACAACCTTACAATGCGCATCACAGGTAAATTTTTTTTTTCCTAGCCTGTTTGTTTGTCCCACTGCTGGGCAAAGGCCTTCTCTTTACGCTTCCATAGGCTCCTGTCAAGGGCTACAGTCCGCCAATCTTTATCATGTGCGTCCAAATCATCACGCCACCTCTTCCTTGGTCTGCCTCATCCCCTGCGGCCATCCGGTATCCACATAGTAGCCGTTCTGGCCCACCTGTCTTGTGGCATGCGGCAGACGTGTCCCGCCCAGTCCCATTTTAACTGCGCTGACTTCACACCGACATCCTTGACCCGAGTTTTGGAGCGCAGTGTGGCGTTCCGAACGCGATCCACGCGACGTACGCCGAGAATACTACGCTCCATTGCATCCACGCAAACAAAATAATAATAATAAATATATCTTATAACCCACTTATTTACTCATAAAATGCAATAGTTTCCTCTGCGGCTAAGACCAGTTCAAGAACATATCATACATTGATATTTCCAGGAACGGGTTCTGGCAGGAGCCTCCACGACATCAACTTCTCCAAAGGCCCTTACGTGTTGGATCTATGAGGTCCTTACCTATGAAATTGGCAATTTGTTTCCGGCTTATCATTTTGTTGCTAATGACAATATTTTACAGGTAAACAATTGTTTTTTACTTAAACTTAGTGTCCTATATAATTACAAATTTATTAAAATTTTGTTTTTGTTAATTTAATTATTGGAAAATGCTCATGGAAAGAAGTAGTTTTAGGTTTGTCCGTTTTAATCAAAAATTTATTATATATTATTTCTATAATTTAAAAAAAAAGTTTGAATGTCCTAATTAGGCTTACTGTTGTACGTAACTACATACAAAATTTCAACGTTAAACGTTAGTATGAAAAATTCGCTTTGCTCAAAATTCTCTAAAGAAAACGCCAATTGCATAGGTAAAGACGTAATATATTTCCTGCACCCCTTCCAAAGGACGAGGTAACACCCGTGAGTCTAAGAGAGATTAATACAAAATAAATAAGTAAATAGATATAGACAAATTACACAGATTGAGCTAGCCCCACAGTTAGTTGTGAACTTGTATCGTAGGATATTGACTCAACAATACTGTATTCTGTAAAAAGTCTTTATTTAGTGATTTAAAAATGGTACTGTAGGTACAACAATAGTTAATACAGTTCTTTAATAGATATATACATACCTAAATAGATGACCTAAGCCAGTCCGAAAAAGATCGTTTTCCATCATGAGGCCGGGGATCGAACCCAGGACGTTCTCCTTGTGGTAGGCTGGTGTGTTAACCACTGCGCTGAACACAATAGTAAGACAATTGAAACAGACCACAATTATTAGTGTCTGTGGAAATGTTAACCAGTTAACAATGTAATAAACGCGATAAATCAGTAGTAAGTAATTTTATTTAAATTCTTAAATAGCTGTCAACTTACGACAAACTGTCATTCAAAATAATATTAGTTTTTTTTTTAGAAAAAGAAAATATTTGACTATAATCCTGGCTGAAATAGTTTTATAATTTTATTTGATTAAAATCTATGGCTTGGCTTTAGAATCGTGCGCCCCGATTGCGACTGAGGGCAGAAAAGAAGTTAGGTTCAGGTTATTTTTTTTTTTATGACCACCCAGAACGACTTAGGGCAGAAAAGAAGTTAGGTTCAGGTTATTTTTTTATGACCACCCGGAACGACTGAGGGCAGAAAAGCACACGGGCGCACGATTCTAAATTTCAACCAAATCTATTTTATTCATTCTTTATAATGGAGGGCCTTGAAAGAGTACCCGCTGAATTAATAAAAATAATCCCATTATTTGAAGGAGACTCCAGACAACTCCAGTGTGAATACATTTTGCAAAGATATCAAGGGAATGAATTACAAAACGAATATCTGTTTCATGTAGTTACTAGACGATTAACAGGGGAGGCCGCCTCCCATACCTGGAATACGTTAAAAAATTTGCTAAGGCAACATTTTGGTGATCGGACAGAGGAATGTCTAGCCTTAGATTAAGAAGCGTGTAAAATAAATAAAGGAGAAAGTTATTTAGATTTTTGGTCTATTATATTTTCAACAATAGATGAAACCATTAATGACGGTAATTTACGTCTCGTTAAGCAGCATATATTTATAACAATAGCACCTTGAATATTTTTTTCTACAACTTACCCGAATATTTAGTTAGATTGGTACGTTTCTTTACTCTCACTCCAATGTTTGTCTATGGCCTTTCATGCCTAGAGTTGGTAGTCTGATACTAGATACAGTATCATCTTCACTAATGAAAGTGAAAGTTTTGTAGCGGGAGCGAGGTGGTATACTCGACCGCCACAAAGGCAAGATCTTCCCACTGAGCAAGGTGTGCGCCCAGGGATCCGTACGGCTCCTAGTTCCAACTGAGTTCTGTCGGAGGTGTTATTGATGCCGAATTTCGAAGAAACTTTGTTTGCGCGTTTCAGGATTGATCAGCGCCATCTGGTGAAAAATCTTGCTGTTATTTGTTGTGTCCCCACATTCACAGTTGAGTCTTTGTGTTAGTTCTTGTGGCGAATGTAGAGGTCGCCACAGTTTAATAAGCATCGTGTAAGCCTGCCTCCGGCTTGTGAGTCAAATACATGAGTAAATTTTTCTTTGAGATCAAAGCTGGCAACTCGAAAAATTTTTGACGATCCTATACTGTTTGCCCGGGCAGCTGAATATTTTTGTATGAAAATGTCAAATCTTTTTTTGCCATCAATCCCAAAGATGAAATCATCATCATCAACAGGTCTTTGTTAGTCTCCACTGCAGGAGCAAGACACTTTCTTTACTACCAGAGCTATATATAGCCAGAGCAGTCAGAGGATTTGGCCTACACTCTCCACGCTGGCCAGATGGGTTGGAGAGGTCTCTTTGATGTTTATAGTTTTGTTGTGTTCCCTTAGTCGGCTTCTATGACATCCACGGGAAGACTTGGAGTGGTCCTATTCTACTCTGCCGGGAACCACGTGGCTTCCGGGAGCCACACAGTTAAGGGAATCTCGAGGGTTAATTTCCACGCTGTATAGGTAAACTGATCTGAAAATAAAATTAATATAAGGAAAAACACATAAAAGATACGAATAATAAGTTCCTAAAAAAAATTACCGATAAAGCTGATGGAAAAACAATTACTTTAGATATGCGTCGATGCTGTGTACGGAGCTCGCAGGCATAGACACGTTTAAAGTTACTTACCTTATTAAGTATACATTTAATAGAACTACAAACGACATTCCACCATAATAGTAAAAAGTCTCGTCATCTATTCTCCCAGACCAACGTGGAATATGCTACAGTCTATAGTGCAGCTACCTAAAAATAATAAAAAAAGACCCATAAACGACAAAGCTGATAAAAAAACAATTACTTTAGATATGCGCCGGTGTTACCCGGTGGGAAATTAACGGTCACACGCCCGTGTACGGAGCTTGCAGGCATAGACACGTTTAAAGTTACTTACCTTATTAAGTATACATTTAATAGAACAACAAAAGACATACCTCCGTAAAGTAAAAGTCTCGTCATCTATTCTCCCAGACCAGCGTGGAATATGCTACAGTCTACAGTGCAGCTACTTAAAAATAATAAAAAAAAGACCCATAACCGACAAGTCTGATGAAAAAACAATTACTTTAGATATACGCCAGTGCTGCCCGGTGGGAAATTAGCGGTCACACGCCCGTGTACGGAGCTTGCAGGCAAAGAAACGTTTAGAGTTACTTACCCTATAATGTATCTGATAGAATTGAAAAACGACATGGACTTCGGGATTTATCATCATCATCATCAGGTCTTCTTTAGTCTCCACTGCAGGAGCACGACCCTCTCTGAATTACCAGACCCATATTATTAGCAAGAGCAGTCAGAGGATTTTGCCTACACTCTCTACGCTGGCCAGACGGGTTGGAGAGGTTTCAGATGTTTATAAGCTTTGTTTAGCTTGTATTTCCAAAGGCGACATCCACGGGAAGACTGGGAGTGGACCTATTCTACTCTGCCGGGCACCACACGGCGTTCGGGATTAATTGCACCAAATTTAAAGGACAATAATATATATTTTTTAGTATGTAGTGATTTCTTGAATTGGAAATGGTGGACTTATCATATTTTTAACCGAATTAAATAAGAAGGATAAAAAGCTCTGATGATGATGAAACAACAAAACAACATTCTTCTATACTAATAAATGACTTGTCTTTTGTATCCCAGGCCAGCATGGAAGATGCTATAGTGCAGATACTTAAACAAATTAAAAAAAAAATCCCGCCATGGCTAATGAAAAACGATTTGATATGCGCCGGTGCGATGCCCGGTGGGAAATTAGCGGTCTCATGACCCCGACTTGCAGAGATAGGCGCGTTTAGAGATACTATCTTTTTCTTGAAAAGAGAAAGGAGAGAGAGAAATTTATCTGGTAGAACACAAAGTCAAGTCGAGGATAAAAAATTGATAAAATAAAATAAATATATACGGACAATCGCCGTGTGGTTCCCGGCAGAGCAGAATAGGGCCACTCAAAGTCTTACCGTGATTGTCGTAGAAGGCGACTTATGAAACACAAGCTAAACAAAGCTTATAAACATCAAAGATCTCTCCAACCCGTCTGGCCAGCGTGGAGAGTGTAGGCTAAATCTTCTGACTGCTCTGGCTCCAGTAGTACAGAGAGGGTCGTGCTGCTGCAGTGGAGACTAAGGAAGACCTGCTGATTATGATGATGATACGGACAAATCACACAGATTGCGCTAGCCCCAAGGTAAGTTCGAGATTTATGTTATGGGATACTAACTCAACAATACTATATTTTATTACATATACATATAAAGATAATTCCAAGACCCAGGTCAATCTGAAAAAGATCATTTTCCATCTTGACTTGACTGGGGATCGAACCCGGGACTATCCATGTAGCAGGCAGGCGTGTTGACCGCTGCGTAACGTAGCTCGTCACGGAGCACGATCAATAACATTTGAAAGAAAACGGACCTATGACTGATTTATTTCCTATTCTTATTTTTTAATTAAATATGAGTACTAGCTTTGGCCGCGGCTCGCATCAATGTCAATCCCTCGGGAACGGTAGTCCAAAAAAGGTGTGTGAAAAATTTCATGATGATCGATTCAGTAGTTACTCCGTGAAAGCGTAACAAATAAACAAACTCATTTTCGCATTTATTATATTAGTTGGGATATCAGAATAACGTTTTGAATTCATAAAAAAAAAATCAATATAGTTTTTAGTTTCTTGGCTAAAAAGCTTAATGAGGTATCCCATGACCAAAGGGCTGGAAGCTGCCTAGCTCAGCGTATAAGCATTGCCATTCAATTCGACAATACTGCCAGCCTTTTGGGCACAATGCCCAGGGGTGAGCAGCAGGAGGGACTGTATGATTTGTATTTTTAGGCTTTGAATTTTTTTTTAGTTAGGTAGTTTTATTGTTAGAATAGTTTAAATACAATCAATTGGTATCTACCATATTATGAGAATAATAAATAATTACTTTATTCATAATTCACATGTTGATTTGATTCTAATGAAACCATAGATATCAGAATATTTACTGATGAAACATTGAATTATTTTATATTCGCTCTGTTAAAAAGAGCACTCTATCAAATTTGCGAGACGTTATTTAAAAACTTCTACTACTACTCGTATCTGTAGTCAAACATAAGTCGCGGTAAGACGAGCTAGTGGGAGAGCTGGTGAACCATCTGACTAACCCGGCTCCCACAAAGCTAGAAATTTGTTAAATGATATTTTATTGTCTGCTAATTATAAAAGTACCGGTCTGGCAGGTATATCGCGGTTGCGTCATCATCCTTTAAATTTTTGAAAATGCAAAAAAAAAATTTTTTGTAACCTTCTGCCACAAGGCTACAATTTTAATATATTTTAATTTAAGTATGTTTAAGTCTAAAAAAAAATCGCCAACCTCTTTTGAGGGTTGCAAGTGTGTGCCAGACGATAGCAAAGTTGTCATTGGGACGGTAATTCATAACCTGCTGCCACAAGGCTACAATTTTGAGAGAACATTCTTTCAATTGTTTAAAAAATATATGTAAACAGCCAGACCATTCTAGCGGTTGCAAGTACCTGCCAGACGACGTGGAAGAGCTCGTGAACCACCTGACTAACCCGTTTCCCACAAGGCTAAAATTTTAATATGTTATAATTTAAGTATGTTTAAGTGTAAAAAAAAAAATTGCTAACCTATTATGAGGGTTGCAAGTGTGTGCCAGACGATAGCAAAGTTGTCATTGGGACGGTACACAAGGCTACAATTTTGAGGGAACATTCTTTCAATCGTTTAAAAAATATATGTAAACAGCTAGACCATTCTAGCGGTTGCAAGTACCTACCAGACGACTATATAATAGTGATGTCGCTCGACGGAAGTGCGCGCGCAACAGACTTGTAAGAGTTAGAAAGTTATTACAATACAATATTGTAGTGTTCGACGGCCTCCGTGGGGCAGTGGTTAATCTGCGGCAGGGGTGGACCCTAGTTCGATCTCTGGCCAGGTCATGATGAAAAACGATCTTTTTCAAATTGTCCTGGGTTGTGGATATTTATCTTTATGAGTATCTATTATAAAATATAATATTATTGAGTTAGTATCCTACTAGTTCACAAATACCCTGAGTGGGGCTAGCTCAATCTATGTCATATTTTGTCCCTATAATTACACACTACCGCCCGCAGCTTCACCCGCGTGGATCTCGTTTTTCGCGACCAAAACTTATTTATGTCCTTATGTTTCAAAGTATCTCCATGCCACATTTTAGGCCAGCCGTTTCAGCTTGAAAAGGTAACAGATGGTAGACACAGTTACTATCGAATTTCCCTATATGTTATAAGTATGGATTAAGTTTTCGGCGTAGTTAAGAGTCGTTCACGCGGCAGAAACTATGGGGCTATGTTACGATAGTACCTACATAGTACCTAATAAGTGTTTTAACAGTGAGAAGGTACTTATTACTACGTATTTTAATCGTTTTTTAGGAACCCTGATATCAAAATTTCAGAGAAATCAGAATACCTACATATAAAAAAGATCGTTTTCCATTATGACCTGGCCGGAATTCGAACCAGGGTCCACCCCTGCCGCAGATTAACCACTGCCCCACGGAGGCCGTCAAACACTACAATAGATATATTGTTTCTTTCTAACTTTCTAACTCATACACGTCTGTTGCGCGCGCACTCCCGTCGAGCGACATGACTATTATATAGTCGTCTGGCAGGTACTTGCAACCGCTAGAATGGTCTGGCTGATTACATATATTTTTTAAAAAATTAAAAGAATGTTCCCTCAAAATTGTAGCCTTGTGGCAGCAGGTTATGAATTACCGTCCCAATGACAACTTTGCTATCGTCTGGCACACACTTGCAACCCTCAAAAGAGGTTGGCGATTTTTTTTTAGACTTAGACATACTTAAATTATAACATATTAAAATTGTAGCCTTGTGGCAGAAAGTTATGAATTACCGTCCCAATGACAACTTTGCTATCGTCTGGCACACACTTGCAACCCTCAAAATAGGATGGCAATTTTTTTTTACACTTAAACATACTTAAATTAAAACATATTAAAATTTTAGCCTTGTGAGAAACGGGTTAGTCAGGTGGTTCACGAGCTCTTCCACGTCGTCTGGCAGGTACTTGCAACCGCTAGAATGGTCTGGCTGTTTACATATATTTTTTTAAACAATTGAAAGAATGTTCCCTCAAAATTGTAGCCTTGTGGCAGCAGGTTATGAATTACCGTCCCAATGACAACTTTGCTATCGTCTGGCACACACTTGCAACCCTCAAAAGAGCTTGGCGATTTTTTTTTAGACTTAGACATACTTAAATTATAACATATTAAAATTGTAGCCTTGTGGCAGAAAGTTATGAATTACCGTCCCAATGACAACTTTGATATCGTCTGGCACACACTTGCAACCTTCAAAATAGGTTGGCAATTTTTTTTTTACACTTAAACATACTTAAATTATAACATATTAAAATTTTAGCCTTGTGGGAAACGGGTTAGTCAGGTGGTTCACGAGCTCTTCCACGTCGTCTGGCAAGTACTTGCAACCGCTAGAATGGTCTGGCTGTTTACATATATTTTTTAAACAATTGAAAAAATGTTCTCTCAAAATTGTAGCCTTGTGGCAGCAGGTTATGAATTACCGTCCCAATGACAACTTTGCTATCGTCTGGCACACACTTGCAACCCTCAAAAGAGGTTGGCGATTTTTTTTTAGACTTAAACATACTTAAATTATAACATATTAAAATTGCAGCCTTGTGGCAGAAGGTTACGAAAAAATTTTTTTTTGCATTTTCCAACATTTAAGGGATGATGACGCAACCGCGATATACCTGCCCGACCGGTACTTTTATAATTAGCAGATAATAAAATATCATTTAAAAAATTTCTAGCTTTGTGGGAAACGGGTTAGTCAGATGGTTCGCTAGCTCTTAATCTAAGCCTCGAGGCAGGATCGAGCCGTCAATATTGACCGACTGTTTGTTGGGCGACCACTTTCTTACATATTGATAACTAGCTATTGCCTTTATTTATCCGTCTGTACTCATCTCTTTAAAGAATGCTAATATATTTTGCAATAACAATTTTCTTAAATATCTACGTCGTTTATAGTGCAGTACTTTACTTGCTAGTTTGATACTTTGGATAGTAGAAATTGACGAAAATCACAATTCTTGCAAAACACAATGTAGCTCCACATTTTTGGTATGTTGTACAAACCAGTAAGATTGTCATGACTGATGATGATGATGAGTAAGGATAGTGTGAATCTAAATTTGCAACTACGTAAAACTGCGCTGCGAAATGCTTTTAAATCTAATATTTTTATAAGATGTTATATAAAAACTACTACTTTCTAGGGATTGACCAGGCGAGTGAAGTCAAACATAGGTCGCGGTGAGACGAGTCTCGAGGCAGGATCAAGACGTCAATATTGACCGAAGGTTTGTTCGGCGACGACTTCCTTACATATTGATAACTGGCTATTGCCTGTATATCTGTCTGTACTCATCCCTATATGGAATGCCCAATATTATTTGCAAAAACCATTTACTTAAATATTCACGGCCTTTGTAGTGCAGTTTTTTATTAAGTAGTTTGATATTATAGTATAGTAGAAATCGGCACCAATCGCTTATCTTAAAAACCGGCCAAGTGCGTGTCGGGCCACGCGCAGTGTAGGGTTCCGTAATTTCAAATGACAACTTTGAGTTCACACTGTTCACAATCGCACTTTATAGTTTAACGACCAAAAACATCTAACAATGACAATTGTATGAAATTTTACATTTTCGAGTACATTTTATAAATTGGTTGCCTATAACTTTTTAGTTTGTACTTAAAACTCAGCTCTGATAGTTTTCCTTTCAACTTCAGTATATATACTACTGCTGTAATTTTTTTCACGTATCCATATATAACCGTTTAGTAGATAGAGGGGGGGACACTTACCTCTAACAAAAATTTACACTTTGAAACCAAATATTTCGGAAACGGATCCCTAAAGTGAAAAATGGTGTTCTCAATCTTACTATATTTTTAAAGACCTATTTAACGATACCCGACACGATGGGTTTGTATAGAAAAAAAATATTACTCCCTCTTTACTTGTATGAGAGCTAACCAAAAAAAATTTTTTTTCAAGATTTTTGTCTACTTATTTTTTGGCATGATTAATATACATACCCATACCAAATTACAGCTTTCTAGTACTTATAGTCTCTGAGTAAAACTGCGGACGGACAGACAGACAGACATGTGTCTCTGCATTTTGGTATGTTGTACAGACTAGCTACGGTGAAGTGAATCTAAAATTGCAACTACGTAAAACTTAAGCTTGCTACGATTTATTTAAATCTAGCATTTTTTATAAAATGTTATGTGAAAACCTTTATTATATGTAAGGGTGGACCACGCGAGTGAAGATAAATATAAGTAGCGGTATTGTTAGCTAGCTTTTACCTGTATATTCATCTGTACTCGTCTCTGTATAGAATGCCATATATATTTTACATAAACAATCTACTTAAATATCCACGGCTTTAGTATTGCAGTACTTTACTCATTAGTTTGAACTTTAAATCAAACTAAGCTCTGCATTTATTCAGAAACGTTATGTTATGATGATTGATGATGATGATGAGTAAGGGTGTGTGTGGGTGTGAATATAAATTCGCAACTACGAAAACTTAAGGTCACTGCGAAATGCTTCTAACTTGAGTAATTTTGTATAACACTAAACATAATGTAGCTCTGCATTCATGGTATGTTGTACAGATTTATATTTGTTTGTTGGGCGACCACTTCCTTACATTTACTAGCTTTACCTGTATATCATTTGATAAACTTGAGTTCGCTGCGAAATGTTTTCAAATTTTTTTATAAGTAGTTATTTAAAAACCTCTACTAAGCACTATCAAAGGGTGGACCATGCGAGTGAAGTCAAACATAAGGCGCGGCAAGACGAGCCTCAAGGCAGGATCAAGCGGATGTCAATATTGACCGACCGTTTGTTGGGCGACCACTTTCTTACTTATTGTAAACTAGCTGCATGTATATCCGGAGTGCTCCTATTTAAGTAATTCATGTTTGTTATCTCAGGCAAATAAGAGGCACAAAATGTTAAATGTACCCATTGTCCACGGCAGGAACAGAAATTAGAACATGGAACTGGGTAAGAGAGAAAATGTACAATTGATGAATAATTTTATATCCTTTAGTCAAGGTATGGATACAATTAAATAAACTCTTAGGCGTCATCTTTTATGCTGAAAAATTGGATTACTTCTGATTCATTCTGTAAAAAGGTACTAGTAAAAAAAATACATTTTCTTACAAAATGCCCAGCCGGATGATTTTTTTCCCCGGAATACAATTTTATTTTTGAACTTAAATTTCTGTCTGACGAAATAGAAAAATTTCCGCAGAATATGGTGCTAACAATGTGTTTACTTAGAATCGACCATCTATAAAACTACAGTAAAGAAAATATGTAGTGATATAAAGCTTTATGAAAAGGTTATAAAAACCTAAATCATCATCATCATTCATCATCATCTTCATAGAGGGGGTGTTGCCATACTCACCACGCTTGGCAGACGGGTCGGTGAGCGCAGTTTATTTGGGTTATAGGAGTTTATTGGGATGGGGGGGGGGGGGGGGGGGGGAATAGAGGGAAATGGGATGCTACTTGCTCGGAAGAATTAGAGATAAGAAAGTAGCAGCTCAGGGAGGACGGGCGCGCGTACCCGATGCCATGCGTGCAACCACCGGACATGCAGTTGAGCATGACACCCCTGGCCGAAAAACTTAGTTACCGAAACCATTCGTAAAACCATGCTGCCAACATAAGAATAGAGTCGGCATTCAATAAAAATGCAGTAAAGGCAGTCGTGATATGTAGCTTTGAGACGAGGATATAAAGAATTATAGACCTGAATATCATCTCGATATAGCATTTCTATTACTTCCTCTCTGTCAAAATATAGAAAAATAATTCCAACATCCGAAAATGTTTGTTCGCCAACTCAGTTGTATATAAAAAAAAATACTGCCAACATAAGAAAACAATAAAACTGCAGTAAAGCTAATATGTAGCGATATGTAGCTTTGAGACCTAAATATCATTTATTTATAAGTAGTTTTATTATAAAGGTAGGTTTAATTCTTAGTTTATATAAGTTAGTTTTAATATTGTTACTTAATTCCATTCATAGTCTCCATAGATTAAAAAATCTCGTATTTTTACTTCTATGTTAGTTTCCTTGTTCATTCATTTAATATCATCTAAATGTAGCATATTCTATTATTGTCTGTCTGTCAAAAAAAGAAAATAAATCTTATATCCGAAAAACTATGCTGCCAACATAAGAATCGAGTCGCCATCAATAAAACTGCAGTAAAGGTGGCCAGTCGTAAACGCGCCCGAGTTCCCTTTAATGTGTGAAATAAAAACGCGACTGACGTACGATTGCCGTTATTATTTCGGAAAACTATAAAGAAATGGTTATTGGGGATACGATTTATGACTAGGGATGGACAGGGGCTTGTATTAATACTTACTTTATACTTTGACTTTACGCTCTAGACACCGTTATGCCTTAATTTCAATGTTTATAAAACTGGCCAATTTTTCAATGCTTGTGTGCGTGACAGCTTTGTGTTATCACACGCGTCCTGTCAATTTATGCCCTCAAAATTCGTCAAATTGGTAGCTGTGTGTGAGCGCGACCGACTATGGGTTGGAAACAAGATTTTTCTATACTTTTAGGTTACTAGAGTCTATCTAGGTTTTATAAAAATAATCTAAGAATTTAATCTCGAACTCAAAAAATCATTTAATAATTTAGAAACAGATAAGAGAAACGAAAACAATAAAAAACATTTCATTAATGATATAGATGTTAAATACAATAAAATAATTGAGGCAATACAACAAGCTAGTAATAAGTTTAAGCCTACAACAACTAAAATGAAAAAACTATCTAACCATTCAGAACAATTAATAGATGAAAGGACAAATGCCGTAAAAGGTACACCAGAGTACAGAATTTTGGATCGGAAAGTAAAAAGAAGTATAAGAAAAGACTTAAGATGCCTAAAGACTCGACAAGTCCAAACAGCCCTCGAAACAAACAAATCTTTAAGAGTTTTAAAAGATGGAATTATAAAGAAAAAATCTTGGATAACAAGTCTAAAAGATTCGACAGGCAAAAAGCAACGTAGTCAACGAGCAATATTAGAAATTAGCACACAATTTTATAAAAATCTTTATGCTAGATGTAGTCAATTCCCTAACATAGAACCATTCGAGTACGTATACCCAGATACCATCCCATCAATATCAGAAAAAGAAATAGAAACAGCTATCCAAAGCCTTAAATTTAACAAGAGCCCTGGAGAAGATGGGATCTCTACGGAAGTTTTAAAACTTGGTGATAAAATTTTAATACCGCACCTATGCGAAATTTTTAATCTAATTCTGCACACTGGTCAGTTACCTAAACATTTTTGTCATTCCAACATCATTCTGTTGCATAAAAAAGGTGATACTAGCGATATCAATAACTACCGTCCTATTAGTTTAATTTCTAACATTTATAAAGTATTTATTAAAATTATACAAAACAGAATCACCACACAGTTAGATAATCAACAACCACCTGAACAGGCCGGATTCAGACCTCTTTTCTCTACTACTGACCACCTCCATGTACTTAACCAAATAATAGAGAAATTCCTGGAGTATAAAAAACCATTATACATAGCCTTTGTAGATTATAATAAGGCCTTTGACAGTTTATATCATCAAGCTATTTTTACTTCTTTAGAAAAACAGAACATAGAATCAACTTATATCCAACTTATCAAACTTATCTACAATAACAGTTCAGGTGCAGTAAAACTTCAATCGCCGGGGGTATCGTTTCCTATTCAACGTGGAGTTAAACAAGGAGATCCTTTATCTCCAAAATTGTTCACGTCTACCCTAGAAGAGGTTTTTAAAAGTTTAGCAGATAAGTGGCAAAATATGGGCATTGTCATGGGGGAAACTAGGCTAACAAATCTACGTTTCGCCGATGACATTGTTCTTTTGTCTTCATCTCCCGCAGAACTACAAAACATGCTAAATGACCTAAGCGAAGCGAGCCTCGAGGTTGGACTCAAAATGAACAGATCTAAGACCAAAGTAATGACTAACAGGGCTAAAATTAAAATTAAAGTGGACGGGCAGGATATACAATATGTTAACGAATACATCTACCTAGGCCAGATAGCTTCATTTCAAAAGAGACAGGACAAGGAAATCGAGCGGAGAGTTCAAAACGCCTGGAAAAGCTTCTGGTCCATGGGTGATATTATGAAGGGAGATCTTCCTCTTACCTTAAAGCGCAAACTTGTGGACATGTGTATCCTGCCCGTACTTACGTATGGCGCACAGACATGGTCTTTGACGTTGGCACAAAAGTCCAAACTCGGAGTCTGTCAACGGGGCATAGAGAGAAGCATCCTTGGAGTGAAGTTAACAGACCGCGTACGTAATATTACTATTCGTTCCAAGACCGGGATTATGGATGTAGGGAGAAAGGCAGCTAAACTTAAATGGGATTGGGCAGGACATGTGTGTAGGATGCACCCAGATAGGTGGGCTAGGATTGTTACAGACTGGGTACCTGCTGGCTGGCGTCGTAAAAGAGGCCGCCCAAGGACAAGATGGTCTGACGATCTATCGGCTTCTGATCCAAATTGGTCATCAATCGCAGGAGATCGAGATGAGTGGCGGAAGAGAGGGGAGGCCTTTGCCCAGCAGTGGGACAGTATAGGCTAATAAAAAAAAAAAAAAAAAAAAAAAATCTAAGACTGTATGTTACTATCTTTTTCTATGCTGGACTAAGAAAATATACAGCGTGGAAATTGACCGTCAACATTCTATCATTCGTCATTTTGAAAATATTTTCCTATGGAACCAATGCTAGGAACACTTTTTAGGGTTCCGTACAAATATTGAAAAACGGAACCCTTATAGGATTACTCGTGCGTCTGTCTGTCCGTCCTTCCGTCTGTCACAGCCGATTTTCTCCGAATCGCCTGAACCAAATTAGGTGAAATTTGGTAAGATGGTGTAATCTTATGACCCAAACACGGATGTGAAAAGTAAATAAAGATTTTTTAAAGTAAGGGTCATTTTCAGGGGCCCAATTACAAAATTTAAAAAAAAAATTTGCAAACCATACTCTATCAATCCTCTTGATTTTATTCACGAAAGAAGGCAAAAATTGACCATTCCCCCCCCCCCTGATCTCCGAAAATACTGGGCCGAAAATTATGAAAAAATTACGAAATATAGTTCATTCCTGGAAAATTACAGGAAAAATAATAATAATTCTATCACTTGAAAATAAAGTGGTAAACTCACTATAATAAGTTCATCTACGGAAATATTTCACTAAAACACCACTAGATAGCGCTAGTCAATTGAATAAAACATTTTTGCACATTGTGTGTGTGTTCACGAAGCATATTGTACGGAACCCTCATTGCGCGAGTTTGATTCACATTTGGCCGGTTTTTTTTTTTTACTTTTACCATACTAATTTCAGCCGTTAAAACTTTAAAAAGATTTCGACACTTTCATTCAAAAGTGTTCAGAAGTCCTGCCTGGACGGCACACTTTTGAAAAAAAATTTGATTCTTTATCACCATGAAGGGCCACTTATAAGGGTCAGTTCACACCGAAACGCGACGCGACGCGCACTTTTTACACTGTGTTAAGATTTTAACCCTTATACGCATAATCAAAACGACCAATTTCGCATCAAAAATTCGCCTCCTCCTCTGGTATCTTGCGGCCACTGTCTATCAAGTTTTTCTAGCAATTTTAGTCTTATATGTGTGCAAATAAGAGTTAAAATCCTATTACAGTGTAAAAAGTGCGCGTCGCGTCGCGTTTCGGTGTGAACTGACCCTTAGGTTTAAAAAGCACGTTAAAAATGCCATTCTTAAAAAAATATCAAAATACTTAAATTACAAAATACTAGCTTTCACTTAGCACTCCACTCTTGTCTTAATCTGTTCAGTGTTGAATTGTGGAGAAATAACAAACAGACAGATAGGTTTAAAGAGATAATAACGCAAGTATAATATTAGAACGGAGTACACGGATTATTTCTAATGAAAGCCTTCACAAACAGCCTAACAACCCGTACTTTCCGTACGATACTATATTCTAGGAATCTTCATCAGGGACCTCCAAGCATTTCGGATCTGATCACAGCAGCAAAGAAAGAGGACCCCGATGGCTTAGCGGGCGTGAGCATTAGTAGCTATCGCATGCTAAGCAACCCCAGGCGCAGTCCCCACTTGGACCGCAAGTAGCATAAAAAATATCTCAAGATTCTCCGTGCTCAGGAAAGCAAGTTAAATCGTTGGTCTCAGCTGTTATCATTGGTGTCAGGCGTTAAACTATGTCAGATGCCTTGAAGCAGCTTAAAAAATCTGACATCAATGTTGGCCACTTACACACACGAAAAACAACAGCAAAGAAAAAACGCCTGAAGAAACTCTTTTAGACACTATATAGTATAGGTTGCCTACTTGCCCGGATTGCTTAAAACGATCGTTTTTTCTCCCCTTTCTTAAGTACTTATCCTTCTATAGCGAGAGTCGATTTGAAATCGTTACTCCATACGAAAGTCGTTTACTGCAACTAAGTACGACTCGTAAAGAGTTCCTTTACAAACAGCTAACTAAGTAAGGTAATCTCCCATCTCTTTGAACTTTTTGTGAGCGCATTTAGACCCTAGTCACGTGCTTCGCACCTTCGAAAGTACGTCTATTGAACTTTACACAATAAAGGGTGAAAGTTTATAGACTCACATGTTTTTTTACGTTCCGTTAGGCTGATGTCTGTATTCAACATGAATCGTTTTTTACATACGAAACAAAAATCATCATCAAGGTTTATTTTAGTTTCTACTGCAGGAGCACAGCCCGCTCTGTACTACCAGAGACTGAGGATTTGGCTTACAAAGTATTACATTATATCACCTACAAAAGTATTGCTTATGTCTTACGAAATCTCTCCCAGCAGACCCGTGAGAGGAGAGTTGTTAGACGCGACAGGCGTGTTTATATTACGAGTATATAACATAGAATTAAGACCAAAGATTGACCGCTTTAATATAATACATATACTTACGGTACTTATGTAAATACACAAATACATACATATCAACTATATGGTATCGCTAACTAACAAAGAAGAAGGAAAAAAGCTTATGTATTATGAGGACGCGGGTCAAATTACCCTAGTAAAATACTATTTCCTATTGTTTTTCAGTGCAATAGATATAAACAACGCATCCTTTCATCTCACACTATAGTTCGAACTCCAGGGGTTCAGACGATAATCACTTAAAGTAATGAAAGTTAAAAGTCCGTGCATACGTGTCCGGAGTGCCGATGTTAGTGAGTGAACTATCTCACTTTCAGCGAGTCTGCTCACAAATAAAGTAGCGAAGTTACAGGCGAGAACTAGGAGTAAAAACCTGTGGATGCGGCGTTTCATTCATTTTTTCAATATAGAAAGTTTAATTACATGTGGGAATCGAGAGTAAAAACCTTAGAATGAGGAGATTGATTCACTATTTATAGCAGAAAGAAAAATGTCCGTACATAGACATCGATGCGCCGATGTTAGTGAGTGAACTATCTCACTTTCAGCGAGTCTGCTCACAAATAAAGTAGCTAAGTTACAGGCGTGAACCGAGAGTAAAAGCCTGTGGATGAGGCTTTTCAATATTTTTTTTTTATACAAAAAGTTAAATAACAGATAAGAATTTTACAGTACACACCTGTGGATGAGGAGATTTTTTCACTATTTAATGCAAACAGATAAATGTCCGTACAAACGCATCCGCGTGCCGATGTTAGTGAGTGAACTATCTCACTTTCAGCGAGTCTGCTTACAGATAAAGTAGCTAAGTTACAGACGAGAACCGGGAGTAAAAACCTGTGGATGAGGTGATTAATTCACTTTTTAGACCAAGTTAATTGGCCGTACAAACGCATCCATGATCCGATGTTGAGTGCATACTATCTAACTTTCAGTGAATTTTAACGATATTCGTAATTATATTCACTTCAAAGATAAATAATTAAATTAAGATAAAATAAATAAGTTATGGAAGGCTAATGGTAGCCCCTTTTAACAACTTTACAACCCTAAATTTATTACTCCTTTGTGTTTGATTGTCGAATTTTGTATAGATAACGATTTGCACTTGACCATTTTTTTTTAATAATTACCACGCTACTAAATATTGGGTAGCATTGAAGAAGTACGTACGCTTCGAATGCGTCGTATACCCTACAGGTTACGGTAAGTCACGGCAAAGACAATATAATGTCACGGTGATATAGTTGGTACCACACTTAGAGCGTATAGCTTAGAGTCGTTCGTTCTAATTTTACCTGTGGCCAGTTCGTTTTTATCCCATATTTTCAATTTTTATTAATTTCACGCTGCCTTGTCTCTATTCTAGCAGTTTTTTTCTCTGAACAGAGTTTGCTTTAGTTTACCTATACCGTTACTATTATATAAAATTTTACTATTATCAGTATGCTAGAAACTTTTAAAGAAATAAACATTTATTTTGCTATAACTTGAGCTTTTCCGACATCCATGTTAATATCAGTATGCGCGCCGCGTCTCCCAAACGCCGGTCCGAGTTGCAATACTTATACCAGTTTAGTGCTGGACCCTATTGTATTACACCGGTATTATTCGCCTGGCCGAAGGGCAGGTGACCCTTCTGAATTCCCAATACAATGGGAAAAGTCGTAAGACCTTTATGCGTTTCTTAAATGGTAAGAAATGGGCAGCCAATATATTTAATATAGAGCCATCTGTCTCTTCCATAATAGTCAAAGCTTCCATATTATCTTCCACGCTTGTCTGGGAGAAAAGAAAAAACGGCTGCTTCTCTTCCCGCTCAGATCGTAAAAGCTGATCTAGGAAATGGTAGTGAGGAATCATGTCAATAGTTGGTGTGGCTAGCAACCCATCACCATTTTGATTCCGTTCTCCACCAAAATGGTAAACGTGGCCTTTAGGTTTTATAGACCTGGGCTCTGTCTACCCCACAAGGGAAAAAGACGTAATAGTATTTATGTATGTATGTGTATCTGTCATCTGAGCGTGTTCCTTCTTCTTCTTCTTCTGTTTTATATTATGGCTTCCACCGAAATTTCCGTGATTCTGCCAATGTCCAGTATAATGAGATACTTAGTATCGGTGTTGTACGGTAAAGGTTTTCCAAGTAGCATCAAAGATGGCGTATGTTCTTTGATGCCTCGTGGGAGCTTCTGGCGGCAAATCTATACGAGTCCATTTATTAGTCCACTTTAACTATTTCGCAAATTGTTCATGAGCATGAGCATTTATAACACCAAACTACGCCAATTTCATATTAAAAAGTCCACTAAAATCAATTTGTGCTCGTTGTTGCATCTTCAGAGTGCTTCGGAGCCCGGAGTCCACTTGTGGGGATACATGAAAAAATCTTAGGTGCGAGACCCCAGATAACCCTTCAAACTATAATTTGAACTACTGTTTATAGTTGGAACGTAAAGCTTTACTAGGCGTTTTTGGCGAAGATGGCCGTTTTTGACAAAAATTATAAGAAAAGCTGCACGTTCCACTTTAAATTTGTAAATATTAGTTTTAAAAAATAGTTTGAAACGTTATCAAAGGCCTCGTGCCTTAGAATAGGGAATATGCATGACAAATACCAAACATATAGTAAAGTACTGAAAGTGAAAACAGAATAAAATTTGGTAAAAAAATTATTTACGAAAATATGTCTATCTTACTCGCGAACACTATTTTATATCGCAAATGTATACATGATATAGACTTTGACGTCACTAGTCCATATCGAACTTCTTTTTCTTATTTAAACTTTAAAGTATCACATTTTCGTCGCTAAATAAGATATTTTAAAAGTTCTTTAAAAATTTTCACCGTGGTTATTAGGGATTATACAAAGCAAATAAAAAAATTACGTGCATATTGTCAGTCATGAGACCAAATTGATACGACAAATCTTCTTATCTTCATCATAATCATGAGGTCTTTTTAGTCTCCACACCAGGAGCATGACCCTCTCAGAGGATTTGGCCTACACTCTCCACGCTGGCCAGGCGGGTTGGAAAGGTCTTTTGATGATTATAATAGCTTTGTTAAGTTTGTGTTTCCTAAATTGCCTTTTACGACATCCATGGGACAACTTGGATTGGTCCTATTCTACTCTGCCGAGAACCACACAGCAAAGACTTACTACAATTCCTCTCAGTTATATTTAACTCATCATCATCATCAAAATTTAAGAGCTACGCTCTTGTCGGTGGAGCTTCCTCCATCTGTCTTTATCCTCTGCCAATCTCTTAACACCCTGGTATGAAACATTTCCCACTCTTTCCTTTATTTCTTTGAAGTAACTGTGCCTGGGCTTTCCTCTCCCCCTTCTTCCTTCTATTTTCCTTCTATTATAGTTTTCATAAACTGGTCGTGTCGCAACAGGTGTCCTATCATATTTCCTCTTTCTTCTTATTTATTATCATATTTCTTCATATTCCTATATATTTAACTACTAAGTACATAATATAGAAGCCAACGTATATTTTAATATGGTGCTTTCATGTCGATGCCAATAGAATAGTAGCCTGAGGCGAGGACGAAGACTGCCCTCGAATCTTAATATCAAACGGCTTTATTGCGAAATATATTTTCTATATGGAGTGTTATTGACCACACATATTACATTTTCTTTGTTATTTTATACATGATTAGCTGCTTTCCGCGGCTTTACCCTCTTGATGTATAGTCTTTGTCCTTCTTCGTAGCATTATCAACTTCTATATTAAATTTTAAGAAGATTGGTTTAATTTATAAAGCGTGAAGAGGTAACAAACTAATATGCAAAGTTACTTTCGCATTTATATAGGTAATATTAATAGCTGTTACCCGCGGCTTTGCCTGCGTGATGTATAGCCATGTCCTTATTATTATTCTTATTATTTTCTTTGTTTTCTGTCATAAACGTTGAAAAACATAAAAGGCAAACGGTTTTAAACGTGTCTGAAACAATATATCTCCATGGTCTGAAACTTTATATCGAATGTATTTAAAAGTGAACTTTGATTTGTGATTCACATATCAACGTTCAGCCAAAATTACAGGGATTTGGAACTTATAATTTTGCACAAATATTCTTTTTATACTGTAAAAGAGCATTATGAAGAGATTTTGATTGAAAGTCTGTAAGTTATGAAGTTGTGTATTAAGTATGCTAACTTTTACGAGTATCAAAAACAAATAAGAACACTCCCTTAATTAAGTCAATTAAGAGATGACAATTTGTATGGAAAATTCTTTATTTTTCAAGTCATCGCTATGAAAAGGTGAGGTTTAGAATTAGCCTAGTCAAAATTGACGTCAAACATTGCAAACGCGCATATATCGGCGATTTTTCTATATATTGTAGAGACCACTTAGAATAGTCTACACCCAAGTTTGTGACTTTCTTCAGTTCTTACGAAAAAAAAAACTACCTTAAGGAAGCCTTTCTCGGGTGTCTTTGTGGTATGCTATACAATAATATATAAAAAACACTCAATTATTTACCGTTTGTGTATAATTTGAACTCTCTGTGACTTATAGTTCGAGTCAAACCTTGTCAAACTATGCCAATTTTTCTGGCACAATTTCGGGTAGTTTTACTTTCCGGGCCCTTACTAAGGAAACTAAAGATCTTACAGAAGTGTTAAAAGAAGATTAAAAAAAAGACTATATAAGCTTTCAAATGAGTGTAATTTTAGGTCTCTAAGTTTTTTTAACAGTAGAGAAACAGACTCTCAAAAATGGTCCTTGTGCTATTTTTGTGTAAACTTCATTCTAAACGAACTATAAAATATTAACTACATTTAAACTTTCGCGTTGCATAATTATTAAATGCAATATCGGGAATTAACGCGAAACATACCTTTTTTCTCCAGTGACACCAGTCAGTCATCCAGTGACCACGGTCGGTGTAACCCGGCTGAAACGTCTGCAGAAAAACGGTATAATTCGCGTTAATTCCCGATATTGCATTTTTATAAAATATTATCTCACGTGTGGAAATAAATATGGGGGCATACATCCAGAATGACGTAAGACATCGGCAGTCGGCTGATACTGATATTAGCTGGTGCTGATACACTCAGGTTGTTGCGGACAGTGGGTCAAACATACAAATAGAAAATAAGACGTCATGTTCATTTACCAGTCTACTGAAGAAGGATAATTCAGTACTAAGTAACAGCAACGACCTGATATACGTGAGTCACCAGTTGTTACATATTTTGATGATATAAGCTAATAATTTTTATATAAATTTTATTCTTAAAGAACATTAAAATATTATCTCACGTATAAAAATAAATATGGGGTCATACATCCAAAGTGACGTAAAGCATCAGCAGTCGGCTGATACTCATATCCATCTGTTTGAGCGGCAATCTCAAGATTGGATATTTAAGAGACCGGGAGCGCGCTTCATAAATAAATCTATGCAATCAGGTTGTGGCGGACTGTGGGTCAATCATACAAATAGGAAATGAGAAGTCATGTTTGTTTACCAGACTACTGAAGGATAGTAAAAACAAAATAAAAAAATCATCATTTATTCAGTGCTAAGTAACAGTAATGAGCTAATTTACCCAACTTACCCATTGTTAAATATTTTAATACTATTAGATTATAATTTTTATGTGAACTTCATTCGAAGCATTCAAAGCGAACATTAAAATATTATCTCACGTGTGGAAATAAATATGGGGCCATACATCCAGTCAGCTGATACTGATATCTATCCGTTTGAGCGGCAATCTCAAGATTGGATATTTACGAGTCCGGGAGCGCGCTTCATAAATAAATCCATGCACTCAGGTTGTGGCGGACTGTGGGTCAATCATACAAATAGGGAATGAGAAGTCATGTTTGTTTACCAGACTACTTAAGGAGAATTATTCAGTGTAACAGTAACGAGCCGATTTTCGTGAGTTACCCGTAATGAGCGCGTCATAAATAAATCCATGGACTCAGGTTGTAGCGGTCTGTGGGTCAATCATACACATAGGAAATAAGACGTCATATTTGTTTACCAGTCCCATGAATTATAATAAAAAAAATCAAAAATCATCATTTATTCAGTACTAAGTAACAGTTTTTAGCTAAATTACGCGACAAACCCGTTGTTACATATTTTAATACTATTAGATTATAATTTTTATGTGAACTTCATTCGAAGCATTCAAAGCGAGCATTAAAATATTATCTCACGTGTGGAAGTAAATATGGGGCCATACATCCAGTCGGCTGATACTGATATTCATCCGTTTGAGCGGCAATCTCAAGATTGGATATTTACGAGTCCGGGAGCGCGCTTCATAAATAAATCCATGCACTCAGGTTGTGGCGGACTGTGGGTCAATCATACAAATAGAAAATGAGAAGACATGTCTGTTTAACAGTCTACTGAAGGATAGTAAAAACAAAATAAAAAATCATCATTTATTCAGTGCTAAGTAACAGTAATGAGCTAATTTACCCAACTTACCCATTGTTACATATTTTAATACTATTAGATTATAATTTTTATGTGAACTTCATTCGAAGCATTCAAAGCGAACATTAAAATATTATCTCACGTGTGGAAATAAATATGGGGCAATACATCCAGTCGGCTGATACTGATATTCATCCGTTTGAGCGGCAATCTCAAGATTGGATATTTACGAGTCCGGGAGCGCGTTTCATAAATAAATCCATGCACTCAGGTTGTGGCGGACTGTGGGTCAATCATACAAATAGGAGCCATGTTTGTTTACTATACTACCAAAGACGGATATTTGAGTACGAAGTAATAGTAACCGCAATTTTTTTGAAATATCTGAACATACATGGTAAAATTATTATTGTTCTGAACCCTTATAGGGGTGATTTCGCCCGTCGATAGTTCATATCGGAGGACTAATGGCAAAAACTTGATTGGATTGTCGAAAATACTGCAATGATTTCTCTAAGGTAAATACGGCCGATATTTGAGTAATATTATGTGTCTTATACGGTAGTATGAGAAACAGAAAGCGTTAAGAAGCAAGCGGTCACAGAGTAAGAGGTCCACAAATATGCGAAACAACGCAAACAGCCGGTTTCAACTGGATATTTGTATTCCACCAACGAAAGTAGGTCTCACTTTATGTGTCTGAGGCTTCGAGCAACACGGCCTCCGTACCGGACGGAGGGAGTGGGCAAAGCGACAATTTACTATGACAATTTTTTTGGCGTTTTTTGCGGGGGGAAATGTGCACACAAGTTTAGTTCCGCACACCTACATACAAAACTTAAACTGTCACTTGATAGTAATTATGACATTGTCACAAAAAATGACATAAAAAAGAAAAAATAATTTGTGTACAGATGAGTCACACACAACTAACACATAGACATGCATATGCCTAATTTTGGCTTGTACCTTGACAGAGGGGAATGCAGCGTATGGCTACTCCCTTCCGTGTTGCTCGAAGGTCTGAGGTTAATAAGACATCGATAAGACATTAGCATTGAAATAACATTTCATAGTAATAAGTATAACCGCATAAAAATGATGAGCTCCGTGGCGCAGCGGTCAAAACGCTTGCCTCAAGACTTTGCTTTTATTTTTTTGAAGGGATAATACATAATAATAATATTAAATATATACGGACAGATCACACAGATATAGAGCTAGGCCCCAGAGTAAGTTCGAGACTTGTGTTATGGGATACTAACTCAACGATACTATATTTTATATTAGATACTTGTATAGATAAACGTCCAAGACCCAGGTCAATCTAAAAAAGATAATTTTACATCTTGACCTGACCGGGGATCGAACCCGGGACCAGGTTGGCATTTAATCGCTGCACCACGGAGTTCACTAATAAATATAGCCTGCAGTGTTAGCCTGTTAAATTTTTCAGTAGAACCTATCATGAATTTAAAACAAGTACTTAATGTTTTCTTATGTTTTCGCGATTGTTACACATTTAAATAAAATTATTTTAATATGGTTTTTATCGCGTTTATCACATTATTAATAGACGTTAGCATTAAAATAACATTTTATTATAATAATTCATCATCATCATCATCATCGTCAGGTCTTTTTAGTCTCCATTGCAGGAGCACGACTCTCTTTGACTACCAGAGACATATGTATATTAGCTAGAGCAGTCAGATGATTTATCCTACACTCTCCACGCTGGCCAGAAGGGTTGGGGAGGTCTCTTTGATGTTTTTAAGCTTTGCTCTACCACTTTTTTGCCATAATTATAATACATACCCATACCAAATTACAGCTTTATAGTACTTATACTCTCTGAGTACAACCGCGGACGGACAGACAGACATGGCGAAACTATAAGGGTTGCTAGTTTACTACGGAACCCTAAAAATACGTATTAAACTGTGTTAGCCAGTAACATATTTGAATATTACCTATCATTAATATGTATTAGTAATTGAGAAACAGAAAATGCTGAGAAACAAGCGATCACAGAGTAAGGGTCAGTTCACACCGAAACGCGACGCGACGCGCACTTTTTACACTGTGATAGGATTTTAACTCTTATTTGCACACTTATAAGACTAAAATTGCTAGAAAAACTTGATAGATAGTGGCCGCAAGATACCAGAGGAGGAGGCGAATTTTTGATGCGAAATTGGTCGTTTTGATTATGCGTATAAGGTTTAAAATCTTATCACAGTGTAAAAAGTGCGCGTCGCGTCGCGTTTCGGTGTGAACTGACCCTAAGAGGTCCACAAATATGCGAAACAACGCTAACAGCTCGCTCGAAATTGATTTAGCGCAGCCGGTTTCAACTGGATATTTGTATTCCACTTTTGAAAGAAGTCTCACTTCAAGTCTCTGAAGTAAAATTAGACATTGACAAGCCGATGAAGTGTAACCGCATCAAAGCAAAATCTTGATTCTAGCAGCATATATAACTTTGATCCTGGCTGTTAAGTAGGCTATATTAACTAGCAATGAATATAGCCTACAGAATCATGTAAAATAATTGAAACATTCTTATTCATTGTCGTAGCTACTAACACTTACAGTCCGTTTGACAAGAACGTGACCGGCATAATATTAAGTTTTAAGAATGCAATGTAAATAATATCACTTGGCCAGTGAGAGCACTCCTTTACCTAGAATGCTCCATCAAATAAACGTCAGTTTGCTAATCAGCTTCGCACTGAGAGCACGCTTCTCGCAATGAGTGCTGCGTACACGTCCCGCTATGAGGCGGTCTTTCTTTGTACGCATCCCAAAGGACTTAAAATGTCACGCGATCAGGCCGCCAAATCCATGAAAAAGTCTAAGACGTTCGTGACGAAGTGGGTAAAGAGATATTTAGAAACTTAAAAGTGTTGATGACCTACCAGAACGTGGCAAAACAAAAAAGACGTCGATCGCGGAGGATTCAACTGTTCGCAAGGACGCATTGTTCAACTGTTTGCCAAAAATCCACGATTATCATTACGATCTGGCCAAGAACAATTGAAGAGAAGGGGTCTTATATATCTTTAGACACCATCAAAAGACGTTTATTAGAAAGTGGCATTAAATACCGAAACACAATGAAGAAACCGCTCCTTTCCGAAAAACTGGAAAGGAGCGGTTTCTTTCTGAAAAGAAGAACATGGCATCAATGTTTTAGATTGGCCCTCACAGTCACCCGATGTGAATCCGATTGAAAATGTTTGGTCGTGGATGAAGCTCAAACTACGGAGAAAAAATGCAGTGACTGTTGCTGACCTAAGTCGTGAATTAAGGTCCCTTTGGAGGTCTTTGCCGCGCAACTACGGTGAAAATTTGGACAAAAGTATGCCACGACGATGCTAGGCGATAATGGACAATGACGGAGATTGCGCCTCATTAATTATAAAGCATCAAAGTGTATATTATGAACACCTCAATAAAAGAAAAAAATGTTAACAACTATTATTATTTCATAAAATTATGCCGGTCACGCTCTTATCGTACATAGTGTATTTCTTAATAATATAATTAAATACCACTTACATAACATATTTGAGTTTCGCCTCTTTTGTATTTAGTACTGAGAAATAGAAAAGGTTGAAAAGCAAGCGGTCACGAAGTAAGAGCTCGGCAAATATGCGAAACATCGCAAACAGTGCACTCGAAATCGATCTAGCGCAGCTAGTCTCGACTGCTTTGATCCGATTGTCTCTCAACTACTGTTATTTCTTCTATACAATAATTATATCTTTAAAATAAATACAGACAATGTTTAAGATTACATAAATTCAAGAATAATCAGGATGACTCCTAAGCAGCGTAACAGTAATGCAAATACCAATGCATGC
The DNA here is from genome assembly GCA_963082605.1 of Rhodophaea formosa. Taxonomy (NCBI): domain Eukaryota; kingdom Metazoa; phylum Arthropoda; class Insecta; order Lepidoptera; family Pyralidae; genus Rhodophaea; species Rhodophaea formosa. The sequence continues at coordinate 6,578,060 of OY720223.1, forward strand.
TGACGTGTCAAAACACAAGCTTTACACATCGACATAACTCATGTCGAAAAACTATATTTTCTGCATGTAAATTTTCCTATATAGCACAGTCAATATCGACATCAAACATTGTAAACGCGCATGTATCGGCGATTCTTTTATATATTGTAGAGACCACTTAGTTTAGTCTACACCCAAGTCTGCAACTTTCTTAACCCTATGCTAGTCTTGGGGGGCCCGAAAGTTTGGGACTTTTTCAGTTTTTACGAAAAAACTACCTTAAGGATGCCTTTGTACTTTTGTGGTATGTTTTTAAAAAACACACTAAATCGTATCGAACTTGCACTTTTTTCTGTCGATATTGACTGGACTAATATTTCCACGTCCAAATTCAAACTGTGACTTCCCCGCGTATGTATGTATGTAGTTAATCCACTGAGATGCGCCGTGTTTTAAGGCAATTGTAATAAAAAAAGTGATTTCTTCATTCCAGAGAGGATATAAAATTGTAGTCGATACAAACGTAATATTATTGCTCTCACATGCGAGCCCGGCTTACACGACGCTTATTAAATTGCCAATGTCGCATTCAGATTGGCGAGGACATAAAATGTAGCTTAATACCAATACCGTCGTTTATGTGAGAAAAGCAAGTGAAAGAATTCGATACGGATTTTCATGTGAATTGAAAATTTATCTTCCCGCGCAGAACGTAAAAGCCGGTCAAGGGATTAGGCAAAAATCAAAGGAATCATAATAGGCGATGAGGCTAACGACCCATTACTATTTTGATCCCATTTTCCACATGCCCACTGGCATGCTAAACGTGGCTATAGGTCTTAAAGACCTAGGTCTTTAGATAGAGCCTAGGCTCTGTATACCCCGTAAGAGAAAAAGACATGACAGTATGTATGTAGTTACTCTACTGAGCTGCGCCGTCTTTTAAAGCAATTGACAAGAAAAAGTGATTTCTTCATTCAAGAGCGGATATGAAATTGTAGTCGATACAAACGTAATATTATTGCTCTCACATGCGAGCCCGGCTTACACGACGCTTATTAAATTGCCAATGTCGCATTCAGATTGGCGAGGACATAAAATTTAGCTTAATACCGTCGTTTATGTGAGAAAAGCAACTGAATGAATTTTATTTTTTTTTTCCGCGCAGACCGTAAAAGCCGGACAAGGGATTAGGCGAAAATCAAAGGAATCATGATAGGCGATGAGGCTAGCAACCCATCACTATTTTGATTCCGTTTTCCATCTACATGCCCACCGCCATGCTAATCGTGACTTTAGGTCTTGAAAGACCTAGGTCTTAAGACAGAGCCCAGGCTCTGTATACCCCGCAAGGGAAAAAGACGTGACAGTATATATTATGTAGTTACTCTACTGATTGTAGTCGATACAAACGTAATATTATTGCTCTCACATGCGAGCCCGGCTTACACGACGCTTATTAAATTGCCAATGTCGCACTCAGATTCGCGACGACATAAAATGTAGCTTAATACACTCGTAAATGTGAGAAAAGCAACTGAATGAATTCTATACGGATTTTTATGTGAATTGAATTTTTATCCGCGCTGATCGTAGAAGCCGGTCAAAGGATTGGGCGAAAATCAAAGGAATCACGTTATAGGCGATGAGGCTAGCGACCCATTACTATTTTGATCCCGTTTTCCACATGCCCACCGCCATGCTAAATGTGGCTTCAGGTCTAAAAGACCTTGTTTCTGTTTACCCCGCAAGGGAAAAAGACGTGACAGTATGTAGTTAATCCACTGAGATGCGCCGTCTTTTAAGGTAATTGACAAAAATAATGTGATTTCTTCATTCAAGAGAGGATATAAAATTGTAGTCGATACAAACGTAATATTATTGCTCTCACATGCGAGCCCGGCTTACACGACGCTTATTAAATTGCCACAGCACATCGCACTCAGATTGGCGAGGACAGCTTAATACACTCGTATATGTGAGAAAAGTAAGTGAAAGAATTCTATAAAGATTTTAATATATAAATATAAATATATAGGGACATATCACACGAATTGAGCTAGCCCCACAGTAAGTTGTGAACTTGTATCGCAGGATACTAACTCAACGATACTATATTTTATAATATATACTTATATAGATAAACATCCAAGACCCAGGTCAATATGAAAAAGATCTTTTTACATCTTGACCTGACCGGGGATCGAACCCGAGACCCCCGTGTCGCAGGCTAGCGTGTTGACCGCTGCGCCACGGAGCCCGACAATTTTTTTAAAATTAATGTGAATTGAAAATTTATCTTCCCGCGCAAACCGTAAAAGCTGGTCAAGAGATTGGACCAAAATCAAAGGAATCACGTTATAGGCGATGAAGCTAGCAACCCATCACTATTTTGATTCCGTTTATAAAATGTAGCTTAATACAGTCGTAAATGTGAGTAAGGCAACAGAAAATTATATTGATGATTTCATGTGAATTGAAAATTTTGTACTCTTAAGAGTCGCCTGGAAGCGCATGTCTCCATACAAACGGAAAAAGGGAATTGTGGTAATATTTGATAATTTTGGAGTAAAATTTAGCATCCAATCAATTAATGTCATTATAATCTACGTTCGTACCTATACAGTTTGGTTAAATTATCAATGGCTTGAGAAATACAAGCCTTTTCCAATTTGTATGGAAATCTTGAGAGGCATATAATTCTCAAACTATTGATAATTTAACCAAACTGTATAGGTACGTACGTAGATTATAATGACATTAATTGATTGGATGCTTAATTTACTCCAAAATTATAATATTATAAATATTGCCACAATTTTTCCGTTTGTATGGAGACATGAGCGTCCAGGCGAACCTTAAGATTTTGACGGGTTCGGAGTTCAATTTTATTTGATATAGGCTTAATTCGATGCAAGATTTTTGTTTGCAAATTAGCTTTCTGTAGGAAAATCATTTTGCAAATTGGTCCAGTAGTAACGGAGCCTATTCAATACAATAAAACAAACAGACCTTTCCTCTTAATAATAATATTATTATGTACCTATATTATGTAACTTTGTCACCGAAAATAGTTCCAACTATAGTGCGACAAACAATAGTTCGGCAGATCATTAACTATTCTTGCAAAATAATGTAAGAAGATATAGGAAAACCATCGTATTACCTTATTTAATAATTGAAACAAGTACATAAAATAGAATTTCATATTATATATGACTAGGGTGAAATACCCCCCCTGTTTACTTACTCGGATGACAGGTGACGATGCCTATCAATCTAGAATTTACTGTTACAAAGCGGGATTTGCTTGCTCGAACTTTTTATTTGGAATACAAAAACCGCATTGTAACAGCTAATCCTAGATTGATAAGCATCGGCAACTGTCATCCGAGTCAGTAAATAGGGGGGCAGATCAGAATTAAATCTTATTTAATACACCACCACATACACACCAAACAATTAGTAAGTACCTATTTTTCTTGAAATTATGTATTCCGTTGGGGATTTTGACTCTGAGATTTTAATAAATTATATATACACCTATAGCATAGACGTTCAAAATCACAGTGGTAGGTATATAATTAAATAAGTAGGTACTTATCTTAGTAACCATAGACTCGTATTTACAGTCGATTGTATAAATTTTTATCTACCTGCAACTTTCATAAGCAGACCGAGAATACTTTGATTATCTACATATTGAACTATAAAAACGCTAAATCCAATTTCCATATTGGATCTGATTCCTAATGTCCCTACCATATGTTTTCAATACCTATATTTTTATCACAAAAGCGAAGATTTTCAGCTAATGCGAAATATAAACAAGAGAGTCTATATCGCGCAATATGTGAGGTTATAAATATGTAGAAAACACATTACTCACGTCTGAATTCAACAATAGGGACGATCGTAGGAACATCAGGGCGGACTGGGACGACTTTGCGCGCGCGCCTCGGTTCACATACGCCCTGAGGAAGACCTCCGAGATTGAAGCATGTCAGTCTATAGCTGACTTCATAAGACCTGTATTTTATATTAATAATGTGAGGTATCTCATGTTAATTTTATTTTAATCAAAATACTAGGTATGTGAAATCTATATAAATGGTTCTTCAATATGCAACTCGGGTGTCGATTTCTGTATAATAGATATAGAATAGGGTAGAAATGTATCAGTTTGCATTCTACCGATATTGATTATATATAAAATTTTCTACCAAGCAAAATGCCGTGAGATATATTTGAGCGAAAAGCACGAGAGTCTATATCGAGAATTATGTGAGATCTACACAAGTGGTACTTCGAAGTGCAACTCAGGTGTCGCTTTGCATTCTACCCGCATTCCACATTCTCTATCTACCAATGCGATCGATAAAAGTCACTTCGTTCCAAGGTGTCTTAAGAGATATTTGAGTGAAAACATGTGAGTCTATATCGAGAACTATGTGAGATCTACACAAGTGGTACTTCAAAGTGCAACTCAGGTGTCGGTTTGCATTCTACCCGCATTCCACATTCTCTATCAACCAATGCGATCGATAAAAATCACTTCTTTCCAAGGTGTCATAAGAGATGTTTGAGTGAAAAACATGTGAGTCTATATCGAGAACTATGTAAGATCTACACAAGTGGTACTTCAAAGTGCAACTCAGGTGTCGGTTTGCATTCCGCATTCCACATTCTCTATCTACCAATGCGATCGATAAAAGTCACTTCTTTCCAAGGTGTCATAAGAGATGTTTGAGTGAAAAACATGTGAGTCTATATCGAGAACTATGTTAGAAAAATAAAATATATAGAGACATATCACACAAATTGAGCCAGCCCCACAGTAAGTTGTGAACTTGTGTCGCAGGATACTAACTCAACGATACTATATTTTATAATATATACTTATATAGATAAATATCCAAGACCCAGGTCAATATGAAAAAGATCTTTTTCCATCTTGACCTGACCGGGGATCGAACCCGGGACCCCCGTGTCGCAGGCTAGCGTGTTGACCGCTGCGCCACGGAGCTCGACTCATCTACCAATGCGATCGATAAAAGTCACTTCGTTCCAAGGTGTCTTAAGAGATATTTGAGTGAAAACATGTGAGTCTATATCGAGAACTATGTGAGATCTGCACAAGTGGTACTTCAAAGTGCAACTCAGGTGTCGGTTTGCATTCTGCCCGCATTCCACATTCAATTCCCTACCAATGGCGCATCGTAAAGAGACGCGAGTGCACCAACAAACTTTATTAGGCACCCTTGTTCAAATTGTGTTTGAGTGTCTACGTTGTATGAATTATGTTAGACTAGTCTATTTTCTTTCGTCAGACGTAAATTAAATGTATACTAACTGAAATTGAGTTTTTTTTTTTAACTTACTTGTAAGCCGGACGAGAATAATCCCATTTCACGTTAAAAAATCCGATGATAATTGAATTCTTTATAGTCATTCTTTGTTAAGGAGAAAGAAAATGAAAAGAAGATATCTTCAATCATAAAAGCTGTTCTTCGAAGATTTTTTTTTAATATTAATTATCTAAGAGAAGCAAGTTATTAACTGATAATTAGCTACGTAAGATTGTTTCGGCCCTAGGAAAGGAACTTAAATAAAAAACAATTGGAACACACTCTTTTGGGCCGTTAGTAAGAACACAGAAAAAGCCGGTCAAGGGATTCGGCAAAAATCTAAGGAATCACATTGATAGGCGATGCGGCTATACCCCTCACTATTTTGATTCCGCTTTCCACCTTTACGTCCACTACAATGCTAAACGTGGCCTGTAGGTTTTATGACCTTGGGCTCTGTCTACCCCGCAAGGGATAAAGACGTGATAGTATGTATGTAAGAAGTTAATAAGTAGGTGCACATATTATTTACAGCTTAATATAGCTTAATAACTTTCATTATACCTACCTGCGTTCTGTGCTTAAGTTACATCTTTCCGATATTTAATAAAGTTCACAACAGACAGTATAACGGTAACTAGACGTGTGTGTAGTCCCGCAGCCGATGCACGACTGCCAATAAAAGTTTACGAGCGTGTCAGCGCCATCTCGTAGCGGAGATTGGAAACCACGGCGAATCCTCTGCGACATCCACTCAGCTTAAACTTAGACTTAAGCTAGAAGGAAGATGCATCAATTATATTGGGTGTTTATCTATTTTTTTTCTTGGTTATCTATTAGTACCTATAGCGTGTTACTTGTTTATTGGAATTGGCAAATTTTCTGCGATTTCCACGCTTTCAACCAACACTCAGATTTAAAGAAAGTATGGTGTCAAATCTTTTCATTTGATACAAATGTGGGCCCAACCCTTAATTTTTACCATTTTTTCTGACAGTGGCACATAGATGGCGCCATAAGTTTCACAATTTTATTTTGTCTCTACAATTTTATCCGAAAAGGAACAAAATAAAAAGCACATTTTACAAATATATCTTATTTAAAATTAAGGCTATATTTTTGGTGATACTATGATCAAAATACATATATTTTATGTATTTTGAGCTCGGACCATATAAACACTGCCGAAAATCTACCTTTACGGATATAATTTAAGGGCATAGAACATACGTCAATTAAGTTTGAAGGGCCCAATAGAAATTGAATATTTGTCTATGATCTATATTACCTAAAATTAAAACATAAGGCAGGCAGCAGTTTAATACTCGTAATAGTATCTTCTTTGTAGTTTGTGATACAAACCTGGTAGAGTTAAGGCAGTATCCTCTCTTTTATTGCAATCTATGGCGCAAAGCAGATCCTTTACGGCTAAGCTCCAAAGTGAATAAAATTTAAACGGCTCCGTCGTTTGTTAAGCGGTTTACGGCCCGGATAGTGGCCGTTTCAAATTAAAAAGTAAAGTTCCGGTTTCGTTTAGTACTGCGTTAACTGGCACTAAAGGCTTGCTTTGATTTTATGTAGTACATAATAGTTGAATACTAGCTGTTCGGTATACTGTAAACGGGATAGAGTCGGGTTACGTGCTGAAAGGATAACACACTGATGCTAAATTACATATTTATTGCAAGATTATAATATAAATACATTTATGTCCTCATACAATAACAACGTAGCATGACTTCTGTGTCAATACTCCCATTTTACTTTTAAGGGAACAGAGACAATAATCGCTTTTGGAATACATTAAAAAGCATTTCAAAATTTAAATGAAACATCCTTGCTACAATACCTATACAAAATGGCTGGCTGAACGAAATACAGACCCTAACTGAGCATACTCTATCATGAACTTTTACTATTTCAATTGAGCTGAAATCATTGTGTTTGGGCACATACGACGATTCTCTCGTTACAAAAGTTTGATAAAAAATATATAAAAAGCATTGAGATATAATACTAGAGGAGCTAACTTATATAATATTGGCATTGTTCGTTTCCTCGAAATTTAAAATTTAAGCGCTACAGCGCTAAAACAATAACGTAACGTCCAATCATACATCTCAATACCTCAGCGCTATATTTGCTACTCTCACGTATTTCCATATCAACATGTCAACATAATGCAAAATGGCGAGAGGTAATTATATATTGACTTTTTTTGTAAAAAGTAATGTACTTGCTGATGAAACTTTGTTTCTTTTGCACTGTGCAGTGTTCGATAAGTTATTACTGCAATAACTCAATACACACTAAGGCATTTTAATGATTTTTACCAAGTTTTTGTTTATTAATCGTGGGAAGTACCACAAGCGAAAGAACTAACAACCGACTGAGTGAGTTGTGGCGCGATGTGGACATGTGAAACTGTGGACAGTTGAACGGGACAAAGTAAGGACTTGCGGTGTTTTCTCTAGTAGGTATATCTCAATGATAAAAAGTAACAAATAAATTGACACTTACTACCTAACTTATAAAAGAGACAGGCTATGCTATTTTTATTTATCAAGATACGGACACACATAGCACTTAGTAGTATGTTTCCGTGCTAGACTAGAGCATGTGCTAGGTGTTAGTAGAACGTGTGAGCAGGCATAGATAAAATTAAGCATAATCATGCTTTATTTTCTCAGAAATCACGATGAATGTTTGAGAATGCTACTAAGAATGATTATTCTTAGTAGCATGCTCAAATATTGATGGCGATTTTTGAGAATGCTACCTGAGACGGGGATAACAGGAGGAATGGCATTACTTGAGTTTACCGCTAACGAGCATACTTCATTTAAGCACGTGTGTGTCGGTCGTATGCGGAATACAAGCATGCTCAAAAGTATTATGCATACGCATGCTCAAAACTAGCATGTGTATCCGTAGCTTTAGGCTCTGTGTCAAAATAATTAATTATTAAAGAACTCATGTAAAAAGAAGTAGAAAATCATGCTGTAATATGATTTGGCATAGTTTTATGGCCAGCCGAATGCCCCATGCCACCCTATTTGGGTTGTGTCAATACTAAATACCTGTGTAAATCGAGTTATTTGCCCACGCCGGGAAACAAACCCGGTGCCCTTCTTGTAGCAATTTTGGCTTTCTAACCACTGTGCCATTAAAGTTCAGGAATTATAACCTTAAAAATAACACTTTAGTTTTTGTAAGGCGGGTCAGTTGGAAATATGACGGCGCCAGATTCCTGCCATATAAACTTTTACGGTCTCAATAAAATGTGTCAGCGCGCCCTGAGCCACTTCAGGACAGTCGTGCTAATCCGAATATTATTTATAGTGAATTTAAGACTCTTAGTATGATAGCTTATTCCTTCTTAACTAATTGTTTTTCCGGTTATGTCCTCAGCTTTGGTGAGTCGGTCCCTGTGGCCGCTATTATTTAAGCAATCATTTCATAGCATGTTCTTTGATAATTTATTTGATCTAAGTCTTTATATTTTAAGCTATTCACCCTTATAAAGAATACTTAAGTTTTAGTGTGGCGGGTCAGTTGAAGCGGGAAATATGTTGGCGCCAGATTCCTGCTATATAAACTTTTATGATGTTAATAAAATGTGTCAGCGCGCCCTGAGCCACTTCACGAGGGTCGTGCAAATCCGAATATTATTTATAGTGGATTTAAGATTCTTAGTATGATTTATTATTCTTTCTTAACTAATTGTTTTTCCGGTTATGTCCTCAGCTTTGGTGCGTCGGTCCCTATGGTCGCTATTATTTAAGTGATCATTTCATAGCATGTTCTCTGATAATTTATTTGATCTAAGTCTTTACATTTAAAGGTATTCATCATTATAAAGAACACTTTAGTTTTAGTGTGGCAGGTCAGTCGAAGCAGGAAATATGTCGGCGCCAGATTCCTGCCATATAAACTTTTATAGTATCAATAAAATGTGTCAGCGCGCCTGAACCACTTCACGACGGTCGTGCAAATCCAAATTTAGCGAGTGGATTAAACGATTCTCAATTCCATTGTGAAAGTACAAAGTCAACATTTTAGTTAAAATTGGATAATGAAGGTTAATACCCTATTTTTCTTTTTATTGATTTTTATTATTTGCAAAATCGAAAAACTACTAGCGGTTCGAAAATACCACTGGTAAAAAGAACATATTATGTAACAACAGGTTACGCGATTGGGCTCTATGTTCATAACTGAGCGTTAGATTGTTCGCTGTATGCAATTTTCGGTCCATTGGAGATATTTTAACAAACTTAAAAAAAATATGTTCCCTATTTGGTTGTTTGCTTATTTTTTTAATGCTTGAAAACTGAAACCTTATTTACTCTGTCGTGTATGAATAGATTTGATAGAAATTATTTGGGATAGTAGTTTAGTTTAAGTCTGTTTTTTATTTTATTCTTTTGTCCTTCGTAGATATCTAAGATTCGTATCCGTATTCGTATTTTAAAATGTGTAGTTTAAAGTTTATTTTAACTACACATTTTAAAAATTTAAACATGCAAATTAAACTCCAAACGCAACGGAATTTCAAATAAAATCCGCAATAGACATCCCAAAGTAACCAAAACATAAGAAAACAAGCAAATAAATCCTAACCCAAGGAACATAAATCACGAAAATTCACAAATAAAATTGAAAAAGGCTTTTTGCTAATTCTCGTGCCTTTTCACACGGGGCTCACGCACTTTGACACGAAATAAACTGGCAATCAGAGGAGTGCGACGGCGGAGGGAATCCTCATAAATCCACCGACTTCACTCCAGCCTTATTCAATCTCCGGGGGAGAGAGATGCAGATAGCGCTTCTCTAGATGAGCCGTTTAGGATTTTATAATGAGGAGCAGAATATTTTACTTCAGTAAATTGCTGTTAATTTTGTACAATACTAATAATAATAATACAATATAATATTTTTATAAATCGTTGCAATAATCTAATTGAAACTAAGTACTTTTGCCGTATTTACAGCGAAATATGGAAAAACAACTAGCTTTTGGCAACGGCTTTGCTCGCGTTAAATACAAACTTTGCACCCGTAGCATGGCCCCCGCGATGCTGTTAGCAACACGAATAATTTTATTCCTAATACTGTACAAATAAAATCGAATTCAAGAATCTAATATGAGCCTTCGTAAATAACCTGAAGTATTTTCGGAATCATGTTTTAATATTATGGGAATCAGTCATTAAGAAAACTACTGATTACCGCCTAAAACGGCTGTCTTTGGCGGTAATCAATGGTTCTCTTTATGACTGATTCTCATATTAAATTTTTAACAAACAGATTTTAAATTGTAGGGTTAATTTGCCCTGTGCAATTGTTTTTTATATACTGGTATAATAATATATCACCTTATCACTTCCAAGCAACATATATCTCTGTCAGTATACTTTACTGCGGGAGGTCGTGTTTCGCGGGTCCGATATAAAAGTCCACTTTACAAAGCTGACCGCCTCTCACTTGTATGTTTGTCTTTAACGCAAAGTTCAGCCGGGCTGCGGGCTTCAGTATATTGGACGACTGGAGCTGGCTTTATTTTAGAGTTATTTGGATTCTAGTTCAGTTCATATTATAACTAGACACAACTCTGACTATATTCACTCTTTTTACGTATCATGTCCTTATCATAACGAGCTCCGTGGCGCAGCGGTCAACACGCCTGCCTGCGACACGGATGGTCCCGGGTTCGATCCCCGGTCAGGTCAATATGGAAAATGATCTTTTTCAGATTGACCTGGGTCTTGGATGTTTATCTATTTAAGGATCTATTATAAAATATAGTGTCGTTGAGTTAGTATCCCATAACACAAGTCTTGAACTTACTTTGGGGCTAGCTCAATCTGTGTGATTTGTCCGTATATATTTATATTTATTTATTTATATTTATATCATTTCCCGTAGATAAAGTCTAGACATCACGATTAAGTATCATTATCTTTTTATCATGCGGGGTAGATAGGGTCAAAGTTCGTTTTTAAGGCGAAGTGAGTTCACACACTAGCGCCACTCAGCAATTAATTCTATAAATCCTAATCTAAATCATATCAAATATAAAAATCTAATAGCTGTTTTATCTATGAAAAGGAATAAAAAGAATACTACAAGTAATTTATTAGTGCATTCAGCTATTAGATTTTTTAAATTTGATATGATTTAGGACTTATAGAATTAATTGCTGGGTGGCGCTAGTGTGTGAACTTACTTCGCCTTAAACCGAAACGGAAAAAGAAAGGTGTCATAAGCATTGCCATATCCTCAGATTAATACTTGAGGTTACAGTTCTGTGGCTATATCTGTTTGTGTAAAATTGTCATTTCTTGTGTTTGCCTACGTCACTATAGCAGCCGATTTCCATACTTTTTTTGTTTCTGATCAAGAGTGTTTCGTTGCCATAGATTAAAAAAACATCGTCATTCATACTTCTATGAACTGTGACGAGTTTCTATGAAATATAAAGAGCTCCGTGGCGCAGTGGCCAACACGCCTGCCTGCGACACGGATGGTCCCGGGTTCGATCCCCGGTCAGGTCAAGATGGAAAATGATCTTTTTCAAATTGACCTGGGTATATATAAGTATTATTGAGTTAGTATCCCATAACACAAGTCTCGAACTTACTTTAGGGATAGGTCAATCTGTGTGATTTGTCCGTATTTATTTATTTATGTTCGTAGCTATATATTTTATCGCCGCTTACCAGATAGATTTTTGCGTAGGTGGTTACTTAAAAAATAATATTTTATATAACTTGCTTTAGAGTTTTCCATGTTTTATTTTCGAATTTCATTGATGTACTTGTTGCCGTAGTAGATCCGCAAGATAAAAAAGGTGATAAATGACAATAAATATTGGAACTCCAATACAAATTACAAAGACATTTATGGATATCAAAAAAATAACCATTTAAAATCATGATAACTGCTTCAGATATATATATATAGACATATAAATGGGTAATGTAGCAAGTATCATGGGAACCTTTGAGCCGGGTACAAATTGGTACCACTTTTTAATTTTTTGTATGTGAACTGATGTCTTCATCAAGTCTCTCCAGTGCAGGAGCACGACCCTCTCTGTTCTACCAGAGCCTATAAATTAGCCACAGCAGTCAGAGGATATGGCCTACACTCTCCACGCTGACCAGACGGGTTGGAGAGGTCTCTTTTATGTTAATAAGCTTTGTTAACTTTGGTAGCTTAGTTTAGCTTGTGTTTCCTGAGTCGCCTTCTACGACATCCACTGGAAGACTTGGATGGTCCTATTCTACTATTAGACTACTAGTAGAATAGGTTAGAACTGATGTAAATTATTATTATTGTTTTAGAAATTGGATTAAAAACCACATTTTATCGCCCTTTTGACAATGGCCCATTCAAAGTTGATTATGTCTGCCGGTCGTTGCGGACCTCAGATATCGCTGACAGACCGTTTGCTGAATATCCTCGGAACCCATACAGTTTGCCGATCTCCTCGGCTATCTAATCTAAGGACGCATAGGATAGACCAAGAGCTAGTCTAGCAATACAATAAATATATGGCTTCAAGTCGCGTGATATCAGTATTTTTAATAATTCGCGTGAAATCTGTATTTTTTTGTTTCTTGCAATTGTTGATTTACTTGTTATAAATCCGCAATTGAGTGGCTAAAATAATATATATAGTTTCTTGAAGATACAATTAAGGAGAGAGTTGGCATATACAGCTAACACTTTAAACGAAAAAGGCGAGGAAGAAAACGAAGAAATAATCTGAATTCTAAAACGATTTCATTGTACTTTAATTTTGGCTACTATTTATAAGACTTATTATTTATTTCTTAAAGATTTGTAAAAACTGACGTATATTCTCACCAACTGCCATATTTATAAAACCCTTTAGTAAAAAGTGAGGTAAGATAAGTAATCATTTAACTTTCTCGCTAAATTATATTGGACAATTTTGTGTTAACAAAATACAGTGTACGAATTAAAAAAATAAAAACAAACGTATTACTTCACCAATTGCATTAAATTTAATGTTTCGCGATTGTTACACATTTAAATAAAATTACTATCGCGTTTATTACAATATACACCTAACATTTCGAATATTTTACAGCGTATAAATATAATTTCATTTTAATACATTAAATTTAATAAAGGTGTGTGTATTTTTCCCCAAAATAACACTATCCCTCGGTCTACAAGGGTTCCACTTGTCATAGCGTCGCATATTTTTTTATCTCCCCTCTCGGCGAAGGATCGCCATTTTTCGGGTAATTTCAGTCTTGAGGGACATTACTTGAGTCGAGAACGCACAATATTTTTTATGACGCTGTGTAATAACATCAAAGGGGGCAATTTGGGTGAATTATAAAATTAAAATCTTTGTTTGTGTAGTTGTTGATGTAGTGTTTTGTTTTCAGACAAATTTGTACAGGCGAAGGGAAAGATTTTATTTATTATATTTTAATATTAATATTAATAATTTAAAAAACTTTAACAAAAAACAATAACCGACTTCAAACCTATCAATTTGTTTTAATAAGCATAAGAACAAAATGGAAATAAGTATAAACCGAACGGCATTAGTGTATAATAGTTTTTGGGTTTTGTGTATTTTTTTCAAAAAGCGCGCGATAAATTTCGATAAAAATTTAATGGGACCATCTGTAAAGTATTACCTATCAAACAAAAAAGATTTCTTAAATCGGTCCAGGCGTCTTCGAGAAATCGGGTAACATACATAAAAAAAGATAACGACGAATTGAGGACCGCTTCCTTTTTTGAACTCGGTTAAAAGGGATGACTTGAGTTGAGATCGCACTATTTTTTATTACGCTGTGTTATAAGTTATAACATTCACAGTCGGGTAAAATATAAAACTCTGCCAAAAAACTGCCTTTACGGATTTTAGGGCATAGAACACACGTCAGTTGAGTTTGAATTTGTGGCCCCCAATAGAAACTCAAACGTAATTGTATGGCATTTTTTTCATTTTCACCCTCACTCCCATATTTGTCTATGATCTTTATCGCCTAGAGAAAACATAAGGCAGTGGGTAGTCTGATACTAGTATAAGTATCTTCTTTGTAGTTTGTGCTAAAATCTTTGTTAGAGATCTGAGAGAATCTTTGTTAGAGTCTGACAGACACTTGAAGTGTTTTTATTTTCAGACAAATTTGTATTTATAGCACGGAGGTTTCATTAGGATATTTGAAACTAAAAACTATTATCTATTATTCTTTATGAAGAAATGGTTGTTTTGACACAGAAGTTGTCTCCCCTACCTCGTACAAGGACATAGATGTAAATCTTTAATTATTTGAAAAGTTAAATCCTAATCCTAATCCTAACTAATATTATAAATGCGAAAGTGAGTTCGTTTGTTTGTTACGCTTTCAGGCCGTATCTACTGAAACGATCATCATGAAATTTTGCATACACATAGGTTAGGGTACCGAGAAGAACATAGGCTATATATTACGCGGGTGAAGCCGCGGGTAACAGCTAGTAAAATATAAGACAGATTCAGTGTTATTCTTTTTATTAACACGCTTTTATTAGCTTCACTTGTATGTAAAAAAATCTTGGAATCGTAATTTGACCCACTTTTAGGTCTTCGATTAGGATGAAATTTTGCACACGGTCTGTGTTTTGATGACAATACATGACTAGCGTGCTAAAAGTGTTTTTTTTTTAAAACTAATTATAAATTATTAGCACGAAGCCCTACTCACCCGTTACAGTACTGTTTCTTTATTCTTTATCTATCATGAATAGTTCACTATATTACGAGTATATATATAGTACACTATATATTTCTATACTTGCTCTTAGTAATGTTGCTATGAACAAATAGTAGTGGATGAGTTGCTAGACAGAGAAAACTTGTTTCTAGTCAGACTCCTGTCCATGAACTGTCTACTAACAATGTGGTGACTCATTGGAAGTAGTTTCAGTGCCCCTTAGTCATTCAACATATTATTTTACGTGAAAAGTATACAATGCAAACAAAGCAACCAATAACCAACCAACCAACAATATTGGACTCAGTTAAGGTAGACTTTACATAAATGTATTGACAACAGCTTAGAGAGAAACAGCTTCTGAGTCAGAAGCTGCGCCACGGAGCTCGTCAGAAGTTCTGACGGGCTCCGTGGCGCAGCGGTCAACACGCCTGCCTGCAACTCGGAAGTTCCCGGGATCGATCCCCGGTCAGGTCAAGATGGAAAATAATCTTTTTCAGGTTGACCTGGGTCTTGGATGTTTATCTATATAAGTATTTATTATAAAATATAGTATCGTTGAGTTAGTATCCCATAACACAAGTCTCGAACTAACTTTTGGGCTAGCTGAATCTGTGTATTGTCCGAATATATTTATTTATTTATTTTATTTAAAAGAAAGGGTTTAGTTTTGGCATAAATAAGTGTATGCTCTGTTAAAAAAACAGGAGTAGAGTATGAGGAAACCAACACCAACACTATAATATGAAATTAAAAAAACTATAATGAAAAGCAATCAAATCCGACCTCTAATATCTCTTAGATTCAAGATTTAAAGATTTATTAAAAAAATACCTTCTATGGCACTTTTTCACGTCAAGCCACATTTTGAATAATTCAAATATACTGATAGTAATTAAAGTTATTAATGCATTTGTAATAGCCCGATGGCCTAGTGGGCGTGGGCGTTATTAGGCGCTTCCGCATGTGAAGCAACCCCGGGCGAAGTCCCCACTTGGATGGGTGACCGCAAGTGGCATAAAAATATCTCGAGCTCCTCCGTGCTTCAGAAGGCACGTTAAGTCGTTGGTCAGGGCTGTCATCATTATGGCAGTCGTTAAGCTTTGTCAGATGCCTTTAGGCAGCTTGAAAAATCTGACACCAGTGTTGGCCACTTCCACACACGAAAATTCGCTTTACACGCGGAAGCGCTTATAAAGCTTACATCCATCGAGCTTCTTGAGTTTAAATAAAACTCTAAGATAGTATCAAGAGTTAGCTATCGTAGTAGAGTACCGTTCGCTAAGGGCGTAACAGTAACGCCCATGAAAACCTCAGTCCCCTTGTTATTAGGGCTAAGGGCGGCTGATAAATCTCTACTTCGGTAATTACTGTTCTTGATGACTTGACATTCCTATTATTAGTGACATTAGTGCACTAGTGATTGAAATAAACATAATAATTTTTACATTAGAAAAGATAAAAGTAAGATTAATATCATATACGACTTTAGATCTATTTTTGACCCTGTGTTGGTAAAAATAATATGTTTCAGTCGACAGTGTAAACAGTTAAATCATCATCATCATCGTCATCATCATCATCAGGTCATTTTCAGTCTCCACTGCAGGGAAACGACCCTCTGTACTACCAGATATAGGCTGAGCAGCCAGAGTATTTAGAATTTTGATTTGGCCTACACTCTCCACGCTTGCCAGACGGGTTAGACAGGTCTCTTTGATGTTTATAAGCTTTATTTAGCTTGTGTTTCCAAAGTCGCCTTCTACGACATCCACGGGAAGACTTGGAGTAGTCCTATTCTACTCTGCCGGGCACCACACGGCAATTAACAGTGATATGTATGAAGACAATAGTCAATTTTATCAACTGAGCCTTTATCACAGTATTTTGTCTGCCTACGACCATGGTGATTACAAGACAGTGACATATCAGACCAAACTCGATCAATTAAATTTATTTACTTTCTTTTAATACATGCTGTCATGTTATCCTTTGTTAAAAAAATTTCCATCACTTCTTGTAAAGTCAACTGCATTTGCCTAAAACTGTATTAAAAGATATTTCTTTGTGGAAGATGAATAAGAAAATGTTTAAAACATCTACCTATACTATGTCACTTAAATGGTTTTTAAATAGCATTACAATGCTTGGTATACTATGTCCTAGTTAATTTTTATATTAGAATTTTGGTGTTCACTTCTCACCTTCATACCTAGCTCTCACCAAATTGATACTAACATTATGTGAACAAGATAATGACAGTCTATTAAAATTTTGCTACTGCTAATTTTAATAGACGGTTATTATTAAGGAACAATCAGTGCCATTTCTAAATAAATAAATATATACGGACAAATCACACATATTGAGCTAGCCCCAAAGTAAGTTCGAGACTTGTGTTATGGTATACTAACTCAACGACACTATATTTTAGAACAAATACATATTATATAGATAAACATCCAAGACACAGATCAATATGAAAAAGATCGTTTTTCATCTGACCTGACCGGGGATCGAACCCGGGACCATCCGTGTCGCAGCCTGGCGTGTTGACCGCTGTGCCACGGAGCTCGTTGTATGTAAATTCTGTAAGTATTCAATTTACCTAAACATTATCGGAACCTACTCTTATTGATACATCTTTCAAAAAGAAAACTTACGTGACAGTTAAATAAACATACTTTAAGCATAAGTTATTGTTCGAAGTTCCTAGCTGGCTTGTACAATATACATCAAAGTTTAAAAGCCCCGATGCATGTGTTCGTGCCGGGAACTTCATTGAGAAATGGCTTCTCGAATTGATTTTGACGCTTCCCCGCTACTTTAAAACACGGCAAAATGTCTCAACTAAACTTACAATAACAATTTCAACCTTAATGTTAAGGAATAAAACACATTTTGGCCTGTCAGAAAATAAGGTTTTTTATCAACGCCGTTTTTCTTATATTTATTAGTGTTGCTCTTTTTTGTGTAATGGATTTTTAAGTGAATAAACAACACAAGTCTGGAGTGGTTTTGGCTTTTAATGTTTTCATCAGGGAATCTGCGGCGCTACGTCAGATGACAGGCCATTGAATAGCGTGGAGGTTATCAAATTAGAATTTTTATTGTGGTAACATTTTTGAGATAGAGTTTTAATGAAATTAAGTATCATTTGTATATTAATCATGATAGTTTTAAATCGTGTGGCTAATGTTTTGTACTGTTCATTACTTTAGAGCAAAAGGGTTTCCAAGACCTCAAGAGTACTTTTGGCACCCAATAAGGCACCACGTTGGGCGCCAATTCAGCTCAGCGTATCAAGTTAGTTTGCATGTTCAGCCTTCAGCATTGCGACAGTCTCCGAAAATTAGGGCACTTATTTTTTTCTTTTTTTAGCTACCCAAATCATTCGTTTCCAGTATTCATAAATTTTGGCGTCCAACATGGTACTCGTACGTTTAGTGCGCCATTATGTCTGGATGTAAAATAAAAACTAATAACTGTTAAAAGAAAAGTATGGGTCCATGCAACAGCAATCTGAATTCTCCAAGACGTTAATAATTCTCTATGCTAAATAAATACTATATCCAAAGAAAGAATCAAATAGTTCAAGATTTGCCGGAACTTATATGTTAATTAAGCCATCAGTTTGAATATTTCCATCTTCCAGTATTTTAAAAAGAATAAATTGGATTGTTATACTGTAATTTTCGCCAACTTTAAAAGTCAATAGGGAGATAAACAGACTGAAAATAAAACAAAAACAAATTGAGAGCAACTTGCCGAGTCATATTTTCATTAGCAATCGAAGCTGGCGAGTTAATTTTTCATTTTTTCGCGGTGGGCGGCGGTATTTTTATAAAATGGCGATAATTTACGATACGACAGTGCCGTTGGCGCTATTCAGCAGGACTCTACCATACTGTTTTGATAATTTAAAATGATTAACTTTATTTTCCATTTATCCTTTAGTTATGTTGTATGGTTAACATACTTCTTTTCGAGTTTGTTGGAAATTAGTAAAAATTTAAAACGTTTGTTGATAGTTGATTGTTGTAAATATTACGAAAATAAACTGACTTTAGAAAAATGTAAAAAATATAGAGCCATTTTAACCAAATTGTTAAACTGAGAAGAATTTTGCTTTTAGGTATTAATACTTAGTTAACTTCAAGGTATTTTGGTATCAAAGGCAACGTAGCGAGATTCATTGCGTCTTGCCTGCTCACTGAGACTAAGTTTCATATATATGATATTCATATATAGTCTTGTTTATATATACATTTCATATATAGTCTTGTTCAAGAACAGGATTAAAATAGGAAAGTACTGTTTGAGGGCAGCACTTTTCCTATTGAATTAATACATCGCAACTGATAGGTATTAAATTATTACCGTCTGGCCAGCGTGGAGAGTCTACACTCTCCACGCTGGCTAGACGGCCTACGCCAAATCCTCTGACTGCTCTGACTATATATGCTTGCTTGGCTCAAAAAACTCACATTTTATTAGTAAGTATCAACTTTAGTTAGTCGAGTTATACGAAGGAGGTAGTGCCCGAACATAGGCAGCCGCGGCACGAGATGAAAAATCACAGATGACTTTTTTTATTGCGTGATTCACCACTCGGGGGACCGGGGGCATTATAAAGAAAAGTGTCTCGTGAACTAATAAATTACTTTGTGTAGATGTTGCCCGTTTTCTATTTTTACACATAAATGTATGTAAGTTACTTCACTGATATATCCAGGCAAAAAATATTAACAAACTATTTCGAAATGTAATTTTGATATTTAAAAAAAAAAACAAAAAAGGAATAAAAGAAAAATATTCTTACCTTCACAGGCAATTTGCAAAAAGATTAAATTACACTTGAAATGTTATTTTTGACGACTTAAAAGTCTATTACAGGTCGAGTCAAGAGAGTCAAGTCGATTTATAAAATTCTATTCAGAGTTTGTCAGTTACAAAATATATAAATTCCAAATACCTCTTTAAACACTTTTGAACCCGCACTTACTTCCACTAACTTAAAGCAAGATAGACAAACGCATCTGTCCAATGTCCAGTATATTAATATTGAAGACGCCTGTACTTCAATATAGTGAGTGTACAGAACTAACGCTTTAGAAAATGATTTACCTGTTAAAGTAGTTTTTGTTTTTGATCCCACGGACACAACGTTTTTACCCCAAAAAGCTGAATTATGTAGTTAACCCCAATAGGTATATCTTATACTAGTACCTTGCTGTGTAAGTTTGCTTGTCTTTGAAGGTCAAATAATGATCCTCAATTTTGTAGCACTTATCGTTAACCGTATTGAGCTGAAATTTTGTTCTTATGATAATTGGATGACAAAGCAATATTAGACTTGATTCATGATCATCATCATCATCATTTCGAGTAGGTGATACGGTCAGTCGACCATGCACACCCTGGTGTCAGAGTTTTTCGGAACCGCCTCTCGGCCTCTGACGTGGTTCTTTTAATGACTACCAGATGGCAGCCGGGACCAACGGCTTAGCGTGCCTTCCGAAGCACGATTCATGATGATGGAGTCAGAATGTGGCCAAAGGCTCTTTGTAATTAAAAACCAAATGCAGACAAATTGATAAATAAACAAACCAACCAGGCAAGACTTTTTTTTGGGGGTAACTGTGAAAAGGACCACACGCCTTGAAGTGTGCTCTCTTAAATTTAAAGATAAAAAATCAGTTTTGCTGTATAAGTTTAATTTTATTCACTGATGATATAGATAAATATCCAATAGTACTTGCCAGATAATTTTTACAACACTCCTTTCACTCAATTTCGACACAATATCACTCATCGCAATGGACACACTCGCACTACTCAGCAAAAACATGAATGAGATGAAGGATATGTTTGCAGCCAAAATGATGTCCTTTGAAGAATCTCTCAGCAGTCAAGGTAACAACTCAAACACTTCAGTATTGCACAATGAGTACCAAGAATTTAAAACTTCTATCTGGAAGGCCGTAACGGATCTCAGTAGGCAGTTGGAGCTTGTAGTTTTATCCCTTGATGAGTTTGAAATGCGTTCTCGTTCCAACATTTTACTGCTACATGGACTGGTTGAAGACAAGGACGAAGATATTGCTGATTCCCTTCACAAAATCTGTCTTGAAAAGCTGCAACTCTCTGTTCCACCTAGCTCTTTTACTGCATGTTGGCGTATGGGTAGATCCACCAAAGCTGATAAGCCCCGTCCTATAGTAATCCGATGTGGGAATCTTCAAACAAAACAGGATTTATGGGCCGCGAAGAAGCTCCTAAAAGGCAGTGGATTGACGATTACTGAATTTCTGACTGCCCCGCGACATGCAGTGTTTATTGAGGCGAGGAAGGCTCTGGGTGTAAAGGGCTGTTGGACTAGCGACGAGAAAATTGTAGCCGTTACTGCTAAAGGCCTGAGGCGGAAGATAACCACAATGGTAGAATTGCAAGTTATCACAGATGAAATAGCTGCAGCCGCCGAATGTGGTCAGCAACAGGCGCCTAGCGTGGTCGGGTCTGTGAATCCGGCGCCAAGACTCCGTAGTGCTCGTCTCCAAGCAAAATCTTCAAAGAAATAGGCCTCGCTTATAGGCTTCTTTATTGATTTTCCCTCTTGTTCGGTTCTCGTTCATTGTTGTACTTGGGGTGGGTATATTAATAAAGCTTTTGTACGGTACTTCGTTCGCCATTACTTGGTTGATAATTCCTAATTTTAAACAGGTACTTTTGATTTTAATAAACTTGTCGGAATTATAAACACGTTCGTACTCAAGCGTAACCTGTCATGTCAGATCTGACATTCATATTGACATTGACATTTTGTTTTTTTTTCTCTCGTCTTAGATAATAACCTTAGGGGCCTTACGCTCCACCCATCTCGCCTTGTGCGCGCACACGATTGATACTTCTTTTGTTTTGTTTTTCTCTCTATAATAGTTGGACGTCCTGACTTATCGACAATAGAGGCAGGCGATGGGTCGGGATGGGGGTTGCGTAAGGCCCTTAGACTTCGATAACTGCATGACATACAATGAGCGAAGTACACCGATATATGACCTGTATACTGTTTTCTTGTGTTGATTACATAATATGCCTTTTATATACATTATATACCTACTTTTATATTTTCTCTCGCTTTTAACCTGCTCTCTTCTTACTATCTCTTGCGTACAGGTATTAATTTTTTCTGTTGAAGAATCTGATAATCTTTGTTTTTTTTTTGTTTTACTTCTCTGTACGCACATATTATATTGATTTTTAGTTTATCAACATTCTAGGTACCTATATATTCAACTATTTTCACAAAATTCAAACTTGTTTTACTTTTATATGTGTGTGTGTTATGTTAAATATTGTGTTTTAACCGTGGTCTGGCAGGTATCCCAAATGGGTGCAAATTGTAAGGACGATTTTTTATTTTAGATCTAGATTAGTTATTTTTTTTTTTTATTTAGTGTATTTTTTATATTTATTTATGCTCAATGTCTGACGTGCTTAGTTACGATTCTGATAATGAATATTTCTCATTATCCTCCTCATCAGCAAGCCTTTTAAGCGCAGAAAGTGATGATATGCCTTCGTTGACGGAGAACTTAAACTTTGCCTTCTCCTCCTTGGCAAAAAACTTCAACGTTGTTCACATAAACGCCCAAAGTGTCCCAGATCATTATACTGAGTTACTGTCAACCTTTGCTAACTCTCGCATTCATGCTATTTTAATTTCAGAAAGTTTTTTGAAACCCTCCCTTCCATCGACTTTATATCCTATCCCTGGTTATAGACTTATTAGAAATGACAGAACGTATTTAACTTCAACGAGTGGAGTTCCCAAAATGGTACGATGTGGTGGAGTGGCCATTTATCTGCGCAGTGACATTTCGTGTGAAATCGTGTCTCAATCCCCTTCTGTCTTTGAAACTCCTGAACATCTTTTCCTTAATATATCTCTTAATTCTAAAATCCTTCTCGGTGTTTATTATAGCCCATCTCTCCATATCAATTATTTTAATTCTTTCGAGTCACTGTTGGCTGAATTACGCAGTCAATACGATCATTTGATCATTATGGGCGATTTTAACACCTGCCTCATCAAGAATGACCATCGTTCAAACTCACTTCTATCGCTAGTTCGTTCTGTGGATTTGAGTATTCTTCCTCTTTCTGCCACACATTTCCCCCATAATGGACCTCCCTCCCTCCTTGATTTAATCATCACTTCCTCCCCAAATCTTGTTTCTTCCCACGGACAATTTAATGCGGTTGGGTTTTCAGCTCATGACCTCATTTATGCTTCGTTTAAGTTACGTCCTCCGAAACATAAACATAAAATTATTACAGTTCGGAACTTTTCATCCATTAACGAGGACCTCTTCAAAGCTGATTTTGCTGGAGCTGATTGGGACTCTGTACTTACGGTTTCTGACGTGGACGAAAAGGTTGTGAAATTCAGTACCATCATTAACGACCTCTTTGATAAACATGCTCCTTTATACTCAGTTCGAATTAAGCATTTTCCTGCTCCGTGGCTTTCTTCTGAAATAAAAAGCATCATGGTTAGAAGAGACAAGGCTAGGTTGAAATTGCGTCAATGCCCCTCGGATGATAACCGTGCCTCCTACATTTCTCTTCGCAATTTTTGTAATAAAAAATGTCGCGATGCCAAACGCAAATATATCGCTTCACAAGTTGAGAACTGTCCCCCTCACAAACTGTGGAGGTTCTTAAAGAGCCTGGGCTTAGGTAAGCGGAGTACAGAGATGGCTTTCGGATTCGATGTAAATGAACTTAATAGGTACTTCTGCAAATCTCCTGCTTCTTTTGCCCCGGGTGTTAAGCGGAACACTTTAGAAGGACTCGATGCACATCCTACTCGTGATGCTCCTTCATTCTGCTTAGGTGAAATATCAGGTGAGGAAGTTATTGATATTATAAATATGTTGAAAACAAGAGCAGTAGGCAATGATAACATATCTCTCGATATGATCAAACCTATCGCATCCTTAGTTGCCCCGTACATTGCGGATATAGTAAACTGCTCTATCGCTACTGGTACATTTCCCACCTCCTGGAAATACGGCCATATTATTCCCCTCCCTAAAAAACCTAACCCATCTTTTCCTTCCCATTTTCGTCCCATATCCATCTTGCCTTTGCTTTCTAAAATCCTTGAACATCACGTCAATCAGCAGGTGACGAATCATATCTTGCGCTATAACCTTCTTACCTCTTTTCAGTCTGGATTTAAGCGTGGTCATAGCACTATGTCTGCCCTCGTCAAAATCACAGATGATATCCGTGCGAATATTGAGGCTAAACATCTAACCACGCTTGCCCTCCTTGACTTCACAAGCGCATTCAATACAGTAGATTTTGATATTTTGATTGGAAAAATGCGTATTTTAAATTTCTCTTCTAATGCACTTTCTTGGTTTCGTTCTTACCTCACTGGACGCCGTCAGTTGGTGAAGCTCAATGACAACAGTTCAGACTGGGAAGATCTCTCTGCTGGCGTTCCTCAAGGTGGAATTTTATCTCCTATCCTTTTTTCTATTTTTATAGACGGCATTACGGCATCTCTTTCTTCAAATTTTCACCTCTATGCGGATGATATGCAAATCTATGCAGCATCTCCTTTGGATAACCTCAATGTAACCATCAATACCATCAACTCGGATCTCACCAAAATTGCTGAATGGTCTCGGGACTTTGGCCTGGTGGTTAATGCAAGTAAGTCCCAAGCTATTATAATTGGAAGTCCTTATTTTATTGCTAAGGTCAATGACATGATGGTCCCTAATGTAGTTTTTGATAATAACATAATTCCTTTCTCCTCTTCAGTCACTAACTTAGGGATCATTATGGATCAGACTCTCTCTTGGATCCCGCATATTAATGAGATCAGCCGTAAGACTTATGCCTCCTTACATTCCCTTCGTCGTTTACAAAATTTTCTACCAACTGACACTAAGATTCTTCTTTCTCAATCGCTCCTCATGCCCCTTCTGGATTATGCTGATGTTTCTTATTTAGATGTTACTGAAGAGCAATTGGACAAATTGGAACGCTTGCAAAATCAAGGCATACGTTTTGTTTTTGGTTTACGCAAATTCGACCATGTTTCAGAGTTTCGTCGTCGGCTAGGTTGGCTTCCGATCAGAATTCGACGTAATGTTCACACCCTTTCCTTGCTATTCAATGTACTTTTCAATCCGTCTTTTCCAAATTACCTTCGTGAAAGATTCTCATTCCATGAAATTGACAATCGTTTACGTGGTAGTAATAATCCTAAGTTGAACATACCACTTCATACTTCTCGAAAATACAGTAGGTCTTTTACTGTGCTTGCTGCCCAACTGTGGAACACGCTTCCTCTGGATGTGAAGTTGTCAACTTCCATTGACTCCTTTAAACAGTGCGTAAAAAGATTTTACACCGATTCGTTGGAATTTTGAGCATATTAGTTTATGTATGTATATAATTTGTATATTTATGTATGTATATACTTAAGATTAAGATTTGATGTATGTTATATAAATGTAAGTCTAGTAAAATGATATTGTTCTTAGTTTAGTTTTATCCTATTTGTACATTGCTACCCTGTTGCCTTCTTATTTGTCCTCTTTCATTCTGGGTTGACTGGAAGAAATCCCTTCCTGGGATAAGTCCGCCTTTGTACGTGTTTACTTTTAAGAATAGCCTTTTGTTGTATTTTTTTTTCTTTATGTACAATAAAGAGTTACAAACAAACAAACAAACAAACAAACAAACAAACAAACAAAAGAAATTAAATGAATGAAGTTCTTCCAAATTCAGAAATGAATAAAGTATTGATACTTGTTTGCTATTGTTCTACGTATTTTTTAATGCCAGTACCCCGCTAATGTTCCGTAGACAGTTTTCTGCTGTCACTCCATTTATAACCCGAAGAAAGGGATGAAAAATGTCCCCTTTCAGATGTCATCGATTCGTGAGTGTTTCGAGGTCGGCCGTAAAAGTATCGTTTTTCTTTTCAATTGTACTATAGGGATGTGCTGGTTTTTGGGTTTTAATAATAATAAGTACTGTATTCTATTTTATAAACGAGCTCAGACCATTCGGGTGGCATTTATAAGGAGAACCCGAACTAAGAACCTTTGTTTTTAAAGTAGGTTAAAAATATGGGGGCTTAAATTTTTTTGATGATGACTAAAAATTTTAAACTTCGATGCGCCATCTAGTTTTATTTTTATTTGACTTAGCAAAATATACGACCCTATATTTTTTTATAAAGAACTATACGTAAATATATCTATTACATTCCTTATCATCATCCGTATACGCAGAAAATTCGCGGGAATAAGCTACTGTAAGATAAATAAGTTGATACTTTTCCTCCTCTCTGTACGATTCGCAACTGTTCTAACCGCAAGTAAATTGACGACACTGCCCAGTGTCATTGTTTTGTGTCTCATACGCTATGTCGAATATTTATGACGTCGACGTCTAAAGTTCGACATCAAATGATAGAAAAAAATCACGCATGTGAATTGGATGCTAGGACAATATATTGTCGACAAGCTGGTCTGATGGAGAATTGTTCAACACTTGACAGCTGAGTCACAAAATTTTACTTGTGCAATCCTCTTCGAATTAAAACTTCAGCTTAAAAAAATGAAACATTGAATGTATCTGTTGCCATGATCGTTCGATATTATGCATTGTGGAAACCTCTGATGGCATCCTAGCAAACACTTAATATTAGTTATATGGGTGTTGGAGCTATCCGACGAGAGTTCCCTAAGGTTCCCAGAGGACCATAAGCTCCGACGCGTTATGAGAATAAACCGGCAAAACATTGGGATTTAAAATTGAAATTCGATGTAATTATTATCGACATGGCAAAGGAGACCCTCGTTGAAGAGCCACAATTCCGCGAGTCACTCGCAGGCGGCGCTCTCAGAAAAATATATCGCCACTCCACGACGAGTA
The DNA here is from genome assembly GCA_963082605.1 of Rhodophaea formosa. Lineage (NCBI taxonomy): Eukaryota > Metazoa > Arthropoda > Insecta > Lepidoptera > Pyralidae > Rhodophaea > Rhodophaea formosa. The sequence continues at coordinate 6,605,109 of OY720223.1, forward strand.
CCTGACTGTGGCCAGCTGTACTTCTTCGGGATATATGGCATGCTTTGCTGGAGTTAGTTCCAATCCAAAAAGGTCAAAGTGAAGTAGGTAGTCCTCGTTAACATTCGTGTAAATAAACCTGAACCTTCGACATTCTCGTAAAGGGATGATTCACACTACAGATTCAGACTGTCAATATGAACAACTTTGCCTAAGGGACCAATGCAGGAAACTCGAAATTGTTTTTGCTTTTCCATACATACCCGGAAGATTAAAAACTTTCGCATGAAAATGTCAAATAATAAGATTCCAGCTGTGATCTCATAGGAAAAGTTGTTTATATTCAACAAAATTTCAAATCAATAACTACGAAGCACAGTCTAGCACGTCAAACAAAAATAAGGTTTTTTATGCCGGGGGTTTTAAAAAGATACAAGTAAGCGATATACAACAACGCAATTCACCTCAAAAACCTTAAAAATCTTATAAAAGTATAGGGCTGTCAGAATGAATTATTTCAGACAAAGCGCGTTTATAGTGCTCAGCTTATTAAGTTTAATTTTTAATATTCGGGGGCAGCGCGCGGAAAATTGCAATCCTGCAGAAATGGAAAGGAATGTTCTACCAAATTATTCATATATCCCGTTTTTGAAAGAGTAAGTGGCTAAATTGCGTTTTAGTACGTCTACATTTGTGTAAGTATCTTATTTACGTTGATTTGACATACTTCCTAACTTTTTAGGGAAAGTATTTTAATAAATAAAACCGGCCAAGTGCGTGTCGGGCCACGCGCATTGTAGGGTTTCGTAGTTGCGAATGACAACTTTGAGTTCACACTATTCACACCCGCACCTTACAGTTTAGCGACCAAAAACATCTAACAATGAAAATAGTATGAAATTTTACAGTTTATAAGTTGGTTGCCTATAACTTTTTAGTTTGTACTTAGTACTCAGCTCTGATAGTTTTCCTTTCAACTTCAGTATATATACTACTGCTGTAATTTTTTTCACGTATCTATATATAACCGTCTAGCAGATACAGGGGGGGGACACTTACCCCTAACAAAAATTCGCACTTTAAAACCAAATATTTCGGAAACGGATCCCTAAATCAAAAAAATGGTGTTCTCAACCTTACAATATTTTTGAAAGACCTATTTAACGATACCCCACACGATGGGTAAATAGAGAAAAAAAAATTACTCCCCCACTTTACTTGTATGGAAGCTCCCCAAAAAATTTTTTTTTTCACGTTTTTATTCTACCACTTATTTGCCATGACTAATATACATACCCATACCAAATTACGTGCTAAATTACGTTTAATTGACGAGCTCCGTGGCGCAGCGGTCAACACGCCGGCCTGTGACACGGATGGTCCCGGGTTCGATCCCCGGTCAGGTCAAGATGGAAAATGATCTTTTTCAGATTGACCTAGGTCTTGGATGTTTATCTATGTATGTATTTGTTATAAAATATAGTATCGTTGAGTTAGTATCCCATAATACAAGTCTTTCTTAAGAACTTACTTTGGGGCTTGCTCAATCTGTGTGATTTGCCCGTATATATATTTATTTATTTATTTGTTTATTTATATTACAGCTTTCTAGTACTTATAGTCTCTGCGTAAAACCGCGGACGGACAGACATGTCGAAACTATAAGGGTTCCTTGATTACTACAGAACCCTAAAAAAGACATTTACATTTAGTTAACTTGATGAAAAAGAAAAGTTACTTATCTATAATTCTATACTAATATTATAAATCTGAAGAGTTTGTTTGTTTGTTAATTGAACGCGCTAATCTCAGAAGCTACTGGATCGAATACAAAAATTCTTTCACCGTTGGATAGGACGTTATCTTTGAGTGACATAGGCTACGTATGTACCATGGCCAAGGAAGGGCGGACTGCTAGAATATGATATATCTAAACGACAAAGTTTAAAACTAGGTAAGTACTTATATTGTTTTCGTAGCCTTGTGTTATTATGTCTGACCGCTGGGCGAAGTCCTGGTTTATTTCACTTTGATCACCTAGGTTCCACCATTGTCGTCCACTCGTTCCTATTCTTCGTAAGCTCTCTTAGTGTGCTAATCTGTTTAGATTATACCATATTCATTTTGGTCTGCTACTACCATAGGAGCCATCCGGTACCTGGAAATTAATATTACGGTTTTAGTTTTTGAACTTTTCGCGTTTTTAACTTTAAACATATTTTATTTATGGTAGAGCCGTGCTACCGGTGAAATTCACTTTTGCTAGTAGCATGAATGGACCGGCTCGTCCAGAAAAATACCACACTCTCACAGAAAACTGACATTTGAGTAGTAGCTGCTATGCATCGTTCGGTAAGTGAGAGAGCCGGAGGCCCATCTTCTTTTCCCTCTGGGAGGGAAAAATAAAGGGTCGGCAACGCTCTTGTCAAATATTCCGATATCTATGCTCTTGTCACACTCCTGATCTTGCAGTTGTCTATGGGCAGCGGTGATCACTTACCATCAGGTGATCAGCGGTGATTAGGTGACCCGCTTGCTCGTTTGCTATCCTATGAAATAAAAAAAAATATATAATCACTACATATTATAAAACAAAGTCCTCCGCCGCGTCTGTCTGTCTGTCTGTTCGCGATAAACTCAAAAACTACTCCACAGATTTTTATACGGTTTTCACCAATAGAAAGAGTGATTCACGAGGAAGGTTTTAAGGTATAATACATGCCCGGGCGCAGCCGGGTAGGGCTGCTAGTAATTAATAAATAAATAAAAAATATTAGTCTGCCTGCTTAGTCGGGTCGAATTGATAACCTCTCTTTCTTAAAAGTGGGTTGAAAATGCGAAAAGTAAAGATAAACCTCGTTTGTAAGGCGAATAAATATTTTTTCCAGTGCACACCTCATGAATACATTTGGTTAATGCCACGCGGGCGAATTAATTCAAAGGCGGCAAATTGAATAGAATCCAGGAAAATACACGAGTGTTTGAATTAAAAATATACGCTGCAGCTCGATTTGACGAGCGAAAAAGAATTTCGGTGAAAAGAAATTCGGCGAAAAATGTTGCGGGCTGTATCAATCATAGTTTTTTAAGTAGTATAATTTAATAAATTTAAGCTATAGTTAACCAATAAGTAAACTAATCCTCTGACTGCTTTGGCTTACATATGGGTCTGGCAGTACAGAGAGGATTGTGCTCCTGCAGAGGAGACTAAAAAGACCTGATGATGATGATGATGATGAAATTAATTACATATAAGGTAATTATGAAAAGTTAACTTAAAACTTAATTGTATAAATGCAATAACTAAAATATATTATTAAAAGGAATCCCTTTAGGCAAGGTTCCGAAGATACTGGCAGCATTCCCCCTTTGTATAGCTAGACTAATTCTTTGTCCGAGGTAGCTGCCAGCTCTTCGGTCTCCTGAGATGTTTTTTATTACATAACTACATAATACTAAGGTAATATAGCCGTGTGGTTCCCGGCAGAGTAGAATAGGACCATTCCAAGTCTTCTCGTGGATGTCATCGAAGGTGACCTTAGGAAACACAAGCGGAACAAAGCTTATAAACATCAAAAAGTCGTCCTCTCCAACTCGCCTGGCCAGCGTGGAGAGTGCAGGCCAAATCCTCTGTCTACTCTGGCTAAATATGATGGCTTTAGAATTACAGGGAGAGTCGTGCTCTTGCAGTGGAGACTTTAAAAGACCTAATAATGATAATATATGATGATGATGCTAATATAAGGTAAAATATTATTTTACATGGAAATGTAAAGGCAAAATTTAAAACTTATTTTGTGTTGTGGAGTTGGTTGTAAATAGAACGATAACCGTTCCTTGAAATGTCTAGAGACATAATGAAATTCCTATCGGATCCGTCCGAGGGATAAAAATATTATTTCGCTGGAATTAATGCACGAACTGTGTATGGTTTGATAGATCGGCTCCGCTGAGGTATGGCGGGAAGTTCAAAGGTCGATCCGATGATGTATCGGCGGATTTAATATACACTCGGGAAAACCAGTGGGAGATACACTAGCTGATAATTACGTCGCTGAAATGTTTTATTGGTGACAGAAATGCAAGTTTGTTTTACCTCTGATAATGAATTAGATAGTACGTATAAAGTAAATTTTTCATTGTAATCGTTCTTTAACAATTTTTGTAAACTCAATTACTTGACGACTTACATGGCGTAGCCGTTAATACGCCAGCCTGCGACACGAGCGGTCCCGGGTTTTATCCCCGGTTAGGTCATGATGGAAACTATCTTTTTCAGATTGGCCTGAGTCTTGGATGTTTATCTACTTATATAAGAATCTATTACAAAAAGTGACAAATTTTATTTCAAATATTATCTATAGGTATACTCAAAAATGTTGATTTACGTAAGTACATAGTATATTATAAAATATAGTATCTTTGAGTTAGTATTTTATTAGTTCAAAACGTCTCTTAGGCTTGGTTCATTCGGGTGATTATAATTAATGCCGTTATTTGAGCTACACCTGACGCTGTCTGGAAGTTGAAAAATCCGACACTAGTTTAAGCTAAAACTGTACTTTATGAAAAAAGATACGGCAGATAAGGTTTTTCTGCCGCGTAATTTTCCGCAATTGTGTGACATTGCATCTGCTTACTTTAGTAATATTGATGTAAATAAAAAACAGAATTTTTGTTTATATTATTGAAATCTTTTCTGACAAAATGGATTCCGATGAGCACGTTTTATGATGAGCAAAAATTACCAACTAAATATTTTTGTTATCGTTGCAAAGTCTGTTGTAGCCACTAGCATATTCAAAACGTCTGTTCTATTTACAAGTCTGTCCAAAAAAGAAGGGTACTGGTTTCATACGTCATGTATGTAAATATGTTTCTTAACTCTATCATATATTTTTTTCTACCATATAATTAAATGTTTGCACTGATTGGGATGTGTGAGGCAGTACCTCACACATCCAAATTTCCTGACTCCTTATCGATTCAAAGTGAAAACTCGATTTTTATAGCAGGTAAAAAGATGCTTAATTTTTCCTTAATACGTTTTAATCCCTAGATCAAAGGCAACTTAGCATTATAGCCTCTGTACACGCGTAGAGTAAGTGGTAGAGTACGCTAGATTACTACTCTACCGATTTGGATTACTCTACCTTTTTTAGTAAAGTAGATGTGTACTCATAATTAAATTTTTTTTAGTAGAGTTAGAACGCCGCGGCTATCACTAGTACTCGACCTTTACTCTACTAAACGGATAAATGGGTACACGGGTAAAGTAACCATATATTGGTAGAGTGCATGGTAGAGTAGAGTGAAGTCAGTGGTGGGGGAAGGCAAGTGGTAGATTAGCTTGCCCACGTTGCTACTAATTTCACTCTACTCTACTAAGTTCTACTACTCTACCTGTTTACAGCGGTAAAATGAGTATCACAGTACGCACTCTACCCTCTACTCTACCGTGTATTCTACGCGTCTGCCGGAGGCTTATACTCTCAAAGAAAAGGCCAGTCGCGTCTAGGCCAGCTCGAAAATACGAAACACTTTAAGTAATCGATTCATGATCTATTTTACATGATCAACACCACGCCAAACGCGAACTGGAAAAAGAAAACGAGTTCAAACACGATGATTAACCAGCGGCGTTTTATTCATTTTATATTCATGCCGACGCTCCCGAATGTATTCATAGCCCCCTTCGAAAGTTGGCGGTGGAAATCTGGTGTATACCTAATGTCGCTGGCGTTTCGGCTTGCAGAAATATCCTTTTTCATCACTCAAGCTCTGAAAGGAGGTTGTATTTAACTTCGATTTACATCTTGTAGGTAAGTAATTTAAAAATCGAAGGCGGCCACGCGCCACACATCGGCTCCTATAATCCCCCACCGGGGTATGTTGGGCCAAGGGCCATAATGTCCAATGTGTCAAAATGCCAAGGAAATAATGTCCTTTTGTTAAAATGCCCAGTGGTCTTTACATCCAGGTGACTTAAAACCAAATTGTTAAAAAGACAAACTGATATTAAGTCCATTTGTCAAAATATCCTATTGTTAAAATGCCCAGTTGTCATAACATCCATGTGTCAAAACAACAAATTGTTAAAATGTCAATTTGTCATTATGTCCAGTTATCAAAACACCCAATAGATAATATGCGCAGCTGTCATAATGTTGAATATCAAAACACCCAATAGCCGAAACGTCTAGTTGTTATAATGTCCAGTTACTGGAACCACAAATCAATTGTTAATTACCCTCCATCTATGCAATTTCTTAGAGCCTTATCACATTTGCGATGTGCGAGCGAATTTCTCATACAAAACTCGTACGCGGCGAACTCGCTGCGTCTTCGCCTTTATACAAAATTCGCTCACAAATCGCAAGTGTGATGAGGGTGTATTTTTTTAGCGAATTTTAAATGAAGACGAATACCTACGCAGCGAGTTCGCCGCGTAAGAGTTTCGAGTTATGTATGAAAAACTCGCTCTCAGTTACACATTATATAACACAAAGTACAAATGGCGGACTTAATACCGTAGGCATTCTCTGTCAGTCAACCGTTTGGCCAAGTAGATAGAACCACTAGGCCATAGAGAGTATTTGTGTGCGTTTGCGTGTGCGTGCGTGCGTGCGTGCGTGCGTGCGAATATAAATATCTTTGCGAATCGTCGTCGTAACAAATAAGACATCAATTAAAGCTTAAAATTTATTTCTTTCCAACAAAAATCAACAGAAAATATAACTTAAACAATTGTCGCTTTCACATATTCCCTAATTTTAAATCATCGATAGGAACAGGATGTTATCTACTTAAACTTACAATTGCTGGCACATACTTATTATTTACACTGTTTCTGTAATTTTATGCAGCCTTGAAGAAACTGCAGTGGCGTAATATTATTATTATTATATTAATATAACGTCTAGACGTTATGGCTACTTGGACCCTCTGACCCTTGGACATATTGCCTTATAGACTTTTTAACGTCTGGGCATTATGACCCCTTGGACATTCTGCCCTTTGGCCCAACATACCCCGGTGGGCTATAATCCTAATCCTAACAAATATTATAAATGCGAAAGTGAGATTGTTTGTTTGTTTATTTAAATAAATAAATATATAGGGACATATCACACAAATTGAGCTAGCCCCACAGTAAGTTGTGAACTTGTGTCGCAGGATACTTACTCAACGATACCATATTTTATAACATATACTTATATAGATAAACATCCAAGACCCAGGTCAATCTGAAAAAGATCGTTTTTCATCTTGACCTGGCCGGGAATCGAACCCGGGACCCCCTTGTCGCAGGCAGGCGTGTTGACCACTGCGCCACAGAGCTCGTCGTTTATTTGTTTGCTTGTTACGCTTTCACGCCGCCGTATCTACTGAACCGATCATCATGAAATTTTGCATACACATAGGTTAGGGTACTGAGAAAGACATAGGCTATAAATTACGCAGGCGAAGCCGCGGGTAACAGCTAGTAGGCTATATATGACGCGGGCGAAGCCACGGGTAACAGTAAGTTAGATATTAATGCGAAAGTGAGTTTGTTTGTTTGTAACGCTTCTACGCCCTATCTACTGAAGCGATCATCATAAAATTTTAGGTTAGGGTACTGTAAAGACATAGGCTATATATTACGGGGGCAAAGCCGCGTGTAACAGCTATTATTCAATAATTTATTTTTTAAATAAGCGCACCGGCCACCATAAGTGGCTGAATGTATCAAAAGCACAAGGTCGTATAATAATGATTGGCACATTTTCTTGCAATCATGCTGAAAGTAGAGTGTTTAACTCGAGTGTAAATGGTCAATTACACCCTCGAACTATAAGCTCGAATATCTTGGGTCTAATTGATCACTTACAACCCTTGTATTACCATGTAATATAAATGATTGACTGAATTTTTCCAAAACGCTTGTAATTTTACAATTTGGAATACACTTTCAAATAACCTTAACTTATATTATATATAAGGCTACCACAGTTTGTTTCGGAAAATCTCTAAAATTTTGCAGATCTTTGTATGACGAGCTCCATGGCGCATCGGTCAACACGGAATGTCCTGGGTTCGATCCCCGGTCAGGTCAAGATGGAAAATGATCTTTTTTAGATTGACGTGGGTCTTGGATGTTTATCTATATAAGTATTTATTATAAAATATAGTATCGTTGAGTTAGTATCCCATAACACAAGTCTCGAACTTACTTTGGGGCTAGCTCAATCTGTGTGATATTTTGTCCATATATATTTATTTATTTGTTTAAAATTTTCCTACATCTTTCGGAAACCCTGGAAGAAAGTAATGTGAAATTAAAACTGGATGGCCTTACGTCAAGCAAACTTTTACACAACTTCGGAAAGTCCAGAATCAACTGGGTGTAAAGGGAACGCACTGTAAATCTGACAAATTCTCCATCACTTGGTATTTTCCGCTCTTTTGGCGGCTTTTGGCAGCTAATCTGTTGATATTGATACAGTAGGCGGTGTCAACCGTGCTGTGAACGAGGTGACTGATATTACTTTTACACGACTGCATATCAGGTTGGAAAAAAATACAGTGTCCGTACGCGAAAATTATTGAAAGATTCAAAAAGGAAAATGGTTTTAATTCATATTGAATATATATGTAGTTGCTCGGAACAAGTTGACATAATTCGTTTTTAAGAATGGCTCTAGTTCAGAGAGGATCAACAAATAAACAATAAATAAATAAAACAGTAAACAAAAACTTTAATCGCATTAAAAGTACGTTAAGCGTAAAGGTAGGAAAAATTTAAATTTTCAATTATAAAGATTTCACCCTAAATAGTTACAAATTTTATTTTACCTATTGCCAAGGTAGACCAATATAATAAATACCGGAACACAGGAGCTGCATATAGGTCGAGTCTATTCCTCAGAGTTGTCTGAGAGTGCCCCAAAGGCCCGAAGTTCCAGAAATTTCAATTGATCGGTGAACTTGCAACTGAATGAAGTAGGAGCAGGTAATAGAAGAACAATTTACTTGTATGTATAAATATGTGTTCTAATTTTAATGTGGACATAATTTTAGTTTGTATATTTGCGTATCAATTATAAAATAATTAATAGTCAGCATAAGCGTTATCGTCCTTATTGATAAATAAATAAAAAAAACATCTTTTGGAATGTTTTGCGTGCAGTCATGTTTGTAAGAATTTAGTATTCTTACAAAATATTGTCTGAACATAGGCGTGTAGTGCATATTCTCTTCACATATGATTTCCAGGTTGCACCCTTAGCTGTGACAGACAAATATCTCCGCCAATATAACAGCTTTTAAGCTGTAATATGATTTAGCTAAATTCTTACAGCTTGCCAAGCTTCCTTCTGTATCTTTAGAAAAACAGACTTCTTCTTTCTTCTTCTTATTTAAGAGCTTTATAGCTCTTGTCGATGGAGTATGCGCCAAACTTCTCTATCTTCTGCTTTAGACTTTAGTTCTTGATACGACATGACACCAGCCTTCTTCTTTAGTTGGTCAACAAAACTTTTCCTTGGTCTCCCTGGACCTTTCTTTCCTTTTACCTTACCCTCCAGTATGTTTTTAAAGAAGGCATCATGTCGTATCAAGTGACCAATCATCATATGATTGGTCAGAAAAACAGACAAAAATCTGAAAATAAAAATAAGTATTTTCCCGCTTGAAATCGAATCCAGAACCTATCGTGCAGCTAAGTGGTGTCTTCATCACGAAGAATAGTAATGCTTCGTGTTGTTAACGAAGTATCTATGTCACAAAATAACATAGTCTATGTTGCACTGCAAGGGTAGCCGGCGGGCGGGACGCTCGCGACTTCGACGATTATTCGAATCTAGAACCTTCAGTGTAGCAGAGCAGCGTCTTCATCGCGAAAAGTAGTAAATGCTTCGTAGTATTAACTAACTGTCTAGCAACCCATCACTATCATGATTACGCTATACAACTTAACGCCCACTAACACGCTAATCGTGGCCTTTGGGTTTTATGACATTAGGTTCTGTATATCCCTCAAGGAAAACAAATGTTATTAAATACATGTATGTTGATCTATGACACAAAATAACATAGTCTATGTTGCACTGCAAGTGTGGCCGGCGGGACGCTCGCGACTTTGCTCGCCAAATTTAATAATTCAAACTTGTCTGTGAGTTCATTGGAAGTTAAGCTGTAGAATTCAAAACACACGTTATTGCTTTTCAACATCATTGCATTCGTAACAGATGTGAATTGTTTTGACTATCTGTTTTGCTTTTTAGAAGTTGCAATATTGTTTTTAGTATACAGAAGTAGAAGAAGTCCTACTTCCTGCACCGTAGAGGACTTGATGGAGGCTAACGATCGAGCCATCCAGGTGGCCAATTTCTGGTCTAATATAATATAAAAATAGATATAGCCTTTTTGACTCGAAAAGAAGAAGTATACAGAAATACATAAAAGATATAGTTTACATTTTTATTTTATTTATTTTTACTCAACAAAAAAAACAGAAATGTTGAGAATTCTTTTGAAGATAATCAGTTTATTTCGTACTAAGATCTTTATAAATTTAAGAATATATTAATGAGTTAAACTTGTATTATTAAATAGGGATACGAGCGGTTTCACAATAAAAAATAATAATATCTTGCTTTCTTTGCAGGTGGCCAAAAGTTCCGCGCTTTTTCTTTTTTTCGTGTCTTTTGATAGCTAGATATTATTGATAACATGTAGCTAAAATATTTGATTTATACACATTATTATAATTAGCCATGACACAGAAACACATTTTTTTTTCAAAGAAAATCAAAATATTTCCCAGTCAGTGATTCTAAAAAATATTTAAAATCTAATGTGTACTTTGGTACTTGCATACAATCGTGAAGTCCAAAAACAATAATAAACAATATACCTACCTCTATTTTGGCAGCCGTGTAAAAATAAAACGGGATACAATACAAGTTGCATCAATAACTTTGATATCATTGGGTAAGCTACTAACTAGTCGTTTGTAAGAAAACAATAATGTGTGAAGTATAAATATTGTTACATACAGTATGAATCGTTTCTACAAACTAGCAATTTGTAATAATAATGGACCCCGGGTTCGCTATACCTGACCATGCAACTGGGACAAGGAGGTAAAAATTTAAGGACCTACACTAGGCACACTAGCGACGCCAATAATTTTATTCTGTAGCGTGTCCTATCGAACCTCAGCGGTGATATTGAGCACATTGACATTAAAAAGAAAAAGAAGACGTCTAGTTGTCAGTTTAATGTCTTCGGTGAAAATTATTGAATGGTATCTGTAAAATATTTTGTGTCGTGCTTATTTTTTTTAGCTTTGTAATTACTATTAAAGAATTTAACGTTTGTTAAAATTCCTAATACTTTACAAATAGAAAGAAATACAAAAATGTCAATCATATAGGCCTTAGTAAATAACCTGAAGTATTTTTGGAATCATGTTTTAAATTTATGGGAAACAGTCATTAACAGAATATATGATTACCGCCAAAAACGGCCGTTTTAGGCGGTATAACATGATAAAGTACATACGAATGTCTCATGATATTTTCAGACTATCACGCTCAAAAATCGCATGCACACTGCACACATCGATCAATCCAACAAAACAACCGTCCATTATTCCTTATTCTATTATTCCAGCTCCATATATCCCGGCAAATCAGCAAACTGGCACCGGCAGATCTTCTAAATCATTTATAAAGACGACGTTCCAACGGAGAATTTTTCTTGTCTTAAGTAAATAAAAATCCAATCAGTGGCAAATCCAATTTTCATTCCGTCGCAGTCGGATTCGCACGGGATTCGCTCCAGTTCATTTTTTACCTTTTTTAGACGTTTTCACACTATTTCGCTTGTTTCTTTGGGACAGTAGGCTCTGGGTATTGGATTCTTTATCGGTCGGGATGAGTTTTACGGAATTCGTTGATGGTAGTTTTAGTAGGATTGGAATTGCAGATTACGAAGATATTGATTGAAATTATTGAGTTTCTTGATTTTTGCTCGTTGAACTATTAAGTAAATGTGGAACTACGGGTAACAAACGTACACTTATTATATTAATCTGTCCAGTAGACATACGAACTAGTTACGTCACCCCATATGGGGTGACCATACACTCTCTAGACACCATCATAACTTTACTTTTAAATTTTTTAAAAAGATTTCTCAATGTTTTTATGCTTCTGTGTATGACAGCGTTGTGTTATACACTATGTGCGATAAGAGCGTGACCGGCATAATTTTATGAAATAATAAGAGTTGTTAACATTTTTTTCTTTTATTGAGGTGTTCATAATATACACTTTGATGCTTTATAATTAATGAGGCGCAATCTCCGTCATTGTCCATTATCGCCTAGCATCGTCGTGGCATACTTTTGTCCAAATTTTCACCGTAGTTGCGCGGCAAAGACCTCCAAAGGGACCTTAATTCACGACTTAGGTCAGCAACAGTCACTGCATTTTTTCTCCGTAGTTTGAGCTTCATCCACGACCAAACATTTTCGATCGGATTCGCATCGGGTGACTGTGAGGGCCTATCTAAAACATTGATGCAATGTTCTTCTTTCCAGAAAGAAACCGCTCCTTTCCAGTTTTTCGGAAAGGAGCGGTTTCTTCACTGTGCTTCGGTATTTAATGCCACTTTCTAATAAATGTCTTTTGATGGTGTCCAAAGATATATAAGACCCCTTCTCTTCAATTGTTCTTGGCCAGATCGTAATGATAATCGTGGATTTTTGGCAAACAGTTGAACAATGCGTTTATCCTCCGCGGTCGACGTCTTTTTTGTTTTGCCACGTTCTGGTAGGTCATCAACACTTTCAAGTTTCTAAATATCTATTTACCCACTTCGTCACGAACGTCTTAGACTTTTTCATGTATTTGGCGGCTTGATCGCGTGACATTTTAGGTCCTTTGGGATGCGTACAAAGAAAGACCGCCTCATAGCGGGACGCGTACGCGGCACTCATTGCGAGAAGCGTGCTCTCAGTGCGAAGCTGATTGGCAAACTGACGTTTATTTGATGGAGCATTCTAGGTAAAGGAGTGCTCTCACTGGCCAAGTGATATTGTTTACTTTGCATTCTTAAAAGTTAATATTATGCCGGTCACGTTCTTGTCAAACGGACTGTACATGCGTCATATCATATCGTAGGCGTTTGTATCCAAGTCTATGAGAGTCTATGAACTCGTTTATTGTTTACGCTTTATAGAATTTATTTAGACTAAATAATTTAAGACAAAGCCTAAGGCCATAAGACCCGAAGCCCACTTTTGGCATGTTATAGACGTCTACGTGGAAAATGGAATCAAAATACTGATGAGTTTGTAGCAACTGTGCCTTTTGACAAGATTCCTTATATTTTTGCTCAACCCTCGACTAGTTTTTACGCTCTGCAAGGAAAAAAGCAGGTACATCGTGTTATTTCTTTTCTCCCAGTATAAACTTAACCTAACACATCTAGTGTCGATTATTCACCCTGTATTTCCCGTCGGTAAATCCAATGTCCATTACAATATCGGATATATCTCTATGCGCAGTATACCTATTTGAATAACAATTGGCAGTTCTGGCGAATGAACAATCACTTGGACGTGTGAATATAGGCTGTAATCCATATATCAATAACGTATTGAAAATAGTCTCTTATGTTCAATTATATTTTAGTGTGTTTCCTGAGAGATAAGTTAGATCTCAATGGCGTGCAATTGGGGAGGCCTATATCCAGCAGTGGACGAGTATAGGCTGATGATGATGTGTTTCTTGAACTAATTGTATAGTTAATAATATTATTAACATGTATATGTTACGGTAAATTTGATTAATTAAAAATTATTAGTAATTTTCTTACATTATTAATAATAACCTAGTGTTTTGTGAAATGTGAATAATTCATTGAAATTAATTACTTTTTGTAGTTATTATTAATAATTAACTACAAACATTTGTAAAAGTAATAAAATTAAATAAGACCCCAAGTTTTGTTGTCCAGCAGGGATTTTCTTATAATATCACACACAGTCTTATAATTGTACTTGTCTCAGATCACACAAACAAACACTTGTTTGTGTTCAGTTAATGTTAAAACTTGTTTTAAAAAAAGGACCCACTTGTACTTGTTTAAAAAAATAGAGATATTATATCATTCGCGTTTTTATTCAACAAGTGGTAATAATTTTAAATAATTAAACCGACTGCAATTTTTTGTAATAGCTGAAACATACTTACATCTCTATTTTATAAAATTACTGAACCGATTCTGAAGAAACTTGCACTGTTCCCTAAAAAAGAATAACCGTCATCCAGCGTTTTGCGTAGTATCGATCCGCCACTCGTTATTAAGCTTACGCGTGGTGACATGACTTCCAGGTAGAACCCTACCTGCCCTATGGATTTCATCAATCAATGGGTCATCAGCCAAAGGGTTCCGGCAGTACCCGAGGGTCACAATGGGTCCAAACGGTACCATTTACTCCAGGGTCCTATCGGTCCCTAAGGGTCCCATAAGCTTCCAAAGATCCCATTGGTTTCAATGGGTCCCTTTGGATTCCATGGGTCCCATTGGGAACCATAGAATCACATTGGAACCCACTGGGTTCCATGTATCTCATTGGGTTCGATTTTGGCACCATCCACAGAGCCAAGAACGAGTGAATACGAAATGATTGCTGACGTCACAAAGAGTGGCGGATCGATTTAAAAATTGAGCTCCAGGTCTTTTTAAGTCTCCACTGCTGGAGTACTACTCTGTACTACCAGAGCCATATATTAGCCAGAGTGCTTACGTTTGTTTTTAAAAAATTATTACATTTATAGGTATTAAGGTTACATTATTAATAATCACCGACAAGTGTGATTAATTTCTCACTTTTACCTCGACTTTCGGTAATTATTAATAATGATAGACAATTATTAATAATTTTCAATTAATCACTCTTACCGTAACATATACATGTCTCTAACGTATGAAGACAGCTATTGGCCGATATTTTTTCACTTCACCCGGAGGGCGAAATTTGAGACGCGCGCACGAAGTCGTCCCAGCTGCACTGATATATTACTTAATAATAAAATTAAATATGTCACGTTAGCTTTAATAAAAAATACTTAATATTAATTTATATTACCTAATGGAAAACGGTTTTTTGAGAGTAAAGTCCGTGGGTGGCTGATTTTTAAGCTTATCAAATTGTATTATTTTACCACGCGTATGCTGGCAAATCCGGTGTCCATTACAATATCGGATATCGCTATGCGCAATATATTTGAATAATAACAGGCAGTTCCGACGAGCAGACAATCACTTCAACGTGTGAATATAGTCAGTAATCCATTTTTCAATAGCGTATTGAAAACCGTGTTTTTTTTTGCATGATAATAAATAAAAAATAAAAAGCCTTTATTTGACCAAGCTACATTTTTCATTACTTACTAGTTGCACGGAATATACTAAAAGTTAACTTTCTTTAAATACTTCTTATCGAGTTGAAATGGTTTCAGTCTATTATATATCTTTTGACCAGTATTTGGCCACGCTGATTGTCCTGTCGTTGGCCTCATTAAAATCCTGTACGGTGCAAGTAATGGGGCAGTTTGGGCACGAAAGAAGGTGAGACATTGTCTGATCGGCACCGCAGTCACACAAATTGTTGGTAGAGAAACCTCACCTAAACTAAGTTATTTCTAGTTATCTACCTTAAGCTAAGTTCCCAGGTTGGGTAAAAGCCTCCTCCAAAGATGCCTATCATGTGCTATTTGCCACAAATTAGAGCCAGCGACTGTTTTGATTTCGTCGTCCCAGCCTCCGTGGTCCAGTGGTTAAGGCGTTTGCCGTGTTGACCCGGGGTCGTGGGTTCAATTCCCACGCGAAGCATACTTTGTTAAGTTGTTTCCAGTTTGGTTAGGACATTGCAGGCATGAATCACCTGATTGTCTGATAAGAAAGATGATTCCGTGCTTCGGAAGGCACGTTTAGTTGTCCCGGCTGCTATCTGGTAGTCGTTAAAGGAAACACGTCAGAGGCCGAGAGGCGGTTCCGGAGAACTCTGACACAAGGGTGTGCATAGTCGACTGACCGTGTCACCTACATGAAACGATTTCGTCGTCCCATCGGGTAGCATGTTATATACCACCTCTCAATTAAACTTACTATCATTATTCATTATTCAATATGCATATCTAAGATTTTGGTAATAGGAAAACTACTTTGATTACTTCAATTTGGTTCCCAGACCCACAGATCATAAATTTGGAGGGATTGAGCAACACTTGTAGTGTAGGACGTCCTCAGGCACGGTGGAGTGATGATTTGCGCAGGATGGCTGGCGAGAGCCGAAGATAGATCTCGATGGCGTGCAATTGGGAAGGCCTATGTCCAGCAGTGGACAAGTATAGGCTGATGATGATAAGCAACACTTGCTATTTTTTATTTTCAGTTAAATGGAGGGTCTATTACGGTAGGTTAAAGATGTTAAAGTTGACAGCACACCAAAGGAGAGCGAATTTTTTTTATTTTTATCATCATAGGAATATATAATTTTTGAAAGTACCAGCAGTATTTCTACCGGCATAGATCGTAAAAACTGATTGAGGGAAAGGATGAACATCAGAAGAATCATGTCAATAATAGATGATGAAGCGAGCAACTCATCAATATTTTTCCGCTTTCCAATTATACGTTTACCAATGCGCTAAACATTATAAAAAGATCAAATCATATTGACGTTTTGCTTTCAGATCAATATTTTAAAAAAAAATCATTTCAAGCTTCTATTTTTTTATGATATAGGACGGCAAACGAGCAAGCGGGTCAACTGATGGTAAGTGATCTCCGCTGATGTTGTAAAAAACTCTACAATCACCGATTCTTACGCACATTACTTCTTCTGCAAGACGTTTTATCTTTATTTACGTGGTTTTCATTGATTTTACTCCAATTTATCCACATTTGGTAATGTAAAACACATATTTATCGATTTTGGTCAGAAAAAAATGGAGCTTATACGCCCTAGCAAGGCTTTTACTCGATTCGAAGCCTATCAAGGGCGGTTACCGCACGCGATACCCGCTTTCATTTCCTCTGTATCACACAGCGGATATTATTGAAATTCAGATTCCATATTACCGAATTCCGATAAATATCGCTGATCATTCTTTTTGAATTTATTTCTCAATGTCAAAAATAAATTAATATAAGAATAAAAATTAAACTGGAAATAATTATTGAGACCTAACTTAGTTTATAAAATTAAGTTAACATGCAAATCAAATGGTGGTCGTCAATTAAAAAACTATTCCAAAAATTTAAAAAAAAGTGGATCATCTCTACAATGGCAAGGGTCGTTTCTTAATCCTGGAGCTCCTCAACCACCTCCTTTTTTAACATAGTAAAACAAAGATGGCTAGATGGCATATCACAGCATCGTTATTTTTTTAATACGTATATGTATTATATTAATACACATATAGCAGAAAACCTTGATTAATCGATAAAAAAGATTTAAAAAAACCGGCCAAGTGCGTGTCGAGCCACGCGCAGTGTAGGGTTCCGTAGTTGCGAATGACAACTTTGAGTTCACACTATTCACACTCGCACCTCACAGTTTAACGACCAAAAACATGTTACACTAAAAATGTATGAAATTTTATTTTTTTGAGTGCATTTTATAAGCTGGTTGCCTATAACTTTTTAGTTTGTACTTAGTACTCAGCTCTGATAGTTTTCCTTTCAACTTCAGTATATATACTATTGCTGTAATTTTTTTCACATATCCATTTATAACGGTTTAGTAGATAGAGGGGGGGGACACTTACCTCTAACAAAATTTTGCACTTTAGAACCAAATATTTCGGAAACGGATCCCTAAATCGAAAAATGGTGTTCTCAACCTCACTATATTAAAGACCTATCTAACGAAACCCAACACGATGGGTTTGTATAGAAAAAAAAATATTACTCCCTATTTACTTGTATGGGAGCTACGCTAAAAAAAATTTTTTTCAAGGTTTTCTTCTACCACTTTTTTGACATGATTAATATACTTACCCATACCAAATTTCAGCTCTCTAGTACTTATAGTCTCTGAGAAAAACCGCGGACGGATAGACAGACAGACAGACAGACATGGCGAAACTATAAAAGTTCCTAGTTTACTACGGAACCCTAAAAATTGTAACAGTACAAAAAACTTTAGTTAAATGTGTCTTGTGAAATATATTTTAGGTCGCAATGATAAATATAAAATAAAAATAAACACATTAGAACAAACATACATTTATAAAAAAACCGGCCAGGTGCGTGTCGGGCCACGCGCAGTGTAGGGTTCCGTAGTTGCGAATGATAACTTTGAGTTCACACTGTTTACACTCGCACCTCACAGTTTAACGACCAAAAACATCTAACAATGAAGCTTGTATGAAATTTTACATTTTCCAGTACATTTTATAAGTTGGTTGCCTATAACTTTTTAGTTTGCACTTAGTACCTAGCTCTGATAGTTTTCCTTTCAACTTCAGTATATATACTACTGCTGTAATTTTTTTCACGTATCCATATATAACCGTTTAGCAGATAGAGGGGGGGGACACGTACCTTTAACAAAATTTTGCACTTTAAAACCAAATATTTCGGAAACGGATCCCTAAATCGAAAAATGGTGTTCTCAACCTCACAATATTTTTCAAAGACCTTTTTAACGATACCCCACACGATGGGTAAATAAGATTTTATTCTACGACTTTTTTGCCATGATTAATATACACATACCTAAAAAAGCATTCTTTCAGACATATACCTAAAACCTTACTATTAAATAGACGTTTTTCCTCTACCGTATTATAAAGACATTCATTTTAATATTATAGAATTTATAAAAGAGTCTAAAATCCATCTATTCACAGTTATCTAATAAAAGATATCAATAACAATAGAAAATCCATAAATCGATACACAAAAATGCTTTGCTTCGTCACAAGGCTCATAAATACACATTATTCGAATACATTTTGTGTAAAGGCGCTGTTACACTGTCAACCGTCGTTGCATTGGAGTAATTTTATTTAATACTAGCAGCTCTCCCCTTCTGTGCCCGGCCGTTTATTATATCTATAAACTTTCCTTATAAATCATTCTATCTATTGGTAAAAACCACATTAAAAACGGTGCAGTAGTTTTTGAGTTTATCGCGAATAGACAGTCAGACAGTGTCAGTGGAGGACTTTGTTTATATGTAGTGATAGAATCGCCTCAAAAATGTTTAAGAGTGGCTTTTGTCATGGCTCCTCGCTCGTCAATGTAGATCCCTCGGTTTCATTCGTTTCTTCGAGGACTTCCCCATACCAAATATCAAACAAAAAGGTTCTGTTACCATCATCAGGTCCTTTCCGTCTCTACTGCAGGAGCACGATACTCTCTGTACTACCAGAATAGGTAAAGGATTTGGCCTACACTCTCCACGCTGGCCAGACGGTTTGGAGAGGTCTCTTTGATATTCATAAGCTTTGTTTTTAGCTTGCATTTCCTTAGTCGCCTTCTACGACATCCGCGGGAAGTCTGGGAGTGGTCCTATTCTACTCTGCCGAGAACCACACGGCTACAATATTATGGATAAATATTTTATAGGTGTTACTTGGCATTCACAGAGCCATTCACACCAAGATATGGGAAAAAAATCCACACAGGATTCGACTCATTCATTTAGACTTCGGCATTATTACTGTAATCACTCGCACGTACTCCCGCTGACTTTTGACTTCCGCGCGAAAAACCGACAATTGAGGGAGCGTCAAAAGGGCGCCGGGCAGTAGTGGTTGCGGCATGAGCAGTGACAGTGTGAGTCATCTATTTGGGCTCATATACGCGCTGCTCACTTCCCTGCCTAATAAATGTAAATTTCCTGCTCATAATGTAAATGTGGCATTATTGCGAGTTGATAAATAAAGAAGTGTGAAGACTGAGTGTGAATACTTGCTCGCGTCGTTATTGCCGCAGAAGTATTTAGGGAAATATATTCCCTAATAGTGTAAATGTGGCAGTAGGTGCACAGTGTGTTTGTGGCGTTACAAAAACACTTTGTGAACGCCCCCGTTGGTTTCATTTCCTGCGAGGTCCGGCATTCGGCATTATCGACGCAGATAAATATTTTGCTAAGCCACTCCATAAATAACCCGTAATGGATTCCGCGGAAGGCGCGGGCGATCCGATGCGGTAGATGATGTAGAACTAAGTTTCGGGCGGTTTGTATAAAGTATAATGATGTTTTTAATGCCGTGCAAATCGTAAACTTAAAACGCTACTTTACTAAACTGGGTGTTAGGGTTAACACCGTTTTCCTTCAAACCATTAAATCAGCCATTTGATGGGCTACTTTTCCTATGAGACCAATGCTGGGAACTCGAAAAAAAAAACAACGATTTTATACAAAAGGTTCGCCGGCTCGAAGGTCTAAAATTTTATTGAGTTTCTAACGTTGGTCTAATAGGAATATTTGTTCATTTTGACTAACTGATTGTTTAAGGGACAACGGCACAGAATATTCAGCTCGTCCTGAAACTGCCTACGAAAAAGCAAGGACCAGGAAGACCCCATCCACCTGGTTGACGACGTTCGAAAAAGACCTGAAACAAGCTCAGATAGATGCCTGCACAGCTCAGGATCGTGCTAGTGACGTGACGAAGGAGGAGGAAGGCCAATCCCAAGTAGATGAAATTTAGGTCTAAAGGAACAAGAAGAAGGATACGCTTCTTTACCTGTAAGTATAAAACCTTCAAGGAGCGACTTATCCTGTCAATATAAACTTCTTTTAATTTCAAGTTATTCCACGAAAATTAAAAAAAAATAATTTTGCTCTTCATATATAATTTGAGAACATTGTTTTGAATTCTTATCTTTGATTCCTAATGGTAAGTTGTTAACATTAGGTGCCCAATGAATGAAGCGTTCGATTTATTCAATGTTCAATTATTTTGACGCTTCGATATTTAGTTGTTGATCATTTACGTCTATTGAAAGGAATTCGATTTGACGTAGGGGACTCTAACGGGTTAGGTAACTTCTTCAAGGCTATGAGTGTAAATTTTCAGCCGATATACTGTAACTATTAGCGACAGGGTCTACCCATCGTCAAGTGCCGTACGTAACCCACTTATTAGTTAGGGAAACTGAGTAACAAGTTTTGATAAGCAAAAAACAACTTAAGGCCGTATGCTTTGTGTTGCAATAGGGATGACTATGGCTCGTTTACTCTATCTTCTTTTACCCTTCTTATCCTAGCAACCTAAAATCCTAAAAAACTTTCTTTATGACTGGATATGGTTTTCTTCCTTAATGACACCCATAAATGTTGCTATAGCATCACTTAATACTAATCTTCGTAGTATATATGAATGGTCTAACAGCTATGGCGTTGCGGTTAACTCTTCAAAGTGCAAAGCCATAATTGTAGGTAGTAAACGACAGTTAGCACATCTTGACCCTGATTCATTACCTAACATAGTTTATAATGGCAATATTGTACCTTTTTCGAAATCGGTCAAAAATCTAGGTCTTTTTATCGATGAAAAGTTAAGCTGGGATACCCATATCGCAGAAGTCAGTCGCAAAGTATTTACTTCTATGCATCAACTGAATCTCCTCAAGAATTTTCTTCCTTTCGAAACCAAATTAATGCTGGCCCAATCCCTTATCCTTCCCATCATTGATTATGCTGATGTGTGCTATGTGGACATAACTGAAAATCAACTCAATAAATTAGACCGCCTTCTAAACAACTGCATAAGGTTCATATTTTGTTTACGCAAGTATGATCATGTATCCTCTTATCGTTCACAGCTTAAATGGCTCACCATCCGACAGCGCAGAAATTTACATATCTTATGTCATCTTCATAGCATTCTCTATAATCCGTTAGCCCCCACTTACTTGACCTCACAATTTCAGCTTCTATGCTCCACCCATGAAAGAATTCTGCGCTCTTCAGACAGTTTATGTCTAGCTATTCCACGTCATCACACTAATTTTCTTTCCAATTCTTTCGCTGTTACGGCTATACGACTTTGGAACGCCCTCCCTGACAACATTATGAGGGCGCAGTCGCGTGATCACTTCAAAATGCTTGTTACTAGACATTATCGCGATCAAGTTTAGCTGCAATAGTATATGTATGTTTATTTATGATATAGTATATATATATATATATATATATATATATATATATATATATATATATATATATGTATGTTTATTTATGTTATGATATATTAATATTTATGTAGGTATGTATATATATCTCAATTCTAATAACTAATTAAATATAACAACTTTTTTTTTGTCGTATGTATAATAAATAACATGTTTTATTATCTATAATATTTTTAAGTCAAACTTAATAATTGTTTCTTACATCTATCTTTACAACTTGCACCCCTACTATCAACTTTTCACCACATCCCTAGGGTAAAACTGGTAGACAATGCTTAGCATTAAGTTATTACCTTTTGTACAAATCATTATGATTGTATGTGCAATAAATTAAATAAATAAAAAAAAAAAATAAAAATACAATTCAGGCAGTAGATAATTTTTGCCTCAGAATCCCACTTTGCTATTAAAATGTACACTCCTGTCCATAATAGATCGTAGATGAACGCTAGCAAAATCATGGGTGAAAGAGTATAATATGATATAAGATGTCAATTTCCTGAGAAAAAAAAATGTCGACAATAATGACAATGTTAACAGCATTAACATTATTTTTTTAATCTATTATACATAAATGGTTACTTGGAATGTTATTTAATATTCCCCTTGCTTTATGAAGAAGCTTCGAGCAACACGGCCTCCGTACCGGACGAAGGCCGTGTTGCTCGGAGTGATGAAGGCATTACTTCCACAAACTTTAACATGTCCTACTTTGTGAAACTAAAAAGCACATGCATAGGTAGACTATGAACTTATTTATAAATATAATAGGCAAGCCTGAATATAAAACGTTATGTTATACGAGTATTATAATTACGATAATTATATTTAACAAAGATGGTCCAAGTATTCACATTATAAAATAATACACCCAAAATCTTTGACCTATTTAAAATTAAAACAAAACTGCCTCTGCCAAAACAATACCACTCGGGAGAATATAAGAATTCTAACAAAACTGTAGAAGTTATATTGGAATAAAAAAACTCACATTACCCAAATGAATTCGAAAAACGATATACTCCTTTTTAGGCAGTCATGTAAAAATTCTAACACGAAATGCCCCAAAATTCGCACATAACCCTGCTTGAAAGGCGCCTACTTCGCGCAATTTAAGAGCGATATTACCCGGCTATTTTACGTACATTTAGCATTCAATTTCCCGCCACCAGCGCGCATATTTCAAGTAGAGGGATTGGTTAAAAATTGGATGCCGTGTACTCTATAAATTTGGTCGGTTAGCCGAGCTCACTGGATATTGCGTATATTTTACACTGATTACTTCGTTTTGGACCACTTAATTTAGAGTGACCGCAATGTTTTTATAGGATTTGAATATTTAGGGGGAAATGTGTTTTTTTAATTTTGTTTAAACCTAAACGACGATTGTCCAAATTTCAGGCGTCGACGTATAAAACTATTTTACGATCTTGCTTTTATTGTCGATAGACGTACCATTGTATATTCAATAATTCATCATCCCAATCCCATCCCTATCCCAACTTCTCAACTAATATTATAAATGCGAAAGCGAGTTTGTTTGTTTGTTTGTTACGCTTTCACGCCGAATCTACTGAACCGATCGTTATGAAATCTTGCATACACATAGGTTAGGGTACTGAGAAGGACATAGGCTATATATAACGCGGGCGAAGCCGCGGGTAACAGATAGTTATAACATATTTTGTACTATAAAGAAGATATCATCATCGTTACTTTATTTGTCTACACGATATTTTATGTACCTAGGTACATTTTTTTGGGCTTTTATCGTACACACCTTAGTGTCTTGAGGGAGGAAATCACAGAGTGAAACCTAGGTTACTATACATGGCGAAATTTTGATCGTTCCGGACCATTAAAGGGGTGATTCAGCCTGTCAATATAAACAACTTTTCCTATGGGACAAATGCTGTAAACTCGAAAAAAATTTCGACATTCCTATACAAATTGCCCGGGCGGCTGAACACTTTTGTATGAAAATGTCGAAATAAAATTTGAGTTTCCAGCATTGGTCCCATAGGAAAAATGGTTCATATCGACGGGCTGAATCACCCCTTTAAGGGTCCAGAACGATCA
Organism: Rhodophaea formosa; assembly: GCA_963082605.1. Lineage (NCBI taxonomy): Eukaryota > Metazoa > Arthropoda > Insecta > Lepidoptera > Pyralidae > Rhodophaea > Rhodophaea formosa. The sequence goes on from OY720223.1 coordinate 6,629,385, forward strand.
AAATTTCGCCATGTACAGTCTTTAATTTATTTGAAAATTTTAGTATATTTTTTTATTTATGTTTTATTTTTTAAGTCTACAGTATGTAGTAAGTATTCCTGCTACATTTTATGTACAACTCGCTTTCACCCGCGGCCCCACTCGCGTTAGAGTCAATCCTTCGGAAACAGCACTTATCTCTGAGATGAAAGATTGCTTATGTCCTTCAACGTACTCCAGAAAACTTGTATGAAAAAATATGATACCTACAATAACCCTACCTCTCCAACCCATCTGGCCAGCGTGGAGAGTGTAGGCCAAATCCTCTGACTGCTCTGGCTAATATATGGCTGTGGTAGTGCAGGAAGGGTCGTGCTCCTGCAGTGGAGACTAAAAGAGACCTGATGGATGGATGGACCTACAATAAGCAGACAAATCTAAATTCAACTTTCTGTATAAAAACAAAGCTAATATGCTTAACGTCTGAAACAATCATTGAAATTTTGTTCCCATTTCATTGTAAAATCAGCAGACAGCCGGCAGAACTAATCCTCAGTGACGTCAATGGGACTCACTGATTTGTACTTTGAAATGTTGGAACTGTTTCACCGATTAGTTTGGAACAATATTCCCTATTGTCTGAAATATCGTTAGAAATTCACTACAGTGTTAGGTCTTTTTATGATACGTATGTATGATGTCAGGTGGTGAGCTGACATCACACATGACACCAAACGCCTTTTTTTAAGGGAAAGCGTTATTTTATCTTCTATAAAATAACGGTTTCCCTTGTAATACGGTAGTAGCCTAATGTTAAGATTATATAAAATTTGTTTCTAATGAGACTAATTTCTGTCTAAAAACGATATAAAGAACACTTTTAATTTGATATCGATTCGTTAAGTGATCTTAAAGCTTCTTTAAAGTTGGGTTAATAGGACCATTTTTTAAAGTATGAAAATCTTTAATTAGAGTTATACTGTATTTTAGTCTGCTAAATTTATAGCAACTTTTATTATGAAACCATTACCATAAACGAAATATTTCGTATAGCTACCAAACAAAGTTCTCACGCCACCCATACAAAATACAAGCTTGTGACGTCACAAATATGTAGGCATTTCAGCGGCGCGTTTACACGTCTAAAAATTTTCGTCTAAAAACATGTGTCTTTAAAACTTTTACAACTGAAAGAGTTTTTTGTTTAGAAATGTATTTCTGTCACCATTGTGTTTATTTTTGGCAGGTCTTTACATAGCAACATGAAAAAAATTTTAGTCAACATGACCATTGTAACCTATTGTGTGATCATAAAAAATCATACCTATGTGATTCAAGCGGTTAGGTTTATTTGACATCTACTCTACAAGTATTTGCCCGTGCCGGGAATGAAACCTGGCGTATTAACTATGACGTCACCAAGCAAAAGGATCCTGTAAAAGATGTACGCTAGTATTCAATAAAAACATTTGCTAACCTGCATGGTCTCCCACTGTGCAACGTGCGGCATCATAAATTAAAAAGAATATACACACATGTCAAATTGTTTATGCTGCACCATTTGAGTGCTGCACAGATTATAATCTCCAACGACGACACCTGCCTGCGACACGGATGGTCCCGGGTTCAATCCCCGGTCAGGTCAAGATGGAAAATGATGTTTTTCAGATTGACCTCGGTCTTGGATGTTTATCTATATAAGTATCTACTATAAAATATAATATCGTTGAGTTAGTATCCCATAACACAAGTCTCGAATTTACTTTGGGGTTAGCTCTATCCGTGTTATTTGTCTGTATATATTTTATATATATTTTCATAGTTTTTGATACTGCAACAATGCATGTGTTGCCAATCCCACTAGCAGTACATAACTTACCCACAGAAAGGTTTAAACCGATATAAGAGCTAGGAGGACTAAACCGAGGAGGTTATCAAGTCGATGCGTACATTTTTTTAACCGACGAAAAAACTGTAAATGGTCACCTCGTATAAGTATGAATATTATTTTTTTAATACATTTTGTAAGCGAAGTGCAGAGGAGAGCGGTGAAATGACACACGGAGTTGTTCAGACAGGTGTAGCGGTTTATTAAGCGTGTAATCGTTTATTACATGAATGATCGAATGTGAAGGACTTCGGAAGGGAAAACAGATGATAGCGACCGTGACACGTACGTTCAGACAATCAACTGTTTCCCTTCTTCAGCTTATCGAAGTTACACTTATTAGATGGCCCAAGCAATATGTGCACAACTATCAGTGTACATCCGATGTGGGATCACAATTCATTTAAAAGGGCCCGAGGTCGTATCCTCTGAAAAAACTATGATAGCGCGTTGTAGGATTCCACCAAACAGATTAACGCCATCTAGGGGAGGCCGCGGAAACCTTCATTCGATCGGTGTTGATTTCTGGTTTGTGACCCGTAGCGCCATCTATGAGCGACGGGCGGAGATTATCGTTGTGCTACAATCTCCCCCTCTGATCCCGAAGACGTCCCGGCGAAAGGATCAGTAAAATATGGAGAGTTAGGCCTTATATTTTCTTGGGCGTCCTCGACGTCGCGTCACTTTAGCTTCTTCAGCAGGGGCCACTTTCTTAGGCCGTCCTCTCTTCTTTATGGGCTTCACGGGAGACGGCAGGCAACTGCTATCACCATGGTATGGAGTAATAGCGGAGGTGTGATACACACCGATCTGTGCTTCAGGTTTTGCCAATGCGTAAGTAGCAGCACCCAAGGAAGTCTTTATCAGATAGGGTCCATCATGGCGCGGAGCGAATTTGGCGCTAACGCCCTGTACAGCCTTACTCACTGTGTTGACTTTAACAAGTACCAGATCCCCAGAATTGTACTTGGGATCGGGTCGACGTTTCTTATCTGCGTAGCTCTTCCTCTGTTCTTCTTGGCTCTCACGCCTTTCGCGGGCTTTGTCGAGTACATTAGCTAGAGATAAGAGCTTTGGGGTAATTTCGGGAATAAAATTTTCTGACATTACGATTTGCCTAAAATCGTGCATATTGTCATCTGGCGTCCTTAGTTCCCGGGCAAATGTAAGATAAGCCGGCGTAAACCCTGTTACCTGACTCGTTGCCGTGTTCATTGCAAACCGTATGTAGGGCAATTTATCTTCCCAAGTACGATGATTGTTTTTCACAAGCATAGCTAATTGGGTTTTCATATCCCGATTCTTTCTTTCTACGGGATTAGCACTGGGATGGTAGACAGGCGTAAACGTCTGGTTAATGCCAAGACAATGTGTAACTTGCTGCATGACGGCACTGACAAATTGTGGTCCGTTGTCACTGTGGATTCGTCTCGGTATTCCATATCGTAGGAATACTTCATCAATTAACAAATTGGCACAAGTAACAGCAGTGGCTGCAGTCAGTGCGAAAAGTTCTACCCACCCGGTGGCAATATCTTCCACTATCAGGATCCAATTTTTCCCAGATTCAGAGGTAGGCAACGGACCAAACAAATCAAAACAAAGGGTCTCAAACCGCTGATTGATTGAAGTCGTTTGTAACAATCCTGCGGGCTTTAGATTCGAGGGCTTGTATCTTTGACATTTTATGCAGTTTTTAACGTATGCCTCAATATATCGTCGCATGCCCTTCCAATAGTACCTAGTAGCTATACGCTGGTACGTTTTCTCGGCTCCATAATGACCGGCCAATGGACCGTCGTGATAGGTAGATAATATATTAGCCCATTCATGTTGTGGTACAACTAGCAGAGCTTCTTCTCCGGCTTCGTCAGTAGTATAATGGTATAGGAGCCCATTGTTCATTATATATCCCTTACTACTCCAGTATATTGCATTTTCACTGCCCTCTTCCTCGAGAGCTTGAATAACTTTAGCAATGTGTTCGTCTTTCAACTGTTCGACACGGACGTTGGCGGGGCTCTTGGTTGGCATGTCGACCATGACGCTGCAGATTCCACAAGTTTCTGTAGTATCTTCCTTGCAGTTTGGGCGGGATAGAGCATCTGCGACAACATTTGTCCTGCCGGGTATATATTTCACAGTAATGTCAAATGACTGAATCAGGAGAGCCCATCGTGCGAGTCTACCGGTTGGTGTCTTTAAATTCATGAGCCACTTTAAGGCTTGGTGATCGGTGACTACTGTGACAGGTACGCCTTCAATATAACCTCTGAACTTTGTAAGAGCCCAAACAACTGCGAGTGCTTCCCGCTCAGTTGTTGTATAATTTCGCTCTGCCGGAATCAGCAACCTACTCGCATACTCGACAGGGTGCTCCTCTGCACCCTCCCCCTGCACCAAAACTGCCCCTTGTGCGTAGCCACTTGCATCTGTTTTAATAATGTAAGGCTTGCTTGCATCGGCTTGTCTCAAAATTGGTGCAGAAGTAAGACACCTTTTAAGAACTTCAAAAGCGTGCTTTTGTTCGTCACCCCAATTCCAGACTACTCCTTTCTTGGTGAGGTGCGTCAACGTTGCCGCTTCCCTGTGTGTGGTTTCTGCCGCAACTCCAGGATCTCGGCTTACTTTACTGATGTTCCAGCCGCACGTTGGGATGCCAATTGTAAGCGAAGTGCAGAGGAGAGCGGTGAAATGACACACGGAGTTGTTCAGACAGGTGTAGCGGTTTATTAAGCGTGTAATCGTTTATTACATGAATGATCGAATGTGAAGGACTTCGGAAGGGAAAACAGATGATAGCGACCGTGACACGTACGTTCAGACAATCAACTGTTTCCCTTCTTCAGCTTATCGAAGTTACACTTATTAGATGGCCCAAGCAATATGTGCACAACTATCAGTGTACATCCGATGTGGGATCACAATTCATTTAAAAGGGCCCGAGGTCGTATCCTCTGAAAAAACTATGATAGCGCGTTGTAGGATTCCACCAAACAGATTAACGCCATCTAGGGGAGGCCGCGGAAACCTTCATTCGATCGGTGTTGATTTCTGGTTTGTGACCCGTAGCGCCATCTATGAGCGACGGGCGGAGATTATCGTTGTGCTACAATTTGCTATTAATACAGTCCTTATGACAATGAAACTTGGATCGTTATGTTATATTTTAGACCTTTTAACTTTAAACACTTTTTAGACAGACAGACAAGAAATAATAAAAAAAAATTTTTGCTTTCTATTATTCTTTTTAAGAGTCCCTCTATCCATTTCAGTCAAAAATACTAAATGTACAGACAAAATATTTTTACTGTTTTATTATATGTATAGAAGATGTAAAGATAACAGTTTGACTTCTATTTATTTGTTGTTTATGCATGCATCCAAAGCAGATAAGGGCACGTCACCCACACCGGCCGAGTGAAAAAACGTATGCAGTTGACGCTATCTAGTGGTAGAAACTCTTTTTGTTTTGTCTGCGTCTGCCGGCTCTACATTTTACTTTGCTAAACTTGCGTATAAATAATTTAAGATATTTTTAACGAAAAACAAAAACCGACTTCAAACCTATCATTTTTTTTTATAAGCATAAGAATAAAATGGAAATAAGTGTGATCCAAACGGCATTCCTGTAAACATTTTTTTGGTTTTTGTATATTTTTTTAAAAAGCGCTCGACACATTCCGATAAAAATTTAATGGGAACTTTTGTAAAATATTACCTATCGAACAAAAAAAGAATTTCTTAAATAGGTCCAAACGTCTTCGAGAAATCGGGGCCATACATAAAAAAAGATTACACGAATTGTAAACCTCCTCCTTTTTTTGAAGTCGGTTAAAAAGAATTATGTACATACTTGAAATGAATATATTTATTTGAAAGCATGGTAAAAGAACTTAAGTTTCAGTAAATTTTTAGCATTTCACAACTGCACCTTAATAACCTAAATCTAAATAAAAATTATATTTAAGTATAAATTAACTAGACATTAAATAGATATAAAAGCCAATTCGACCTCTGAAAAGCTTTAAATTAAAACTTGTAAAATAAAACCAATATGCACTACACCTACTTATTTATTACCTTTTTATTTATTTACACGAGCTTTTTGCCCGCAGCTCCAATTGGATCAATGTTAATAGATGTTGTTTTAACATGATACATATACCCTATGTCCTTTACCCGTGAAAACGTATGTATAAAGAGTTATTTTAGCATGTGTTACTTTCATACAGAATGCGTTATGTTCAAAAACTCATACCCTATATATCCATATTTTGAAAAAAATATTTTGAACAGAAACAGAAACAGCGGCAGGAGCAGAAACACTTAAAAGGCGTAAATATATAGGTACATATTTGAGCCTTTTGGGGTAGAAACATTGGGTCCATGGGGTCCATCAGCCCATTATCTTTTTAGTTTCTTGGCTAAAAAGCTTATTGAGGTATCCCGTGACCAAAGGACTGGACTAGGTAGCTACCTAGCTCAGCGTAGAAGCATTGCCATTCTATTTGGCTATGCTGCCAGCCCTTTGAGCACGATGCCCAGAGGTGAGCAGCTGGAGGGACGGACAGTATGATTTGTATTTTTAGACATTTAAATTTTTTTTTAGTTAGTTTTATTGTTAGAATAGTTTAAATACTCACATTGTAAAAATTAATATACAAAACAGATGATCCATAATTATTTCTCATCTGCAATAGGGTTTTCTGAGAACTAAGAAACGATGGATCGATTGTGTCAAAGAGAGTATGAACAGGAAGGGAGTGTCAAAGGATATGGTGGATGACAGATCAAGGTGGAAAGAACTGACATACTGTGCCGACCCCGAGGAAGTACCGAAGCGGTGTTAGCACTAAGGCGTCGGGTCAGCTAAGTTTGCGATAAAAAATAGGCAATGGAAAACCACTCCATCATTCCTGCTTAAAATTATTAATTGCCTGTTATTATTTCTATACAATGATACAAATGACAGCCTAGCTCTTGAAATATCAATAAGTTCAAGACTTGTTGAGCGTCTTCTCATCATTAGGTAAGAACATTGATGAGGAGATTGTTAGTTTGGAACTTTATCGTAAAATAACTCCTTATTTAACCGCAATAATAAAATTAGTATACTTTAGCAAAACACGTTTATTTTCTCTAGCGCCGCAAACTGAGCGCCTTCGGCAATAAGACACTTTAATGACGCTAACAAGGCAGGAACCTTAGCCTCTCACAGGATTATTAAAACTATTTTGTACGTAATCCTTGGGGAGCCCGATGGCCCAGTGGGCGTGAGCTTTATTAGCGCTTCCACATGTTAAGCAACACGGGATGCAGTCAACACTTGGATGGCTGACCGCGTGTGGCATACAATAACTCGAGCTCCTCCGTGCTTTGAAAGGCATATTAAGCCGTTGGTCTTGGCTGTCATCATTGACGGCATTTGATGAAAAATCGGGAAACTCTAAGATATTCACTAAAGATGGTGCATTAAGTATCGCCTTTTAGTTATTATTATACATAAGCCTATAATTATTATTTAAAAGCCGTGTGGTTCCGGGCAGAGTAGAATAGGACCACTCCAAGTCTTCCCGTGTATGTCGTAAAAGGCGACTAAGGAAACCTAAGCTAAACAAAACTTATAAACATCAAAAAGACCTCTCCAACCCGTCTGCCCAGCGTGGAGAGTGTAGGCCAAATCCTCTGGCTACTCTGGCTAATATATTGCTGTGGTAGTACAGAGAGGATCGTGCTCCTGCAGTGGAGACTAAAAAAAAGGATGGAGGTACCTATAGCAGTTATTATACCAAACTCAGCAACACTGAATAGCCCAAAAATTTTGTGTAATAATTCATTCATATATTATAGCTTCTCACATATAATCCTGTCACTTAAACAGATTTTTTAATCTTCAAATTATGTTAATAACAAGTTATCTGGTGCTTTAATGGGCGACTCAGCCTGTCAATTAGGACAACTTTTCCTATGGGACTAAAACTGTTAAGAATAATTCCAATAAAAAAAAAAGGATTTACCCTATAAAAGTGTCCAGCTGGCCGAGCAATTTTTTTCACATATTGTACAGGTAAAATTTCAAAAATGCAATTTGCATTGCAGTGTGCAACTGCAGTACGTCAGGTACGTCAGGTAATATTGTAAATGTGTTATAGAGGTATCAGTTCAACTGGGGAAAGTTTAAATTGGGTGCGGGCCCCGTTTGTGTACCTAAGTGCAAGTTCCTAACTATACTTCATACTTCATATAACTATATTCGTAACTACGCCATTTCTCTAATAAACTCGTGTAAACAATGTATTGCGTACAAAAGCAAATTATATTTAAAAAAAAACCAACCACAATTTTTTTACGGACAAATCACACAGATTGGGTTAGCCCCAAAGTAATTTCGAGACAATGGGACTACTATTATGGGATACTAACTCAGCGATACTATATTTTATAATAGATATTAAACATCCACGACCCAGGTCAATCTGAAAAAGATCATTTTCCATCTTGACCTGACCGGGGATCGAACCCAAAACCGTGTCGCAGGAGGCGTGTTGACCGCTGCGCCACGGACCTATTACATTACTCAACTGATTACTAAATTTAAATAGGACCAATTGGAAAAAAACCCTTCCAAACAAAAAGAAACATAAAATTGGTTCACGGAAATCAGATTAATGAGGTAAGAAAAAAAAACAATCATCTGAATAGAAACCCTCCATGTTTTAAAGTGGGTTAAAATGGAATGGATGTGTGGGTTTTACTACATCGATTTCTCGTTTTGATTTTTCATTATCATACATACATTCTACCACGTCTTTTTCTTGCATTATTGATTTTTATATAATTTACCTATCGAAGTGGCCCGTTACTGGAGTGTCAAGATTTAACTTATATTATCAACACACGAGGAGCCCGATGGTCCAGTGGGTGTGAGCTCTATGAGCGCTTACGTATGTAAAGCAACCCCTGGTGCAGTCCCTACTTGGATGGGTGACCGCAAGTGGCATAAAAATATCTCGAGCTCCTCCGTGCTTCGGAAGGCACGTTAAGCCGTTGGCCCCGGCTGTCATCGTTGATGGCAGTCGTTAAGCTATGTCAGATGCCTCAAGGCAGCTTGAAAAATCTGACACCAGTGTTAGCCACTTACACATACGAAAAAAAAAACACGAAGATGAGATTTTTTTACCCAAGTAACCAAAAAGAGGGTAATGTTTTTGGGGCGTATATATTTATGTATTGTGGATGTTCCATCGTTGCACCCCGTAACTTAAATGGCTTTGCCGATTTTGACATGTGGGGTGTGATTAGATTCGATTCTTCCCCGGAGTGTGTTATGCTATTGTGACATCAAACACAAAAACAGAGGATTTTAACTGAGTTTATAACCTAGTTTTTTTGATTTTGGAAATAATCGTGTCACTTTAAATCCTCCTCCTTTCATTGAATTTAGTTTATACAAACATTTTCTTAATTTAGCCTAAGCTTCCAAACAAACACAGAAACCCAACTCCGACAATTATTCTAAGCAAAACATAATTGCAATCCGTTTCCGATACTTAAATCTGTTCAAAGCGAGTACCAATTAGTAAAGGAGTCGCTTCTCGGGTTCCGTAGAAACGGTGAGCGAAAAACGTCTAAGCGTCGGTTTAGAGTTCCTTTGTGTAATTGCTGCGCCTCAGGCGGGGGAGACAAAGAGTAAATAAACAGAAGTATAGAAGTACTATGAATTAGGGGAAATAGTGTTCTATTGCATGGTAAGGACTTTTATATTTAACACATACATATCACGTCTTTATTCCTTGCGGGGTAGACAGAGTCCAAGGTCATAAAACCCAAAGGCAACGTTTAGCGTGTTAGTGGCTTCGAGCAACATGGCAAATGTTAGTGGGCGTTAAGGTGGACAGCGAATTTAAAATAGTGATGCGTTTCTAACTGCATCGCCTATCAAGTCAAATTTTCATCCAATCTATCGGTCGACTTCAGATATATTTATATCTGTTATTGATTTATTAGGATTGCCTGCTTTGAGAATTTAACAGTTATTCAAAAAGATGGATATCTTGAATTTCTTTTATTCGTACTTTTCTTAATAAATTGTAGAAATAAAAATATTTTAAACTATTGCGTGTATTTAATATATTTTTACGAATATTCTAGTTGTGTTAACATTTTTTAATAGTTAAGTTCTCAGTATTATTAGTACTTTTGTAGTCCTAAAAAGAATAGAAACTTGCTTTAAACTCTTATCTAAATCTAATCTGGTCCTTCTGTACTATAAAATCTTTGGAAGTCCCAAAATTCGACACTCGAAAGAAATGCTCACCACTCTTTCCCTAAAATAAAATACTTTTATTCTGTGATCGGCTTTGTTTGCTAGAAAATTAAATGAAGACACCGAGACAATCATATCTATTGCTCTTTTTGTTTCGTTCAATACAGAAAGGAATTGGAAATATGTTTTGATTGAAAAACCTCAAATAGGTACTATGATTTCTAAATTATTTTAATCTTTTATATTACTTGTACAAAGAGGTAAGATTTGATGTGTTCCTGTTTGTAGTGGATAATTTTAAAAACCATCTGACCGATTTGATAATTATCCACGAAGTTATCCTTAAAGAGTGTTACTTGTAAATCAAAATCATCGACAACCTCACAGGATGAGATAGACAACTTAATAAACAACGACTTACTCGTAAGACACAAACGATTGCATCTCAGAAAAAAAAACAATATTTTTAATTCTTTTTTCTATGAGACCAATACTGGGTAAATTCCCAGCGTTGGTCTCATAGGAAAAGTTGTTTATTTACCGCTGATTTTAAGGATATAGGTGTTTTTCTTAATACCCTGTATAAGCGAGGCATGGAGGCAAAATTCTAATGAAGGAAAAAAAAATCATATTTCAAGATAACCCCTTCTTTTAACTATGCTGTAGTCGGGTAAAGAGCTAGTACTAAATCGCGTTCCCAGATATATAATACTCGTGACATATTGCAAATACTTACTCAACTTTTACGTACGACTTCCAGAAAGCTGGGACCGCCGAACCGGAAGTGACGTCACGGAGATGCACTGACCCCCCCCACACCCCACCGGAACTCCGCTAAAAGCCTTCGCCTGCATTTGTCTAGCAGTTTCGTGTGATATAAAATCGATGGTAAGGGGCATAAAACACTTACCTTAGTTTTCAAAATTATTTCACCCATTTTAGGTTAACATAAAACAAGAGCTTCCTTATTTAAAAATATAATTTGCATTTGTTGTACGTAGTATCTTTTTCTCTATGGTAATAATAATAAAAAAATTCTTTATTCCACCAACTAAGTTACGGGCAAAACATAAAAAATATAAAAAATATACAGTTTATGTTAAGAACTTATACTACAGAGCTAACACCTATACATACATACATATTATCATGTAATAATTTATCCATTGCGGGGTAGACAGAGTATAAAACTCAAAGGCCACTTTTAGCATGTTAGTGGGCGTGAAGTTGAAAAACGGAAAAATAGTAATGGGTTGCTAGCCGCACCGCCTATTGACATGATTTCTGCCTCCCATTCCCTTGATTGTCTTTTACGATCTGCGTGGGAAGAGAAGCAGCTGGTACATTCTACTTTTTTCTTTTCCCCCAGACCAGCATGAAAATTAACTAATACTTTAAAACATAAAAAAGCATAAATGATTTTAACTATTCAATTATATATCCATTTGACGTATCAAACAATACGTAACCGAATAATATTTAAGCGAATAGATTTCCATGTTCAAAATATTTATTTTTCCTCTGAAAAATATAAAAATCACGCTGTGAAAAAGCACTGATGCGTAAGTGACGTCTGTCAGCTCCAAAGTTTATTGATTTTATTTGTTTTGAATACATTTTAGAGCGAAAACAACGTTAGTTAGAAAAAGTATTTTAAAAAATTAATAAGTTTTAGTTTATAGTGTGATTCTAAAGATATCTAAGGAAGGTGGTCGTCGGCGTCAACCGTCGGAAATTATTTTCTGCCAAGTAGTTTCGCATTAATAATGTAAATTACCGTTTGGAGGTATCATCATCAGATCTTTTTAAGTCTCCAGTGCAGGAACATAACCCTCTCTCTACCACCAGAGCCATATTTGGAGGTACCTATAATAAGCATATATGTAGTATATTCCACCGCACCACACGGAGCATGTTTTAAGGAATATGGCTACCTTAGGAACAGCTGAGTTTTTAGAACTATGTTACTCCTGTATGGTATTTTTCTTTTTTTTACTATCGAGATCTTCATTGTTCGTTATCTTCTTTATAGTAATAAGGCAAGATAATAAAATCTAGGAAAAAATGTCATTGTTTGTGTTACTTTTTCTTTCCAACACACATTCTTAGCAAAAATAATGTTTCACTTCAACATAATACCCAAAAAATGTGTGTCGAGGTAACAGCCATAAAAAATTCAGGGATGACAAACGACGGCCCGCGTCCGACAAGTGGCCGACATCAGTCTGGCCCGCCCTGGAATTTGTAAGCCCTGTGTAAGTCACTGCCATGTCGAGACGTCACCCACTTTCTCATTTTTGGGAATAATTTTGTGTTGTAGAAAAATGTTTGTGTTAGATGTTCTATGTCACCAAATATGTACTAGAAGTGCGGTGTTTAAATTATGCTAAGAATGTTCTATTTTATTATTTTTCGTGTATGTAAATGGCCGACACCAGTCTGGTCCGCCCTGGAATTTGTAAGTCACTGCCATTTTGAAACGTCACCCACTTTCTCATTTTTGGGAATAAAATTATTTTGTGTTAGTAGATGTTTATGTGGAATTTTGGTACGGTTATAAACATATAGTAGTGTGGAACTTAATAGATGCTACAAATTATCTGTTTGTTTTTCGTATGTGTGGTCAATTTGGACAACAGTCTGGCCTTCTTTGGAATTTGTAAGCCCTATGTAAGTCACTGATATGTCGAGATGTCACCAATTTTCTCATTTTTTGGCAATTATTTCGTGTTTAGAAGATGTTCAGTGTTGCTTTCGAAAAGTTGTGACTCCAACATACATATATGGTGGTATTGTTTGTTGTTTTCGTGTATGTGGCCGACATCAGTCTGGCCCACCCTGGAATTTGTAAGCCCTGTGTAAGTCACTGCCATGTCGAGACTTCACCCACTTTCTCATTTTTGGGAATTATTTCTTGTTATTATTTTGTGTTGTAGAAAAATGTTTGTGTTAGATGTTCGGTGCTTAGTAGATGTTAAGAAGGATCTGTTTTTTATTTTTGTGTTTGTAAATGGCTGACATCAGTCTGGCCCGCCCTGGAATTTGTAAGCCCTGTGTAAGTCACAGCCACGTCAATTTTGGGAATTATTTTGTGTTCGTTGTAAAATATTTGTGTTAGATGTTTAGTCATAACATATAATTAGTTTGATGCTCCGTAGGCGCTACAAATTATCTGTTTTGTTTTTCGTGTGTGTGGTTAATATCAGACTGGCTTGCTTTGAATTTTGTAAGCCCTGTCAAAGATAAAGTAGGTCACTGCCATGTCGAGACAACGCCACATTCTCATTTTTGGGAATTTTCGTATTTGTTAGAAAATATTCTTGAAGATGTTCGGTGCGGCCTTCGAAGAGGTGTGGCTTTAACATAAAATTGTGTTGTGGCACAAATAATCTATTTTGTTTTTATCGTGTGTGTGGTCAATAACAGTCTGGCTTTCCTTGGAATTTGTAAGCACTGCCATGTCTAGACGTCGCCCTTATCTCATTTTTGGGAATTACTTTGTGTAGTAGTTGCTGTAGAAAAATGTTTGTCTTAGATGTTCGATGTTACTATTAATAGATGCTTAGAAGGATCTGTTTTTTCATGTATGTAAGTGGCCGACATCAGTTAGGCCCGCTCTGGAATTTGTAAGCCTTGTGTAAGTCGCTGCCAAGAAGTCGATACAATGTGTAATTTCTCATGTTTGGGAATTATTGTTTGAGTGTAACATATAGAAATTTGGTGCTACCTAGGCACTACGAACGATCTTTTATATTTTTCGTCTATAAAGTGGCTGATATCAGTCTTGTTGGAATTTGTAAGCTTTGTGTAGTGTAAGTCACTGCCACTTAGGATATGAATTTGAATAGGGAGTATGCGGGTAATTTTTTTATTTGCTTAGTATAATCCTTAATAACCACAGTAAAAAAATATGAAAGAACTTTTAAAATATCTTAATTAACGACGAAGATGTGAAACTTTAAAGTTTAAATAAGAAAGAGAAGTCCGACATGGACTAGTGACGTCATAGTCTATGTCATGCATACATTTGCCATATAAAATAGTGTTTTCGCGAGTGAGATAGACATATTTTCGTAGTACCTTACTATTGAATATTTTAGGATAAACTGGTAAGATAACAGAAAATTTTTTCATGCATATTCCCTATTAATTAAACATAGGAAAGTTGCTCAAATTTGTAAGATAAAAACACCGGAACAGGTGAAACTAAATAGAGCTTGTAAAATATGTATAAAAAGCCTGCCAGACGTGCAGACACGATGATTATCACAGAATAGATGAGCAGTTCGCGTGATCACGCGCGTTAGCGCTGCACAATTGCATAAATTGGGGGTACGTTTCAATTGCAACAACAAAGAGCTAGATAGGTATATAATTGTCCATGCTGCTTGTGAAATTATTGCTACTTATGGCCGGAGTAGTAGTTATCGTCAAAAAAAACGACTGTAGTCTTCAAGATCGTTTCTGACTTCCGTCGTGATGATGTGCCTTGGTCGAAAGCGAGAAATCCATACATATGTGTATGGCTACATACACATACATATATGTACATACATTATAAGCGTATAAAATGACCCTCGACATTCCCTCTCAAACCGTCAATACGAACAACTTTTTTTTGGGATCAATGCTGGGATCTCAAAATGTTTTTGCTCTTTATAATTGCTTTGGCTCCTCAAAAATTTTGTATGAAAACGGTAAAAAAAAATTGAGCTTTAAGCATATTTCCAGCAATGCTGTCATAAAAAAAAACCGGCCAAGTGTGAGTCAAACTCGCGCAATGAGGGCTCCGTACAATATGCTTCGTATACACACACACAATGTGCAAAAATGTTTTATTCAATTGACTAGCGCTATCTAGTGGTGTTTTAGTGAACTATTTCCCTAGATGAACTTATTATAGTGAGTTTACCACTTTATTTTCAAGTGATAGAATTCTTATTATTTTTCCTGTAATCTTCAAGGAATGAACTAAATTTTGTAATTTTTTCAAAATTTTCGCCCCAGTAGTTTCGGAGATCAAGGGGGGGGGGGGGGGAATCGTCAATTTTTGCCTTCTTTCGTGAATAAAATCAAAAGTATTGATTTTACCCGAACAAAAAAAAATATTTTTGAGATCCTCATAATGAGCCCTTTCATTTGATATATGACACAGTAAGGTTTGCAAAACTTTTTTTTTAAATTTTGTAATTGGTCCCCTCAAAATGACCCTTATTTCAAAAAAATCTTTATTTACTTTGCACATCCGTGTTGGGTCATAGGATTACACCATCTTACCAAATTTCACCTAATTTGGTTCAGTAGATTCGGAGAAAATCGGCTGTGACAGACGGACGGACAGACAGACGCACGAGTGATCCTATAAGGGTTCCGTTTTTCAATTTTTGTACGGAACCCTAAAAAGTTGTTCATATTGACGGGCTGAGTCACCCTTTTAAGGGTATCGCGAACATCAATTTATACGCTGTATAGTGTCATCGCGCATCATTAACAGCTACTTTCACTATCTCCTTCTCATCCTAGTATGTTTCTAGTAGCATCCTCAGCTGTAGTACTTTACCGGGCTCCAGCCCGGGGTCCGCTATATACAGGCACATACATTAAAAAAAATATTTTCGACCACCCCTTTTTGAGTTTGTTGATTTATTTGATAACTAGCTGTTTCCCACGGCTTCGCCCGCGTGATATATATCCTATGTCTTTCTCAGTTTATGTCCCCTCATCTATGTGTATGCAAAATTTCATGATGATCGGTTCAGTAGATAGGACGTAAAAGCGTAACAAACAAACACACAAACTCACTTTCGCATCTATTATTAGTTAGGATGGGTCTATTATTACATTAATCAACAAATTCAAAAGCAATCCAGTACCCACTACAAAAACATTGCATAATCAAGCTCAATATCGGCGTACTGAAATTTGGGACACTTAGCAATCGACAGACAATATATCTCCGAATTAGTTTAGTGAGAATACGTCTCCAGACGCGCTGCCTCACAACGAGGAGTCTTGAATGTCTAATTTAATTATGCATTTCAAACTTACCGCAATACCTGTCTCACTCAATATTATTAACAAATATTTAGTTATGACTCAATCTATGAAGGAACTTGGCAATAATTTGATGAATAAAAAGATCAAATTAGAAAATTTTAACTTACTAGCTGTTACCCGCGGCTTTTCACCCTTTTCAGTACCCTAATCTATTTGTATGCAAAATTTAATGATAATCAGTTCAGTAGATAGAGCGTAATAGCGTAACAAACAAACACAAAAAGTCACTTTTGCATTTATTATTAGTTATGATGGGTTCATTATCTAATTAATCAACAAATTCAAAGCATTCCAGTACCCACTACAATAACATTGCATAATCTAGCTCAATATCGGCGTACAGAAATTTGGGACACTTAGCAATCGACATACAATATATTTCCGAATTAGTTTAGTGAGAATATACGTCTCCAGACGCGCTGCCTCAAAGTGAGGAGTCTTGAATGTCTTATTTAATTATGCATTTCAAACTTACCGCAACACCTGTCTCACTCAATATTATTAACAATTATTTAGTCATGACTCAATCTATGAAGAAACTTGACAATAATTTGATGGAAAAAAAGATCAAATTAAAAAAAATTAACTTACTAGCTGTTACCCGCGGCTTTGCCCGCGTGATATATAGCTTATATCCTTTTCAGTACCCTTATCTATTTGTATGCAAAATTTAATGATGATCAGTTCAGTAGATAGAGCGTAATAGCGTAACAAACAAACACACAAAGTCACTTTTGCATTTATTATTAGTTAGGATGGGTCTCATTATCAAATTAATCAACAAATTCAAAGCAATCCAGTACCCACTTCAATAACATTGCATAATCTAGCTCAATATCGGCGTACTGAAATTTGGGACACTTAGCAATCGACAGACAATATATCTCCGAATTAGTTTAGTGAGAATACGTCTCCAGACCCGCTGCCTCAAAGCGAGGCGTCTTGAATGTCTAATTTAATTATGCATTTCAAACTTACCGCAATACCTGTCCCACTCAATATTATTAACAAATATTTAGTTATGACTCAATCTATGAAGGAACTTGGCAATAATTTGATGAATAAAAAGATCAAATTAGAAAATTTTAACTTACTAGCTGTTACCCGCGGCTTTGCCCGCATGATATATAGCTTATATCCTTTTCAGTACCCTTATCTATTTGTATGCAAAATTTAATGATGATCAGTTCAGTAGATAGAGCGTAATAGCGTAACAAACAAACACACAAAGTCACTTTTACATTTATTATTAGTTAGGATGGGTCTCATTATCAAATTAATCAACAAATTCAAAGCAATCCAGTACCCACTTCAATAACATTGCATAATCTAGCTCAATATCGGCGTACTGAAATTTGGGACACTTAGCAATCGACAGACAATATATCTCCGAATTAGTTTAGTGAGAATACGTCTCCAGACCCGCTGCCTCAAAGCGAGGCGTCTTGAATGTCTAATTTAATTATGCATTTCAAACTTACCGCAATACCTGTCCCACTCAATATTATTAACAAATATTTAGTTATGACTCAATCTATGAAGGAACTTGGCAATATTTTGATGAAAGTCAAGAACAAATTAAAAAAATGAATCATCGTCTAATTTGTACGATATATCATTTTAAGTGATAATGTTGAGTCTTTCAATCAATGACTGTTCATCGAATCATCATGAAAATTTAAAACTTAAGTTTCTAAAATTATGTCGTGTCCATTGATACTAACACGTTGCATTATTTAAAGAATAAAAAAACGACTGTTGTTATTGTTACATTAGCCTATGACATTTCGAAAAAGAAAAAACGAGTCGAATGTCAATTTATACTTCAAAATCGGTCAAGTTGTTTACACTACAGGAGGCAACAATATAACAGACATACTTTCATAGATAGATAAATACATACTTACATTCATATGTCCGAAAAACATTACTCTCCTTCTAAGTGGGTCAGTCGAGTAAAAACAGATCTTGTCTAACATTGGAATTCGGTATTTGCCTAATGTTAAGATTATATAAAATTTGTTTCTAATGATATGAATTTCTATCTAAAAACACTATAAAGATCACTTTTAATTTGATATCGATTCGTTAAGTGTTCTTAAAGCTTCTTTAAAGTTGGGTGAATAGGACCATTTTTTAAAGTATGAAAATCTTAAATTACAATTATGCTGTATTGTAGTCCGCTAAATTTAAAGCAATTTTTATTATGAAACCATTGCCACAAACGTAATATTTCGTATAACTACCAAACAAAGTTCTCACCCCGCCCATACAAAATACAAAGTTATGACGTCACAAATATGTAGGCATTTCAGCAGTGCGTTTTCACGTCTAAAAACTAACGTCTAAAAATATGTGTCTTTAAAACTTCTATATCTGAAAAAGATTTTTGTTTAGAAATTAATGTCTGTCACTATTGTGTTTATTTTTGGCAGGTCTTTACATAGCGACACGAAAAATTTTTTTGTCAAGTAGCTAATTCCTAAATTTGGGACACTTAAGCAATCGATAGATAATATACACCTGAATTAATTCAGACAGTCGTCTTCTAAACCGCTGCCAAGTTTGAATCTCGTTAATTATGCATTTCAAACTTGCGGAATACCTGTCTGAGTTATCAAAAAATATTTTCTTATGGCTTCAAAACTGTGCAAGTTAATTCTTCTTCTTTTCGAGTCAAAAAGGAATCTATAAATCTGAGACCTATATTATATTAGACTAGAATTTGGCCACCTGGATGGCGCGATCGTTAGCCTTGTAGGTTAATTGAATATCAAGATATCTTCTAGTATATACAACGTCATAAAATCAAAATATAGAGCAATAAAAAGTCATCATCATCAGGTCTCTCTTAGTCTCCACTGTAGAAACATGACCGCTCCTTAATACCAGTGCCATATATTAGCCAGAAAGGTCCGAAGATTTTGGCCTACAGTCTCCACGCTACCCAGGTGAATTGAAGAGGTCGCTTTGATGTTTATAAACTTTGTTTAGCCGGTGTTTACTAAGTCACCTTCTAAGATACCCCTTGGAAGATTTGGAGTGGTTTTATTTTACCCTGTCTATTATCACAAACAGAAGTTTAGCTGTAGGTACCTATTGAAAATAGATCTTTTTGTTGCACAATATCAGAATCCCGCATTTCGCATTGATAGACAATATACTATTGAATACATTCAAATAGACATTTTCAAACGCTTCCCAAAACGAGTAGTCTGTAACATCTAATTTGATTATATATATATTATTTAAATTATATATTAATTATATATTTATATATAAATTTGCGGTAAGTTATACTTACCGCAAATTTATCAAAAACATATGAACTATTTCCTTTATAATGACTTCACACTGCAGAGATACTGTTTTGATGAAAATTCGTTATTGCTGTTAACACAAGGTGTGCAACTGTACAACAATACAAAGCAATTTCCTTCAACCATATCTATCCTGGCAGGTAAGGTTAACTTAAATTACTATCTAGAAATTTTCTATATAGATCTAGCTCAAAATCCGAAACAGACAATATTATATACGTCTCAATTAATTCAGACAGACGTCTCCAGACCCGTTGCCTCAAAGCAAGGAGTCTTGAATGTCTAATTTAATTATGCATTTCAAACTGTGGATACCTGTCTCAGTTATCAACAAATATTTGGTTATAACTTTGAGATTGTGCAGATATTTGACGACATTTTAATGAAAATACCTACTTGAATATGTTAGATACTTAAAAGAGGTGCAATAGGTGCGTTGCTTTCGGTGTAAGTAAACAAAACTTTGTATAGTTTCGAAAACTATAACAAAAAAGCACACACGGAAAAAAGGAAAAACATAGAATGTACCAGTTGCTTTTCTTCCCGCGCAGACCGTAAAAGTCGGTCAGGGGATTGGGCTTATACACCTTTAAGCCCACTAACACGCTAAACGTGACCATAGAGCTTAGTATAAATTGTGACTTTTTTACAATTCTTAGTGGCCAGTAAATATTTACAAAAAAGGTTGTCTTAGTTAGTTTCATAGCTAAGCATTCACAGTAGCTAATTTTTGGAGCCCTAAACTGAAGCACCACTATGTTGTCGAAAGTTTCTTCTGATAGTAACAGCAGTTGCGAACAAAAACAAAATACTCAAAATAAATCATTTTTTATGTATTCATAATGAGCGAATCGTTTACCGCATGACGAATGGCCAGGCGCTGCACTCGCGTCATTATTTATAATGTAGCCAGGGCTACTAGACCCGCTGCTACTTGCAGAAATGCCCTTCAGAGATCAAGCCTCCTTTACATGAGTAGAGTAAAATAAGGCGAGTAACACGCATTGTTAACGCTTACGCACGATAGACAACCCCAGGCTGGTAAACCTTTGGATAATTGATAGGAGGCTTAAATTTCGAGTATATCCATAGTTCGGAAAGGCCAAAATTTTTTATCGCGACATTAGTTCGCCTAATTCTTTTAACTAGCACCCGAATAATTAAAAGCATCTTTGATGCATCCTAACAAAATCGTTCTCATCTCGTTCTGTCACTGTCTAGATAACCCAGCAAGACAAAAACAACCTGAGATTTAAAATTGTCTTTTAAATTATTTTGAATAATGAAATTTTGTAACTCTTGGAGTAAGGGGAGTCAACGAATGCGGAATAGATAGTAAAGATGTTATAAGTTTAGTTAGCGTAATAATACTATGCTAATATGTTACTCTACCCGTGTAACGTGGGCTTTAGCGTATGGCAGTCGAGGGTTCGTGGGTCTAAGTAAAGTGGTGCATCTGTTAAGAATTGTTGTACATCATCTTAAAAGCAAATTATATTTTACATGTGTGCCTAACTAACGAGCGGGGGCGCGTGCTTTGAATACAGTCAAGATTGCGAGATATTTTGGGGATGATGGGGTGTTTTGTACGTGAGATATTCTTTACTCTACCTCCAAGCTTTGGATCACAAAAAATACCAGATAAATATATATAAAAACTTCCATGAAACAACATAATCATCAAAATATACGTACTAGCAATTATGCCGCGATTTTGTCTGAGTGAATTATAGCCTACCTGCAGATTGATAACATTGTAACATAACAATAATATTAATTTACCAAACTATGTTAAAGGTCAATAAATATATTTTTATTTATTTTATTTATTTAAGATAAATTAGCTTTCTCTAGGTCTAGGTAGGTAAAATCAGTCTCGTAGTTTCGGAGCAAATTTAATGCAAAAAAAAATCCTATTTATAACATAATAAGTAATTATTTGATTTTGTGTTTAGTATAGATAGCATAAATAAGAATGGCTTTTATATCTGGCTGATAGCTTTCTGTTAACACTCAGCTTAATAGGGGTGGCAGCGCAAAGCTAATTGTAGATGTCGCTGCGTACGTTCATCCTTAACAAAAATATAAATATCTTTATTTTTAGATTTTGATGCAATTAATTAGTGCATAAGAATAGTGACAAAACATTAAACCTTTCGTAAAAAAAATGTATAAAACGCATATATGTTCCCTTATCAAAAGATTTTTAAGTATTTTGCAAACATAACCTACAATAATATTTTTTGGTATAGTAACAATAAAATATATATGCCAATTTGTGGGAAACTAGCTAGTATAAACAATTTAATAGTTTATTTCACGAGATTTAGTCTGATTATGAAGAAAAATATTGATTAGTGTAAAAGTCCATACATTTGACAGTTGTATCGGAACAACCCTACTAAACTGTAACGTGACAGTTGCCATCCCCATTGTACAGAAAATCCAAGATTGGGAAATAATTAAAATATAAATATTTTTATAAAGGAATTTATTCTTTGACAAGTGAAAAATTATGACACAACAAAAGAAATCCGTCTCGCACATAGACAAGATGGGATTAAAGGAGTATTTACTATAAGACTGCTCAAGCTTTTTGAACATACCCCCGGGCGTTGAAAGCCGTGCTTTCAACCAGAAACAGATAATACTGGTAACGGGCAAATCTTGGTAAAGCCTCTTCTTGTAACTCCAGTTGAGGTGCGAATGTCAGCTATGCGCGAAATGCTATCTGGTCCAGGATGGACGGCGATGATTCTGCCAAGTTTCCATTTTAATAGAGGCAAATTATCCTTTTTGATCACTACTAGGGAATCCATTTTGTGATCTTCTATACAGATACGCCATTTTACACGCTGCTGTAACTCGCGTATTCTTTGCTCCAACGTGTCCATAAATGTTGACGCAGTTGTTTGATTCGTTCATAACGAGTCAAAGAACTAATGGAGTTTTCCTGTAGTCTCGCTGTGGCAAGGATGTCATGGGTCGCCCAATGAGGAAATGTCCGGGCGTTAATGAATCGCAATCAGCAGGATCGGAAGATAGTGGTGTAAGCGGCCTAGAGTTCCATATCGCCTCGATCTATCTGAGGGTGGTGCTAAGTTCCTCGAATATCAGATTACAATTTCCCAGCACTCGACGTAAATGATATTTGGTTGACTTGACGCTGACCTCCTAAAGACCAGCAAAATGAGGAATGCTGGCATGAAATGAGCACGAATGCCATCATTTGCTAAACTCCCACTCAAGGAATCGCAACTGTCTTTCAAATACTTGTAAGGTCATTGTAAGCACCGACAAATGAGGTGCAATTATCTGAGAATATGTCAGTTGGTTTACCTCTACGCGATATAAAACGCTATAATAATGCTAATAAATAACTATAGCTTGTCAAATCACGCACAAACTATAAGTGAACCTCTTCACAAGCCTACATCCACGTTTCTGACGACTACCATTTTATGATAAGGCGTAGACAACGCTCACGTTTAACACGTTTAAAAACAGATGACCACCTGGGTGATCTGGAATGATGTCTGCTGCTGCGGCAAGAAAGCCATTTTAGAACTAACAACCTTACCCTTCATACGAGTACACAATATGCACTTATGATAACAGGACTTTGCCAATTTGCTCCTATAAGCCAGTAGAACTCTCTTATTGAGGCTAATAATAATTAGGGGTCGACGTGCATTAGTATTTTATGCTCAGAATCAAAATATAATATAGTAAAAATATGAGTGGACTGTATAATAATAGAATGATTTTATTCAATTAATATTCTGAGTTATCAAGTTGACTGCACAATCTAATAAATCATAGGACATGTGCTACTATGTAATCAAGGCGGAAATAATTGTAAACACGACTAAAGTTAATGAATTGAGTGTAATTATGACTGACAATCAAGGTAGTACTTAAAGAAACATGAGGTCGAGTTTCGGGTAAAGGCTCCGTATGTTTAGGTTTAGAAGACCAATACGAGTAACTTTGATCACGAGCTAGATATTCTGGGCCAGACCACCATAATTCCAATGTATACAGAGCATTATTAAAACCACGTGATATGTCTGCAGGATTCTGGTCTGGTGGAACATGTTTCCATGTAAAGTTGCCAGCCTTATCTAAAATTTCAGTAACGCGATTGCGTACGAAAGGTTTAGGCAACATACGCAACCATCCCAAGACGATGGTGGAGTCTGTCCAGAAATAAATGTTGTTAACATGTACACGTACATAGCTCTTGAACTTCTCATACAGAGGCGCTGCCATGAGGGCACCATACAACTCCAATCTCGGAATCGTTAGGGGTTTAATTGCTGCAACTCGACAGTTTGCATTTAAAAGACAAACCACGAACACCCTTGATTCGTTTACACTACGTACATAAACGCAAGCCCAATATGCGCGTTTCGAAGCGTCAATGAAAATGTGCAATTCCAGATTGGCAAATAAATCACTAATAACTCGTCGTGGAATTCGAAGACTATCAATAACTGGCAGACATTTTATAATGTCGATCAAAGGCTTTTGAATTTCAAGAATCAATGTCTCATCCCATCCAAGTGTGTGTAACAACAGTTTCATGACGATAACGCAGGGTGCCAGAAGACCTAATGGGTCGAAAATAAGTGTGTTAAACGACATGCCTGACGTTGTAGGACTACTTACACTATATCCTACTTTTAGATCACTCTTAGTACTTCTCTCGCGATAAAACCTATGATGAGGCATAACGTAAGTTGACCTCTCCAAAGGCAGAGCCTTAATTATAGGTATATTTCCAAATGATTTGTAATCGCTTAAGAAGTCATGGTACATCTTACTGATGTCCGGTTTATTGGTTAACCTGCGTTCTAAGGAAAATAAACACCGTTCAGCCTTATGAAATGAGTCGCCCAATGAATTAGGTCTCTGCTTGACCGGTATACGAACACAGAATTGGTCATCATCAAGACCGGTTTTATTTTTAATTAAATCTTCCTCACAGACTTTCTGGTCTGATGCATAATGAGGTGATTTTACTTTGAGTTCTTCCAGCTGCCTAAAACGCGTTAAATCAGTTTGGATGTCTTCTTTTTCATCATTTGTAATTTTACTGAAATTACACACTACATCACTGGACAGCTGAGAGACATCTTTAATAGGCAAAGGACCTGATATTATCCAGCCTAACTTGGTTTCCCAAAGAACAGGCATTTTATCACCTAACCTTATTTGTTGCGACCCCAACAAGTCCCAAAACACGTCAGCTCCTATGAGCATGTCCACTTCAGAGGGCTTATAAAATGTAGAGTCAGCCAAACAAATGTCCGACGGAATTTTTAAATTAGTAATATCGATCTCACGGCTTGAAACATTATTTGTAATTGATGGTAAAACATAAAAATTGCAAGTAATTGCAAAACTGTCATTTAATGACTTTAATAAAACATGACATGTTTTACCTACGTGCGAAGTGACGTTATTAATGCCCAATATAGATCTATCAACTGTATTAGTTGGCAAGTTTAATTTATTACAAATATTTAACGTCATTAGACAAGACGAGGAGCCAGAGTCCAACACGATGCGAACGATGTGCTCGCGGTTATTGTTATCGTACACTTTGACTAAGGCAGTGGACAAAAGCACATCCTTCGCTTGATAATTCTGACATGACGCAACATTTGCTGATAAAGCGACACTACTGCTGTCAGCTGTCAGGCCAGAAGCAGGCAACGCCGTCGAAGATGACGCCACTACATTGTCAGACCCGCCACTATTGTCAGGATGAGTCTTCATGAGTGGTTTATACTCAACATGCACTAATGTGTTGTGACGACGCTTGCATACTTTGCAACCAGGCTTCTTGCATGTATTGGCAAAATGACCTGACTTAAAGCAATTATAACAGATTTTAAAACTTGGAAGTATCTTCAGTCTTGCTTCATTGTTTAAAGCGAGAAATTGTGGACAGTTATTTAATGTATGATCACCCTTACACTTGTAACACACCTGGGTGGAATTATCGGAACTAGGATTATAAGAATTCTGAGCCACCATAGACTTGAGCTTTGGATTCGATTTATTTTGACTGCTATACTGATTATTGCGTGACATTTCTAAAGTTTCAATTAATTCTGCACGACCACGCAAGAACTGGAGAAATGTATCAAACGTAACTGACATAGTTAAATTAAGGTTACCTTTATACTCCTCCCACTCACGATACATCTTTTGATCCAATTTTCGTGTGACAATATGAATAAGAAGTGTATCCCAGTGTTTGACAGGCTCACCTAAAGCTCCTAAAGCGCGTAAGTTTTTATTTACTTGATCAATAAAACGCTTTAATGTGTCAGAGGACTCCTTCGTAATGACATCAAGGTTAAATAAAGATGAAACGTGATTTTGAATGAGCAATCGTTTATTATTAAATCTGTCACATAATAATTGCCACGCAATGGCATAGTTACTAGCTGAAAACTCGATAGAATGTATGACCACAGCAGCAGATCCCTCCAGAGAAGCTCTTAAGTAATGAAACTTATTTATGTCGTCAATTTCTTTATTGCAATGAATGAGACTTATAAAGGTGTCACGGAATTCCATCCAGTTGTCGTACGAACCACCAAATTTCGGCAACTGTATAGTGGGCAACTTAACAAGTCGATGGTTACTGGTAGGCAAACTGTTACCACGCATTTGAGTGATAGTTGCAGGTTTAAACTCATTTAATATTACCTGAGCGTCGGACAGAGCCTTGTAGTATAATTTCTCAAACTCTGAACGCTCTATTAACTGACTTTGCATACTATCGACTAAACACTCTAATTGTGACTGCACCTCATCGTACTGTTCGTATAACGATTCAAGCTTACCCATACGCAGTTGCAATTCCCTGGCAAAAGACTCGGTGATAGGCTTCGGTATAGCTTGCAAGTAACCTATAAATATAGTTAAACGGCCCTTGAAGCTAGCGCGACGTTTAATTAAATCCTTTTCCTCACTCATTTTACTAGCCTGGGAGACCAGGTGGTGTCAACCTGGAATGTATACAGTAGCAAATTATTATAAGTAAATAAAAATTGTAGGCACGTTATGTAACGTTAAATATCCTTGTTATCGGTATACAGTGATAACTTCTAACCTACAATGTATTGACATTTTAATTTGTAACTGTATTTAAATGCTTAGGTAAGAGACTCTGTCCACAATACAAGTTACTCTAAGTTATTATCAAACATTAATTCAATTGACTATCAATCGTAATGAAAACCTTCAGTACAATGTTTTATAATAACAATAACTGAAGATTCTAGAAAGAAAGAAAGAAAGACTCTATTAATTTTATCAAGTTATTATTAAGTAAGTACTTATTTTATGCAAGTTTGACAAAGATCATGTACTTCGTGTAATCTAAGATGTAGGTAATTCTATCATTTACTAACCAATTGACCACAAATGATGAATAATCAAGTCGAAATAATGTAGGTATTAACCTACTGTACCGTATGTACATTACAATCTCAATTATTCTGACTATATTAAAATAGTCTGATCAATTAAGTTATTACCACGTAGGTAATATGTAACGATGTTCCTAACTCACAAAATACATGCAAAGACTGTACCTCAAGACATGTGATTACTAACCTGGACAAATAAATCCTTAAGTTAAACTTAATACTACCTTTAACGAGTGCTGGGTAGTTACTTAAGGACAATAATACTTAGCACCACTTCCTTGAAGTACTTTTATTTTTGCTTGCTGGCATCAAAATCCCAAATTCCAAAAATCATGGATAATTCCTCTTGTTATTTCCTCGGAATAATCATGGATATTTCCTCGGATTATTGCAAAATATCCTTATCCGGCTTCGTATGGACCATGTACAAAAAATCCAAGATTGGGAAATAATTAAAATATAAATATTTTTATAAAGGAATTTATTCTTTGACAAGTGAAAAATTATGACACAACAAAAGAAATCCGTCTCGCACATAGACAAGATGGGATTAAAGGAGTATTTACTATAAGACTGCTCAAGCTTTTTGAACACCCATTGAAAATTACCGGTTTGATTTTCATAGGTTTTATGTAAAAAGCCTTTAGAAAACATTTTCTTTTAGGTAAGTACTGTAGCAAGGAGTTTTCATTGAGATTTTAAAATGCTTTTGATGTATTCCAAAAGCGTTCGTTTAAGAAAAAAGATTTAACAGAATTGACAGAGAAGTCAAGTTACGTTCCTCGTATGAGGACATGATTGTATTTATCTTGCAATAAAGAAATAACTTCGAATCAGTGTGTCATGGTGGAGGCGAGTAGGGTTTCGTGCTGAAAAGATAACACACTGATTAAGTAGAAAACTATTCAAAATGACGGGTGCGTATTGTTTGATATAATAACAAATTATATATTTTCATTTCAATAAAGTTCAAAAGATATAATGTTTACTTGATATAATCATTACTTTTTATATTCTTAAAAGCTATAATATTCATTAAATTTTCAATTCTAAAATCATAAACTCCTTTATTATAACGTTTATGAACACTAAACGTCACCTGTCATACAACTCGTTCAGTATACATGCCATAAAATATAACAATCAAAACGAATACTATTTAAAATATATATCAATAAAAATCTATATCAATCAAATTGATTATGAGAAGCTAGCGAGCGACGACCTTAGGTGCGATAGTGACTGGTTTGGATACGCAACTTGGTAACAAAAGGTTGGTTAGGTTATGGTTAGACATAGACCACCATATGAGCGAGCGAGCAACGACTTGGTGCAAAAGTGACTGATAACAGAAGGTAGGTTAGGTTATGGTTACACATAGACCACCACATGAGCGAGCGAGCGACGACTGGGTGCGAAAGCGACTGGTTTGGATACGCGACTTGGTAACAGAAGGTAGGTTAGGTTATGGTTACACATAGACCACCATTTGAGCGAGCGAGCGACGACTAGGTTCGAAAACGACTGGTAACAGAAGGTAGGTTAGGTTATGGTTACACATAGATCCCCATATGAGCGAGCGAGCGAAGCGAACGAGCGACGACTGGGTGCGAAAGTGACTGGTTTGGATACGCGACTTGGTAACAGAAGGTAGGTTAGGTTATGGTTACACATAGACCACCATATGAGCGAGCGAGCGAAGCGAGCGAGCGACGACTAGGTGCGAAAACGACTGGTAACAGAAGGTAGGTTAGGTTATGGTTACATATAGGCCACCATATGAGCGAGCGAGCGAAGCAAGCGAGCGTCGACTGAGTGCGAAAGCGACTGGTTTGGATACGCGACTTGGTAACAGAAGGTATTATAGGTTATGGTTACACATAGACCATCATACGAGCGAGTGAGCGAGTGACGACTGGGTGCGAAAGCGACCGGTAACAGAAGGTAGGTTAGGTTATGGTTACACATAGACCACCATATGAGCGAGCAAACGAAGTGAGCGAGCGACGACTAGGTGTGAAAGCGACTTAGACACAGAACGTTGATTAGGATCTTCTATCACTATATTTGTATAACCAATGATTATTATGCTTAATAATAAGTATAAATAACGTTTATTATACGTAACAACAAATCGATTTGTTAAATTTTATAACGATAAAACGGTATATGAAACGTTTGTTATGTTAAATAATTGTTATAACAAAAGATTTTATTTTTTTCAAAATTATTTCTTCCGCTTTTTATCTTGATTGATAATTATACTGACCAAAATTATATATTTCGTAGGTATTAATCTTAACACATATATATTTTGTGTTTATATGTTATATTACTTACCCAAAAATTACACCCTATACTAACAAATTGCTAAGACAATCGAATAATCTAAGTAATCAGTATGTTGTCATATATCTGCTTAATAAGATTTTTTATTATTAAACTGGAAACTGCATAATTGGTTTTTAAATTTCTTTTACCGATTTAATGTTACGTTATAAGTGAGTAACATGGACTCTATTTAGGCGCAAGAAGTCACGGAAAACATTTAGATCCTTATATTTTGAATATAATATATATTAATATTTTAATCAAAGAGACCTCTCCAAACCGTCTGGCCAGCGTGGAGAGTGTAGGCCAAATCCTCTGACTACTCAGGCTAGTATATGGCTCTGGTAGTACAAAGAGGGTCGGGCTCCTGCAGTGGAGACTAGAAAGACCTGATGATGATGATTTTGAATTGCCAGAAAACCCAGCAGAATTGTACCCTTTCTCTTTATTTTACAAGCCTGTTTAACAAAAATAACTTCCTATAAATAAAATCCCGTACAATTACCAAAGTTCAGTGAATGACAACTGTCCACAAAGTTGGGGCTCCCAATTTGTATCGGTGCTGGAATGCAACTCGCGGACTCCTGGCACATGTCTCAGTTTGCAGATACCTATTGAACTAGCTTTGCTGCGAGCACATAAAGATACTGGAAATGGAGATGACTAAGCACTGAGGCTTTTTAGTTTAGTTTTTGCACAGCAATTGCACGCACTGACATGTTATCATAGCAGAAACCGGGCTACAAAGAATTACAGTTCAGGGGCAACCAAAAGTTGGATTTTTTTATTTGTATCGGTGCTGGAATGCAGCTTGCGGACCCACAGATCCCAGAAAGAGATGCGGATAGTGACATAATGTCTCAGATTCCAAATACCTATTGAACTAGCTTCGCTGCGAGAACGTAGAGATACTGTAAGTGGAGGTGATTAGAGCACAGAGGCATGTGCAAAACGTGCCACAAGAGGGTTGATTTTTGATAAAATTGCCTTAACGGACATATTGTTATTAATAGTAGAAACTGGGCTTCAAAGTATCACAGCTCAGGGGCAACCAAAAGTTGGGGCTCCCAATTTGTATCGCTGCTGGAATGAAACTCGCGGACTCCTGGCACATGTATCAGTTTGCAGATACCTATTGAACTGGCTTCGCCTTGGGCATACTGGAAATATTACGGAATTTATGAAACATATAGCAACCCTATACTGCATTATTATGTATTAAAAATGAATCAGATCAACGGAAAAAATTGCAACAAGTAGAAAGTTTATTAACATAAATAGGGCAAAAATTGATTTTGATTTTTGGACGTATTGCAGTTCCAGTAAGAATAGAACTAAAGTGGGTCAGACGTTTCTTTCAGAGAATTTTGTTGTCAAAATTAGAGCTCTTTTGTATGAATAGGTAAAATTTTCATACAAAATACGAAAATACTTTTTTTCCGACCATACATCAGCATCTATAATGCATACGATCTTACCTGCAAATTTATCAGTATTCACGTCAACCTTCCAGAGAAGAAGTCCTCTTCATCTTTCTAAGAATCCATCCAGTGCAGCTATATCTTCGGGAAAACGTGTTCCACCGATCCGATGAGTAGTTCTCGTGAACTTCGCACAGCGTTGCCGAACTCTACCCTTGCCCAATATTCACATACTTCACAGGCTGCTTTAATCGATTGTTATATTAAATAGTCCAAAATCAAGAAGATTTGCAGGTTTACCTTCTTATTTATCTATCTATACATATAATAAAACAGTAAAAATTGTTTTTTTGACTGAAATGGATAGAGGGACACTTTAAGAGAATAATAGAAAGCAAAAATTATTATATTAATTTTTTTTCTGTCTGTCTTTCTGTCTGTCTGTCTGTATGTATCATCACGTTTATCTCCGGAAGTATTGGACGGATTAGAATGAAACTTTTTTTGCTATATAGCTATTCAGCCTAGGCAAGATAAAATGTAGAGATGATTTCGAAAAATGGAACACTTGATGCAGTATCATAATGGTGCAGGTATAAAAATGACGCTGTAGCAAAAGTTGTTCAGCCTGATTAGGATTTTTTATTGAGGTATAATAATCGAAGATTTAGAACATCTGATACAGACCCATGTCAAATTTAATATCGACAATTTTACAAAGGCACTCTCTCCACTGGGATAGAGTGCGTAGAGTACAATTAGCTCATATTACTGGTTGCGAGTAACCCGGGACCGCTGGGCACACAGTCAACCAGGATATGCCCTGTTGACAATGTATTAGCTTTCAGCCCATACGGCAAAACAAGAGAGTTTGCTGTCTCTCCAAGCCTTGCACACACAGTTATCACCCAAAGCCGAGGCCCGTCTCTTCCGAAGGCCCTTTGGAGATTATGCGCTTTATAGGTTGAGCAGCATGACAGCGGGTCAAATTCATAGCGGAACAAAGGGAAGTATTTCATTTGGTGGTGTTAAGTGGTGTCAAGTGTTTTAAACAAAGAAGGGGGAAGCTGTTTTTCTAAGATGCTTCAGAAAGGAATGGAAAAAAACACCTATTGAAAACCAACCTCGCTAAAATAAACACTGCTACAAGTATTTTATTATGTATTGACATCAGTTCGTATTGAGGTATATTTATACGCCGGAGTCATAAAGTCCACGCGAATGAAGTCGCGGGTGTCAGATATTTTTTTAATATAATGATTAGGGAAGTTAGCCTGCTTTCTCGCAAGCAGCTCAAAAGGCATAAAATATACTTGTATTGAAGGTATTGTAAAAGTTAAGTGAAAAAAGGCCGGCCAAGTGCGATTTGAACTCACGTGACGAGGGTTCCGTACAATGCCAAAGTCAAATGTTTTTATTCGATCAATCGAAGAGACTAGCGCTATTTAATAGAGTTTTCATGAACTTACTTGGCTGGGCTTCAGAATAGCGCGTCCTGATTTTTGGGAAAAACACTATTATAATAGGTAGATATGCGTTTCCAGATCACAGTAATATCACTCTCATTAAACAGTTTAGCCATAGATATCAGAATATTTACTGTGAGTTTAGCCATAGATATCAGAATATTTAATCACTGCACAAGACGGCATTTCCGTAAAAATCGTGACGTACTGCGCGAGTGCACATAAACTTCCGACTGACAGCGTGTTCGAGAAATATGCCCATGTTGCTCATATTGCGTTCCCACCTGCCACGCCCCCGAGCCCACTCTATACATCTCTGTGAGTTTAGCCATAGATATCAGACTTTAGCAGAGTGTAGCAAAGGGTGCGCAAGTTTTGGAACTTGAAATTGTAAGGTCTACATAATACCTGTTTGATTGTTGTAATGATAAATATTTCTTTCTACCACACACACACTCTACTCTTACACTTACTCCTTACAATCATCCTTATGAAGTAGGACCTATGTCACTTGTTGCTCAATAGAAATTATGTAGAACTTTTACCTGTGTGTACGGTCACCTGCAAAAGTACATATAGAATTTTTGTAAAAAATTGCTTGAAGCTTTAGAGATTATATAAAAAATAGTAGCAATTTAAACTGTATTTATTATGCATAAGGTTCATGATATTGCTAAATATTATGTCTTCCTAATCAGTGCAATTGATTTTCACCTTTAGGCTATGTATGGACTTTTTCAGGTGACTGTACATGAGTCATATTAGAAAACAAAGACAAATTCACTGGGCCACGTATATGCATTAAACTCATGCTTTTTAGAGAAAATTTAAATTGTTAGATGTCACAAGTCCTCAATCTATCTAGATTTAGTACTTTAGGTTATCTAACTTGGAACATCCAACTATTTCAATTTTTCCTCAAACATTTTTCCCAGTCATAACTTTTACAAAACGAAACGGCACATTTTCCCGATGCGACCTGGCAATGTTTTCCCGAACTTAATCCCTAACTTCCGACGTTTTTATTGAGTTACAGCAAGACAAACTAGTCGGGAGTTTTTCCAAGATGCCGTGCGATAGCAGCACCGCGGGCGACAGCGACTTTACCTCAACTTCGACTCAATTCAATTAACTTAAGTTGCGCCAGGTCTGCGAATTGGCTGACATTAATTTAAAGAACTGTTTTTCAAGTAAGTTTGAAACATTTAAATAACAAGGAATAGTACTTATAACTGTGATGATTTTTAAGGTTACATAATTAATTTAAGTTATTATAATTATATAAAATAATACAAGTATATGTATTGTATTGGCAACACAGGCTTCACGTCATTGGCTGGCGGAATGCCGCATTCATGTGGGGATTTTTATTTAGTTTACTTTCTCAAGCAACGTTTTCCCGAACTTAATCCCTAACTTCCGACGTTTTTATTGAGTTACAGTAAGACAAACTAGTCGGGAGTTTTTCCAAGATGCCGTGCGATAGCAGTGCCGCGGGCGACAGCGACTTTACCTCAACTTCGACTCAATTCAATTAACTTAAGTTGCGCCAGGTCTGCGAATTGGCTGACAATATTTTAAAGAACTGTTTTTCAGGTAAGTTTGAAACATTTAAATAACAAGGAATCGTAATTATAACTGTGATGATTTTTAAGTTTATTTAATTAATTTAAGTTACTATAATTATATAAAAATAATACAAGTATTTGTATTGTATTAGCCACACAGGCTTTACGTCATTGGTCGGCGGAATGCCGCGTTCTTGTGGGAATGTTTATTTAGTTTACTTTTTTAAGCACGTGTTGACAATTGGGCCATTCTAGCTGAGGCATTTTGAACTAAGTGGTTGTCTGTGAAATAATTTATAAATTTATGAAACTTAATTGAATAAATATCTGATACGAACTATGTAATACGGGAATTGATTATTGATTGGCTGTGTATTGAATAAAAGTTATTGTAAACCTCATATGACTTTGATTTTATAAACTAACTATTTTTTGTGTAATATAAGGATCTACTTGCCTCAAATCCTTCAATTTTTTTTTTATTAAATATATACTAGACACATATGTTTAATAAAACAAAACTGTAGAAGTTTCTAACGAAGTTTGAGTAAATTTAACTTAGTCATAATAAAATAAATATACCTATGATGTTTAGAAATTACCTAAATTAATAAGTTTTTGTAAAATAACATTTGACTATTTAAACCTACTTAATTAAACATTCTTAAGGTAAATCAAAGTCAACAGAGCTGATGTATCTCTTTTCGGCTATGATTTTTGCGGGACACTCATTATCGCCAATTTTATGATTGCTCGGCTTCTTGAAGCGCATACACGTAGCGCATTTCGGCGACTCGGCCTTTTTGGTGCAATCTTTCATTGCGTGACCCAGTTCACCGCAATGACCGCACGTGTTGGCCTCTGCTTTGCATGTTTTTATAATACATGCAAAGCAGAGGCCTACCAGATGCATATAAGGATCTACCTGCCTCAAAATCTTTTTCGACTAAATATAAAACTAGACACATATGTTTAATAAAACAAATCTGTAGAAGTTTCTAACAAAAGTCTAGATGTGACGCGGCAATGTTTTTCCGAACTTAATCCCTAACTTCCGACATTTTTATTGAGTTACAGTAAGACAAACTAGTCGGGAGTTTTTCCATGATGCCGTGCGATAGCAGCGCCGCGGGCGACACCGACTTCACCTCAACTTCGACTCAATTCAATTAACTTAATTTGCGCCAGGTCTGCAAATTAGCAGCATTGTTTTAAATAACTGTTTTCAGGTTAGTTTAAAACATTTTGATTGAAAGGGAGAAATAGTACTGCTCGTAACGTTAATGTAGATGGAAGATATAAATAAAAACCTTTATTAAATCAAAATATGACACATTTTTACAAATATTTAGTCAAAAATTCCACCGCAAATCGTACCCGGCTCAAAGGTTCCCATTACTGCAGCGGCATTTACCCTTTGAATAGCTACGAAAATCCTTTGGACCAGATACCATCCGGATATATTTAGACTTGATCAAAAAGATGAAAAAATGAGTTT
This sequence comes from Rhodophaea formosa, assembly GCA_963082605.1. Taxonomy (NCBI): domain Eukaryota; kingdom Metazoa; phylum Arthropoda; class Insecta; order Lepidoptera; family Pyralidae; genus Rhodophaea; species Rhodophaea formosa. Next base: position 6,664,633 of record OY720223.1, read on the forward strand.
GTTTCGGATCTTTTACTAGAATTTTCAGTTTTCGTTCATAAAACAAAGTCAATGAACAGTTTCTGATAGAATTTGCCGATGCGACATGGCATATAACTTACAATGAGACAAGCTTGTAGAGTTTTTGTCGAAGGAGTCGGGACATTTTAATTTATGACATGACAATGTAAGCTCTAGTCCACAGAAGTGATTTTAAATAGGTATGTCGTAGATTGTAAGTTGACGTCATTTGGAGAAAATGCGCTGTGCAGTTTTTTGCCGCTTCTTTTGCACTCCGCCTTGGAAGCGGTGTAAACTTAGCCGTAAGTAAATTATTGACTTCAACAATAATATATATTTGTAAATTAATTGTAATTATGAAAAAAATTGACGTTCACTAAATGATATTGAAATATCTTACGATGAATAAAATGATTGACTATTGACTGTTGAGGACGGTAACACACCTCAGCTTCTGTAAATTAATTAGTGAACGAGATACGATAGGTCTTTAAATAAACCTGTTCGGGTGGAGTATTAATATTTTTGTAATGACAAGTGAGGAATTATGGTAATAGGCCTCCTATTTAAGATATTTTGCTTGATTTTGGGTAATATAAACATAAAATGTGACTAGGTGCATAAAACTGTAATGTTTTGGACCCAGAGCGCCCTTTTTAGGCTTTGAAGACAGATAATTTAAAGAAAGGTTGGAAGGAAATAGTAAGTTTTGCAGTAAATGATATACGACTATGACTTAAACTTAAAATTTTCTCAATCATAAAAAGAAACAGCTTTAAATAAAACCAACTTTTTGTAAGATTTTCCCGATGCGACACGGCAATGTTTTCCAGAACTTCTGATGTTTTTTAATGAGTTACAGTACAAAGTCACAAATTTTTGTCGCGGGTGGTGGTAGTTTTATCTTAATTTTCACTACAATTTAATCACGATCACATAAGATGCGCAAACACTGTATGTTTATTGGCTAATTTCGTTTGAAAAGCTGATAATTACCAGTTTATCTTGTCCTCTTTACTGACTGTTAAATGATGGTAGTAGGGCGAAAGTAGTGAAACTAAATAACATACGGGTATAATTAATTTACCCTTGGCCCAAGGGCTCGTCAATTTAAACAACTTTTTCTATAAATAAATATCTATCAGGAAACTAGACTATGTCTACGGGAATATGATGAACTGAAGACATCTTCGAGTAATAACATAATTTGTAGCTTGAAATATCGTTTTTTGGTTCAATAAATAAAAAAAAAAAATCTTACTGTCATGCAGTTCTTACTGACTGGTTTAAGGGGGAACAGTAGGCACAGTAGCGACGCCAATCATTTTATTCCTAATACTTTACAAATAGAAAGAAATTCAAAAATATAAACAATACAAGTCTTAGTAAATAACTTGAAGTATTTTTGGAATCATGTTTTGATATTATGAGAATCAGTCATTGAGAGAAAAAGTGATAACCGCCAAAAACGGCCGTTTTTGGCGGTAATCAGATTCTCATAATTCTCACTGATTCCGATAGTAATAAACATGATTCAAAAAATACTTCAGGTTATTTACTAAGGCTTGTATTGTTTATATTCTTGAATTCCTTTCTATTTGTAAAGTATTAGGAATAAAATGATTGGCGTCGCTACTGTGCCTACTGTTCCCCCTTAATAATATACTATCTATCTAATATACTTTTTTCTTTTACTTCAATTAAGTTCCTTTTCTTTATTCAATCATTCACTTATAAATTTTCACCAACAGTCAGAAATATTTAAAAATATTAAGAGCAATAAAAGTTTTGAACACCTATCGAAGCTATAAATTCGAAACTCTTTTGAAATATGAATTCAATATTCTTTGAAAAACTAAACAGCAACACCGGCGCCACCCGAGCGAGAAAATTCTAAATTCAAATCAGTTCGTGAGAGGCGTGCGAAGCGAGCGGACGTGCCTCGCAACCATTTATTCCGTTACAACTCTGTTTCAAATGCTAAATGTATTGTCGAAAACGAGAATGTTGTGGCTGATGCTTTGCATAATTTGCTTTGAGTCGAGTACGCTTTAAGAAAACTCAGTTACTCTGATTGACTTAAGATAATTTGGAGGGAAATGAAGCTTCTGGTTAGACTCGCAATCTGTATTTGATGAGATGAATTTGCGTAATTACCAAAAGGGTGTTTGAAGCAAAAACATAAGTTTCATACTACAGTTTCATATCAATTTATTACCAACTTTAAACAAAGGATATTGATATTTCTGTTTTACTATACCGCCGTTGTTCCTCAAACCAATTAAATCAGTCCGTCAAAAAAAGTGTTGAATGCCAGCCGGCCGAACACTTTTTTATGAAAATATCGGTTTTTTTGCAACTGCTTAATGTCGACTTGTCATTAAAATGGGTAGTTATCACTGGTCCTATTCTGTCTTATTATAAAACGAGGACTAACTTAAGTACCTGGTTTAAACCATTATCCGTCTAACGTAAGTCAACACCTAACTTTCCACAACTAAATAATATATATATATATATTATTATAATAAATATATAGATTCATTTCAAAGCGCAGTGCATCAAAGGCCTCGCTGTCGGTTTTGCAGCGATTAAAGCGGGTTTGATGTATTCATCTCCAGTTGATTCAACTGCGTAGTCCAAGAGCTAGTGACAAAACTAGAGCAACAAAATCGAGTCTGCCATTAAGTCATAGCTTTTAAATAAATAAATAATAAAAAAATTTTTATTTATTTATTTATTTAAACTTTATTGCACATATATAAAAAATACATCGTACAAAAGGCGGACTTAATGCCATAAGGCATTCTCTCCCAGTCAAACCTTTAGACCAAACAGAGAGTTTAAAACGGGTGGTGCGATAAAGTGCCTAAGGGTTCCAGATTTTTCAACCCAGATATAAAAACTAACACAAAACTAAATGTATAGGTACTTAATAAAAAATACACATAATATATATATATATATACATACATACATAAATAAATAAATTTATCATATATAAATAAATGAAAACATAATATTCAAATGTGTGAAAGGATGTGATTCAAGTTTAGGCGACCAGTAGCGACGTTCCCTGAAGAGCACGACCTCAATTTGACACTTTGGGTGCAGAATATTAAAACGAAAAGGACATTTTCAGCGAAGAAGAGAAGAGGAAATTGATTTTTCTAAAAATAATTTATGTACAGCCTCCTTAAAAGCAAATCTATTGGGAGCCCTTCTTATAGTGTCAGGGAGAGCGTTCCAAAGACGGATGAAAAAATCATTTATTTTAGACCGAAAGTCCATCTCATAGTTGTTTACCAATTTATGGGACAATGGATGGGACGGTGGGACGGTGGGACGGTGGGATGGTGGGACGGTGGGACGGAGGGACGGTGGGACGGTGGGACGGTGGGACGGTGGGATGGTGGGACGGTGGGACGGAGGAACGGAGTATTCGTATTCGAAGTCTATTTTGTCCACATATGTGGATAATGACATACTACTATAGTCTCATTTGTTATATTGTGAAAATACAGTCCCCACTCTCCTAGACTGTAAGAACTGCGAGGCAAGATAAAAGTCCCGCTGTACTCTCGGGATTTTAAACAGTCGTTAAGTGAATGTCGGGGTTCGATTCTGTAACGAGCTTCAGCGCGCTTCGAGTGTAAATAAAATAGAGTCAGCATTTTATAGTTATTGCTACAGCGCTCAACCTTCAGGAGAACGTTAAAGCTTTAAGGTAGTTTGAGACTTAAACACTATAGTAAACATGCGAAGTCCACCAAACGATTTGGAAATTATTGTTATTAACTAAACTGTATATATAGACTAAACTTATTATTATTTTGTGACACTTCCGCCAGTAGACGTGAATTGGCTTGTGAGAATTTTGTTTATTTAAATAATGCCGTCATGATGGCGGAACCCTGGCTCCGACGTATTATATGTAGCTGCGGACGCAACCGCTAAAACGCTCGTATAAATAAAAATGGTGGCAAAAGAATATCCAAGGAGAATTGGCAACATAAACGATATCAATTACTAAATTTAATTTAATTTAATTTAATTGTTTATTTTTTTTTATATATATTATATATTTTTATTAAAATTTTAATAATTATACGAGTATCTTCTCCTGATCTTGATCTATCTAAATACCTCAGTGCCTAAAGACGAAAGTCTATAATTTATGTTTGTTACTAGTGATGACTTACGAGTCGGAAACGTAGTCCCTTACTGTGGGCCTCACAACAAAGCTCAAGGTCGCTCAAAGAGCTATGGAAAGGGATCAGCGAATTTAGCACTCTGAAGTGGCAGTAGATGGGGCACATATACTGACGGCTGATGGGGTAAAAGGGTTCTTCATTGGCGACCACGTGCCGACAAGCGCAGCGTCGGACACAGACTAGGTGATCAGACCAAGGGCGCAGGAAAGCGCTGGATCCTCCTTCAAATGATGATAATTCCAACAGATGTAATTAGAAATCCTTAGGGAAGGCATTTGTCCAGCTGTAGACTTTTTGTGGATGAGACGAAATATACAAAATAATCAAATGGTACGCGCGCCCGGCCTCCTGAACTGCTATATTCTTATCGCTAATTCTTCCGAGCAAGTGGCATCCCAATTAACCTTTATCCCGGTACCCCGGAACAAACTGCACTCACCACCCCGTTTAGCAAACGTGGTGAGTATGGTAGGGCTACCATTAAAAATTCTTGTGCCCCGTAGTCAACATCATCATAATGATGATAATGATACGAAAAAATTCTGTCTTAGGAATTATTGCAAGCGAAGTTATTTTTTCTAATCCAAATCTGAATACCAAATTCGAGTACTAAAAGATGTTAAAGCGACCAAAATTTCCTTGCAAATCTCTAAGACTCAAACATCAGACGAATAAAAATACCGACCAGGGTACAGACCATTAATTTTTACTTCATTACCTTCTTCATCCCAAAAATGAGCCTTCAACAATGCTTGTTAAGGTTTGAATTTCGTTGTGGTGATTTATAAGAGTTGGGACGTTTTTTGAGGTTATGTTGAAAGCCAACCGAAGTCAAAGCATTAACATTCTCGTAATCTCTTTAGCATTCTTAGTAAACAAACGGGGATATTAGACTGACAAGAAAAAAAGAAGAGTGTTTGTGTCACTCATTTATCTGAAAAGTACCGAGATATATTCATACCAAAGATTTAAAAAAGATTTGACGAGCTCCGTGGCGCAGCGGTCGTCACGCCGGCCTGTGACACGGATGGTCCCGGGATTGATCCCCGGTCAGGTCAAGATGAAAATCGATCTTTTTCAGATTGACCTGGGTCTTGGATGTTTGGATTTGGATGTTTGGTTTGCTTGGATACATGTAATTGTTATAAAATATAGTATCGTTGAGTTAGTATCCCATAACACAAGTCTTATTAAGAACTTAATTTGGGGCTAGCTCAATCTGTGTGATATGTCCGTATATATTTATTTATTTTATATTTAAAAGAAGTCAGGAGCTAAGTTAATGTTAGATTAAAATGCTTAGTGTACTTACCTAACAAGATACAGAAGACGGGTCAATAAATTGACTAGAGAAACTATAACAAAAAAAAAAAACGTTCAAATGCGAGTCGGACTCGCTCAGGATGGTTTTCGTGCCACTATTTCAACATTAGACTATTGAGCAAAAACGGCAAAAAATCATTTTTGGAAGCCCCTAAAATATTTATTTTATATTGATTTAATTATTTATTTTTTGGGTGATACAACAAATTTTCTGTAAATATTGCCAGAAATTATCTATTGCCGTTATTAAAATCGAGCCAAAAATGGCTAAAAATCACGTTTGTTGTATGGGATATATAATATCATAATGTTATTATGTAGGTACATAATTTTATTATGATTTTTATAGCGGCAACAGAAATAAAATTTCAACTGCTATCACCCTATCTAGCTAATACTGCTCTATATGGCTTTATCTAGCTATTGCGGTTTATGAGATACAGCCTGGTGACAAACCGATAGATAGACAGGCGGACCTCGGGTTCAAACGCATTACAACTGACTGATAAACGATAAAAACGCATGGATAATGATGATAGGTTTACATGTTCTTGTGGTGTGGGTCAAACACTGTGGTAGATTTTAAAACATTAACTTCTTGTTGGCAAATTTAGACCTAAATCATACTCCGAAAAAATATACTTTGCAAAAAAAAAACATATATCGACCTTGCATAAAATCTTTCATATAAATCAGCTAATCTAATATATTGTATGTGATGTCTATCTATCTATCAGCCATTGACGACCACTGCTGGACATAGGCCTCCCCTATAAATCTGTGATGTGTCTAAAATATTATTATTTGTTCGAAAAAGTTCGTTCTTTTGAAAAAATATTTTCAAACTATATAAACATTTAAGAATAGCCCAGTATAATTCATTGTCATTGTCGAAATCCATAAATTTAATTCTGAAAATTCCTTGTGTATCGACACTCGAGAATTCTAACTGTGGTAATAAGCGTAAAATATTCATATGCAAATTGAATTCTCTCGCAATCCAGAGACGTATTCGAATTTCGAGTAAGTATATTTTGTTAGCTCTAAACGGGCACGTGTGTCCATCACGAAGGCTGGTCACGAACTGTCGCCTGAAAGTGGAAATGCTACGTTTGTTAGCAAAACACGCCAATATACTCCCGTCTTTATCTTTTTGGGCGTTATTTATGAGATGGAGGTGTTTGGCAAACGTTTGGCCAATGTAGAAATTTTGTAGAGTCAATAAGGCAAGTTATTTTGGCGCCCAACGTGGTTCCCTAATATGTGTATTAATAAGGTAAAGCTAAGTAGTTTTTGTGTAGATAGCATCCTTAGGTTTTTAGAATTAAAAGTTTAGACTAAAGGATGGGCAATTATAAAAATGATGTGCAGTCATTAATGCAAATATGCCTGAGCTTAACGTACTACTGTAAAAACTTGTGTTTAGCATTAGTTTGAATTAAGTAGTAAAATTAACGATAAAGTAATGACCAGTAAAAATGTTAAACTTATTGCCCATACAGAAAATTATAGCCTGTGTTTTACGGGATTAGGTAATGTTTCTATCAATACCTGACATGTCCAAATTTGTTCAAGTAACTATTAAAAAGTTATGGTGGAATAAATAAACTCACATACATACTTACATAAACATAAATAAATTCTGATGAAAACATAATACACTCTCAATTTGCAGCTTTTGAGATTATGTACAAAGGCGAACACTTAATAATTTGAATAACATAATGGATAGATGGTTAAATGGAATATTCATAAAATAAATAAATATAATAATTTTAAAAGTTGTTTTTAGGGTTCCGTAATAAACAAGGAACCCTTATACTTTCGCCATGTCTGTCTGTCTGTCCGTCCGCGGCTTTACTCAGAGGGAGTTATATATATTTGGGAGTAATTTTTTATTTTCTCTACTAACCCATCGTGTGGGGTATTGTTAAATAGGTCTTTAAAAAATATTATGAGGCTGAGAACACCATTTTTCGGTATAGGGATCCGTTTCTGAAATATTTGGTTTTAAGGTGCATTATTAGTAATTTTTGTTAGAGGTAAGTGTCCCCTCTATCTGCTAAACGATTATAATTGGATAGGTAAAACAAATTACGGTCGTAGTACATATAACGAAGTTGAAAGGAAAACTATCAGAGCTACAGCCAACTTATTTAAATATAGCACTTTTTCATAAACCGCAAAAATAATTTTGTCACTCATACAAACACTATGAAAAACAAAGTTATCTTTGCTGATGAAAAATTTTAGAAGTTGTTGGATAATCTAAGTTTGCTTCTACGGAACCCTTCATGGGCAAGCTCAACTCGCACTTGGCGATTTTTTTCTATTTGGATGACAGGATGAACTTTTATTTATTATTACAATTTTATCCTTTACTAGTTCGTCGTAAAAGGTAGTCAGATTAAAGGCCACATATTTTTTTTATTCTTATGAGGTATTTCATACTCATTATTTATCTAGGGGTTGGTAAAATAATTTTTATAATCAAATTTTTTTTGAAATATTTGCAGCCCTTAAACGCTTTGAAAATAAGTTTGTCAAATGTGTTATTATTTTCATGTAAGTTTGTCTAATTCCTCTAAAATCAGTGCGTTAAATTAAAAATCTATTGTTTAATGCACTGTATTTGTAGTTCTATATTCATTTCAATTAGAAATTGGTAGCAGCCTACAAGTCGATTTTCATATTTTTTGTTGTATCTGGAGATGTTCATGACAATCATTAATAAAAGCTTTAAGACTTTCAGGGTTATTTAACAGGATAAGTAATGCAGTAGTCAGTATGCCAGCCTGCTATAGGACCATCTGGTTTCATTCCCTACATGAGAAAATAAAAACTGATAAACAATTCATTTTTACAGAGCATATTTGTTCTTGGTTCTGGTGCTAGCCAATCCAAGATGGGTTTCAAATATTGGACGTTAATCATTTCATAATTTTCTACTAATCGGCAAGTCTTTTTGCAATTTTCTTGACTGCAAGCAGTTAGTTAATCATCATCATTTCTTGTAGGTGACACGGTCAATCGACCATGCACAACCTGGTGTCAGAGTTCTTCGGAACCACCTCTCTGTCTCTGACGTGGTTCCTTTAACGACTACCAGATAGGAGCCGGGACCACCGGCTTAACGTGCCTTCCGAAGCACGGAATCATCTTTCTTATCAGACACTCAGGTGATTCATGCCTGCAATGTCCTAACCAAACTGGAAACAACTTAACAAAGTATGTTTCCCGTAGGAATCGAACCCACGACCTCCGGGTCAACAAGACAAACGGCTTAACCACTGGACCACGGAGGCTGTTATTACTTAGTTAATGAGAATAAACATACATGAATCAGATTGACATAAAAGTCTAGTCACGTAGGTTTTGAATCAGCAAACACGCCCTTTTAAGCCAAGCTCCCTTTCTATTTGACTACCGATATTTTTCTGTCTAGAAACAAAGATTTCTATAAAAAATATATATATACGGACAAATCACACAGATTGAGCTAGCCCCAAAGTAAGTTCGCGACTTGTATTTTGGGATATTTACTCAACAATACTATATTTTATAATAAATACTTATATAGATAAACATCCAAGACCCAGGTCAATTTGAAATATATCAAATTGAAATAAAATACTTATCCATCGATAAAAAAGATCTTATTTCTCAAAGATCCAATACAACTACTGAGAATCTTCATAGTAACAATTCGAATTCAAATACTTTATCCGAGACCCATGTAGTCAGTCCACAATGCCCTCTAACAGTCCGTTTTATATACAATTATGTATATCCCATTGTACATAAGTAATGTATTATTCTCAGGACTAAAAAAAACAACATCTTATTCTTAAGATTTCCGGAGGACGCATGCGTCATTCAGTAACTCCGCCTATGAAAGAAAGAGATGACAGGAGGTTTCTGGATTCAGCTTCCTGAAAACTGATTCAGGGAAGATTGATTTCAGTTAAAGTTGAAGCAATCGAAATAAAAGCTTTTTTATTGAAGAATGGATTTGAAGGAAATCGCGGTTTAAGTTCGCAGTCGGAATACTTTGTTATTTACGACAAATATTAAGGTAATTTGGAAATAATAATAGTATATATTTTTTTATATCGATTGTTGTATTTTAATGTTTTGGAAACCCTGCTTATTGTTTTTCGATTTTGCATATATTACAGAAATAAAGAAAAATATGACGTGCGAAAAGAGATACTTGTTCTAATTTTGAATAATAACTCTGACTTTGACTATGACCCCACCAAAAAGTATAAGATCTTTAATTACTTACGTATTTTTTTAAAAGAAAATATGAAATTAAGATACTTATGTGGCTATATGGAATCAACTACACACATCACTCACTCAGGCATAATTATCAATTTAAACATCAATTTAAATTTCAAACAAGCAAAAAGTTATCAGTTTTATGTTGATTTATAGTTGTATTAGAGAGACACTTATAGCTTACAGTTAACAATAAATTAACAAATGTAAATATAAAAATAAAAAAATATTAGTTTTTTTTAATACGATTCCAACTTCGATACCACAGTGTTTTTTGAACAGTTTGAAAAATATGACACAATAATTACCAACCAATCTGAACAAAAATTAAAAATTAAGATTTTTTTTTAAATCAATTACGCTACCAAAAAGGTTTTCAATGTCAAATTAATGTCGTTTCTTTAGCGCAGACAAAACATACTTATCAGTAAGTGTAATAAATCCACAATCTAATGTCTATATAACTATCATCAGACAATTTATTATGTCTACAAGAAAAACGCTTACCAGTAGATAAAGTGAAGGCAAAGTTTGCACAAAAGATATAGTAGAATAAACAATGACAGATTATTTATTGTATTTATTATTAATTGCCTTGTACCATATTAAGGTTAATGAGATAAGGTTAAGAATAAAAATAGTTTAATGACAATTTGCGAATGGCTAATAAAAAAAACTAATGATAACGAGAAACGTGAGTGCATTGCTGTCGATTTCAAATTCCGTTCTACATTCGTTTACACGAGTCCCCAAACTAAAATGCAGTCTATATTTTCGCGCCATTAAAAGCCAGCCACATTTTCATCTCGGCAAGACATGACTTTTTCCACTTTTTCTTCAAACTCCAATTCATTAAACACTGTAACTAGACGAAAGTTGCCGTTTTAATTAAAGATATTCACTGAAAACACGCCCCTGAAGCCTTAACTCAGTGAGACGTGGTTGGCTTATTTTTTTTTCGACATACTCATTCCCGCCTCTGCGACCCTCCCAAACAAACAGCGAAGTACTTTCAAAACAATTTTTCCGTCAATCTAAACGCAACCTTATTTTCTTTACAGATAAAGTTAAAAATTGCTTAATTTATTTTTAGAGTTATGCCGTTATGGAACTGAGAGGATCCTTTCAGTTCATTTCATGAAAGTGGAGACAGTGCGGAGGTCCTCAGTTGACCGCGAGTATCGCGAGAGATCAGGTCACTGGGACGAGTTTTCGATGTGCGCGAATCGCGGCGTAAAAGTTTTTGCGTATTTTACGTGCGTTATTTTTCGTGTGTGTGGACGCGGCTTTATGTTTAATTGTATGAGCGAGTTGTAGAATTGAAGAACTGTAATTTTAAGGTAAGTTTTGCTATATTTCATTAAAATAAATTGTTATAGGTGCATTAGTTTTACTATTAATCTTATTTGACAAATTTCTATATCATGGAGTTTTTCATATAATGGTGATTTTGATTACCACCTGGTAACTCTTTTAAGTGTTAAGTTAAGGAGAGTAAAAAAATAAAATAATTATATAGCAAATATAATGTTAATTATATTTTATTGAAAAAGTACTAAATGTATCGAAATAAGTTTGAAAATAGCTCAAAATATTTAAACATTTATTTTTGACTTGTGACTTAGATAAAGAAAAAAATGGTTATATTCTTTAGGTTATTTATTTACAAAGAACAAATTTATTAATAATATTTTTTTAACTTTCAACTAAATAAAAAAAAATATTAAAGATATTTCAAACAATTGCAATCAACTGAATGTTAGGAAAAAAAATTTAAATTGTAAAAGAAATTAATAATATGCTTTTAAACAGTCTTTAAAATAATTAAAAAAAAATTTTTACTACATAATTTAACAAAATTCAAATGAAAACCATCAACAATACGCGCAAACATATAGAACAAATAAAATTATCTGTTAAAAGTACTAAGTTTCTTTTCTATACAGCATTCTCGATTTTATAAATTTTAATGATCTAATATTAAATGATAGTCGATGTATTCGCGAACAATTTATGAATGTGTTAAGTCAGAAAAACCGATAATATTCAACGAAATGTTTCAAAAATATAAAAAAGCAAAACATTTTGTACAGTAAGTACATCATATTGATACTTTTCAAAACTTATTTAGCAACAAGGTTGATAATATTTTTCGACAAATTCTTTTGACACATTTAAACTTTTTATCTGAATTCGCTTTTAAAGTAATCTTTCATTTAAGTTCCAAAAAAAGATAAAGAATGGCAAATACCTAGTAGTGTAAGTAGTGTAAAACAAAAGTAATAATAATATAATAAAATAAAAGTCTTTTTGATGTATGTCAAAATCTAGTCAATTTTTTGAGTTTTTAAGAATATTATTTCATGTATATTTATTTATTTATATTATATTTTCTTAGATATCGATTTGATTTATTTATTTTGGTTTACCAATTCAATGAGACGTTTCATTTCTTTTTTCAATAACTATTTATTCATCGATTTTGAAATATATTAAATTTTTACTAAAAAGAAGATGCGTCTAATAAACTTCAATTTAGTACCATATTTCTTCTTTCAAAATTTATGTTACTAATATGGTAAACACTCACTTTTGAAGCATATCGTTAAAAAACGTAGCTTTTTTTAAAACTATTGGGACTAGGTAACTGCTACAAGTATAATTTACATGAACTGTGATTATATATATATAACTGCTACAAGTATAATTTACATGAATAATTAAAATCCCTAAAAATTTGCCAATCAAGCCTTAACGTCCAACAACAAAGCCTTAAAAATAATTTCTAAACAGTCTTTGCCAGCATACAGTTTTTATTATGACTATCTTTGGAAACCTACACATAATATCATTTATGTAATTAAACTTCCTTTTCAGTTCAATAAAATAATAAAACACGATTATTCGTTTGATTTTATCGTGAAGTATGAACGAAACAAAATGATTTCCCCTACGTCGCAGTATTTTAAATGGTAAACATAATAATGCAACTTATAATGCAACTTCAAGATGCGAAGTCAAAACAAGTTTTTTAAAGAAAAAATATATAATTATGATACTCTAGATTCTAACCATACCTTACATATCCAAATCTACAAACTAGATATGTACCTATCTAGTTTTTAGGGTTTCGCATTCGAAGTGTAAAAACGGGAGCCTATATTCACGAGATTTTACTGTCCGTCGGCCTGTCTGTTTGAATCGTGATAGCTAGACAGTTGAAATTTTCATAGATGATGTATTTCTGTTGTTGCTATAGTGACAAATACTTAAAACAGAATAAAATAAATATTTAAGAGATGCTCCTATACAACAATCATTTTCTTTTGCCAGTTTTTGTTCTATAGCTTCATGTATTGATGATGGTACGGAACTCTTTGTGCGCCGGCCAACTTAGCTATTTGTTTATTTTAAATTATACTTACATACATAACGAACTCTGAAAATATAGCACTGCTTTTTGTGCAGTCTTGCTTTAACCGAAAAACGGCAGATTATTCCTAAACTTAGTTTATTAAACATTTTCGGTTAGCATAACATTAAACATTAAATATTGTTTAAAATATGCAGCAAACATATTTAAATATACAGTTGAAAACTGTAAAGCTGCAAAGTTTGAGAGTTGACAGGTTAGCGAGTTTTGGGAACTTCGGTAAGACACCTGCGCAACTTTTAAAACATGTTAATTTTGTTTTGAGAAGGATGCGGCACAGATTTCTAAATACTTAGTTGTATATGCTAGTCATAGTATAATGCCTAGTAAGACAAGGCATAAGTTCACATTTATACTACGCAAGTTAAACAGAACAACAAAGGTTTCTACATACTTAGAAAGAAGCTATCCTAAGCTATTTCTGCTCTGCATATCTGACGTAGATAATGACTTAAATACATACAAAGCATTGTGAGAATATGAGGAAACAATAATATACACTTAATCTTTTTCTAAAAATATGGTTACTTGTGTAATTATTTTATGTGCAGCAAACATGTTTAAATATACAGTCTAAAACAGTAAAGCTGCTAAGTTTGAGAGTTGACAGGTTAGCGAGTCTTGGGAACTTTGAGTAGACACCTGCGCGACTTTTAAAATATTATGCTAATTCAGTTTTGAAAGAGACATCTTTCTGAACATTGATTTGTATGTGCTAGGTTATACTATGCATGATAGAACAAGGTGTAATTGTACATTTATACTCTGTGAGATATACAGAAAAATGAGGCTTTGAAGCGCCTTGAGTTCTGCATATTTTACGTCGCTAATGGTTAATATATGAAGAAAGTGATTTGAATTTGTGAGTAAAAAAACCTCTTTTACCTTAAATCCTCAAAGAAAATACGGTTATCTGTGTATTTTTTTATATGCAGCAAACATGTTTTATATAGTTGAAAACTGAAAAGCTGCAAAGTTTGAGAGTTGACAGGTTGGCGAGTCTTGCGAACTTTGGTGACACCTGCGTGACTTTTAAAATATGCTAATTCAGTTTTGAGAAGCGCTCGTCACAGATTTCTAAATAGTAAGTTGTATATGCTAGGTTATACTATAATGGGTGAACGAGATGTGAGATCATATGAAATCTACACGAGAAAGACAGAAAACAAAGCTTCGTAAATATGCAGAAAAACAGACGTAAATATAAGAATATATTCTGCATATTTTACGTAACTAAAGGAAAAGAAAATTAGCCATTTTTTTCCTTAAAGTTAATACTTTTAGAAAAAAAAAATATAACAATTCATTAATACTTTAAGAAAAAAATTTAAATAGCTTATTTTCATCAAATCTTTAAAAAATATGGTTACCAGTGTAATTATATTTTATTAAATGCAGCAAACACGTTTGAATAAACAGTTGCAAACTGTAAAGATTTGACAACTGCACGACTTTTAAAATATGCTAATTCAGTTTCTGAACGGCATACGGCACAATGATTTAATTGTACAAGTACAAGGGCAAAGTCTTGAGTTCACATTAATACTACGCAAGATAAACAGAACAAAGCTTCGAAAATATGCAGAAAGAAGCACTTCTAAGCTGCTTATCTGCATACTTTTACGTAGCTAATGACTAAAATTCAAAGGAAATGATTAAAATTTGTGAAAAATATAAAAAAACGCTTATTTATTAAAAATTGTGCCCATGTAATGGTTTTATGTGCAGCTAACATGTTTAAATATACAGTTAAAAAATGTAAAGCTGCAAAGTTTGAGAGGTTAGCGAGTCTTGCGAACTTCGGTGAGACACCTGCGTGACTTTTAAAATATGCTATTTCAGTTTTGGAAGTGTATGCGGTACAGATCTTCTAAAAACTGAATCGTACATGATAAAACCTCTTAAAGTTTGCTAGGCCTATTTAAGCTAAAATATATTTCGTCTTTTTTTGTATTTAAGAACATATGTGTCGTACGAACGTAGGTGTCTCAAATTAAGATGAATATTGGAACATAGGTAGGTATAATAGTAGTACAATTTCGTTAGACATCATGGTCAGGTCTATAGTTTTTAAGTTATTTAAATAGTTTACTTACTTTGGAAAGGATTGGAAGAAATAATCAAAGGAAAGGGACGTGTGGAAATAACGAGGGGAGGCCTTTGCCCAGCAGTGGGATACAAACGGCTAGTAAAACAAATAGTTTTCAAGGTGCAAGTTCGCGGCATAACACTAGTAATAACTTATCGCTAAGCTGTAGCAAGCATATACGAACAAAGAGAGTGGCAACAATGCCTACGGGACAATTGAAATGGCTAATTTTCGCGCGTATTCTGCTGGCCGCAATACTCGCGCGATTGCGGCCAAAATTGATTAATTATATGGCGCGGCAGTCCTGTGGTCACAACGTGTATATGCTTAACATTACTGTCATCAGCCGGGCTTTTTAATTTTTTATCGGATTCTTCGAGCTTTTAATTAAATGAGCTATTACTTGAACGAAGCGATTTACTCGTGTGTTAGTTTACAATTACTTAGTAGAAAATTTTCTCAAGCTGCCTAGGGGTATTTTAAAGCATAAAACTACTGCATCTTATGATATTAGTCATACTAAAACAAGAATTTCATACAATAAAAGAAGCAGAAGGAGTTTAAATGCATATGCGAGCTCCGTGGCGCGGCGGTCAACACGCCGGCCTGTGACACGGATGGTCCCGGGTTCGATCCCCGGTCAAATCAAGATGAAAAACGATCTTTTTTAGATTGACCTGGGTCTTGGATGTTTATCTATATATGTACTTGTTATAAAATATAGTATCGTTGAGTTAGTATCCCATAACACAAGTCTTATAAGAAATTACTTTTGGGCTGGCTTAATCTTTGTGATATGTCCGTATATATTTATTTATTTTATATCTTCTTATGGTTTCTTTGTGCCACAGCTTTGTGCTGATTTGTTATATGTAACTGTTAGTATGAACAAAGAGGGTGATACAATGGTTGGGATTTTTGAAACTGCTACTGTCTTCACCTATGCCGCTGGCCACAAATATTTGATTTTATAAATATTTATTAAATTATTAATTTAAAGAAGATTAATTATATGGCGCTGCACTCTTGTGGTCACAACGTGTATGTGTGAAATATAACTGACATCAGCCGGGCAAAGGATAAATGTTTTATCAATTTTAATTTTTTTATCAATTTTCTCGAACTTTTGAGCAGATGAGCTACGAGCGATTTTCTTACTCATCTTCACTTCAGCTACAAGTAGTCCACTGACATAGGCTTTCCCGTAAGATTTAAATCATGGGGGGTTCTGCCTTACTCACCACGCTAAGCAGACTGCTTGATGAGCGCAGTTCTTTTTTGTTAATTAGGAAAAGGGTAGGAGTTTGTTGAACTGGCGGAACAGAATAATAAAGGTATTTGGGATGCTACTTGCTCAGATGGATTGGGGACGAGGAAGAAGCAGCACGGAAGCCAAGCGCTCGTTCCCGATAACACACCTGCAAATATTGGACAGGCGATTGAGAATGACACCCCTGACCATTTTTTGTTACGACCATAGGTATCAGAATATTTGTGGTTACGACCCACTGCCTTATGTTTTCTCTAGGCATTATAGATCATAGACATATAAGGGAGTGAGGGTGAAAATGAAAAAAAATGCCATATAATTACATTTGAGTTTCTATTGGGGGCCACAAATTCTAACTCAATTGACATGTGTTCTATGTCCTAAAATCCGTAAAGGCAGTTTTCCGGCAGTGGTGTGGGTATTTTTTAGTGGGAAAAAACTCAAGCTGCCTGGTGATTTTGAATTACTAAACTACTGCATCTAATGACATAAGTCATACTAAAGCAAGAGTTTTATACAATAAAGAAGTAGAAGTTTAAATACAGCTTTAATATGATTTCTTTATTTTTGTAAGTCATCATCATCATCATCATCATCAGGTCTTACACACTCCACCGCAGGAGCATGACCCTGTCTGTACTATTCATTTCATTTTTTCCTGGCAAAATTAATTAATAAGACGACACTGCAGTGCTGTAACGACAATGTGTTGGTTGTTAAAATTATAACGATTTACAAAGAGGCGAAAATTTTCAGTTTTTTACTTACAATAGGTACTGTAACAAAGACAGGTATCATACTTTAGAAAAATTTTACTGTTAGTGCTAATAGACTCGCTGATGAAACAATGCAACTAAAATCTCGGCATCTCACATGGCTAAACGAGTGTTACTCCTTTTTAGAGTTCCGTTGTAAACTAGGAACCCTTATAGTTTCGCCATGTCTGTCTGTCTGTCCGTCCGCGGTTTTACTCAGAGACTATAAGTATTAGAAAGCTGTAATTTTGTATGGGTATGTATATTAATCATGCAAAAAAAGTGGTAGATAAAAATTTTGAAAAAAAAATGTTTAAGGTAGCTCCCATACAAGTAAAGAGGGAGTAATATTTTTTTTCTATACAAACCCATCGCATTGGGTATCGTTAAATAGGTCTTTGAAAAATATAGTGAGGTTGAGAACACCATTTTTTGATTTAGGGATTCGTTTCCGGAATATTTGGTTTTAAAGTGCAAATTTTTGTTAAAGGTTAGTGTCCCCCCTCTATTTGCTAAACGGTTATATATGGATACGTAAAAAAAAATTATAGCAGTAGTATATATACTGAAGTTAAAAGGAAAACTATCAGAGCTGAGTTCTAAGTACAAACTAAAAAGTTATAGGCAACCAACTTATAAACTGTAAAATTTTATACTATTTTCATTGTTAGATGTTTTGGGTCGTTAAACTGTAAGGTGCGAGTGTGAATAGTGTGAACTCAAAGTTGTCATTCGCAACTACGGAACCCTACACTGCGCGTGGCCGGACACGCACTTGGCCGGTTTTTGTTATGTGAATTCGAAAATGCCACTTCTAAACACAATATAACATTCAACATTAATGACACCTGCCGGTGAAAACTACAACATGTATAAAGACATTATTAGAAATACTTTATAATTATTTGTAGCAGTACTTGTTCCAAATACTAAAGCTCCATCTACCCAATAACTTTCTTACGTGTAATACAAAAGGTCACGAGGCTTACGAGAGTAAACTCAGCTTAATAATCCCACAGCGGGGTATCAAAGAAAAAGGAAATTCAATCCATAAGCTGTAACTTTATAAAAGAACGCTCTGGAGCAGCTCTTTGGCGTGACTGCGTCAAAACTTCACCCTGCCCTCATAGGGAGCGAGGTAGGAAAAACGGAGGAGGTATTAATATTTTGCAGTCTATTTATGTAAGACTATCCAAATAAAAACCGGCCAAGTGCGTGTCGGGCCACGCGCAGTGTAGGGTTCCGTAGTTGCGAATGACAACTTTGAGTTCACACTATTCACACTCGCACCTTACAGTTTAACGACCAAAAACATCTAACAATGAAAATAGTATGAAATTTTACAGTTTATAAGTTGGTTGCCTATAACTTTTTAGTTTGTACTTACTACTCAGCTCTGATAGTTTTCCTTTCAACTTCAGTATATATACTACTGCTGTAATTTTTTTCACGTATCTATATATAACCGTTTAGCAGATAGAAGGGGGGGGACACTTACCTCTAACAAAAATTCGCACTTTAAAACCAAATATTTCGGAAACGGAGCCCTTAATCAAAAAATGGTGTTCTCAACCTCACAATATTTTTGAAAGACCTATTTAACGATACCCCACACAATAGGTAAATAGAGAAAAAAAAATTACTCCCTCACTTTACTTGTATGGGAGCAACGCTAAAAAAATTTTTTTTCAAGATTTTATTCTACCACTTTTTTGCCATGATTAATATACATACCCATACCAAATTACAGCTTTCTAGTACTTATAGTCTCTGCGTAAAACCGCGGACGGACAGACAGACAGACAGACAGACAGACAGACATGGCGAAACTATAAGGGTTCCTTGTTTACTACGGAACCCTAAAAAGGGTATTTATTTGTTATTTTTCACGGTTTATATACATATGTTACTTTATTAAGCAAGTTATAAATGACTAACAAAATCGGGTGAAACTGAAAATTCAATATTTTCTTAAACTGAAAAAGGCAATATTTTTTGTATGTTTAAATTTAATTTGTTAACTTTGAGTTTCATATTGATATAATTGACTTACATATAAGTATGCTTATTTACTTCAGCAGTGGAGACTCATAAAAAGACCTGATGATGATGATGATGAAGTATGCTTAGGTAAGCTTTGTATGTACGACTAGCAATTTGCCCTGGACTTCACACACGTAAATTATAACCTATGTCACCCGCTGATAAAAATTAGCTTTAAAGGTAAAAGAATTTTGAAAAGAATTTCGGTCTAGTAGTCTCGGAGACTATTCAACACAGCAAAGTTGCAGAAAAATTTCTGGTAGAACCATATAGGAAAAAATTCATCCTTGCCTTTTGCAACTGTATATAAGTTAAATGAAAAACCGGCCAAGTGCGTGTCTGGCCACGCGCAGTGTAGGGTTCCGTAGTTGCGAATGACAACTTTGAGTTCACAATGTTTACACTCGAACCTCACAGTTTAACGACCAAAAACATCTAACAATGAAGATTGTATGAAATTTTACATTTTCCAGTACATTTTATAAGTTGGTTGCCTATAACTTATTAGTTTGCACTTAGTACTCCGCTCTGATAGTTTTCCTTTCAACTTCAGTATATATACTACTGCTGTAAAAATTTTTTTTCAAGATTTTTTTCTACGACTTTTTTGCCCTGATTAATATACATACTCATACCAAATTACAGCTTTCTAGTACTTATAGTCTCTGAGTAAAACCGCGGACGGACAGACAGACAGACAGACAGACATGGCGAAACTATAAGGGTTCCTAGTTTTTCTACGGAACCCTAAAAACGTGAAACATAGAATTGTACAAGGCCCACTTTGATTTTATTTTATAAACCATATCAATATTTTGTTATCAGATAGTCTTCATCATAATATTGTGTATTACTTCAATTTTTTACCCACAAAAAGACGTGTTTAAGTAGTTGATAAATATTTGATGTCAAGATAAGAATAAGGCTGTTTAATATTTGCTGGCATTAAATGTGTGTATCTGCTTTTACCAGGTTACAAGTAACAGGTAACAGTTTCTAAATGCCGAAATGAAAATTTCTGATAACAGTATTAATAACTTCCATTCGAAGTAGACTCTATTTAAATGACTTTGGGTTCCTTGTATCAATTGTAATTTAATGTAGGTAGCACTGGAATAGACTATAACGTTAAGCTATATCTTTATTTCTGTGACAAATCTGGGCCTTTTAAGGCCCCACATTAGACACATTCTCATAATTCGTTCTGATTCTAAAATTATTATAATTGATTCCAATAATACTTCAAGT
This sequence comes from Rhodophaea formosa, assembly GCA_963082605.1. Taxonomy (NCBI): domain Eukaryota; kingdom Metazoa; phylum Arthropoda; class Insecta; order Lepidoptera; family Pyralidae; genus Rhodophaea; species Rhodophaea formosa. The sequence continues at coordinate 6,685,292 of OY720223.1, forward strand.
TATTGACTAAGGCTTATATGATTTACATTCTTGAATTTCTTTCTATTTGTAAAGTTTTAGGAATAAAATGATTGGCGTCGCTAGTGTGCCTAGTGTGCGCCCTCAAATAGTAAAGGTGAGCTTTTAGAACACTGGACTACTATAAAAAATAAAAAGGAGGAAAGAATGATTTTTTGAAACCTTCTTTTCTGTTTTTTTTTTTACAAATATATGAGCTAAGTTTACAAGTTTTCACGAGATTGAGTGTGCACTGGTTTACAAAATTCCAAACTTCAACTCACAGCATATTTTTTCGCACATCCCGTGCAAAGTTTACAAGTTTTTCATGAGATTGAGTGGCGCGCTGGTTTAATAAAACGACTCATCACTCACCTCACCGACAATATGCCAAACTTCTGCCCACAGCTTTGAGGATATTAACGTATCTTTGCTCATATTGAGAGTTTTTTTTTATAACATTACTTTAAAACTTTTTTCTGCGTATTTTATACTGGTTGTGCTTTTAAGCTGAGGTCTTTTACCTCAGCTTACACAAACTATGAAGAAGATATTATTACTACTCGTCAGCTTAATTCTTTCTATACTGGCCCTACTATTAGACACTAGAGCTGCACGTCGTGGTTTCTTTTGTTGTAAAAATATTGAGATCATTTAATTGTAGATAGAGCTCCGTGGCGCAGCGGTCAACACGCCGCCTGCGATACGGATGATCCCCGGTTCAATCCGCGGTCAGGTCAAGGTGGAAAATACTCTTTTCAGATTGACCTAGGTCTTGGATGTTTCTCTTTATAATAATATGTATCTATTATAAAATATAGGATCGTTGAGTTAGTAAACCACACAAGTCTCGAACTTACTTTGGGGCTAGCTCAATCTGTGTGATTGTAAAAAAAAACTCTCAAATTAGAATAGAATAGAATAGAATATCTTTATTTCTCATAATCAATCATGCGTAGTTACAATAGCAATTGATCCCACACTAGGCTGGGCCTGTATCGTGGGCATCAAACAATATAAAATTTTACATAATATAATTATTAGCATAGCGTCGTATTGTGTCGTGTGTGGGTAGCAGACGTTTATTTAAAAGTATTATTTTTGTTTATTGAGTGTAGGCCAAATCCTCTGACTACTCAGGCTAGTATATGGCTCTGGTAGTACAAAGAGGGTCGTGCTCTAGTAAATATTCTGATATCTATGGTCGTGCTCCTGCAGTGGAGACTAGAAAGACCTGATGATGATGATGATATTTTGTTAGGTTCAACTTTCGCTAGCTAGACTTAATCATTTAAAATTTTGTTCAAACAATTTTTTGAACTATTGTTAACAATTTTAAGTTAGAACATAAATCTTTTGTTAGCGTTATTGTCAAGAACGGCCATTTTTGGCAAAAATAGCAACTAAAGCTTACGTTCACACTTAAAACTCTAAAAGGTAGTTCATGAAATAGTTTGGAGGCAACTGTAAGTAGTAAGCTTTAGTACCTCAGGCCTGTTTAAAACAATAAGTATAATTTTATAAAAACGATATACATTGTTTGACTGTTTATTTCCAAAACAACCGCATCTTGCAAAAAAGTGTTAAATTAATATAAATGACCCCAGAATGATGCAGCACATTCGTGTTTTGTCTCAAAAATGGGCATAAAGCCATTAATTAGGCGACATAATTAATACTAATCACTGTGGGAGTGAATGAGCTCGCGTGACTTGCTGTTCTAATGTTTCGTGTTTGAATAGTTCTATTTCCTTTACAGAGTGAACAAGACTTGGACTATATTCACAGGAGAATGATATGAGATTAGAATTTTGGTATACTCGTACCGAGTAAATCGACCATTGACATTCTCTTAGCGGGAAGTCTCAGTCAACAGAACTTCTGTTAACAATTTTAAGAGTCCCACGTAAAGCCAAAATCCCATACAAATGTAGTTTGGTATAAGTTTTACAACAGTTGAACCAATCTCAACCAAATTTCGTACATACGACTGGATAAGGCATATTGATATTTATAATCAGAAGTAGAAGTTTCGTATCGAAAACTTCTACTCGCTGTAATTTGTATAGGTATTGTTTTTAAAATTGAAATCTTATTATAAACATCAATATGCCTTATCCGTTTGTATGGGATTTCGGCTTTACGTGGGACTCTTAAGAGGAGGATCGACTACCTGTAAATTTTCATACAAAAAGCGATAACTCTTCCACCCCCCTAAACCTTTTAGAAATGAAGAAATTTTAGTGTCATTTGATTTAGCACACCTTAATCTAGGGCTAACCGTTTTCTTTTTTATTGATTCAGTTTAGATTCATTGAAATAAATTAAAATGCCCGGGGTATTTTTTAGGTAAAAAATATAGATATTTACTTAGATGCTCATAACTTTTGTTGTAAGCAATATATGTATCTTAAACATCAAAACGTACAGCCCTACTTCTCCAATTTATCAATAATGTTTAAAAAATATTGAAATTGGACTATGTTTACAGGTAGTCGATCTTCTTAACGTTCATTCGCATTTGTTTTCTTTTAGTTAGACTTTGAGTAACTTGATGAACATTAAACAAGACAGTAAAGAACAATCTAGACTGAAAACGTGTGCATCTTTATAGCCCGTCGTCTATTTCCTCTCTTTGATATTAAAAAGATGTTTTAAATAGCTTTACCTTAAGCGTCACTTAATGTCACTACTGTGGTACAAAGACCACAGTAGTGATACTGCCTCCGTGGTCCAGTGGTTAAGGCTTTCGCCTTGTTGACCCGGGGGTCGTGGGTTCGATTCCTACGGGAAGCATACTTTGTTATGTTGTTTCCAGTTTGGTTAGGACATTGCAGGCATGAATCACCTGATTGTCTGATAAAAAGATGATTCCGTGCTTCGGAAGGCACGTTAAGCCGTTGGTCTCGGCTGCCATCTGGTAGTCGTTAAAGGAACCACGTCAGAGGCCGAGAGGCGGTTCCGAAGAACTCTGACACCAGGGTGTGCATAGTCGACTGACCGTGTCACCTACACGAACTGATGATGAGTAGTGATACTCGTCCTTCTCTAAGTATCACTACTGTGGTACAAAAACTAGTACTTATGAATGAAGACTTTCACTTTCTGCAATGCGAATACGAGAGAAAAGCCAAGAGTGAAAGCTAGTAAAATATAATAACGTTCAATGATTCGAGAGAACCACAAAATAAAATCACACCAGAATTTTTACGAGGGGCCCGAACAATAACAGAAAACAAAAGGTGAAAAGGTACAGTCAGCAGACGGTGCACATTACGTTTAATTGTGTTGTTGACTGTACAGCTAATCAGGGAAACGAGTGGCCGCACAAAGCCCTTCCGTGACGTCACAATAGCTTTTGTTTTCTTTTTGTTGTTCACCTCAGTTTGACTTGCAGGAAGTTGTCCATACCTACGTTTGTCGGATGATAGAATCTTCGTTTGCTCTCTTATATTAAAAAACTAAGAATATTTAAATGTTTTTTTTTTTTGATAGAAAGGATATTGCGTCATTTGTTTTTCATCAACTTTCGCGTGATAGGTAAAGATATTAAGTATGGATGAAAGATAACTTTATACTATTATATCTTGTAAAAAGCTATTTATAGTAGTCTCTAAAAACCTTTGCAAAATCATATTACAGCATAAATTCTGTCATAATAGATGAACCTAGGCTACGGCCCATCATAGCTGAGAATGGTACCAAAAAAAATGAGAGACATATATCCACTTCACATTGCACACATCACCAGTATAATTTGTCACAGCTTTTGAGTACTTTTAACATGACCTAATCAAGTGTTAAGTATGCCTGTACTTTATAAGAATACCTATACCTATATAGCTAAAAGCTACCTAGATCTCCCGTAGATTTACACATATACGTAGGTAGTAGCATAGCTACGAAAGGAGAGTTTACGCCGTAGAAGCACTACGACTGATATCAGTAGGCTTTAAGACCAACACATGCTAAGTTGGGACTTAATTGAAGACGGACTTAGTGTCATAAAATAATCTTTTGAAGGTTGTGACACTCCCCACATCAGTAAATTAAAAAAAAACATTTTCATTAATAATTATAAGTGCGGGGTGTCTGTAGAATAGGTACGCGCGCATCAGTGAACAATTCCCGAATGGACACCGTCAGTGTTGTGTGTAAAAACCTGTGTAATAAAAGACAAAGAAAGAGGGTAGACCGATACGGTTTCCCTTGACAGCTCAACATCCACTACCGCAGTCCCTTCAGTTAGTCTGTGAAAATGGCAGCTGCAATGTTGTCGAAATATCAGACAGAACTCAAAAATAATCGCGGTAAGTCCCGTAGTGAACATAATAGGTCTTTAAAAAGGCATTGAGATTTCTAAAATAAAGGTCTAATTTCTGGGTTTGCGCTTTTTCACTAATAACCGTGTATAAAAATTTCTAAATATATATATATATATATATATATATGTTTATACGGACAAATCACACAAATTAAGCTAGCCCCAAAGTAAGTTCGAGACTTGTGTTATGGGATACTAACTCAACGATACTATATTTTATATTAGATACTTATATAGATAAACATCCAAGACCCAGGTCAATCTTAAAAAGATTATTTTCCATCTTGACCTGACCGGGGATCGAACCCGGGACCATCCGTGTCGCAGGCAGGCGTGTTGACCGCTGCGCCACGGAGCTCGTACTAATACTTCTTTAAAATGTGATCTGACGTTAAAGTGCCTGTTTTCGGAATAAAAGCTATGACTTATATCTCCATCCCTACTAATATTATAAATGCGAAAGTGAGTTTGTTTATTTGTTATGCTTTCACGCCCTAACTACTGAACCGATCATCATGAAATTTTGCATACACGTTGTCTGGAGTACGGAGAAGTACATAGGCTAGCTTTCATCCCTGACGCGTGCAAAGCCGCGGGCATAAGCTCGTTTGATAAAAAATGTGAAGCCCTAATTAATGCTCGTTCAACTTATTTACTGTAATTTTTCCAAGAATTAATAAAAAAGAGCACTCACCAGAACAGAATTAAAATTAAACTTTTCTAAATCTAAGAGTACCTAACTTAATAAATTAACTACGTGTACGAGACACTTTACGTGGCGTTCACTTCTAAAGTAAATAATAGATGTAGCCTTAAGCTTGCTCGCCACTGTAATCACATCTACAAAATAATTCAGTTCCCAACCTCTGAGGTCACGAGTAACACATATAAATAAATACTGCAAGAGTCTCACATTTTTCCACCCTTGCTTATGAAGAGAGGTGAAGTAATGTGGATTTGACGAGCTCCGTGGCGCAGCGGTCAACACGCCTGCCTGCGACACGGATGGTCCCGGGTTCGATTCCCGGTCAGGTCAAGATGGAAACAAATCTTTTTCAAATTAACCTGGGTCTTGGATGTTTATCTATATAAGTATCTATTATAAAATAATCTGTGTGATTTGTCCGTATCATCATCATAATCAGCAGGTCTTCCTTAGTCTCCACTGCAGCAGCACGACCCTCTCTGTACTACTGGTCTACTGGCTGGTGGATTTGATTTAATGAAATATAGTAAGGTTATATCTTTGCATAAATCGCAAAGTAAAGACGATCCTAATAACTTTCGTCCTATTTCAATCCTCCCGGTTCTTAGCAAAATTTTTGAAAAGTTAATTTTTAAACAGTTAGTCGCTTATTTTAATAAAAATAAACTTTTTCATAGCGAACAGTACGGTTTCACCAAAAGTCGTTCTACCACGGACGCAGGAGTAGCTTTGCTGACGTATATTTTAGAAGCTTGGGAGAAGTCACAAAATGCAATAGGAGTTTTTTGCGACCTTTCTAAGGCGTTTGACTGTGTTGACCATGAGACTCTATTAATTAAATTAAGTTATTACGGAGTAAAAAACCAATCATTGGAACTTCTTCGGTCATATTTGGCTAATAGGCTTCAAAAAGTTACTTTAAATGGCGTGAAATCTAATGGATCGTATGTAAAAATGGGAGTACCTCAATGATCAATCCTTGGACCCTTGTTATTCCTTATCTATATTAATGATTTGCCATTCTACGCCAGTGTCTGTAAAGCAGTGTTATTTGCTGATGATACATCACTTGTTTTTCAAGTTGATAGACAGAAGACAAATTTTGACGATGTAAATACAGTATCGTTGAGTTAGTATCCCATAACACAAGTCTCGAACTTACTTTGGGGCTAGCTCAATCTGTGTGATTTGTCCGTATATATTTATATTTTTTTTTATTTATTTATACGGACAAATCACACAGATTGGGCTAGATATTCGTAAACTTTTGAAAATTCCATCAATTAGGTATTTGGGAATTTGGTTTACTAAATAAATCCAGTAAATGTGAAAATTACTTAATATTAATAATAATAATAATAATAATAATAATATGCTTTATTGCAGACACAAAAGATCCATATAACACATTAAGTACTTATATCATATATAAAAGTAATTACAATTAAAATATTGTAGAAATTAGTCAACTGGCGGCAATAGCCAGCCAGTGTCGGTACGTATCAGTGGTGACTAGTCTCTCTGCCAGTCCTCTCACAATAATGTTGCTACACGAGTATACCTTGGACATGAAGTTTGCTACACGGTGGCGATGTATTGCGTTAAACGAGTTAATTCGGGACTCAGTAAACATTCCTGAAGCACTACACCATGGTTTTAGCCCCATCAAGTGTCTAAAAATATTGTTATAGGCTACTCTTAGAGCGTCGTAGGCTTTTTGCGTGTAGTTAGTCCAGAGCTGACAAGTGTAAAAGGACTGACAGAAAGATCTAAAGAGAGTTACCTTCACGTCATAGGAGGCTTTAAAAAATTTTCTGGCTACCATATTGCCAACTACACACAGTGATCTCCGCTGTCGCTCAATATCGTCATCGTCTTTTAACGACGATGTCACTATATGGCCAAGGTATTTGAACGAGGTCGAAATTTTAACAGGTTGTTTATCTAAAGTCAGGCTCGGAATGGAATCTGGCCCCTTTCCCGATCTAAACACTAACATCTCAGTCTTTTTAACATTGTAAATTAAATCATGCTTTTTTGCATATTCTTCGCATTTACTTATTAGTTTTTGAAGTCCTTTTATTGAAGGGCTGAGCAGCACCATGTCGTCAGCGTAACTTAGGTTGTTGATATACCTATCGTCAAGCCTAAGTCCGACTGGAGTGCTGCTCAGCTCCACAATTAGGTCATTTACATAGAGGTTAAATAGATCGGGAGAGGTGAGCCCGCCCTGCCGCACCCCGCATGACAGTCTGTACGTGTCAGACAACTCGTTACCCCATTTAACATTGTTAGTTTGTTTACGGTACCAATGTTCTAACAAATCAACTATTTCAGGATCAATATCTGTTCTACGCATTTTCTCCCAAAGCAAAGCGTGATTTATCGTGTCAAATGCACGACTAAGGTCGAGAAAACATGCGTAAACAGTAGTACCACAGTATTAAACGTTCACGATGGTTACACTGCACTGAAAGCAATGCTGTATGAGTGTTTTATTTGAGCGAAGTGTAACGGGTGTATGGTAGAGTCTGAAATATAAGACTACTTCAGCTTTATGTCTTTATTTAGTTATCGATGAGATAAATATTAACATGTATGTCCTCGCGCAAGCCACGAGAGTCGATTTCTGTGTCAAAACAATCGTTTTTTAGGGTTCCGTACAAAAATTGTAAAACGGAACCCATATAGGATCACTCGTGCGTCTGTCTGTCCGTCCGTCCGTCTGTCACAGCCGATTTTCTCCGAATCTACTGAACCAAATCAGGTGAAATTTGGTAAAATGGTGTAATCCTATGACCCAAACACGGATGTGCAAAGTAAATAAAGATTTTTTTGAAATAAAGGTCATTTGCAGGGGCCCAATTACAAAATTTTAAAAGAAAGTTTTGCAAACCTTACTGTGTCATAAATCAAATGAAAGGACTCATTATGAAGATCTCAAAAAGATTTTTTTTTGTTCGGGTAAAATCAATATTTTTGATTTTATTCACGAAAGAAGGCAAAAATTTACCATTCCCCCCCCCCCCCCCTGATCTCCGAAACTACTGGGGCGAAAAAATATTGAGAAAAAATTACGAAATATAGCTCATTCTTTGAAGATTACAGGAAAAATAATAAGAATTCTATCGCTTGAAAATAAAGTGGTAAACTCACTATAATAAGATCATCTAGGGAAATAGTTCGCTAAAACACCACTAGATAGCGCTAGTCAATTGAATAAAACATTTTTGCACATTGTGTGTGTGTTCACGAAGCTTTTGTACGGAACCCTCATTGTGCGAGTTTGACTCACACTTGGCCGGTTTTTTTCGTAAAGAATCACAGACAATAGTTTCTTTTGGGACGCATCAAAAACGTTTCAAATATACAGAAGCGTACCCGTAGTCTCGCTACCCCTTATTTTGTCCCCATTTATAGTTTTTGTTGCAGACCAAAACTAGTCAGCGAATAAATGAAAATATACATCACCATCATCAGGTTTTTTAAGTCTCCATTACCATATATTGGCCAGATCAGTCAGAGAATTTGGCCTACCACTCTTCACGTTGGCCGGGAGACGGTTGGAGAGATCTCTTTGATGTTTATAAGCTTTGCTTTTTGTCGAATAAAGATTTTTTTTCTTTTCTCTTATGTTTAGCTTGTATTTTCTTAGTAACCTTCTACGACATCCACGGAAAAACTTTAAGTGGTCCTATTCTACTTTGCCGGGAACTACATTACGTGAGTTAGAAATAGAAAGCCGGGATTTTATTATCAATGAGTTTTGGTGTGAAGTAAAATATACTATCCATCCATCCATCCATCAGGTCCTTTTTAGTCTCCACTGCAGGAGCACGACCCTCTCTGTACTACCACAGCAATACATTAGCCAGAGTAGTCAGAGGAAAAAAAATACTATAAAGTGTAATATAATAAACGGCAAAATGTATCACTAAACTTGCTCGCCACTGTAACCTCTTACACAAGTGATTCAGTTACCAACCTCGTTGGCTGAGAGAATGGATCTTGTAATTTTATTTTTTGTCCGGAAGAAGGGTAATATTTCTTTTGATATAAGTAATGTGAGTATCTCACAGAAAAAAAGTCATACTTTTATAATCACTTCGAAGTTTTAAATGATATACATTTCCTGACCTCCTTTTATAATTTCATAAATTTCATAAATGCCTTCAATATCGGCTGTTTGTAGAAATAATTCAATAACTACTGACTATATATTCGTATATCGTATGGCTAAGAACTTAAGCCGCTAAATTAAGTGAATATAAATAATTAAATAGCATATAAACTTTACAACACGCCTTATTTTGAATAGGATTAATAAAAAATTAATATAAAAAAATGGTTAAGTAATCGTAGAACCTAATATTTATAGACGTACGTCAAACAAAGTAGGACCGAATGACGGAAATGACATCATAACTCTTCAATCACTACGAATTGTACAAAGCGCCTGAATGGCGTAGGCAGTCGTAGGCACATATCGTAGCAGTGCTACGATGTAGCATGCCGTAGAGTTGTGTCGTTTTACCAGCCAAATCTACAAGGCTACTCGCTAACTTTTGACAACTACGGTGTGCAAGGTTTTCATGGTCACTTCAACATACATTACGTTTTATATATCTTACATAAAAAATGGCAATCATACAAAAAACGCAATGTATTTTGAATTGACGATCAAAACGCAATAGTTGCCAAAAGTTAGCGAAGTCTGAAGCTATGTCTGAAGTTAGCCCCACTGACTTTAAATTTTTAAAACTATTATGCTTGCTATTACGATACCAAATTGTTGGTAAACTACAAAAATTACATAAATATTTTATTTCCAATTCAACAGTTCAAAAGTTTCAATTACCCAAGTGTTCCCTTCAAATATTCAAGTGAATTGAGTCTAGCCAGAGCAACGTACTGAAAATCTTGAAAAAAATACCAAAATCACGTATCTAGAGCGGCACTAACACTAACCGTGACCATTTATTATTCATTATAACATCTTGCACCGAGATCCCAAGAACATACCTAAGATGCAGAATAAAATGGCTACAGAAGAATACTATCTGTAATACTTACCGTTACGTTGCCGTACCCGGCAGAGTAGAATAGGACCACTCCAAGTCATCCCGTGGATGTCGTTGAAGGCGACATATGAAACACAAGCACAAGCTAAACAAAGCTTATAAACATCAACGATACCTCGACAACACCGAAAACAACCCGACTAGCCAGCGTGGAGAGCGTAGGCCAAATCCTCTGACTGCTTTGGTTAATATATAGCTGTACTACCGTACAGAGTACATTTCTTACTTTGTCCTTTCGCGTTACACCACACATCCATGCTGAGATGGATGTGTGGTGTAACGCGAAAGGACAAAGTAAGAAATGAGTACGTAAGAGGAAGTTTGAAAGTAGCACCCGTGACTGAAAAATTAAAGAGTAATAGGTTAGGTTGGTATGGCCATGTTATGAGGAGGAATGAAAGTCATGTAACGAAAAGAGTTTTGGGGATGGAAGTAAGGGGTCGTAGAAATAGGGGAAGACCAAAGAAAAGGTGGATGGAATGCGTAAGAGAGGACATGTGTAAGAAGTGTGTAACAGAGAGTATGACCAGCGGTAGAGTGAAGTGGAAGAAACTGACATGTTGTGCCGACCCCACATAAAGTGGGAAAAGGTGAAGACGAAGAAGACTACCGTACAGAGAGAGTCGTGTTTCTGCAGTGGAGACTAACAAAGACCTGATGATGATGAATATCTACTTAAATTATTTTACTAACCCGAGGAGCCCGATAGCCTAGTAAGCGTTATTAGCGCTTTCGCTTGTAAGGAACCCCGGATGCGATTCTCACTAGGATGGGTAACCACTAATTGCAAAAAACATTTCGGTTTCCTCCATACTTCGTAGGGCATGTCGTTTCCGGTCATTGATGAAATTTGTTAATTTGTAAGATGCCTTTAGACAGTATAAAAAATCTGACACCATTCTGGCTACTTTCATATACGAAAAATCACATGTGCAGGGACATGATTATAAGGCAAAATATTATTCAGAACTAGGCCCAAACTAAGGGAGTTATGAATACCATGTAAATATTGTGTGTATCATCAAGCCTTTTATATAAAAAAAAACTAGAAGTAAGGAATGTGTAGATGCATGCATAGAGCAAGAAAAAGCAGCGCTTGAACTTCACTTATAGGTATGTTGTTTATTGCACAATGCACATTGTACCTAATATGTTGTACTTAGTGTGTTTATACCATAAGTAAATGCACACATTGTGCAACTTTTTTCAATATGCAATTTCAAGTAAAGTTAGTTCCTTTACCTATTTTTTTGACAATTTTCTTAATTTTCTTTTATACTGAAATAAAGTACTTTTACTTTACTTTTTCTTTTTCATCTTAATAATTATCAAAATTGACAGCTTTTTCAATGCATTGTAAGACCTAATGTGCAAATTTGAATGAATGCATCTTATCAAAAAAATCTCTACTAAGTATAATAAAGAGTTTTATTTCTAAATGTTCTTTATTTGTGGCCAACACTTCCACTTGAATAATACAGATGTAGCGAGGTGTTCTTAATATTGTATACTTTAATTATCTGAGATTAGACCTGACACGGGGTGCACGCGTGAATTGATGTCAATGTGATTTTGTTATGTGATTTTTCTTGTCCACATTATTTCTAAGAATAATTGAGGATAAGTAAAAATCGAGATAAGTAACAAAAATAATTTATGAGAGGCAAAAAAAGAAATCATCATTATCATCACCAGGTCTTTCTAGTCTCCACTGCAGGAGCACGACCCTCTCTGTACTACCAGAGCCATATACTAGCCTGAGTAGTCAGAGGATTTGGCCTTTACTCTCCACGCTGGCCAGACGGGTTGGAGAGGTCTCTTTGATGTTTATAAGATTTGTTAAGCTTGTGTTTCCTAAGTCGCCTTCTACGACATCCACGGGAAGACTTGGAGTGGTTCTATTCTACTCTGCCGGGAACCACACGGCAAAAAAAGAAATAGTAGTTAGTTATTATGTTTATTTGAAGGATAATTCCTGGCAGTCGCTGAAAGTAAGAATGCCTCTAATTTATTTTTACCACTCAAAAATTATATGGCGGACGTGAACTGTCAAAAAGCCAGTCGGGGTTTTTATCTTTTGAAATAATTAAAATTGTATATGTTTGTAAGAAGTTTCTGTCGCATTGAAAAAATAACTATGTCTTCTATTAGTGTCTTAAAAGTTGACCTGTTTACTATAGTATTTTTTTTATTAGCCTATGCTGTCCCACTGCTGGGCAAAGGCAAATTCCTCTCTTCCGCCACTCATCTCGATCTCCTGCGATTGATGACCAATTTGGATCAGAAGCCGATAGATCGTCAGACCACCTTGTCCTTGGACGGCCTCTTTTACGACGCCAGCCAGCAGGTACCCAGTCTGTAACAATCCTAGCCCACCTATCTGGGTGCATCCTACACACATGTCCTGCCCAATCCCATTTTACATAGTTTACTATAGTACCTAACCCAAATCAATCAAACGTAAATATACTGTAGTCTCCGCTAAATCACATCTGATTGGGTATTTTTCCGATCAATGTCAATCAAGCCATTATCTTCTTGACCGATCAAATTCTATCGATTTCATCGCTAAATGAGGTCAGGTGATACTCAAACAACTAGATTCCAGTTCTGGCACACATTTACACCGAATCATATAATTATTAGCTTTTTTACTAGATTAATTATGTGTGTAGTAATAAAAAGCCCTATGTATCCTTGCTAATATAATAATAATAATAATTTTTTATTGACTCAAAAAAACAATACAGTTTACAAGAAATCTCTGGGCTCCATACTAGGATTCCCTGTGTTGTGGATACCCAGTCTCTTTCGTTCACTTTTACTATTACAGGCTATATACATTGCGGTTGTGTAGTGTAATGTAGTGTAGTGTATTGTAGTGTGGTGTTGTGTGGTGTTGTGTGGCATAGTGTAGTGTATTGTGGTGTGGTGCAGTGTGGAGTGGTGTGGTGTGGTGTAGTGTAGTGCAGTGAGGTGTAGTGAGTAATATTTTAAATGCGAACGTAAATTTGTTTGCGTTTTCGTTAGTGTTCAAAATTTTTAACGCTGAAGATAATAAAAAAATATATACAGTAAAACTCCGGGAGTGCAGGTAGAAGTAAAATACTTGAATAATTACCCATGTATTTTTTGAATAGAATTAGGTGTAAATAGAGGTGTCGGTTTTTAAGTATGGTGTCGCAATATGTCATGTTAAAAATTCCCGCGCCTTATGAAGGTTTTACTTTAAAGAAAAACAGTTTTAAACTAAAAAATGAAAAATATTGTTTAGTACAACGGTATATTTTATGCCTTAACAAGAATTTCGTCCAGTCAACCAAGTTTTTAATTTTTCGCACTCATAATATTTAGACTACCAGACTAATATTATGAAATGACAAGACAATTCCAATGCAACTGCAGAACAGAGCAGTTTAGAATCTCATTACTAACGCAGGAATTAATCACAAACGTACATGACGTCATCTTAGCTATTATTCACGCGTGATTACCAGGATCTCGGTAATCTCCTCGCTACAGGTGTAGGCACGGAGTCGTAATCTTGGATAATTAAAGTATACAATATTGAGAAGTCTGAAGTGCATGTTCGTAACACGGTTACATACATTAAGCCTGTCAATATTCTTCCATGCTGGTCTGGGAGAAGAAGAAAAACGTAGGACCAGCTGCTTCTCTTCACGCGCAGATTATTAAGGCCCCACACTAGGCACACTAGCGACGCCAATAATTTTATTCCAAATACTTTACAAATAGAAAGAAATTCAAGAATGTAAATCATATAAGCCTTAGTAAATAACCTGAAGTATTTTTGGAATCATGTTTTAATATTATGACAGTCAGTCACTAAGAGAACTTGTGATTACTGCCAAAAACGACCGTTTTTGGCGGTAATCGGATTCTCATAATTCTCACTGATTCTGATAATATTAAAACATGATTCAAAAATACTTCAGGTTATTTACTAAGGCTTATATGATTTACCATGATGACCATGTTTAAAGCAATAAATACATTTATTCATTCATTCTTGAATTTCTTTCTATTTGTAAAGTATTAGGAATAAAATTATTGGCGTCGCTAGTGTTCCTAGTGTGGGGTCTTAAAGCCGATCGAGGGTTGGGCGAGAGGAATCATGTCAATAGGCGATGCAGCTAGAACCCATCACTATTTTGATTCCGTTCTCACCTACAAGCCAGCCAACATGCTTAACGAAGCCTTAAGGTTTTATACACCTGGGCTCTGTCCATTCCGCAAGGGAGATGGACGTGATAGTATGTATCTATTCTTTATGTAACAGCATTCAACTGATGTATGTATGTAAATGAGCAAAGACTGTAAAAGAACAGGTGGCGCAGCTTGTATAAAAAAGATAAAATTATCGTTAATAGCTCAAATAAATAAATAAATCACATTTATGACATATCTCTGTAATACTTATATCAAAATATATATCAATATAATAATGAAACATAGCACTAATTATGCAATTAATATGACATAGACGAAGAGGATGATACCATAGCAGATAATTTAGAAAAAAAGTTTAAACTACGGTATTAAGTATAAGCCAAAGAGTATGAAATCATAACAAATAAGGTTGATAAATTTGAATTACCAGTGTAGGTCAAATAAGGATAGGTACGTAATGTCCAAAGTTTTGGAATGAGTCTAGCAATACTCTAATTCACATATTAGTTCATAAAATTAACTGAGATGTGTTTTATCTCAAGCACATAATTAAGTGTCATGTCTAAGAAGCTAAAATAACACTGCTTACAAACTGGCGGCCTACAAAAAAAAATAACATCGACATATCCAGGCCGAAAAAATACTGTACGTAGAATAAAGCTTCAATTGAAAAACTAACGTTAACTTACGCATTTAATTATACTACGGCCATCTTTTACACAAAAAGAACTAACTAAAACGAAATTTCGTTTTCATTTTGTTTACGTTTCGCTACAAGGTAACATCCGGGCTCAACCATCTAATTTCCTTAAAACGCTGTTCACACTCGCTTTTGTTACGTATTATGTTAAATGACATTGTTAAATGGAGCGTTCACTTCATAATTCCTTTTTTAGGGTTCCGCCCCCGGTTGTGGAAACCTCTATTTTGGGGTTATAATGAAAGGTGTTTGTTGATGTAAAAAGTCGTGTTTTGAACGCTGCGTTTTAGATTATTTGCGTTTTGTTTTTTTGGACCGTAATTTTTTAGGGGTGTTGTACTGCTGCTATTTGGAATTAATAATTTGAAAGAAAACGGTGATGTCATTTAAAATTTTGTTCTGCGAGGCCATGAACTATTGTTTACAATTAAAAGTTAGCACGTGAAACTTTTCTTAGCGTTTTTGTCAAAAACGGCCACTTTTGGCGTAAATACTATGTACAGTTTCACGTTCATACTTTGAGCTGTAAACATTGGTTCATCGAGTAGTTTTAAGGGTTATTTAGAGCCTCGACGAGCATTTATTAGTGATGTCACCGTTTTGATTGATTATGGAATGATTTTATTCAAATGGGACCAGCGCTGGACTACGAAGTATAATGTATTAATAAGAAGTTACTGAAATTTTATGTATTAATGAGAAAAATACCTAGTACTAAAATTAAATTTAATATATATATATAAATATAATATAAATATAAATCTTC
Organism: Rhodophaea formosa; assembly: GCA_963082605.1. Lineage (NCBI taxonomy): Eukaryota > Metazoa > Arthropoda > Insecta > Lepidoptera > Pyralidae > Rhodophaea > Rhodophaea formosa. Next base: position 6,701,057 of record OY720223.1, read on the forward strand.
TTCGTCTTCACCTTTTCCCACTTTATGTGGGGTCGGCACAACATGTCAGTTTCTTCCACTTCACTCTATCGCTGGTCATACTCTCTGTTACTCACTTCTTACACATGTCCTCTCTTAAGCATTCCATCCACCTTTTCTTTGGTCTTCCCCTATATATAATATAAATATAAATAAAAATCAATAAATATATAGGGACATATCACACATATTGAGCTAGCCCCACAGTAAGTTGTGAACTTGTGTCGCAGGATACTAACTCAACGATACTATATTTTATAATAATTATACACTTTTGGAGATAAACATCCAAGACCCAGGTCAATATGAAAAATATCTTTTTTCATCTTGACCTGACCGGGGATCGAACCCGGAACTCCCGTGTCGCAGGCTAGCGTGTTGACCGCTGCGCCACGGAGCTCGACTATAATGTCTAAACATAGGGTTTATTAGTAGTTACATAAACTTATAATTCTTTGGTTAAAAAGCTTATTGGTTAAAAGTGCAAATACATGATACTGAAATACATGAACTACTCGTTCCTGTGTACTGGGTATAAAGCACGATGGACACTTCTCAGTTTATTTTCTTTTAAATGTCTATAACAAACATATTTTATAACAAATACATATTTAGATAAACATCCAACACCCAGATTAATCTAAAAAGGATTTTTTTTACCTGACTGGGAATCTTGCCCTGCAGCCGTCACACTGGCACCTGGCACTTTGACCACTAGTCCAATAGTCCACAAAGATTTTCCAGCTTGTCACTTTATGTCACTGCTGTCATATTTTAAGCTGCCTAAAGTCGTCTTATCAACTGCCATCTAAATAATGGTAATCAAATCAACTTAGGCCAGCAGTGTTAAATTAATTAAATAATATGTGCTCCACAGCACACAATAACTCTAGATATCACCAATCTAAGTTTTAGCCAAGCTTGACATTCATTGGCGCGTATTATACAAATCCTAGGTTATTCAATGGGCTTTCTGTCTGCATTCCCCGATTGCACTTTATCAAACACAACCTGAGGCGGTGTTCCCGAATCAATACGACATTGGAACCTTCAAAAAACGAGTCTATGTTTTCTTAAATGGCCGGTAACGCTCCTGTCACACCCCTGATATTGCAGTTGTCCCTGTGAACCGGTGATCACTTACCATTAGGTGACTTGCTTGCTAGTTTGCCGAGCTATATCATAGAAAAACCTCATCCTAAGTTAAGTATTCTGAGGCAGCAAAGCGTAAGAATTCTATCCACCTTGTTATTTAGCTGCAGCGTTGTGAGATCTCACGAGATTGCACGTTTATAGCCGCTGAATAATATAAGCGGAGCACGAACTACGTTTAATTGAAATTTAAGAAAACATTTCGTAATAAGGTTTCTTGTTATATTGCCTTCTCATCTGAGCATTTTCCCGGACGCATCCTTAGCTGTGTTGCATCAAATTCGGGGGCTGGTAGTATGACAGCTTAATGCTAAATTTCATAGTTCTATAGAATACTATTTCAAATTTATTTACTCGAATGTAAGCATTTCTACTTCGTGTGGTCCCGGCAGAGTAGAATAGGACCACTCCAAGACTTCCGGTGGATGTCGTAGAAAGCAACTCAGGAAACACATGATAAATAAAGCTTATAAACATCTAAGAGACGTCTCCAACCCTTCTGGCCAGAGTGGAGAGTGTAGGCCAAGTCATCTAACTGCTCTGGCTAATACATGGCTCTAGTAGTACAGAGAGGGTCATGTTCCTGCAGTGGAGACTAAAAAAGACCTGATGATGATGATGATATAAAGCCAAATCAAACAAAACAGTTCATCAGTGTCTGCGGTGCAACAAAGCGCATCCAGGGACAATAAGGTCTTCAACAGAGTACGTGCGCCCGGCCTTGTAGTTCTAAAACTGCTGTAAAAGATAACGCTCAACTATTATGTAAATAGATCGTCGACCTGATGATGATGGTGGGGATATCGTGGAGTTGCAAATTAATCCTACTTAGTAGTTTATCAAATTTATATTTAGCTTATAATGCCTAATTAACACTAAGTGGACCGCATCATAGATACCGGTCAGCAACAACATGGGTAACTCCCAAAGGCACCGTTTATATTCATTCCATTTGGTTTCCCGCTGTGTCTGTCTGTCCGTTCATATTCATTATTTATGATTTCAATGGTCTTATTTAGTAAAAAAACATTTAAGTGTGATAGTTGGACTTTCTAAGCAATTTTTTTTTTTACGTTTTATTATGGAGTTATCTAAAGCTTGTTCATGCGCAGACAAACATACAAACAAACATTATGAAATTTGGCACACATATATTGTAGACTAACATTTATAAAACTTATGTAATTCTGACAATATTACATACATACGGGTCGAATTGGTAACCTCCTATTTTTGAAGTCGGTTGAAAAGAAAGTTTTGAAGAAAAAAAGGGAATTTATTGCGTCTTCTCTAACACTATAGAATCCTTCTCAAGAATGGCGGCGTCTCATATCGAAATATCTTGCGTTTGCACACAGAGGCAGCGACTCGGCCCAATACATTCGCCCGGGGATCGGATTCCCCGTGCCCAATACAAATAATGCAGACCGCAGTCACACCGAGACTAAGACATACGTTGAGTTATATTTAGAGACTTCTCTGAAAAAATCAACTGGCTAGCAGTCACGGTTTATGACATACAGCCTGGTGACAGACAGACAAACAGACGGACATCGAAGTCGCGAGAATAGGGTCCCACTTTTACTCTTTGGGTACGGACCCTAAATGAAAATTTATTGCGTCTCCTCTAACTCTATAGAATCCTTCTCAAGTATGGGCGTCTCATATCGTAATATCTTGCGTTTGCACACAACAAAGACTCGTCCCAATACATGCCCGGGGATCGAATTCCCCGTGCCCAATATAAATAATGCAGACCGCAGTCACACCGTCACTGAGACCAATTTAAAAATTACGTTCAGTGATATTTCATTTTAGTACATTTGAATCTACCCTCCAAAAAATCTTTAAATTGTAGGTATAAATACAATATGGTAATAAAACTCTGTCCTATCTTTAAGAGGTGATCCTTTTCAAGAATGACAGCGTCTCATATCGAAATATCTTGCGATTGCACACAGAGGCAAGGCCTTCCCCAATACATTCGCCCAGGGGATCGGATTCCCCGTGCCCAATACAAATAATGCGTCTGCAGTCACACCGTGACTGAGATAAATTTGAAAAATCTGTTCTGTTACATTTAGTGTTTTGTAAAACTGTATATATACAACACTAGCAATTTATTTTCCTGTACTTCGTCCACGTCCAAATTATAGCCTACTAGCTGTTACCCGCGTGATATATGTATGGCCTATGTCCTTTTCAGTACCCTGGCCTATGTGCATGCAAAATTTCATGATGATTGGTTCAGTAAATATGGTGTGAAAGCGTAACAAACAAACAAACTCACTTTCGTATTTATAATATTAGTTAAGATTAGGATGTCACCCGCAAAGAACTGCGTTTTTTATAGGCGAAAGAATTTTGAAAATTTGTCCTGTTGTTTTATGACGCATGTCAAATCATTTTAGAGAAAGACAATTTTTTTTTATATCTGATTATTTGGAATTTAAGAGAAATACGTTACGCAACGGTGTGAATGCGTGTCAATGCAGTAACAAGTACTGAGTTAATTTAGTAGAGTGGATAGCCGTGCATTGTCATCGGTTGTTTATCGTCGACCGACCGAGTAATGGTATTAAACTACGATACTAATGTATTCTTTGAGTCGGGATTTTAAGTATACGAGGGAGACGTCGATTCTTTTGAGGTTATTTTGTTTGTAAATTTTCATGATTTTTTTTATTTTTCTTTGTGAACACAAATAAATAAATATATAGGGACATATCACACAAATTGAGCTAGCCCCACAGTAAGTTGTGAACTTGTGTCGCAGGATACTAACTCACCGACACTATATTTTATGACATATACTTATATAGATAAACATCCAAGACTCAGGTCATTCTAAAAAAGATCGTTTTCCATCATGACCTGACCGGGGATCGAACCCGGGACCCCCGTGTCGCAGGCTGGCGTGTTGACCGCTGCGCCACGGAGCTCGTCATTACACACACACAAACCACAAACATTATGTCTGAGATAGATAACATGTATTATGGTAAATTTGGTTTATCTAAAATATTATTATTCATTTTACTATAACAATTAATTCACTTAAGATTTAAGATATATGATATGCTAAACATAACTACCTCTTCATTACAAGTGTGGTGTGTTGCAATGAAGTTGAAAATAAATTAGTAGTAGTGGGCCGTACAATATTTTTGTAAAGGTAATTTTTTTTTTATAATTTTACTGGAGAGTATGTTTTTATTCACAACAATTACTCAATACATTAAACAATAAAACTAACTTAAAAGAAAAGGTAACTTAGAAGGTGATTTATACATTTAAATTCCTTTTCTGATATTCAAAGTCAAAGCTCGAAATATATGTGAAAATACAGAATAAAAACAAGTTTTCAAAAAGTAGAAGTTTAGCAATAACTAATATTACTCGTATATAGAAGTAATTAGTTGTTCGCCCGCGTGATAAAATATATATAAAGCCAGTGTCCTTCTCAGTACCCTAACCTATGTGTATGCAAAATTTATGATGATCGGTTCAGTGCATTGGGCGTGAAAGCGTAACAAACAAACCCACTTTCGCAATTATAATATAAAGTTAAAATTAAAATTTTACAAAACTAATAGCAGTTTTGCTACAGTTTTTCGCCACAACCGAGTATCATGGGACGATTCCCATACATTAGTCAGGAAAAAAAATCACCCTCCATACACGTGCGACAGTGTACCTCCATCCATCCACCCATCAGGTATTTTTTAGTCTCCACTGCAGGAGCACGACCCTCTCTGTACTACCAGAGCTATATATTAGCTAGAGTAGTTAGAGGATTTGGCCTACACCCTCCACGCTGGCCAGACGGGTTGGAGAGGTCTTTTTGATGTTTATAAACTTTGTTTAGCTTGTATTTCCTAAGTCGCCTTTTACGACATCCACGGGAAGACTTGGAGTGGTCCTATTCTACTCTACCGGGAACCACACGGTTGGATTGGTTAGGTTATAGCTCACCAGAATCATGTCAAAAAATTATGCGGCTGGCAAACCATCACTTTTGATTACGATTTCTACCTTTATGCATAAATACGACAAACGAAGCTTTTGAGTCATCGACCCTGTCTACCTACGTAAGAAATATAGTCAAAAGAAATGCATGTATTTCAAGCTGATGCCAATTTCCAAAAGCGAAAATAAAACATTTGGCATCCCCTAGCCGCCACCAAGTCTCGCAACATACCCCAATAAATTGAGTACGCAGCATCTCAAGTTCATTGCACCCGGCGCCAATGCGTCGCGACGCACCCCACGGACTAGATATTTTAGGGGTTGCCGTCAGGGTTGTTTATTGTTTTGTACCTAATTGTTTTTTTGATAAATATTACGTAGATGTATCTTTTACTACGAATATTTTTGATTAATATTTTATGTATACCAAATAAATAATTTAAAAAAACCAAAGCTTAGAACATGATACAAGGGTAGTATCTTACGAGATGCGACCTCTGCGGTAGTTTTTCATACGAGGTCAAAAAAAATATGAGAAAAATCTTTTTGAAAAAAATTGCCACAAACGGGGAAGTAATATATATATTTAGCACAATTTTACTTTTAAAAATACTAGAGCGAGTATGTGTGTGACTTAATTTTTCATCACTTTACTCCACCTCGATAGTACTTCGCTGATATTCCATGATTATACTTCCATCCTATCAGCTGTTCATGTGATCGTCGTTTGAGTCATGTTCTTAATTATTTGACGAGCTCCGTGGCGCAGCGGTCAACACACCAGCCTACGACACGGATGGTCCCGGGTTCGAACCCCGGTCAGGTCAAGATGGAAAATGATCTTTTCCAGATTGACCTGGGTCTTGGATGTTTATATGTATTTGTTATAAAATATAGTTGAGTGAGTATATCGTTGAGTTAGTATCCCATAACACAAGTCTTACTTAAGAACTTACATTAGGGCTAGGTCAATATGTGTGATTTGTCCGTATATATTTATTTATTATTTATAATTTTTTATACATCCCAGGAAATTGAACCTCAAGCTTTTAGTTTTAAAGTTAACAAAATTATCAAAACAAAACACAAAAAATTCTAAAACATAAACTTCACGAAGTACAAGACCGTAACAATGACGAATGGCTCATTAAACGAAACTTTGCTCAAAAGTATTGTGAAAAATGCATTTGCGAAATAATAAATCAAACTTACCCTTAAACAATTATATGCTTTATTTCTTAGGTTATAGATGTCAAAATACCGTGGTATCGGCCGGTCGTTAATGTAAGACTGTCAGGAAGTGTGTAACTCATGAACAAGGCGGGATCTGGGGTAACAATGAGCGTAACTAGGTTGTTTTTCCATTTTACTGTCTCTCATCTGCTACTTTTGTTAAGGCTTGCATTGAAAGGTCATAGCTTACTGTTTTGAAAGCTTGTACAAAATTTAATAAAATACATATACTTAAAAGGTAAATCATCATTATGGAGTCTTTTTAAGTCTCCACTGCAGAAGTCTCTGTACTACTAGAGCCATAATTAGCCAGAGCAGTCACAGGATTTTTGGCCTACACTCTCTACGCTGGTCAGACGGGTTGGAGAGGTTTGACCTCTTTGATGTTTATAAGCTTTGTTCACCTTTTGTTTCCTAAGTCACCTTGTATGACATCCACGGCAAGACTTGGAGTGGTCCTATTCTACTCTGCCGGGATCCACACGGCAATATAGTAGTACTAGTGTTTAAAACAATATTAATACAATACAGGCTTATTTTGATTCTATGAACTATATAGTAATCTCGAGAACAGAGTCCTCAATAGAATACAGAATTGTAAGAAAAATAAGCAATAAAACGAAAAAATTTTTAGCCCTCCCATACAAAGTCGCCAATCAGCTGGGTGAATTTCTATGGGAAGTCTGATTTTATTTTTCGATTTTCACCCATTTTTCTTTCGATTATCTTTAGGGATTCTATTCTATTGGGGATTCTGATTCCGAGATCTTAAGAGTCGCCTGGAAGCTCATGTCTCCATACAAACGGAAAAAGGGAATTTTGGCAATATTTGATAATTTTGGAGTAAGATTGAGCATTTAATCAATTAATCTCATTATAATCTACATACGTTCCTATACAGTTTGGTTAAAATACCAATGGTTTGAGAATTACAAGCCTTTTCAAATTTGTATGTAAATCTTGAGAGGAGAATTCTCAAACATTTGATAATTTAACCAAACTGTATAGCAACGTACGTAGATTATAATGAGATTAATTGATTGGATGCTTAATTTTGCTCTAAAATTATCAAATATTGCCACAATTCCCTTTTTCCGTTTGTATGGAGACATGCGCGTCCAGGCGACTCTTAATATAGTTTATAGGTTCAAAATCAGCCCGTATAGTAATAGTAAAGTAGGCTACTAGGGGTGCTTAACATCAATAGCTTTTGGCATCCGACCGGCGCCAGTGAGACGGACGCCAAGAAGTCTGGAGCTTCTCCCGCAGGTTGTGTGTCTCTTTCTCACTTATACGAGTGACAGAGACGGCAAGAGAAGGAAAACAGGACGTAGTATCATTGTTCATTCACAGTAGGACTAGATTAGGAATGAATAAGTAATTTTAGGTGTGAGTACTATTTTAAAAAACCTTTAAGATAACATGCAATAACTATTATGTTCACTACGGGACTTACCGCGATTATTTTTGAGTTCTGTCTGATATTTCGACAACATTGCAGCTCAACTCAACATCCACCACCGCAGTCTCTTCAGTTAGTCTGTGAAAATGGCAGCTGCAATGTTGTCGAAATATCAGACAGAACTCAAAAATAATCGCGGTAAGTCCCGTAGTGAACATAATAGTGATTGTGACCGCGAAAGCTTAAAATCATAACATGCAATAAGCTTTGCAACATGAAAAATGTAGACTTTCATTACCTACTGTTTGAATGCAAAATGTATAAAAGGTCAAATCATATTTTTTATTGTACTCAAATTAACTAGGTACTACTAACTGAATGATATTTTCAAAAATTGGCATGAAACCTGAACAATATGATTTACAAAGATATGAATTACAAAAGGCAAAGATCAATCTACATTTTTATGTAAAGTTACGTCAAGACGAGTTTGACATTTGCTTGCATTGTAAAACTCTTATCAGATCTCATTGAGAGCCAAGCTCGTAACTCAATAACCTAGCACTTTCCAACTCTCATCATGGCGTAAAGTATTCTGTGTGAATGCTAGTTTTAAGTTCTCTACTAACCATACACTTTAGTTAAAATATGTGGCGCGGCCGTTCTGAAAAAAGGTAGGTGCGCTTCCATTATCTTGTCTTGGCGAAGGCTCTACTGGGCCCCAAATTTATACTTATATTTTTTTAAATCGGACTCAACTTGCTATACATTTAGTGGACTTCAACACACTTATCGATACCTATTAATTATCCTATAACATGGCTTATCAATTGATTACTTCGTGTCATCATCATCATCTCAGCCACAAGCAGTCAACTGCTGGACATAGGCCTCCCGTAAGGATTTTCCATTTAAGAATCTTTTTGCCCCATCGGCCATCGTTTTTTCGCGCTATGTGTCCCGCCCACTGCCATTTCAAAGAGCTAATCCGCTGGGCTATGTCGAGGACCTTGGTTCTTCTACGGATCTTCTCGTTTCTGATTCGATCTCGCAAAGAAACACCGAGCATAGCCCTCTCCTCTCTTTGAGCGACCTTGAGCTTTCTTATGAGGCACTTCGTGTTTTAAAATAGTAACATACTGAGGAAGCCTAACTCATCAATCAGACAAGTAGAGTGAACCGTATGGACTTCAAACTTCCAAACATAGAGAAATAAAACAACACCATGCGTGTTAACACCACATAAGCAACAATTACACAACACAGCTTGTTGAAGTTAACAATAAATGGATTCAAATGATAGCTCGCCTCGTTAAAGTGTAGATGGGCACCGGAAGTGACGCTATCGCCCCTCCACCGGAAGTGGGCGGGACTAACGACTGAAGATTGCGCCGCGAAAGCCTTAAGGATGCGAAGCTTTGATTTCTAATGCTAATCAGTTTTTAATGTTTTGTGTAATTATGTTGACGAGCTCCGTGGCGCAGCGGTCATCACGCCTGCCTGCGACACGGATGGTCCCGGGTTCGATCCCCGGTCAGGTCAAGATGGAAAACGATCTTTTTCAGATTGACCTGGGTCTTGGATGTTTATCTATATATGTATTTGTTATAAAATATAGTATCGTTGAGTTAGTATCCCATAACACAAGTCTTTCATTAGAACTTACTTTGGGGCTAGCTCAATCTGTGTGATTTGTCCGTATATATTTATTATTATTTATTTATTTATTTATGTTTTATAAGTTTTAAACCAAGAAGTTTTTATTTTTAGAGGAAGACCAAGAAGGAGGTGGAGAGATGATCTCGACAAGTTTTTGCATGGTTGGGCAGAAATTGCAATAGACAGAAGTGAATGGAAAAATAAGGGGGAGGCCTTCGCCCAGCAGTGGGACATAACATCAATAGGCTAGGTAAAAAAAAAAAAAAAAAAAAAGTTTTAAACACTTTATTTGTATTTGAAATTTCCATGAAACCATGTTTATTACTCGTAAATCAGCTCGAAAGAATGACTGTATAATATTATACATTTTTCTTCTTATATACTACTGTTATAAAGGGGAAAGATTTTATTGTTTGTTTGTTTGCATTAAATAAGCTCCGAAACTACAGGACCAACTTTCAAAATACTTGAACTTATAGAAAGCTAGTTTATCTGTTGAAGACATAGGCTATAATTTACGTGGACATAGTTGCGGGAAAATTGCTAGCATTTAATAAAGAAATAAGAAAGGTGAATAAATTCCACATATTCTGGGTATGAATCGGCGACCCTAAGGTCTGTGTACGACATAAGACGTTCTATTAACTGAACTACCGCGCTTTAATCCTGCACGTCGAATATGCCTACCATTTGCCATTTCTCTTTTACGCAATATGGCTTAAGTTACCTATTACACTTACTCGCTATTATATGTGGTGTTTGATATTTGAACCAAATAAACAAGATCTTTTTAGGGTTTAAATTTATTATATAAGTCTGCGTGAATGTGAGTTTTTATTGCTATAACTTACCTACATTGTATTTTATTCCTCTGTGTTTTATACCTGTTGAACATATTTGCATGAATCATTGTTAGTTAGAAGTCCTTATCTCGAGAACATAGGCTTATATTTTATTTTAATTATTTATCTATCATAAACTTAAATCTATCGTTACAGTTTTCACCAATATGACAGACAAGCAATTATGGGTTAGTATCACAATAACTTAGACTACAAAATTTTATAATATAAAACACTTACATAATTAGGTATCACACAAAACACATAATGCAACTCTTGTGAATTCGCTCAGAGAACACGTAAAAATATCAATTTTATCTGCTATCTGGTTAAGTGTGCGCAGCGTCCGCGTCAGAGTGGCTTGGTGCAGCAGCACAGTGCGAGAGCCGGGCACCGCGAGCAATGGCGGTCGATGACGGCGCCCTACATATCCGTTTGGAACACTCAATTTCACCAAACCCAATAAATCAGAATTATATTTTTTTCCACGAATCAGTTTAAATATATATGAAGCCAAGTCTAGGTCTCTCCTTACCGCCAATTTGGTGTATCCGACCATACCGAGAACAAATAGGGATACATCAATGGATAGTACGGGTAGACACCCTAAAGCCTCATATATAAATATCTAGTGAATGTATTTTGTATCCTTTCGAGCATCAGGCTATACTTGAGTTCATGTGGAGCCCATATCTCTGCATTACACTCTAATTGACTACGTACCAGGGCATTATACAACGCCCTAATGGCTTTAATATTTGTGAATCCGTGTATCCTGCGAAGTATAAACCCCAGATTTCTGAATGCCTTTTTTGCGATACCGGTGATATGGTTTTTAAAAGAAAGGTCCGAGGTAAAAATTACGCCTTAATCTTTTACTTCCGTATCTCTTTTCATGGGGACGTCCTCCACCTTGTATTCATATTATAGCGGCTTATGCTTCTTAGTAAACGAAATTGTCACCCGTTTCGACTTTTTGAATTGGAGTTCATTTTCTTGTGCCCACCCAACAACTCTGATAATATCTGATTGCAGCCGCTCACAATCTGCAGGTCTGTCAATGCTTAGTGACAATTTCAAGCTTGTTTAAAGAATATCAAAGATCCTAGACAATGCAAGTTTCCAAAATAAAGCAAATCCTATTCTTACTGGATCGAGTTCTATAAAGATTCGGATCTACTGTCTCTAGTTAATCTGTACAAGATCACTAACATATAGAACTAGTTGCCTTTGTCCAACGATAATTACCATTTGGTATCCACACGATGGGACGTTCCACAGATAAAGATAATTACGGGATTTGTTAAGCACGAACATTTTTATCTTCATGCAATTTTGCTAAGAAGCCGAGATAACACATCTTATTTGTTTCATTTTAATCGACTGCAGAAAAGGGAAAAGTCTCCTATTATTCCTAAGATTGTTTAAAAACACAAGTATTTATAACCCAAGACAGGCAAGTCTCTGAATTAAAGAAAATTCTATTCTTACTGCACTATAAATAAATAAATAAATATATACGGACAAATCACACAGATTGAGCTAGCCCCACGTAAGTTCGAGACTTTTGTTATAGAATACTAACTCAACGATACTATATTTATTTATTAAATAAAGAAAATAAGAAATGGAGAAAAAAATTCACGCGGGCAGGACTTGAACCTGCGTCTAGATCTCAGTACGATCTATGCGTATCTGAGGTATCAGGTTAATAAGGTAAAATAGCATTGTGAATGCAAAATAAAATCCCATATAAAGATACTATATTTTATAATAGATACTTATATAGATTAACATCCAAGACCCAGGTCAATCTGAAAAAGATCATTTTCCATCTTGATCTTGATTGAGTTCTATAAGGGTTAAAATCTTCGATGTTTCTAGTTTATCTTAGCAACATCTCTAACATATAGAACTAGTTGCCTTTGTCCAACGATAATTACCATCTGGTATCCACAAGATGGGACGTTCCACAGATAAAGGTAATTACAGATTTTCTTAAGCACGAACCTTTTTTATCTCGATCGCAATTTTGCTAAGAAGTCGAGATAAAACATCTTGTTTGCTCCTTTTTAGGGTTCCGTAGTAAACAAGGAACCCTTATAGTTTCGCCATGTCTGTCTGTCTGTCTGTCTGTCTGTCTGTCTGTCTGTCTGTCTGTCCGTCCGCGGTTTTACGCAGAGACTATAAGTACTAGAAAGCTGTAATTTGGTATGGGTATGTATATTAATCATGGCAAAAAAGTGGTAGAATAAAATCTTGAAAAAAAATTTTTTTTAGGGTAGCTCCCATACAAGTAAAGTAAGGGAGTAATTTTTTTTTCTCTATTTACCTATTGTGTGGGGTATCGTTAAATAGGTCTTTCAAAAATATTGTAAGGTTGAGAACACCATTTTTTGATTAAGGGCTCCGTTTCCGAAATATTTGGTTTTAAAGTGCGAATTTTTGTTAGAGGTAAGTGTCCCCCCCCTCTATCTGCTAAACGGTTATATATAGATACGTGAAAAAAATTACAGCAGTAGCATATATACTGAAGTTGAAAAGAAAACTATCAGAGCTGAGTAGTAAGTACAAACTAAAAAGTTATAGTCAACCAACTTATAAACTGTAAAATTTCATACTATTTTCATTGTTAGATGTTTTTGGTCGTTAAACTGTAAGGTGCGAGTGTGAATAGTGTGAACTCAAAGTTGTCATTCGCAACTACGGAACCCTACACTGCGCGTGGCCCGACACGCACTTGGCCGGTTTTTATTACTTAATTATGGAAAGAGAAGGGTTATGGTTGTTGTAGTCTATCTTGGAAATCAACTATTGGCATAGTTGAATAAATTTATATTTAGTAGGTACGCTGTAAGTAAAATGTATTAGTAGGCCAATAAGATTTCATCCCCGATGAAATCTAATAATTTTTTGGCCACATGAAAGCCTGCAGGCGAGGTGAGGTCTGGACGATATGGAGTGTAATTTGGATACCACGTACCTAATTATTTCACACTAACGGTTTTAGACTAAAACCTATGGGGCAAAATTGTCGACCGCGCAGTCTTATTGTTTTAATTTTGACTTAATTAAATAAGTACAAATCACACAAATTGAGCTAGCCCCACTGAAAGCCGTAAACTTCTGCCGTAGGGTTGTAACTCAACAATACTAAAAGTATTTTTTAATAGATAATTTGAAAAACGTGCAAGACCCAGGCTAATCTGATAAAGATAATTTTCCTTTAAAACCAGGTCGGGGATCCAAGCTAGGACAGACTGGCGTGTCATCCATTGCGAGTCTGTCAAGTCTTCTATTTTCATACTTACTTTTTTAATATACTTAATAGAAAGATAAAAATAAAATTTTGTATTGTTACAGGTGTGCTACCGATGCGGCTGCCGGAGTAACGGGCTGCATCCTCACGATGCACCAATGCTCGGTCTTCATACTCACACTGCTATGCGTCTCCGTCAAAGGTGAGGCATGAACAGAATTGTTTATTTATCTATGGCAGTTTTTTTAAGTGGCCAGCGTTTAGGCCAAATCCTCTGACCGGTCTGGCAAATATGTCCCGATGGCCTAGTGGATTTATGGGTTATTAGCGCTTCCGTATGTTAAGCAACCCCAGGCGCAGTCTTCACTTGGATGGGTGACCGCAAGTGGCATAAAAAATATCTCGAGCTCCTCCATGCTTTGGATCATCATTGATGGCATCATCATTGATGGCAGTCATAAAGCTATGTCAGATGCCCTTAGGCTGTTTAAAAAATCTGACACCAGTGTTGGCCACTTACACACACGAAAAACAAACAAACAATATCTCTACATATATCTATCTGGTAGTAGAAGGTCATACTCCTGTAGCGAAGACTAAAAAAGACCTGATGATTATGATGCGTCGTTTGAATTCATACTAATTTACGAACCATCTGAGGAAGTGAAGTTTCCTCAAGACGGTTCATATATTAATTTGAATTATTTGTTGGCTGTTATAACTTTCCCAAAACCTATAACAGCATATAGTGTCATAATAACGGACCCGGGCTCCAACGCACCATCATCATCATCAGATCTACAAGGATGTAACCGGAAAATGCTCAGATAAGCAAAAGACTTGGAAGTGAAGGGATACTTACTGTGGATGGTGACACAAGATCATACCAACTTCAATAGGTTGGCAAAGCCCTTGACTTTGCTGTTGTCTTATGTCTCAGTGAGATGAGAACGCATATTCATCAGGCATTTCAAATGTTCGTAGGCCATCTGATTTATTGGCATGTTTCCAATGCTGCAGTAGATATAGGACTACTTTTAATCAGTATAATTTAATAACCTTATGTTCCTTGTTTACAGACATATCCGGCAGCTGGGAGGAATGGTGGACATACGATGGAATATCGGGTAAAGATATTTTATATAATTCATTCTTAATGTTTGGTCTGTTCCTTTATTAAAATGTGAAAACAAACCAAAAATTATAACGCATTTTTTTGCTTAAAATTATATTCTTTACCTATAGTTTATACATAAAACCATAAAAACTACGTGGTATAAAACAGAATAGACAATACTAGTGTGACCTACTTGAAATAAAAATCAGGGACGAAGGACCCGTATCCTGGTAATGACGGCGGGTAATGATACAGATAACATCTTAATGATGCACCGCGCATTCAATGACGACCGACATTTGACGACCGTTTTCAGGACAACATACTCGAATATGCAAAGGGCACGTTTCATAGAAACTTAATATTATACTTTTTTATGGTATTATGGCAGATATTGTGTATTTTCAAACGTTTTTAGGACAAAATACTCATATATGCAGAGGACACGTTCCATACTAACATACTTTACATTTTTATGGCACGATTACAGATATTATAGGCTATAATTACATAAAATGTTGCATTTAGATATTCAGGTGAAATCTTTTGGTAAAAGTAAAGTTTGTTTTATTCTCCACACGAACTACAAAGTCAGATTAATATTATAAAATAACACTTGAGAATAAATTACAATTTTAATAAAACACCACAAATATTATACGACAAGGATTACAAACTAGGCAGAAGAGACTTTACACCTCTACAGAAATAGGTAAATATACTCGTATCCCAGTAATGACGCGGGTAAAATCTTGAAGATGCACCTACTGTAGTAATTACAGCGCGTACTCAATGTTATCCGACATTTGGCGACCCTCCTAAGGACATAATATGGGCTCTATAATATTTAATGAACAAATTACTGTGATATAAATAGAACAAAACTACACAGAAAAAGAAATAAAAGGAACTTATTATTACGAGAATATTTTTCTCATTTAATAAAAAATAAGATATCAACAAAATAATTTAATAATATAATCATATCAGGAAAGCACTGTGAATGCATAAAAACACGTATAAAATAGACATTAATGTTGTAAAAAAATCGGAAATATAATGCAACTTAAACTACAAATCATCAAAATAGACAATACCCCACCAATATATGGACAAATACACCCGTATCTGGGTAATGACGACAGGTAATGAAACAGATAAAATCTTGATGATGCACCCGTTGCAGTCATAACACGTGAGAGTGATTCTTACTAAGGAGTAGAAGAGTAGAGTAGTTGGTAACTAAGCGTATATATATATTATTTTATTCCTAATTGACTTATAATAACTTAATGAATCAAACCTACAAAAAATAATATTTTGTTATTACTATTATTCACATCCAGATATGAGAGCACTGGTATACTGTGTTACACAGGCATATGCTTTAACAGACGCCAGTCTCCAAAAAAATATTTTTGTAAAAATATGAATGATTTTGTTGTCTTTTTGGAGAAAATAAATACTTTGTTACTTTTTTATTTTACTTAATGCTATCGCAATATATTGTGAAATTACGCTAAAATTCAGGATCAGAATAGACAATACATATGTTACTACAGAGACAAATAACCCCGTATCCCGGTAATGACGCGGGTAATAATACAGATAACATCTTAATGATGCACCCACTGCAGTCATTACATCGCACTCCATGTCGACCGACATTTGACTTCCATTTGTCGAGCTCCGTGGCGCAGCGGTCAACACGCCTGCCTGCGACACGGAGGTCCCGGGTTCGATCCCCGGTCAGGTCAAGATGGAAAATGATCTTTTTCAGATTGACCTGGGTCTTGGA
The DNA here is from genome assembly GCA_963082605.1 of Rhodophaea formosa. NCBI lineage: Eukaryota > Metazoa > Arthropoda > Insecta > Lepidoptera > Pyralidae > Rhodophaea > Rhodophaea formosa. The sequence goes on from OY720223.1 coordinate 6,717,506, forward strand.
TGTTTATCTATATATGTATTTGTTATAAAATATAGTATCGTTGAGTTAGTATCCCATAATACAAGTCTTACTAAGAACTTACTTTGGGGCTAGCTCAATCTGTGTGATTTGTCCGTATATATTTATATTTATTTATATTTATATTTGAAGGGGTATAATTAGAGGGAGATACGTTCATACGGAGTTACAGTTGTTTCAAGAGATTCCGTACCATCGAGTAGGATCAGTCGATATCTCTCTTAGAATACTGAGTGATCCTACGCCTTGATAGAGAATCACTCGGTGACTAAAGTACAGTCTAAAGTATCCCGGAAAATTTGGAGCCCGATGGCCTAGTGGGTATGAGCGTTATAAGCGCTTCCGCAAGTTAAGCAACTTGGATGGGTGACCGCAAGTGGCATAAAAATATCTCGAGCTCCTCCGTGCTTCGGAAGGCACGTCAAGCCATTGGTCCCGGCTGTCATCAATGATAACAGTCGTTAAACTATGTCAGATGCCTTGGGCAGCTTGAAAAATCTGACACTAGTGTTGGCCACTTACGCACACGAAAAACAAACAAACATCCCGGAAAATTGTACTGTTCCAAATGGATCTTCATTTACACGAGTAAAACCGCGGGTGAAAGCTTGTAAAAATATTAAGCTGCAACATGCAGCTTTTATAAATTTACAAAATAGCAACTAAAAAATATTTTTGGCTATGTTAGTTTTCAATACATATCGTACCTAATGTTGTTTTAACGGACTAGGCCCTTTCCTATACACTAATCACCTCGACTATAATATTCATCATCAGGTCTTTCTAGTCTCCACTGCAGGAGCACGACCCTCTCTGTACTACCAGAGCCATATATTAGCTTGAGTATTCAGAGGATTTGGCCTACACTCTCCACGTTGGCCAGACGGGTTGGAGAGGTCTCTTTGATGTTTAGAAGCTTTGTTTAGCTTGTTTTTCCTTAGTCGCTTTTTACGTCATCCACGAGATGACTTGGAGTGGTCCTATTCTACTCTGCCGGGAACCACACGGCACACGGCCACAATATTAAGCCTACCGTACTTGCATCATTATGTACTATTAAGTACCTATCCCTACCTGGAGAGGCCAGCCGTCTGGCCAGCGTGGAGAGTGTAGGCCAAATCCTCTGACTGCTCTGGCTACTATATGGCTCTGGTAGTACAGAGAGGGTCGAGCTCCTGCAGTGGAGGCTTAAAAAGACCTGATGATGATAATGACGATGAAGTACTTATCTACCGGCTTATTATAATTATTATTAAGGCGCTTACACCAGCCAACTAGCGCCACCCCTGGTGTTATTTCTTTTACTATTAAATAAGATCAAATTGAAAAAATCTACTGTACTTCACTAGTAAATGACTTTAAGTATTTTTGTATTGCTTGTCATTATTTTGCATTTGGTAAATCAAGAGAACTACTCATTAACGCCAAAAGCGGCCACTTTTGGCGGTAATGAGTAGATCTCTCAATCTGAAATGATAATGTTGATGAAAAGTCCTACCAAAAATACTACAAGTCATTTACTAAGGAAGTACTTACGTAGATTTTCTCAATTTGTTCTTATTTCAGAGTGCAAGAACTAAATAACGGGTGGCGCTAGTTTCGGTGGTGTAAGCCTCTTAACTAGATTCCGAATTTTGTAAAAGACTGTAATTTACTTTGATGCTAAATTATTTGTCTATATGGAAAGTTATTGTTAACTGCCTCCGTGGTCCAGTGGTTAAGGCGTTCGCCTTGTTGACCCGGGGGTCGTGGGTTCGATTCCCACGGGAAGCATACTTTGTTGTTTCCAGTTTGGTTAGGACATTGCAGGCATGAATCACCTGATTGTCTGATAAGAAAGATGATTCCGTGCTTCGGAAGGCACGTTAAGCCGGTGGTCCCGGCTGCCATCTGGTAGTCGTTAAAGGAACCACGTCAGAGGCCGAGAGGCGGTTCCGCAGAACTCTGACACCAGGGTGTGCATGGTCGACTGACCGTGTCACCTACACGAAAATGATGAATGATGATGGAAAGTTATTTAAATCAACTTCACAGCCTCCAAAAACATAAATAAGCACTCCACTCCAAAGGGAACGGGTTTCCAACTTTCACTAATTCAACTGAAAATAGTTTAAAATGATGACGAGCAGAAATCCGTATCAAACGTCCATTGAAGCTTAAATTTAGATCAATATAAGTATTATCAATGGAACTTGGGATACTGCTTTTGTCAATCAGAGTATTGAATTGTAATTCAGGGTTAAAGGTTCCAGTTTATTTATTAGAGGTTTTTACTAATTTGACCTATGCGTAAGTTTAGGAAAACATCTAGTTACTTAATCTATTTCCAAATAGATTCTCCTTGTTAAGCCTGTGATAGATTAATATAAAAAAATAGTTTAATAATTACAGTTAATATTTTATTGTTGGAACCTCCTTTTAAGCAAACATTTGCTTGTGCCTGGAGACTCCGCTCTTTCTCTAAGATTTTTGTAATCCTAATAAACAAATTTTGTAAATAGACTACAGTTTGCATGCAATAACGGGTAAAGTGCTAACAATTAACAAAAACGACATGTGCTATCAAAACTAACGACGTAATACTATTGATTGTTTAGTAGATTGTAAAACAAATAGCTTTTCTCCTCAAAGATAGCCGTTTATTTATATTTGTTATGCTTTTGCTGCATGTACTCCGATGAATCGATGGCAGTATTGCTATCGATCTATCAGAATCTTTTTTGTAAATAAAATAGAATATCGTAGGAAATTACATGTCTAGAAAAACTGAGCACAAGATGGTCCAATTTCTGAAGCATAATAATTGAGGGAGCCAGGAAATTAAGAATGTACCTTGGCCGCACGTGGTTAGGGAACCCTCCAGCGCTGGTCGACCTAGCTCAATCACTGTGATTTTTGATTTCTTCGATCGAGCGCGCGGCGCGCGCTCGGAACTTTGGTTAGGCAGCCATCTTCATTAGGAAGGGGTGGGGTGCGAAAGGGAAGGATAGATTGTGTGTGAGAGAGAGAGTGTATGGTTTTGGTGGCATTTAAATATACTATTTATGTAATAATGTAAATTTGGCGTAGACAATAATTATCGAACATTGAATAAATAACCTGGCAAAATGCGTTCATACAAACATGATTTTTTCGGGTATCTAGTGATGCCCTAATTAGAAATAAATATTTAGAAGAAACGGAAAGATCATTTGAAATTTTGATGTGCGAGGCCCTAGCCCCAAACTATTTTATGAACTACTGTTTAAAGGGAAAACGTATAGCTTTTCTTAGCGTTTTTGTCAAAACACAACAATTTTTGGCAATAACGCTAACTTTTTTAAATCACTTTCGTTTTTTTGTTACAAAATGGCCCGCAAATGTGTATTGAAGCGTCTAATGTAGCGGCTATATCATGTCAGAGCGATAGCTTTTCTAAATGTTTATGTGGGAAAATGGCCACTTATAGCAAAAAAGTTAAGTAAAGCTTAATAATCATGACGTAATTTCGTAACTAAATGGCCCACAAATGTGTATTGAAGCGTCTAATGTAGTGGCGATATCATTTCAATGGGAATTCGGGACACCGCTAAATTCGCCCATCAGGGCAGTGAATCGTGCGTAATGCGGTGACCCCTCGGTAAGACACTGTCGGACGTTAACGTCGTGAGATTTTGTCAATGGGCTTTATAGGTAAGGGGGAAATATTATTGAGAAGTTTAGCTAGTACACTTAGTTCTTCTTTTGGTCGCGTCGAAATGGTTTCATAAAATTACATCAGATAGGGTTTGAATCATCATCAGACATCATAAATATTCACAACACTAGACTTTTTAAAAAGAAAAAAATAAAATAAACGGATGGTTCACTTTTTGTACTTTTCGGAAATAAACTAACGATGTGCCACATTTAATCGGAATTGATTCAGATCTACATATAGGACACACACAGGAAAACTCTAAAAATACAATATATCTCAACAAATATCACTACCACTGACTCTTTCAAGCAACGTTCATTACATTTTGTAAGTGTTGTATTGTTTCTTTATTTTATTGTTATTTGATATAAGGTTTTCATTTTCACGCTTACTAAATTAAGTATGAGTGAAAATAAAAAATTTCCTTCATAAGGCCGTTTTTGTTCACAGGTCCCGGCTTCTGGGGCCTCATCAACCCGCAATGGAGCATGTGTAACAAAGGCAGGCGGCAGAGTCCAGTCAACATTGAGCCCGACAAGCTCCTCTTCGACCCCTGGCTCAGGGACATCCAGTTTGACAAGCATAAGGTGAGAAAAACATTAAGCGGACCGCGGGTTTCGAAGCTTTACAACTAATAAGGATGCAACCGGGAACACGCTCAGATGAGAATAGAATAGAATATCTTTATTTACGAATATGGCTAACAAACATATGGTCTTATATACTATTTAATAGTGTTCACACATATTCTACCGCAGTTAAGACGGCGTGTAAATATTATGGTTATGCCATTGAAGTTAATTACAAATTAAAAAACTAATTGTAAAGTACAATCACAATCAATCAAATTATTAAAAATGAAATCAAAATAATAATAAAAAATGCTAGTCAAAAATAAACCGAAAATAATTATCAAAAATTCAGACGTCCACTCTATTATCATGTCAATTTGTCTTCTAAGAACTCTTTTACTGTGTAATACCTTAATAACCTTTGTCAGATAAAATTTGAAATAATTTCTTTTAAAATTTTCGCAAATTATATAAATGAAATCTATCAAGTAAACTATAAAGCCTTCATGTAAGCATTATTTTGAAAACCAATGGAGCTTTTGCATTGGAACTTGTAGTTTGTTAAAATATCTATGAGAGAGAGAGAGAGAGAGAGAGAGAGAGGCGAGAAAATCATAGGTATGTGAATTTTGACATAGTTAGCATACATACCACTCAAACCCGTCTGGCCAGCGTGGAGAGTGTAGGCCAAATCCTCTGACCGCTCTGGCTAATATATGGCTCTGGCAGTACAGAGAGGGTCGTGCTCCTGCAGTGGAGACTAAAAAGACCTGATGATGATGATGATAGCATACATATATTATAGCAGCTAGTTACCTCTAGTGCTTTGAAAGGTATTTCAAGCCGTTCGTTTCTATCGTTCAGATGCTATTATATGGTAGATTAAACTGTTTGACACCAGAACGGCAAGCACACATGAAAAGAAACGTAAGAATTAAGTGACTAATGAAAAAGGTATAAAATAAAAACCAGGGAACAATACTTTTCTTCGGAATGAAAAGTAGCCTGTATCTTTCTTCGTAATCCAGACAACGTGTATGCCAAACTTCATGATGATCAGTTCAATGGATACTTGGATAGGGCATAAAAGAGTTATGAACAAACAAATAAACTCACTTTCGCATTTTTTTTTGGGTTCTTTATAGTTGTGATTCGGATTAATTGTGAGAGAAAGCTTTCAACAATGCGAGTTTGGTATACTGACGGGTTTGTTTTATCAAATACTAGCTGTTACCCGCGGCTTCGCCCGCGCAATTTATATCCTATGTCCGTCTCGGTACTCTAACCTATGTGTATGCAAAATTTCATGATGATTGGTTCAGTAGATTCAGCGTGAAAGCGTAACGAACAAACAAATAAACAAACAAACTCACTTTCGCATTTTATAATATTAGTTGGGATACTCGTATATCTACTGTATATTTTAGTAGATACTATTAGTAGATAGGTTTGTTTATAAATAAACATGTAGTCGTCGGCGCGGCCGGACGGGCAAATGAGCATAGCAACTGCATAATCCTGTGCTGAAACATGGCGAGCGATAGCCGTTACATGTTTTTGCAGGATCGTTACACTAGTGTTGTCACAGACTCAAGTTTAGTTAAAATGAGGACAAAGTTAAGAACTTGAGTCTTTAAGTCTTGAAATGTAGAGTCAAATGAAACCAGTCAACGGTACATTATTAATAAGTCACCGCTGTCCTTCCGTCTGTCAATGTAATGAGATACAAAGTATCGGTGTTCTACGATACAGTTTTAACAAGGAGCGATCAAACATGGCGTAGATTCTTTGATTGCCTCGTGGGAGCTTCTGATGATAAATCTATGCGAGTCCATATAACAGTCTACTTTAACTTATTCACAAAATTTTTATGAGAACGAGCAGTTATAACACCAAACTACACCAATTTCATGTAAAAAAAACTCCACTAAAAAACAATTTGCGGAATCATACTGACAAACCCCAACTACACCCATTGACTTCCATGATATATCCTGTGACATAAAATAATAAAAATAAAGCAACGTGTCTGTTTTGGTTATGTTCAAATTTTAAATAATATATGATGGTACAGAAAATACTTTTGTAAATTTAACTCGCCCTAAGCCTTTATATTTAAACTTAAGGCTGCGTCCGCATTGTAATTAATAAATATGTTAAATACAGTTTTTTTTTCTTTCACTTATTTAATCTATTGAAGTCTCTAGTCTATGCTGTGATTACTGAGTATTATTTTATAAAGTCTCAGATCTAAAAACGACTTTAGTCTCCTACAACACTACAGGATGTAGGGCGGGACATACTTTATATTTAAATGCTGTTGCGATACGGGTTAGTAAAATTTACAATAGCTACATCGCCACGTATGTAGGTACTAACCGATTTCATGAAGTTACCAACTGATCCTTCAAACTTTCTTGAGATCTCGATAAAATTTTACAATCCCTCTAAAGGAAATTAAGCTTACTTATCTTATTTTATGCTTTCATAGTTGACTTTTGTTTAAAGCATGTTTATCTGAAACATTCTATTCAAATAATATTAATCTTGAACAAATATGTTGTTGCCCTTGAAACCTCTAAGAGGTGAGAACCACCTTGGCACACTTCTACTATCTTAGTTAGTTGTGACTTTGAAGTCATTCAGCCTGCGGAAATTAATGCAGGCTAACTTTGTTGTTTTTGTACACTTTTCAAGTCGAGTGAGCGTTGGTTATCTATAAGAAGTTGTAAAATACGACGTTGCTAACTTGAATACTAGGTTAATATGATTTATATCGATTCACTTGAAACTTTTTACAATAACTTTTTTTTCACTTGGATATTTTTAAAATGCGTAAGCTGAAATTATTTATACCTAAAGATTGTACTTTATTATCTGATGCTGTTTGTTGAAGATATTTTCAGCTAATATATTTCATTCAAAATTTTATCTGAATTTTCTTTGTCTACTCCACACATATTTACTTGGAACGTTCTAAAGTAATATTTCATTTCATTTCTGCACGTGTTTTTGCTGACTTAAATACAAGTTTAAAATAATTTTCACGAATCTTCTTGAAACGTTCTACAATAATAGTTTATTTTCGCACGTGACCGTTATTAAAACGTGTAAAGTGAAATTATTAACACCCATAGATTGCACTTTATAATCTGATGATGTTTGGTAATGCTGAACATATACATTTATATTATTTTTCATTCATAGAATATCTCAGATGCCGTCCTTGAAACAACAGAGGTGATAAATACTTTGGCACACTTCTACTTAGTGTAAGTTGTGACTTTGAAGTCAGTCAGTTTGCGAAAATAAAGCCGGGCTAACTTTGTCGTTATTGTGAAGTTTCTAAGTCTAAGCGTTGATTATCTTATCTGGAATAGCTTTTAAATGAAACTTTTGTATCAAACAAACTATTATAGCCAATGTTGTATATAAAGAGATTCTATTTGAATAACTCAATTCACCTACTTGAATATTTTAAAATAATATTATTTGGAGATTTAAAAGTAAGCCAAATTGCCCTTTATTCCCAAAGAATCAGATTATAGCTTGGTGATAATGTCTTATCTCATATCAAGAGTAAATCCTTTCAAACTCCATCATCAGGACTCCGCTTATAAACAAAAATAGAACTTTAAGAATGTATTTAATATAAAATTTATATTATAAATCCTAACTCTTATTATAAATGCGAAAGTGAGTTTGTTTGTTTGTTACGCTTTTACGCCCTTTCTACTGAACCGATCATCATGAAATTTTGCATACACTTAGGTTAGGGTACTGAGAAGGACATAGGCTATATATCACGCGAAGCTACAAGTAACAGGTAATTTTTACAAAGACTTACAAATAAGCAAGAAAAATGTATAATTGAACTAGCTGTTACCCGCGGCTTCGCCCGCGTAATAAATAGCCTATGTCCTTCTCGGTACCCTAACCTATGTGTATGCAAAATTTCATGATGATCGGTTTAGTAGATACGGCGTGAAAGCGTAACAAACAAACAAATAAACAAACTAACTCACTTTCGCATTTATAATATTAGTTGGGATAATTTCTTCTTTTTACCCGTAGTTGAAGACGGAAGGAAATATGGAAGTAGTGCAAAGCATACTAAGGTACTGCAAGTGAAATATTTTAAAAATACAGAATTCACTCACCGTGATATTTTTAAGTTTAAAGTGTCTGAATTTAGATACTTCAGGGAAATCTGGGAGTGCATGCATTGCAGGCGTGTGCAGGATATTTTAAATATTAAGCACGGAGGTAAAACTTTCGTACATATTTTGCTCCTAATTTACGCAAGTTTCGTTAAGATCTGAGCAAAAAAAAAAAACATTAAGTACACATAATTTATACCAATATTATAAAGAAAAGAGATTTGATTGATTGTTTGTTTGTTTGCATTGAATAGGCTCCGAAACAACAGGCCGGTTTTAAAAAAATTCACTTATAGATCTGTGAGTGACATAGGCTATAATTTACGGCTTTACTCACGTTTTATTTCGTCGGATTCGCTGTGTTCCTAGAAGAAGAGAATCGGATGTTTTTTTTCCTATTCTCTCAAAATAGAAATAAAATACTCAACTTTAACGTTCAGATTATAAATAGTACAAGTAGGTATGTAGATCTGCATACATACGCACGCTGCGTATTTTGCTCTAAATAATTTTGCATCGCTGCATCGCTCGCAGCGCATTAGCGCAGCTTATCGGATTTGTATCAAATCACAAGTTATCTTTTACCGATTGTATAGTGATAATGTATGTTTTTATATTATAAAGAAAATTGCACTTTATCCGTCCGCCTACCCTTTCAATGACTATAAAAACAAAATAAGACATACTTATAACGCTTTTCGTTTTGGAGCATGGGTTAAAAACTTATGCGATAGTTAAGCATATCTGCAGACATTCTCATGCTGCGTATTTTGCTATTAATAATTCTGCATCGCTGCATCGCTCGCGGCGCATTAGCGCAGCTCATCGGATTTGTTCCAAATCACAAATGATCTTAGTTTATATGGGATTTCTTTTGCATTCACAATGCTATTTTACCTTCTTTATTAAATAAAGAAAATAAGAAATGGTGAAAAATTTCACGCGAGCAGGACTTGATCCTGCGTCTTAGATCTAGCGCGGTGTGGTATCCATCCATCAGGTCTTTTTTAGTCTCCACTGCAGGAGCACGACCCTCTCTGTACTACCACAGCAATATATTGGCCAGAGTAGTCTGAAGATTTGGCCTACACTCTCCACGCTGGCCAGACGGGTTGGAGAGGTCTTTTTGATGTTTTTAAGCTTTGTTTAGCTTGTGCTTCCTAAGTCGCCTTTTACGACATCCACGGGACGACTTGGAGTGGTCCTAGTCTACTCTGCCGGGAACCACACGGCAGCGGTGGGGTAATTGGTAACGTATAGATCGTACAGAGATCTAAGATGCAGGTTCGAGTCCTGCCCGCGTGGAAATTTTTCACCATTTCTTATTTTCTTTATTTAACAAATTATCTTTTACTGCTCGCATTGTATGATGATTGATGATAATGTATTTACTTTCCTTCGAACTTTCACGTGGTTATTAAATATCTATTATCTAATAACCCTATTTGTTATCACATAGGACGCCAAACGAGCTAGCAGCTCGCCTGATGGTTAGCAATCACCGCTGTCCGTGGACAACTGCAACACCAGTTGCCGGCCTATTATATGATCTTTTTCAGATTGACCTGGGTCTTGGATGTTTATCTATATAAGTATCTATTATAAAATATAGTATCGTTGAGATACTATCCCATAACACAAGTCTCGAACTTACTTTGGGGCTAGCTCAATCTGTGTGATTTGTCCCTATATATTTAAATATTTAAATATATTGTGACAGTGAATTTTCAAGAACCTATTTAGACCTTCTAGACTTAGTCTCTAATACTGTCAAAAGGTTCTGAAACGGCGGCCACGTACTGGCAAGCGCAGCGTCGCACAAATATCAACCAGGTGGGTCTGACAACCTGACCGAAGGTCCCAGGAAGGCGTTGAATGCAGTCTGTTTCCAACAGGTTGAATTAAAAGTCATTAGGGGAGAACTATGTCCAGCCGTGGACTTATTGCGGCTAAAATGATGATAATGGGTTTTTTTTTGAGGAAGAACTAATTTGTAGCATTCGCAAGGAAAGACGACGTGCTCAAATTTATCTGACGTTCGTATTTTTCACGGACAAAATGGGACTTGAGCAACTAGTGCGTCGCATAACTACATACATTAGCATTCCCATGCTGTCGGGTAATTTACTCTAAATAATTCCAACAGCATCGCTCGCGGCGCATGAGTGCAGTTTATCGGATTTGATTTAAATCACAAATTATATTTTATCATCTATATTGTGACAGTGAATTTGCAAGAACCTATTTAGACTTTCTAGACTTAGTCTCTAATACTGTCAAAAGGTTCTTAAACGGTGGCCACGTACTGGCAAGCGCAGCGCCGCACAGATATCAATCAGGTGGGTCTGACAACCTGACCGAAGGTCCCAGGAAGGCGCTGAATGCAGTCTGTTTCCAACAGGTTGAATTAAAAGTAATTAGGGGAGGACTATGTCCAGCCGTGGGCTTATTACGGCTAAGATGATGATAATGAGTTCTTTTTGAGGAGGAACTAATTTGTAGTGTTCGCAAGGAAAGACGACGTGCTCAAATTTATCTGACGTTCGTATTTTTCACGGACAAAATGGTACTTGAGCAAATAGTGCGTCGCATAACTACATACACTATGTACGATAAGAGCGTAATCGGCATAATTTTATGAAATAATAAGAGTTGGTAACAATTTTTTCTTTTATTGAGGTGTTCATAATATACACTTGGATGCTTTATAATTAATAAGGCGTCCAATCTCAGCCATTGTCCATTATTGCCTGGCATCGTCGTGGCATACTTTTGTCCAGATTTTCACCGTAATTGCGCGGCAAAGACCAAAGGGACCTTAATTCACGACTTAGGTCAGTAACAGTCACTGCATTTTTTCTCCGTAGTTTGAGCTTCATCCACAACCATATATTTTCAATCGGATTCCCATCGGGTGACTGTGAGGGCCAATCTAAAACATTGATGCCATTTTCTTCTTTCCAGAAAGAAACCGCTCCTTTCCAGTTTTTTCGTTCTTCATTGTGCTTCGGTATTTAATGCCACTTTCTAATAAACGTCTTTTGATGGTGTCTAAAGATATATAAGACTCCTTCTCTTCAATTTTTCTTAGCCAGATCCTAATGATAGTCGTGGATTTTTGGCAAATAGTTGAACAATGCGTTTATCCTCCGCGGTCGACGTCTTTTTTGTTTTGCCACGTTCTGGTAGGTCGTTAAAACTTTTAGTTTCTAAATATCTCTTTACCCACTTCGTCACGAACGTCTTAGACTTTTTCATGTATTTGGCGCCCTGATTGCGTGACATTTTAGGTCCTTTGGGATGCGTACCAAGAAAGACCGCCTCATAGCGGGACGCGTATCCGGCACTCATTGCGAGAAGCGTGCTCTCCACGTGCTCTCAGTGCGAAGCTGATTGGCAAACTGACGTTTATTTGATGGAGCATTCTAGGTAAAGGAGTGCTCTCACTGGCCAAGTGATATTGTTTACTTTGCACTCTTAAAACTTAATATTATGCCGGTCACGTTCTTGTTAAACGGACTGCATGAGCATTTCCATGCTGTCGGGTAATTTACTCTAAATAATTCCATCAGCATCGCTCGCGGCGCATTAGTGCAGTTTATCGGATTTGATTTAAATCACAAATTATATTTTATCATATATTTTATCTTCTTCTAATATTTAAGCTCTGAGTTGTTTTTAAGCTATTTGAATATGAATATCCTTATAGTATATTTATATAAGTGTATATATATGTGTATATATATATATATATTATAATATGTATGTATTTATTTTACTATGTAAGTTTTTATTACCTATAGGTATATATTCTTTGTTATTTTGTACGTACTTCTACCCTTCAATTAGTAGACATCCTCTCAATCATTTGGCCGGTTGACTGGAAGAGATCCCTTTATGGGATAAGTCCGCCATTGTATGTTTGCTTTTACGTGTATACTATATTATATGTTCTGTGTTCTCTATTATTCGTACAATAAAGATATTACAAACAAACAAACAAACAAATTGTGACAATAACTTTGCAAGAACTTATCTATATTGACATCATCAGTTATTTTTGATATTGAATTGATTTAGGCGTTACTTTGCGGTAGTCAACGTTACATGCACTTATAATTAAATTAATTTGTGTGCTTCCGCCACCAGTTAATTCTTGCAAACTAGTACTGGCCAGCGCCCATCCACTACTGTAAGTACCTTCATTTAATTTTTTTTAAAGGACAATGTGGCTAGCTCCAAGTGAGTTTTCGCTACTTCATCGGGCTTTTTGAGGTGAGAGCAGAGTGTCCTCAACCTGTGAGGCAAACACCACCAAAGGACCTCCATGAGGGACGCACATCGGCTTTGGGCGTTGCCTGGGTGCGCAAGGCTTGGAGAGACAGCAAACTCTCATATGCTTGATGGGGCCGCGATTCGCATGCATGGCCTGAAGGGCGTTAGTCCCTTCATAACCGCCATCAATAGTTAATCCATGCGACCCTTACCGGCCGTCGTGGCCGTCGTGCTCGCGACACGAGTTTCACCTCTACACGAGGCATCTGGCAATGAACCTATTAGATGTTGATAGTTCGAATGATAAGCCACGAATGACTTTCATCCAAACGACAAATGTGCATGTAAGTTATTTTGGAGGTATTAATTAATCATTTTTCAGTATTAACATATAAAGATGATGAGCTCGAATTTACCCGACGTTTGTGTTTCTTGCGGAATAGATAGGGCTTTAGCGATAGTGCGTCACGTATCTACATACATTAGCATTTTTATGCTGTCGGGTAATTCGCTCTAAATGATCCCGCATTACAGCATCGCCCACGGCGCATTAGTGCATATCGGACTTGTTTCAAATCACAAATTATCTGTTATCAGCTATCTCAAAAAGCATTTGAAAATGTTCCCTTTTACATGACTATCCAAATAAAATTTATTTGCAGGGTTCATGTATACAGGTTGATTTTAAAAACATACATACATATAGCCACGTCTCACCCTTGTAGGGTAGACAGAGCCCAAGGTTATAAATAAATAAATAAATAATATATAAAGGGATAGCCCCCGCGCGCGCGCGTACCGAGCGGTTGCACTTTGGACTTGTCTGTGTTAAAACGCATCATAAAAATACTCAAAGTTGTGTTTTACAGAAGAAACCTATATAAATGTAAAGCCAGTGATCCCAAGTGCCATCAGTGTTATCAAAGACTCGGAAGAGCTACTTAGTGCAGCGGAAATTATAAAAACTATTCCTAAAATAACTGTGGTTGTGGCAGGTCAAACTAAAACTACTGTGTTGTGTGTGACTCATCAGCTGACTTGAAAAGTACCTACCAGACCGGACAATCAACGACAAAATAAGATATCGATGGGAATATAACGCATTATTTCGCCACGCCAGCGGAGGAAACAATTGGCTCAGCGGTATATGTCTCCGCTTATGAAGCTGAGGTCTTCGGTTCAAGACTCGTCAAAATTACTTTTATTATTTTAACTCAAACTTTATTCGACAGTCTTTTTTTTTTATTTATCCAAAAAAAAAAAAGAAGGAAAAAAAAAACCTATTGGAGGAAAAAAAAAATGTTACTATTTTCAATCTACTAGACAGAAAACTATTCTTGTATTTTTATTAAGAGCGCCATCTGTGGTCTGTGCGCTATACTAAAAAGATGGAATCAATGCAGTAAACAAATTGGAACCATCGTCAGAGCAGCCACGCGAGCGTACCGTACGCTGCGTACCTACTGCGGGGCAAGCATTGCTGTTTGCTTCATCGCTACGTGTCTGTCACATCACTCCTGCGCATCATAACAGAGGGCGACGTGTTTCCAGGCTCCAGTTGAATCACCTACCTATCTGCTTTAGGACGTTTAATTTAGAATATAGAACTTCGGTTTTATTTAAAAAAAAAAAATTTTTCATCTCTGAGGCAATTAAATTAGACATTTTATTTTTACTCAACTATGTTAATAGCTATATTGTAAATAATTTTATTTGATTTTTGGGTATTTTTAATCATATTCATTATGTTTAATTTGGTTTTTCCATCTGATATTGTTTTTTTTTTAACTGATTTAAATTGATTAATTAATTTAATATTTAATATACTTATCTTTGATATAATAATTATTATTTTGACATAATTTAATTTGATGCTAGTATGTTATTTATTCAATTTAATTTTCTTCCACCTTTTCTTTCTAATAGCGAATAATGAGTGCCCTATCACCCATGTTAACTTGTCCTCACTGTCCCGGGTCTACGCGTGTATTTAGCCAGCATGGGCTCAAAATTCACATTGGCCGTAAACACAAGAGCGAGAGTCGCGCGGTTGTCTCTCCTCGGATCCCCGTTGCACAGACGACGGAAAACGACGCGCCTGTGCTAGTACCTGCGTCGTGCCGGTGCCCAATGGAGTCGATTGCCGCCTTAAGGGAAAGTACGCCAGTACTTCGTCACATACCCAAAGGCGCGCGGAACCTTGCGGCAGGCAAACTGGGTGATATCATCGAGGATTGTGTTGAGCGCAATGGGGTTGAGGATTGGTTTTCGCTACTCTCGTTTTCTTTCAGCGCCCTGAAGGTCCCATCAAGGATGTTGCCTGGCAACATGACCACAAAGGTGAAGGCAAACATTGAGTCATCTCTGTCAAACCAACCCAGTGACGTCTCGGGAGGAGCCGTTGCCGATAGAAAAAGGTCTCGTGGTACCCGAAAAATTATTGAGACTAAGGTTTTTGAGGGTGATCTTAGAGGCGCGGTTCGTGTTTTAGTGTCAGAAGATAAATTCGCACAGCAAGAACCTGAAACATTGACTGCTCTCCGGCACAAGCATCCGGAGCCATCGCGCCCGATTAGCTTACCGCCGGCCCCTGACGCATCTTTTCCTGTAATTACGGCCTCAGTAGATACTGTGGCGCTGGCAATTAGCTCTTTCTACAGTGGCTCTGCGGCTGGTCTAGATGGGATCCGTCCGGGTCATTTAAAGGAGTTGACTTCCAGCGCTGCAGGTGAGAATGGGCGCCGTTTATTGGAAGGGTTGACAAAACTTAGTAATTTTATGCTCAGCGGCCGCGTGCATCCGGAAGTGTGTCCCTACCTGTATGGGGCGGCCCTTTGCGCTCTTTCTAAGAAAGATGGAGGCTTGAGACCTATCGCCATAGGTAGCGTTTTTAGGCGGCTTACTGCTAGGTTGGCCTGCCGTGTTGTCAAACAAGATATGTCACAATATTTACAGCCACATCAACTCGGCTTTGGCACACAGTTGGGCTGCGAGGCTGCGATTCATGCGACACGTGCATTTGCGATGGATCCGGGCAACGCAAATAGTATTATATTAAAGGTTGATATTCGCAACGCTTTTAACACTTTGGAAAGAGACGTTCTTCTAGGAGAGGTCAAGGAAAAAGTCCCTTCTCTGTATCCCTTCCTCTATCAAATGTACGAATCTCCTTCAAATCTATTTTTCAATAATAACCTCATACTTTCGCAAGTGGGAGCGCAGCAAGGAGATCCACTCGGCCCACTTATCTTCAGTCTCGCTATTCACAAAGTCATCATGGATTTGAAATCACCTTTGAATCTGTGGTACTTGGATGATGGCACTCTTGGCGGTGCGCCAGAGGCTGTCCAACAGGACCTACAGATTTTAATTCCTCGTTTTAAAGAGCTAGGACTGGAGATAAATACCTCCAAATGTGAGTTGTTTTCGTGTAGCCATGAAGCTCGTTCCCACTTCCCACTTTTTTCTTCCATGTTACCTGGTCTTTGTGAAATTTCCCAAACTTCTTTTACACTTTTAGGTTCACCAATATTTCAGGAAGCAGTTCCTGAAGCCATTGCATCTCGACAACAACTACTTCTTACGGCTCAAGAACGTCTTCAAAATCTCCCAGCTCACGTAGCATTGGTGTTATTGCGTTCGTGTTTCGCGTTGCCTAAGATCAACTTTTTGCTGAGAACTGCGCCAACCTGGTTGTATCCAAATGAGATCTCCGCTTTCGATGACACCCTTAAATCTACGGCAGAATCAATCCTAAATATATCCCTCAATGAGGCGCAGTGGAACCAGGCATCTCTCCCGATACGCCTTGGGGGACTGGGTTTACGGCGTGCACGTGATGTTGGTTTGCCGGCTTTCTTGGCGTCTGCGCATGGGGTTGCTGCCCTCGTTACTATCATCATTCCTACTAATGGTGACGGGGTAAGCATTCCTTATGCGTCCAGTGCGGAGTCAGCTTGGTCGGCGCTCAACTCGGGTGCACCGAGCCCAGTAGCTTTATCGTTACAGCGTGCCTGGGATGATGTAGGAGCTAAGAGGACTCAGCAGGTACTATTGGACGGCGCCGTGGGGGCGGACTGTGCCAGACTGAAGGCGGTGTCGAAGTCGGAATCGGGTGCATGGTTGCACGCACTTCCATCGCCTCACTTGGGCACCTTTCTTGACGACGACTCCCTGCGGGTGGCCGTGGCGCTCCGTCTGGGCTGTAGAGTGTGTGAACCACACAAATGCATCTGCGGCTCGATGGTGGACGCGAACGGTTACCATGCGCTTAGTTGTTGTCGGTGCTCAGGTAGATTTCCGCGTCACCATGCACTCAATGATGTAGTTCGTCGAGCGTTTGTATCAGCAAACGTTCCCTGCGTGCTGGAGCCACCGGGTCTCAGCAGATCGGATGGAAAGAGACCGGACGGCCTGACGCTGGTACCGTGGAAGCATGGCAGATGCGTGGTCTGGGATGCCACTTGCGTCAACACTGTGGCCATCAGCCACCTTGGTCGTACTGCGTGCGCAGCAGCGGCCGCTGCCGAAGACGCGGCAAATAGAAAGCGTCAGAAATACGCAGCTATGGAGCCACACTACTGTTTTGTGCCTATAGCTGTAGAGACCATGGGATGCTGGGGCACGGATGCTAAGCGTCTTTTCAGGGAATTAGGGCACCGAATCGCGGAAAGAAATGGTGACTCTCGCTCTGGATC
Organism: Rhodophaea formosa; assembly: GCA_963082605.1. Lineage (NCBI taxonomy): Eukaryota > Metazoa > Arthropoda > Insecta > Lepidoptera > Pyralidae > Rhodophaea > Rhodophaea formosa. The sequence goes on from OY720223.1 coordinate 6,734,907, forward strand.
GTTTTTGGTGCAAAGGATGGCCATTGCGATACAGCGTGGTAATGCATCTAGCATTTTGGGCACCTTTGCACCGGAAACGATACAGGGCGGGTTCTTATTATAATACTTATTTTGACATTTATTATAATGTGACAATGATTTATTATAGGTAAATTGTAAATAAGTATGATATATAAATAAATAAATATATACGGACAAATCACACAGATTGAGCTAGCCCAAAGTAAGTTCTTATGAAAGACTTGTGTTATGGGACACTAACTCAACGATGGAATATTTTATAACAAATACATATATAGATAAACATCCAAGACCCAGGTCAATCTGAAAAAGATCGATCGATAATAAAATCCAAAGGCCACGTTTAGCGTGTTAAGATGGAAAATGGAATCAAAATTATGATGGGTTGCTAGCCGCATCGTTAATAGACGTGATTTCTTAGATTTTCGCCCAATCTCATCTCGTCCAACCAATCCAAAAAATATCAGTTCCTATCATGACCTAACTTGGGATCGAACCTTTTACCCTACGATTCAAAGGCACTTGTGGTATCACTAAACCACAGAGGTCGTCAAAAATCTTTTATTCTTACGAATTTTATATTCAGCTAGGGATCCTGATTCTAAGATTAAAATAATCCAGTCTACACGCGACCACGCACTCATATAGTGTTTAAATCCCAATCCCAATCCCAATCCCAATCCCAATCCCAATCCCAATCCCAATCCCAATCCCAATCCCAATCCCAATCCCAATCCCAATCCCAATCCCAATCCCAATCCCAATCCCAATCCCAATCCCAATCCCAATCCCAATCCCAATCCCAATCCCAATCCCAATCCCAATCCCAATCCCAATCCCAATCCCAATCCCAATCCCAATCCCAATCCCAATCCCAATCCCAATCCCAATCCCAATCCCAATCCCAATCCCAATCCCAATCCCAATCCCAATCCCAATCCCAATCCCAATCCCAATCCCAATCCCAATCCCAATCCCAATCCCAATCCCAATCCCAATCCCAATCCCAATCCCAATCCCAATCCCAATCCCAATCCCAATCCCAATCCCAATCCCAATCCCAATCCCAATCCCAATCCCAATCCCAATCCCAATCCCAATCCCAATCCCAATCCCAATCCCAATCCCAATCCCAATCCCAATCCCAATCCCAATCCCAATCCCAATCCCAATCCCAATCCCAATCCCAATCCCAATCCCAATCCCAATCCCAATCCCAACCCCAACCCCAACCCCAACCCCAACCCCAACCCCAATCCCAATCCCAATCCCAATCCCAATCCCAATCCCAACTAATATTATAAACGCGAAAGTGAGTTTGTTTGTTTGTTTATTTGTTTGTTTATTTGTTGGTTTGTTTGTTACGCTTTCACGCCGTATCTACTGAACCGATCATCATGAAATTTTGCATACACAGGTAGATTAGGGTACCGAGAAGGACATAGGCTATATATCACGCGGGCGAAGCCGCGGGTAACAGCCAGTAATATTAAAATTAATTTTATTTGAATGCTAAAGAGTAAAAAATTCACCGGTATATATAGGTTTTATAATATTATTCATTCTGAGTGAATTACACTCGCATTACTATGCTAATAATAGCGGTGATATGCATCGTGGACTAGCATTTTGCATTTTTAGGGCTACGTGCACATAAAGGAAAATTGGAAACCTATTACAAAACCTCCGATGTCTGTCCGTTCTTCCATCCTCTGTCACAGGGCTGTATCTACTGAACCGTAACAGTTGGATACTTGACATACTAACAGTATGTTTCTATATGTTGCTGCTATAATCACAAATAATACAGAGAAAATAAAAAATTAAAGCATCATTTTATTTTTGGCTTTTTTCTAGATGAATTATTATTGTCCTATTCACTTTGACGACCTATATCCATTTAATTTATTACGGAGACTTTAGTTTAATTTATTACGGAAATTAGATTTTTCGGTAATTGTGCCATATACATATATATGGATAAAAACCAAATCTTTTGTCGCACATAGAAATAAGAAGAAAATCACAGATAGGTAATTTAGAAAAATACTGCTTAGTATTCCCGTGTATTATTATTTAATATTCTGCTAAGTATTAGCCGTGTGGTTCCCGGCAAACCAGAATACACAAGTTTGTTAGGGAAATATGTTAGTTTTACCCGGTTATTATTGAAACACAATCCTTTCTGGAAGTCTGTGAGAGCTTCTAAATGCTTTCCAGCTAATTTTAGGGTCTTGAGAGTGAATTACAATGCTAATGTATGCGTATGCATCGCAGGCTATCGCGGTTTGCATTTTACCGCGATTACAGCTTGTTTAACGGCTTGGCTGGTTTTTATCATTTATTTTTAAACATATCAGCCGCACTCGTTAGGGAAAGTGGGTCAATTTTATCCGGTTAAAAGCTAAATGTAGCAAGACCATAATGAATTGCATATTTTAACAATATAAAAGTGTATTTACAATTGATTGCCCAGACAGCCGGTGTTTTTATTACTATTACAAGCAAAACCGGTACTTTATGAGTGTTCGCGGTTTTATGATAGATGACACCAAAAATTAAAAATAATTGCATTTATTAAGCTTTTAAGTTGCCGTGTGGTTCCCGGCAGAGTAAAATAGGACCACTTCAAGTCTCCCGTGGATGTCGTAGAAGTCGACTAAGGAAACAAAAGCAGCTATAAACATCAAAGAGACCTCTCCAACCCATCTGTCCAGCGTGGAGAGTGTAGGCTAAATCCTTTGACTGCCCTGGCTAATACGTGGCTCTGGTAGTACAGAGAGCGCCGTGCTCCTGCAGTGGAGACTAACAAAGACATGATGATGAAGCTTACAGTTAATTTTTTGTTAAAATTGCTTATTAGAATCATAAGAAGAATTTGCCACCTTGTTATCATCCTCATTGGTCATCGTGCGAAACTAGGCAAAGATAGTTATTACCAATCGATATTTATTTACGCTAATAAGGTTCTTTTAAAGAGAAATATAAATAAATAATAAATAATTAAATATATACGGACAAATCACACAGATTGAGCTAGCCCCAAAGTAAGTTCGAAACTTGTGTTATGGGATACTAACTCAACGATACTATATTTTATAATAGATACATATATAGATAAACATCCAAGACCCAGGTCAATCTGAAAAAGATCGTTTTCCATCTTGACCTGACCGGGGATCGAACCCGGGACCTCCGTGTCGCAGGCTGGCGTGGTAACCACTGCGCCACGAGCTCGGGATAAATGAAATACGCTTTGCGTTCACGAATATTTACTTAGACATTTGATGATACAAATTAGAATGACATGCATATTTACAAAACAAAAGAGAATCCTTAAACTAAAAAGAGTTCGCAATAATAGTAGTATAAATAATTACACATTTTTCTTTTTAAATATTTTCACTTATATTATGTAGAAGTTTATCATCCCCCTGACAAGCTTATATTTCTGTATAATGACGTTGCTTATCCCGCGATCTATTTACGTAATAGTTGAGCGTTATCTTTTACAGCAGTTTTAGAACTACAAGGCCGGCACACCTATTTTGTGGAGAACCTTAGAGTCGCTGGATGCGTTTTGTTGCACCATAGACTTAACTTATGGCTTGCGGAAAAGCGGCAGAAATTTGCAATTTCGAATTAGGGTAGAATTCGAAATTAGCAATTTTATATCTTCTAGCTATCTATCTATCTGATATATAGATAGATTTTATTTATTGAATTTTATATCTTATTTCATTATATTTTGAAGAAAACTTTTAAAAAATTCGCCCGCCTGGCAATTAGGCTATTTCACAGAGCACTGATCAGTGCTTAAGCAGCTTTTTTTTTGGCTGGACAGTCATTTATTCCTTTTGAAAAAAAAAAATTTATAAATCGAGTCTTCTACCGCGTCTGTCTATTCGCGATAAACTCAAAAACTACTACTGCACGGATTTTTATCTAGTTTTCGGCAATGGATAGAGAGATTCATGAGGAAGGTTATTAGATATGATTCATGCCTGGGCGTAGCCAGGAAGTAGCTAGTTAAATATAAAGCTAGAAATCGTTATTTGAAGATATGTTATTGTAGAAAAACCACATTCCTATACCTATATATTTAAATCAGTTCGGGCATTTTGAAGTTACGATAGAATGTACAAAGTGATATAGGGTAAAACCCGGATAGTTGCGTCGGGGGGATACTTGCGACGGTTTCGAATTCTCTATGTTAGGTACATTTGTGGCATTACTGCTTGATTATAGTTAGAAGCGCTCCCCCCGCAGGCCTCACTGCCACGTAAACCGTTGGAGTGGGTGCACGCGTTTCGTCCGTGTGAGCAAAAATCTTCCGCTGCGAAACATTAACGGACGTCGAAATTATATTGGTGCCTAGTTTTTGTTGGATATCTTTTTTAATTGATTGTGGTTTCAGACTACATTTTGTTTCTTTGCTTACATTAGACCTTTAATTGCCCTACTAATTGCGTTTTATTGTTGAAAAGATTTTATTTATTGTCTAAATCGAAAAGGCAACTATCCGTATCAAAAAGGATAGTTGCCTTATTTATTGTGGCGGATAGTTGCTCTAAGTGCAATCATCCATAACCATTTATTCCTTAATCAAATTTTTCACTTAAATGGTTTTTAAATAGCATTACAATGCTCGGTATATTATTAAAATTGAAAATATGTGATGAATGTATTCAAAACCTACCTGTGGCGAATTCTTTTTCATCACATATTTTCAATTTTTTTTCAAGTAAAAATTATGCTATACTTACTTGTTTTAAATTTAAAACAATATTAACCGCTTGCACGTGCCCATTCTAGGTAAACAGAATGCCTCGCAAGTATAAGCGGAAACTAAGTGTTATATGTATGACTATGCGGCAAGTATCCTCCTAACTCTTTTTAACATTTGGCAACTATCCGCTGCAGTAGGCGACTATCCCTTTTTTAGGAGGTCAAATAAAACGTAATATACTCAAAACCAGTATAAATTATGTTAACGGAGTTGGTCTTCTATAAAAGACGAAGAACCTATGTTTTCGTATACATTATCAGGTATTATTAATAACGACCCATTTATCTATAATTTAAACTTTTTGAAAAGTGAGGCAACTATCCCTGTTTTACCCTAGCAAGGCAATTGGATAAAATGTGCTACAAAATGTTCCATAAAGTTTATTGGTTAATATCTTTACAAATTTAATAACTAATTTTGGAAGTGATAACTTCATTAGGCGCGTTAAGCACTTATTTGGTGAACAAAAATCATGGAATTCGCGTTATCGTCACTAAACGCTTTGTACTTTTTGGGTGAGCAACAAGTTCCTTACTTTTCATTGGCGATCCCCAAAGACTGCGCTGCATATTTCTAAGTTTTCATATTCATCTCTTTGTCCATTAGTTTTTCATAACGTCTCATCCAATAATAAGACCAAATTGAGCTAGATATCGCCTAGTATCCGTATATGAAACCTCAAAACTGAAATGCCTTGTCATTTCCAGCGACTATGCATCACGGGCTGGCGTGCCTCGCGTGTCAACAGGCAATATGTCATCTCGCTCAAAGCTAAGTCTGCGCTTTAATCAAGGTGTGACCGATTGATTGATAGAATCGCCCGCAGCGAAACCACTCGTTAGGCGTGATTCACTCGAATAGAATAACCCTCCTTGATAGATTAGCTTTAAAATATTTAAGTAATGTTTTTTTAGAATGAACTGCTTTGAAAATGGTCGTTACTTGATATTGACAGCTTTGATAGATAAGCGTTAAAATATTTAGGTGTAATTGATTTTTAAGTTTGATGAGCGCATGAAGTGATAATTATAGTAAAAATGTCTATTTATAACAAAACAATGGAGTTTTCGTCCATACGTTCTTATGTACTTTTAAGGATTCCGTAGTAAACAAGAAATAAATATGTCCAGCTGTCTGTCTGTCTCTCTGTCCTAGGTTTAGCTCCTGAGGAACTACTAATACGGACCACTCATGTTGTAAAATCACTCTCAAAACTTACTTACAGCCAAAACTACTAAAAACAAATTTTTAAGTTGATTCATATATAACGGAAGTTACGAGGTTACGAAAGTAAAAAATAGACGAATAGAGGCAAACTCCTTTTTTAGGTCGATCAAAATAAAAGCAACTTCAACTGGAACTTTATCAAGTGGCTGGTCAATTTAAAAAAGAAATTACTTTTGCTGAACATTCATAAAATATTATTTTGCCTCTCGGTTACGCTCCGTAGCTCTATTTGCAAATCTAATTCCCGCGGGCTAAGCCATAGGCAAAACTAGTTTATTCTAATTTGACCAACGACGCATAATCATCCTTTGACTATACGAGCGAATTCAATTAATTTTATGGGGCCAACCTCATCGTATTAGTAAACAGGGTAATTATACTCCATCAAATAGATTTAACAGCAGCCGCCTGTGTCACGTATTAACGTGGTATTCAATTGATTTGATAACCGTACATCACCATCATTATCAGGTTTTTTTTTGTGAACTCTTGAAAAAAAGGACGTAATTAAACCAAGTGTCCATCTATCATGTCTTTGTAAGGATTTTATTTACATTCAAAAATGTTTTTAAGAAAATATTTGTTACAGGTGAGCGGTGTTCTCCAAAACACCGGTCAGTCGCTGGTTTTCCGAGTGGAGAAAGACTCCAAGCACCAAGTCAATATCAGCGGGGGACCACTTTCATATAGGTATTTCTTAGTTCTACTACAGCATCTTACAAATGGGGATAAAATCCTACTTAAGCAGCCCATCATCATCATCAGGTCTATTTTTAGTCTCCACAGCAGGCGCAAGACCCACCAGAACCATATATTAGTCAAAGCAGTCAGAGGATTTGGCCCACACTCTCCACGCTAGCCAGAAGGGTAGAGTGGTCTCTTTGATGTTTATAGGCTTTATTTTACTTGAATTCCTCATTCGTCATCTACGACATCCACGGTAAGACTTGGAGTGGTCCTTTTCTACTCTGCCGGAAACCACATGGCTTACATATTAGGCAATATTGTACCATGTTCCCCAAGGCACTTTCATAGAAATGCGAACTATGTTGGGATTTATAGTCTAATTTCCTAATTTCTTTGCACTAACTGGCATATTTGTACAATTGAGCAAAGACTTTATGAAACGTCCATATTTCTATTTATTCCAACATCTATGATGCTAATAATTTGCTGTTAAGAGTTCTTTCATCAGTTTTAATTACTGTTATTTGTTTAGGTATCAATTTGAAGAAATCTACTTCCACTATGGTATGGAAGACAACCGAGGATCGGAACACCAGATCGACCACCACACTTTTCCTGGAGAGGTAAGCAAAGCAGTCAAGTCATTGCCGTCATAATTTCAATCACAAAAGGTCCACCAGACATAGCATATATAGGTCTCTTCCAAAGATTTTGAAAACGACCGGTTGCAAGCGGCTTGCAAAATTAAAACGATATGGGTCTTTGAATCCTTGGATGTGTCCTGTGTTTATCTTCTTAGACTGTATCTTTTCTGTAGTCGTGAACAAGGCATTTATATTTTTGAATTCAACATTCCATCCAAAACTATGCATTTACTGTTGGCCTGTTTGCTATAAATATATAATTTTTAAATAAATATAAAATAGTATTGCTATTTTGTAGGAAAATGCAATACCATTTTTTTATGAAATCTTAATAATACTCGGTTGCCTGATAGAAACTATGAGTACCTAGATGAAACAATTTTTTGTAAATCAATTTTATCAACGCCGAAATTGATTAACTATCCCTAATGGGTAAATAATAATAACCTGCCGAAACTGACGCAATTTACTGATTTATGAGGTTTATTTGCCGAGATATTTCAGGAATCTGTGCCAGACTATGTCAAGCCAAAGTTCCTCAGTCTCTCGCACCTCGCGGCACATTCCGCCCCTGAAAATTAATTAGTAAATCAAATATGTCTACCCTTCTGTTATTGGGGTGATAACTGGTGATAACACATCAGTACAGTTCGTTTATCTGTCTTTTGTTATTACTAAATTAATGAATTAAGCTTTTTAGTATGTAATAATGCTGAAGTTAGCATTATTACATACTAAAAAGCTTAATTTTTATCGGTTACTAGTCAGACAAATAAAACGTCATAAAGGACTTCCAAAGGGGCTTGATAAAATTAGGTAATTTTAGGTAATTTAGGTAAATTACAATAAAAGATAAGAAAATAAATGTTGTTTTGCAATACTTGTTGCCACTTCAAACTATTCATTCATTTCACTCGAAACCCAACATTAGCTATTAAAAAGTAAATGTTGTTTAAACTATTTATAATATTAAATCATTTGGCAAAGTTTTTGTAGTATGCCTAGAAACCCTGTAACCTTACCCTCAACAACACGTTTCTAGTTCATCCGCTGAAATAATGTGCATGTTTTGTCAAGGCGACGCCGGCCGCTGACAAAGCAGTGTCGGCGCCCGTCAAAGGCGGTATCGGCGGCTTCAAAGACGCCGCATAGACGCAGTGTGCGTTGGTGCGTCGCGCGGAACGGACGTTTAATTTTATTAGTAAATTACACGAATAAAAATGTTGAATTTGATTCGAAAATTCGTGTAATTTACTAATAAAAAAAGTATGTGATTGACGAAATGATAGCAAAGAATGGTTTCGAAGTTGTGCTTCTTCCGCCATATCATTGTATATTTAATCCAATAGAGCAAGTTTGGTCAAAAGTCAAACATGATATAAGGGCGCGCAATTGCAACCCGACTAACAGTAATGCCGTCAGGTTATGTCAAATGTGACACCCGATTTATGGAATAGATATGTTGAACATGCAAAATAGATATTTTTGTGCAGACCACGATGTTGATCTCCACCGAGAATCATTTATTATAAATACAGGAAGTGATTCGGAAGACTCTGAATAGCAAGCAATTTTTTTTAAATATTTCTTGTTCTGATTTCGGACTAATAAAAATATTTTCCAAGTTAAATAATTCAATTATTATTTTTATTTACTTTCCAGAATCTCTTGTGGGTGTACTGCACATCATTTGCCGGGATACACTATACTAGATCTCTTTTTTCCTCAGAAGCCTGACCTGAGTTCCTTCAAAAGACTGTTAAATTTCTATTTAAATGGCCGGTAGTGCACTGTTTACAACTCTGGTGTTGCAGATGTCTATGGATGAAGATGACATTTGCCATTAGTTGAATCAGGTGTTTCATATGCTCATCTGCAAGCATATTATAAAAGTAACCTTTTTCGTATGAATGTATTGTGTAACTAAGTTACTTAATCAGCCGTATATTTGCCTAGCTATTTCCGGAATCCGTCTCAAACTATGTCAAACCGACATTCCTTGTTGTCTCGCACCTCGAGCTGCATTCCATCCTTGATAATTATTAGTAAATTAAATAAGCCGGTGTTCTCTTCATTTAAAGAGTTTCCTAAATTATCACCCGTTAACTCTTTTTCTCGCGTCTTTGCCCGCAAAAAATAATAGCCTATATGATTGGCAGATAAATTGGTTTTCTATAGGTGAAAGTATTTCGAAAATCGGTTTACTAGTTTTGGAGCCTATTCGATGCAAACAAACAATCAATAAAATCTTTCCGTTTTAAATATTAGTACCTATAGATTTATTGCTTCTTCTTCTGTTTTATAATATGGCTTCCACCGAGATTTCAGTAATTCTCCAATGTCCAGTAAATTGAGATACTAAGTATCGGTGTTGTACGATGAAGTTTTTTCAAGTAGGATCAAAGATGGAGTATGTTCTTTGATGCCTCATGGGAGCTGCTAGTGACAAATCTATACGGGTCCATATAACAGTCTACTTTAACTATTTCACAAATTGTTCACGAGCACGAGCATTTATAACACCAAACTACACCAATTTCATATTATAAAGTCCACTAAAATCAATTTGGAAAATCGTCTAAGGCAAACCCTAACTGCACCCCTTGACTCCCCACCACAAACTCCCGATTTATAGCTTGTTGCGTGCCTAACGCCAACCTTTCCTTGTCAACGGGTAAATATGTTGATGTAACTTACTTATCAGCGGTATAATTATTTGCCGAGCTATTTCCGGAATCTGTCTCAGACTATGTCAAACCGACATTCCTCGTCGTCTCGCACCTCGCGCTACATTCCAACCCCTGACAATGAATAAGTAAATCAAATATTTCTACCCTTCCGTTATTGGGGTGATAACACATCAGTAGAGTTTTTTAATATGTCTGTCTGTTATCAGTTCACTTCAGCAATTATAATACAACGGAAAACATACTAGTAATCAGTTACTATTTGGAGAGAATGTAAATATAAAAATCTCCTAGGGAGTTCGGCGTCAGGCTAACAGTCGTAGGATAGTTATGATTCTCTTTATTTTTTATTATCTAAAGTGATGAGTTGTGGTTTCGTTGTTATGATAGCAATTTAGTTTCAATAACTCTACATTTTAATAATTATCAAGTAACATCAACCTTACCTTGTCACTGGGTAAATATATTTAATAAACTTACTTATCGAATATTTATTTGCCGAACTATTGGGTCCTTACCTATGAAGTTAGCGTTTTTATTTTCCGCTTGCCATTTTGTTCCTAATGACAATAATTTTCAGGTAAACACATTTTTTTTATTTAAACTTGAAAGTAGAAACATAAATAATATAAACATCTTTGATTTTTTTGCGATGCATTAATTTTTTTTTTGTGTATTTAATTATTGTGTTGGTAAATGCTCATGAAAAGAACTCGTTTCAGGTTTGTCCGTTTTATTCAAAAATGTAAACACATTTCTATTAATATTCTAACTTTTTGTAAATTTTAGAATGTCTAAATTAGGCTTAATGTTGTCCGTAACTACATGCAAAATTTCATTTTTGTTGAATTTATCAAACCAGAAATAATACTAAAAATGTTAGTATGAAAAATTCACTTTGCTCGAAATTCTCTATAGAAAACACCAACTTCATAGGTAAGGACCTAATATTTCGAGAATGCGTCTCAGACTTTGTCAAGCCTACATATTTCCTTGTCGTCTCGCGGTAAATTCCGCCCCTGACAATTAATTAGTAAATCAAATATGTCTACCCTTCCGTTGGGGTGATAACACATCAGTAGAGTTGGTTAATTTGTCTGTTGTTGTCAACCTCAGCAATAATACAACGGTGAAACATTATTGTTGGAACTTATGTCAAAATAGTTACTATTTGGACAAAAGGTAGTTATCGTCAGGTGGTCGAAAGATCCACTTAGTTTCGTATTATTATAAACAATCACATGGATATACATCAAAAAGATTTCGTCAATGTTAAAACCCGTCTCTTAACGTCTTTGGTGCAAACGTGCCTAAAACGCTAGCTGCATTGCCTCGTTGTATTGCAATGGCCAACCTCTGCACCAGAAACGAGCCGGACCGGGTGTCACCATTCCGTTCTGCTATGCATCACATAGATTGTCTTTTTGGAAATTAGAGTGCTAATGTTTTTGCTACAATCTGTCTATTTCCTACATTATACTTTGAAAATCTTCATTACAGAGATAGTTCTCTGAGGCATGTATATTTTATACCAGTACCAAGCTATGTCCGGTCCCAAACCTTATTGTACTTGTAGTACAATGTCATGGATTATGAAACTCCCATTCCATATACAATAGATTTTCAACAGTTTAGTCGACCTACTGTTGTCCACCATTGGGTCAAAAGCTTTTTTAAAAATGTAGATTTTTCAAAGCATGGTTGTAAAGATTGGATAGAAATATGGCTTTATTAGCATTTGCCCGCGGCTCCGCTCGCGTTAATGTCAAGATAAAAGGTAGCCTATGTGCATTTCCGTGCTCCAGACAACGTGTGTGCATAATTTTATGATGATCAATTCGGTATTTGCCTAATGTTAGATAAATATTGGCTGATTGATTTAGCGCCTTACTCATTTGATGAATTTTGCCAAAGTTAATTAATTATTATATAATTGTAAATTGATTTGATTGATTGTAAAACATTAACGCTGACCTATGTATAAGTATATATAAAAGTAATATGTAATTTATGACATGTAACAAAATGTTATCAAAAAAAACAATATATAAAATTTGTTTCCAATGATACTAATTTCTATCTAAGAACACTATAAAAACACTTTTAATTTGATATCGATTCATTAAGTGTTCTTAAAGCTTCTTTAAAGTTGGGTGAATAGCACCATTTTTCAAAGTATGAAAATCTTAAATTACAATTATACTGTATTGTAGACTGCTAAATTTATAGCAACTTTTATTATGAAACCATTACCACAAACGTAATATTTCGTATAGCTACCAAACAAAGTTCTCGAGCCGCCCATACAAAATACAAAGTTGTGACGTCACAAATATGTAGGCATTTCAGCAGTGCGTTTTCACGTCTAAAAATTAACGTCTAAGAATATGTGTCTTTAAAACTTCTATATCTGAAAGAGTTTTTTGTTTAGAAATGTATTTGGGTCACTAATGTGTTTATTTTTGGCAGGTCTTTACATAGCGACACGAAAAATTTTGTAGTCAAGTAGCCAATTCTGTAGTTACGCCATGAAAGCGTTAAAAAAATCTCTCATAAGTCAGAAAGTGCATGTTGTATGAATTGTGCATAATGAAAGAGAATCGAATAATAAACCAGTTAGCAGTAGTAGTTCTGTGAGCGTAGTCTATATCTTCATTACAGTTAAATAGTTCCTTCGGCTTGTTCTGACCGCGTCTCGCCAACTATGCGACATGACGCGACATTCAAGATATTTCCCGGTAAATTCCCGCTTCTGTCTGGATTGTTTCAACAGAAAATCCAGATGGTAGAAGAAGTAAATTATTCCATAAGTACATTGACTTTAAAGTTTGGGCGCAATTCCATTTGGTGTTTATTTTAAGTAATGAGTACTCCATGGAAATAAAATGATAGGACTCAACGTTTCCCGATAAGAATTCATCGAGAAATGTTGAGTACCGCCATTTTTTTATTTATCTACTTCAGTCCTGCCAATTCTAAATAAGAAAATCAAAATTTTAATAAATTGAAATATTTTTTTTTGTTTTTTTAATTTATTTATTATGGTATTCTTTGGTCTTTTTTGAAACATTCGTTATGCTACAATATTCTAAATACTTACAATATAAATAGAAATGCCCGCAACTTTATCACCGTGATTTATAGCCCATTTTCTTCTCCAAAGTCTATCTGCTAACTGAAACTAATTGAAATTCATAGTTTAGGCAAAAAATGTTGGTATTTAAAGTAGATTTGAAAAATTATTTTGCTCTCATAACATACATACATACTATCACGTCTTTTTCCCTTGCGGGGTAGACAGAGCCCAGGTCTGTAAAACCTTAAGGCCACGTTTAGCATGTTGGTGGGGTTGTAGGTGAGAACGGAATCAAAATAGTGACGGGTTGCTAGCCACATCGCCTATTGACATGATTCCTGACGCCCTTTCCCTCGATCGGCTTTTAAAATCTGCGTGGGTAGAGAAGCAGCTGGTACATTCTACGTTTTTTCTTTTCTCCAAGTCCAGCGTGGAAGCATAATATAACATAACATAAATAACACGTAAAATGCCAAATGAAGTTAAGTAAAATATACCCAAACCAAAGATGAACCCTACAAATAGAGTATCCATTGTCTATATCTTCATTAAGGTTCAATAGTTTCCTCGGCATGCTCTGACCGCGTCCCGCCAACTATGCGACGGGATCCGACATTCCCGAGACATTTCCCGGTAAATTCCCGCTTCAGTCCTGATTATTTATAGGAGAATCAAGTTTGTATCACATCAAAATTATGATATCAATTACGTTTGCTGATGTTTATAATGGTAAAGTTAGATTTTCATTGTTTATGGTTTTGCTAGGTTGGTTATCTTTGCGACTGCCGAATCAACTTATTATTAACAAGATACATTGTGATACGAAGCATTATTTAAAAGAAAGACTTTTCAAAACAGTTTAGTAGTTTATATTAGAAACAAACAATGAAATCTCTTTATGTTGTTGCAGTATTTTGTCAATTTACAGATTATTTATTTATAAATTTGCTGACGTAATTTCAGAGGAAATGTCCTGAAAACGTCCATATCCGAATTCCGACTTGTAATGACTGTTAATAATAATTCTTAAATTACGTGTTGATTTGTTACAGAGCTTTTTCGGTCAAGTCTAAAACCTTTTAACTCATCAAAATCCTGGGAAAAACCATAATAGATGTAAATTACATAAACTTAATCGTGCGGAAAATCTAGAAGGATATGTTTGTGTGAAAATTAATACTAGTTAATTTTTCTGTACTCCCCAAATAGTTGATGTATTTTTAAGCAATTAAGATTTTTCATTTTAATAATTTTTTTGGTTAGTAAAATAAAAATTAACCAAACGTAATTTAAAGAAATTCTCAAGGTTCAAAGGGAATCGCCTTAAAATGTTCACAACCATAGTTGCGGCAACTCCGACCCTTCGCGACTAATAATGATTGCTGATAATAATCCTCAAGTTAGGTGTTAATTTGTTACGAAGGAGTTTTTAGCTAAGTTTAAAACAGAACCTCTAAAATTTTTCAAAATCATGGAATAAACTCTCAAAATAGTAGATTAGGTGAATTATGGCCGTATAGTTTGCAGCAGAGTAGAATAGGATCACTCCAAGTTTTCTCATGGACGAAACACAAGCTTAACAAAACTTATAAACATCAAAGAGAGCTCTCCAACCCGTCTGGCCAACGTGGAGAGAGTAGGCCAAATCCTCTGACTGCTCTGGCTAATAAATGGCTCTGGCGGTACAGAGCAGATCGTTCTCCTGCGGTGGAGACTAACAAAGATCTGATGATGATGATGACGTGAATTTAATTGGAAAGAAAAGCTAGTAAGATTTGTGAAACTTAAAACCAAATGTTTTCTTTATTCCCAAGATAGTTTATGTATTTTTAAACATTTAATTTTTTTATAAAATCATATTTATTCAATAATAAAACAGTAACTTACCAAGCGTAATTAAAGGAATTCCAAAGGTTCAAAGAAAATCGCTTTAAAATGTTCACAAACAAAGTTGCGGTAACTCCGACCCTTAGCGCATAATAATGATTGCTGATAATAATTCTCAAGTAAGGTGTTAATTTGTTAAAGGTATTTTAGCCAACTTTAAAACCAAACCTGATAACTACTCAAAATCATGGAATAAACTATTGGGAGGAAAAAAACTAGTAAGATGTGTTTTTTAATTAATACCAAATGTTTTCTTTATTCCCAAGATAGTCAATGTATTTTAAGCATTTAAGTTATTTCATAATAATTTGCGGAATTCCAAAGGCCTTAAAATGTTCACAAACAAAGTTGCGGTAACTCAAACCCTTTGCGACTAATAATGATCCTCAAGTTAGGTGTTAATTTGTTACGATGCTATTTCAGTAAGTTTGGAACCGATTTAACTTATCAAAATTACAAAATAAACAATGCAACATAAAAATATGAATATGTATAAAATTTAATCCCTATTTACCTTGGTTACTTTATTTTTTAATCTCATACTTTGCAGAGAGTTCTTAAGGTACAAGAATAGTTTTTTTTTTAATTTTTGGTATATTAGTACTAAAAAATAATTTGATTACTATTTAACCTTCCTAGGACGTCAGTTCGCGCGCCACTAACCGCAAATGACATTTAACGGCTATTTTAAAAAAGGCAATAATTGCCTTTTATTTAAAAAACCGTACTGTAGAGTCCGGCCTGGAATAAGATAACATCTTTGAAAATTAAAAATATACATTGAGACTGTAGCCACTAGTTGGCCAACCTCACTATTAATCTGAATAAAAAAAATTGTAACTAAGTGTTACACTTTAGTCAGCCGAATTATTTGAACCAATCAGTTGATTATTTTTGTGCCGTGTGGTTCCCGGCAGAGTTCTTCTTTTTGAAATATTTTGCATCATATATTATTCTAATTATAGTAAATATTATGTTAAATTGCGCTCGTTCGTGTCATTCCAATTGAGTGGCAGCTGAAACTCAGCGATTGCTTTTTTGAGTACATGTGCTAAGCTGCAGCCTATTTGTGCTTCTGTGGCACACATATTGCATGTTTTATTTTTAAATTAATATTAGTGAGATTTTTGTTGATGTTACTTATTTTGTGTTTAATGTGTGTGTCAGTTGAACAAAATAAATGATTTATCTATCCATTTATCTATCTATCTAGAATAGGACCACTCCAAGTCTTCTCGTGGATGTCGTCGAAGCCGTCTTAGGAATCACAAGCTAAACAAAGCTTATAAACACCGAAGAAACTCTCCAACCCGTCTGGCCAGCGTGGAGAATGTAGGCAAAATCCTTTGACTACTCTGGCTAATATATAGCTCTGGTAGTACAGAGAGGGTCCTGCTCCTACAGTGGAGACTAAAAAAGACCTGATGATGAGTTGATTATTTATTTCCTTGTTGAAGTTGTTAGTTTGCAAAGTTAATATGATACCAAAAGTTTTCATGTGGCTGAGGGCAATTATATAAATATTTAAATAATAGCATCATAATTTAATATTATGATAGAGATAGATGATATTTCATTGACTACCAGTCGCGTATCAAAAAACATTATAGCTACATTGAAAAATCTTTATCAAAACAGTAGCCACCTAAACCACCAATTGGCCCACCTAACCAATAATTTAGACAACTAATTAATTCAGCCAATTGTCAGAGTGCTATTACATTTCAGTCGTATTGTTTAAACTCCACCGTTGAACCAATGAGTCGATTATTTTCTACTTGAGGTTATTTCTCGAGGCTGTTATTTTTAGGGTTGATAAAATGCCATAAATTAATCATTTGGCTGAGGGCAATGATTAATTTTTTCCACCACAACACTGTTTCATAAAAATGAACATAATAATTTATCTGCAATCTAAATACTTAAGTTTGACGCCATGACGTCAAATCACCAATAAAATTCACTGTTAACGCGCGTCAAAAAACATTATAGCTACATCGAAAAATGTTTATCGAAACAATAGCCACCAAAACCACCATTGGCCCACCTAACCAATAATTTAGACAACTAATCAATTTTGCCAATTATCAGACTGCTATTACATTTCAGTCGGCCGTATTGTTTGAACTCCACCTTTTGAACCAATCACTCGATTATTTTCTACTTGAGGTTATGCCTCGAGGCTGTTATTTGTAGGGTTGATAAAATGCCATAAATTAATCATTTGGCTGAGGGCAATGATTTCTTTTTTCCACCATAACACTGTTTCATAAAAATTAACATAATAATTTATCTGCAATCTAAATACGTAAGTTTGACGCCATGACGTCAAATCACTAATAAAATTCACTGTTAACGCCATCAAAATACATTATAGCTACATTAAAAAATGTTTATCAAAACAATAGCCACCAAAACCACCAATTGGCCCACCTAACCAATAATTTAGACAACTAATCAATTCTGCCCATTATCAGAGTGCTATTACATTTCAGTCGGCCGTATTGTTTGAACTCCACCTTTTGAACCAATCACTCGATTATTTTCTACTTGAGGTTATGCCCCGAGGCTATTCGCTTTGTCTCGGTAATGTAATTATTTTTCTATCAAGAGACACGGTTTTAGTTTTTATTTTATTGGTTTGTAGCTTTGTAATTATAGGAATGAAAGCAAGGATTTATTTTGAAAATTGATAGGATATTTTATTAATTGCGCTGAAATGACATAACGGAAATAATAGTATGCTTCTTAACTATATGTCCAAAAGCTGATAAAAGAAAAAATATTTTATATATTTTTTGTCGTTCCTCGATCTTGTACCGATATTTGTATTTCTTTTGACTTTAACATATTTTTGGTATAACTTTTCGTAAATTAGGTAAAATTAAAAGAATTACTTCCAACAGTGGCAACATTTCGCGGTCTAAAGTAGTTACTTTGAAATTATGAATTGATGAAAATATAAACTTTATTGAATAGTCTGAAGCATGTCTGCCATATCCATATAAGTATCCTTCGGCGTAGGTACGGACACGATATTTTTTGTGAATTTTTTTCGAATAAAAAAGTTAACGTTCTCCCTGCTTATTTTATGATTTTTTAAATATTTGAGTAGTGGTAAACGTGAATTATTACTTACACTAATTAAGAATTGTTTGTAATAAGACATAGTATGGAAAGTAGAAAACTTTATGTAGAATCTTGCATTAGTGCCTAACAAGGGGTAAATATGTAATTATATGTTTTTTTTTTTTTTTTTTTTTTTATGTCAGAGGACGGCAAACGAGCAAGCGGGTCACCTGATGGTAAGTGATCACCGCTGCCCATGGACTAATGTAACACCAGGGGTATGACAAGAGCGTTGCCGGCCTTTTGTTTTCCCTCCCCAGAGGGGAGGGGGGATGGGCCTCCGGCTCTCTCACTCACCGAACGAAGCATAGAAGCTGTAAAACTACTACTCAAACGTCGATTTTCTGTGAGAGTGTGGTACTTCCCCGGACGAGCCGGCCCATTCATGCTACCAGCTGAAGTGATTTTTGCCGGTAGCGTGGCTCTACCACAACTAAAGTATAAGTTTGTTAGGTACAAACTTCGTGGTTTTATTGTAATGCTTAATTTAATTTTATGTTAGGAGCCCGATAGTCCAGTCCACTGGGCTATCGGACTCCTAACATAATATCATAATTAGTGCTTACGTAAGTTAAGCAATCTCTGGCGCAGTCTCTAATTGGATGGGTCACCTCAAGTGGCATCAGAATATTTCAAGCTTCTTCGTGCTACGGAAGGCATATTAAGCCATTGGCTGTCATCATTGATGGTAGTCGCGAAGCTATGTCAGTTGCCTTTAGGCAGCTTGAAAAATCTAACACCAGTGTTGGTCACTTACACACACACACACGAAAAACCAACAATATTATGTTTACTTATCTATGTTTTAAGTGATAATTCATAAAGAATAATAATAATCCGAGCTTTTGTAATTACAATTGATCCAATCCTTGTCACCAGATCCAGCTGTACGGCTTCAACAAGGAGCTGTACCACAACATGTCGGAGGCGCAGCACAAGTCGCAAGGCGTCGTCGGCATCTCGCTCATGGTGCAAGTAAGACCACGATGTTTGTCTACCGTTCTTCTAGTCTCCAAATGTAATTCCTTTTAAGAGGATCGACTACTTGTAATTTTCATACAAAAAGCGATAACTCTTTCACCCCCCTAAACCTTTACGAAATGAGGAAATTTCGATGTCATTCGATTTAGCACACCTTAATCTAGGGCTAACCTTTTTTTATTGATTCGGTTTAGATTAATTTAAAAAAGTTGAAATGCTCCGGGTATTTTTTATGTAAAAATATGGATATTTACGTAGATGCTCATAACTTTTGTTGTAAGCAATATATCTTTAATATCAAAACGTACAGCCCTTCTTCTCCAATTTATCAATAATGTGTAACAAAAATATTGAAATTGGACTATGTTTAAGGGGTGGGAAGCGTTATCGCTTTTGTATGAAAATTAACAGGTAGTCTATCTTCTTAAAGAACAGAAAATGTTTCCTAAGACAGCTTAGAATAAAACCAGAAAGTCCCTTAACAGACACCGGGCAGGGAGATGCCGGGAAAACCGAGCTAGGTAGGGTGACTCAAGTAACAATCTTTGTGATTGCGGTGCCAATCAATCCAATATTACCTTTTGTCATGTTACTTAACTGTCCAAGTTAAAGACCTCTAAGGCTAATGTCCAATAGGATGGTTAGCCTGTCTTAATATTGATCAAAAGTTATCTAAACGGAAACATTTCGCGACGACAAGAAGTTTCCAAATTAAAAAATACTCCTTTAGTATTATATATTAACATTTAATTCACATTTTTTGAATTGGCGAGGTGGTTAATTTGATGATTTTGATACATGTAGTTACAGACGTTTTTTTATCAAGCAATATGTTTCAAAAGAAAAAATCTCTAGTGCCATCAATTCATCTCTTGGCATTTTTGCATCAGCCTAGATATTGGTATAAGTGCTTGTATTTATTCTCTGTGATATAAATAGGTAGTAATAAAGTCCATCCATCCATCCATCCATCAGGTCTTTCTTAGTCTCCACTGCAGGAGCACGACCCTCTCTGTACTACCACAGCAATATAGTAGTCAGAGTAGTCAGAGGATTTGGCCTACACTCTCCACGCTGGCCAGACGGGTTGGAGAGGTCTTTTTGATATTTGTAAGCTTTGTTTAGCTTGTGTGTCCTAAGTCGCCTTTTACGACATCCACGGGAAGACTTGGAGTGGTCCTATTCTACTCTGCCGGGAACCACACGGCCCAGTAATAAAGTATGAGTAACTTAATCAATTTTGTTTCTGTTATTTAGATTGGAGAACCAACAAATAAAGAGTTAAGATTGATCACCAGTGCATTCAACAAAGTCAATTTTAGAGGTAAGAAATCAATTGCCCAAATATGCTTTTAACCTGTTATAATGCTAGTTGTCAACTTCGTGTTTTTAAGAACAGGAAGCAAAAATTCTCATTTTGATATTGTATGGGAGAGGATATGCGTGCCAATGGTCTCACAATCAAGAATGCGGAAGGATGAGTGAAGTGGACAAGAAAAAGCTGGAAAGCGGACCCCGGGCTCCAAAGCATTTCAACTGAGGATGCAACCGGGAAAGCGTTCAAATAGAGAAAGAGGGTGGAGGGAGATGGCTTCATACAAGTACAGATAAAAAACATATGCGTAATTCTCAAAGGTTGGTAAGTTAACTGATACCCACGGTTTCGAAAAGTTCCAATCACGGATTTTGTCTCATCATCATCAAAGTCTCAACTGCAGGAGCACGACCCTCCCTGTACTGCCTGTGTACCTCTGTACTAGATACATATATCAATTAGCCAGAGCAGTCGGAGTATCTGGCTTACACTCTTCACGCCGCTTGCCAGACGGGTTGAAGAAGTCTCTTTGAAGTTTATAAGCTTGCTACGACACCCACGGGAAGACTTGGAGTGGTTCTATTCTACTCTGCCGGGAACCATACGGCCAAGTTTTTGTCTATCTCTAAGCTTTGAATATCATCTTGAAAGAAATTGTTATGACAATGTAAGTCCATTTCACAGGCAGTTCGTTCCCGATCAAGCACCTACCCCTAAGTTCACTCCTGCCCAACACCCAGCAGTACCTCACGTATGAAGGCTCCACCACGCACCCCGGCTGCTGGGAGACGGCCGTGTGGATCATCTTCAACAAGCCCATTTATATTTCTAAACAAGAGGTGAGGTTTATTTCTTACAAATTCTAGGAAAAGCCAGGAACAGATTAGTACTTTTTCGAGGAATTTTTACTCAAATGGTGATATTTTCTTGTAATTGTAATCACCAACGTTTGTAACCACGATTACAGCACATTACCAACCTGACAACTCAACGATACTATATTTTTATTACAAATAATACTCGTATATAGATAAACATTCAAGACCAAGGTCAATCTAAAAAGATCATTTTCAATCTTGACCTGTCCGGGTATTGAACCCGGGACCATCCGTGTCGCAGACGTGTTAACCTCTGCGCCACGGAGCTCGTCACTTGAAAAGTCAAAAGCGCATGTCGCGCGAGCTCGATGTATGAATGTATGGATGTTTATTACATAAATTTACTTTTCGGATTTTGATGGAAATTTAAATCTTTTTAGTCTTTATTCATCAAAATAACACAAATACGAGATAATACTTAATTCTGTGAATTTCTCGTAGATGTACGCGCTCCGTCGGCTAATGCAGGGCTCGCAACTGACTCCAAAAGCCCCCCTCGGGAACAACGCGCGGCCCGTGCAGCCTCTGCACCACCGCACCGTCAGGACCAACATCAACTTCAACAAACAAGGATTGCCCGTAAGTGTATGAAACATTTTTCAAGTATTTTCTCTTTCGTGACTATTTTTTTTTTATATGAAATAAAACTAGTTAATTCATGTTGGAAACATTTGTAACTGTGGTTATACACAATTATCCGTCTGCAAATCAATTAATTTTTTTTGAATTTCAGCTTTTTGGTTAGGGATAATTGCTTAATTCATTTAGAAGTTTTAAACGAAACAAATGTACATACATAAAGTACAGTCAACTTAAGTAAAACTTATAAATACTTATAAAATATGTGATCATATTTTAGATTTTAGATAATATATAAAGCATTGTTATGGTCTGTAGCTTGTGAACAATAATAATTATAAAAATACATATTTTTTATATTATAGACTTATATACTATGATCATTGTTATTGTGATTGGAAGGAAAGAGTACCTGCAAAGGCCTATTTTCTGAATAAACGATTAAATATTTGATTTTGAATGTAAAATAATGGAACAAAACTTTTGGCCGCGTTTTAAGAAATAGCTTTAAACGAAAATCGTAATTCTCTTCAAGTTACTAGTCCCATGAAACAATATTTAAAATCCGTGGAGTTACAAAACCCTCTTCCTCTCATAATGAAGTACAGTGCTTGCATTGCATATTAAAATAACTAGAACATGCTTTTATCCGGCGCAGAGCAAAAACTTGGATCACGTTGTAAAATCACATTTTACAACTAAAGTTTTGACAAGTTTCGCAGCGACGAAATTAATCGACGCGCTAACAAATAAGGGAGCGTTTACACTGTCGTCACGATTGATAAACTCTCTTGTCTGCTAAAATAGATAAAGAAATCATAATTTGGGTTTTGATTATACTCCATGAAGGATTCACTTACATACAAAAGTGTGAAGACAACGTTTTCTGACATTGACGACTGAAGGTGACTCGTATCTTTTCTGTCTCTTTCTGCACCATTTGTATGATAGAGAAAGAGAAACACAATGTTCCTGTCTTTTTCGAACACAACTGAAAGACACAGAACACATACAAGTTTCAAGGTTAAAAGTTGTCTATTAAAATTAAGAAATAAGTTAAGTGAATTAGTGAAGAAATAATATGATATAATCCGAGTTAAATAATGACGAGCTCCGTGGCGCAGCGGTCAACACGCTTGCCTGCGACACGGATGGTCCCGGGTTCGATCCCCGGTCAGGTCAAGATGGAAAATGATCTTTTTTAGATTGACCTGGGTCATGGATGTTTATGTATTTAAGTATCTATTATAAAATATAGTGTCGTTGAGTTAGTATCCCATAACACAAGTCTTGAACTTACTTTGGGGCTAGCTCAATCTGCGTGATTTGTCCGTATTTATTTTAAAAAAAAATTCACACTTGGATGGCAAATACAATAGTATGGTGGAAAACTGACAAAAGTAGATGCGTCAGTGAAAGCAATACCTACTTAACTAGGTTGAGCAGTGCTGCATTTGTGGTAATGACCTCATAACAAATGTTGCTATTTTTTTATTGGGGTATCCTATACCCACCAATTTTAAATGATCTTTGAGTATATCACATTAAGAATAGGATTTTCATAGTTTTAGATAACATTTGAGTAAAATACTTTTGAAACGTTGAACATCATCGGACTTCCCTATACACACAATTTTTTTAAACTCTCTCATAGTGTTACAGGAAGCATAATACGTAGGCATTTGTTACTTTTATTATAATTAGTTGCTAAATTATTTTAAATGCTTTTAGTTTTGATAATTTAACACCAGTAGTGGTCACTAACGCACATGAAAGAAATTAAATGCTTAAAGATTGAAATTTGGAGGAAAAGAAAAGAAAAGGAATAAATTTTTTATTAATATATTAAAATTAGGCTTTAACAAATAAAGAATACCGATAAATGTTTTATATCGCACTGATCATTTAGTGTGTAAACCACTTTACGGGTGTAGGCTTCACTATATCAATATTTAGCTGCTATGCTACATTCATCTCAATTTACGTAAATTTATAGATCGAGAAGTGTATCATTCGACGACCGGACTTCAACGTCGTTTATCGCATTTGTAGCAACACGAGCGCGACTAACGCTTTTGTGCTTCCAAGTCCGGTGTGTAAGCTGCTTTTGGCGTCCAAGGCTCACTTATCTCCAGATTTAGCTGCTATGCTACATGCAACTCAGTTTACTTAAATTTATAGATCGGGAAGTATATCATTCGACGACCGGTCTTCAACGGCGTTAGTAGCGCGCTTGTAGCGACACAAGCGCGACATGCGCTTTTGACTTTTCAAGTGACGAGCTCCGTGGCGCAGCGGTCAACACGCCGGCCTGCGACACGGATGGTCCCGGGTTCGATCTCCAGTCAGATCAATATGGAAAATGATCTTTTTCAGATTGACCTGGGTCTTGGATGTTTATCTATCTTTATATGTATTTGTAATAAAATATAGTATCGTTGAGTTAGTTTCCCATAACACAAGTCTTGAACTTACTTTGGGGCTAGCTCAATCTGTGTGATACGGACAACGTATATATTTAATTATATTAAGTGCGGTGTGTAAGCTGCTTTAGGCGTGCAAGGTTCACTTATCTCGAGATTTAGCTGCATGCAGCACATTCAGCTCAGTTTATGATTTGTTTATGTTCATTTCGCCTCAACTTCGCGATAGCGGGTAATGTGCCTGTTTTTACTGCTCATTATTGTTGTTCTAACTTTTGTCATTGTGTTATCGTATTGCAATAAATAAGGACAGTATTTGCATGAATGAAACTACTTAATGTATATTCAGACCTGGTACGGCAAGGAGGATACTGTATTTCAGGCGTATTAATTGTGTACGTTGAGTTCTTACCACGCTCAATTTAATAGTCAATAGTCAAAAATTTTATTCATCTTAAGATATTTTAAATATCATTTGGTGAACGTCACTTTACATTTACAATTGGTTTGCAATGTTATGTTATTGTTGACGTCAATAAGTTACTTAAAGCTAAGTTTACACCGCTTCCAAGGCGGAGTGCAGAAGAAGCGGCAACAAACTGCACAACGCATTTTCTCCAAATGACGTCCACTTACAATCTACGACATACAAGTACCTACTTAGAACTAAAATACCTACTTAGTACGTAAGCGTGTAATACAAATAATATTACACGCTTACGTACGCTTTATTTATTACTATTGCTAGCATGGATGTAACCCTCTTAAACAGTTCAATTACAATTTAGTAAATTTAAAAAAAAAGCTCACCGACTAGAAGTCCGGTCGTCGAATCAAAATCAAAATCAAAACGTTTATTCAGAAAATAGGCCTTTGCAGGCACTTTTTCACGTCATAGCATATTTAAAATTATCTTGTTAGATAATTATGTTTTTATTTATTGTTCAAAAGCAACAGACTACTAGCGTTAATTGATTTAGATCTTAGAATCGTAGAATTGGTTTAGGTCTATAAATCCTAATTGCCCTGAACACTGGCTGCTGAATACATTTATACGAACACGACGAAAAAAATTTTTTAGTGTCCAGCATTGATCCCACAGAAAAAATTGGTGATATAACACGCTGTATATATTTCTAATAATTTATTTACAAAGTAGATAGTAGTCTACTTAGAAAACAAAACTGTAGTTTAGGTTTTTTTTATATGAATAATGCGAGTAAACCCTTTTAGACCTATATAAAATATTCCATCATCATCTGGAAGGCTATTTTTGTAATGGCGCCTCAATAAAACTCAAGACCTGACCTGAACAACGCCTGCAAGCCACACTCGTCTTTCAAGTCACGAAATACCATTTTGCCGTATCTCTAAAACCTCCGACTGAGCTGTACTGCAGACAACCTGCAGGGAAAATATCGTTATTTCTCTCATTTCACACATAGTTGTTTGAAATATTTCCAATTCGGTATTTGCCTAATGTTAAGATTATATAAAATTTGTTTCCAATGATACTAATTTCTATCTAAAAACACTTTTAATTTGATAACGATTCGTTAAGTGTACTTAAAGCTTCTTTAAAGTTGGGTGAATAGGACCATTTTTAAAAGTATGAAAATCTTAAATTACAATTATACTGTCTTGTAGTCCGCTAAATTTATAGCAACTTTTATTATGAAACTATTACCACAAACGTAATATTTCGTATAGCTATCAAACAAAGCCACCCATACAAAATGTTTTTTGTTTAGAAATGTATTCCGGTCACTATTGTGTTTATTTTTGGCAGGTCTTTACATAGCGATACGAAAATTTTTTTAGTCAAGTAGCCAATTGGCCTTGAAAGTTTTTTAAAATATTTAGGAAGTGTAGCATTAAAGGAACGTATAATATTAACATCGTCATCATTGTGATGATAAGACAGATTGTATTATATTAACTAGTGACCTTATACAGGCAGTGACTTTGAGGTAAAGGCGCACGTCGTTTTAAAAATAGTGCTTTTGAAAACGCTCGTGTTAATCACTCGTTATGTGAGCCACACGTTCAAAAATAGTACCCCTGAGCGTTTTGTTTGCTATTACAACAGCATTATGCTTTATTAGGATTTGGAAAAGATCTACGTCTGACTGCTTGCCTAACGCTAACCCTCCTTGAGTAGCAGCAGAAACGCAGAAAAACACCTTTAAAAATAGCGTACGATAATTTGCCTGCTCCGGGAACGAAATCCAGTGCACTCCACGAACAATTGTGCCACCGAGGCTGACAACCGTTTTATATACCTAGTAACTGTAACTTTGTTAGACAGATTGGGATCGTTTTCTCTAACGCTCACTAACTGCCGGCATTTGTCACTCGTCATTTGGATTAACGATAGTCTATAAAAGTTGAAACTTGTATGTACTCGTATATATCAATTAACTGGATAAATAGACTGGAGTCGGAATCGCATATAGCGGGTTCCATACCATCGTACAATATTTAACCACAAAACGCTCAAAATATATGTTTCTTGTATGTGGCCCGTTAATTTTTAATTAAAGTTTTAAGTATTTTTTTTTTGATAAATCAGCATTAATACGCATTCTTTAATTTTTTTAACTCAAAACTACCTCTCCCACTCTTACTCTTAAACTAACCTATTAAGTAAGTTCCATAGATGTAGCCCTGATGGACTGCCGCAGAGCTGAGGCTTAGTAATAGGATCCTGGTTTTACCCTTTGGGTACGGACCTCTGAACACAATAGTAACCATTGGTAAAATAAGCCTAGGACTTTATGAACATATTATTTCTAACTTCATACCAAATATGTGCTCTCATAGACAAGTATTTATGGTTCGTGTGTAATTACAATATACCCTGCGTGTACATTAATATAGCTAACTTTTAGGACTAGTAAAAAGTGACTAAAAAAATAAAAGTAAAGTAAATAGTAAGGCATTTTAGTAAATAAAATAAAAATTAAATAGTTAAATTAAACGGTATACCTTTCCAATTTGAATTTCGTTGAATTATTATACCACAATACTAAGGCGACGACGTTATAAATTAAGATCCCAAGTCTGCCGAACCAACGTCATTTTATCAAGGCTGATTTTAACACACATATTGTAATGTACATTTTAAAAATCGCTTATTTTTATAAAAAATTTTATAAAGATTTTTATGTAATCACCATCTATTATAATATACTCTTATTAAATAAAGAATCCTGCCATATATACCTATAGTCTTAATTTAATAAGAATGTTCATTTATCCGGAATAAGAACCTTCATGGTGACAAAAAGATCAAAAGATTGAAAATAAATTCTGTCTCTCACTGTCTGCCAAAGTTTAAAATTTCCAAACAACTTTATGAAACCAGATCAGCGCATTGGAAGAAGACATAAAATTAAATTTTGCTACTATTTTATAAACATATTTACTTATAATTATTTTTGTAAGCATTATTAGTACTTGCATATATTATAATATTTGTTCGGCACTGTTTGGTCTATTTCTCTAAAACTATATTGTAATCAATTTTATTTGTATGATTGTTTGCGCCAAAATAAATGAAAAAAAAAGCACAAACCAATTGGGATGGATGACTACAAGAGCCATAAACAAAGTTCAAGCTTCTGTGCTTCAAAGGCATTCATGGCGGATAAACAAAGATCAATATATCAAATAACTAAAGACACACTAACATAACTAATAAAACTAAAATGAAACGAAACGGATCCAAACGAAATGAAATGATCTTCATAGCTTTAAACATGGTAAAACTTTAGTGTCGGTAGTTAAAAATGTAGGTTTGTTTGGCCCAACTTTGCATTTGCAAATTTCCGTCTTTCACCTCGTTATAGTAATTTTAAGCTTAGTATTAATTCCGTCTTTCCTATAGCTTAAACGCCAAAACTCAACAGCTTTGCTAAAATGACGTAAGATGAGCAGGCTTGGGATCTTGATCTATAAGATTCTGCATTGAAACCCGCAGAGATCGTCTAAACCACAGTGCACCGTATCAAATTAATTAACGTCGCCAGACGTAAATTATATTTTACGCCCCGAGCCGTCTTAACGCGGATTTGTTGACAATTTATTGTTGGAGCAATGCAGCCTAGTTTCGTGAATTTTAGATAGTGACTGAATTTGACTCCTCTTGTAAATAGGTTTATTAAAGACTATGTCTTACTTTATCATCATCATCATCGGGTCATTTCTAGTATCCACAGCAGGACCACGACCCTTTGTGTACTACTGCTTACCATATATTAGCCAGAGCAGTCAGAGGATTTGGCCTACACTCTCCACGCTGGCCAGACGGGTTGGAGAGGTGCCTTTCGTATTTATAAGCTTTGATTAGCTTGTATTGCCTAAGTCACCTTCTACGCCATCCACGAAAAGACTTGGAGTGGTCCTATTCTACTCTGCCGGGAACCACGCGGATAATTTCATACTTCACTTGTATGTTTTTCGAAAAAAGCATTTTCTAAACAAGGTCCTGAGTTTAATAATTGCACATAGGAAAAGTGATATGTCTTGATCATACTTAATTATATTATACATATATTTATTATTTTCTCCGTATAAATATGTAACTAGTTAGTTTTGGTATTTTGCAAAGAAATAAAATAAAACGAAAATGATGAAACTAAAACAAAAAATATTTCATGTTTTGCCATTCGGTTTTAAGATGTTGTCATCACCTCAATGGAAAATGTCAATCATCAATATACAGCCATCTCCCTGAATATTGTAACTGCTAACAAACGTTGAATCAATATTAATCTATTTGTCCACAGGTCTCGAGCAATTGCCCGGATATGTACAGAAACATGCACTACACAGGTATTTAACAAAATCTCTTAACAGTATACCTACATAAATAATAAGTTTCACTGTTTATGAAGCATGATACATGTATGATCATTTTCAGAACATTTGCTACTATTATGGTCCTTTTGTCATCGAAATTTTCTTTACACTAATCACAATTGCTCAATTTACTTTATGTTAATCGCAAATGTATTGGAAAATGTCGTATGATGCTGGTACTCAGTAAGCTGGCTATTATATTCATACACCTATATGAATACCTCGATTGTAATATCCAGCTTACCGCACATGCATCATAATGTTATATTATGTATTAGATTTATTTCTGTACAAGCATGGTAGGTTCTTTCAACTTTAATAAATGTCAAAGAATGAACTAGGTAAAAAGACACTTGCGAACAGAATAAGTTGAAAAACCAAATCCATTTGCATGGATCAAGCCAATATAATATGGCGTAATCTGTAGATTCAAAGAGAAATACAGCGTGGCTGTGGTGGCAAAGGGCCACGAGTCCCCAGTCCCTAGAGGCCAGCCACGAGCTGAAGGGCAGGGGGACTAAATTTTAATAAGGAGTCACTAATTGTAGTACTCAGACTCTCCAGGGTCTCTGCTGTATGCAACAGAGACTGAGTGATCCGTCTGAGATAATATTATAGTTGACGATATAGATGGTATAGTCATATTTATTTTTAAAAAACATATATTAGAAAAAATTGTAACACCAAACAACAAAAATACGTGGTGATTTTTGGAATTACCTATGAATGGGCACCGACCATGCTCCACGAAAGATCACGAGATCACGATATATTATATATATTCACGATAAGAACAAGACGTAAAAAATCTTGGTAGATCGGCGACTTGTGGAAATGACCCTGATGGAAAATCATCTTATAAAGTCAATTAAAAAACGTTTACACACGACTTACTTTATCATATTAACTGATTTGTTTTTTTCAGCACGTTTATCTCGAAAATCCCGCTCGAAAAAAAGTATTGCATGCAAACAAAAGAACCCTGCACAGAAATGTCATAGAAAATAGGTAGTATGTGGGCACACAACACTATACGTTTTTTTTGTTGCTTACAAATCTCAAAAAAAGCTTACTTAGTTGCTTACTGTATAAATCATAGATATAGCATGTGTTTTGATGGTATTAATAACTGCATGTACCTATATGGTGATTTTAAAAAGGACAAATCTTACAATACAGATCAAATAATATTACCCTTATAAAACAGGTAACAAAAATAATAGCAAAATAAAAGTAGTTACTATTTTAATTAATATTGGATATCTTTTTCCCAAAAATTTTGCCTTATAATTAGTTTATGGATTTGCAATACTTAATATTGATTTTTAAAATCACCTATATTTTTTTAGTTACATTTTATGAGATACTAGCTGACCCGGCGAACTTCGTACCGCCTAACAGTCAAAGAATGTCGTGGAAACAGACATTGTATTTTTGAGTGTTCGCTAGATACAACTTACTAATATTAATTATAATGTTCGTATTTGTATGGATATTAGAAGTATTTGTATAAACTATAGATTTTTTAAAGTAGACTTATCTTTATATTGTTGCATTTAGTTCGTAGTTTGCATGTTGTTCATTTGAAAATTATTATACATTGAGACATATCAAACCTTTAAATTCACCATTTTAATATATATTTTTTTTATTGCAGCTACCCAATGGCCTCGTGAGCATAGTATGAGATACAGAAGTGCAGAAGATCCATCCATGCTGTCAATTAATAATTTGTAAATTGCTTTTGTAAAAGTAGCCATCTATCAAATCTTGTGGCTGATTTCGAAAAAAACATGTGGTGAAATAATCTTTGAATAGCATAGTTTTATGTGTTGAACAATATTTTTCATGAATTACTGTCAAAATGATCTCCCATTCAAATTAAGAAATTCGCGCATGAAGTGCGTATTGGAAGTCAAAGGAAATAGGTATTTTATATAATAGTTTTCAAATGGCATAGACCAAACATACGTTTCAACTGAGTGTTTATCTTTCAGCTATACCTTACCTTACCTGTCGACCACTAACATATACAAAAAGCATGCAGTAAACTAAAGGAAAATTGAATAATCAATTATCACACGATTGATATGGGAGATCTTAATAATTTTTCGTATTCTTTGTATCTAAAGGGTAATGATTTTCTATGGCAAAAATGATCTATCCTTTAAATGTCTTCTGTAAATTAGTAATTATACTTTATTCATTTGATGTTAATCAAATACCCATGCTAAATACTGGCTTTGATTGTTAAATTTGTTCAAATTGTCTATTTCAATATATTTAACCCCTTCCTAAAGGTAAAAAATCAAAAACTAACATAATATAAACAATCAGACCACTAAAAAATTTCGTACTGTTTTCACTACCTAGTTTTACAAAATAAGAAATACACCTTAATTTGAACTTATATTATTACGTTTCGTGTAGTTTTTATCATACTGTTAAGTTAAGAAAGTCATTTATGTAGCACTAATGAATTATGTAATGTCAATTGTGTAGACAATATCTTATACTGAACTTGCTTACTAGATTTTGCAGGGAGTTTTTGGTGGGAAGTCAAGGGGTACAGTTGGGGTTTGCCTTAGACGATTTTGCAAATTGATTTTAGTGGACTTTAAAATATGAAATTGGTGTAGTTTGGTGTTATAAATGCTCGTGCTCTTGAACGATTTGTGAAATAGTTAAAGTAGACTGTTATATGTACTCGTATAGATTTGTTACCAGCAGCTCCCACGAGGGTACCAAAGAACATACGGCATCTTTGATGCCACTTGTTAAAAGCTATACCGTACGACACCGATACTTAGTATCTCATTGAACTGGAAATAGGCAGAATTACTGAAATCTTGGTGGAAGCCATTAATATAAACGAATAAGATTTTGCAATTGCGACTTGCGATTGTCGTGCCATAGTCGTGCGACAATTGTCGCCGCGACCGAACGGCTAACGGCACTTCAAACAGCAAATGTCATATAAAAATATTATTTTCTATTTATGCAAAACCTATTTTAAATAGATATCAGCATTAATTCGCTATTTCATTATATGGTTAGACGTGAAGAGTCAAAATAAGTATTTAAAAATTGTATAAAATTTTGGACTGAAATCTTAATGCAAACAGTCATTTTTAGTGTTGAAATATATAGAGACATAATGTGTAAAATAGAGTTGTAGATGTATGTTGGTATATAAAACTGTATAGAATATTATTTATATTACATGAAGTATCATAATTCGTCCACACTTTAAAGTGTATACAGCAAAATGTTAAATAAAGTAGTATTAGATATAATATTTTATTTATTTAGATCATAAGTGTGTGAAAATTATAACCCTAATGTCTATAAACATACTTATTGTGTATATAAAAATGGAGCGAGTGTATTTGTATGATTATTATTATATAAACTATATAATCTACATAGTTTAGAAAAAATAAAAGGCGCGGAATCTTATCCTTATAAATTGATTAAGATAAGTACTTGTAGTACTACTTACTCGTATATAATAAGTGTATAGCTTTATAAACTTATATGCAATACGACATGAGCCCGAAAAGGTAGATCAAATTGAAAACGGGTCATTGTACTCATTGATACGAAAAAATACTGAGGTTACAACACAAATGACCATTAATATAAATGTTGTTTTACTTTAATAAATATGTACTCGTAAATACCAATTGAAAAAAAGGGCTACAGATATTTTTACAATTTCATGGTTGATCCTTTATTGAAAGTTGTTTGTTTTTAACAAGTCTTTTGAACCCCTTTTTCGGTTGTTCTACCTTTTGGTCTAACAGTGTATTTGAGCTATAATTTGATTTTCCTGTAATATACTATATAATTATAACAAAATTGAAGCTTATGATTAGTGTTATATGAAATGTATGAATTATATAAAGATAGGTCATAAAAAAATGTTAATAACGTACTGCTTTTATTAGACATTATTATTATAGCTACGTATATTCGCTTATGTCGATAATTACGTCAATTTTAAAGATTGTATTTGATGTCAGTAAAAAATGTTACCAAAGAAGTCAATTTTCTCCAATAATGTTAATATGGACAAGTAAACGGCTAAACAGTTTATGAATTCTTTGAAATTAAATTATTTCAAAACTAATGTAGTTCCTACTTTATAATTTTTAAATCCTTCATTTAAACTATTAGTATGATTTGTTATTATAATATATTTTATAAAGGTGCCACGTTTAAAATTAAATTAACTTGAATAACGTATATAGGGCTATAGGTACTATTTATATCAAAACTCCGGAATAAGTAAAATTCTCGCTGGATATTATTTCTTTGTATAAAATACTAAGTAAAAGCTACTGTAATGTAACTACGGAATTTGTGTCGTAGATTTTAGTTGTGTGTTTATAAACTGTAATAAAATATTTATCAGAATGCATTTCCACCTTTTCTATAACACCTTACTTAAAATAAAAACATAATGATCAATAAATATAATTAAATCATATTGATTGAATATTTAATAATAAAATTTGTAAGTACGAACCTTTTTCCAAAGAAGAAAACAAAACGATCGCCTTGGAGTAAAAAATAACCTATGTCACTCTGGAGGGTCTAAGATTCTATCGATAATAAGTCCAAATCTGAGGCATTTATAAGTTATTGAGGAACTACGAAACATACATACATGCCCACATGAACTCAGAAAACATTACACTCTTTTCTTGCTAGTCGTGTAATAAATTAATTCGACGTGATGTAAGAAATGAAAAGGTCAGTTCTATTTTCTGCATACGACGCAATCCTTGACCTAAACAAACATGTAAACTAGTGTAGTGGGGCCATAAAGCACTGCATTCCGGAGGAAGTGGCGAGCTGATACGGCGGCCATGTTGTCTGCTGGCTTCACTTCCGGTGAGACGACCGTATTGCGTACTCAAACATACATATTATATGAGTATTATTTAGTGAAAAAATGTTAAAGGTCATAAAACGTAAGCGTAAGTCACCAACTACTAATTACGTGAATAAAATCTACTAAGACATACATCACGTTTTTATCCCCTTGCGGGGTAGACAGCGCCCAAAGTCATAAAACCCAAAGGCTACATTAAGCGTATAAGTGTATTTTACATAGATCAAGATAAATCTGATAAAAATTCACTAATGAATATCTAATCACTGATTTTTTTCAAATCACTGACAATCATACTGAATTTCACTTCTTTGCTAGTCATGTTAACATTAAGTAAAAAATAAAAGGTCAGTTTCATTTTCTACAAACGATGCAATCCTTGAACTAAACAAACATATGAACTAGTATAATGGGCCATAAAGCACTGCATTCCGGAGGAAGTGGCGAGCTGATACGGCAGCCATGTTGTCTGCTGGCGCCGCTTCCAGTGAGATGACCGTGTCGTTTACTCAAACATGAATAGCTATGGAAATTGTACATAGATCAAGATTATATCAACAATTACCATTTTCGTGAATAAAATCCACTTATGCAATTTCTAATTAATGTTTTTCTTTCAAAATAACTATAAATCGTACCTTACTTTTTGATATTTAATTCTAGTATTGCTACTGCATAATAGTAGCTCATATGTTTTGCTATATGCTAAGTTATTAAAACATAGGTATTAGCGAACCAACATCAACAAACAAGTAAAGTGTGGCCATAAAGCACTGCATTCCGGAGGAAGCGACTAGCTGATTAGGCGGCCATGTTGTCTGCTGGCGCCGCTTCCGGTGAGATGACCATGTCGCGTACTCAAACAAGCACACTATTATGAAGTATTTAATTTAGTGTATTTAAATAACTATTGAAATGAAACATTTGCACCAATGTTCATTTACGTGAGAAACATACAGTAATGAATTTCTTATCACCTAAAATCAATGTTAAATAAGGCTATCTTGGGAGCCAATCAATGACACAGTTGTTCAAATGAATCGACCGGAAAAGCTCTTTTAGTGTTTGTCAAAACGTTTTAATGATTAAAACACATTGTTTTGTCATAAAACGCTCCATAACAAATTTGTCGTATCTGCACAAAATAATTTTCATGGAACAACTGTCATAAATACCGCCAAAACAAAATAGTGGCAAAAAAAAAATATATACCTCTAAGTTGCCCACCCGTAAAATCTAAGGATGGGCTATAGGTTTTGTACACAATAATCGACATTCACGCGGGCGAAGCCGCGGATAGAAGCTAGTTTTTAGGGTTCCGTAGTAAACTAGGAACCCTTATAGTTTCGCCATGTCTGTCTGTCTGTCTGTCTGTCTGTCTGTCCGTCCGCGGTTTTACTCAGAGACCATAAGTACTAGAAAGCTGTAATTTGGTATGAGTATGTATATTAATCATGGCAAAAAAGTCGTAGAAAAAAATCTTGAAAAAAAATTTTTTTTTTGGTAGCTCCCGTACAAGTAAAGTGGGGGAGTCATTTTTTTTTTCTCTACTTACCCATCTTGTGGGGTATCGTTAAAAAGGTCTTTGAAAAATATTGTGAGGTTGAGCACACCATTTTTCGATTTAGGGATCCGTTTCCGAAATATTTGGTTTTAAAGTGCAAATTTTTGTTAGAGGTACGTGTCCCCCCCCTCTATCTCCTAAACGGTTATATATAGATACGTGAAAAAAATTACAGCAGTAGTATATATACTGAAGTTGAAAGGAAAACTATCAGAGCTAAGTACTAAGTACAAACTAAAAAGTTATAGGCAACCAACTTATAAAATGTACTGGAAAATGTAAAATTTCATACAATCTTTATTGTTAGATGTTTTTGGTCGTTAAACTGTGAGGTGCGAGTGTAAACAGTGTGTACTCAAAGTTTTCATTCGCAACTACGGAACCCTATACTGCGCGTGGCCCGACACGCACTTGGCCGGTTTTTTTATAGTTTTAGTAGTGATTTTGAAGTTCTGGACAAAAGTCGAATTAAACCAATCTTATAGTCTCTTTGGCTATAGGTCTGTTACGCAACGCATTTTAGAGAACCACTCCTACCAATATATCTATAGGAACTTTATTCTCACAAACATTTGGATAAACTAG
This sequence comes from Rhodophaea formosa, assembly GCA_963082605.1. NCBI lineage: Eukaryota > Metazoa > Arthropoda > Insecta > Lepidoptera > Pyralidae > Rhodophaea > Rhodophaea formosa. The sequence goes on from OY720223.1 coordinate 6,771,142, forward strand.
TCTAGTGGGGCCATAAACCATTGGGATCTGGCGGAAGTGGCGCGCTGATACCGCGCGTGTCGTGGCGGCCATGTTGTCTGCTGGCGCCGCTTCCGGTGAGATCTACTGCAGACCGTATGCGACTTAAATGAATTATATATCTGCAAGTACGTACTAAAAAATAATAATATTTAAACATACGCGAGATAAATTATTATGGAAACCAGGCTTTATCACGTTTTATTTCGTCGGGTACGGGCAGTGAGAGCACGCTTTGAGGGAAGCGTGACTGTCGTTTCGCCACCCCTATCACTCCCCACGATGATGATCTACGTATCTACTGAAACTAGTCGGCAAATCTAACGAAATAAAATGTGAGTACAACCCGGTTTCCATAATACTAAGTTACCTATTTTGTTCTGTGCCTAGACTCCGGGTCTTATTTTTCCTGAAATTCATATACATTATGTTAATTAAACACTGACATTCCGTTGAGGAATGACTCGGCATGTCACAATAAACAACTTTTCCTAAGATGTCAATGCTGGGCAGTCAAAAAATTAACGATGTTTTCATACAAACTGCTGGGCTTGCTGAACACTTTTATGGGATTTTCTTTTCAATTCCCAGTATTGGGATAGGTAAAGTTATTCAGTTTGTTGGCTGAGTCGCCCCTTCAAGAGATTGTCACTGGATAATTTACACGCTGTATAGTAAGTTTTAGTTCCTATCTGGGAACTAGATGTTACTTTGTGTTCCGTTCGTTCTGTTTTGAATGGATGAGATGAAAAAATACTTTAGCCCATTTTGCAAAGATAACAGTAATTCTTGTATATTATTAGAGTCTTGTAGCAGGTCTACGTCATCGTAGTAACGCTACGCCGTAGTCTATACATTTATTACGCCGTAGACCATTTGAATTTCTGTACTAAACGCATCTTTGGTTCATATTCGAGAGATGATCTTCTGTGTGTCGGTGATCTTATACCTTTGAGATGTAGATCTTATGCTGTACCGAAAAGGTACCAACAGGACCCTATTACTAAACCTCTGCTGCCCGTCCATTTATCACAGGGCTATTATTTGAATCGAAAATATGTATATTTCCGCTGTAACTCCACTGCAGGATCACGACCCTCTCTGTACTACCAGAGCCATATATTAGCCAGAGCAGTCAGGGGATTTGGCCTACACTCTTCACTCTGGCCAGACAACTTGGGTTATTAAAAATAAAGCTAAACAGTATGCTTCGCTTGTAGGATATCAATATTAGTAAACATCAAAAAAAAAAATTAGGTACCTTTCGCAAAGGTAACAAAAAACATCAAACCAACTTTTATGTCTATAAAAATAATGTTTCAACGAGTTTGAACTCCGCAGCGACGGACGACAGACTTCCGGAGCTTCCGGTAAACTTGCGGACTGTATGCAAACTGCAGCTTTATTTTTATAGCTACATTTAACAAAAAGAGACTATGAATAGTTAAGTAAGTATAAGTCGGAATATATCAGAAGAAGGATATCATCATCATCATCAGGACTTATTTAGTCTCTACTGCAGGAGCACGACCCTCTCTGTACTACCAGAGCCATATATTAGCCAGAACAGTCAGAGGATTTGACCTACACTCTTTACGTTGACCAGACGGGTTGGGTTGTTAAAAAGAAAGCTGAAAAATAGTACGCTTCGCCCAATCTGTAGGATATCAATATTTGCAAACATCAAAATAAATTAAGTACCCATCTCAAAGATAACAAAAATCATGAAACCAACTTTTTATGCCTATAAAAATAATGTTCCAACGAGTTTGAATTCCACAGCGACGGACGACAAACTTCCGGAGCTTCTGGCAGACTTGCGGACTGTATGCAAACGGCCGCTTTATTTTAATGGCTACATTTAACAAAAAAGAGATTATGAATAGTTAAGTAATTGAAGGTTATTGACTCTATACGTAACTAGCAATTTTACTATGACTTCGTCTGCGTAAAATTTCAACCCACACTATTTCACCCCTTAGGGGTCGAATTTCAAAAATTCTTTCTCAGTGCTCACTTACATCATAAAAGGTACCTTTGTAAGTGTTAACCGTTTATATACATGAAATGGATTAAATATCTTATATATGCAAGCTCGCGGAAGCGGTATTTTTAATGAAAGTTATAACGAACAAAGAACTTTAATAAGTTATGAGTACTTATCGCACAGACTACTAAAATCATAAAACCAACTTTGTACCTATGTCTATAAAAATAATGTTCCGACTCCGCAGCGACGGACGACAGACTTCCGGAGTTTCCGGTAGACTTGCGGACTGTATGCAAACGGCAGCTTTATTTTTAAAGCTACATTTAACAAAAAGAGACTATGAATAATTATTAAGTATAAGCTGGAATACATCACGAAGGTTATAGACTGTATAAATAAATAACAATATTACCGTGACTTCGTCCGCGTACAATTTCACTTTACACTATTACACCCTTTTTGGGGTTGAATATCTGTAAATCCTTTCTGAATGCTCACTTATATCATAAAAGTGTGCCGACGTGCGGACTGCAGCCCTCCGCTCCCCTCCTCAGGCGTCGCGCGGCCCGTATATAAGGCGCGGCCCAGCGACGACCTTTCTTCTTCATCTGCGAGCTGAACCCAAGCTAAGTAGTTCCTCTCACTTGAGGGGCTACTCATCCGACCTTGGCCTAAAACCCGCGACTCTGTAGATCCTGTACTTAAACTTGCAATATATCTCATCATATGATACCTAGTGTTTATTTTCTCATACCTATCATGAAAAAAAAATTAACGTGATAAAAGATACCCCTATACCAAATTTCTAGGCACAGAGTAGTTTCAGCTGTGTAGGTCTGTGAGCTAGACAGGTTAGCCTTTTACATTTAAAGAAAGATTCAAGATTAATTTTCTAGTAGTTTGTCGTGAACTTTACCGCTTGAACATTTATTTAAATATTCTTAAACAATTGGACCGATTGAAAACGGTACTAGAAGTGCCTAAATACGTTCATCTCATTCTGAACACCAATCCGAAAGTTATTGTGGAACAAACATATCTATATACATACAAAAAAATGTGTTTTCAACCCAACACTCGCGGGTGGGAATCACTCAGTTTTATGCATGTACCCATGTATAAACTATGTAGTTTTTGTAATGTTAGCATAAATAAGAGTTTTTTTTTTTTCAATGATTATCCTTATAAAGGAACCCATCATTTGTGTTTCATTTGAAAGGGTGTACTTTCCGATTGGTCCTTTTTAATTTTCATTGAAACTGTTTTTTTTTTGTCTATTGTTGAATACGTTTAATTAAACCTACTCAAACGCACAGGAACGATGACATAAAAACATCGCCTGTCAACAGAACCTGCAGATCATGCAACTAAGTATTTCGAGTTCTTCCGTACCTCGAAAGGCACTTAAGCACTTAAGCTATGTCAATTGCCTTTAGGTAGCTAGAAAAATCTGAAGGCCACTTACACACACAGAAAACACAAACAAGTAACTAAATACGAATATGGGTAAAAAATACATAAACGCTGCCACAACTTTGAACTCGGTTGTGGACGACGGACGTCCGCAGAACTTCCGGCAAAGTTGGCTGCATGCGAACAGTTAACATGTTTTTAAACATGGTTTTGACTGCTCAACTTTGCCCGATAGATGTTGCATTGAGTCCGGAACGTGCAGTCAAACTTGTTCTGTGACTTCACACAAGTTGGCCAATACTTGGATGGATTGGGGATAAATTTGGGTGAGGATGGAAATAGGGATGTTAAATAGGCAAAACACAACGCTTGCGCGATAAATATTACCTTCTTCTGAGTGGGCCAGTGGGCTAAAAACGTACTCATCAATAACAAATTAACGCACATGTACGATGAAATAAAAACAGTGCCTTTAAAACAAACCTGCAGATCAACTATATGCAAATAAAAGTATAAAAATACACAAACGTTGCCACAACTTTGAACTTGGTTGTGGACGAAGGACGTCCGCCGAACTTTCGGCATAGTTGGCTGCATGCGAACAGTTAACATGTTTTTAAATATGGTTTTGACTGCTCAACTTTGCCCGATAGACGTTGCATTGAGTCCGTAGCGTGCAGTCAAACTTCCTCTGTGACTTCACACAAGTTTGCCAATACCAAGATGGATTGGGGATAAATTTTGGTTAGGATGGAAAAAAGTCATGAATTTGTAACGATTAATGCAATGTTTGCTATAAAGGGTGGTATTAATCACTACAAATTATAAAACAAAGCCCTCCGCCGCGTCTGTCTGTCTATCTGTTCGGGAAAAATGCGGATTGTCTGTGGATTTCACCAATCTTTATTAAACTGTAGAAATTTAAAGGATAAATTAACATAAAAATATTTAAGTTGTATGAACACTCACTCTTTGTTTGAATAAATTAGATTTTAAATTTGATCGATTCATCAAGTATATGATTGCTCCTTTGAAGTCGCATGAGCAAGACAATTTTTAAAAGTACGAAAATCTTAAAGTACCATTTACCACAATTTATTCTACTTGATTCATAGCAACTTTCATAATTAAGCCATTATCGTAAACGATATTTAATATAGCGACCACACAAAGTTCCCACCCCATTCATGCAAAATACCAAAAGACGTCACAAATGTAAAGGCATTTCAGCAATGTTTTCATAGTCTTAGAGTAAAAGAGTGTACAGAAATATTTTTTTCTAATGTTTTTATTTATAGTGACTTTTCATAAAAATTCGAAAAGAAGTAGTCTGTTTGACTAGTCCATTATCGAAAATATATAAGATAATTCATTGAACTCTTTTATTAGTAAGGGGTGACAAATTTAACTTACAATTTCAATTATCGCTCAATGAAAACGTAAACTTTCGCTAATTGTGGCGACCAAACGTTTTGAAACTCCCGACAAGGCCATTTAACTTCGTGCCGTGAGTGTCCCGGGCCGCGGCCATTTTGTTGCAACACTCAAGCTTGCCGGTAATTTCATTGTGTCTTGACGACGAGCGGGAGTGGTTTACAGGTACCGTCAGCAAAATTCATTATTTCGCCTTTTAGAGAATATTAAGACGAGCAAGCGGGTCACCTGATGGTACGTGACTACCGCTGCTCATGGACAACTGTAATACCAGGAGTGTAACAGGAGCTATGCGGGCCTTTTATTTCTCTCTCCCCAGAGGAGAAGGGAGATTAGCCTCCGGCTCCCTCACTCACCGAACAAAGCAAAGAAGCGGTAAAGCTACTACTTAAACGTCGATTTTCTGTGAGAGTATGTTACTGTCCTGGACGAGCCGGCCGTTTAATGCTACCACCAAATGTGAATGTCGCCGACAATAAGAATAATAAGATGTTTTCAGTAACCTCACAGACAATGTTGTCTGTGAGTAACCATAAATGGAGACTTTAAACTGGGTGACAATTTTAACTTGCAATTTCAATTATCATTCAATGAAAAGCTAAACTTTTGCTAATTGTGGTGACCAAACGTTTTGAAACTCCTGACAAGGCCATTTAACTTCGTGCCGTGAGTGTCCCGGGCTGCGGCCATTTTGTTGCAACACTCAAGCTTGCCGGTAATTTCATTGTGTCTTGACGACGAGCGGGAGTGGTTTACAGGTACCGTCAGCAACATTCATTATTTCGCCTTATAGAGAATATTAAAGATAATAAGATGTTTTTAGAAAACATAAAAGGAGACTAAACTGTGCACGACTGACGAAAATATAATGGAAATGAGAAACAAGCATAACATCTACATTACTAGACGAAGAATGGCTAAGAAAACTTGATTATATCAATGATTTTATACCCGTTTTGTCGATCTCATACTAAAGTTTCCTGACATTTGTATGAAGGTAAAGTTCTGAAGAAAATCCACCTTAATAAAAAAAAAAATCTAAATTTTAAGATTATTAAACGTGAACTATTTTAAGTTCCCTGTTGACACTTTATGGCTACTTATATACAGCGTGTAAACGAACCTATACGTTCTCATACGAAAAACTTTTCCACTTTTTTTTTTCGTACATATTGCGCGGGCGGCCAAATACTTTGGAAACGAAAATTTCGAGGTTCCAGCATTAATTCCATACGAAAAATTGAGCATATTAAGCCCTTCACTATGTCACCCTTTTAAGGGTATGTCAAGGGTCAAATTACATGCTGTTTCCGTTATTTTTGCCACTACCGTCTTATCATCTTCTGTTTCAGATATTAAATAATTGGTAATTTTTTCTTACATTACTTTTGTTATAATATCTTTATTTACTCAAAGTTGTTCTGTTTTAAATTTTCGCGCTTTGAGCACATAATTATTTATATATTAAACAGGTTAAAAGCACGAACCTTATATTTATTTATTTCCACTGACGTTTTAATGGGTAAAGGTAAAGTTATTTGACTTTAATGCTGGTTCCAACCGTACTATCGTGTAGTACTTACAACCGAATTACCTCTCATTGGGACGTAATGCACTCGCTCATAGCTGCAAACTTGTGCTATCGGCTTTTAGCCAATACGTTAGCCTTTTACACACTAATGATACCACTGTTTCTTATTTTTAAACTATGGTTTGGCAAAAATTAAGGGTCAGTAAATGCAAAACTTAAAGAAAAAGAAAAGACTTTGAATTTTCGCAAAATTTTTCAGTATAGAGTAAATATAGTTTAATCTATATAAAAATCCTAAAATAAATAAAATCGTTACTGGCCGAGATACTGACAGAGAACGCGCAGCCAAAACCGCTAAGACTAGAAGCTTGGTTAAATTATTTCAGTTTAATAAACAACACTAGTGGTTCAGACGGTACTATCGTGTGGTCTTCACAACCGAATTACACCTCATTGGAAGTGTAATACACTCGCTCATAGCCGCAAACTTTGCTATCGGCTTTAGCCAATAGGTTAGCCGTTTACACCCACTAATGATAGCACTCTTTGTAATCATATTGTGGTACGTAAAATTTCAGGGTTAATAAGTCCGATAATAACAAGTTTTTCAAAGATATATGCAATACTCAATACTCAATGTTTTATTGCAAACCATAAAGTACATAAGATGACATTAATATAAAAGGTATAAGATTATTTATGGACCCTGTTGGGCGCAGCAATATGGTTAGATCAGAAGAGGACGCACTCAAGTATAAAATTAAGTTAAAACAAAGATTTATTTTTTTTGAAAAAAATGTATGTATTTATTAGAATTTATTAATGTCAATTTAATTTTCAAAATTGGTAATAGAATTAATTTGATTATTATATTTTTTGATAATTTATTATATAAGGTATTCAATCGTTATTAATAATTTGATTATTATTTTAATTTAATATTATTTTGAATAAATTCATACGGGCATATTTTGTCAGTCAGGTATTCATTTATACTTATATTATAATATGCTTTATTTAATAGAATTACTTTAAGTTCACGAATAAATGTTTTATCATTCTCTTCTTCTGATAAACATTTAGGTAGTTTATTATAAATCCTAATTGACATATTTAAGGTGCTAGACGAGCTCAGTTCCAAGCGAGTGACTGGCATCAATATCTTGTTTTTTATGGCGGAGGGGGTATTTCGTTTTAACATCTCCTCTTTTCATGTACAATTCTGGGTATCGACGGACAAATTTACACATTTCTAATATGCAATGCCACGCTGGCCAGACAGGTTGGAGAGGTCTCTTAAATGTTTATAAGCATTGTTTAGCTTGTGTTTCCTAAGTCGCCCTCTACGACATCCACGAGAAGACTTGGGGTGGTCGTATTCTACTCTGCCGGGAACCATACGGTAAGTATAGTTACTTACCTTTAATAAACTGAATACTGCTGGATCGGACGGTACTATCGTGTGGTCCTCACGACCGAATTAACCCTCATTGGGACGTAATGCACTCGCTCATAGCTGCAAACTTGTGTTATCGGCTTTTAACAAGGTGAAGCTTCTACACACTCTAATGATACCACTGTTTGTTATTAACAATTCGCGAAAAATACGGTTAATACGAAGTGAGGTTTCCAAATATCTACGCAACATCTTTCGGTATAGAATAAAATATATATTTTTTTTAAATTATTATTCAACTTTGTTTTGTAAGAATACAAAAAAATTAATTGTATTATGGTATATACCTAATTGAGGTCCCATAAAAATTCGAACAGCTAATCGGTAAATTTATTAGCGAAGTGCATGAAAAGGTCGTAATAGAAATATCAATTTTATAATGAGCGTAACAAACCTTGAAGAGTTCATCATCATGAAATGCTCTACTCGATGGTCATTATCATCATTGTCATCCGATGTAACATTTCAACTTACCTATACGTCAGTCAGAGAACTGTTTAGCTTCCTAGATTTTTCTCCTTTATACAATACTGTCATGGAATGATCTATTAAGCCTTTAATAATAAAAAAAACCCAGTTACATTATTTAAATTTTTAAACAAATTATCTTAATGCGATACAATTATTATGCGATAGCATTAAAGTCTACTTTAGGCGGCAACCTTGCGGCGACATATTCCATGCACCTATAATTCACAGGGAATAGTAAAACCGGCGCCGTGTATAGTCGTTTTAGTGATTTAACACCTAATTAGTGGTACAGGGAGAGAGGAGGTGGCCGATTAGTGGTCTGAGACGAGTAATTTACATGTGACTATGGAAATTAGTTCATTTTGATGTAGATGACATTAATCTTAAGATGTGAACATAAACTTACCCCTAGTAATAGTGAAAAGCAACCAAATTTAGCCGTTTTAGTAATTTAGCACCTAATTAGTGGTACAGGCAGAGAGGAGGTGGCTGATTAGTGGTCTAAGACGAGTAATTTACATGTGACTATGGAAATTAGTTCATTTTGATGTAGATGACATTAGTCTTGAAATGAGAACATAAACTAACCCCTAGTAATAGTGAAAAACAACCAATTTTAGTCGTTTTAGTAACTTAGCACCTAATTAGTGGTGCAGAAAGAGAGGAGGTGGCCGATTAGTGGTCTGAGACGAGTAATTTTTTACATGTCACTGAAAATTTGTTCATTTTGATGTAGATGACATTAATCTTGAAATGAGAACATAAACTTACCCCTAGTAATAGTGAAAAGCAACCAAATTTAGTAGTTTTAGTAACTTAGCACCTAATTAGTGGGGCAGGAAGAGAGGAGGTGGCCGATTAGTGGTCTAAGATCAGTAATTTACATGTGACTATGGCAATTAGCTGCATTTTGATGTGGATGTCGTACATATTGAAATGTGAGCATAAACTTATCCCTAATAATAGTAAAAGGTAACAACAAAATTTTTGTAGTTACTGTACAGTGAGACGCGAAATGGATGATATGTGGTGGTGGCCCAAATTATTGTGAAAGGTAAACAAATTTAGTTGTTTTTGTGAATTAACACTTAATTAGTGGTAACGGAGACGGGAAGTTGCCGATATACATTTATTTGTATTTAATAAACGATTAGAGGTCTAAGATGAATAATTTTAATGGCAATATGGAAATTAGCTGTATTTTGATGAAGATGTCATGCATATTAAGATGAGATTATTTATAAACTAACCCCCAAAAATCGTAAAAAGTAACAATATATAATCGTTTTAGTGACTTAGCACCTAATTAGTGGTACAGGGAGAGAGGAAGTGGTCGATTAGTGATCTAAGACGAGGAATTTACATATGACTATGGAAATTAGCTGAATATTGATGTGGATGTCATGCATATTGAGATGTGAACATAAACTTTTCCCTAATAATAGTGAAAGGTAACAATATTTTGTAGTTACAGTACAGGGAGACGCGAGGTGGCAGATAAGTGACCAAAACGTTTCATTTAAATGTGACTATGGGAATTGTTAGTTGCATTTTGATGTAAATAACATGCATATTAAGATGAGAAAATAAACCAACCTTTCGTAACAGTAAAAGGTAATTATATTTTTTGTTGCTTGGGTAACTCAAGCACCGAGAGCAAAAGGCCTGTAAAAATAGAAAACAAGTTGGGTTACGAGTATGTCCGCGTCCAATCGAAATCGAGCCCAAAGAAACAATTCTGGCAAATTCGGCATGGCGAAATTTTGATCCTTTTGGACTCGAAAACTCCAAAAAATATGACATTTCCATACAAAAATATTCAGCCACCCGGTCAATTTGTATGGGACTGTCAATTTTTTCCAAAACGATCACAATTTTGACATGTATATTTCTATCAAAGAGAACAAAAAGCGAAGCATTAAACATTGAAAACAAAATCAGATCAAAGACGTGATGCTGCAAATCCTCCCCTCAAAGCTAAAATGTTTGAAAAATAGTAAACAACTTGTCAAAGGTAAGGAAAACAATTAGATGCGGCCCCGACAAGAAGGCATCGCTATTAAGTGCAGGCAAACGAATTGAGAGCCATAATGGATGTGCTCCAAACATGGATTCAAAGAAATCATTATTCCGCGTGCTTCCTCGCGCGACCACTTGGAAAAATAGAGAGGGGAACGCGTCAATATTTGTCGATGTTCAAAGGCAACGGTGACTATGATTTTACGAGTACATTTGTTTTCGAGTACTGTGTCATTCAATAAATCATACATGAGGTAGATTTAAGGATATTTCTAGTAATAAATCTATTAATTTCAAACCTTGTGGACTTGTTCTAAAAGCTATAAGAATTATTTTAAGTCATTAGGTATACGTCGCATCGGTTCACCTGTAATACACAAATAAATGAAAATTAATTGTGTATGCGATTGTTGCAGTCAAAGTAATAATAAAATATAATATAACATAAATATTAACGAAATATATCTTGGCTAGAATTTAGTTCGATTACAAACCTAAAACGATGACTGTTTTTCGTAAGGTGTTGCTGAAATATACAGGGTGTGAAAAAGTGAGTTCTGCTTCATTCTCCCAATTATCCCCGCCTAGCCAGATTTTTTTAGGTTACAATAAAATAAACTACAAACAATAGACTAATTCAACCGACCATCAGAATAAAGGACTTTTTAAAAAGTGAGATGCAGTACTGAAGGAAATAAGTAATACAGGACTTTAAAATAAAACGCGAATATTTTTACCTGTATTTACTGGTTTATCTGATGGCAGAGCATAGTTTATACAAAACCTGGCCGTAACTACAATTCCTGCTCGCGTGTAATTATACACATTAACTTTACACTTTATTTTAAAAAGATTTCAATTCTCGATAAACTTCTATCGATACCAATACCGCCGACTCTACAGGCAGGTACGCCCGAGGCTAACGAAGCTAATCTGTACTCGAGTGTCGACAATTTGAGGCGCAACAACAGAAAATAAGGACTTAGCTGCGCGTAATGCGAGTAATGATAGCACTGTTTGTTATTATACTGTGGCTTTAGATTAACGTATTTTATGTGAAATTGCGCCGTTGTGTGGTTCCCGGCAGAGTAGAATAGGACCAGTCCAGGTCTTCCAGTGGATGCCGTAGAAGGTGACTTAGGAAACACAAGCTAAACAAAGCTTTTAAACATCAAAGACACCTTTCCAACCCGTGGAGTGTGTAGGCCAAATCCTCTGACTGCTCTGGCTAATAATGCCTCTGATAGCACGGAGACGGCCATGCTCCAGTAGTAAAGACTAAAAAGACCATAGTAGTTTGTGCAACAACTAACTCACTCACAATCATACTCACTCTCATCTTTTAAAATCATCATGCTCTGGCAAAGTTTTAACGGCCATCGTCTACCTGATGCCTGAGGCTCACCTTTCACAACTCGAACGAAGACAAATACCAAGGGACTGTGCAAATCAATTTATATGCTTATTATTATATTGTGGTGTTAGATTCTGTTTTCTGGCTTTGAGTTCGTTATAGTTATACTTATTTTTTTACATAAATATAAATAATTAAGATGTAGGTCGTAATTATTTAGGTGCATTTGAAACTCTCTGTATCTCTTCGTATATATATTTTTTTCTTATCTCGTAGTTAAGTTATCACGGTTTCTTTAACTGTTTTTCTTTATACGTTTACAGTATTTTTCTTTGACTCGTATACTGCTATAAGGACATCTGTATATACCTTGTGCCATGGACGCAGATACACTGCTATTCACTTTGATCACGTTCCGTTTCACGTGGTGAGAAGAACGACAGACAATCAATTCGTGTAAAGAAAAAGTGCGCTTTGCAAACTGAATCGTCACCACTTCAATTTTGTTTGGATGGATTTTTGCAGCCGACATGCCTTTAGGTTCTTTCTATTACTTTAATAGTTGGTATAATATTAATACGCCATATTTGTGAGAATTTGTATGTTAAGTCTAATGTTCTTCAATATGCAAAATATTATTTTGATTTTGCATGTTGATGAACCTGTACAACAAAAAGTACATTATGATTGCAAGTACGGTAAGCTGGATATTATAGTCAAAGTTTTCATAGGCACGAGGCGAAGCACGAGCATCATACTACGTTTTTCAATACATTTACTTTTATTTATTGAATTTATAAAAGTCAATAATTTAAGCATTTCGTTTAAGTACAATCATAGTAATCAGGTATATTTCTTTAATCGAGTTGGTTTTTTTTTTACAAAAAATCACTAATTTTAAAATTATTTTTTTTTTTATTCTAAACATGAAACTTCTTCCTTGGATTCTATGAAAAAGGTTGAAATACGCATCTGCGCCATTGGGCTATTGAGCAGTGTGTTTGTTGTATTAGTAAGAGGGCCTAGTCCGTAAAATACAACATTACAATTCAAATTTCGATGTCATATGGACCGTATTAATAGCAAATGTATTGAAAAACTTTACATTTTCGGTTCAGAATAACACATATTCTGTAAAAAAAATTATACGTACGTAGACGAAAACACGCGCAAAAGCCATTAAATAAGCCTATCATTATCAATTTGATACATATAGTTCGTATCTAAACGGCTTAGTTTAGTATATTTTATAGGATACATTTTAAATAAATATATTATTAATCGTTTCTATTTCCAATAAATAAGCATCACTTTACCTTATTTCCGTTTATAATTACAATTTAGAGGCTTCAAACGACGCCATTACTTGCAAAACATACAATAAAACATCCATAAAACGAACGACATTAGCGTAAATTATGATTTATCGAATTCATATGCACAAAAAGTCTTTCGCGGCTCCGGCGATGCCTAAAGAATAAATCAAAGCCTTGTACTTCTGCGAATATTCAGTTACGCGACACATGCTTACGTTATTACGCATTGGTGCAAAATACAGACAGGACAGATAAGACGCACAATGCGGTCTAAGTGTATAACGCATCATATACGCGCAAGCGCATATGAGGCCGCATTGTCACATTTCCATTATGATGTATGGCAAGGCAGCGTGCAAGGAAGATTCTACTAATTATTATCATCGAAGCATTTTCCCGGTTACATTTTCAGCAAAAGTGTGTTGGATCCTGGTATTGTTGTATGATGTATTGATTTGGCTGAGTTTTCACGGCCAGCTGTTTGTCTGACGCTAATGCTCCTTGGACAGCTCCAAAACGGGGGATTAATACCTACAAAAATGAAATACAAGTTATTATCCACGCTAAAATCAAATCCGGTGCCCCTCGTGCAGGCCAGAATGTTAAAGCCATGCATGATTTTTTCAGGGACCAGTGCTGCAGTGTTCATTTGAAATAAATTATTTAAAAAACTGAGATTATTATCATCTTCAATTTTGTCCTATATAACTTTAAAACCATTTTATGAACAACTATGTACAATTTAAAGTAAGAACGTAAGGCCTTTTTTGTCAAAAACGGCCACTTTTGGCGAAAATTCTTCACGTTATAAATTAACGTAGTAGTAAAAGTAAATAAGTCAATATAGACATGAGCTATTCTTCTACACTTTCAACATTTGAGGCATCGGGGGACATTTTTTACTCATAAATTAAGTGTAGGATAGGAAAACGAGTTTTTCATACGGCAGTCGGTTAACTCGTACTTTATATGGCGAAATTAAACGCATAAATTACAAACGCGATACATTCCGTGGAACTTTACGCCGTATGTTTTCGTATGCCATTTCGGTATTCATTAGAGCCGTTAAATTATAATTGTCTATTTGAAACTTACGTTAATAATAAGTAATTTGTAATCTTTGAATAGACACATTGTGTAGGAAAACTACGAAAAACGACAAATTACATTTATGTTCCGTGCAGAAGGGGTAAGCTAAAAATGCAAGTTTGTCATTGCCAAAGACGTTATGCATGTAAATAGCTTCACAATAAATTATCAAGAAAAGCAAAGTAGACAAGGAAAGGCCGGAATTTAGACCCCGGGGTACAGAAGCGTCACAGCTGGAGATGCAACGGGATACGCTTGAACAAATGTCGAAACAAAAAAGATTTCTCTTATTACCATTACTTGCTTTTTGATATTTTGGCAAAATTGCTTAGGTTTTGTTTGTCCTAATTTTTCTATCCACTAATGTAGAAAAAAATCTCACCTTATTTCAATTAATTTCTGTGAAACTATGTGTATCTGTAACAGTCAATCTATGTCTAACAAAAACTTTGAACACTAACAAGTTTGTAACAATACTATTGTGATAAGAAATTATTTGCAACATTCTTTAAAAAATGCACGTCAATCACACGATAAACAGGATACGAGGAAAAATAACGAACGGTCTAACTTGGTTTTTCTTCAGTACAGTTACGAATCTCTACAATGAACATTGTTCCTAGTGAATTGTAATCGAATGGTACAACAAAAAAGACAAAGACCCAAAAACATGTACACGTATCATATAAAAGAAATGTTGTACGTAACGACATGCAGAAAAACATTGATAAAAATCGGATTGTACGGATTCATATTCATTCTGGCTTTATTTCTTTCTTTGCTCCCACATATGATCATCACGAGAGAAGAGCAAATACAAATAAGACGATTTCCAACAGATTTGAAGTACGTGTTATTTTGGTATCCAAACAATAACAGAAAAAGAGCACTCCATGGAAATAATCACACAGAATTTCCGACTGGACAAAAAGCATTTATTGAGCAAAAATGCCCACATGTCAATTGTTACATCGCTTATAATAAAAGTGTTTTGGGAGACGATGAATCCAATTTTGATGCTATAGTGTTTCATGCTCAAGATATCAGTAAAATGTCACTACACAATGTTAGTATGAATAGATTACCGCATCAAAAATATATATTTCGATCTCAAGATCCAGCTGAGAAGCATCCAATATGCCATCGTATTTTTGAAGACTTTTTCAATTTAACGTGGACGTACAAATTAGATTCTGACATACCACAACCCTTTATTAACATTTATGATACCAGCAATAATTTGGTCGGTCCTCGGACAAAAGTAGATTGGGTTGAAAAAATGAATCACAGTGAACATTTTCGGAGTAAAATAGTAGAGAAAAACAGTGCTGTAGCGTGGGTGGTTACTAAATGTAAAACAAAAACGAATCATATGGATTTTATAAAGGAATTGAGGGATGAACTAAAAGGATATAATTACACTGTAGATATTTATGGTCCCTGTGGGGATCTGAAGTGTCCAGGTTCGAGCATTTACTCGTGTTACAAAATGGTGGAAAAGTTTTACTTCTTCCAGCTTATTCTAGAAGATGCTCTGTCTGAAGATTATGTTACTGAGAAAGTTGTGAAGGCTCTGATGCATTTTACTCTACCAATTGTTTCTGGAGATGCTAATTACTCAAGGTCACTAGACAATTACTATTTCTGTCATATATCGACTTTGGGTTTCAAATAGTTTAAGTATTAATTTTATTATTATTTACCCATTTGTATTGGTCGATCTCTGTGGCTCAGTGGGATTTTTTTAAATATATTTTAAATATAATTATATGGACAAATCACACAGATTGAGCTAGCCCCAAAGTAAGTTCGAGACTTGTGTTATGGGATAGTAACTCAACGATAGAATATTTTATAAGAAATACATATATAGATAAACATCCAAGACCCAGGTCAATCTGAAAAAGATCGTTTTTCATTTTGGCGTGTTGACCGCTGCGCCACGGAGCTCGTCTGTGGTATACACAATTTTTTTGAATTGCAGCGTCCTGAGTTCGATCCCCGCCCAAACTCTGATGGGAAACAATCTTTTTCAAATTGGCCTTAGTCTTTTTTTACCTTGGCCTTGATTGTTTATTCATAAATAAGTATTTTGTCGTTCAGTTTATTTTAGTTTAAAACTAATTTTATACTATAAATTTTCCCCTCAAATTAATTGGTTAAATCAATATCATTTCAATGTAAATGAAATAGGTACTTATATCAAGTAGTATTCTACGACACACACAATATCACAACATAAGGGCTAACTTAATTTGTGTAAGTATTAGTCTGTATATAAATTTATTTTTTATACGTGCACTTTTTTCTAATTTTGGCAGTAATTTTTATATGTTATGCAATATAAAATGAAATATTTTTTTAACATGTGATGGTTGTTCTTTATTAACCTTATCGGATATAGTTATGTACGTACAACATGGCAGATTTGAGAAAGTTGGACGAATGAATTGAGGTTCCTATACTGACATTATTTTAACTAACTAGATAATATGCGGACAGTTATATTAAAGTAAGTAAGTATCAACCTGGAAATAAACTCAATTTTAAATCATTTTCAGATTCCTACCGCCAGGCTCCTACATAAACTTTCCAAACTTCGGAATGAAGAGACTGGGAGCCCTTATCGACTACCTCATTAAAAACCCGCAGACCTATTCGTACTTCTTCGACTGGAAAAACCACTACTTCTACGCGATTAGACCTAGGTCCTACATCTGTGACTTGTGCACTAAACTTAATGACGATGGTCCTGTTGAACCACATATTAATTTTAGGCGATGGTGGTATCCCGATTATCGCGATTTGTGTGATAGGATGAAATTAGTTAGTTTATTCAGTTGGTAAATGGTAGTTTTAGTTCTAGTCAGTATATATACTCAAGGAATCCTAATTTCCCTGTCACTTAAATATTAAAATATTTTATTGAGCCTAAACTCCTTTTTACAAATAAGGCACGTACCCAGCTACAAGCTACCTCCGAACTGATAATAATAACACTACAATGAGGCTGTTAGTTACACTTTTATGCCTTAAGAGGGTATCCTAGCAGTATGTTTTCCATACAAATGTATTCCTCTATTTTCTCGCTGAAAACTACTTCTAGAGGCACAATTATTTTTTCATAAAATCTACTACTAGAATAGGTATGGCCCTATGTTTTATTTTTTTTCTAAAAACTTGTTTAAATATTTTGTTAGAAAAACATTTTTTTATAAATCATAGGGCCGTACCTATTACTTGATGTTATGAAAAAATAATTGTGCTTCTAAAATTAGTTTTCAGCGAGAAAATAGACGAACACATTTGTATGGAAAAAATACCACTATGGCACGCCCTTAACTACTGTATCGATTATGATTAAAATTTGCTCACAAATTGTCTTTGGTACCTAGGACAAAGGGTACCCTCATCCCGAAAAATTTAATGTTCCCAAGGAATTGACATTAACGCAAGGGGGCGCCAGTGAAAGGAAGTATAGTTTAAGATAAATTTAAGCATTACTTATAGGTAGGAAAAGTAGCACTTTACCGGAACGATCAAATTTTATAATAAAAGTGCCATCGACTATCTTAGACAAAGTTAATTATGCACGTTGAAATATATAAATTAATTATCGTTCACACATAAGCAGTCAGTTTTACTAACAGGTTCTTGCTTGCCTTTGTATTTAGTTAAGCAATCTTGTAGTATAATTTATAACCTTGTTTAGTTAATAAAATTCTGTATCTTTTTAGGTTAGTATGTTATTAAATAAATAAGTTTTCAATTAATAATGTTTGAATGATTTGCTGTTATAATGGTAACCAAGGTCACCGACATAGCCCAGCGGATTAGCTCTTTGAAGTGGCAGTGGGCGGGGCACATAGCGCGAAGAACCGATGGCCGATGGGGCAGAAAGGTTCTTGAATGGCGATCACGTACCGGCAAGCGTAGCGTTGGACACCCACCGACCAGGTGGTCGGACGACCTAATAAAGATCGCAGGAAGACGCTGGATGCATATGCCGCTCCCAACCGGTCATATTGGAAATCCTTGGGGGAGGCCTATTTCCAGCAGTGGACTTCTTACGGCTGAAATGATGATGATGATGATGAATGATGGTAACGGTCAGGGGTGTCATATCTTAAACTAGCTATTCGGTGGTATGACATCGGGAATGCGCGCCCGGCCTCCCTAGCTGCTACTTTTTCATCCTTATACCATCCGAAAAAGTAGCATCCTAAATAACTGGCGAGCTCCGTGCCGCAGCGGTCAACACGCCTGCCTGCCACACGGATGGGTTCGATGCCCGGTCAGGTCAAGATGGAAAATGATCTTCTTTAGATCGACCTGGGTCTTGGATGTTTATCTATATAAGTATCTATTATAAAATATAGTATAGTTGAGTTAGTATTCCATACACAAGTCTCGAACTTACTTTGGGGCTAGCTCAATCTTTGTGTACCTTCCCGTTCCCCCAGTCCAACAAACTCTTATTCTTCCCTCGCTTAAAAAACTGGTTTTGACGGGCACCAGCGTCGAAATCGATGTAAGCGCTCACTAACCCGTTTGCAAGGCGTGGTGATTATGGCTAAACCCCCCAAAGATAGAAATCCTTGGGGAGGCCTATGTCCTGCAGTGGAGTTCTTGCGACTATAATGAAGATGATGATGAATAATAGTGGTGACTGAAATAAACATTCTGTCAAAATATATTTTTTCCCCTATTTCGGCTAAGATTCATATCTGATAGAATGTACATGTTAGTACCCTTTTGGTATGGACACCTGAAAACAATTATTTCCTGCCCCCCTATTTACTAACTCAGATGACAGGTGTCGATGCCTATCAATTTAAAGCCCCCTTTCCAGCCCCCTTATTTGTAAAATTTTCTGTTACAATGCGGTTTTTGTATTCCAAATAAAAAAATAGAGCAAACAAAACCCGCATTGTAACAGAAAATTTTACAAATAAGGGGGCTGGTGTGTAAAAATAACAACTCTTTCAATATCGTCGCGTGATACAAACATGATTTAAAAAATAATAACAAACGTTCAGATGCGTACTAACCACGTCCTATCGATGGTTTTTTTAAATGCTTACCACCAGATGGTAGCATTGAGACTTAGCGCTGCCGCCGTTTATTTAGTGGTATCTATATCACATATTATATCGACGAGCTCCGTGGCGCAGCGGTCAACACGCTTGCCTGCGACACGGGAGTCCCGGGTTCGATCCCCGGTCAGGTCAGGATGGAAAACGATCTTTTTCAGAATGACCTGGGTCTTGGATGTTTATCTATATAAGTATATATTATAAAAATATAGTATCGTTGAGTTAGTATCCTGCGACACAAGTTTACAACTTACTGTGGGGCTAGCTCAATTTGTGTGATATGTCCCTATATATTTATTTATATATTTATATTACCATAACACCCTCATTAAAGGAGACATTGTCTTTTAATGAGTGTGTTTCTTTTAATGAACACTCTAATAACGCTTAAATAATTTTGATAGATATAAATTCGGAGATAGAGATAAATTGGAAGACACAAACCGTTGATGCTGTTCACCTGAAGTGAAGGTTGTGCTCACCTGATGGTGTGCTCACCATTTTCCTAAAAAAATATAATAAGTCCGTTTGTTAGATTATCAAAAAACATTAGACACGTGTTTTTTCTTTTGTCAATCAAACAAAAAATGACAAAGATATAGCCCGTTAAAATTGTGTGTTGTGTGTTACGTCACTACACTTTTTAGTGGCCTGTAATGTCACAAGCCCCCACTCATGAACTTTGATACGCTTTATTGTTTAATTAACGAAAAAAAATACCGGTTTGTTTTTTGATTGTTTAACTGATGGTCTAACTTTATTAATAATATTTTGACCCAGGAAAATAGCCTATTGTTACTAGTACTAGCCAATAACACAAACAAATCGAAAGAAAACTACCACACAACGAAATGAGAGTAAGCACTGTATTCCGGTGCAATTGGTTCCGAATGCGACACTGCAATATATGCAGGCAGGCGCCAACCAACCACCACGCACCTGATCCACTCTGCCGTCCCCTACTACAAGAACACGATGTGGTAGAAGCTCTATTTTTTTTTTTCGAATATACACGGTGATACATTGTTCGTTTGGGATACTTTAAGGGGTAATTCGGTACATCAATTTGAATAACTTTGTTTTGGGACCTATGCTGGAAATAGTTTTTTTTTTACATTACCATACAAATTGAACTTGCAACTGAATCTTTTTGTATTGAAACGTCAAAAAAATTTACTTCCTATATTGGTCTCTTAGGAAATGCCTTAAAGGGTCCAAACCGATCAATATTTTACCGGGTATAATACAATTTTAATTCAAGAAAGTTGCTTGAATTGAATTTGTATGAAACAAAAAGTCTATGTGTTGTTTTTGTATATGGATTGGATTCTTCTTAGGAGGCTCACTTGGGCGAAATATATTTGTGTTGATCGGAATAATGCCAGTAATCATCATCATCATCGAGTCTTTATTAGAATCCATTGCAGAAGCACGGCATTCTCTGTACTGCCAGAGCCATATGGTAGCCAGCGCAGTCAGAGGATTTAGCCTACAATCTCCACGCTGGCCAGACGGGTTTGAGAGGTCTCTTTGATGTTTTCAAGCTTTGTATAGCTTGTGTTTCCTAAGTCACCTATTTTATATTGTAATTTGTTGCTATCTGTAAATACCTATTATTGGCTTTATTGTTGCTTATGTTTATTAACAAACAGCAACAAAAGTAACCTATGTTACTTTTCTTGCTGTTGGTCATCCGAATGTAAAAAAATAAAAATAAAATAAAGTTTTTATTTTAAAATTTACTGTTCGAAAATATCAGTCATTAATCAAAACCAATAGTAGGGGACCCCAAAGCGGTGCTATTAAGCACGCGTGGAACAACTACGCACCTGGGATCTAGTTTTGGGTCCAAATAGCAGTCTTTGCTAAACTGTGCTATAAACGTTCCAGCCTAACATTTACTAGCTTCGGTAAAAAGACTAACCCAGTTTTGGAGCGAATAAATGAACATTGAATATATAGGTATTTAACTTAGATTATATAAAACCTAGATAGACTCTTTTGGACTCAAAGCGTAGAAAAAACTAGCGACCGACTCATAGTCGTAGTAGTAGCTACCAATTTGACGGATTTTGAGGGCATAAATTGACAAGACGCGTGTGATAACACAAAGCTGTCACGCACACAAGCCTTGAAAAATTGGATTGTTTTTTAATCATTGAAATAAAGGCATGACGGTGTCTAGAGAGTATATAGTCAAAGGTCAAATAGTTTATTCATATAACTCCTAATGTGATTAGGATTTCACACAATCTCAACTTCCCGACTAATGTTAAATGCGAAAGTGAGTTTGTATACTAATATGTTACCTCTTCACGCTTTATCTACTGAAGCAATCTTCTTAAAAGGCGAAGTAAGTGCACACACTAGCGCCACCCAGCAATTATTTCTATAAGTCCCAAATCTTATCATATTTAAAAAATCTAATAGCTGAATGCCCTGGTAAATTACTTGTAGTATTCTTTTTATTATTTTTCATTAGCTTTTCTATATTATAATCTAATTTAAGCGAACGAATTATTAGCGGCCACTTTTGTCGGTAATAATTTTTTTAATTTTTCGTTCTCTTAATTCATCAAAATAAAAATAGTGAAAACTTGTACCAATAATCATCATCATATATTTAAGAACTTTGTTCTTGTCGGTGGAGTATTTTCCATTTTTCCCTATCCTCCGCTATCTCTTTGACCTCTCTGTACGACACGACTTTTGCCTTCTCTTTTATTTCGTCTGTGAATGCTCTCCTTGGCCTTCCTTTTCCTCTCTTAACTTCAATCTTTCCTTCTAAGATGGTTTTAATAAATTCGTCGTGTCGTATAAGATGGCCAAACATCTTTCCTCGCCTTATGTCTATACAGTTCAATAAAGTTCTCTTTTCATTAACAAGTTCCAGAACTTCCTTGTTTGTCTTTTTCTCCGTCCAGCTTATTTTTTCCATTCGCCTCCAACACCACATCTCGAATGCCTCCAATCGTTCTCTATCCTTCTTATTCAAAACCCAGGCCTCACAACCATATAGAGCTATACTCCAGACATATGTTTTGATCAAGCGTTTTTTTATTGTACGTGACATTTTTGAATTAAAAAGTAGTTTTTTATCATGGTATGCGCGCTTTGCCATTGATATTCTAGCTACAATATCATTTTTACACCTGGAGTCAGAATCAATGATGCTACCTAAATATTTGAATTTATTTACTTGCTCTATTGGCCTATTGTTTAATGTAATGAGTGATGTTGGGGGGTTTTTATTCCTAGTTGTATGTAAAAATTTAGTTTTATTAACGTTAATACTCAATCCTATTTCCCTAAATGCTTCGTCCATTATTCTTAACATACTTTCTAATTCAATACTATTTTTAGCTACAGCGGCTATGTCATCAGCATATCTTATAAAATAAATTGTTTTTCCGTTAAATTTTACACCCCCTGTTCCAGACTCCTTAATTTTATTGGTGGCATTTTCTATAAACATGTTAAAAATAACTGGTGATAACGGGCAACCCTGTCTTACTCCATTCCGAATTTTTGCTGTCTCTGTTTCATTTCCCACTTGAACTAAGGTTTCTTGGTGTTTATACAGTTGGTAGATTATTCTTCTATCTCTGTAGTCTATACCGTTTTTCTTGAGGGTGGCCATCATTCCCTTCCAGTTTACTTTATCGAAGGCTTTTTCCAGGTCGATAAAACCTACAAACGTATCAAGACCAAGATCTATTCTTCTGCTGGTAACTAATCTTAGAGCTAAAATGGCTTCTCTTGTTCCTTTACCATCTCTAAATCCATACTGATCGGCACTTATGTTTTGTTTGTAGATTACATTCATCCTGTTTTTCAAAATGTTTATTAATATTTTTGAAGTATGTGAGATAAGACTAAGTGTTCTATGTTCTTCGCATTTCAAGGTATTTAGTTTTTTCGGAATTGTAACAGTTTTGGTGGTTTCAAAATCTTTCGGTATATTTCCTGTTCTGTACATATACTCTATAAGAGAAAATACTTCATCCAAAAGGGGGTCACAAGTTGCATATTTTAAAAGTTCAATATGTAAGTTATCATGGCCTACCGCTTTTCCATTTTTGATGCTATTGATGGCTTTATCAAATTCTTCTCTGAGTATTTCTGGGCCTAGACTATCCTTTTCTATTTCATCTTCAGTTTCCAAGTCCTCTCTTATAAGACCTTCTCCTTGGTAAAGTGTTTCTATATATCTCTTCCATCGCAGTACTATCTCTGTTTCTTTCATTAAAATTTTTCCATCTTCGTCTTTAATAGCTGTGCTTTTTGTTTTATGTTTATTATT
The DNA here is from genome assembly GCA_963082605.1 of Rhodophaea formosa. Taxonomy (NCBI): domain Eukaryota; kingdom Metazoa; phylum Arthropoda; class Insecta; order Lepidoptera; family Pyralidae; genus Rhodophaea; species Rhodophaea formosa. Next base: position 6,794,632 of record OY720223.1, read on the forward strand.
ATGTTTCTTAATTATACTATATGCTACATCCATCTGACCTTTTTTCATAAAATATTCTATATTTTCACATTCTTTTATGAGATAATCTTCTTTTGCCTTTTTGCATAGTAGTGTTATTCTGTTAGTTATTATTTTATATAGTTTTATGCTATCTTCATTTTTATTTCTGTATTTTCTTCTTTCTATCATTAAATTTTTAATATCATCCGTCAACCACTGTTTTCTTGCTACTATTTTTTCTTTTTCTAGGCATTCATTTGCGCTTTTAATTATTATATTCCTAATATTGCACCACTTTTTTTCTATATCTATTGATTCTACATTATTTTCTATACTTTTCTTATACTGCTCTAGATTATCTCCTAACTTATTACTATATTGCACACAAATGTTACTTTCCCTATCCATAAGCTTCTTAAAATCAATCTTTTTTGGTTTTTGTTCTCTTCGCCTTTTTGGGAGTTGGTAGCTATGTACGCTTATTAAAAGATTATGGTCTGTTTTTAAATCGGCACCTGGTAATGTTTTGCAATTTGTGACATATTTTCTGTAACTATTTTTTACTAAGATGTAGTCTATTTGAAATCTACCTCCATCACCTGGCATTTTCCATGTGTAAAGTCTCCTTTTTGGATTTTTGAAAGTTGTATTCATTGCTGTCAAGTTATACTCTTTACAGAACTGCACAAGCCTTTTACCCCTTTCATTTCTCTTCCCCAGGCCAAATTTTCCAGCCACATTTTCTTCTTCTCCTTCTCCTATCACTGCATTAAAATCCCCAATCACAATAAGGTTATCCCCTTCTTTGACGGTGTCAATTACTGAGTCTAGTTCGCTATACATTTCTTCTATCTCATCATCAGTATGTCTGCTCGTAGGCATATAAACTTGGATAATTACGAAATTTACTTTATCGGTTTTGATTCTAATTGCCGTTATCCTATCACTGTGATGTATCGTATTTTCTACTTGTTCTCCCCATTTTTTATTTAAGACTATAGCCGTTCCACTCGATCCTTGCTTTTCCTGCCCTGTGTAAATTATTCTATAATTTCCTTCCCAGTAATCTCCACTTCCACCCCATCTTATTTCACTCAATCCCAAAATATCTATTTTCAGTCTTTCTATTTCTAATATTAGTTGTTCCAGTTTTCCTGGTATAAGTAATGTATTAACATTCCACGTCGCAATAATACAGGGATTTCGCGGGATGACGACCTGGGTAGCCCTGCTCCTACCCCTGCCGGACTCAGACCGCCACGGCATGTTACATCGTGGAAGCCCGTTGTTAGAACTTCATTACTATTTTTCAACATTTCCATACTCCATTTTTAGAGAAGAGTAGTGTAGTGGTTTCTCTATTTGCCTTCCACACCGTGGTATACCGGCCGAAACCGATAATGTCCGGCAAAGACCCTTCCGGAATCATTTTCCTTGGGCTCTCTGCCAGTATTAGTACCGCCACTGCGCAGCACTAAGGGAAGACCTATTTAATGGCGGTCTTTAGTCGCCATGTCACAGCACTGTCATCAGACTTTTGTTGGTACTTTTTAGGTAAGCCCAGCCCACCGAGCTTCCCACCAACGTCCTCTAACGCTGTCGCTGTATGGTCGGGGACTGCTTATTCAATATATTCGCAGCTGCCCACCATATCTGGTGGCACGTTCACTATCCGCCACCTGTGACCCCGAGGGTAGCCTACAGCTCAGCCCCTCTCAACCAATAATACTACAAGTAATTTACTAGGGCATTCAGCTATTAGATTTTTTAAATTTGATATGATTTCGGACTTACAGAATTAATTGCTCGGTGGCGCTAGTGTGTGAACTCACTTCGCCTTAAAACTTGGCATACACGTTGATATTGCTACGGAGAAGGACATAGACTATATATCATGCGGGCGAAGCCGCGGGCAACAGCTACTATATTATACTAAAACGCGGTCTGGTCTCTAAAAGGGTGACTCAACGCGTCAATATGTAATTGATATTCATATAAATAGCCGTGTGGTTCCCGGCAGAGTAGAATAGAACCACTCCAAGTCTCCCGTGGATGTCGTAGAAGGCGAATAAGGAAACACAAGCTAAACAAAGCTTGTAAACATCAAAGAGACCTCTCCAACCCGTCTGGTCAGCGTGGAGAGTGTAGGCCAAATCCTCTGACTGCTCTGGCTAATATATGGCCCTGGTAGTACAGAGAGAGTCGTGCTCCTACAGTGGAGACTAACAAAGACCTGATGAAGAAGATGAAGATTCATCTAAATATATATAACTCAAAGGTGACTGACTGACTGACATAGTGATCTATCAACGCACAGCCCAAACCACTAGACGGATCGGGCTGAAATTTGGCATGCAGGTAGATCTTATGATGTGGGCATCCGCTAAGAAAGGATTTTGAACAATTCTACTCCTTAACGCGAGCGAAGCCGCGGGCAAAAGCTAGTATAAAATAAGTGTTCAGCTGGCCTGGCACATTCATGAAAATATTGCATTTTTTAGTTAGTCCCGTAGGAAACGTTGTTCATATTGACGAGTTGAGTCGCTTTAAGTATCAGACTCTCTTAACTTGCAAGAAAGCGGTGATTTTCCATAAGAGCGTATTGTTCATTCGTTAAAATATATAACAAAATACCAAAGGACATCAGATGTATAGAAAATGAAATTACTTTTAAAAATAAAATGAAATCCTTTTTAGCCAAGAAATGTTATTATTCTGTCAAAGAATACATGGAAGATAAAACTTGATAGGAATGAAGATATTGACAATTGTATTTTTTTATCATAGCTATTATTTTATAATTATTATTTTAGCAAATTTAAGATTATTACTTCTTCTTCTTCTGTTTTATAAAATGGCTTCTACCGATATTTCAGTGATTCTGCCAATGTCCAGTAAATTGAGATACTAAGTATCGGTGTTGTACGGTAAAGTTGTAACAAGTAAGCATCAAAGATGGCGTATGTTCTTTGATGCCTCGTGGTCGGGAGGTTATGGTGAGAAGTCTATACGAGTCCATATAACAATCCACTTTAACTATTTCACAAATTGTTCCATGAGTACGAGCATTTATAACACCAAACTACACCAATTTCATATTATAAAGTCCACCAAAATAAATTTGCAAAATCGTCCAAGGCAGACCCCAACTGCACCCCTTGACTTCCCACCACAAACCCCCCTAAGATTATTACTTATTTATTTCAGAATTTGACATTTCTAGTTATGACTTTGATTTATTATTAACCTGTTATTGTGTAACATCGCAACAACCCCGCGGGGTACATATGCATGTATTATAATCCAGTGTGTTTTATTGTATATATATGTGAAGCTGTAAATAAATGAATTATGAAAATTTTGAATTTGCGGAAGATTTAAAATTTGAAATGTTATAACTACCTACCTTATTTCATAATATTTTTAATAAACTTTTAAAATTTGCCCGCCTGGCAATGAGGCGATTTCCATAGAGCATTGATCAGTGCTTAAACAACCAAGGGGTTAACGTATTGTTTTGAACAAATAAAAATCAATGACAGGAGCTAATTTTTTTTTGTATTAAACTCATAAAGAAGTTCAAAGAATACATCTTCATACCTAGTTTTAACAGTGTTGTCCTATAAGTTGCAGAATAAAGTGGCTGTGACATACAGAAGACATGACGAATATATAAAGGTTCTGTTTGTCACCATTTGGAACCGTAAAGTTTATTATGAAGCTTGTTCGCAATATGACCGAAGTTTATTTACAATTTTTTGCAGATTTTGATACTGAATACATTTCAATATTAAACCCCGTATTCGAAAGAATCCATCATCATCCATTACTCGGGCTGACAACTTTAAATAACTGATAGCGTCCCTTGCCGCCTATATGATTACTAGCTTATACTTTCAATAGGAGGAGCCCGATAACCCCCATTGGTTGTGAGCATTATTAGCGCTCACGCATGTTAAGCAACCCTGGGCGCAGTCCCCACTTGGATGGGTGACCCCAAAAGGCATAAAAATATCTCGAGCTCCTCCGAACTTCAGACGGCACATTAAGCCGTTGATCCCTGCTGTCATCATTGATGGCAGTCGTCAAGCTATGTCAGATGCCTTTAGGCAGCTTAGAATAGAATAAAATAATGTTTATTTGAAAAGGACACACAGTACACAAAAAAATCTGATACCACAGTTGGCCACTTACACACGAGAAACAAACAACAACTTACATTATGTTAATAAAACCGACGTTCAGGCGACTCAACTCTTCAATATACACAACTTTTTCTATGGTTAAACGCTGATTTTCAGAAAAAATGTTGACATTCCCAAACAAAGGTTTCAGCCAGTCGGGCAGCTCCACCGACAAGAGCGTTGCTCTTAAATTTTGATGATTTGAGCGAATAGACAGTAAACGGAATCAAAATTGAGATAAGTTGCTATGCGCATCGACTTTTACATCATGATTATCATCATCAGGTCATCACCTCTGCAGGAGCACGACCCTCTCTGTACTACCAGAGCCATATTATTAGCCAGAGCAGTCAGAGGATTTGGCCTACAATCTCCACGCTGGCCAGACGGGTTGGAGAGGTCTCTTTGATGTTTATAAGCTTTGTTTACTTTGTGTTTCCTAAGTCGCCTTCTACAACATACACGGGAAGACTTGCAGTGGTCCTATTCTGCTCTGCCGGGAACTACACGGCATACTTTTATATAATACTCGTATGTCGGAATTACGCCCACTCGTACTCTTCTACAATATGCGCGACAGTGAATCACCTGGGACATTATTATGTTTTTTAAGCTATTGCATAGCTTCTATCGCGGGCCTTGAGCGCGGCGACCGAATCGAGAAATTTCGTAACAAACATAACCTAACACCCACTCCGCCTACCGTACACCGTCTAATGTCGTTTCAGTTCGGCAGACTTCGGCACGGTGTTTGTGTGCGTGCGACTAGATGTATGCGAGTAGACTAGCTGCTAACTGCTCATAACTGATTCTGTCTCTTGTAGACACGATGCTAGGTGAGACAGCGTACTTTTTGGCCGCGTCCACGAGTGAGTTCGCGCCCACGTTGTTGCGCACTAGTTGAACCTTAACGTGTATGTACTTATATTGATAAAAAAATGCTATGCAATAGCTTTACCGCGGCAGTCCCCGAGTGCCCCATTCTTACTCTCCCATGACTAGTAAATAATCCATTCATTACCGACTCGCCAACGTCAACTTTAAATAACTAATAGTCTCTTGCCACCAATAACCTCGTAAATGTACGTAAGTTATACGCAAGTAAAGTTAACTTCGCAATGGATTCTTGCCAAACTATGATGTATTTCGATACGATATACTTATAGATCATTTCGCTTACACGAGTTTAATTTTACTAAAAGCCTTCTTAAAATCACTGATTTTAAAGGATTTTTATAAGATTTTTATTTTGATTAATCCTTGAAAAAAAATATCAGTGTCAGAATAGTTAAGCGCAGCTTTTATTTTTATAACCCACAAGCAACTGGCAGTACTAATAGGTAACGTCATAAGCAAAAACTTTTGCGGACCCTTCGAGCAACACGGAAGGGAGTAGCCATACGCTGCATTTCCCTCTGTCAAGGTACAAGCCAAAATTAGGCATATGCATGTCTATGTGTTAGTTGTGTGTGACTCATCTGTACACAAATTATTTTTTCTTTTATATGTCATTTTTTGTGACAATGTCATAATTACTATCAAGTGACAGTTTAAGTTTTGTATGTAGGTGTGCGGAACTAAACTTGTGTGCACATTTCCCCCCGCAAAAAACGCCAGAAAAATTGTCATAGTAAATTGTCGCTATGCCCACTCCCTCCGTCCGGTACGGAGGCCGTGTTGCTCGAAGTGCGGACCCAATGCTAGGATCTTGAAAAAAAATCGTCACTTTCATACACAAGTTTTCGGCCAGCCCGGCTCTTTGTATGAAAAAGTATAGAAAAAAATGTATTTCCAGTATTGGTCCCATAAAGTTGTTTACTTTAGATAGTTTTCCCTAATACCCTATATACTACAATACAACATGTGGATAACCCTGTCTATCTTAGCACTGGTCAAATAAGAACAGTTAATATATGCTGGTTGCAAATTGTCCAGCTGTGTGTGTGTGGCTATGTGATTTTGTGTTCTCATTGTTTTTCTTTATGAAACTTTTAAAATACCTAATTATGAGTTTTTGAAAAAAGTGCATTACTTATGAACATGAGAAATAGTTATTATTTGTCTGCAACCATACTATATATATATCCTATATCTGAGCAGATATCCTTACACTGATATATGTACATCCGAGTACAAAGCGTGAATCTCGAGTTAGCATAAAGGGCGCCGATATCACTCCCTCGGGACATCTGTGAGCGACGTCCCTTGGCCCGCGTTTATATTGAATACTTTCCATTCTGCGCCTATTCATCCATCTTCTGAGACGATGTTGTTTTTTAGATATCTCATTCAATCACTCTGTGATTGATATTGAGGATATTGATTTTTCAAAATCGCTTAGCTTGACTAACGCTTCAGTAATATCGAAACCATACGACAAATATCTCAATGGCAAATCCCATCATCATCCATGTCAGTTGGCTACCGTTGGTAAATCTTTGTTTCAGAGAGCACATGGCATCTGTGACACCCACCACCTCAAGGAGGAGCTTCAACGAGTAAAATCGGTTTTAAGAAGCAACAACCTCAACCTCCCAAAAACACATCACAGAAGCCGCCCAAAGCCTCACACAGTTGATCGCTTTCCTGCCATCTTACCATATGTAAAGGGAGTCACAGACAAAATTGGTAATATACTTAAGCGTGCTTCAATCAAGACCTATTAAAAGCCGCACAAGAAAATAAACCAACTTTTAAGACCTGTCAAATCTAATATCCCGTTACAAGATGCTGGAGTTTACAAAATTGACTGTGAGTGTGGTTTATCATACATTGGGCAAACAAAGAGAAGCATCGGTACCCGTATAAAAGAACATATTGCTGACATGAAGCATAGGCGCTCAACGAAGTCTGCAGTCTGTGAACATGCCCTAGACAAACCCAACCATTATATGCGTTTTGATAATCCTCAAGTCCTTGCAATAGAAAACAGATACATTCCAAGAATGCTTCGTGAGGCTATTGAAATTAAAAAACATCCTAATTTCAATAGAGAGGATGGTTGGCAGTTACCACCAGCTTGGGATCCAGTCATCAATTTAATCAAATCTCAAGCTAAGCAGAAGACTGCAAGACCTTCAGACACCGTGAGCCAATACTGCGTACATCCGGAACGTTATCAATAAATATTTTAGGCGGTAGATTTTGCAGTTCTTTTAAAATATTAGACAAATGTCAACTTAGTCTACCTGCGACCACGAACACTGTAAAGTGCTCGAAACGTTAGGTGTATAAACAATGTAATAAACGCGATAAAAACCGTATTAAAATAATTTTATTTAAAATATCGAAATATGAAGTAGGTTGATCAAAAGGATGTGCAACTTGGCATTCATCCCAACTAATATTATAAATGCAAAGGTGAGTTTGTTTGTTTGTTTCGTGTTATGGTCGAGCTCCGTGGTGCAGCGGTCAACACGCCAGCCTGCGACACGGGGGTCCCGGTTTCGATCCTCGGTCAGGTCATGATGGATAACGATCTTTTTCAGTATGACCTGGGTCTTGGATGTTTATATATATAAGTATATATTGTAAAATATAGTATCGTTGAGTTAGTATCCTGCGACACAAGTTCACAACTTACTGTGGGGCTGGCTCAATTTGTGTGATATGTCCCTATATATTTAATTAATAATTATTTATTTGTTTGTTTGTTACGCTTTCACGCCGTATCTACTCAACCGATCATCATGAAATTTTGCATACACATAGGTTAGGGTACCGAGAAGGACATAGGCTATATATTACGCGGGCGAAGCCGCGGGTAACAGCTAGTATTTTATATTGCCAGAAATGAAATTTGGATGATTTTTATATGGTGCTAGGAATTTATGATAAGAAAGGATCATTATCATGGAGGAGTAGATTATTATACCTAAGGATAACAAGAAATACATAGGTATGTTTGAAAGGATATTTCTCCGAACGAAGTTGAAAAGCATTATTTTTAAACAAAAATGGAAGTAAAATTAAGTTACACCGAAGAAAATCCATACATTTCTTGGCGAGACTAAGCATGCTCGATACATTCAACTAAGTTGATAATGAGCTGCAAAATATTTGATTGGAGGGTCTGGAGAAGAAATGGCGGGAAGTAGCGGCGATAAATATTTAGGGCCAAACTACACAAATTGAGCTAGCCCTACAGTATGTTTTGATCGTCGCTGATGGTGATGATTTGATTTGTCGCTGGATACTAATTCAACGATACTGTCCCAACTAATATTATAAATGCGAAAGTGAGTTTGTTTGTTTGTAACGCTTTCACATTCTATCTATTGAACCGATCATCATGAAATTTGGCATACACATAGACTAGGGTACTGAGAAAGACATAGGCTATATACCACGCGGGCGAAGCCGCGAGTAGCAGCTAGTATTTTATAATCCCAACTTCCCAACTAATATGATAAATGCGAAAGTGAGTTTGTTTGTTTATTTGTTTGTTTGTTACGCTTTCACTTTCTATCTATAGAACCGATCATCATGAAATTTGGCATACACATAGGCTAGGGTACTGAGCCTATGTCCTTACATAGGCTATATACCACGCGGGCGAATCCGCGGGTAGCAGCTAGTATTTTATAATAGATACTATATATCCCAAAATAATATCAGTACGTTTTCTGACTGAAAATTTCATCTGAATAATAATAGCAAGATGTTATAGTTTGTGATAAATTATGTTCGAATGTATGTATGTTTGTTCTCCATCACGCAAATGTTGTATAGATTTTACCGAGAACAAAAAGATCTGTCCTTAAAACCTTAGAATAAAAGTCCGTGCATGAGTAAAATTAATAAAACCAAAGAAAACCCTTAAATTTCTTGGCGAGAGTTGCCATGCATGATATAAATGTCGCAGTCATCTGGTTAAAAATGCTATTTGATTGAATGACTAGCGCGTTCATTGAATGACCACGTTTTATTGAATGACTAGGCCGAACGTTGATTGAACAAGCGTCGCTCAACGTCCAACTAGTTAGCGGGTTGTAATATAGCCCTTTGAACAGAGCGGACATAAAATCAGTCATGTGATTCAAATTTAGTTAATTTTTTTACAATGCGGCGCTAGTAGTCACCGAAACAAATATGGCGTCAAACAGCTCGAACAAATGGCACGGTGTTGATATTTTTTTCGATTAAAAATACATAAAAGTGCGTTATTTCCAATAAAATAGTATGACATTATGGATTTACCTACTATTACGCCGCCGCCTGCTACTTTAAAAACTAAGAAAAATTTGCAGAAATATGAGATTAAATAAAGCTTTAGAAATAATGCTACCACCAAATATTACAAAGTCGGCTAAGATTCAACGACTTCGCTAAATGACATTCATTCAGTCAAGATGTTGAACGTTATATTCAACGACTTGACGAATTGTCCTTTAGTCATTCAATTAAACGTGGTCATTCAATGAACGCGCTAGTCATTTAATCAAATAGCAGATTCAACCAGATGACTGCGACATATACATGTGGAGCTAAGTTCATAATGAGCTGCTGAATATTCGAGAGTCTCACGAAGGGCGCCACTGAGCCCCGATTTGAATTATGCGCGGTCAGGCACTTGGCCGCCGCGTGATGAGGATTTGCATTCGCTGGTGTGACATAAGGAAAAATTAAGTAGGTGACTGCATCTTGAACCTAAGTATGCTACGAAAGTATAATATAATAGTTAGTTGGCAAATATATCTTTGAAGTATTCGTTGAGTAAGGACCACAGAACACAGTGGTAAGGACAGACAATAATATATATTTTTTATGTCATAGGACGGCAAACGAGCAAGCGGGTCACCTGATGGTAAGTGATCACCGCTGCCCATGGACAACTGGTGTTGCAGTTGTCCATGGGCAGCGGCAGTGGGTGTGACAAGAGCATTGCCAGCCGTTTAATTTCCCTCCCAGAGAGGAGATGAGATGGGAATAATAACGAATAAACTATTAATTCCATACATCGGAACCTTTTCTTATCTAAACTAATAATAAACATACTTTTTTTATTCGTGTGTGTGTGTGTGGCCAACACTGGTGTCAGATTTTTCTAGTTGCCTTAAGGCATGTGACACAGTTTAACGACTGCCATCAATGATGACAGCCGGGACCAACGGCTGTTAAATATACTGTCAGCTATATATCCCTTTTGGGGTAGACAGAGCCCAGGCCTAAAAAATTCAAAGGTAACTTTTGACTTGATTGTGGGCGAGTAGGTGGAAAACGGAATCAAAACAGTGATGGGCTGCTAGCTGCATCGCCTATTGACGTGATTCCTCACGCCCATTCGCTAGATCGGCTTTTACGATCTGCACGGGAAGAGAAGCAGCTGGTAAATTCTACGTTTTTCCTTTTCTCCCAGACCAGAGATGAAATTTATAATATAAGAAGGTGTGGTTCTCAACAGAGTAGAATAGGACCACTCCGAGTCATTCCGTGGATGTCGTAAAAGGCGACTAAGGAAACATAAGCTAAACAAAGCTTATTAACATCAAAGAGACCTATCCAACCTGTCTGGCCAGCGTGGAGAGTGTAAGCCAAATCCCCTGACTACTCAGGCTAGTATATGGCTCTGGTAGCACAGAGAGGGTCGTGCTCCTGCAGTGGAGACTAGAAAGACCTGATGATGATGATGATGATGATGATATAAGAAGGATAATACAAAGTCTTAGTATGAACGCTCTTATCCTTAAAACAATAAAACCAGCCTATCAAAGTAAACAACTTTTCCTACGGGACCTACCCTGGACTCGAAAAAATGTCAAAATTTGCTAACAAAAGTGTTCGGCTGGCCCAGCAATTTGTATTAAAATGACGAATTTTTTTTTAACTTCCTCATCATCATCATTTCGTGTAGGTGACACGGTCAGTCGACCATGTCAATTTATAACCTTCATCACCATCCACCATCATCATCATCATCAGGTCTTTTTTAGTCTCCACTACAGGAGCACGACCCTCTCTGTACTACCTGAGACATGTTTTAGCCAGAGCAGGCAGTTAGAGGATTTGGCCTACACTCTCCACGCTAGCCAGACGGGTTGGAGAGGTATCTTTGATATTTATTAGCTTTGGTTAGCTTGTGTTTCCTGAGTCGCCTTCTACGACATCGGGACATCGGGACGACTTGGAGTAGTCCTATTCTACTCTGCCGGGAACCACACGGCCACATAACCTAACCTTACTAACCTAACACATAACCGTTAATTCCGTATATTTGACCCATAGGAAAAATTTTTCGTTTTCACGGGCTGGTTTAATCTTTGAAAGATAAGAGTATTCATGCTAACTCCCAGTAAAGTATAACTGAAAATACGCTCAACTAAGGAATAAGCGGCTAAAATATGACATCTTTGATGGCATCACACTAATAGACAATCTAATATGTCCTCCATCAAACCGTTCAATATACCTATACTGTTGAAAAGAGTTTCTTTCGGCATCTTTTCTCTGCCTGCAGTGGTCGGTTCCGAAATGCTAGTAGTCTGTAGCTTTTGAACTATAATTAGTAAATGCATAATACTAATTTAAATGTGATTTGACGTGAAAAAGTGCCTGCAAGGGCCTATTTTCTGAATAAAAGTTTTGAATCTTTGAATCTATAATCAAGATCACAAAGATCTGTTAACAGCAACAGCGAATAGTTAATGAAAATACAGGCGACTTTTCAAAAATTCATACTCTTCAGGTACAGTCGGCAACTTGGCGTCGTCTGGTTAGCATATCGTGGGAGACAGAGAACTCAATGCATGATTTGTATTGTCAATAGTATTATTCTGCGATCAACAGCGAGTAGGTAATGAAACGAAATGCGACTTTCAAAAATTCATAGTCTTCAGGTACAGTACAGACGGCAACTTGACGCCGTACGGTTAGCATAGCGTAAGAGATTGGGATCTCAATGCATGATTTGTATTGTGAATTTTAACATTCTTCAATCTACAGAACAGACAGGCGACTTTTCAAAAATTCATACTCTTTAGGTACAGTCGGCAACTTGACGCCGTGTGGTTAACATATCGTGAAAGACTGAGATCTCAATGTAGTATTTATATTGTCAATCGTAATACATATTAGGTACGATCGGCAACTTAACGCCTTTGCCAAAATCATTACGTTTGTGTATAGTGAGAGACCAAGATATTGCAGGGTGATTTCTGATTTCGATAGAAATATATATTTTTTATTTATTCTAACCGTCAAGATAAAATTTCCGTAAAAAAGTACATAATCTACTTGGGGACATGATCGCAACATTAGGTGCATAAATAACATTTCTGTCGGTCTTATTATTCTGATATCTATGGTCGGTCTATTTTCAAATTATAAAAATCAATCAAACAAAACTTAATTGAAAAAAGAAAGTGCAATCGAGACGTTGTGCACCAAATGAACACTCTTAAGGAGTAATTAGAGTTATGTTTAGATCCAAGTTTTATCGTATATCTAAGACTTGTATGCTGTACACATAGTTGGCAAATAAATTTTCATGCCGTTTGTAAACGAGCGATTATTCTATACAAAAATCGTTCGAAGACGAGTGGTCACCCGTTCAAAATAGTACCCCTGATCTCCGACTACAGAGATCACATGATGTTCGAATATTCAACAGCCCTTTGTCACTAACCCTACTTGCTACTTTATTATGCTAATTTGTGACGAATTGTAAATAAATAAATAAATATATACGGACATATCACACAAATTGAGCTAGCCCCTCAGTAAGTTGTGAACTTATGTCGCAGAATACTAACTCAACGCTACTATATTTTACAATATATATACTTATATAGATAAACATCCAAGACCCAGGACGATCTGAAAAAGATCGTTTTCCATCATGACCTGACCATTTATAAATTTACGTACATACATACTTTCACGTCTTTTTTCCTTGCGGAGTAGACAGAGCTCAGGTCTATAAGACCTAAAGCCACGTTTAGCATGGCTGTGGGCGTGGAGATAAAAAACGGAATCAAAACAGTGATGGGTTGCTAGCCGCATCGCCTATTACCATGATTCCTTAGTTTTACACCCATGCCCTCGATCGGCTTTTACGAACTGCGCGGGAAGAGAAGCAGCCGGTACATTCTATGTTTTTACTTTACTCCCAGACCAGCGTGGAGGTGTGTTTATAAATTTTTATGTGATCAATTCTGGGAACTCGACATAAAACACAAACTTATCTCAATAAAATAAATAAATAAATAAATAAATATATAGGGACATATCACACAAATTGAGCTAGCCCCACAGTAAGTTGTGAACTTGTGTCGCAGGATACTAACTCAACGATACTATATTTTATAACAAATACATACATAGATAAACATCCAAGACCCAGGTCATTCTGAAAAAGATCGTTTTCCATCCTGACCTGACCGGGGATCGAACTCGGGACCCCCGTATCGCAGTCTGGCGTAGTAACCACTGCGCCACGGAGCTCGTCAATTCAATTGTGGAATAATAGTCAACTATAAGTAATTTCTTTATTATTTACAGTTGCCTCTTTAGTTCTCCGGCATTAATTTAGGTGTAAATAAAATATGTTAGGAAAGTTGGTTAAAGAAAGAAAGAAAGAAACAAAAATAATCGTTTATTTGGTATCAAACAAGAATAACAATGAACTAAAAAGAATATAAACACAATTGTAGATAGTAAACTCTTATGATACCAAAAAGGTCTCCGCTCAGCTTAATGTTACAGTATGAACCACAACGTTAGCAAAGTGTTAACAAAGTGGCAATCAAGACATTGTGCACCGCATGTGTCTCAAATTTTAATAAGGACGTATATTTCTTGACGTCTGGGCACCTTCCGACCCCGTCGCACTCGCCACCGGAACAGAGTGCGTAGAGTAGGACTAGCTCCGATTACTGGTGACCGCCCGGCGGTCCCGGGTGATTTGCACCCAGGATAGGTCCTTCGGACACCGTAGCTTTCGGCCCATACGGCAAAACATGAGAGTTGCTGCTCTCTAAAGGCTTTGCCATTGTTTCTCAGTTCGGCCCTTCAGGTCATGCATGCAAATCGCGGCCCATCAGGCACATGAGAGTTTGCTGTCTCTCCAAGCCTTGCTCACCCAGGCAACGCCTAAAGCCGAGGTTCGTCCCTCCTGGGAACCCTTTGGTGATGATTGCCTTACAGGTTGAGGGCACTCTGCCCTCACCTCAAAAAGTCCGGTGAAGTAGCGAAAGCTCACTTGAAGCTAGCTACGTAGTCCATTCAATAAAAATAAAAAAATTGACGTCTGGGGTACTATTTTTGAACATGTGACCACTTGTCATCAAACGATTTTTGTAAAAAAAAACATACATGCATACTATCACGTCTTTTTCCCTTGCGAGGTAGACAGGGCCCAAGGTCATAAAACCTTCAAGCAACGTTTAGCATTGTAGTGGGCCGTAAAGGTGGAAAGCGAAATCAAAGTGGTTGCTAGCCGCTTCGCCTATCAATGTGATGCCTTAGATTTTCGCACAATCCCTTGACCGGCTTTTACGGTCTGCGCGGGAAGAAAAGCAGCTGGTATACTCTATGTTTCTTCTTTTCTCCCAAACCAGCATGAAAAAAAAACACTCGTTTGCGAACGGCGAAATTTCAAAAATCGTACCCCAGATCTCCGACTACAGAGATCGCCTGTTCGAATATTCAACAGCCCTTTGTCTCTGACCCTACTTGCTACTTCACTATGCTAATTTGTGACGTCAGTTGTTTGTATTTGCCTGATTTTAAAGGCAATGTTTGATTTTGAAGGGAATTTTCAAGGAAATTAATTCGTTTGATGATATTTAATATAGTCAAGAGGATACCCGTTTTTTTGTTAATAAGGTAATGGTGCTGTCGTACCTTAATTTGTATCATATTAAAATAATAAGAGTATGAGATGACTGATGGCGTGACAAAACATATTTTATAAGGATAACCTTACAAAGATAACGTTATAATTTTAGTTAACCTTAGAAACTTCTTATATACATAAGTATAAAGTATTTTCTAAGGTTAACTAAAATTGTGAGTTGACGTGTCGCTAGATAAAAATGCGCTGTGCAGTTTGTTGCCCGCTTCTTCTGCACTCACTCCGCTTTGGAAGCGGCCTAAAATAAGCCTTATGTAATTATTAACGTCAACAATTTTTACTGTTGTAAAAGTTGTTAAATAATATATGACAATTAATAAGTTCTAACAAACCTATATTAAAAAAAAAATGATTTGATTTGATTTAATTTGGAAAGTTTTACTACTTCTTTTCCAATTTTTTTGTTAAAAATTCCTAAAATTTTTGAGGATTTTTTATAGTTCTCTAGCATTTAGGTATTTAGATATAAATAAAATATTTTAGGGTATACACTACTAACATAAGGTACTTAAACCTCATTTTAGTTTGAAATTTTGAAGTCGTACCTGAAGCAAATTCCTACTCGTACCGGTATCAATGTAAGGAGATATTTTTTTGGCAACTTACTTTTGTTTGGCCTATGCCCAGCAGTGAACCTCTGAGCCTGAGACCTCAGAGCTGTATTACATAACAGTTGATGGAGTAGACTATTCATAAAGCAGAACAGTCGCATATGCAGCATATTTCAAAACAATTGTATACAGACCAACTGCTACTATTGCCATCCCTCTGAACTGGAACTGGAACTCTGAAATCGCTTTGATAGACTGAAGGATTGCGTTTCAGTGGATGAGCCAAACAACAGGTTCATAGAAACTCCTAGACGGTGGGTGTTACAGACTGGTAGATTCTGCTGGAGATTGAATTAAGAGTATGAATTGAATTAAAAATTGGACAAGGCACAGGAGCCTATGCTCTTGTGCATGTGTGCCATAGACGGGAAAAATGCGAGGGAACGATGACAGATGTCATTCATTTTTACAATATGGCAAATGTTGCCATACAAAAATTATATTTTATGTTATCTTGGGATTGAAATTATAGACGTCCTGCCTACTCCAAACATAAGGCTCAAAGTAGAGGGCCGTGCGACGATCTATTAAAAGGTTACTTGTTACAAGTTTAAATGTCAATTTTTACACAATAAGTGAAGAAAACAATGTTATTTATCCACGAGTAACCTTTGCTTTGACATTTTTTGTTAACGGGTCAAAGATTCTTTTATTATACGATGCCCAACTTACATAATACTCTCTTATTTTTTAATCAGTACATAAACTTTAAGGGGTGACTCAGACCATATACTTGAACAACTATCGATATGGGACAAATGCTGGAAACTCAAAAAAATTAACATACCCATACAAAAGTGTCCAGCTGATCGGTCAAAATGTATGAAAAAAGTAAAAATAAAATTGAATATTCAGCATTGGTCCCATAACAAAAGTTGTTCATGTTGATGGGCTGAGTCACCTCTTAAAGTTTGTGTATTTATTTGAAAATAAGTGTATATAATGTAAACAATATTTATTACGGTACCATCCTTACTTTTTAGGGTTCCGTAGTAAACAAGGAACCCTTATAGTTTCGCCATGTCTGTCTGTCTGTCTGTCTGTCTGTCTGTCTGTCCGTCCGCGGTTTTACTCAGAGACTATAAATACTAGAAAGCTGTAATTTGGTATAGGTATGTATATTAATCATGGCAAAAAAGTGGTAGAATAAAATCTTGAAAAAAAATTTTTTTTAGGTTAGCTCCCATACGAGTAAAGTGGGGGAGTAATTTTTTTTTCTCTATTTACCCATCGTGTGGGGTATCGTTAAATAGGTCTTTCAAAAATATTGTGAGGTTGACCCGACCATTTTACGATTTAGGGATCCGTTTCCAAAATATTTGGTTTTAAAGTGCGAATTTTTGTTAGTGGTAAGTGTCCCCCCCCTCTATCTGCTAAACGGTTATATATAGATACGTGAAAAAAATTACAGCAGTAGTATATATACTGAAGTTGAAAGGAAAACTATCAGAGCTGAGTACTAAGTACAAACTAAAAAGTTATAGGCAACCAACTTATAAACTGTAAAATTTCATGTTTTTGGTCGTTAAACTGTAAGGTGCGAGTGTGAATAGTGTGAACTCAAAGTTGTCATTCGCAACTACGGAACCCTACACTGCGCGTGGCCTGACACGCACTTGGCCGGTTTTTTATGTTGTGTTAGTAAATAACATTGCAACTAATTCTAAATAGCGCAAATGTGTTAAGTTGTGGTAGAGCCACGCTACGGGCAAAAATCACTTTTGCCAGTAGCATGAATGGGTCGGCTCGTCCGGGGAGGCACCACACTTTCACAGAAAATCGACGTTTGAGTAGGAGCTATAGCTTCTATGCTTCGTTCGGCGAGTGAGAGCGCCGGAGGCCCATACCCCTTCCCTCTGGGGAGGGAATAATAAAAGGCCGGCAACACTCTTGTCACACCCCTGGTGTTACATTAGTCCATGGGCAGCGGAGATCACTTACCTCCAGGTGACCCGCTTGCTCGTTTTCCGTACTATGACATAAAAAAATATATAAATAAATGTAGCCGAAGAAGCTGACTTTGATTGTCGCATTAATATATATGCAGAAAAAAAACCTTCTGGCTATGAGTGCCGTGACCAGAACCTTCTTACTCCTACTACTCACTGGCTGGCATGTTAATAACTGCGCCACAGTGTGTCCAATTATAATCCCTTCATTTCCTTTGCCAAAGTACATGGAACGCGGAACAGAGGGAGACCTAAGAAACGATGAATCGATTGTGTCAAAGAGAGTATGAACAGGAAGGGACGTACGTACAAAAAAAACGACATGTGCTACGAGGTGCGTGTTACGGGAGATGTGTTGTAATGTAACGTATGTGTTTCAAGGGATGTATGCTAGGCGGCATCGGCATAGGCATCTGAATAGAGCTCGCTACACATCCCCGCACCGCTCATCTGCGCACCGTTTTACACACAGATTTTAGAAAAAAATACAGATTTATAGGTTTAAGATACGCGCACATTATGACGGGCCGCAGAGCTACAATCCGCTTAAGAGTCGCCTGGACGCGCATGTCTCCATACAAACGGAAAAAGGGAATTGTGGCAATATTCGATAATTTTGGAGTAAACTTAAGCATCCAATCAATTAATCTTTTTATAATCTACGTACGTTCCTATACAGTTTGGTTAAATTATCAATAGTTTGAGAATTATACGCCTCTCAAGATTTCCATACAAATTTAAAAAGGTTTGTAATTCTCAAACCATTGGTTTTTTAACCAAGCTGTATAGGAACGTACGTAGATTATAATGAGATTAATTGATTAAATGCTTAATTTTACTCCAAAATTATCAAATATTGTCACAATTCCCTTTTTCCGTTTGTATGGAGACATGCGCTTCCAGGGGACTCTTAAATCGCTCTTGTATATTTTCATATAAAATACACACGAGCAATGTAAGTGGATTTTTGGGCTGCGGATTTTTGCGACCCGGCCTGTCATAATGTGCGCCTGCGCGTAGCTTTACAGCGTCACTACCACGGATCTCCGTGTTCACTAGGTACGCAACGCACAAATCTGGTGGAAACACTCACATCGTTTTACATCTATCTTCTACTCACACATCTCTAATTGAAACGCAGCTGTACAATACAATATATAAATGGGTGCTTATATTTAAGTTATGTACAAGTAGGCAGCCTTATCGCTTTATGCGATCTCTTTCAGGCGACCTTGTAAGAGCTGGAGAAAAGATCAGTATAGATTGATAGGTGGCGCACATATTTTACGTCATCATCATCATCATTTCGTGTAGGTGACACGGTCAGTCGACCATGCACACCCTGGTGTCAGAGTTCTTCGGAATTTTACGTCATTATAGCTGATACTAAAACAATAATTATTTAAGCATACAAACATCATCATCATCATATATAAATAACATGTATATTTTTATAAAAATTAACATGAACTTATATGAACAAATACATATACACACATCAATAGACGACTCTGATAATGACTAAAATTCGCAGGCAATGAACGAAGAGAGAAGTAATTTAAAATATTTTTAACAAAAAACAAAATTCGACTTCAACCCTATCAATTTGTTTAAATAAGCATAAGAATATAAATGGAAATAAGTGTAAACCGAACGGCATCGATATAAATTAAAATGGGACCATCTGTAAAGTATTACCTATCGAACATAAAAAGAATTTCTTAAATCAGTCCAGGCATCTTCGAAAAATTGGGGAACACACAAAAAAATATTCTCACTAATTCAGAACCTCCTCCTTTTTTTGAAGTCGGTTAAAAAGTGTGATTTTACTAGATTTTTGAAAGAAACGACTTTAGCGCGCCGAATAGAAAGTGGTGTAGATCCATCGAGAAAATATTTTTTTTTATGGATCAAATTCTCCGAATCCCTGACGTATACGCAAAATTTCATGACGATCGACAAAACAAACAAAACACAAATTAGTATTTGCATTTATAATGTTAGTCAGAATTAGTCGTAGGTTTGTGGTTAGTTACATTAATTTTGATATAAGACAACCAATCTCTTTTGCTCGACGAGCCTTTTGGGTAGCACCTGTCTTTCAAAGGTCCAGTGTACCACCACTGTCGAAAATGCTCATAGCTGCTATGAGTAGTTAGGCGTTCGTGGTCATTCATAAGGTTGCATAGCTCACACACACCATGTTGATGCTCAGTCTTGTTAATGGTGTAGAACATCTTCCACCGGTAGAAGTCGATGTAAGCATCAGGGTTTCTGATAGAGAAATTAATGATGGCAGCCAATTTATCGGCGCTCATGAAGCGGGCGTTGATATATGAGCCGTAAGGTAGGAATCTGTAAAATAACATTGTATTATTTGAATACATTGACAATTATCAGAAGAAGGTATTTATTATTTCAATGCTATTTTTAACATTGTGATATGGGATTATCATCTCAAGCACTTAGTGAAAAAATACATTGCTAAACAATTAGACTTTCATTAAAAAAAATATATTGAGTTACATATTTTGACGTTTTAAAAAAGGCTCTTCTGATTTCTGAACTCACAAGATGTCATTTTGTAAATGTGACGTCAGACAGAAATTGATAGGTCGGCAACCTATATTTTGTACTTTCAATATTTTGTTTATTGTAATGTTTAGTAAGAATTGTAATGCTTTAAGTGGTATATCGGTTTAGCTAGAATTTCAAGATTGTTTTACCTTTAACTGGACTACTCTAACTTAACCTAACTTAAAAGGATCATTAAGTTAACCCAACGATAGATGTCAAATTATGTAAGTTTTTTAACAATCAAAATTTTACATTACAAGTATATAGACCCTATGTTTCAAGCAAAAATTTTTGGTAAGAAAAAAAAGAATGAAAAGATTTAAAAAGAAAAACAATTACTAAACAAACGGTTTTATTCCTGTCATCATCATCATTTCAGCCGCAAGAAGTCCACTGTTGTACATTGGCCTCCTCCAAGGATTTAATTATGTATTTTTATTTAATTAGTTAAGTTGAGCCTATGCAGAGGGCTATCTTCGGGGCGAGTGAAAAGGACTTTATGGCTCGGCCAACCTTCATCACTGAGGATCAAACACCACACCTGGCGGCACACTGATCCTGAAGATAGCCCTCTATATAGGCTGAACCAATAGTCAGCGATAGACTAAAATATATAAGTAAAACCGTTTGTTTTAGAATTTAACTATACCATCTTGGGAACTTTAAGAACTATAATGTTTGTCAGCCCCAGTGGTGTTCATTAATTAATGAGCAATCTAGAGTTGATAGAGTTCATCTACAGCAACTTTCTACTACGAGTCACTTCAGCCGATAAAACATCCAGGAACACACTGAGATGAAAATTAAATGAGTCTTTCTGATTTTTCCCAATTCTTGCCTAAGATATTTATACTGTCTAAAGTTAGAATAAATACTTACGTAGTATAATCAGCGCCTCCTATAACAATAGGAACAGCATTATGATGATACGCTTTCAACACTTCTTGGGTAACATAGTCATCTTCTATACTTTCTTCATACGCTAAATAAAAATAATAATCTCTTTCAATCGCCTTAAGACAACCCTCTTTAGGACAATCCAGATTTCGACAGCCATATATGTCCATCACTAAAGCATATTCTTTCAAAGCATGCTGTAATTCTTTAGCAAACACTCTTCGCGGTATTCTAGTTATACATTTGTCAATGATCCAAGCTACAGCTTTAGTTTTGTTATTCATAAATGTGGTATCAGTGTATAATGCCTTCGCCATATCAGGATTCCAGCTAACATCTGGAAAAGGAGCTACCACTTCCCCGTTTAAGTCCTTAACTTGAATTAAAGGAGTCACAATATCAGAGTACAACTTAAAAGACCACGTCCAATTGAAGAAATTGTCAGCTGCAATGTTACAAATAGGAGCTTGATCTGACGCTATTATACTATAGAATATGTATTTTTGCCTCGGTTTTCGTTCGGTGGGCATTTTCAGGTTCCTCCAGTTTGCCAAGATATTGATATCGAATATCACAGCATCGAAATTTGTATAATCACCACCTAGATATTCCTTGTCTGTTGTTATGAAGCAGTTTTTATTATCACAATTGTGATTAATGAATGCTTCTTGCCCATTTCCAAAGTCGGTTATCAATGGTAGCTCTGGATCAGTCCACATAAGGATATATTTCAAATCTCTATCAAATTTATAAACTCTGTTAGGTGTGGGCAATCCTTGTAGATGGTCTTGATTTCTTTCGACGTCCGACATAGTTGTATACGCTGTATGGAACGTGTAGAACGCTAGGACAATGTACATTACCAGTCCAGTAACACTTATAAGAAAGAATAACTTAGCAAAAGTGTCAGTCCTCATGGCGTACATTTTACCGTCTCTGAGAGTCGCGAGAACTCGAATAATGAACTAATTGCAATGAACTGAGAAGGAATCGTGATAGTGTCTCAACGCGTTGAGAATAAACAGGAAATTCTTTGCAATGCAAATAAACAATGCAAGCGTCATACGATAAAATTCCTGTACTCTTTGCCGCCTTTAAAACTCAATATTTAGACATTGACATTGATTTGCATAATTCCACACTTTATTCATCAGAGCGTTTTTCTTGGTTACATCTTCAGTGTCCGGGTTGTGATGTATCGAAACCCGGGCCCGCATTTATGACAGTTTTTACTAATATCCTTAGGGTTCTGTAGCCAAATTTCAACAAAACGGAACCCTTAAGATTCTTCATTTCTGTCTGTCTGTCCATATGTTACAGCCATTTTATTCTGAAACTATTACGACTACAATTTTGGAACTATAATATGATGTGAACCGCTGTAGGATTTGTATAAAAAATAAAAGAATAAGAGGACTTCCCCATACATGGAACTAAAAATGCTGTAAGTAGATTCAATGAACACTTTCAACAAAAATTGGTTCGAGCGAGATATAGTCAGCAGTTTTAAGTATATATCGCTTTTTTATAAACCGCAAATATTACTTTGGCATTCATATAAATACTATAAAAAATACAGTAATTTTTGCTGACGAAAAATGTTAAGTAGCCATTTCGGTAGGTGTTGGTAATTGGTACGTTTGGTCAAAAGTCAAAGATTTTTGTTCAAAATTGGATACATGTATCTTGAATGTCATATTTGGTGGATACTCTAACCAGTGCTTGTTACTATGAAACTCTACATAGGCGTGTCCAACTCGAACTTTTTTTACTTAAGGCGCTGAGACAATAGCGCCACTCAGCAATCCTTTAATTTAAAAAATTTAAACAATCTAATAGCTCAATAAATTACTTGTAGTATTTTGGTATTACTTTCCATAGATATCATAAGTTAAGTTTAAGAGAATTAATCATTACCGTCAAAAGTGGCCACTTTTGGCGGTAATAATTAGTTCTTTTAATTCATCAAACTACAAGTAGTGAAAAGTTGTACCAAGAATAACAAGTAATTTACAAGTACATTCCGATACCAGATTTTTTAAATTTAATATGATTAAGGATCAAAATAATTAATTGTTGGGTGGCGTCAGTGCCTAATACCACAGCGTCTTACCCTTTAAGTGGTCTGTAAAATAAATTACAAATATACTGTAAGGATAAATTGCACATTTTAACTCAATAAACGATTTTCGAGTCTAAAGAACTCAGGCCAGGCTTTAAATGCCTTCATATCGAAAATTGAAATGCACTGACGTGCAGTGCTGGATATTTGCAGCTGTTTAATTAAATTAATTTGGGAATCGGGAGAAATATAAGGCTGATGCATACTAGCGCTTTTATTATTATTATTAAAACATTATTTCAAAGATAGAGCGCATATATTTTATTTAAAGATAAAAAAGAAATCTGAATAAATGCAATAATCGAAAGTGATTCAAAGATTCAAAGATTCAAAACGTTTATTCAGAAAATAGGCCCTTGCAGGCCCTTTTTCACGTCAAATCACATTTAAAATTATCTTATTAAATATTATGCATTTACTCATTATTGTTCAAAAGCTACAGACTACTAGCATTTCGGAACCGACCACTGCAGAGAAGAAATGCCGAAAGAAACTCTTTTCAACAGTATAGGTCGCCTACTCGCCTGTAGGGCTTTGTATTTAGAGATTTTATAGTTAGTTGCAATATGAATATCTATTATAAAGCATGTAGCGCAAAATTGTTGTCCTATGGTTACCAAGTCAGATTCTTATATAGGGATCTTATAAGGGAATGACGAGCTCCGTAGCGCAGCGGTCAACACTGTGACTCGGATGGTCCAGGGTTCAATCCCCGGCCAGGTCAAGATGTAAAAAGATCTTTTTCAGATTGACCGGGGTTTTGTATGTTTATCTATATATAAATTAATAGTAATATATGGTATCGTTGAGTAAGTATCCCATAAGTCTCGAACTTACTTTTTGTCTAACTTAATCTGTGTGATTTGTCAAAAAAGGGATCCTCAAATAATTGAGGGGAAACCAAAAATTGTGTACACGGATGCCGTTCATTTTAATCTTATTTCTATTTTATTTTATTGTTTTCTTCTCTTTAGTTCCAGTATGTATACATACTTATGTATAGAATTGAAGTCAGTTACGTTTTTAGGGCAGTAAACAAGGAACGCTTATAGTTTAGCCATGTCTGTCTGTCTGTCTGTCCGCGGTTTTACTCAGAGACTATAAGTACTAGAAAGCTGTTATTTGGTACGGGTATGTTATGTATAATAATCATGCCATATAAGTGGTAAAAAAATCTTGAAATATTTTTTTGGGTAGTTCCCATACAAGTAAAGAGGGAGTAATACTTTTTTTTCTATAAAAACCTTTCGTGTTGGGTATTGTTAAATAGGTCTTTAAAAATCACTATTTTGATTCCATTTTCCACCTTAACGCCTACTAACACACAAAACGAGGCTTTTAGGTTTATGGCCTTGGGCTTTGTCTACCCCGAAAGAGATAAAACATTATAATAACTATGTATGTAATCTAAGACATATTGTAAGTCAAAGAAAAAACTGTAAATTAAAGAAAACAGTCTACGCTAAAATTTCAGTTACCTATTCTCACAAAGAAGAAAAAAAAACAGTTTATGAAAAAAGAATGCTTGAGACATGTAACCCCTTGCGACGTCTCCGTCACTTTACATAACATCCGCAGGTTTTTATCTCCTGAAGGCCCCTCAAAGGGCCGTCTGTCTAGCAGCCAAAAAGCTCTCGAGAACATTTTTCTATCATTCGATGTCTCCCTCTATTTGCTAAGACCTGTTTCGTTAGACGACGTGAACGTTTTCATTGCTATACGATATTCTTGTGTCTACCGCTGTATGTCTTTGTAAGTGGCTAAAGGCTTAACAACCGTTTCGCAACAAAAGACTATCAACACTACGAGGTAAAGATGTTTCAATTTAATTTGATTCTTACATATACAGTAATACCTTTATCGAAACAATTACATATTTTTAAAATAACAAGACACATCTTTCATTATGAAAACACGGCTTTACTCACGTTTTATTACGTCGGATCTGCCGACTAGTTTCGGTCTGTTACGAAGACCATCATCGGGGCGAGTAAATCCGTGTTTTCATAATGAATTTATCTCGCGTAAGTTTTAATATTATTAAGACACATCTTCATCTTTAATAAATAACTTCGTTATCAATTCGACTCATCGTTTATATTTTTGTCCGTGCATATCTCAACAACTGTGAGTGAGATTACAAAAATTATTTTTTTAGTTCAATTTAATAAATGAACTCAGTCCAAGTCCAGTTTAATCAAAATCGGTTAAATAGTTTCTGTGACAGAGAGCGCTGTAGTCGGTTTACTTTTTTAAATGGTTCTTATTCTTCAGCATTCTCTTATGACTCGTAAAGGTAAATGCTTCTGTTATAGAATATCAGTTATGTAATCCCGTGCCGTGCTAGATACTGGAACCCTAACCCCTTTGCATGTAGGACGTCAAGTCGTCGGCAAATATGGACATCGCGTATGAATTCAAACAGAATTACGTATTCCATAAAAATATACCCCTTTGGCGCACGTGACTCGGCAGCCTTCGTAGTTATTTGTAAATAAAAATCTTATTTTCTATGAGGCGGGAATTGCCAGAAATCAACAGAATTTTAAGTGTTTGATGTCATATTTGTTCTGGAATCTTCTAGCATCAAAAAGGGCCATTTTTTGCTTTGCTTTGTTTAAAACTAATACATACTGGTTAAGTTGTGATTAAGTAAACATTGACAACAAACATTACTAAACTGAGTTTCTTTTGGCGTATTCTTCTCAGCAGAAGTCTTTCCGAAACGCTAGTAGTTTTACGATTTTGCAAAAAAAATATAACAAGAAAGAATGCAACCGGTTCCAGGTTGATACTAAAAAATACCGGCCAAGTGCGAGTCAAACTCGCGCAATGAGGGTTCCGTACAATATGCTTCGTGAACACACACACAATGTGCAAAAAATGTTTTATTCATTTGACTAGCGCCATCTAGTGGTGTTTTAGTGAACTATTTCTCTAGATGAACTTATTATTGTGAGTTTACCACTTAATTTTCAAGTGATAGAATTCTTATTATTTTTCCTGTAATCTTCAAGGAATGAACTATATTTTGTATTTTTTTCAAAATTTTCGGCTTAGTAGTTTCGGAGATCAGGGGGGGGGGGAATGGTAAATTTTTGCCTTCTTTTGTGAATAAAATCAAAAGTATTGATATTACCCGAACAAAAAAAATATATTTTTGAGATCCTCATAATGAGCCCTTTCATTTGATATATGACACAGTAAGGTTTGCAAAACTTTTTTTTTTAAATTTTGTAATTGGGCCCCTCAAAATGACCCTTATTTCAAAAAAATCTTTATTTACTTTGCACATCCGTGTTTGGGTCATAGGATTACACTATCTTACCAAATTTCATCTAATTTGGTTCAGTAGATTCGGAGAAAATCGGCTGTGACAGACGGACGGACGGACAGACAGACGCTCGAGTGATCCTATAAGGGTTCCGTTTTTCAACTTTTGTACGGAACCCTAAAAAAGAAAGATAAATGACGTTCAAAAAGTGATACATGAAATCCAAATTTGAATAAAAACTACATTTTATTTCATTCTATTAAATTTAGAAGTTCTAATTTAAAATTTTATTATATATAAGTTTATTATGAAAACACGGCTTTACTCACGTTTTATTACGTCGGATCTGCCGACTCGCCCCGATGATGGTCTTCGTAACAGACCGAAACTAGTCGGCAGATCCGACGTAATAAAACGTGAGTAAAGCCGTGTTTTCATAATGAATTTATCTCGCGTAAGTTTTAATATTAATATATAAGTTTATTTAAAAGACTGCCAAAAACCTACAATAAAAAAGACATCGTTATATACATAGCTTTATAACTACATTTAAACGCTGGTTTCAAGAATTTCAAATAAAAAGTCCCAGCAGTGGGACACTCAAAATATGCTAATGAAAAAAAAATGTGTTTTCTCAATTATGAATATTTGAAACATTTATGAAATTAAGTATCATCAATTTTAAGCTCAAAACTAGGGCTTTAACTTTATTTGCAGTGAAGCTAAACTGGCGATGCGTAACAGTCGTCATAATTGAAAATAATCCGGCTTCATATCGACTATTGAAATCCCTCTGACGTGCGGTACTGAGTGTTGAAGCTGTTTAAATTAATTTTGGTATTCCTGAATTATATCTCTTAGTAGCAAATTTAAATTTAACAGGTAGAGTGGTGTTTTAAGACCGCCGACAAAAGATAATAATAAATACAGCATGAAGCTTTTACGTCATTTGAACAATTTAGGAATTTCAAAGAAGCAATTAAACGTTTTTTTCTCAATTATGAATATTTGAAAAAATTATGTAATTAAGTGTCATCAATTTTAAGCTCAAAACTAGGGCTTTAACTTTATTTGCAGTGAAGCTAAACTGGCGATGCGTAACAGTCGTCATAATTGAAAATAATCCGGCTTCATATCGACTATTGAAATCCCACTGACGTGCGGTGTTGAGTGTCGGAGCTGTTTAAATTTATTCTGAATTTACTCATAGTTGTGGTAGTGCCTCGCTACCGGTGAAAATCACTTTTACTAGTAGCATGAATGTGCCGGATCGTCCGGGGAAGTACCACACTCTCACAGAAAATCAACGTTTGAGAACGAAGCACAGTAGCTTTACCGCTGCTATGCTTCGTTCGGCGAGTGTGAGAGCCGGAGGCCCATCTCTCTCTCCCCTCTAGGGAGGGAAAAATAAAAATCCGGCAACGCTCCTGTGACACCCCTAGTGTTACATTATCCTGTCCATGGGCAGCGGCGATCACACACTTCAGGTGACCCGCTTGCTCGTTTGCCGTCCTATGACCTCAGAATAGTAAAATATCCAGAATCCGCATTGGCGTATAAAACTGAGGAAGAAAAAGATACGCTCAAATGACCTGAGATACGCTCATGGATCGTCAATTGACATTTGTCATGGCGGCCGGCTAACGTGTCGGCGCTCTTCAATTTTAATTTAATTATGACGTCGTGTGCGGTTCCCACATGCAGAAATGCAACTAGACGTAACAACAAAAATGACGGGATCACATTTCACGTATAATTAGAACATTTACAAGCTATATAAATAATTTACAGATTTAATTTTACAAATAATATTTTGCCAAAGACAATGTCCAGTCCATATGACGTTCATTGTAAAGTGTTGCTGTTCTATAAAATATTTTTACCCAGTATGTGAGAAAAACTGTATTTTATGATTAAATTTTTGGAAGTAGTATACTATAATATACCTAACTAATTATTACGTTTTAAGGCATCATGCAATTAGTCAATTTAGCTATTTAATAAAGAAAAATTTAAGTAGGTAAGTATTGAAGTTAAGGTTTTCATTATATATTTATGTTACCGGCCAAACCCGATTTCAAGACAAACTGTCCTGGGCGTGTTAGGATAAACTAGGTTTGTCCTGAAATCTTTAGGATAAACTAGTTTGACCTAGGAAGAACTGAATTTGAATATGATTAAAATCTTTTTAGTAGCTTTAAGGGGGCATCGAGCACCATAGTAACGTAATTTTTGGAATACATATTGAAGGAGGAGACTTTTCATAAAAAAATCGACTTGGATGGCGTTTTATAGGTTTTGTGGTGTAGAATTCAAAAATGACGTTAGTTTTGGAATTCAAGATGGCGGATGCGACATTTCGTGAAAATTAACATGGGTGTCGTTGTGTTGGTTTTTCTTGGTGTAGATTTCGAAAATTACGTCAATTTTAGCATTTAAGATGGCGAACGCAACCTTTCATACAAAATTTACATGAGTATCGTTATATGGGTTTTTCGGGTGGAAGGTTTTGAAAATGAAGTCAGTTTAAGAATCCAAGATGACGAAAGTGACTTTTCGCGCCAGTTTGGAACTCTCCCAAAACAGTGGTAATTTTCGAAATCTACACCAAAAAAATACACTACAACGACATCCATGTTGTTTTCACGAAATGTCGCGTCCACCATCTTGTGATAGATTCCATAAATAAAGCCTTTTTGAAATCTACACCCCGAAAAAAACCTATAAAATGACACCTATGTCGATTTTTCATGTGAAGTCGCTTCTTCGAATTCTACACCTCGAAAAACCTACACAACTACACATATGTCGATTTCGCATAAAAAATTGGGTGCGCCATCTTGATTTCAAAAATGAGATCTTTTTAGTCATCTTTACTAACCAATAGCAACTAAATATTCAGAAATTTGGAAAAATGTTCAGAAATCAGTCAATCTTAGGCCAAACTAGTTGGCCCTAAAGATTTATGACAAAATAGTTAGTATGTCTTATAATCGGGTGTTCCCAGTAACATATTATATAAGGGAGGCACTAATTATATATTACTTGGCACAATAACACAAACAATTGGGCATATAAAAACTAACAAATTAACTCAGGTGTTGTTAATGTGGTTCCCAGGAAATGTTGTCAGGTAGACAGAGCCGAAAGTCATAAGACTTGGCCACTTTTAGCATCATATTGGGCGTAAAGGTGGAAAGCGGAATCAAAATAGTGATGAGTTGCTAGCCGTATCGCCTATTGATGTGATTCCTTAGATTTTTGCCCAATCCCTTGACCGGCTTTACGGTCTGCGCGGGAAGAAAAGCAGCTGGTATATTCTATGTTTTACTTTTCTCCCAAACCAGCATGGAAGATTTTTTTTTAAATAACTAAATATTATTTTATAGGATTTAGACGTTATATATTATATTCTTGGTTCAAAAATATCACATTAACCTAATTCAGACAATTACACAAATATTTATAATTTTCCCCAAGTGTATGTTAAAAACTTATAATCTAGCAACACTAAGCGGGTGTGAAACGCGCGGGCGCGGGGGATTATGCCGCGTCTTTGGACACAGTTCGATGCTTAAAAAAATGACAGAAGACTCATTCTGGATATTTTACTATTCTGAGGTTGTGAATTAATTAAATATTTATTGTTTCTCCATAAACGCATACTGATTCATACATAAAAATCATAGTGCAGAAGACCTCCTTTCATTTCACTATAGGCCTTTATTACACCTTATCGTTAATACCTACAACTGTACCATTCTTCTTGAAATTTGACATACACATTTATAATGCTACGGAGAGGACACAGGCTATGTATTACGCGGGGGAAGCCGTGGGTAACTATAATGTATGAGGAATATACAATAACTGAATACCTTTGACTATATTCAAAGCTGTATAAACACATTATATTTTTTTTATGTCATAGGCTCAGAATAGTAAAATATCCAGAATGAGTCTTCTGTCATTTTTTTAAGCATCGAACTGTGTCCAAAGACGCGGCATAATCCCCCGCGCCCGCGCGTTTCACACCCGCTTAGTGTTGCTAGATTATAAGTTTTTAACATACACTTGGGGAAAATTATAAATATTTGTGTAATTGTCTGAATTAGGTTAATGTGATATTTTTGAACCAAGAATATAATATATAACGTCTAAATCCTATAAAATAATATTTAGTTATTTAAAAAAAAATCTTCCATGCTGGTTTGGGAGAAAAGTAAAACATAGAATATACCAGCTGCTTTTCTTCCCGCGCAGACCGTAAAGCCGGTCAAGGGATTGGGCAAAAATCTAAGGAATCACATCAATAGGCGATACGGCTAGCAACTCATCACTATTTTGATTCCGCTTTCCACCTTTACGACCAATATGATGCTAAAAGTGGCCAAGTCTTATGACTTTCGGCTCTGTCTACCTGACAACATTTCCTGGGAACCACATTAACAACACCTGAGTTAATTTGTTAGTTTTTATATGCCCAATTGTTTGTGTTATTGTGCCAAGTAATATATAATTAGTGCCTCCCTTATATAATATGTTACTGGGAACACCCGATTATAAGACATACTAACTATTTTGTCATAAATCTTTAGGGCCAACTAGTTTGGCCTAAGATTGACTGATTTCTGAACATTTTTTCAAATTTCTGAATATTTAGTTGCTATTGGTTAGTAAAGATGACTAAAAAGATCTCATTTTTGAAATCAAGATGGCGCACCCAATTTTTTATGCGAAATCGACATATGTGTAGTTGTGTAGGTTTTTCGAGGTGTAGAATTCGAAGAAGCGACTTCACATGAAAAATCGACATAGGTGTCATTTTATAGGTTTTTTTCGGGGTGTAGATTTCAAAAAGGCTTTATTTATGGAATCTATCACAAGATGGTGGACGCGACATTTCGTGAAAACAACATGGATGTCGTTGTAGTGTATTTTTTTGGTGTAGATTTCGAAAATTACCACTGTTTTGGGAGAGTTCCAAACTGGCGCGAAAAGTCACTTTCGTCATCTTGGATTCTTAAACTGACTTCATTTTCAAAACCTTCCACCCGAAAAACCCATATAACGATACTCATGTAAATTTTGTATGAAAGGTTGCGTTCGCCATCTTAAATGCTAAAATTGACGTAATTTTCGAAATCTACACCAAGAAAAACCAACACAACGACACCCATGTTAATTTTCACGAAATGTCGCATCCGCCATCTTGAATTCCAAAACTAACGTCATTTTTGAATTCTACACCACAAAACCTATAAAACGCCATCCAAGTCGATTTTTTTATGAAAAGTCTCCTCCTTCAATATGTATTCCAAAAATTACGTTACTATGGTGCTCGATGCCCCCTTAAAGCTACTAAAAAGATTTTAATCATATTCAAATTCAGTTCTTCCTAGGTCAAACTAGTTTATCCTAAAGATTTCAGGACAAACCTAGTTTATCCTAACACGCCCAGGACAGTTTGTCTTGAAATCGGGTTTGGCCGGTAACATAAATATATAATGAAAACCTTAACTTCAATACTTACCTACTTAAATTTTTCTTTATTAAATAGCTAAATTGACTAATTGCATGATGCCTTAAAACGTAATAATTAGTTAGGTATATTATAGTATACTACTTCCAAAAATTTAATCATAAAATACAGTTTTTCTCACATACTGGGTAAAAATATTTTATAGAACAGCAACACTTTACAATGAACGTCATATGGACTGGACATTGTCTTTGGCAAAATATTATTTGTAAAATTAAATCTGTAAATTATTTATATAGCTTGTAAATGTTCTAATTATACGTGAAATGTGATCCCGTCATTTTTGTTGTTACGTCTAGTTGCATTTCTGCATGTGGGAACCGCACACGACGTCATAATTAAATTAAAATTGAAGAGCGCCGACACGTTAGCCGGCCGCCATGACAAATGTCAATTGACGATCCATGAGCGTATCTCAGGTCATTTGAGCGTATCTTTTTCTTCCTCAGTTTTATACGCCAATGCGGATTCTGGATATTTTACTATTCTGAGTTCACAACAAAATAATTATAAAATATGAGATACAATTTTTCGTACATGACAGGACGTCAACCATCAAGCTCTCTCTACTCGACATAATTTGTAGTGCGCGCGCAGCATATGGCGCGCGCTGGGCATAGATCCGCCAGGTGACGTATATACGACCTTCTTATTTAAATGTTCGAGTTCGGTTAGATAAAATCGTATGTATGATCACGCTACAGGCCTTTAAGGATGCATTGTACTAGTTTTGAATTGAGCTTACTATTGAAGTAATATAAACTAGAGCTATTAATACATTTAGATATTCACACAGTAATATTACAGGCATGACGAAATGCTGCAGTGAATGCCGCGCATAGCGACGAATGCTGCGGTCGTGAATACCATCACAATCCGTAGTCAACTAAATTTACTTAATGTTTTCTTATGTTTTCGCGATTGTTACACATTTAAATAAAATTATTTTAATATGGTTTTTATCGCGTTTATTACATTATTTATACACCTAACGTTTCGAGCACTTTACAGTGTTTGTGGTCGCAGGTAGTTTACTTGTCAAGTTTCGTTTTGAGAATTAGATTCACGTAGTTTTAACTAAAGCAGCATAGAGCAGTATATTAAACCATTACTGAGCTACCTTTACTATTATATTTACACGGTAATATGCCAGACTTGATATGACGTAATGCAGCAATGAATGCCGCGCGTAGCGACGAATGCTGCGGTCATTGTAAATTCCATCGCAATCCGTAGACACTAAAGTTCCTTATCAAGGTTTCGATTCGAGGTTTAGATTCGCGTATTTTCAACTTTAAAGCTTAACTAGGAACCTTTATAGTTTCGCCATGTCTGTCTGTCTGTCTGTCCGTCCGCGGTTTTACTCAGAGACTACAAGTACTAGAAAGCTGAAATTTGGTGTGGGTATGTATATTAATCATGTCAAAAAAGTGGTAGAAGAAAATCTTGAAATTTTTTTTTTAGGGTAGCTCCCATACAAGTAAAGAGGGAGTAATAATTTTTTTCCTATACAAACTCATCGTGATGGGTATTGTTAGATAGATCTTTAAAAATATTGTGAGATTGAGAACACTATTCTTCGATTTAGGGATCCGTGCAAATTTTTGTTAGATGTAAGTGTCCCCCCCCCCCCCCACCCCCTCTATCTACTAAACGGTTATATATGGATACGTGAAAAAAATTACAGCAGTAGTATATATACTGAAGTTGAAATAAAAACTATCAGAGCTGAGTACTAAGTACAAACTAAAAAGTTATAGGCTATCAACTTATAAAATGTACTCGAAAATGTAAAATTTCATACATTTTTACTGTTACATGTTTTTGGTCGTTAAACTGTGAGGTGCGAGTGTTAACTCAAAGTTGTCATTCGCAACTACGGAACCCTACATTGCGCGTGGCCCGACACGCACTTGGCCGGTTTTTTACACGGTAATATGCCATGACGCAATGCTACAGTGTATGCCGCGCATAGCGAAAACTGCTACAGTCGTCATAAATTTCATCGCAATCTGTAGTCAAGTAAATTTGCTTATCGAGATTTCGAGCTAAGGTTGAGATTTGCCTAGTTTTCACTTTAAAGTAGTATAATAAAATATTACTAAGCTATTTTTACGTTAAGATATGCACACAGTAATATTCTAGACATATTGGAATGCAGTGGATGCCGCGCGTAGCGTTAGACGAATGTTGTAGTCGCCATGAATTCCGTATATGTGCTTAGTAAAGTTTCCATTTTAGGTGTAAATTTGCCAAGTTACAATTACTACGCAGTATATTAAACTACTACCGACTATTTTTAGTTTGAGATATTCACAAGGCAATATTTCAGGCATAACAGCATGTTGCAGTTGTTTGTTTGTTTTTCGTATGTGTAACCAACACTGGTGTCAGATTTTTCAAGCTGCCTTAAGGTATCTGACATAGCTTAACGACTGCCATTAACGATGACAGCCGGGACCAACGGCTGTCATTGCAGTGAAAGTTGCGCATAGCGACGAATGTTACGGTCGTCGTGAATTTCATCGCAATCCGTAGTAAACTACAAATGCTTACCAAGGTTTCAAGCTAACGTTTAGACTTGCCTAGTTACTTTCAACGCAGTATATTGAACTGTTACTGAACTATTTTTACGTCTAACATTGACACGGTTATATGCTAGGTATTTGGAATGCAGTGGATACCGCGCGTAGCGTAGACCAATGCTGCGGTCGTCACGCATTAATTTCACGGCAATTCGTAGTAGGTACCTATTGGTTCTAGGTTGAGATTTGCCTCCCTCCCTTCACCCTTAACGCAGTATGGAGACCATGCACAGCGAAGGCTTAATTATAGGGTGGGTTCTGTTTTCACCTTTTGTGTACAGAACCTAAAAAGCCTCAAGTGCCAAGTACAATACAATAAAAATAAATAAAGAAAAACGAAAAACTCCCAAAACAATACAGCACCGCAACACGACCAATCAATGACGTCATAAGATAGGAAACTCGTTTTATTTATTCACAGAGCTCGTTTTTCACCGCGAACATTGTTTCGGAAACGGCTGATAGGATGTTATAAATGACAATTCACTTGTTCGGTACACGTAGTTCCGTTTTTATTTCTGGCCGTTTGTAATAAATCCCGATATTGATTTATCAACGGCTACGTGGGGAAGTTGCGTGCGAATTTTTTATTGTTATTTTTTTATGGATCTTGGAGTATATTTTAAAATTGTGTTCTTCGGATTTCTCAGATTTAATAAAAATATTTTTTATTATAGTGTGAAAAAAGCGAAATAATACTTGATGAAATATTGATCGTTTGGACCCTTTAAGGGGTGATTGAAAAATATTCAATCGCCCGGCAATTTGTATGGGAATGTCAAAAAAACTAAGTTCCCAGCATTGGTCCCATAGGAAAAATTGATCTAATTGATGGGTTGAATACCTCTCATAGGGTCCAAAACGATCAATACTTCACCGTATATAAAGGGCTTGTTAATGTATACGCACAATTTTCCTCAAATCATTCACGAGCTCCGTGGCGCAGCGGTCAACACGCCAGCCTGCGACACGGGGGTCCCGGGTTCGATCCCCGGTCAGGTCATGATGGAAAACGATCTTTTTCAGAATGACCTGGGTCTTGGATGTTTATCTATATAATTATATGTTATAAAATATAGTATCGTTGAGTTAGTATCCTGCGACACAAGTTCACAACTTACTGTGGCTAGCTCAATTTGTGTGATATGTCCCTATATATTTATTTATTTATTTATTTATTTTATTGAGATAAGTTTGTGTTTTATGTCGAGTTCCCAGCATTGATCACATAAAAATTTATAAACACACCTCCACGCTGGTCTGGGAGTAAAGTAAAAACATAGAATGTACCGGCTGCTTCTCTTCCCGCGCAGTTCGTAAAAGCAGATCGAGGGAATGGGTGTAAAACTAAGGAATCATGGTAATAGGCGATGCGGCTAGCAACCCATCACTGTTTTGATTCCGTTTTTTATCTCCACGCCCACAGCCATGCTAAACGTGGCTTTAGGTCTTATAGACCTGAGCTCTGTCTACTCCGCAAGGAAAAAAGACGTGAAAGTATGTATGTACGTAAATTTATAAATAACAAATTTCATTTCGATACAACTAAAGTTGAGTTTATTCAGAAACTTGGCCTGTGTTTTCAAAGTCGAATATTCGAATCATACTTCACGACTCACACTTTTTTTTCTAACCTTTACTAATCCAACCCGACTGGCCAGCCTGGAGAGTGTAGGTCAAATCCTCTGACTACTCTGGCTAACATATGGCTCTAGTAGACCAGAGAAGGTTGTGCTCCTGCAGTGGAGACTAAAAAAGACCTAATGATGATGATGATACTATTACGCTTCTGGGTTAAGGTCTCGCCTTCCACATGTCTCCAATTGTCCTTAAATATTCGTCATTTTATCACGTGTACCGTTTGATCGTTTGACCGTTTGATTCGCCGTGTGGTTCCCGGCAGAGTAGAATAGGACCACTCCAAGTCATGCCGTGGATGTCGTAAAAGGCAACTAAGGAAACACAAGCTAAACAAAGCTTATTAACATCATAGAGACCTCTCCAACCCGTCTGGCCAGCGTGGAGAGTGTAGGCCAAATCCTCTGACTACTCAGGATAGTATATGGTTCTGGTAGTACAGAGAGGGTCGTGCTCCTGCAGTGGAGACTAGTAAAGACCTGATGATGATGATGATGACCGTTTGATCCAGTTGTGTACCGAAAGCTTCAGATATTCTCATTCAGCCATAAGCACATAAAAAGCTTCTCTTCCATTTCTTTAAAGAGACCCCTACACAATAAAAACTTTAGATTAACTGTCTGATAGCGCTATACAACTATTCTGTATACGACAACGCAATTACTTTAGAATAGAGTAAGAAGATGAAATTCTGCATAATATTTTCTTTTTCTCTGAAAGTTATGATTGGGGGAAAATTTTACTAGTGAGATCGCCAACTTTGCCTTATTATAGCAAGTCTGATGTTGCAGGCTCTTACCTGTGGGCTTATTGTGGACATTCCGGTAACATTTTTTGGTTCCGCTAAATTCCTATTCTTATAATGACCAATAATATAGCCTCTTTGATAAATGCTGAAGAGTCTTATATTTTGTTATGAATAACAAAGGGTCACTCGCGTGCTATTTTGTCGTAATT
This sequence comes from Rhodophaea formosa, assembly GCA_963082605.1. Classification (NCBI taxonomy): domain Eukaryota; kingdom Metazoa; phylum Arthropoda; class Insecta; order Lepidoptera; family Pyralidae; genus Rhodophaea; species Rhodophaea formosa. The sequence continues at coordinate 6,831,820 of OY720223.1, forward strand.
GCCGACTTTAGTTTCAGACTGGTCAGGAGCCCATTTTCAAGGTGAGTGCGGGACGCGCGGCAAAGGATTCCGAGCAGTTCGGGACTCTCTGCCGCACGTCGGAAGTTATAGTCAGCAATCCCGACAAAATATCACGTGAGTGGCCCGTTGTTACATATAAGTCTTTATGTCAAGTAAGTTTCAAAAGCAACCTATCTCTTAGTTAAGAGCATATTAATTAGTTCTGTCGTTAACATTGTGTAAAGAAAAATGCACACAGTGATTATTTTTGGCAGAATTAAGAGAGTGGTTTGCCATTGCCTTCTCCGTCCCACTTATTAACAATCCATAAGTGCACAGGGATAGTGAGAGATCACGATCTTTTCCTTCACCAGTAGGAATGAGAATGACCTTAGTCCACAAACTAAGAGGTCCAGATTAAGTTAGATTTCAACTTTTCGCTTAGATTTTTAAAACTGATTTTCGTGGAATTTCTAAAACGAAATCAGTGTAGTTTGGTGTCCTATATGCTCGTGATTATGATTAATGTGTGAAATAGTTAAAATAAACTGTCATATGGACTAATATATTTTTCACTAGGAGCTCCAATAAAACATTCAAAGGACCTTAATATTTATATTTATATATCATTGATTGTTACTTATTAAAACTGTATACCGTCAGCACCGATAATTTGTGTCTCTTTACTTGATATTGGCAGAATCTCCGAAACCTGCCTCGGTGGAAGCCAAAAAAAATTGAATACTTACGACAATCTTTGAAACAAGTATTAATAACGGTTAGAAAAAAGTCTTATCCATATATTCCTTTTGGCGCTCCGGGTCGCTGGTTCCCGTACTCAAGTCGCGTATGAAGGAAAATTAGACTTTTTAAACTTGCCGTGGAAACTTCGATTTTACCTCATTCCAGTGGAGTTATTTCGTCGTACAGGTGGGCTCGCTTCTCGCCATTTTTAATATTACTTGCTCTCTCATGTGAGCTTGTTCCTGGTTGCTTGATCAGCTGTGGTGGTTCAGACTTCTTAATATCAGAGCGGCCCATAGGCATTGAACGTAGCTTAAAACTGGAAAATATACTAGCAGCCCTCATCATATTGCAATATGTGAGTTGTCTAGGTAGCTTGTTGTAGATTTTTCCAGGCATACAAAGAAGACTTTTCTTATAACTTCGTTCATAACATTGAAAGGGCAAAAGTCGTTTTCATTACACAACTATCCAAAGAAGGAGCTTCTTTGAATTAAAAATAGAAATGTGTTGTGTAAATTGTGAAACTTTCATACCTATTTTGTAAGTATTTAGTTATGTGAGGTTCCTCATTTACCTATAATTTCTCAATCCCTTAACAAATATGTAAATGTGGTACCTATTGTTTGAATCCTTATCGTATCCCGAGTATAATACTTAATTTTGTTGACAAGGCAATCGTATTTTTATTTTTCTTTATATATCCTTGTACCAGAAAAAAAAACACTATACTACGGTACACAGGTAACACAGGTAACGTGGACCAATTAGTAGATATTTGAGACAAGATTAAAAAGCTGTGGAAGTTTTTAACAGAAATAATAATTTGCACTCAAGATTATGAAAATAAAAAGACAAACAGAGGTAGGGCGGGAACTGAGGCGCGCCAGGATTTTGATAAAAGAAATTTAACATCTTCCCATCGCGGATCAATTAGTAGGTGTTTCAGACTAGTTTAAACAACTGTGCAACTTTGTAACAGAATTAATAATATCCACTCAAAAGTATGAAGATCAAAAGACACATAGAGATGGCGTGGGTGCTGAGATGTGCCATAATTTGTCATCTTCACATCTCGGACCAAATAGAAGGTATTTGAGACTAATTTAAAAAGCTGTGCAACTTTTTAACAGAAATAATATTTTCCACTCAAAAGTATGAAAGTAAACAGACACACAGAGGTTGGTCAAGTACTGAGGCGTCCCGTAAATTATAAACATCTTTACATCGTGGACCAATTAATAGGTGTTTGAGAGTAGTATAAAAAACTGTGCAACTTTTAGCGGATATAATAATTTCCACTCAAAAGTATGAAAATAAATAGACACACAGAGGTGGCGCGGGCACTGAGGCATGCCAGGGAACTGATGATAAAGCGTTAACATCTCTGCGTCGCAGACCATTTAGTAGGTATTTGAAACTAGTTTAAAAAGCTGTGTAACTTTTTAATAGAAATAATAATTTGCACTCAAAAGTATGAAAATAAAAAGACTCACAGAGGTGGCGCGGGTGCTGAGGCGTGCCATAAATCGTGAACATCTTCGCATCGCGGACCAATTAGTACAAGATGTTGCCGCCAGCCCTTGCGTGGACGACGAATACGGAAATGAACCAATAGGTAAAATATTTTTTTCATCTCACCTACCCTTAAACAGTGTCATTAAATGCAAGCAAAGTAGGCTGGATGGTCGCTATTACGACCGCGGGCTATAAGATTTCATACAAATTCCATAAAGCCCGAGACCGCATAAAGTATTTTTTTAAATTTAATAGGGCACTATACCATGCACAAGCGTCAAATCTTCTACATCCAAAAAGTTTTCTAGTCGAATATTCAAATTTGGAATTGCCAGTGAACCCGATGAAAAACATTTGAACTATTCTGCGAGATTTTTGTCCTTAATTCAAATTTGGAATTGTTAATGGCCGTGCGTGGCTGGCTGTTTGTATTCATCGATCTTTGACTTCCACTTTTTGGATAAAATATTTTCGTTATCTGTGTAATCCTCGGATGCATTTTCTGTTCACTGTTTGCCGCTATTTATTTTTAGGCATAATATTTATAAGTAATCGTAATTTTCAATAATTTGCATTAAATACATTCCCTATGATAAATGAATAAATGGTCAATAATGTTTATACAGGTAGATAATATAATCAGCCAGCTTGCAGACGCATAAATATTAATTTTCAAGGTAAACTATATAGAATATTCATACTATACAATTTCAACCAATATAATATGAAAAATATTTTTTTTTTACTGAATGAGATGAAAAACATTGTGTGTATCACGGCCGGTATTAGACATTACAAACTCGGACTACTAAAAGCACTCGGCTTCGCCTCGTGCTTATTAGTAGTTGCTCGTTTGACGTAATGTCTTCTATCCCGCCCTTGCTACACAATGTACTATTATTTACAGACAAAGGAACTTTTCGTGTCGTGGACCAAGTGCTACAAGATGTTGATACCAGCCCGTATGTACTCGTATAAATGTAATAATTTTATATTTACTGAAAAACTAAAATATTGATGCATCGTAAACTAATCAGTATAAGTTGTTGCCGCCAGCTCTAGTATGGATGACGTATATAACAGCAAGCCAAACAGAATGTTATGATATTTTTATCGAAAGACAAAATAAAATATCTTCGCATTTGGGTTAAATAATCACATGACTTCAGGAACAGTTCAGTTTTTCCAGGGTAAAAGGTAAGCTTTCCCGGACCTCAAATTACTGTCTTCGTACAAAATTCCATCTAAAACCATGAACATGAAAGAGAGAGTTACTTTTGTGTTCAATAATGATCGTTAAAGCCAATCAAGGTTTTGGCGGTAATGTGATAAATCATGTCAACAAGTGATGTAGTCAGCAACCCATCACTATTTTGGTTCAGTTTTTAGCCACGCACGCAAACACGCTCAATGCGGCCTTTAGATTTTATGACCGCAAGTACTGTCCATCCTACATGGGATAAAGTAAATAAATAAATATATAGGGACATATCACACAAATTGAGCTAGCCCCACAGTAAGTTGTGAACTTGTGTCGTGGGATACTAACTCAACGATACTATATTTTATAACATATACTTATATAGATAAACACCCAAGACCCAGGCCAATCTGAAAAAGATCGTTTTCCATCATGACCTGGCCGGGGATCGAACCCGAGACCTCCGTGTCGCAGGCTGGCGTGTTGACCACTGCGCCACGGAGCTCGACAAGATGTGATAATATTTATGTAATGATTAATATTAACAAGAAATAAGCTGGCCGTAAAATCTATGTCAAATAAATAATTAACTGATTCATTATGCCAAACCATAAAGCATCATTAATGCTATCATTATAGCCGACTTCGGGCTTCAAAACGTTACGAGTTACAACCAAGAAAACGCCAAAAATTCCATTACATCCAAGGCCAATTTAAAGACCCTATGATATCAGGGCTAGGGTAATTTTATTTTAATTTTAACTTGTTCATTGCATCATGTAACATGTTGCATAAGGCGATCCAGACCGGCGCCGCGGCGAGACTGTAGTTTTTAACGAATGCCGTGAAAGCGTTAATTACTTTTACAGTAATTAATATGATTTAGAGATCTGTTAAAAGGAACTCTTTGAGTCTGCAACAACTATCTGGTATTCATTACATTAATTGAAGCAGGACAGGTCGAGATATGTCTTGTTAATGATTTCTAATAGATAGTCTACCTGCGAACACGAACACTGTAAAGTGTATAAAAATAATATTAGGTCGGGGAGAAAGTAATTTCGTATTTTGTATGAAGATTTTATCCGCCCATACAAAAGAGGGGTAACTTTGACATCAAAATTCTCAGACACAAAACGCTTAAACCAACTTTGTGCTATTCTTACTGGGACTGCGGTATATTCATAAATACCAAAATTCACTTCATGCTTATCCATACTAATATTATAAATGCGAAAGTAACTCTGTCTGTCTGTCTGTCTGTCTGTCTCGTTTTGTATAATTTCTTTATTTTTTAATTAACTTTTTAAAATGTTAATTTTTTTTCGTCTATCTGATACATTTTTAATTAACAAAGAAACGGTTAAAAAATTAAGGAAAAATATTCTGTAAATTTCAATATAACTCTTGGAAATTGTACCTTTCAGATGGTATCTAATTCAGCCAGATACATACAACATTACCAAAGATATTTGATTACAACTTTACACATAAAAATACGAAATTACTTTTTCCCGACCTAATATAATAAACGCGATAAAACCGATTCTTTTATAACATAGGACGTAAAACAAGCAAGCTGGTCGCCTGATGGTAAGTGATCACCGCCGCCTATGAAAAAAGGCAACACCAGGGATGTGACAAGTGTTTTCCCAGGTAGACCGTAAATAACAGCCTAAGGAATGGGTGAGATCTATAGAATCGTTGCATTATGCGATGTGGTAACGAACCTATCACCATCTTGATTTTTTTCCCAATCTATATAGCTGTAGTGAGCCGTGTGGTTCCCGGTAGAGTAGAATAGGACCACTCCAAGTCATCTCGTGGATGTTGTAAAAGGCGACTAAGGAAACACAAGCTAAACAAAGCTTATTAACATCAAAGAGACCTCTCCAACCCGTCTGGCCAGCGTGGAGAGTGTAGGCCGAATCCTCTGACTACTCAGGCTAGTATATGGCTCTGGTAATACAGAGAGGGTCGTGCTCCTGCAGTGGAGACTACAAAGACCTGATGATGATGATGATGATAGCTGTACCCGCAACTTCTTATGAGCATGTATTATTTGATATTTTTTGATCGTGCAAATTTCGTAACAGTATTGTATTCTAAGGGTCTCCTATAACGCATTCAATGCACGTAGCGACACAACAGCATGCATTAGCCGACAGCTAGTGTTTTTAAGATATTGCATCTTTAAAGCTAAAAAGGAATCCACATAAGATCACTTCTTGTCCGGTTGTCTCTTTGTCTGTATTATATTGTATTGGTATCGTAATGTCTAATTCGGCACAATATAGTATCTTCGAATGCTTTTGAGATTCACCACAGATTAGTGCTAAGATCCAAAGTATTGTAAGCTCTCAATAGCCGCCACCATTCAGAGCAGAATTACATTAGTGCAAACTATGCACGAGGCAACACAACAGCTAAAATATCAATTTTAGGGCATGATATTAAGTCTTTATGTGGCTCTTAGTCCACCTTTACACGTATAATAGGCCAATGGCGCCAATATTCAGAGAAGACTTACATTAACACAGTTTATGCACGTCTTAAGAGGATCGACTACCTGTGTGATAACTCTTCCACCCCCCTAAACCTTTACGAAATGAGGAAATTTTGTGTGTCATTCGATTTAGCACGCCTTAATCTAGGGCTAACCGTTTTCCTTTTTTATATTGATTCAGTTTAGATAAATTTAAATAAATTAAGATGCCCCGGGTATTTTTTATGTAAAAATGTGGATATTTACTTTGTTCTAAGCAATATATTATCTTAAATATCAAAACTTACAGCCCTACTTCTCCAATTTATCAATAATGTGTAAAAAAATATTGAAATTGAACTATTTAAGGGGTGAGCCTTATCACTTTTTGTATGAAACTTTACAGGTAGTATATCTTCTTAACACAACAGTGTCTGATAGCTCGTAAGCTAATCGGGCGTGTTGCCTGACAGACATTGTGTTCGACAAAAATCTATGGATAAAGTCCTATTTCCTTAAAAATCATAAATTATCCTTCTGTCTGTATTACATTGTAATTCCAACTAATATTATAAATGCGAAAGTGAGTTTGTTTGTTTGTTGGTTTGTTTGTTTGTTACGCTTTCACGTCATGATCATGATATTTTGCATACACATAGGTTAGGGTACCGAGAAGGATATAGGCTATATATAATGCGGGCGAAGCCGCGGGTAACAGCTAGTAGTTCTATAAAAGCAAGCACGCTATACTATCTAGTATGAATGCCTGTGTGATTAATCACAGATTAGTTCCAAGATCCACAGCATTGTCTGTTCTCAATACCCCTTATATTTAGACCAGGCTTACATTAACGTAATCTATGCACTTAGCAATACAACAATGTCAGCCGATAGCTCGCTGCTTGGGGGATCCTGGCTAAATAAAAGAAACTCTTATCTAATCCAAAACGAATACCTTCCTATTAACCATGGATTAGTGCTAAGATCCACAGCATTGTCAGTTCTCAATGGCGCCACTATTCAGAGCAGACTTACATTAACACAGGCTATGCACAACAGCATGCGACAGTCGATAGTATGATTACTTAAGGTGGCCCTTACCCGACCGACTATCGTCAACGCGAGCATGGTCGAAAAGCTTGTTCCGTCCAGTGCAATGTCAGATAAAGAGGCAGAGCGATAATAGCCCCTTGCCCTCGTCTCCCGCACACCTCTTACTGCCACATGGAAACAAGCTAGTGAGTACGCGAAGACATTGAACGAAAAATAGTGTACAGAAATTTCATTAAACTTCTTTCAAGAAATATGTGTTTATTGGTAAGCCTTACAAGTTTATGAAAAAAACCTTGTACATCTAGAATCTCTATTACATTTGCAAAGTTTATAAATAAATATTTTCTTTAATGTTACACTTACTGAGTACATTATAAACGCCCAAAGTTCACATAAAATTTGTGCAAAAAAGCGGATTTTTGGAGGCTAATACTGAAGTTTTGATTTTTCGTTTTTATAGAAACCTAGATATAGTGCACAAGATACCTATTAGTGGAAAATCTTTAAAGAAAGATTTGTTACACCGCCATAATCACGTACGAGCGTTTGTATGAAAAGCTAGACAGGCTGGCCGCCCTTAAGGTTCCTTAACTGAAATACAAAAAGAAACCATTGTAAAACAACAAAGTGAGCTATAAGCACGCTATAGTAACTAAAGTGAATACCTACCTAACAACCATAGATTAGTGCCAAAATACACACCATTGTCGATTCTCAATGGCCGCCACTATTCAGAGCAGACTTACATTAACGCAGTCTATGCACAACAGCATGCGTCAGTCGATAGTACTCGTATGATTACTTAAGGTTCCTCAACTGAAATACAAAAAGAAACCATTGTAAAACAACAAAGTGAGCTATAAGCACCCTATAGTAACTAAAGTGAATGCCTACCTAACAAACATGGATTAGTGCCAAAATACACACCATTGTCGATTCTCAATGGCCGCCACTATTCAGAGCAGACTTACATTAACGCAGTCTATGCATGAAGCAAGACAACAGCATGCATCAGCCGATAGCTTGCGAGCTAATCCGGCATGTTGGCCCGAGGGTCACGCCGAGGCGTATACCTGTATTATCAGATTGGACGAAGACCACATGGCAATAATTATAATTTCCAAAATAAAATAAATACTTTAAGGGGGCTCATACAACAAACATGTTTTTTCTCGATAGTACAATGTTGTATAGATAATAGTACGAAACCCTTCTGGCGCAAGTCCGACTCGCATTTGGCCGATTTTTTAGTATTTCTTAACTAAAAATATAAAAAAATATTATTTATGAACAATGTCTTTGTCATCCGTTTGTCTTTCTGTCTGTTTTATATAATATTGCTCTGTAAAGGCATGCACAAGTACACGCTATGTACTATCTGGTATGAATGCGTTTCCGATTAACCACAGATTAGTGCCAAGATCCACAGCATTGTCAGTTTTCAATGGCCGCTACTATTCAGAGCAGACTTACATTAACGCAGTCTATACGTAGCAAGACAACAGCATGCATCAGCCGATAGCTTGCGAGCTAATCCGGCGTGTTGGCCCGAGGGTCACGCCGAGGCGTATACCTGTATTATCAGATTGGACGAAGACCACATGGCAATAATTATAATATCCAAAATAAAATAAATACTTTAAGGGGGCTCATACAACAAACATGTTTTTTCTCGATAGTACAATGTTGTATAGATAATAGTACGAAACCCTTCTGGCGCAAGTCCGACTCGCATTTGGCCGATTTTTTAGTATTTCTTAACTAAAAATATAAAAAAATATTATATATGAACAATGTCTTTGTCATCCGTTTGTCTTTCTGTCTGTTTTATATAATATTGCTCTGTAAAGGCATGCACAAGTACACGCTATGTACTATCTGGTATGAATGCGTTTCCGATTAACTACAGATTAGTGCCAAGATCCACAGCATTGTCAGTTTTCAATGGCCGCTACTATTCAGAGCAGACTTACATTAACGTAGTCTATACGTAGCAAGACAACAGCATGCATCAGCCGATAGCTTGCGAGCTAATCCGGCGTGTTGGCCCGAGGGTCACGCCGAGGCGTATACCTGTATTATCAGATTGGACGAAGACCACATGGCAATAACTATAATATCCAAAATAAAATAAATACTTTAAGGGGGCTCATACAACAAACATGTTTTTTCTCGATAGTACAATGTTGTATAGATAATAGTACGAAACCCTTCTGGCGCAAGTCCGACTCGCATTTGGCCGATTTTTTAGTATTTCTTAACTAAAAATATAAAAAAATATTATTTATGAACAATGTCTTTGTCATCCGTTTGTCTTTCTGTCTGTTTTATATAATATTGCTCTGTAAAGGCATGCACAAGTACACGCTATGTACTATCTGGTATGAATGCGTTTCCGATTAACCACAGATTAGTGCCAAGATCCACAGCATTGTCAGTTTTCAATGGCCGCTACTATTCAGAGCAGACTTACATTAACGCAGTCTATACGTAGCAAGACAACAGCATGCATCAGCCGATAGCTTGCGAGCTAATCCGGCGTGTTGATCCTTAGCGTGTACCTGTAATATTAGATTACTCAAATACTGTGGTCTTTTGGCAAAAAGTATAATTTCCAGACAGGATAATAAATCAGAACGGACCCCAGGCTTTTAAGCAGAAAGAAAAAGGAGGAATGATTAATCAGGAAGTATTAATTTTAATGACTTATATTGCCTTTAGTATTTTGTCATTATTTGTAACTAGCAGTTCGCCCCGGCTTCGCCCGTGGTACATATTTTTTTCTCTCCGTAAGAACCATCCTCGTACTTCAAGGAATAAAAAAAAATTGCTATATCGGTTCAGCTGCTCTCGAGATTTGCGCTTAGCAACACATTCAGCGTTTCATTTTTATATAATATCTACAAAGAAATTCAAAAATTCAAAACTGCTTTATTTTTCTCTCCAATCTATATCCATCCATCATCCATCAGGTCTTTTTTAGTCTCCACTGCAGGAGCACGACCTCTCTGTACTACCACAGCACTATATTAGCCATAGTAGTCACAGGATTTGGCCTACACTCTCCACGCTGGCCAGACGGGTTGGAGAGGTCTTTTTGATGTTTGTAAGCTTTGTTTAGCTTGTGTTTCCTAAATCGCCTTTTACGACATCCACGGGAAGACTTGGAGTGGTCCTATTCTACTCTGCCGGGAACCACGCGGCAGACCTATACCCACAAATACAAATTTCGGTACAATTGTATACTTATGATAAGATTGTGAGAGACAGGTGTCTGAACTAAGCACACTACCCTTGCTCAAGTACAATATGTTTGGTATTTAGTGATAATTGAAATTCACGTTCTCAGCATGAATACGATTAACTTTTGTTCGGTGACCAAGTCTGACATCTACAAACTGCATAGTTTTTTATCTGTTTGTCGTGTGTGTAAGTGGTCAGCACTAGTATCAGATTTTTAAGCTGCCTAAAGGCAAACAATCTGCATACGGTATAGGGATATTAATAGAGCTTCATGCTTGGGCGCCTTGACTTCCTGGAGGCGTGCGTGACACCTCAATTAATATAGTATGACAGCCCGTAAGCCGTGTTTAGTATGTCACGCCGAGCGTGGTCACAGCGAGGCGTGTAATCTGAAGGGATTTGTTTACATAAGGGATATATCTAGAATCTAGATGTACTTGTTAGAACCATTACAAGGAACGTCGCATATCTTGGTCACATTTTGAGAAATCCACAGTATCATCTTCTTCAGACCATTATACATACTATCACGCCTTTTTCCATGGGGTTAGGCAGAGACCAAGGACCGCCACTTGCTACGATCCTTACAAAACTCTCTCGCTTCATCTACATCCATCACTCTTTTCATACATGCTCGCCTGTTTCGGGTACTCCTGACTTGCCCCTTGGCAAGAATGTCCGCAATGAGTCACGGTATGTGCGTCGAGGCCGGCCCTGACTTACTCCGGTCACATCTGCCTTATAAAGTTTCTTTGTGAGTCTTCTTTCATCCATCTTTTCTACCATTATGATGGGAAAAATTGCCGAAAAGCGCAGAGAGGGAGGACGCAAAATGTCATGGCTAAAAAATATCTAATAGTGGACTGGCATTAAATCAGTTGAACAACTGTTCAGGCTCGCCATGGACAAGACTCAATTTAAGGAGTTGACGGCCAACCTTTAGTGATAAAGTGGCACCTAAAGAAGAAGATGTACATACATAAATACGGCATCTATATATTACTTGTACTTAAATAAATTTAGTATGCTTTAGGCTGTGTTTTAAGTAAAAATGACTTTACACCGAGCGTGCTCACAGTAAGGGATGAAATCTGTGAAGGGATTTGTTTACATAAGGGCTGTACGTATTTTAGCCATGGGTTCTCGGCAGAGTAGAATATTCCCACTCCAAATCTTCCCGTGGATGTGTTAGAAGGCGACTCACGAAACACAAGCTAAACTAAGCTTATCAACATCAAAGAGACTTCTCCAACCCGTCTGGCCAGCGTGGAGAGTGTAGACAAAATCCCCTGACTTCTCTGGAAAAAATATAGATCTGGTAGTACAGAGAGGGTCATGGTCCTGCAGTGGAGACTAAAAAGACCTGATGATGATGATGATGATGTATGATCTAGAAGTACAGTCATCATCATCATTTCGTGTAAGTGACACGGTCAGTCGACCATGCACACCCTATGTTAGAGTTCTTTGGAACCGCTTCTCGGCCTCTGACATGGTTCCTTTAACGACTACCAGATGGCAGCCGGGACCACCGGCTTAACATGCCTTCCGAAGCACGGAATCAACTTTCTTATAGAAAGAACAGTCGGGGCCTGTCTAGAAGTACAGTTGAGGGTAGACACACCGGACTCCCCCAACAAACAGACTTTAAATTGTAGGTGGTCAGGTTCATCTGCCCTTTACTATACATACATAATACTTACGACACTCATATATTATTTGTACTTAAATTTAGTAAGTTTTAGGCAGTGTTTTAAGCAAAGATGAGTTGTGTGGAGAAGTGGTGTTAGTCAAATATACCTATATAACAAGCAACTGCTTGTTATATATATTTGACGCAGTTGACGCATCTAAACATGGATAAACACTACGCTAAGCGGAAGGGCTCTGAAAACTGATTTTTAGGGTTCCGTATTAAACTAGGAACCCTTATAGTTTCGCCATGTCTGTCTGTCTGTCTATCTGTCTGTCTGTCTGTCCGTCTGTGGTTTTACTCAGAGACCATAAGTACTAGAAAGCTGTAATTTGGTATGGGTATATTATATATTATATATATTGTATATTAATCAGTGTATAAAATAAAGTGGTCATTCAACTCAAAGTTGTCATTCGCAACTACGGAACCCTACACTGCGCGTGGCCCGACACGCACTTGGCCGGTTTTTTGTTAAACTTTCTCTGTATTTTTCAAGGATCTGGGTCTATGCTCGAATCATTACTCAAATTGTAATAAAACATTTATATAATCTATCCTCTAAAGTACAACATACATACACACTATTAATCACGTTTCACTCTTGATGGTAGACAAAGCCTATGGCAGAGTAGGCACCTATAGCGTGTTGGTGGTTGTTTTTAAGAGGAAAAGGCTTCTTTTTAACACTTGCAATGATTGAAAACTGTACGGTACCTACATTTAGTAATAGTCTTACATCAATAAAAGTATCCACCCAAGCAAATTTTCACATGGATATTCAAAGATGTGATTATAAAAGTCGAAAATGTTTTGTAGAAATCGGTGGTTGTCTTCAATTCGTATGAAGACGAACATCTATTTTAAACCCAAGTCAAACACCAAGCAAGCACTTTACGCATCTAAATATGAATAAACACCACCCTAGGCGAGAGGGGGGCACTTGAAACATGCTTTTTCTGCGTAATACCTTTGAGGAAATTAAATAAACTGCAACACCGCATCATAAGCATCCTTACGACGTAGTGAAAGGCGGGGTGGGGGAACGTTGTCATACGGGAATTTTATTTCTACTAAACAATGTCTCTTTTATAAACAAACTAGCTGTTACCCGCGGCTTCACCCGCGTAATATATAGCCTATGTCCTTCTCGGTACCCTAACCTATGTGTATACAAAGTTTCATGATGATCGGTTCAGTAGTAGCGTAACAAACAAACAAATAAACAAACAAACTCACTTTCGCATTTATAATATTAGTTGAGATGAGATTGAGATTGAGATTGAGATGAGATGAGATTAGTTGAGATTGAGATAGTTGAGATTGAAAAGGAACATCAGATGAGCGAAAAAATGCAGGAGTTGCAAAACCAATGCATGAATTAGAAATTGTACGGGATATTCAAAGATTTGTTTTGTAAGAGTCGAAAATGTTTAATTGGTAGAAAAAATTGGTTTGTCTTTGAGTCACATAAAACAACAACTTACATAAGCATCCTTACGACGTAGTGAAACGCAGAGTAGGAGAAAGTTGTCAAACAGGAATTTTATTTCTAAAAACCAAATTCTAAAGGAACGTGATATGAGCAAAAAAATCAAGCATTGCAAAAACAATTACTGAATTTAAAATTGTTGACTAATTTTTATTAGTTGTGCCCATCTGATATAACGCCAATACTTTTTAATGTTTTTTATTGAAATTACGGAAAAGGTGACCTTTTCATTGTCAGTTCCCCGAGTGAACCAAGAAGGGTGACGAATTCTCTATTTTATGAAATCCCCTTAAAATAATTTAGCAATCGTTATCGACTATTTTGAATATAGAATTGAATAACCCTATTTGGACACAAGCCTCCTTACCCATAAGATTAGGTGGTTTAGGCATACGCAAAATTTCTAGTGTGGCTCTTCCCGCCTTTTTGTCCTCTGTTCACAGTATCTCTCACCTTGCAGCTAAAATATTAAAAAGCAGTGATGAAATAGTTTATCTTGCAGAGGCCAAAAATGCGTGGTTAGAGACCTGTCCAAATTCAAAATTTCCTGATTTTCCTGCTTCTCAGAGGCAATGGGACGAGCCGCTCTGCAGAGTTGTACAGAGTAACTTATTTGAATCTTCTTGTAGCAACTCTGTAGAACGAGCTCGTCTACTAGCCGTAGCGGAGTGGGAATCTGGTTTATGGCTGCAAGCGTTACCGTCGTTCAGCTTGGGAACTTTTTTGGACGACAACACATTTCGCTTGGCGACATGCTTACGTTTAGGTGCAAAAGCAAATGTCCCGCATCGTTGTCCCTGCGGCGACACAGTCGACCAGTTCGGCCACCACGGACTCTCCTGTTCTAGGAGTGCCGGACGCATAGCTCGTCATGCTAGCCTAAACAACATCATCCACCGTGCTCTTGTCTCCATACGGATGCCAGCCATTTTGGAACCAATTGGCTTGGCCCGGGAGGATGGCAAGAGACCGGATGGTATGACACTGGTGCCTTGAAGATTGAGAAGGCCGCTGGTGTGTGATGCAACATGCGTCGACACTCTCGCGCATTCCCATCTCCACGGCACAAGTTGTAAGGCTGGCATGGCTGCAGCTACCGCAGAGTCCTTCAAACGGCACAAATATATATGCCTGGGTGACGCATATATTTTTGAGCCATTTGGGGTCGAGACACTGGGTCCGTGGGGCCCCTCAGCTCACAAACTATTCAAATTTGTGAGCAAAAGGCTGGTCGAGATGTCGAATGACCAGAGGGCTGGTCACTATCTTGCCCAAAGAATAAGCATTGCCATTCAACGTGGCAATGCTGCCAGTCTTCTGGGCACATTACCGCAGGGTAATGACCTGCGGGACATTTTTTATTTATAGCTAGGTTTTATTTATAAGTCATTTTATTTCTTAGGTAGGTTTAATTGTTAGTTTCTAGTTCTTATAAGTTAGTTTTATTGTTATATTATATGGAGAAATATTTATTTGAAATAATTAAAATTTAGCAATTAATAAAAGAACGTTAAATTTTGAACGATAAAATATAGTATTTCCTTTTGTCGTTTCGTAGTTAACAATGGAAACTAACTCTCCATATCGCTAGCTACATACTACGGACGCTGTGTGCTCGCTTCTGTCGGTTTCCTTTTATTTGGAGGCAAATACGATTTTAGACGCGCTCCCTTGAGCTACGCTGCTCTGAATACTTTTAGAGCGATAAGGCTGGCAGCCTATCTAAGATGTATTGACGTGCTAAACATATATTTACAGCCTATATTCTCATAAGTATTAAGATTTCGGGTTAGGTATTATTTCCCTTTAAAAAAAACAGTCTGATTGCATGTAACCATGCAGCGTTCAATACTTTTTCGAAAATTCTACTTTTAGTAAAAGCTTATATTACCTTCAAATTCAAACAGACAATATACCAACTGTTTTTCTTCGCGTGTAAATTGTAAAATCTGGTCAAGGGATTGGAGCAGATCTAAGGAATCACAACAATACGCGATGCGGCTAGGAACTGTTTTGATTCCGCTTTCCACCTTTACACTCACGCACGCGTAAAACGCTAAACTTGGCCTTTGGGTTTTATGACCTTGGCCTCTGTCTACTCCAAGTCTTCTCGTGGATTTCATAGAAAATGACTTAGGAAACACAAGCTAAACAAAGCTTATAAACATCAAGATAACTCTCCAACTCATCTGGCCAGCGTGGAGAGAGTAGGCCAAATCCTCTGACTGCTCTGGCTAATATGGCTTTGCTAGTACAGAGAGGGTCGTGCTCCTGCAGTGAAGACATAAAAAGATCTGATGATGGCGACTCTATCTACCCCGCAAGATATGAGTTATGATAATTTGGACACGGCTTCGAATCTGATGTAGTGCGAAAGCCCTGTAACACGTCGAAAGTTTGCAAAAGCTTTTATCACATTTCATCATCATCAGTCTTTTTTAGTCTCCATTGCAGGAGCTCGACCCTCTCTGTACTACCAGAGCCACATATTAGCCAGAGCAGTCAGAGGATTTGACCTACACTCTCCACGCTGGCTAGACGGGTTGGAAAGGTTTATCACATTTATTCCACAACTTTTAACGTATTTAATTTTTGGAAAACGCTATTTCGGTCAGTCATTGTCGAGATATTAGCACCTGGTACTCATACTCATCATAGGCAGTTCAGGGAGATATAACATGTTATTCTATTGACTGTACGACAACCTTGCAGGTTACAGTAGCCCTTAATTGCCTTTAAATCGAATCAGCCACCAGCTTGGTCAAGATATAATTATTTTTTCTTGAAACATGATTTTTGCCTTCAAATTTTATCTACTTTATTACATTATTGATATATAGACTACCTGTAAATTTTCATAAAAAAAGCGATAACGCTTCCCACCCCTTAAACATAGTCCAATTTCAATATTTTTTTTACACATTATTGATCAATTGGAGAAGTAGGGCTGTACGTTTTGATATTTCAGATATATTGCTAACAACAAAAGTTATGAGCATCTAAGTAAATATATTTTTTACATAAAAATACCCGGGAAATTATAATTTATTTAAATTAATCTAAATCGAATCAATAAAAAAGAAAAGCAGTTAGCCCTAGATTAAGGTGTGCTAAATCGAATGACACCAAAATTTCCTCATTTCGTAAAGTTTAAGGGAGTAAGAGTTATCGCTTTTTGTATAAAAATGACGGGTAGTCGATCCTCTTAACATCTCGGCTCATCAAAATGGTCACCTTTTCATATGGGACTAAAGCTAAGAACAAAAAAATTTTTCCTCGTCTACATACAAATGCCGGTTAAGGCCCCATACTAGGCACACTAGCGACGCCAATGATTTTATTTCTAATACTTCACAAATAGAAAGAAATTCACGAATGTAAATCATATAAGCACTAGTAAATAAAATGAAGTATTTTTGGAATCATGTTTTAATATTATGTGAGAATCAGTCATTAAGAGAAAACGTGATATCTGATTCTCATAATTCTCACTGATCCTGATAATATTAAAAATTACAATTGCAGTATTGTTCCCATATAAGTTGTTTATTTTGACAGGCTTGACATCCTTGTCTAGGATAAAATTAGGTAATAATATTATTTAATGTAAGACTATGTTTATTAGAAAATAATAATGGTATATACATGTGATAAATAAAAAAAACTTATACTATCTATAAATAAAACTAATAAACTAAACTACTATAACATAATAAAATAGACTTATAAATCTAATAATTAGGTTAAACTTTATACCTATTTATAGAAGTTCTAAAAAATTTTAGGTACAAAAAATACACGTGATATTGGTTGGGGGAGGGGGGGTTAGTCCTAAACCTCACCACGTATCACCATGTGGGAGGGGGGGTTAGTCCTAAACCTCACCACGTATCACCATGGGGAAGGGGGGGGGTTCCAAATGCTAAAAAACCTCACATGATTAATGGACGGCCCCTAACGAAAAGATTCAAATGTATAATCGATGTTCTCTGGACCTGACTCAAGAACGGAAGAGGGCAAAGTAGCAAATAATTTGGCAGTTATTCTTTTCTTCAATAATCATATCATTCTTTACATCAGGCCATATTAAACAATTATTACTTGTGACATTGTTGTTTTAGAATACAATCAATTAAAACAATGAGGTTTATTTTATTTCTATAAACACCCTCTGGGGAAATACACAAGCGCATTCTCACTGTTATTGTAATACAATGGACAGACGGACATCGGACTTTAGTATAGATTTGGAAGCCAAGACGGCTACACCTAAAATGCTTCTGAAATTCGTGTTGTTGGCCCTGCTGATTCATGTAAGTACACTTTTTGATTTGTTTACCCTAAGTTTGGTACCGAAATATTTTCTTTATGTTATTTTTTGGCATGAAAATATTGATTAGTTTTACGAAGTGTTTCTTTCTGGTTGGCTGTGGTGTTTGTGTGAATTTTCAACGTGTTTTTTTCTGGTGTGCGATCATTTTAAAAAAATATATTTTTTTATAACTGGCCAATGAAAACGCTGGATCCATTTCTGAGCTTCTTCCAATAGGTCATTTTGGAAATTCTTGAACAACGCCTCTGTCCAGCAATGGACTATTTATAAATGATGATAATGTTAATTTAAAAATATGAGAAATAAATCAATAAATAGGCAGGAGCATATTTAAATTATTTACATTCCATTTAATTGTTATTTGTTTATTAGTGTGGATACTTCATAGATAGAAGAATATCTACATTTTATTCAAAGTGATAACTTTAATCAGGTTACATAATTGGATTAAGCAGTTTAGTTCTACCTTTCTTCTTCCTTTACCTTATCCCACTTTTTTATGTGGGGTCGGCACAGTATGTCAGTTCCTTCCACCTTGATCTGTCATCCACCTAGCCTTTGTCACTCCCTTCCTGTTCATAGTTAAGCAGTTTAGTTCTACCATTTTACATAAATTAATATAAATGAATTGGCATAACTAAACTATTTATTATATGTATTATACTTCCTGTTACGACGAATATTTTCAACTTCCCTGTAAATATTTTCACACTTTTTTATATGGTAATGTAATTTTTCGAGTGCAAAGCTATATCGAGCGATCAAAAAGGCCCTACACTAGGCACAGTAGCGACGCCAATAATTTTATTCCTAATACTTTACGAATAGAAAGAAATTCAAGAATGTAAATCATATAAGCCTTATTAAATAACCTGAAGTATTTTTGGAATCATTTTTAATATTATCAGAATCAGTGAGAATTATGAAAATCAGATTACCGCCATAAACAGCCGTTTTTGGCGGTAATCATTTTTTCTCTTAATGACTGATTCTCATAATATTAAAACATGATTCCAAAAATACTTCAGGTTGTTTACTAAAGCTTATATGATTTACGAGTACATTCTTGAATTTCTTTCTATTTGTAAAGTATTAGGAATAAAATTTTTGGCGTCGCTACTGTGCCTAGTGTGGCCCTTAAGTGAAAATGGGTACAATAATTTCCAGTTTTCCGTTTAGTCGACAGTTTCCATGACAACATAGTTTATTCATAAATCACGTTACTCAAAGCCAAAAAAAATACCAAAATCCATGCAATAGATTTGCGCCAAGATGAACAAACATCTTCACATCCCGTCGTATACATTTTAAAATTATTAATATTAATAGGATTTCGTCTGTAAAAGAACCCCTATAAATTCTCTCCGCAACTTCCATCTCAGATGACCTCTGTGCCATAGTGCCTTTAAATCGCAGGTTCTAGACCTGGGTTCGAACCCCGACCAGTTCAAGATGGACAACGGCCTTTTTCAGATTAATCTGGGTCTTGTATGGTGTTTTACATATCTTCTTTATATGTAAAAGACAAACCCGACTGACTCACTGAATATGTCAACGTACAGCCGAAACTTCTGTACCTAGAAACCTTAATTTAGTTACAAGGGGTCCTCTCATGATGTAAATGAGCATTGAGAAACGATTTTCAGAAATTCAACTCATAAATGGTTAAAATAGGATGGTGAAATTTTACGCGGGAAAATATATAGTGTCTTTCAGTTAGTATCCGATGAGATGGCGCAGCGGTCAACACGCCTGCCTGCGACACCGATTGTCCCGGGTTCGATCCCCGGTAAGGTCAATATGGTAAATGATCTTTTTCAGATTGACCTGGGTCTTGGATGTTTATCTATATAAGTATCTATTATAAAATATAGTATCTGTAAAGCTGTCGCTGCCACCCTTGGAGACTACTTTCAACCGATTCAGTTAGGTTTCGGTTCCAAGGGTGGCTGTGAGGCCGCTGTCCATTCTCTGCGCACCTATTTAAATATACAAAAGGGTGGTGTATTGCTGAAGGTGGATTTAAAAAACGCTTTCAATTCAGTCGATAGAGGCGCTATGCTGGCACAAGCAAAAATCAAAATTCCTTCGATCTACAACTTTCTCTGGCAATGCTATAGTCAAAATTCAAAATTAATGTACCGAAATGATCTTCTTTTTTCGGCAGTCGGGTGCCAGCAGGGTGCAGGTGGTGCAGGTGCAGTTATTTTTAGTCTTGCGATACACCCGGTTATTGAAAAAATTCAGTCGAGGTTCAACACTTGGTACCTCGATGATGGGAGTTTAGGAGACGACCATCCTGAGACTGTTTTGAAAGACCTTGAAAACCTAAAACTTGGCTTTACTACAATCGGACTTAGTCTAAATTTTACCAAGTGCGAATTATTTATTGATCAAGAAATGCCTCTTCTTACTAAAATGAAAACAATTGCTCAATTTAACTCCTTGGCCCCAAACATTAAAATCATTGATAAGTCTTCTCTTCGTCTCCTAGGCTCCCCAATTTTTGATGAATCATTTCCCAGTTTTGTTGATGAAAACGTTCAAAATTTTCAGTTAGCATCCGATCGACTTTCTAATATACATAGCCATTTTGCTTTTACCATTTTAAAACATTGTCTTTTTGTTCCAAATTTTACGTATAATTTACGCTGCAGTCGCCTTTGGAAATACCCGGACCTTCTTACTAAATTAGACAATATAATTAAAGACACTTTGGCATCTCTTTTAAACATTGAATTTGATCACATTATTTGGGAACAAGCCTCCTTACCCGTGAGGCTAGGGGGAATCGGAATTCGAAAAATTTCTAGTGTTGCTCTGCCCGCGTTTTTGTCCTCTATCCATAGCATACAGGACCTTTATAAGAAAATTTTATGCAACCCTTCTTTCGAAATATCACACATGAAAGAAGCCAAAAACGCTTGGTCAGGGCTATGTCCAAATTCAGAATATCCAGACGCTACGTCTTCTCAAAGGCGATGGGACGAGCCGCTTTGCAGACTTGTACAGAGTAACTTACTTGAATCTTCTAGTGACAGGTCTGCAGAGCGTGCTCGTTTACTTGCCGTTGCGGAGTGGGAATCTGGACTATGGTTACAGGCCTTGCCGTCTTTCACTCTGGGCACCTTTCTGGACGATCACACATTCCGTCTGGCGACATGCCTGCGTTTAGGGGCCACAGCGAATGTCCCGCATCGTTGCCTATGCGGCGATACCGTAGACCAGTTTGGGCGTCACGGACTTTCGTGTCTCAAAAGTGCAGGTCGCATGGCGCGCCATGCCACACTAAATAGTATCATCCACCGGGCTCTTGTCACTATTCACGTGCCAGCGGTTTTAGAACCCAATGGACTGGCACGTGAGGATGGCAAGAGACCGGACGGAATGACTCTTGTGCCGTGGAGGATGGGAAGGCCGCTGGTTTGGGACGCCACCTGCGTGGACACGCTCGCGTCCTCCCACCTTCCCAGCACAGGTTCTAAAGCGGGCATGGCTGCAGCCAATGCAGAGTCCCTCAAACGGCGTAAATATGCTTGTATCGGCAATGGTTTCATATTTGAGCCGTTTGGGGTGGAGACTCTGGGTCCGTGGGGCCCCTCGGCGCATAAACTTTTTAAGGTTTTGAGTCAAAAGCTGGTTGAGGTGACGGGTAACCAGAGGGCTGGTAATTTTCTAGGACAGAGGATAAGCATTGCCATTCAACGTGGCAATGCTGCCAGCATTCTGGGACATGCGGGACATTTTTTATTTATAGCTTTGTTTTTGTATGTATCTAGTTAGGTTTTTATTTAATAGTTTTAATTTTTGTTTTTAAGTTAAGTTTTAGTTTTTTATTAGTTTTAGGAAAATAAAATGTATAATATCCCAAATATTTCTAAATATGTAATCAACAGTATCGTTGAGTTAGTATCCCATAACACAAGTCTCGAACTTACTTTGGGGCTAACTCAATCTGTGTGATTTGTCCATATATATTTTTAAAAAAGTATCCCATGACACAAGTTCAAAACCAAGCAGTGAGGCTAGCTCAATATGTGCGGACTGTCCCTGATTTTTGTAAGAATATAAATAAAATATAACAAAATGTGTTTCAGATGGAGTCAAAGGCTGAATCCAACGAAGACACTAGTAATCCATTCTCATACAGCAACAATTATGCTGTCACCTTCAATGACCTATTCTCATACACCCACAGTCTAGTTGGAGGTGAGACAGCCATCTCACCAGACGTCAAGGAGGACGAATACAGCCTCCATACAATGCCGACCCAATACCAGCTTGTAGAACTCAATAATACGCCACCACCAAAATACGAGCAAAGTTACCCTACCCCGCCAAAATACGCCAAAAACCCAAAATTATTAAGCAACGTGAAAGAAGACCGCTTTCGATCAGAAACTACAACAAAAACATATGGTAAGGCTTCCTTTGAAAGTTCCACTCTACAAAGAGTTTTTCCTTCATGGATGACAATACCGAAAACATCTTCTTCCACCACGTTTTTACCATCTACATCTCCTGCAACATCTTCATCATCTTCATCAACGACGACAACAACAACAACAGAAAGATTTGAAGAAACAACTCAAACTTTCCTGATGGTGTCAACAACGAGGGACCCTAGCAGAGAAAGGGGGATTTTAGATTTGCTGTTTCCGGCAAAAAGAGTAAAGAGCTTCAAGACGATGTTCGTTGCACTGAGAAACATTCTGTCGCATACGTTCAGGAGATAATGTGCTCTAAAAGAGTTCATATCTCCATCCTATGGACACGATTATGTGTTGTGCATTTTAAAGTGATATTTTTTAATACATGATGTGCACTTTTATGTTAAGTGTACTGTTAGTGTAAGTTTTGTTTTCATACCTTTTAATGTGTGAAAGATTACTGCGGGTTCTACCATTTAAAAGTGTGACCCAATTAACTTTCTGCAAGGTACTTTTAACATTATTAACAATTTGTATACTATCAGATATATAGGCTGATTTTGGACCTATAAACTATATTGTAATCACGGGATCAGAATCCATAATAGAATAAGGAATAAAACGTAAAAATTATTAGACTTCTCATACAAAGTCGCCGATCAGCTGGGCGAATTTCTATGGGAAGACTGCTTTTTTTTCGATTTTAATTTTTTTTCTTTCGATTCTGTATTCCATTAGGGATTCTGATTCTGAGATTTTAATATAGTTCATAGGTTCAAAATCAGAATGTATTTGATAATCGATGTTATTGATTACCATATTATTAATATGTTCTTTGTTATATTTAATAAGTAAATTTTGTTCGGAAGGTTTATGAAAAACCTTGTAGCCATATTTGTTGTAGGTAAATATTACATACACTTTTTAAAATTGCAGTACAAAAGGCAGTTTCAGCAATCTTCCAGTGCATGTCTTTTAATATTTAAAGTGTAAATAGATATAACTATATTTAAGCGTAGTTTAAAAATTGGGTTGTTAAATGACATGATTTTAATATTTCTGAGTTTTATTTCTCCTCATTCACTTTTTTAAAGCATGCGTGAGTTTTCATATTTACATTTTTAGTCTATCTAGGAAAACCAATATAAATACCGAATGCAAAAACCAAGATTCCGTGGTATTTGTCTTTTTTAGGGTTCCGTAGTAAACTAGGAAACCATATAGTTTCGCCATGTCGGTCTGTCTGTCTGTCAGTCCGCGGTTTTACTCAGAGACTATAAGTATAAGAAAGCTGTAATTTGGTATGGGTATGTACATTAATAGCTAACTGATGCCCACGACTTCGTTCGCGTGGACTTTATGACTCCGGCGTCCTCAATACGAACTAAACATACATAAGGAAATACTTGTAGCAGTGTTATAAAATTGTATGGCTTGCATTGGCTGGTGCTAAATACTGGAGGGATAAAATATAGGATTCTTTTAGACTTTTGAGCCACCGACACTATAAGAAGAAGACTAATGTAGCTAGCTCCAAGTCAGCTTGCGCTACTTCACCAAACTTTGAGGTACGGGCAGAGTGCCCTCAACCTATCGCACATCTCCAAAGGGCCTTCGGGAGGAGCGGACCTCGGCTTTAGGCGTTGCCTGTGTGTTCAAGGCTTGGAGAGACAGCAAGTCTCATGTTTTGCCGTATGGGCTGAAAACTACGTTGCCAAAAGAGGGACCGTTGCCGCTGGGCGTTCACCAGCAATATGAGCTAATCGTACTCCATGCACTCTATTCCTGTGGAAAGTGTGACTCTGTAAAATTGTCGATATAAAATTTTACATGGTAGTGTATCAGATGTTCTAAATCTTCGATTTTTTTACCTCAACAAAAAATACTAATCAGGCTGAACAACTTTTGCTACAGCGTCATTTTTATATTTCCTATAGTTTACCTGGTACATTATGGTTCTGCGTCAGGTGTTCCAAATCTTCAAATTAAATACTTCAACAAAAAATGCTCATCAGGTTGAATAAATTTGCTAAGGCGTCATTTATGTATTTCTTATAGTTTACCTGGACTATTATGATTGCATGAGGTGTTTCAAATCTCAGAATTTTTATATCTCAGCAAAAATGCTCATCAGGCTTAACAACTTTTGCTAAGGCTCCACTTTTATATTTCCTATTGTTCAGCTGGAAAATTATGATGCTGCATCAGGTATTCCATTTTCCAAAATTATTTCTACCTTATGTTGCCCCGGCTTAATAGCTATACAGCAAAAAAGTTTCATTCGAATCCGTCCAATATTACCGGAGAGAAACGTGATCATACATACAGACAAGATATTTAAAAAAAAAATATGCTTTCTGTTATTCTTTTTAAGAGTCCCTTTATCCATTGCAGTCAAAAATACAAAATGTACAGCCAAATATTTTTACTGTTTTATCATATGTATAGATGGCAAAAAAGTGGTAGAAAAAAATCTTGAAAAAAAAAATTTTTTAGGGTAACTCCCATACAAGTAAATAGGGAGTAATATTTTTTTTCAATGCAAACCCGTCGTAATGTAATAGGTTAAAAAACATTGTGAGGTTGAGAACATCATTTTTCGATTTGCGTGGTCCGACTCGCACTTGGCCGGTTTATTTTACCTATTTTTGAGCCAATCTGAGGCTAGTATCCGTTGAACCTTTGCATAATCAGTGACATTGTTTTAAGCATTGTTTATCTATACATGTTGTTTTGTAAATGACTGCTGAAAACGTAAATCTACAAAGTAGTTACCTACTTTTCAGCTAGTAATTTTTCTTTGGACGACGGGTGTCCAAAGAAAAATTACTAGCTGAATGCCTTTATTCCAATGATTAAAAAACAGGCCAATTTTTCAATGCATTTGTGCATGACAGATCATTACATGACGCGTGTAATAACGCAAAGGCGTTATCACACGCGTCCTGTCGTTTATGCCTTAAAAATACGTCAAATTAATAGCTGTGTGTGTGCGCGACCAACTATGGGTAGGACACTAGTTTTTCTACGCTTTTATGCTAATAGAGACTATCTAGGGTTTATATAATCTAAGTCATTTTCATACGAAACTATTTGGCTGTCCCGACAAAATGTATAAAAATGTAATAAAATGAAAATACTTTCTAGTTCTAATTGCCCTGTCGAGGATATATTTATACGCTATACAGTACAAATATACATACAGACCAAAGATGGAATTTAAAAAAAAATTACTGTCATACATAAGTGTTCAGTCATTCCACACTCAAGGGCAAATACACCCTTATTTTAAATTCAATTCACAAACTTTATGAGGTGACTCAGCCCATCAACATGAACAATTTTTGATACGGGACCAAAGCTGGGAACCAAAAAAAAATTGACATACCCTTAATAAAAGTGTCCGGCTGATTGGGCCAAATGTATTGAACAGGTAACTAATAAAAATAATATTGAATTTTCAGCATTGGTCCCATAACAAAAGTTGTTCATGTTGATGGGTTGAGTCACCTCTTAAAGTTTGTGTATTGAATTAGTAAAGGTGTATATGGCAAAGTAAAAAAAAATATTCCCAGCAAATCATCATCATCATTTCGTGTAGGTGACCTGGTGTCAGAGTTCTTCGGAATCGCCTCTCGGCCTCTGACGTGGATCCTTTAACGACTACCAGATGGCAGCCGGGACCACCGGCTTAACGTGCGTTCCGAAGCACGGAATCATCTTTCTTATCAGACAATCAGGTGATTATGCCTGCAATGTCTTAGCCAAACTAGAAACAACTTAACAAAGACAACAAGAAATCGAACCCAAGACTTCCGGGTCAACAAGGCAAACGCCTTAACCACTGGACCAAGAAGGCAGTCAATGCAAATGCTTTATAGGAAAAGTTGATAATAGTGTGAGCCACACCTTTGAGGGAGAGGTATTCCTCGTAGCACAACCATTTTGAAGCGCACCTAGTTAAGCGCGACTATTTTTTTTTATTCATTTTATGGCAACAAACAGTCATTCAAACAAAATAATAAAATAAAACTTATTTTCCAAAAAAGACCAACAGTGCCGAAAATTGTTTACATCATAACAAAACAAATACAGAGCGGTTCGAAACATGGCAGAGTCACTTCTTATAACCTTTTAGCGTTAGAACTTTAACATACATTTAGATAAAAATGGAAAAAGGAAAAAAATATTCCACGGAGCGCACCATTTAGTAAAGAGTTGCCCTCTAGATAGCAATTGTAAATGTTAAAATTTCATTTCGCGAAACGCACCCCCGTTTTAAAAAAGGACGGGCACTACTTGCTATCGATAGTTTCAGTTAGTTTCCAGCTCTATTCAAAAGTTAAAGACAGGTGCGCTCCGAGGAATAATTTAGTTGCGCCTCATTAGGTGCGCTTCAAAATAATTGCGCTACGAGCGAATTGCGATTACATATTGAAGCTTGCAATAAATAGCTATAGTTCAGTTGTTGCATATGTGCTTGAGTGACTGCAAAGCGTCCTCGTGAACTGTTAAGTGCACAGTAACAAGTCATTCAGTTTAATTTGTGGGATTCGGAAGCCAGCTGCTACTACTTGTTTTCTAAATAGAATATTCCTATTTGTATTGGAAAAAAATATCGTCGTTGAGAAGTGATTGTACGTACTTCTCAACGTACGTCTTCAGAACGTTGTAAAACTTAAAGATTTGACATTAATTGATTTAATGCTTAATTTTATATTAAAATTATCGAATATTGCCACGATTCCCTTTGTCCGTTTGTATGAAGATACTCGCATTCAGAGCCCTCATGTAGAAATTGTGGGAATTGTGGCAATATTTGATAATTTTGGAGTAAGATTAAGCATTTAATCAATTAATCTCATTATAATCTACGTACGTTCCTCTACAGCTTGGTTAAAATACCAAAGGTTTGAGAATTACAAGCCTTTTCAAATTTGTAGGGAAATCTTGAGAGGCGTATAATTCTCAAACTTTTGATAATTTAACTAAACTGTATAGGAACGTACGTAGATTATATTAAGAATAATTGATTGGATGCTTAATTTTGGCCTAAAATTATCAAATATTGCCACAATTCCCTTTTTCCGTTTGTATGGAGACATGCGCGTCCAGGCGACTCTTAAGTAAACTGCATCAAAATTCGTTGCGTAGTTTTAAAGATATGTATGTATAAGCATACATAGGTCTGTACCTATGTATGCTTATACATATCTTTAATGCCCGACGTCTATCTGTATAGACATCGGGAAGTGACCTTGTAATAATAATGGCTGTTCAATTCTATACACGAAGTCTAAAGGCCTTCATAGTACATTGTCCCCATAATTTCTACTCCACACTGTAATTTTTTCCTACTTGCTCATTTTATCGCTCCAGTGGTAAGGCCTCGCCACTCGACCGAGCACTCGACTAAACGTGATTCCCCGTGATTGCACTAATTACCAGCACTCGCGCCCTGAGAGCCGTTAACGCTTGTCTCCAATTAATTTTTTGGGCTTAAGCCAAATAGTTTGAGCAACACTTGCCAGTTACACAATTAGTTAAGTTCTTACATTTCCTAATTGAATTCTAGGTTTATTTGTGGCCTCTATCTAAACCTGGCTGTGTGGATTCCCGGTAGAGTAGAATAGAACCACTCTAAGTCTTCTCGTGGATATCGATGATGGCGACTCGGAAAACAGAAGCTAAACAAAGCTTTTAAATATCAAACAGACCTTTCCAACCCGTCTGTTCATCGTGGAGAGTATAGGCCAAATTCTCTGACTGCTCTGGCTAATATATGGATCTGGTAGACAGAGAGATTCATACTCCTGCAGTGGAGACTTAAAAGACTTGACGATGATCTAAGCCTACTACACAGTGCAATGTACATAACATGTACGGACGTAGTTGTAATGTACGTAACAATACAACTAAGTAAAAATATTTGGTGGTCGTTCGTGTTCAAAATGCATGTTAGGTCCTTAGTCCCGGCTGCCTTCATTGATCGCAGCTGCAAATCTAAACCAGACCATGAAAACATTTAGGGTATCCCATTATGTGTACAATGAAAAATAAATTATTTCATCCCAATTATGTTTCACATTATGTGTACACATAATGTGAAACATAATTGGGATGGCTTATTTAATATTAATAAAGAAAGAAATAATTTATTAATACTTCAGGTAGGTATTACAAATTGACAAACACAAAATTTTAAATAGGTTAGCATATATATATATATATACGGACAAATCACACAGATTGAGCTAGCCCCAAAGTAAGTTCTTAAGTAAGACTTGTGTTATGGGATACTAACTCAACGATACTATATTTTATAACAAATACATATATAGATAAACATCCAAGACCCAGGTCAATGTGAAAAAGATCATTTTTCATCTTGACCTGACCGGGGATCGAACCCGGGACCTTCCGTGTCGCAGGCAGGCGTGATGACCGCTGCGCCACGGAGTTCGTCAAAGTAGCAAAACAGGTCCTTTACAATACACTTAACTAAGTACTTTTTTAAACCAATTATTTCAAACTGTTCTATTCTGTGAGGTAAAAGATAAATCGAGTAATGATGAAGACGTAAGCTAGTTAAGAATTCTTCCAATGGTAAAATTATTGAAGTTTCAATCAAAACAGATTCGTTAACGACGAGCCAGCTCAGCGTCGAAGGGGACATCTTAAGGTACTTTCACACTGGTGGTAAGAATAAGTCTCCCTCGAATGTAACCGGAGCAATCGATATAGTTGTCAAAATGTTCGTTACTCTTTCTAACTTAATAATTAAAATAAATAAATATATACGGACAAATTACACAGATTGAGCTAGCGCCAAAGTAAGTTCGAGACTTGTGTTATGGGATACTAACTCAACGATACTATATTTTATTACAAATACATATATCGATAAACATCCAAGACCCAGGTCAATCTGGAAAAAAATATTTTCCATCTTGACCTGACCGACGATTGAACCCGGGACCATCCGTGTCGCAGGCCGGCATGTTGACCGCTGCGCCACGGAGGTCGTCATATAATTTAAGTTATTTTATTATATGTTGTTATTACACATCTTTAATGTTTTCTTTAAGTCGCATCCAAAATCCAACATGATGTTTTTAAAATATGTAATTGTTTTGTATTTACATGTAAATATTTAACATATGTTATATCTATTATTAGGTAATACCCAGATATACTGAGTAAAATTCAGTAGAAGAGAGAGATTATTATTTTTTACATAAAGATGTGGCTTATATCATACAAGTGGAAGTATAAAAAATATCTAATAGGAGGAATCTAAGATTTACTTATGACTTTCATGTCATGAGCAACTTATTTTTTTTAATTTAATATTAATATTAAAGTCAAACCAGCTGACTCAGATGATATAATTTATATCCATCATCTGACAACGGTGCAATAAAAAAAAACTGTTGAACACTAGTGTAGTAGGTTCTAAAAATCCTCTCTTCTTTTATTAAAATCAAGTTAAACCGTTGACGGATCAGCATCTGAAAACTTTTTAACGCAAAAATTAAACCACCAATAAGCATATATTCAATATATGACAATGGAGTAAAATATAAAAAATAACGCTAAAATTCAACAGCGAAAAAATTATATTTCCCTGTTTTCTACCCTTAAGGTTGGATTTTTTCTTTTGAATGTATATGGGACCAACTTTGAGTTCACTACTCTGTAAAAAGTAATGGGTGTTCATGCAATAAAAAGCGGTTAAACACTAATGTAGTAGCTCCTTAATACTCCACTTTTTCTCTTAATTTATTAAACTTTATTTATTAAAATCAAGTTAAACCCGCTGACGGAAGTGATAATTTTATATTCAGCATATGACAATGGTGCAAATTAAAAAAAAAACTTTTGAACACTACTGTTGTAGCACCCGAACACTCCACTTTTTCTTTTGTCGTCAAACCCACTGACGAAGGAAAAAGTTTAATACTGTGCAATATGAAAAGAAAAACTGTTGAACACTAGAGTAGTAGCGGGAGCTACTACACTAGTGTTAGGGATAACACTCCACTTTTTCTCTTCCTTTATTAAAATCGAGTTAAACCCGCTGACGTAGGTGATAATTTTATATTCAGCATCTGACAATGGTGTCATATAATAAGAAAAAAACTTTTGAACACTAGTGTGATGGTTCCCAAACACTCCACTTTTTCTTTTGTCGTCAAACCCACTGACGAAGGAAACAGATTAATACTGTGCAATATAAAAAGAAAAACTGTTGAATACTAGAATAGTAGCGGGAGCTACTACACTAGTGTTAGGGATAACACTCCACTTTTTCTTTTGTCGTCAAACCCACAGACGAAGGAAAAAGATTAATACTGTGCGATATAAAAAGAAAAACTGTTGAACACAACCACAGTGTAGTAGCTCCCGCTACTACACTAGTGTTAGGGATAACACTCCACTTTTTCTCTTCTTTTATTAAAATCAAGTTAAACCCGCTGACGTAGGTGATAATTTTATATTCAGCATCTGACAATGGTGCAAATTAAAAAAAAACTTTTGAACACTACTGTTGTAGCACCCGAACACTCCACTTTTTCTTTTGTCGTCAAACCCACTGACGAAGGAAAAAGTTTAATACTGTGCAATATAAAAAGAAAAACTGTTGAACACTAGAGTAGTAGCGGGAGCTACTACACTAGTGTTAGGGATAACACTCCACTTTTTCTCTTCCTTTATTAAAATCAAGTTAAACCCGCTGACGTAGGTGATAATTTTATATTCAGCATCTGACAATGGTGCAAATTAAAAAAAAAAACTTTTGAACACTACTGTTGTAGCACCCGAACACTCCACTTTTTCTTTTGTCGTCAAACCCTCTGACGAAGGAAAAAGTTTAATACTGTGCAATATAAAAAGAAAAACTGTTGAACACTAGAGTAGTAGCGGGAGCTACTACACTAGTGTTAGGGATAACACTCCACTTTTTCTCTTCTTTTATTAAATTCAAGTTAAACCCGCTGACGTAGTGATAATTTTATATTTAGCATCTGACAATGGTGTCATATAATAAGAAAAAAAACTTTTGTACACTAGTGTGATAGTTCCCGAAAACGTCACTTTATCTTTTGTCGTCAATTCACTGACGAAGGAAAAAGTTTAATACTGTGCAATATAAAAAGAAAAACTGTTGAACACTAGTGTAGTAACTCCCTAACCCTCCACTTTTTCTCTTCTTTTATTAAAATCAAGTTAAACCCGCTGACGGAGGTGATAATTTTATATTCAGCATCTGAGGGGCGACAGCGCCTGCGATATTACTGTTAAGGCGCTGTAACACCTAATAATAATAATAGTACGTAATAGCAATCGCGCGATAATAGTACGTGCTGGTAATGAAATAAGGTTAAAGGTGGCGATGCCGGTAGGCGGTCTCAGTTCGAACCCGTATCTGTCATTTCGGCCGCTTTTTGTCGGTTTTAATTTAATAATTCTTTAATTATAACCAAATATTGTAATATTTTTAGGTATCCATTTTGCTCAGTAAGTTTTACTTTTTATAGATGTAAAAAAAATGGTAGTTATCGCTGAAAATATCAAGTAATTCGCGACGAAACCTTTCCTGGATATAGATTTTTGCCATTTTATTTTTCTAGGTTTTAAATATTTTTTTAAAAATATTTTGATGTAATCATTTATTTTGATCTTTGAACTGTACTTCATATTTTTTTCATGCTAGTATTCTATGAAAAATAAGGCTAACTGCGCGACGAAAAAATAGACGTTTTACGGCAGTTCGTGAATTACAGCGCCTTAAGAAATGTTGCCAGTTGAACTTTTCATTCTAAATTCATTGCTTGAATAAAGTTTACGTATATTTTTTGGTATGACTTAAAAAAACACACATATACCACGATACATACCAAATATGATACGATCTCCCCGCGTATATTCTGTCTAAGGTTTAGACGCTACGTGTAGTGCTGTTGTGTAAGGAATTGAACGTTACATTCCACATACTTGTACATTGTGTAAATGTCAGTTTTGGGCAGGTTTTGCATATTTTTTCAGCGATATCCGAACAGTCCTAGCGAATTACTTTGTAAGTAAAAAGGCAACTGGCTGTCCTCATGTTTGCTGTGCCCTTGCAGGGCGTCACATATACTCTCTATGTAACAACCTTGAACTTGTGACTTGCAATAAACTGAATATGTGTTTAAAATCATAACATTTTTACAAAAATAAAATGAAACTACTTAATTAAAAGAAAAAATCGATAGTCCCCTTTTTGCACACACTTTCCAATAAAAAAATTCAAAATCGTACTACTCTGTAAAAAAGTATGCGTGGTCACACATAAAAAAAATATACGCGTCAAATTTAAAACCTCCTCCGTTTTTTTGTCTGTTGAAAAATGGTCTCCGCTCAGCATATGTTGTGGCTGAACCTGAGGGCTGAACCGCAAAACTAGAACTAACTGAACCATAACACTGGGCTGCCGCGGGTCATTCTCATGTCATTGCAAATGACACTCTCTTAAATAAAGTAAATTAAAAATTATAGGTCGATGATGTTCAACCCGAATCACGTGCTCAAAACGTTGGTAGATTACTAGATAAAATTCATATTATACCAAAACGATTATAATAATCTCCGAAACCTTAATTAAAATAACCGTAACTCCAATTAAAAATTAAAATCCGACCGAATCTAAGCCCGCTTACTGACGATCGCGGCCAAAGGTGGCTATTCTCAGAGTTACGCATAAAATTAAAACAATACCGCGGACGGATTAAAACGATGCTTTTCAAAGTGGGTGCCCCCTTAGGAATAAAACTTATAAAAGTACGACGAAGGCATGGCCCAGATACTGTGCAGGCGTGTGTTGCAATCCCTCCTTCTTGTAAACGACTGAACCGATTTGTATAAAAGATGTCTAAGAAACATCACTAAGTAACAGAAAACCGCATCAAAATTGGTTAACTTGTTTTAGGGCTAGCTACGGTGCCACGGACAGACACACACACTAAGTGGTTCAAATTATAATACCCCTCCTTTTGAGTGGGGGGCTAAAACTACGTTCTTTGACAAAAAATAACATTTGACTTCAAAGAATCATTATTCTATAGCCTATATTTTAATTCGGTTATTTTTATAATAATAAAAATAACCGAATTAACATATAGGGGCGCAAAAATTTTAATTTTAGGCGGCAGCGAGGCCTTTTTGTGGTATGGAACGCCAAACGAGCAAGCGAGTCACGAGATGGTAAGTGATCAGTGATCACCGCTGCCCATGAACTAATGCAACACCAAGGATGCGACAAGAGCATTGCCGGCCTTTTATTTTCCCTCCCCAGAGACTCCGGCTCTCTTACTCACAGAACGAAGCATAGAAGCTACTACTCAAACGTCGATTTTCTGTGAGAGTATGGTACTTTCCCGGACGAGCCGGCTCATTCATGCTACTAGCAAAATTGATCTCCGCCGGTAGCGTGGCTCTACCATAACTAACTTAAAAAGGGGCGCGAATTACATTTAAGTTCGCTGCGAGGCGTGACAAAAAATACTTCGTGCACCTCTGGATTGAAACGAGAATGAAGTTTAAACCCGAATGCGAATCCGGAGTTCGATTTAATTATCACTAATAGGTTGCAAGCGGCCGATGGTCCGGAAACCAAACTTTGCAAATTAAAGAGTTTTCCTAACTATAATCTTAACATATATAGTAAGTTTGTTTGTTACGCTTTCACGCCCTATCTGCTGAACCGATCATCATAAAATTTTGCATGCATATAGGTTAAGGTACTGAGAAGGTCATAGGCTATATATCACGCGGATAAAACCGTGAGTAACAGCTAGTTTTAAAATAAAGGGGCGCGAACATTTTCATAGTACGCCGCAGCGAGGCGTGACGAAAAAATACTTTGGGCACCTCTGGATTGAAACGTTCGAAGTTTGGAGTAACGCGAGAATGAAATTTAAACCCGAATGCGAATCCGGAGTTCGATTTAATTATCACTAATAGGATAAAAGGGGCCGATGGCGCGGAAACCAAACTTTGGGAATTAAAGAGTTTGGGACTCAATGCTACAAGGGATTATGTGGTTCTCAATTGCTATTTTTATTTAACTGAAGGCCTTAATTAAAGAATACTATTTAAGTCACCGTTTGTGGGAACTTGCTTTAGAAAGGTAGTATTTAACAGGTACAATAATATCGCAACACCCGTACTGGAAATATTGTGCATCCCTGCATTTTATTGCATTTGTATAATAAGCGATGTACATGAGTAAGAATAAGTATGATCATTCACATTTCTTGCGATTATTCCTTTTTCTAATTTCAAAGTTGGTTAATGAAAACAGACATAACATCAAAAGCGGCCAATCATACCGCGTAGCAAAATTGTGGATTCCATCAAAGAAATGGAAATTGTAAAAAATGAACTAATCAAACTCTCATCATATATATATCACTAGCTGTTACCCGCGGCTCCGATCGCGTGATATATAGCCTATGTCCTTCTGAATACCCTAACTTATGTGTATGCAAAATTTCATGACGATCGGTTCAGTAGATACGGCGTGAAAGCGTAACAAACAAACAAACTTCCTTTCGTATTTATAATATTAGTTAGGATAGGATTGTGGATGTGGATCCCGAACTGTTCGGGAGCCACCGCCGCGCGTCCCGCGCTCGCCTTGCAATGGGCTCTTGACGAGTCCGAAACTATAGTCGGCAATCCCGACAAATAGCACATGAGTGACCCGTTGATATATATATGATGTCTTTATCTCGCGTTAGTTTTAATGATATAATTGTCAAACTTTCATATCATCATTTCAGCCGCAAGAAGTCCACTGCTGGACATAGGCCTCTCCCAAGGATTTCCAAAATGACCGGTTGGAAGCGGCCTGCAATCAAACACTAGCACTTTATAAAGTGTGTCATCAAAAACACATTTCTTGTGACCATTCCTCCTTTTTATTTCCAAATCGGCTAATAAAAACAGACATAACATCAAAAGCGGCCACTCATACCTTGAAGCAAAATAGTAGATTCCAAAGAAAAGGTAATTGTAGAAAATGGAACCAACATAAAAAGTAAGTATTAACTACGTCAGCAAAAACACATTACTTGCGATCATTCAATCTTATTTGAAAGTCTGTTAATATAAACAGACATGACATCAAAAGCGGCCACTCATACCGTGAAAATAGTCCAAAAGAAAAAATGATTAAATTATAAAGAAGAAAAGATGACTGTAGAAAATTTGGACATTTGGACCGTGGGGTCCTAGTGCGAGAGCTCTCTATAAAGAGATTGCTGCTCACCTGATCGCCGTCGCTCATCACGCGACAAGAGGGTTGGCTGTTTTTCGCGCAAAGCGTCCAGCGTGGGAATACAGCCAGCATTCTTGCCAACATGCCACATGGGCATGAATTTTAAGATTTATAAGTTTATTTTATTACGTTATAGTAATTACATTTATTTATAGATAGAATAGTTATTTTCTTTGATTTTAACTTATTTTGATTGTAGAAAATGGAACCAACATAAAAAGTAATAGTATCTACGTCAAGAGACATAACATCAAAAGTGGGAACTCAGACCACGAAGCAAAATTGTGGATTCCATCAATAAAAAAATAATTGTAGAAAAAGGAACCAATGAACCACTAAACTCAAAAAAAAAACACATTTCTTGCTATCACCGACCTCGCGACAGACTGAAATAAGAAGGAAGAATTTCTTCTTATTTCAAAGTCAGTGAATAAAAACAGACAAAACATCAAAAGCGGCCACTGATATGCGAAGCAATATTGTGAATTCTATCAAAGTAAAGGACATAGTGGAAAATGAAACTAATCAACCTAGAGGTTGATTAGTTTCATTTTTCAAGCACTAGAGTGCTTTAATAAAAATTCGCCGGCAAAAACACATTTCTTGCGATTCCTCCTTATTATTTCAAAGTCGGTTAATAAAAACAGACATAACATCAAAAGCGGCCACTCATACCGCGAAGCAAAATTGTGGATTCCGTCGCCGGGCGGGAGCGTGGAAGCGTTAAATGAATGAACTTTTATAAGTTAGGGTCTGTAATACCGGGACTTTGACTCCCCATGATGAACAGCGCCACTTTTAATGACTTTTTGCTAATATTCACCGGTTCTGCGCAGTGATGTAAAGATTTTTTTCGAGGCATATAAGTCTTTACTATGCGTTATCTGGCGAATTCATCTGAGTGTATAATAGCCTATGTTACTCGCGCGTCCGCGACGCGTTTATAATAGACTATGTTATCCTTTAATAATATATATTTCTATAAGTGAAAGAGTCTTAAACTATGTTTAGTAGTATTTAAGTTTAATCATTGTTAACAAACAAATTCACAATCAAATACTTCCTCTTTATAATATTCTAGCATTTTTCCCTAAACTTTGTCTGCGTAAATTATAGCCTATGCTACCCGCAGATAAATTAGCTTTCTATACTTAGGTGAAAGAATTTCGAAAGTAGATTCATCGATATTTCTATACAAATTGATGGCTGTATGGCTGAATACTAAACTTTATATAAAAATGTTGAAGTTTTTTTTTTTAGTTTCAAGCTATGGTCCCATAGAAAAATAATCCATATCGACGGGCTGAATCACTTCTTAAAGGATCTAGAACGATAAAAATTTCGCCATGTAGGTATATGTATTAAATAATCGTAGATCATTTTTCCGAAAAAAGGGCTCGAGAAAAGACTCTCTTTCTCGCTCGACTCGGGTATTTCCCAACACTAGCTTTGGGCTAAAAACTTCTGGATCTCGCGTTTCCGATTTTAAAAGATACTCGACTCGTTTACTTTGGCCGCTAATAAAAACTTTTGGGCCGTCTATACGTGAAGTGCTTTATTTAAAAAGTTTTACTGACTGTGGTAGGTACCGGCCAATGAAGATGATTTTCATTTTCTCGTTTGAGCTAAGTTTTTTCACCAGACTCCATTCGCCTTTTTTTCTTTTCAACGACATTTTGATGGGAAAATTATGCAAGCAAAGTGGGCTAGATGGTCGCTATTATGATCGCGGGCTATAAGATTCCATACAAATTCCATAAAACTCGGAGCACGTAAAGTATTTTTTTTAATTTAATGAACCTCTATATGTTCCACACACGAGTGTCAAATTTACCAGATCTCAGATGTAGTATCTCCTTACAAACATACATTATGTTTTAGTCGATCTTAATGTGTCATACAGCTTTTTAAAAACATATAAACGCGTTGAAAAATCCGTTTTATCCAATTTTATTACTAAAGTCAACGTTTACTTCACAGTACGAGTAAATTTAATTCAGTATTACATTTGTAAATAAAACCTGCCAGAACGCGCAACGTATCCATTTAAACGAGCACCTACCCACTTGAAAACTAATATTAATTCCCGCCACCGCCAGTGGGGGCGCCACTCGTCTATTTGTTGTCATTTGCATACCGGCCGTCGGTCGAGAAGCACGCGCTCGTGCACACAAAGAGATTTTCATATTTAATTTTCTGTTTAGTATAATTGCCGACATATTTTCTCGTGTGTCCCGCGTTTTTAAGCTTTATTTGCATACGTGAATGTTAACGCAAACATTCTCGCTATTTTAATACAAATCCTATTTAAATGGAGCTGGCTATTTTCAGCTACATCATTGTTAATGAGCCATTCTATGAATGTGCAGTTTAAATTTGTACTCTTCTCCCTTTACGCTTACGCCCTTTTCACTCTTTTTTCGCTCACTTTTCAATCAGGGTTAGGTATTTTTTTAAGTAACCAAGAACCAAAATCACTATTCTTAGGTTAACTAGAAAGTAGCATAGCTTTAATACTATCTTTGTTTCCCTTACTATTAGAAGAATATAAAACACACGCTTATTTATTTCACGGTAAAGATTGGTTCATAATAGGATTATAGATCTGAAGTAAAAGAAATGTATTTCCAATTGCTTACCAGGTTTCAAATTAGCCTTTTTAGGGTTCCGTACAAAAGTTGAAAAACGGAACCCTTATAGGATCACTCGAGCGTCTGTCTGTCCGTCCGTCCGTCTGTCACAGCCGATTTTCTCCGAATCTACTGAACCAAATTAGATGAAATTTGGTAAGATAGTGTAATCCTATGACCCAAACACGGATGTGCAAAGTAAATAAAGATTTTTTTGAAATAAGGGTCACTTTGAGGGGCCCAATTACAAAATTTAAAAAAAAAGTTTTGCAAACCATTCTGTGTCATATATCAAATGAAAGGGCTCATTATGAGGATCTCAAAAATATTTGTTTTTGTTCGGGTAAAATCAATACCTTTGATTTTATTCACGAAAGAAGGCAAAAATTTACCATCCCCCCCCCCCCCCCCCCTGATCTCCGAAACTACTGAGACGAAAATTTTGAAAAAATTACAAAATGTAGTTCATTCCTTGAAGATTACAGGAAAAATAATAAGAATTCTATCACTTGAAAATTAAGTGGAAAACTCACAATAATAAGTTCATCTAGGGAAATAGTTCACTAAAACACCACACAATTGAATAAAACATTTTTTGCACATTGTGTGTGTGTTCACGAAGCATATTGTACGGAACCCTCATTGCGCGAGTTTGACTCACACTTGGCCGGTTTTTTTTTTCTATCAAATGATAACTGGGTTTAAACAGGGAGCAATTGTATTAATAAGTACTCCTTGACTTACACATGGGATGTTTGTGAATAGAATTATCTTCAATTAAGGCTGTAATTGAAAATTACCTAGGAAGAAAAGAAAAAAATCAAAAAGTTAAATGTGCAGTCATCAGTAGCTATGCGCTTGCGCATAATGCGGATACGGACGACAAAAATAACATGTTAGCAATCGTGTTATTTTTGTCGTCCGTATGAAGCCGAAGATAGATCTCGATGGCATGCAATTGGAGAGGCCTATGTCCAGCAGTGGACAAGTATAGGCTGATGATGATGATGATGATGACGCGACAAAACTAACATGTTTCGCTTAGGTACATAAAGACACCGACTTCTTTGATACTGATTAAATGAATTAATTTTTTATGCCGTTTTAAGTAGATTAGTCTTGTCCTTTTTGTGTTTGTCTTAAATAGTGACCTCTATCAAAGCGTTTAAGGTATCTTTCAAACTTTTCTTAAATGTAAAAGTGTTTTTTTAACTAACTTAAAAGTAAAAAATTAAATATATACGGACAAATTGAGCTAGCCTCTAAACAAGCTTGAAAGCTCGGAACTCAACGATACTATAATTATTAAGTGTAACTAATATGAATTTAGTTAACATCTAAGCCCCAGTCCAATCTGGAAAAAATCGGGCCGGGGATCTACTTTGGTTTGTAGGCTGGAGTGATAATCAGTGCGCCATAGAAGCCGTCAAAAGTAGTCTTAAACTACTTTGAATCATGGGTAGAGTCGTCGATTAAATATGTAATCTAGGACATATTTGATAAAAGTGTAGTCTATATTTAAAACAGGACACGGATGGTCCCGGGTTCGATCCCAGGTCAGGTCAAGATGGAAAATTATCTTTTTCAGATTGACCTGGGTCTTCGATGTTTATCTATGTAAGTATCTATTATAATAGTATCGTTGAGCTAGTATCCCATAACACAAGTCTCGTACTTACTTTGGGGCTGTGTCTCCGTGTGATTTGTCTGTATGTATTTATTTATTTATTTAATTAAAAAACACCCTGTATAGTCAAGAGACTAACTATACAAATCTAGAAACGATGAATGGCACATGTACATTTCAAATTTGTATACTTTGTACAATACCTTTGGGAAGTTTCACTTTGCGTCATCTGACGTCAAACAGCATTGTACTAAGAAAAGTTATTGTAAGCAAACCATCTTGACATCGTCGCTTCTTGCATCCACTGTAAGACCATTTGAACATTCTTTTGCCAATCACCGGTCATAAAACATGACTAAAATAGTCAAAGTGTTATTATTATGTACTTATATTGTGCTCATTACTCATTACTTAAAATCATTAATAATGTCTAAAAGACACGAGGAAGTATTAGAATTAAAATACATAATATTAAAACCAGGACAGAAGAAAAGCATACATAGAGAAATGAAAAGTAGAAATAAAAATGTAACTATAACTACAAAAATTCCAAATAGATTACCAACGGATTTCAAATTTATCCTACAATTCACTTCTCATCAAACGTCTCATGCAAAAAAAGGTCAAGACGAATTTATCGGCGCGAAGTGCAAATATATTAATTGCTACTTAACTAGTGACAAAAGCTTGCTTTCTGGTTTGCAGTATTTTGATGCTATACTATTTGACGTGGAAAATTCCTGGGACGGCTATCCAGTAGTCAGAAGCCCCCATCAAAAGTATATTTTCGTCGCCTCAGAGCCTGCCACAGATAATCCTATTTGCAACAATTTTTTTGATGATTTTTACAACCTTACGTGGACTTACAAGCTGGATTCAGACATCGTTTGGTCATACATGACTATTTACAATAAAAATGGCACAGTTGTCGGTCCAAAAATTGATATGCAATGGCAATATCCTATGAAAGCAATTCCAGAAGTAGTTAAGAAGAAACTGACGAAGAAAAATAAGGTAGCAGCTTGGTTTGTATCCAATTGCAGCACGAAAAGTAAAAGAGGAGTTTTATTTGAACATTTGAAGTTTGAATTCCTGAAATATAATATGAGTATTGACGTGTTTGGGTGGTGTGGCAAGGAGAGGTGTCCAAAGGATAGGATGGGGGACTGTTTGGACCTCGTGGAAAAGAACTACTACTTTTATCTGGCTTTCGAGAACTCTGTATGTGAGGACTATGTCACGGAGAGGGTTCTACATGCACTACTACATTATGCAGTCCCCATTGTGTATGGCGGAGCAAATTATACCAGGCAAGTACTGTTTTGCTCTGAGATTTTAGTAGGATTTTTTCTATGCTACAATTATTTTTTTTATTTGGTGATACAAAAGTAAAATTAGATTTAAAAGAAATTTTAACAATAATCATTTATGCATCAAGAAATAACATCATACATAGAATGCTGGAACCCTGTGCTAAGTTAAAAAGTTGTGTTACAGGTGTTTCACTCTTTACACATTTTACAGTAGTATTTACATTGATAATATTTCGAAGCTATTCGTTCTTTGTATAAAGTTACTCAAACGTATGTAGATAAAAATAAAAATCTTATTGGTAAAACTAAGAAAACAAAGAGATAATTTTATGGTGACATGTGTATTCTTTTTGCGTAGTGTAATGCCAAAGTAAAATTATTATTTTTTATATTAGTAAGTAATACCTTAGCTGCGATACCGATCAACGTAAAATTAAGCATAACGTTGTCAGCCAAAACGAACATATTTCATACTGTTTATGCAAACCCCAATGGAATATGTGTTTATGTGTTTGTTGGTAATAGATAAAATCAAAAATGTATGAGCCGCTTTTAAAAATTCTTTCTCAGAAAAACCGGGTAACACAGGCAGATGAACTGCTAGTATTTTAAAACGAATTCCCTATAATTATGAATTTATTATAACAGTTTAATTTAATAAATCAAAAATATATTCTGACGAACACAAATAATCTTTACACTGACAATCTACATTTCCGTGTAAAGCCAAGGCGATATATTAGTGGAACAGACTTAGTTTCTTGCATTTTTCAATGTGCTAACACAAATCGGGGTTTTATTGGACAGGTTCTTGCCTCCCGGGTCATATATAAATGCGGACGAGGAGAGCCCCGAAAGTGTGGCCGCCCTTGTCATGGAAGCTATGCAGAACCGCAAAATATACGAAGATTACTTCAGGTAAGCGAAAATTATTGCCATAAGTACGTAAAACTACAGCTTTACGACCTAAAAGAGGTCCTTTGTGTTTTTTTCATACAACTAAGTTGGAAGGCATACGGCCCACCTGATGGAAAGTGGTTACGACAGCCTATGGACGCCTGCCTGCACAGGTGTCATCATCAGGTCTTTTTTAGTCTCCACTGCAGGAGCACGACCCTTTCTGTACTACCACAACCATTTATTAGCCAGAGCAGTCAGAGGATTTGGCCTCCGCTCTCCACGCTGGCCAGACGGTTGGGAGAGGTCTAGTTGATGTTTAAAAGCTTTTTTTAGCTTGTGTTTCCAAAGTGTCCTTTTACGACATTCACGGAAGGGCTGGGAGTGGTCCTATTCTACTTTGCCGGGACTCACACGGCGGACACTGTATGTTTATTTATTATTTTTCAGATGGCACAATCACTACGTGTACCAGCAATCTGAAGCCATAGGCGACGTGTGTACTCTGTGCGAGTTGATGAACAGGCCCCTTCCCAACAGAACAGTAAAGAACTTCAGGAAGTGGTGGAATCCCGGTTACACGGGTCTTTCAGAAGATTGCCAGAGATATTTTTAGTAGTTATATTGTGTACAGTCAATAAAGGAATTAAATAACAAAGGCTAGAAATGTACCTTGTTCGTCGACCAATCTGACTCAAGTTTGGTCATTTTCATCGACCACTATCTGCTTTTGGTGAAGGAAAACATCGTAAGGCTACCAGCGGATTATCTTAAGTCTGAAATAGAGAACGCAATGTCGAAGAGTTCCAGTATTTCCTGCCATAAATAGTCATCTTTTCTCCATATAATAATACCCAAAGAGCAAGGAATACCTACCGCTCGCGCCCTACTAGAGGAGAAATAATCATCATCATCAGGTCTTTTTTAGTCTCCACTGCAGGAGCCTGACCCTCTCTGTTCTACCAGAGCCATTTATTAGCCAGAACAGTCAGAGGATTAGGCCTACAGTCTCCACGCTGGCCAGACGGGTTGAAGAGGTCTCTTTGATGTTCATAAGATTTGTTTAGCTTGTGTTTCCTGAGTCACCTCCTACGACATCCCCGGGAAGATATTCTACCCTGGCGAGAACCATACGCCGATTAATAATACCACTTATCAGCCAGCGCCCGGTTATCAGGCAGAAGTCGTATACTCGACCTGACAGTTCCTACTCATAAAAACATGCAAAAGCCCCAATCTGAAATAGTATCATACATAATTAAAGTAAAAAGGTTAATAAACAAAATTCTGACGTAACTTTCTATCACAAAGTAAACAGATTTTTGCATTTCTACAATTACCGGCGAAGTGAGTTCACACACTAGCGCCACCCAGCAATTAATTCTATAAGTCCTAAATCATATCAAATAAAAAATCTAATAGCTGAATGCCCTAGTAAATTGCTTGTAGTTTTATTGGTACAAGTTTTGATCGAATTATTACCGCCAAAAGTGGCCCCTTTTGGCGGTAAAAATTCGTTCTCTTAAACTTAGATTGTAATATCTATGAAAAGTAACAAAAAGAATACTACAAGTAATTTACTAGGGCATTCAGCTATTAGATTTTTTAAAATTGATATAATTTAGGACTTATAGAATTAATTGCTGGGTGGTGCTAGTGTGTGAACTCACTTCGCCTTCAAACCCATAACCTCAATAAACGGTTCCTCCCCCTGATCTGACACGCTTGTTTCGTATGTA
This sequence comes from Rhodophaea formosa, assembly GCA_963082605.1. Taxonomy (NCBI): domain Eukaryota; kingdom Metazoa; phylum Arthropoda; class Insecta; order Lepidoptera; family Pyralidae; genus Rhodophaea; species Rhodophaea formosa. The sequence continues at coordinate 6,875,542 of OY720223.1, forward strand.
ATGCGTTGAAAAGGTATCTCTAGGAGCCCGCGAGTGACAGTTTCATTCCCTGCTGTATAATGACACCATGGAGATATTTATGTACTGCGTACTACCATTTTGATAGTTTTGCTCGAAGAGCATTTAATCACTAAGTTGTTTTGCTTCGGGAGTGCTATTTTTGAACGCGTGACTCACTAAAGCGCAAGTCGTGCACGACTGCAAGTCACACTCGTCTTCCAAGTCATGAAATGCCATTTTGCCATATTTTTGAAACCATCGATTGAACTGTAGTGCTGCCAACCTTCAACGAAAAATATTTCATTTCTTTTTATATCACGCAGAATTTTTTTAAAACTTTTTGAAGGTTATTAAGGATTTTTAAAATGTTTAAAAAGTGTAGCGTCAAACGGAACATAAAATGATGACAGATGAACTTCAAATGACAGGAAGTGACTTTGACATAAAAGCTTTCGTCGCTTGTGGAAACGAGCGGTCTCAACCGCTCGCTGCAATCACTCGTCAACGCATGATTAAAAAATGCGGCCTTTTAGAAACACTCGCGTCAATCACTCGTTTAGCGAGTCACGCGTTCAAAAATAGCACTCCACGATTATTTAAAATATTACAAATAAACCTGCGAGGTGAAGAGATATCTGTCAGTCCAATGTCATACTTACAGTTGACAACCATAATTTGGGTTGCCATATATAAATTTTTAAGAATTATTCTGAAACAGGGAATTTTTTTCTTAGGTTAGGTAGTTAGACCATCGCAAATATGAATTATAAATTAGCAAAATCTTGCTTGGAAATCCATTTTTTGATATCTTATCTTATCTCTTATCGCTTTTAATTTATAATTCCTTGCATGGATTCATTTAAACAGATACTCAATTTTTTATTGGTAGTAAATGGGGTGATCATTCGTCATGTTGGCCACACTTTTGGGGAAACAAGCGTTACTTGAGGTCATTTTAATAATTTTTGAAGGTTATATACAAAGTGGGTTCCAGGTTAATTATACTTCCGTGGATGACACTGATAAAAGCCTAGCACTTGCATGCCAGAGAGAATGGCTTTGCTATAAGTCGCCCTTCAGAAAGTCTGTCCTCTATCGACTTTGAAATTTACTTTTAATACATTTAAAGGCAGTCCGGAGCAATCCTCTTAGAGATCTCGTTACACCACTCATTATTCAAAGCCTCAAATTTGCACCGAGATAATTCCAATTAGGGCGGAGTCATCGCCATTTTAGGGATCCGTTATTCATGAAAATGGAACCCGATGATGCTTTTTATTATTTTTTGGGTTTTGGTTATCATCATCATCATCATCAGGTCTTTTTATTAGTCTCCACTGCTGGAGCACGACCCTCTCTGTACCACCAGAGGCGTATATTAGCCAGAGCAGTCAGAGGATTTGGCCTACACTCTCCACGCTGGCCAAACGGGTTGGAGAGGTCTCTTTGATGTTTATAGCTTTGTTTAGCCTGTGTTTTCTAAGTCACCTTCTACGACATCCACGGGAAGACTTTGGTTATATCGTAAAAAAAAATATAATTATCATTTTTTTAAATATTATAAGATGAATTTAGTTGTTACTAGCAGTTAAAAAAAGAGACTTCGACGCGTAAATTAAAGCCTTATCAGCCGCAAATAAATTAATTTTATTAAGGTAAAGGAATTTTGTAAATTAGTAGATTAGATCCGGAGTATCTTCAATGTAAGTAGCTAATTCACAAAGTAATACAATACCTAAAAGGAAAAGTAGGTTGGTTGGTTGGTTAAAAATATTGTTAATAATTTTTTTTGTTGATAACTTAAAGATCAAGATAATACATATGTATAATATATAAATGCTAAATGTGAATTTAGGAATTCAATTTATCTGTTAGAAAGAGTTATAATAGAATAGTAGTTTTTTTTTTTAATGGAATACAAATTTTCTCCGATATATTTTCTATGTGTTACTGAAAACCGTCTATTTTTTCAAGATACTTATAAGAGCACATACATACAGACATAAATACGTATGGATCAGCTAAACACGAGGTGCTTTATTAAAATTTTCACAGGACGAATATTTATTTTACCATTTTAACAAAAAAAATATATTAAAAAGATAAATCAACATCATCATCAGGTCTTTTTTAGTCTCCATTGCAGAAGCACGACCCCTCTTTGTACTTCCAGAGCCATATACTAGCCAGAGCAGTCAGAGGATTTGGCTTACACTCTCCACGCTGGCCAGACGGGTTGGAGAGGTCTCTTTGATGATTATAGCTTTGTTTAGCCTGTGTTTCCTAAACCGCCTTCTTTGTAATCCAAGGGTTTCTACTCTGCCAAACTAAACGGCATAATTAAATTAAGAAACGCGTCTTTTTGTCTCTATTTGCTCAATACTGTACAATGGTATAGAATCTCGCCCTGAGGAAGACCTCCGGATGAGGTTGAAACATGTGGGCCTGTAGCTGACTTCATACGTGAGTGACCCGTATTTTACATATTAATAATGTTAACATCTCACGTTAGTTTTAATCAAAAATGGTACAGAACCCTTCCTGTTCGAATCCAGCACGCACTTAGCCAGTTTTTTGTTGGAAATATAATTAAAATTTCCGCTGACACCTTGAAGATTAAAGCTATTACGCTTTGATGGCGGCCATGAAATATTTCTGGGAAATAAAACCTGCGTTACTGCTGTACGCAGTTTTATGAATTAATGTTTTGAAATAATGTTTTATTAATTTGTAACGATTTGAAGTAGCCGCCCAAATTCCAGAATGAATGTGTTTATTTCTTGGCAGACGCTTTTAGGCAGCTTGAAAAATCTGATGACACTGTTGGTCACGAAATCAATCAATTGTCTAAAAGCGTAAAAGTATTACTTCATAAGAATCACGATGTACTTGTTTTTGCCTATCATTGTTGATGTAGGTCTCTTGGAAATAGTACTGTTTCAGAGATGAAACGTCTCCTCGGTGCTTTTCTTTACCCTTGACAATGTGTTGATAATGTTCATATAATCTGTTGAGTGAAAGTCGTGAAACCTAACAAATAATTAAAAAAAGTCACCGTATCTAATTAATTAAAAAAGTAAAGTAAGACTATGTACTAAGTCGTCGGTCGCAGTATTTTTTTGGTGGAAATTAAAATTTCTGCTGACATCTTGAAGTTAAAAACTATTACGTTTTGATGGCGGCGATGAAATATATGAGGGAAATAAAACTTCTTTACTTCGGAACGCAACTTTGTGCAAACACTGACGATTTCTGTTTAAAACATTTGAAGCTATTTCTTACAACACGCCCCAGTGTCAAGCGGCTTTGAATTGTACTAATAAACTTTCCATTTTTTCCTATTGGTATTTTTAGTGAAACCGTATCATTATTGCCACTTCGTATTTTTCTTAGATTAGCATTTTACATAATATTTTATCTCAATCAAAGATCATAAATATATTATCATATAATAATGACATAGTTCAGCACCGTTGCTGTCGGTAATGGCCACTTGGCATCAGGAGGTTTCTATTAAAAAGTCACCCTTAATTGCTTGGAAAAATAAACTAAAAAAAGTAAAATAAGATCTTAATACCTGTAAGTTATTACATATTAATTCATTCATTTAAATGTATAAGCGAATTTGATTCACCAATAGCACTCCACGATTTTAGCTCGCGAACAACTTAAAATGTAAACGAGTTGGAACTTAATTTAAGTTGGTGTGCAACGCGCTTAAATTATGAACAAGACTAGCGACTGATGACATACATCATTAGTCGCAAATACATACGTTTCTGCTGCAACTTTATTTAACTCTGAAACTCGAGAAACGACTTCGGTCCGGATAAATTCGACGGTGGGTTTAGTGTGGATAAGCCACTTTAAAAAGAAGTAAACTAAGATTATAAGGAAGCATAGGAAAAGTTGGAGTTAAAACATCTACAGGAGCGACTGATGACATACAAAATTAGTCACAAATACATACGTTTCTTCAACAAATTTATTTAACTCTGAAACTCAAAAAACCAACTTCGGTCCGGTGGGTTTAGTGTGTGGTGTGTTAAAAATAAGTGGAACAAAGTTATAAAGAAAAATAGGAAGAGTTGGGGTTAGAACATTATGAATAGGAGCGACTGATGACATACATCATTAATCGCAAATACATACGTTTCTGCTACAACTTTATTTAACTCTGAAGCTCGAGAAAAGACTTCGGTCCGGATAAATTGTACGACAGATATAGTGTGTATAAGCCATTTTAATTATTACTCACCGACTGCATTTTAAAATTAAGTGGACCAAGGTTGTAAGACGCATAGGAAAATTTTGAGTTGAAGCATTATGAACAAGACTAGCAACTGATGACATACATCATTAATCGCAAATACATTCGTTTCTACTGCAACTTTATTTAACTTTGAAAGACGAGAAACGACTTCGGTCCGGATAAATTCGCCGACGGGTTTAGTATGGATAAGCTATTTTAATTATGTCGCCCCGACTGCTCTTTAAAATTAAGTGGCCCAATATAAAAAAGTGGAGAAAAGTGAGAGTCAAAGCCTTATGAAAAGAGTAACCGTTAAAATTTATAAGCATATAAAAAGGTCTACTCTCTAAAACAAACGAAAAAGCATGCTTTATAAAGTACATCATACATAATCGTATTAAATGAAGAAATAAATATGGTTAAAAAATTCCACGCTGGCGGGACTAACCAACAGTTTTTACTCTTTGTACAAGTAACGTCTTACCAATTAGGCCACGGCGCTTCACGTCCAACACGTCAAATTTCTCCACCTATCCTATTATACGCATTATTGCTTGCGTCACCTTTCCATAACATAACTATCACACTTTTACAAGTGTGGTATCTGATTTAACCCATTTTACAATGAAGTTTAGTTAATATGTAGAAAGCCATACAATATTTTATCAGTGTTTAAAAACACTTATAAAATAAAATATTGTATGGCGTGAGCAGTCAGAGGGTTTAGTCTACACATTGGCCAGACGGGTTGTAGAGATTTCTTTGATGTTTATTAGCTCTTTTTAGCTTGTTTCCTAAGTCGCCTCCTATGACATCCACGGATAAACTTAGAGTAGTCCTATTTTATAGTTATACTTGCGCGCACTTTCAGTGCAACGTTCTCTTTAAATAAACTCCGATTAACTCGTCCCAACTCACCTGGGAATTACCAATACAGTATATTATGTCACTAGCGAGAATTAACCTATTTTATAATATCCATACTATTCCTTCAATAAGGCTCCCAATCATAACTTGCGCACACTTTCAGTGCAACGTTCTCTTTAAATAAACTCTGATCACCTCATCCTAACTCACCTGGGAATTGCGAATACATTATATTTTAAAGTATTATCCATACTATTCCTTCACTAAGGATCCCAATCATAACTTGCGCGCACTTTCAGTGCAACGTTCTCTTTAAATAAACTCCGCTCAACTCGTCCCAACTCACCTGGGAATTGCGAATACGTTTAGACAATATAAACAGTTTGCCGGCGGTTAATGTATTTACAAACTTTCGATCTCTCACTTTTCTGAGACGACTATGATGCAATTTTAGCGTAATTGCGTTTCTAACTTGGAGAGACTACAATAACCAGCGGAGGGAGTAATGGCTCATAGACGCAAAACGTGAATCATTGGTCCTCATTTTATTTACTTAGCGCATAAATAATTTTCTTAAACTTTAAGTATAAGAAAATAATATAGACTCTACTGATTGTATTTCCCTTATATTAACTGTATTTATTATATAGGTATAGTAATTAATCAGTTAATCAATTAATTTATTTTGTCGGCTTATATAAGTTCTAAAAGCAGTAGATTTATGCAATATTTTATCTTTTACACACTGATCTTTTGGTACAAGTATGAAACCCTAAATTAACTACGAGCAAACTACGGATTCTACCATTCCACGGCAAGGCTGTCGGCTAGGTTCATATTCGCTTCTTTTTATTCGTGTTACCAACACGTGTCAAGCTTTTAATTAGGCTCACTGGCCCTTGATCCTGGCAGGGTCGCCATATAGGGAAAGGAATGATAACACTTTGGATTCTCAAACACGACTGTTTATTCAAAGATTGGATACAGGATTATAAGAGTAAATACCTCTACACTACACTTCAGGCACTTGAGATTATAGAAAGCATTTGTTGATATCGTCATTTCTTAAGTACCCTGTGAAAGTTCGCAGTGCAATCAAACTACACATAAAATTATATTATTCAGATGTGTCATTTGGGCAAGTTAATGCATGTGCATTAACTTGCCCAAATGACACACATGCACATAACAGTCCAAACCAGGCTTCCGTGCTCGTTTTGTAATGAGAGATCTAATATCACCACAGCGCCTCAGAAGTTTTATCTCTTAACTAGCAATCCGCCCCAGCTTCGCCCGTGGTACACAAACTTATGGCGAAAAGAAACGACACTTACGCATGAGTGCGCGTAATATCGCTTGCGGCTATGCGTGGGTGTCTGGGAGTTAATTTTTCTACCAAGAGAACCGATCCGCCACTCGTTGTCAAGTTTCCGCATGGTGAATCTTAATTGGCTCTATTTTTGAATCATTATTCGAATGGGTTTTCCGAATGGTCGTGGCAGCCCACTCGGACTGGACTATGCGTGCAAAATGTCAAATTTGACTTTGACTAATTTTTATTTTTTCTTAAATTCTCGTCCTTAGATCCCAGCGTTTTTGCCACAACTGTCTACTAAAAGTGGGAATATACGTCCGATTTGCTTCCAATCCGATTGCAGCGTTGCCTTTTAAAAAATAAGAAATTCCTTACACTATGGAAAAAAAATTAAGATTTTAAAAGAAATTGCTATAAAAACCCCCTTGATATGCCTTAGTCACGAAAACATAATTAAGAAATAAGAAGGCTTTTGTACAATTCGCAATTTTATTTTTTTTACGCCATTTACTGAGAAGACTTCGTCTATAGTATCATCTTGTTCATATTTAACTGGTTTTTCTACGAAAGAAGATTACGAAAAACAATTGCCTAAAGACAATCAAATTCCCCTAGAATTAAAGACACTGTACTTAAAATGGCAACACCGTCCGATTGTCGGATTGAAAATCGGACGTGTATGCCCAGCTTAAACTACTAATTTTGCTGTGCATTCAATTATTCTGGCAACCGTAACAATATTCTTTTTTGCTGGCAACTCTATGCAATAGAACCATTCGCACGGTTCAAAAATACGTAAATACAGGCCCGCTCGTTGATTTTATTCACATGTGAATACGAACCGAGTGCTTACGTCACAACGAGTGGTGGATTGATTCTATTAGTTCAAAAATTGACTCCCTGGACCTGTGTGTGGGGCAGCGAGAGGCGCGCGGGGCGTCCACAGCCCTCTCCGAAACTGCCTAGGTCGAGCGCTGTCTAAGTTGTGTTTGCGTCTCTCGCACGTCTTGCACCGCAGGTATGAAGTAAGAAGTGAGTGACTACCTACGCGTTGTCAACCCTCGCGCTTGGCCGGCTTACGCCCAGCTTAAGGTCACCGGTGCCCGAACTCTCACATACAGGGAGTGTCGCCAGTGTGCTTCAATCTTGCTTCAGTGTTTGTTTTGTTATGATAGACCAGAGTCTATCATTACAAATTCAGAACATTACCACAGCGCCTCAAAAGTCTTATCTCTAAATAAGTATACCTACGCAGATAAACTTGTTCACTAAATACTACACAAAGTTCGGGAGTGCGTGCGTAGTACCTCCAAACAACATCAACGGGAGTTAGGAAAGTTCTCGCAAAAATAACAGTTCCCTAACGAAATCCGCCGAGCCCTACTTGTTAATTAGTTGGGTTCCTTACACACATGTTTGCAGGAGTTGTGATGGTTTGCTGGCGTGGGTATTTTACGTAAGAATGTGATAGAAGAATTGTAGTATCAGCATTTTCTGTTCAAATGCGAACGGTGGCGCAATATAAAATGGACCCAAGATATTTCCTCAAAGGGGTGACTCAGACCATGCATATGAACAACTTTTTCTATGGGACCAATGTATATATATGTATGTTTATGTATATGTATATATGGGGACATATCACACAAATTGAGCTAGCCCCACATTAAGTTGTGAACTTGTGTCGCAGGATACTAACTCAACGATACTATATTTTATAACATATAATTATATAGATAAACATCCAAGACCCAGGTCATTCTGAAAAAGATCTTTTTCCATCATGACCTGACCGGGGATCGAAATCGGGACCCCCGTGTCGCAGGCTGGCGTGTTGAACGCTGCACCACGGAGCTCGACTTTTTTTTTAACTTTCTCCCTATTAAATTGCCCAGGCGGCTGGACACTTTTGAATGAAGATGAGTTCCCAACAAGAATTCCAAAGGAAAAGTTATTCATAATCGTCCGTCGTCCGAAACCGTCATTATGAACTACTTTTCCTGAGACGTATTTGTATGCTGTTCTGGATCTACCCAAGGAAAATACGTCAGGCTGTAAAATCAGTGGGCTTTGACCCATTACAGCTGAGGATGCAAATAAAAAATCAATTAACTTCCTCAACAATAATAACGTGCCAGAACTTCTGTACCCTTGAGTTGTATGATCCGACTCAAGTACGATCATTTATCAATTAGCCACTGCTGGCTTCGCCGAAGGAAAACATCGTGAGGCAACCTACACACTCTAGTGTGCAGGCACCCTACTCAGCCTCTTTGAGACTACTCTATGTATCATAATTATGTTGTTTATTATCATTGCACACTCGATCGTTAACATAAACATATTCCAAAAATTCCAAAAAGTCTATGGATATTGAAATTGTAAAATGAAAACAAAAGAAAAAGACAATAAGGATATAATATACGTAATCATATAAAGCCCTTCAGGCGAGTAGGCAACCAAAACTGTTGAAAATAGTTTATTTCGGCGTTTTTTCTCTGCAGTGGTCGGTTCCAAAACGCTAGTAGTCTGTAGCTTTTAAACAATTAACTTAATACATATTATCTTATAAGATAATTTTAAATATGATATGACGTGAAAAAGTGCCTGCAAGGGCCTATTTTCTGAATAAACGTTTTGATTTTGATTTTAAGGATTTTTACTAGTATATATATCCAAACAGATATGCTTCGCCCGCTCTTCGCTCTCTTTGCAGTTATAAGTGGTTCACCCAGTTTCCAAAATTATTTCCAGAAATGTGTATGTTGCCTTCCTATAATAGATTCACAGAGTTAAATGAGGCCTTAGTATAATGCAATTATTTTTTTAGGGTGCCGTATCCAAGGGATAAAAACGGAACTGTCACCAGACTGTATCTCATGAACCTTGATAGTTAGACGATTAAATTGTTTCACAGAAAATGTATTAAGATTCGCCTGGAAGCGCATGTCTCCATACAAACGGAAAAAGGAAATTGTGGCAATATTTGATAATTTTGAAGTAAAATTAAGCATGAAATCAATTAATCTCATTATAATCTACGTACGTTCCTATACAGTTTGGTTAAAATACCAATGGTTTGAGAATAACAAGCCTTTTCAAATTTGTATGGAAATCTTGAGAGGCGTATAATTCTCAAACATTTGATAATTTTACCAAACTGTATAGGAACGAACGTAGATTATAGTGAGATTAATTGATTGGATGCCTAATTTTGCCCTAAAATTATCAAATATTGCCACAATTCCCTTTTTCCGTTTGTATGGAGACATGCGCTTCCAGGCGACTCTTAAGGTTGCCGCTATATTATTTCAGGCGGCTCGCATACAACAAACTTGATTTTTTTGCCGATTTTTTGCTCTTATAATATTAAATAACAGAAACAGGTAGACGCTTGAAATATTTAAAGAAAGTGAATATAGTATATTCACTTCAAAATAAATAAATATTTAATATATTCCTGGCATCAAACATTATTAATTTACGCCGTTATTAGCTCGATAGTGTTGAATAGATAAATATAAATAAATAGGGACGTATCACAAATGCCTGTACAAATATGGTACGAAACCCTTGGTGCGTGAGTCTGACTCACACTTGGCGAATTTTTTAAACTAAGCGTGTACAAATATCGCACTTTAATATTTACAAACAGCAATAAGCGGCAATTAGCCACACGCTAGGCTAGCACAGAAATAATTTCATTTTTTAATTTTTCCTAATAATCCTAATATGATTACACAACAATTCAATTAAATAAAGTAAAATTTTCATCAAGTTCTTTAAAATTATTGTAGTCATGCATAATTAATAAATTAATTAGTAATAAATGTTTGTTTTGTTAATGAAAATGATAATGAATAGGAAGATCATAATTTTATGGCCGTGAATCTGTATGTCATTATTAGCAATAAACTTACCGTAAAAGTTTAAAAAAATACGCATATTGCTAGTGGTACCTACAAATTTAGTGAAAAGCTGCAAATGTTTTTACATTTTTCACTAAATGTCATTATCAGCATGACGAACGATTGATTCATTTTAACAAAACATACTAACCTTGGACTCCTCCATATATGATATGGTTGAATAATTAATTGTACTTACCTAACATTATATGAAATAAATGTATGCCTTATATCTTCGTCAGCGCACGTACATCCTGACTCTGGTAGAAGCTGAAAATCAGTGTCTTGCTCGCTAAGCAATGTCCCACACTGAACTACAACCTTTTGAAATACTGTAGCACACACATTCCTAAACTGTTTTTTTTTTTAAGTTAAAGAGTGTTATGGTGTCAATAAATGGTTGATAAATGATTTATTATTATTATTATTGGCCGATGGGACAGAAAAGTTTCTGAATCGCGACCATAAACCGGCCCAGCACTCTGGTTGCCGGAAGACGCTGGATGCAAGCCACTTCATATTGGAAATCCTGAGAGGCCTAAAGCAGTGGACCTTTTGCGGTTGAGATGATAATGATGAAGTGATACACTAGTTCCTTTTTAGGGTTCCGTAGTCAACGAGGAACCCTTATAGTTTCGCCATGTCTGTCTGTTTGTCTGTCCGTCCGTGGCTTTATTCAGAGAGTATAAGTACTGAAAAGCTGTAATTTGGTATAGGTATGTATATTAATCATGCCAAAAAGAGGTAAATAAAAATCTTGAATAAATTTTTTTAGGGTAGCTCCCATTCAACTAATGTGGGAGTATTTTTTTTCTCTAATAACTCATTAGTGTGGGGTATTGTTAATAGATCATTAAAAAACATTGTAAAGTTGAGAGCGCCATTTTTTGATTTAGGGATCCGTTCCTGAAATGTTTGGTTTTAAAGTGCAATTTTTTTCCTCTATCTGCTAAACGGTTATATATGGATACGTGAAAAAAATTACAGCAGTAGTATATATACTGAAGTTGAAAGGAAAACTATCAGAGCTGAGTACTAAGTACAAACTAAAAAGTTATAGGCAACCAACTTATAAAATGTACTCGAAAATGTAAAATTTCATACAATTTTCATTGTTAGATGTTTTTGGTCGTTAAACTGTGAGGTGCGAGTGTGAACTCGACGTTGTCATTCGCAACTACGGGACCCTACACTGCGCGTGGCCCGACACGCACTTGGCCGGTTTTTTTTTAAGTACAAAAATATGTCTAGTGTAGGATTTTAAGCTTTCGCGGTCACAATCACTATTATGTTCACTATTTCGACAACATTGCACGCGGTAAGTCCCGTAGTGAACATAATAATGTCTAGTGTAGGTCGCAGGGGCTCACCAATTAAGTTTAAGAAAAGATGAAGTAAAGTTGTAGAAATAAAAATGTTATCGATTACTGTTATACTGAACTGGTACAAGGATTTATAGTTAGCGTTGTATCCTAACTTCCTAACTATCCTAATCGTTATCCTAACTATTATTATGAATGCGGAAGTGAGTTTGTTTCTTTATTTTTTTTTTACGCTTTCACGCCCTTTATACTGAATCGATCGTCATGAAATTTTGCATAAACATAGGTAAGGGAACTGAAAAAGACATAGGCTATATATCACGCGGGCAAAGCCGCGGGTAACACTTTTTAAGAGGTCACTCTTAAAAAGAAATTTTACTCACATACACTATATCAAAGACAATATAATACTAACGTACTATATGAAGCCAATTCCCAGCCCGCTGTGCCCTAGACTAAACCTCGTCACAAAGACAACTGAGGAAGAATAAGAATAAGTTTGAAGAACTAACGAGTTCTTGTTACTCGCTGGCAGTGACTTGGAATAATCGCATTGCGTACTGAGAACGGATTTTATTCAATATTCTTGTTGTAAATCCTAGGATTTGTTTTTCGTGTGATAAGAGAGTATAAGTAGAATGTTTTAGCAAACAAAACATTGTTTATAATAAAAAAGAACAGCGTTATCCTTCAAACAATTAAACCAGCCCGGCAAAATAAAAAAAAATCGTATGGGACAAATGCAAGTAAAAACAATCGACATTTCCATACGTAGTGCCGGACGGGCCAAAATTTTTGTATGAAAATGTCTTAATTTTCTCGAGATCCCAGCTTTGGACTCATAATAATGGTTCGTGTTTATGATGTCAGCTGTCTAGTCCTTCGAGGCATTTGACAAGTGAACCCCGTAGGGTCGCTTTTCAAACACATGCGCAAAAAAGGAGTGTTATGTATTCAAGGTTAATAATAGAAGGTGCGTAAAGGAAGAACGCAACTTTTTTAATTATACCTTGACTTCTACATGTCCTCACAGACAGGTTTATATGAGTTAAATCAGATTTCTTATTTAATTAAAAAATTAATTTATTAAAATATAGCTTATTTTTAGTCCCTCTCAGACGTAAGTAGGTATATTAAACATTAAATAATAGGGACAAATCACACAGATTGAACTAGCCCCATAGTAAGTTGTGAACTTGTATCGGAGAATACTATCTCAACGAAACTATATTTTATAATAGATACTTATATAGATAAACATCCGCCCAATCTGAAAAAGACCGTTTTCCATCATGAACTGACCAGAAATAGAACCCGAGCCCTTCAGTGTGGCACACTAGCGAAGTATAGAACACATACACTGTAGAAACAAGGGTAGAATGCAATTTTATTAAGGCACTGCCGTCAATCGTTACGGTCGGAAAATATCCTGGAGACACGAAAAAGGCGGCGCCGCGCCGACCCGATGAGTCAGTATCGACTTGCTTTAATAAAGCCGAAACGCTTCGCAGACATTTTAAGAGTTGCTTAGGTGCAAATGGGCTTTTCCTAATAATGGGGACTTTGAAATTGCGTTTTTTCTTTATTTGGTGAGCCGTGTGGTTGCCGGCAGAGTAGAATAGGACCACTCCAAGTCATCCCGTGGATGTCGTAAAAGGCGACTAAGGAAACACAAGCTAAACAAAGCTTATTAACATCAAAGAGACCTCTCCAACCCGTCTGGCCAGCGTGGAGAGTGTAGGCCAAATCCTCTGAATACTCAGGCTAGTATAAGGCTCTCGTAGTAGGTACAAAAAGGGTCGTGCTCCTGCAGTGGAGACTAGAAAGACCTGACGATGAAGCTCTTAAATTAATACTTATTTTCAAGTGTATCAAATTCACGATTTCAGTCTTTTTTAGGGTTCCGTAGTAAACAAGGAACCCTTATAGTTTCGCCATGTCTGTCTGTCTGTCTGTTTGTCTGTCTGTCCGTCCGCGGTTTTACTCAGAGACTATAAGTACTAGAAAGCTGTAATTAAGTATAGGTATGTATTTTTATCAAGGCAAAAAAGTCGTAGAAAAAAATTTTGAAAAAAAAATTTTTTTTTTAATAACAATTAAAGTGGGGGAGTATTTTTTTTTCTCTACTTACCCATCGTGTGGGGTATTGTTAAATAGGTCTTTAAAAAATATTGTGAGGTTGGAAACATCACTTTTTGATATAGGGATTCGTTTCCGAAATATTTGGTTTTAAAGTGCAAATTTTTGTTAGAGGTAAGTGTCCCCCCCGTCCCCCTCCCCCCCTCTATCTGCTAAACGGTTATATATGGATATGTGAAAAAAATTACAGCAATAGTATACATACTGAGGTTGAAAGGAAAACTATCAGAGCTGAGTACTAAGTGCAAACTAAAAAGTTATAGGCAACCAACTTATAAAATGTACTGGAAAATGTAAAATTTCATACAATTTTCATTGTTAGATGTTTTTGGTCGTTAAACTGTGAGGTGCGAGTGTGAACTCAAAGTTGTCATTTGCAACTATGGAACCCTACATTGCGCGTGGCCCGACACGCACTTGGCAGGTTTTTTTTTTTATTATTTAAAGATACAACTTACTAAGTTTTGAAACAAGATTTTTTCACGGTACTGCTAACCGAGAGGTTTGTTAAAGTATCGTATATTTTTTTAAAGAAAACTTCTGTGGTAAAATAAATTACTTTTTTAGTTTCTGTGGAAGTTATCATCTACAGAAAATTACTTTTAGTACAGTAGCAGGGATGATCTCAATTTTAGTGAGATACTCTGTCGTCAATCGTTACGGTCGGAAAATAACCCGAAGACACGAAAAAGGCGGCGCCGCCCGACCCGATGAGTCAGTATCGACTCGCTTTAATAAAGCCGAAACGCTTCGCAGACATTTTTAGAGCTACTTACTTAGGAGCCAGTGGGATTTTTCCTATCATCTGGGGGTTTTAAAGTCGTTTTGTTCTAGTTTAGAGAAATTGAAAATTCATTTAAAAATATTATAAAATTGTTTTTATAATCCTTCAAATAATTCCTTATTTTCAAGTGCAACGAATTCATGATTTCAGAGTCTCTTCTTTTATTATTTAATTTAAAGACGCTAACTTAGAAATTTTTGTAACAAAAAAAATTTCGGTTGCGATGTGGGATATTTGGGACACTATCAAACAAGTTGAATGCTGGATTAATACTGATTTTTTTAGTTAAGATAAACCTTTTATACTATTAGAATAACGAAACGAACTTCCTACTATGAGAAAATCACGTTGCTACTGTAGCAGGGGTGACCTCAATTTTAGTGAGATACTAGTACCGTCAATCGTTACGGTCGGAAAATATTCTGAAGACACGGAAAAGGCGGCGCCGACCCGATGAGTCAGTATCGACTCGCTCTCATAAAGCCGAAACGCTTCGCAGACATTTTTAGAGCTACTTACTTAGGAGCCAGTGGGATTTTTCCTATCATCTGGGGGTTTTAAAGTCGTTTTGTTCTAGTTTAGAGAAATTGAAAATTCATTTAAAAATATTATAAAATTGTTTTTATAATCCTTCAAATAATTCCTTATTTTCAAGTGCAACGAATTCATGATTTCAGAGTCTCTTCTTTTATTATTTAATTTAAAGACGCTAACTTAGAAATTTTTGTAACAAAAAAAATATCGGTTGCGATGTGGGATATTTGGGACACTATCAAACAAGTTGAATGCTGGATTAATACTGATTTTTTTAGTTAAGATAAACCTTTTATACTATTAGAATAACGAAACGAACTTCCTACTATGAGAAAATCACGTTGCTACTGTAGCAGGGGTGACCTCAATTTTAGTGAGATACTAGTACCGTCAATCGTTACGGTCGGAAAATATCCTGAAGACACGGAAAAGGCGGCGCCGACCCGATGAGTCAGTATCGACTCGCTCTCATAAAGCCGAAACGCTTCGCAGACATTTTTAAGAGACACTAAGGAGCCAATGGGCTCGCCTTAGCTTCTGTGGAGAAGTCATTTTGAGACTTTATTTGGTGTACTAAATCTTATTACTTTTTACTTTATGATAGTGAATGCGTAACTCTTGTCTGTTATATCTTTTATAACTAACTAATATAATAAATGCGAAAGTGAGTTTGTTTGTTACAATTTCACGTTCATATTTATCGAGGTAACCAAATGGCAATGAATCTCGTAATAAAGTGAAGGCTTGTAATTCTCAAACCATTGGTATTGTAACCAAGCTGTATAGGAACGTACGTAGGTTATAATGAGATTAATTGATTAAATGGTTAATTGTACTCCAAAATTATCAAATATTGCCACAATGCCCTTTTTCCGTTTGTATGGAGACATGCGGCTCCAGGCGACTCTTAATCTACAAAATTGTTATACGAGGGAGAGGCCTAGTTACCTGTAGCACAGGTTCCCGCAAGAGTCTATTTCAGGGACTAGCAGCTTCACAAATATGGGAAATTTATGTTTAAACGCCAATAACATAGGTACCTAAATAAACACTGCTTGTAAATCCAACCTAATATTAAGCATAAAACCTGGTATTGTATATTGTGAAGTGGAAATAAACGTTATATTATTATTATTATTTTCAAAGGCATACACATTGATTAGGGTACTGAGTAGGACATAGACTATATAGCATGCGGGAGAAGCCGCGGGAAACAGCTTGTCTTATTGCTTGTAAATTTGAAAGTTACAAATAAACTTAAAGCTAAAAGTAACAAATTGACAATAAACTTAAATCTATCTCTATACGCTGGATCAAAGTTCGTATAATCTAGATGCAAGACGCTTCCTATCATCCATATTGGAAATCCTTAGGGTAGGACTATGTCCAGCAGTGAACTTCTTGCGGCTGATATGATGATTATAATGATAAAACCTCTCTCTCTTGCGAGCATTACCAGTTGCATCTTAAGAGTCCCACGTAAAGCCGGAATCCCATACAAACGGAAGTTTTCGATACGAAACTTCTACTCGGTGTAATTTTGTATAGGTTTTGTTTTTAAAATTGAAATCTGATTATTAACATCAATATGCCTTATCCGGTCGTATGTACGAAATTTGGTTGAGATTGGCTTAACTGTTGTAAAACTAAAACGAAACTACGTTTGTATTCGATTGCGGCTTTACTTGGGACTCTTAAAACGCGGGGTTTGCTTACCTTACAGCCGCTGGTTCTTTAATTAAAGCATTACCTATGTGTAATAAGCATCTGATGTATGAAATCCGAAAAAAATAAAAATATACGCTTGCTTGCTTTGTTTTGTTTACAAGGAAATAAGGTTCGTTAGGTTTCCTTGTGACCAAAAAAAAATTAGTTTACCAACTTATTTTTTTTGTTATTTTGCAAAAGAGTAAAGTGAGTTCGTTGATTGATTGACTCAATTTTTGTAACGATCAGCATATTTGCGTTTGGAAATGCAGAAGCAGGCAACGCATTCCAAACTTTAGCTAGCTGCGCATAATAACAGATGCGGAGTAGTACTAGTCAGCATTGGCGAAATCGAGATCGCTCTTGGACAGCTTAAAAATGGAAAAGCCCTTGGAGAGGATGGCGTTACAACAGAATTATTAAAGGCAGGAGGTAAACCCGTACTGAGGGAGCTCCAAAAACTTTTCAATGCTGTCCTCTTCGAAGGAAGAACTCCGCAGGCGTGGAGTAGGAGTGTAGTCGTCATAATTCTACTGGGAAGATTTAGTTATGATAATTTTAGGGATTTTTTCATTTAAGTAATCTTATCGTCATTTGTATTGTTTTACCGATTGGCGCAGTAATTAAGAAATTACATTTTAGGCCAGCAAATTATTAATTTTCTTGCAATAACAACAATTAACGTATGCACAAAAACCCTACTCCATACACAGGTGTAACGTCATAATAGCAGCATCCCCTGGATTATGCTTGACACTTTGCAGTGATATGGGTGCGAGCGTACGACATACAACATGATATATAAAACATTTAAAACCGAAATCTGGGATAACACAAGGAGACCATGTTTCAAATTTATAATCTAAGAATCCAGTTCTTACATTTGTAACGCAAAAAGAATATAAGGAAGTTTTTCAGGGTTTCGTACCTCAAATCCAATCCATACATTGTATAATTCTACAGGAATAGATGTTTTTTGATTAAAACTAACGTGAAATATTAACATTAACAATATGTAAAATACGGGTCGCTCACGTAAGAAGTCAGCTACAGGCCGACATGTCCAGTCCGCACTCTAACCGACTGTGACGATTTCGTGCGCGCGTCTCGGTTGACATTCGCCCTGAGGAAGACCTCCGGATGAAGTTGAAACATGTCGACCTGTAGCTGACTTCATACGTGAGTGACCCGTATTTTACATATTAATAAGGCATAGATGTCTCGTCCGGAGTCATGCGATCTGGCAAGCTAAGTTTCAAAAAGTCGCCCACAAACTACGAAAAAGATACCATTACTAGTATCAGACGACCTACTGCCGTATGTTTCTTCTTCTTCTTCTGTTTTATATTATGGCTTCCACCGAAATTTCAGTGATTCTGCCAATGTCCAGTATAATGAGATACTAAGTATTGGTTTTGTACGGTAAAGTTTTTCCAAGTAGCATCAAAGATGGCGTATGTTCTTTGATGCCTCGTGGGATTCTCTGGCGGCAAATCTATACGAGTCCATTTATCAGTCCACTTTAACTATTTCACAAATTGTTCATAAGCACGAGCATTTATAACACACGACAATATTTTTGCAAATTGATTTTAGTGGACTTTATAATATGAAATTGGTGTAGACCAATTTCATATTAAAAAGTCCACTAAAATCAATTTGCAAAATTGTCTACGGCAAACTTCAACTGTACTCCTTGACTTCCCACCACAAACTCTGCCGTATGTTTTCTCTAGCCAATAAAGATCATAGACGAATAATGGAGTGAGGGTAACAATGAAAAAAATGTCATACAATTCCGTTTGAGTTTCTATTGGGGGCCAATTCAATTGAAGTGTTCTATGCCCTATAATCCGTAAAAGCAGTTTTTCGGCAGTGCAGTCGCCGCTAGATGACAATAGGTCCACTGCTAGTTGACTAGACTAATCAGAATATTAAGCGTTAGTAAGATAGTTTGCATTTATTTGAAAGATAAAATTTAATCTGAAGCAATGCAATAGTCGAAAAAGTTTTTTATAGTTGTAATATGAATATCTATTAAATGTTGAACTTAGCGCCATCTGTATATAGTTGGAGCGCAACTCTAGTTTGCGTGGACACGTCAAACATGATACCACCATGCCCATACTAATTTCCTGGGCGGCTGAGGCAGTTGAACACTTTTGTATAAAAATGCAATTTTTTTTCCAGCATTATGTTACGTGACTACCGTTACATATACTGACAGGTTGTGTAAATGAGAGAGCTTTCCCAAATCTCGTGGGATCAACGGTAAAGTAAATATTTGTTACTCGCAATAGCAAAGTCTGGAATACTCAGGAACGTTATGCTGTTTGTTTTGTTTTTCATGTGTGTAAGTAGCCAACACTGGTGTCAGAATTTTCAAGCTGCTTAAAGGCATCTGACATATCTTGACGACTGCTTGACGTTATGTTGTGAGCAAACAATAACCGACTTTGACACAAATCAGTATGTAATATTGTTATCTCATAGCATAAACTTTATTTTCACTTTTGAAAAAGTTTTTTTGTTTCCTAAATGGGTTTTATTTTTATTTAAATGCCTTTTTTCACTTCCACCAACAAACTTATTGTGGTTTTTTTGTTCTTATGTCCCAAGGCTCTGAAGACCACGAAAATGACAAAACGTCATTAGTATTTTGTTTTCATGCCTTTCAACAATTTAAAAGCATGTGAACCTTGTGTCATTCTGACCATGGTAATGATCGAGAAGAAGTTTGTTGAAATACTTGGAATTAAACTTATAATTTGTTACTTTATTGCGCAGAGTTACAGCAACGAATGATTCATACATCTTTAATAGTAATTGTAACGTATGAAGATCCTATATGGCTAAAATGTTCATCTTTATTAAAGCTCCTTCGTGTTATGGCTTCTTGTCATAGATTTTTTAAAGCAAAGATTTACAAAATATATTTACACTGCTACTGCGCTTCGAGCAACACGGCCTCCGTACCGGACGGAGGGAGTGGGCAAAGCGACAATTTACTATGACAATTTTTCTGGCGTTTTTTGCGGGGGGAAATGTGCACACAAGTTTAGTTCCGCACACCTACATACAAAACTTAAACTGTCACTTGATAGTAATTATGACATTGTCACAAAAAATGACATAAAAAAGAAAAAATAATTTGTGTACAGATGAGTCACACACAACTAACACATAGACATGCATATGCCTAATTTTGCTTTTTTTTTTAATCTATGGCTGCTGCATTTATATCATATGTCATTTAGACACTAGCGAACAGAATGGTATTCATGAAATTAGTAAAAGATTATGCAACCCAAGTGAATCCGAAGATGATATGGACAAAATGAAGCCATTTTATTCTATGAAGAGTTGGTTAGATTCTGTCACAAAGTAAAGCAGCTCTTGATTCAGGATTTTTATCAGTGTTTTCAAGAGACACATTTGGTTGTTAGCTTTTACCTATTCATTGGTCATTTTGCGCTTGGCAAGCATATTGTTTCCAAACAAAATTAAGAATTGAACATCAATTATTCTTTTAAGTCATTGGCAACTGGTGCAGATGTTGTTTCAGGATTGTGGTCATTTATTAAGTATGTAGATGTGTATCAGAGCTACATTTCATTAAATTTCATCTTAACGTATCTAGGTTCAGTTGAAGCAAAGCGCTCAGTTTTAGATTGTATCCCTTGGGTCATACATTATCTTAAGAAAATTGGCAATTTTGTTTAAGAGGCCCACTTTAAGGTTGTATTTGCCCACATATGAGATGGCGAAAGTTTAGTGTGGGTACATTTATCTTTTAGGAGCTTTATTTTTAATATGTTAGTGTTTTGTTATATTATTGCCAGAAGATGTACCCATTTATCTATAGTTTTTATTTCTTATTAAGTACTAATAGTGGGCGGTACTGTGACTTATATGTGAAATAATGAAGAGCGTTTGTGTATAACGTTCTTAGTGGGCGGTATGTTGAATGAAATAGGAGTATAAACCTTTTTGTAAATATTTGTCGATGATTGTTTTAAAGTAATTTGACGTGAAAAAGTATGTGACACTCTTAAAATAAAAGATGAAGCAGTAATCATTGTATTTTTTCAATAAAATAGAAAAATTACACGAATCACCGAGGTTGGACCTAAAGTATTATACAAAATGAAGAAAATTCATTTTTCTCACGAAGCGTTCTTGGAATGTATCTGTTTTCTTTTGCAAGGACTTGAGGATTATCAAAACGCATATAATGGTTGAATTTGTCTAGTGCATTTTCACAGACTGCAGACTTCGTTGAGCGCCTCTATAATAATGTAATAAACGCGATAAAAACCGTATTAAAATAATTTTATTTAAATGTGTAACAATCGCGAAAACATTATTAGGTGTTATTTAAGGTTCTATACCTCAATAGGTAAAAAGGCACCCCGATTCTCGGTCCATCTTACTAGACCCTTTTTGATTAAATTCTACCTATATACGGACAAATCACACAAATATATACGGACAAATCACACAGATTGAGCTAGCCCCAAAGTAAGTTCTAATGAAAGACTTGTGTTATGGGATACTAACTCAACAATACTATATTTTATAACAAATACATATATAGATAAACATCCAAGACCCAGGTCAATCTGAAAAAGATCATTTTCCATCTTGACCTGACCGGGGATCGAACCCGGGACCATCCGTGTCGCAGGCAGGCGTGATGACCGCTGCGCCACGGAGCTCGTCATACCTATAAAGAATTTAAATTGAGATTTTTTGGCTGTATTCTATCGCATAATTAAAGATTGGTTCAAAAGTAATATTTGAAAAAAACTTATTTAAAAATGCATACAGAGCTTGATTCAAATATAAATGAAAGCCGCCAAAATCCAAACAACAGAATATCCGGACAAGCGGCGCGGATTCCAACAAATCGATTCTCAACTAATATTTTACACATTCATGTAAAACAAAAACGTGTACAGCACAGGGATGTGCTGGGGTAAACTAGAATGCGGTAACTGGCATAATTATTCAGCGGATAATTTTATGTAACTCATCATAATATGATATCAAAGACGTAATTGAAATCTTTGTATTTTTTTGTCTCCACTACAGGAGCCCGACTCTCTCTGTACTCATAATTATTTGTATAATCAGGACTTAGCACGAATCTTATTATTGCGAACTCGTTTATACTTTTAGGGTTCTTTATTTTAAATTATATTTTATAAACCTTTTCTTTTATAAAATTGTGTGTCATTGTAATTTGTATCAATAGTCTTGAGTAAATATTTGTAATCGCAAAACGTATTTTCATTTACATTTCTTTCTAAAAGAACCTATTAGCGTGAATTAATATCGATTGATAACACTTATATTTTATTTGTTTCCGCTGACATTTTAATGGGGTTACACCCATCGTGGCCACAGCGACTACATACTCCGTTCTACCTGAGCCATATAAAGCCAGAGCACTCAGAGGCCTCCACTCACCACGCTGCCCAGACGGGTAAGAGAAGTCTCTTTGATGTTCATAAGTTTCGTTTAGTTTGTGTTTCCTAAGTCGTCTTCTACGACATGCACAAGAAGTCTTTGAGTAACCCTATTCTACTCTCTCTTTAAAATATATGTCAAAAGCCCATTATTCCAAAGAAAATCGTTGATGTCAGATACCGCGTTGCAAAACGCAACAGCAGACGGGCGCGTTCGACCGCTCAAATGTAAATTAAATGATGAATAGATACGCGCTCGAGTGCGCTTTGCGGGACGCGGCCAAAAAACCGCCCGCCATTAATTCGAGATGTAGCTGTAGTCCTGTTTTAATGTCATAGGACGGCAAACGAGCAAGCGGGTCACTTGATGGTAAGTGATTACAGCTGCCCATGGACAACTGCAACACCAGGGGTGTGACTCCGAGAAGGGGATCGGCTTCTGGCTCTCTCACTTACCGAACGAAGCATAGCAGCGGTAAAGCTCCTACTCAAACGTCAGTTTTCTGTGAGAGTATGGTACTTCCTTGGACGAGCCGCCCCATGCATGCTACTAGCAAAAATGGATGTCACCAGTAGCGTTGCTCTACCATGACTAAAAAAATAACTGAAACACCCATTATTCCAAAGAAAATCGTTGATGTCAGATACCACGTTGCAAAACGCAGCAGCGGGCGGGCGCGTTCGACCGCTCAAATGTAAATTAAATGATGAATAGATACGCGCTCGAGTGCGCTTTGCGGGACGCGGCAAAAAACCGCCCGCCATTAATTCGAGATGTGGCTGTAGTGCTGTTTTTGCTGTTTACTTACTTACCGTTCTATTTTGGGCCACTGAAATATGTAGTGGAATGGTATTTTTGCGAGTAAAATGTTTAGGATTTGCAATGGGGACTGTAGCGAAATGTGTAAATTGCATTAATTTGGAAAAGGTTTCAATTGACGTTGGAACCTTCAAATACGAGTCTATGTTTCTTTAAAAAGTTGGCAACGCACTTGTCACACTCCTGGTATTGCATTTGTCCATGGGCAGCTGTGATCAGGTGACCCGATTGTTCGTCTGCCGTGCTACGTCATCAAATATCATAAAAAAACCGGCCAAGTGCGTGGCGGGCCACGCACAGTGTAGGGTTCCGTAGTTGCAAATGACAACTTTGAGTTCACACTGTTCACACTCGCACCTCACAGTTTAACGACCGAAAACATCTAACAATGAAAATTGTATGAAATTTTACATTTTCGAGTACATTTTTAAGTTGGTTGCCTACAACTTTTTAGGCACTTTGCACTTTAAAACCAAATATTTCGGAAACGGATCCCTAAATCGAAAAATGGTGTTTTCAACCTCAGATTATTTTTTAAAGACCTATTTAACAATAGCCAACACGATGATTTTGTATAGAAAAAGAAATATTACTCCCTCTTCACTTTTATGAGACAACCTAAAACAATTTTTTTTTTCAACATTTTATTCCACTACTTTTTTGGCATGATTGATATACATACCCATACCAAATTACAGCTTTCTAGTACTTATAGTTTCTGAGTAAAACCGTGGACGGACGGACAGACAGACAGACGTGGCGAAACTTCCTTAGAACTTTCCTAGTTTACTACGGAACCCTAAAAAGGAGTACGGTCATGACAATCCCGTCAAAAAAGAAGTTCCTAACTCTAAATCTTCAACTCCAAATGTTTTTTTTTTTTTTAAATAAAATCTGTTATTTATTATTTTATTAACGTATACCTATTAACTTTTTAGTACAAGGTACCCCTTGTAAATATTATTGAACCGAAAAGCGCTGACCCTGTTTTAATTGACTTCACAGGTTATGTGAAGTCAATTAAAACAGAATTCCCAAAGACTATTTTTACAAAACTTTAACTGTTTATTGCCTAGTCCTAATCTTAACTTCCTAACTAATATTATAAATGCGAAAGTAAGTTTGTTACGCTTCCACGCCCTATCTACTGAACCGATCATCATGAAATTTTGCATACACATAGGCTAGGGTACTTAGAAGGACATATACTGAGAAGGACATAGGCTATATATCACGCGGGCAGAGTTGCGGGCAACAGCTAGTTCAATTATACCTATATTAGATTTGCCTAGCAATGATGGTTGCAATTGGGGAGGCCTATGTCCAGCAGTGGACAAGTATAGGCTGATGATGATGATGATGATTACATTATGTTTTATCTAATTTCTTTTTTTTTACGTTCAGTTTACGGTTTTCAAATATTGCCAATAGTTCTTTAAACCCCCTTTAGACTGTAGAGATATTTTTGTTACATATATTAACTAATTATTTGATATTGATACCATACCGAAATTTAAATAGAATAGTACATTAATCCATCAGTTAGAAAAAATAGTGGATTTTTTTTTATTTATCAAAATATTATACAGATAAAGCCCGTCATAGTTTCGTGTGACGTCACAGTTAACACTTTTTCTATAATTAAATAAAAAATAATCGGTTAGGGTTTCAGATTCCGAAATTAAAATATTTCCAGGTTGTTCAGAATCACGTTGTAAGTATTTGTTGTTAGTATAATGAAAAATAAAATGACAGACAGCTTTAAAATGAGACTAAAAAGTTCTTCAAACGAATGTGGCAATTTGTCAAAATATACCCTTATTTAATTTCTTCTTTATCAGCGTGAAATCAAAAATTATATTTAACGCTATAATTTCGAAAATGTATTATGAGTACATGCATACGTCATGAACATTTGTTGTATTAACTATAACCGTAAAATTGTTAAATACCCTATTAAAACGGCGGGTTATTCTAAATAATAGGTAGCTGGCAGTCCACCCTGGTTTTGTTGTGGTATATACATAGCATGGCACTCAGGAATAATATACCTTTTCAACGGTGAGTATTTTTGAAATCGGTACAGCAATTCTTGAGGTTAGCGCTTTCCACCAAATAAACTCCTTAGCTTTATAATAGTAGTTTAAATTCACTTTAATATAGCGTAATGAATCATCATATTCCTCGTCATTTTAAGAAGTTCCCTATTGTTAGCAATATTCTTAAATCTGTCAAGCCCATCGTAAACACTCTTTACACGTCTTTCTCGGACTTTCCCTTTCTGTGTAGTTATTTACTATCAGGTAAACCCATCATCATCATCATCAGGTCTTTCTAGTCTCCACTGCAGGAGCACGACCCTCTCTGTTCTACCAGAGCCATATACTAGCCTAAGTAGTCAGAGGATTTGGCCTACACTCTCCACGCTGGCCAGACGGGTTGGAGAGATCTCTTTGATGTTAATAAGCTTTGTTTAGCTTGTGTTTCCTTAGTCGCCTCTTACGACATCCACGGGATGACTTGGAGTGGTCCTTTTCTACTCTGCCGGGAACCAAACGGCGTAAAGAATCATAGAAAGGTAAACCCGTAGACGATTTTCTTTGCTTTATGTTCGACATCTCTTTTCCCTTCACCCTTGAACTCCCGTAGTAATCATCAAAGCCGAACTAAATATCAAGCTTAAAATGAGAATATCCATTTGATATAGCAATGTTACGCGGCCTCCCCAATCTTTTTATTTCTAATAGGTTATTTTCCTTACAAGTCATACTTTATAAAATGTTCATGAAACAAACCTTCGAAACTGTCGAACGTCAATATATTGATAATAAACAAGATAAAACAAATCACACTTAAAATATTCGACACGCTTTTCGAACATCCACGGTAATCATACCAAAAAATAAACTGCCAAATGCTCGACGCTGTCAACATCGAATCGATGATCAAATATGTCATTTGGTTTTTTGGTGGGAAGTCAAGGGGTTCAGTTGTCGTTTGCCTTATACAATTTTTCAAATTGATTTAAGTGGACTTTATAATATGAAATTGGTGTAGTTTGGTGTTATAAATGCTCGTGCTCGAGAACAATTTGTGAAATAATTAAAGTAGACTGTTGAATGGACTCGTATAGATTTGTCGCCAAAATCTCCCACGAGGCTGCCAAAGAACATACGCCATCTTTGATGCCACATACCGTACAACACCGATACTTGGTATCTCATTATACTGGACATTGGCAGAATCACTGAAATCTCGGTGGAAGCCATAATTAAAAAGAAGAAAGAAGAAAGAAATATGTCATTTGCCGCTTTTTAACATCCGTAGCATAGATTTTATTCGTTGAATCCGTGGAGTCCATTTGGTTCATTTACTTAGTGTTAGTTTAATCGTTGATTACTTTATATAACTACTACTTCTATGCTGTAAACCACATTATGTAGCCGCTTTCCCATACATCCTCGCTACAACCCCTTTCAGTATTCAAAGTCAAAAGAAGATATTCATAGGCTAGTTGCCTAAATTTGATTAATAGTTAGACAATATACCTTATTATACATTACACATGAGAAAAATATTATTTTTAATAAATATATTGATTTTCAACTTGTATTTCACATTTAAAGAAATGACATTAAATTTCTCCCGAAAACGCTTAAAACTGTCATGGCGTTTTGTGTGACGTCACCCCGTGCGAAACACAGCTGTTTGTGTATGGCGATTGTAAATGTTTTGTGATTAAAAATGAATCCTTCGTATTACGAGTACTATATGGTGCCCCAGGGGGAGAGCAGAAGCATTAAAATACCAAACAAATTATTTATATTTGTCCCAAGCAACAAGAAATGCGGAAAATATGGAAAAAACACTTGCAAGGAGGAATGATGCACATTGTTTATCAACAAATTTAGAATATATTAGTGTGAAGATCATTTTCATTTAAGTATATTTAACAAAATGTAATTCAGCGAAAACATAAATATAACAACACAGATGAATTTTGCTTGGACATATTTTACACTTCTCAGTACATAGTTTACCCTCTCACTTAACTTGCAGATCAACAACAAACAACATCATCTCCATAAAAATCTTGTGGTGGCCCTGAAATTGAGTTTATTCATTTAAGTACATTAATCTTTTAACAGGGTAACAAAAAGCCACGTTAGTCAATTTAAGATTGGCTAGTATTATTGCCTATAACATGATTTCTGAGATATTTATCCGTACCTAGGATTGACTTTTACAATCTGTGCGTTAAAGTAAGCAGCTGGTACATACATTCTATAGTTATTTTTGTTACTTGATAAGCTCAAGTTTATCTAGGAACAAATACAAAGTAAAACAGAAATGATATTTTTAATAACTTTCATAAGTTATTTAAAAATATCATTTCTGTTTTGCTTTGTATTGTTAACCTCAAAATATATCAAAACTGTGGTCAAAACATAATCAATAAATTAACACATATATTAAGGTATCAATATCAAGACTGAGAAATTGAGATTTTAGCTTATTATAGTTTTATCACATGTATACTTACATTGAAGTTTTAACATTGCGAAATTTCGATGAACAAAAGTCGCAGTTTGATGCTAAAATTTTGCCAATTTTGAGCAAGTTATTGCTATTTCCTTTCATAAATCTACATTCCATGGTGTTCTCTCACAGTATAATACTTTAAATAACTTAATCAAGGTGACGACATAAGATAAAACCGTAAAATAATAGCTTGTAACACACTTTTCTATGAAAATGTCATCAACAACAATTATGTTTTCCACGGGGTGACGTAACGATTTGTGATTGGTGTTCCCGGTCACATGACCTGATGCCTTTATTTTCATAATTTGTTTTATGAAAATATCAACAATCGTAAATTATTTTGTTGAATAGATTGATTTTTCCTTATCTACATATCATAATTATTTTTTACACACCTTAATCCAACCCATTTGTTCTTAGTGGATACATGCCTATTACAAATATTTATCTATCTGTAAGAAAATCTGAGATACTGTAGTAAGTACCTTATGAGGTACTTTCCGGTAATAATTCTCTTGCAAATTTGAGAAAAACTGCGAAATCGTATTTTCAATAGTACGGTTCAAAGTAGGAGAACCTAGTGGTTCTCCTACTTTGATATCATTCATTATCAAGGGAGCGCAAGGTTTTATACTTGTTATTCCTACTGCATACTTTTGAAAATACCAAGAATGAAGGTCTTGACGAAAGCCTGTTAACAGAGTGATCCCAAAAGGGTTCATCATCATCATGTCTTTTTTAATCTCCTCTGCAGGAGCACGACCGCTCTGTACTGTCAGAGCCGTATAATAGCCGGAGTTGTCAAGCGATTTGGAAGGTTTGAAGGAAGACTTGGAGTGGTCCTATTCTTCTCTGCCGGGAACCAAACGGTACACCCTTCCTTTTTACCTAATGTGGTAGATCATCATCATCATCATCTCATGCATGCACAAGAAGTCTATTGCTGGACATAGGCCTCCCCCAAGGATTTCTAATACGACCGGTTGGAAGCGGCCTGCATCCAGCGCCTTCCTGCGACCTTTGTCAGGTCGTCCGACCATCTCGTCGGTGGGTGGCATAGAGGGGGTTTTGCCATACTCACCACGCTTGACAGACGGGTTGGTGAGCACAGTTTGTTTCGCTTATCTCGGTTCCAATGCTGCTTTCCATTGAAACCGTCTTTTAAGCGAGGAAAGGGTAGGAATTTGTAGCTCTGGGGGAGCGGGATAGGGTGTTTGGGATGCTGCTTGCTTGGAAGGATTGGGATAAGAAAGTAGCAGCTCGGGGAGGCCGGGCGCGCGTACCCGATGCCATGCGTGCAACCACCAGGCAGGCAGTTGAGTATGACACCCCTGGCAAACCAACAATGTGGTACAAGAGCCCTTAAACGCATTAAGTATACATATACGTACACTTTTTAAAAAAATATACAGACAAACGCGTGAAACTTTTAACACTCTTCTTTTGATTTGAGGGTTAGAAATACATATTTATTGCGTTATAAAGAATTACCTACCCATTAATCTATTACACGCCTTTTGCACAAACATTTCACAGTTTATTATAGCTCATTCAATTTTATTACATTGCTTTTGGAGACCGATAAGCGAGCCAGCGAAATTATGGGATTTAATGTACGAATATTAGGCGTTTTGTTTTGTTTTAATGTGGTAAGTAAAAATATATATATTTTTTTTTAAATTTTATAAATCTTTTAATCATCATCGTCATTTCGTGTAGGCGACGCGGTCAGTCGACCATGCACACCCTGGTGTCAGAGTTCTTCGGAACCGCCCTTCGGCCTCTGACGTGGAATTACAATTCAATTCAATTCTTTATATTGTTTTCTTATGTTTTCGCGATTGTTACACATTTAAACAAAATTATTTTAATACGGTTTCTATCGCGTTTATTACATTATTTATACACCTAACGTTTCGAGCACTTTACAGTGTTCGTGGTCGCAGGCAGACTAAGTTGACATTTGTATAATACTTTCTAGTACTTATAGTCTCTGAGTAAAGCCGCGGACGGACAGACAGACAGACAGACATGGCGAAACTATAAGGGTTCCTAGTTTACTACGGAACCCTAAAACCGGTTTATTTCTTTGTTTTACTACAATTGTACTATTTTTGGTTTATTTTCTTTAATTATGCTCCTAGTTCCAGAGAAAAAAAGGCCTTCCTTGAGACACACAGACAGACAGATGGATAACGAAATGCTCATAATAAGGGTGCCTTAACTTATCTATGTTTTATTTATACTAAAGTATTAATTATAAAGTCTAAATCACTTATTTATAAAAAAAATGCGCGCCTAGTTAAATTATTAATATGTAAAATACTCACGTATGAAGTCAGCTACAGGCCGACATGTTTAGTTAAATGTTTGAAGAAAGCCATCATATAGATTTAGGCTTTGTTATTTTTTACATTACTTTTAAAAATGTAGTTAGTTTGTATTTATGGGTATGTATGTATGTAAGTTGGTTTCTTCCACCGTAACGTCTAAATTATTCCTCAACGGTTTTGGATGTATGTGTATCGTTAGAATCCATTTACTCTCCCTAGAGTGACATAGGATAGGATATGTCAAAACTGGTGACAAGGCATCATTCATGATTCATGCTTCATTGCTAGTTTCGGAGACAAGGAAAAACATAAAATATACTAGCTGCTTTTCTTCCCGTGCAGACCGTAAAAGCCGGTCAAGGGTTTGGGTAAAAATCTAAGGAATCACGTTATAGGCGATGCGGCTAGCAACCCATCACTGTTTTGATTCCTCTTTCCACATGTATGCCCACTTACACGCTAAACATGGCGTTTGGGTTTTATAAGCTTAGGCTCTGTTTACCCCGCAAGGGATAAAGACGTGATAATCTGTATGCATGTCATGCTTTATTAGAGGACTCCGGGTTCTGAAGCACCTCAGAAGAAGATGCAATCGAGAAGACACTCATATGAGAGATAGACTTGGTAATTCTTGCAAAAATATATTTTGTCTATTGAGATATAACTACTAGAGAAGACACCGCAAGTCCTTACTTTGTCCCGTTCAACTGTGGCCATCGCGCCACGACTCACTCAGCCGGTTGTTAGCTCTTTCGCTTGTTGTATTTCCCACGATTAATAAACAAAAACTTGGTAAAAATCATAAAAAATGCCTTAGTGTGTATTGAGTTATTGCAGTAATAACTTATCGAACACTGCACAGTGCAAATGAACAAATTTTCATCAGCAAGTACATTATTTTTTACAAAAAAAAGTCAATATAATTACCTCCCGCCATTTTGCATTATGTTGACATGTTGCTATAGAAACACGTGAGAGTATCAAATATAGCGCTGAGGTATTGAGTTATGTATGATTGGACGCTTCGTTATTGTTTTAGCGCTGCAGCGCTTAAATTTTAAACTTCGAGGAATGGAACAATGCCAATATATATTTGTAAGGTAGCTCCTCTAGTATTATATCTCAACCCAGGCAACGCCCAAAGCCGAGGTTCGTCCCTCCCGGGGAACCCTTTGGTGATGTTTGCCTTACAGGTTGAAGGCACTCTGTTCTCACCTCAAAAGACCGGTGAAGTAGCGAAAGCTCATTTGGAGCTAGCTACGTAGTCCATCTCAATGACTTTATCATAATTTTTACAACCGCCCGTGTCTGTATAACGCTACACTCAAATAGCTCCGGAATAGCAGACAAATACTCGTAAAAATGAAATCCAAAGTCTTCAGCACGCTGTAAATCGAACCCAAAGCCATGTCGCTTAGCGTAGTGGAGTGCCATATTAAACTCTCCACCCGTCGATGATACCTCTACTTACAGCATGTAAATTTACCCTCGACATAGCCTTAAAGGGTGAATCAGTCCCATCGATATGAACAACTTTTCCTTTAGGATCAATGCTGGGTACTCAAAAAGATTTTTGTCATTTTGGTACATACAAAAATGTTTGGCCACCCAGGTAGAGGCTGCGCCAAACTTTATTGCGAGTTTGATATTAGTTGCGAGCTGCGCAGTACGCGCTCCGCCTTCCCGCGCACGCCCCGCGAAACTAATATTGTGTACTGCGCATCGACTCACGCGAAGTTCGGACTCGCAATAAAGTTTGGCGCGGCCTGTAATTAGTACGGGAAAGTCAGAAAAATTTCGACCTCCCAACAATGGCCTCATAGGAAAAGTTGTTCATATTGACGGTTTAAGTCACCCCATTTAAGGGAATATCGAGGGTCAATTTACACGCTGTATATCAGTATATTCTTTTTTCAGGCGTTACAATGTGTGTCAAATATGAACATAAGTAATTTGCCATCACCACGAAACCTAACCGATGACTTGTTCAGTTTAGATGTGGAAGAACTTAGTAAGGCTTTACGGGGACTCACGGATATTAATAGCGATGTTATTGAAAGTCTCAACAAAAACATACATTTGTCATTGACACAAAACAAAACCAAGGACCCGTTGAGTGAAGATGTAGAAGAACTGGCTAAGGCTTTACAGGGACTCATAGATGTTAATAACGATGTAATAAAAACTCTACAGGCTGCTGAGGTTCACTCAAGTCCTTTTTTACTACCCAAAAACATTTTAGAAATGGACTGGAATTTAACTGAGGAACTTGACAACCTTGACAACCCACGAAATTCAAAATATAGAACACGTTACCCAAATAAAGAAAATCAAATGGAAATTGGATACGTAGAAGAAGACATTAAATTTGAGGATTTATTCACATTACCACCACCAGTTAAAACTTTCAACAAAACCGCTGAATCAAATAAAGGAACAGTGAATCGTTCGAAGGACGAACAAGATCCTACTAGAAAGGTTGATACAGAAAGGAATATGACAAAAAATGAATCTATTATTTCCCACGGTAAATCTACTACTGTCAATCGCAAGTTACATAAAAGAGATATAACAAGACCCATGGATCGTGAAAATAATGAAATTTTGAGATTTTCACAACGAGCAGACGATGATAATTTGGACGATTTAGAGGAAGTTCTTGACGAATCCTCAGAAGAAATACAGGAGCCGGATACTAAAGAGGCATTAAATGCAAAAAGTATTTTGCCATTGATAGGTAAGTATTGTTTTATAAGAATTAATTTAAGTAATAACTTGGTTCTGTAAAGGTTGGGGAAAAATCTAAACCAATATATTATAAATATAGTTTAGGTTCAATATATTCCCTTATAACGGAATATAACTTTTTGGGCAAAAAAAATCAAGATATACCTAAATATACAGACAGTAAATATATATATATACGAGTATATGTCACAGACATCTGGTTGAATCTGCTATTTGATTAAGTGACTAGCGCGTTCATTGATTGACAACATTTAATAGAATGACTAGACTGACCCTTGATTCAACAAGCTTCACTCACGTTCAACTAGTTAGCGGATTATAACATAGCCCTTTGAACAGAGCGGACATAAATCAGTCAGGAGATTCGAATTTAGTTTATTTTTTTCCCATTGCGGCGCTAGTGATCACCAAAACAAATATGGGGTCCAACAGCTTGCACACATGGCACTGTATTGATATTTTTTCTATGAAATTTGCTTCAAAGTACGTTATTTGTAATAAAATAATATGACAGC
Organism: Rhodophaea formosa; assembly: GCA_963082605.1. Taxonomy (NCBI): domain Eukaryota; kingdom Metazoa; phylum Arthropoda; class Insecta; order Lepidoptera; family Pyralidae; genus Rhodophaea; species Rhodophaea formosa. The sequence continues at coordinate 6,908,802 of OY720223.1, forward strand.
ATGGATTTACCTATTATTACACCGCCGCCGGCGACTTTTAAACTAAGATTTTTTTTTCAAAAATATATGATGAAGTAAAGCTGTGAAAATCATGCTACCAACAAACATTACAAAGTCGCCTTTATCCCATTCAACGACTTCGCTAAATGACGTTCGGACAAGACGTTGAACGTTACGTTTAACGACTTGACGCAATATTATGGCAATAATCAACGCGCTAGTCATTCAATCAAATAGCAGATTTAACCAGATGACTGCGACATATATACGAGAAAAAATATACTTTAGGTACGAGCGGATGCCGATTTTAACAATGTATATTTGATGATGATATAGATATTAGTCATAGTTGTTTGACGAGCTCCGTGGCGCAGCGGTCATCACGCCTGCCTGCGACACGGATGGTCCCGGGTTCGATCCCCGGTCAGGTCAAGATGGAAAATGACCTTTTTCAGATTGACCTGGGTCTTGGATGTTTATCTATATATGTATTTGTTATAAAATATAGTATCGTTGAGTTAGTATCCCATAACACAAGTCTTGCTTAAGATCTTACTTTGGGGCTAGCTCAATCTGTGTGATTTGTCCGTATATATTTATTTTAAAAAAAAAATAGTACGCCGAATATCGCTCGCGCCCTACTAGAGACCAAAGTAATTCAAAATTCAAATTCAAATTCATTTATTTATTTCAGACAACGATTACAGGTCCATATTTTGAGTATTAAATAACAGTAAAAAAATACATTACATTGATAAATAATATGTCAAAATTAAAATTTGGAATTACATCAATAAATGTCAGTATTTAATGAAAATAAATAAATCTATACCTACATATAATAAAACAGTAAAAATATTTTGTCTGTACATTTAGTATTTTTGACTGAAATGGATAGAGGGACACTTAAAAAAATAATAGAAAGCAAAAAAAACATTTTTTTGAATTTCTTGTCTGTCTGTATGTATGATCACGTTTTTCTCCGGAAATTATGGATGGATTCGAATAAAACTTTTTTGCTATATAGCTATTAAACCGGGGCCATATATAGGGTAGAAATGATTTCGAAAAATCGAACACCTGATGCAGCATCATAATGGTCCAGCTGAACTATGAGAAATATAAAAGTAGAGCCTTAGCAAAAGTTGTTAGGCCTGATGAGCATTTTTTGTTGAAGTATTTATAATGAAGATTTGGAACACCTGACGCAGAACCATAATGGTCCTGGTAAACTATAGGAAATATAAAAATTACGCTGTAGCAATAGTTGTTCAGCTTGATTAGTAGTTTTTGTTGAAATAAAAAAATCGAAGATTTAGAACATCTGATACATTACCATGCTAAATATCATATCGACAATTTTACAGAGTCTCACGCTCCACTGGGATACAGTGCGTAGAGTACGATTAGCACATATTACTGGTGACCGCTCAGCGGTCCCCCTTTTAGCAACGTAGTTTTCAGCCCATACGGCAAAATATGAGAGTTTGCTATCTCCAAGCCTTGAACACACAGGCAACACCTAAAGCCGTGGTCTGTCCCTCGCGAAGACCCTTTGGAGATGTGCAAAAGGTTAAGGGTTCTCTGCCCATACCTCAAAGTTTGGTGAAGTAGCGCAAGCTCACTTGGAGCTAGCTATATAGTCTTCTTCTTATCGTGTCGGTGGCTCAAAAAGTTTAAAAGAATCTTATATTCCATCCCTCCAGTATTTAGCAACAGCCAATGCAATGCCATACAATTTTATAACACTGCTACAAGTATTTTCTTATGTATGTTTAGTTCGTATTAAGGTATATTAATATGCCGGAGTCATAAAGCCCACGCGGACGAAGTCGCGGGCATCAGCTAGCAGATAATACGGAGTATTAGCCCGCGCCTGGCCAATTAAAAGTCATGGAAAGTCGCATACTAGGCCTCAAAAAAACGCAGTTTGTGCTCAAACAAACTAGACTAGACGTAAAACTGCCGAAATGCGTTTTGTATATCATATCACTGTGTATCAATATTACAATAACATGGTTGATAACAAATTTCTAAGGTTACCTATATAAGAATTAAGTATAATACCTCAATTGAACCCCTGACACACTTGTTTCGTATAGAATGTATTGAGGCGTCTCTTGTAGCGCGCGTGCGATAGTTAGATTCCCTGCTCTGCGGATATAGTAAGTCTTCGAGCAACACGGAAGGGAGTAGCCATACGCTGCATTCCCCTCTGTCAAGGTACAAGCAAAATTAGGCATATGCATGTCTATGTGTTAGTTGTGTGTGACTCATCTGTACACAAATAATTTTTTCTTTTATATGTCATTTTTTGTGACAATGTCATAATTACTATCAAGTGACAGTTTAAGTTTTGTATGTAGGTGTGCGGAACTAAACTTGTGTGCACATTTCCCCCCGCAAAAAACGCCAGAAAAATTGTCATAGTAAATTGTCACTTTGCCCACTCCCTCCGTCCGGTACGGAGGCCGTGTTGCTCGAAGCAGTAAGTACATTACGCAGCGGCCAGCAAAAGTATTGATTGACGTATAGTCACGAGCATTAATACGTACACTCGTAAATCTAGCAGCCGTGTGGTTCCCGGCAGAGTAGAATAGGACCACTCCAAGTCTTCCCGTGGATGTTGTAGAAGGTGACTTCGAAAACACAGGCCAGACGAAGCTTTTAAACATCAAAGAGACCTCAGAATATTTCTGACAAGCATGGCGTGTGTAGGCCAAATCCTCTGACTGCTCTGGCTAAAATATGGCTCTGGTAGTACAGAGATGGTCTTGCTCCTGCAGCGGAGACCATAAAAGACCTGATAATACCTAATTAAAGCCAAGGCTTGGACGGTTCTTCTCTTAAATAATGGTACTTGATAAAATAAACCGGTACTTCTATTTTTTTAACGGACGAAAAAACGGAGGAGGTTCACAAGTCGACGCGTATATGTTATTGTAAGTCCAGGCCTAACGTTTTACAGAGTAGTCCAATTTTGGTAATTGCCTTTTGTTGGAAAACGTATACGCCTATTTTGGTATAATGCTACCAATATCGGCGTACACCTTATCCAAAATGTAGATTTAAAAATCCAACCCTGAAGGTAGAAAAACAGTGGATTTTTGCTTTTCAGTATATTTCGGCGGTTCAACTTTCGTTAAAAGTTTTTTATTAAATTATTCGACATTTATTTAGCCGCTGAAACACAAAGACATGGATTTACATACATACGTTACTTTCATACATATCTACCTACTTTACACTCCGTGTATTCGGTCAAAACAGAATATCGACATATATACCTAACTATATGGCCAAATATGGCGACAGGTGAGCGGCGTAAATTATCATAACCAAATAAGTTTATCATAACATCCCGAGGTCAGACGCTGAGAATACAATGCAAAAACACTTTATTGCACCAAAAGAAAAAACATCACAAATAAAATAAATACAATTTGACGAGAGCAGTAGTCGTACTAAGACCAGGAGTTCAATTTTTGAATTGGTAGAATCGATCCGCCGCTCGTTGTGACGTCATCAATCGTTTGGTATTCACATGTGAATAAAATCAACGAGTGGTCCAGTTTTTACGTATTTTAGAACCATGCAAATAAATTTTATTTGTTTGTGAGAAAGGTAGATTTGGTAGTTCATGATGGTTCTAAGTTTGGTAAATGGAACCCAATGGCACCAATGGTACCCATGCAACCCAGTGAGACACTATGGAACCCAATGGAACCCATGGAACCAAATGGAACCCAATAAGACCCATGGGACCCATAGGACCCAGTGGGACCCAATGGGACCCTAAGGGACCGATGGTAACTAATGGGCCCCTACGGTAACGTTGGAACCCATTGGCCCTCTACCTAACCCTACCTACCCTATGGAGTCAAGTCAAATATTTTTTACGCGTCTTTGAATCCGAGTGGTCTCGTGCGACCATTCCAAAAATCCATTCGAATATAATATATCGAAAAAAATAGATCCAATTTACATTCACCATGGGGTAGCGTAAACAACTTGTGGCAAAAATTGAGCTCCAGTACGGAAACCAGACTCTAAACTATTAAGGAGATTATTACTTACAAGGGATAAGCTCAGTTGTTAGTGAATTAGACGTTCGCGGACTTTAGATAAAAAGAAAGGATGGATATATGGCAGAAATCGCTTTAGATGGCTAGATTGTTGATCTTAGGGATAGCAGTTATGTTTGCATCCTTCCACAGAAAGGTCAACTTACTGGAAACAAGGGAGTTATTGAATATAGAGGTAATTATAGGAAGGAAAAGATCGAATAGGTAAGATCATGGAAGTACGACCAATAACGTCATTGCCTACAGTATTCGTAGACATGGATCAGGTGCTGGCTTAGTAGAAAGGGATTTTGAAGTATTTGTTTTGACGTCCTTGTCAAGCATGTTTGGCTTTCAATATCTAAATTATTTCAATTGTTTGGCTGATTTTTCCCAAAACCCAATGACCGAAGTTTCCAGACTCTCGCTGGATCTCGATTATAGATTGATGTATGTGGCGACGTTGTGCCGTCTCACACGCCCTGTTATACTGATTTCTAGCTCGAATTCTTAAAAGTCATTAGGCCATAATATAGCATCCCATATTACATAATGGCTTAAATTTTTATGCTTATAGATAGAGATCCATTTTTTCTATAATTTGGTGATAAATATACGTACTGAACAATTTTTTTTTCAGAGGTCGGCCAAAAGGTTAAGCAAGCATTTGAGAACCCCTTACAAAAACTTAAAGATGCATCTACAAACATCAAGAATAAATTAAAATTTTGGGATAGTTAACCAATGAATTTATTATTATTTTATTTTTTATTTACCTTTTGCGTGATTATCACGAGTATTATCTGACAGGTTTATGGTATCTATTGCAAATATGTATAATAGGCAAGATTTTTAAAAATATTAAGCCTCAAGTTATAAAATCACAAAGTCTAGGACACGGTTTTCAGGGTTCCGTAGTAAACTAGGAACCCTTATAGTTTCGCCATGTCAGTCTGACTGTACTAGAAGGCTGTAATTTGGTATGGGTATGTATATTAAAAAAACAGTGAATTTTTTTTTTTTTTCAAAACACTTTTTTTTAATATACAATTTTTTTACGGTAGCTCCCATACAAGTAAAGAGGGAGTAATATTTTTTTTCGGTACAAATCCATCGTGTTGTCTTGTTAAATAGGTCTTTAAAAATCCGAAATATTTGATTTTAATGTGCAAATTTTTGTTAGAGGTAAGTGCTTTTAGTAGGTAGTCGATATAAAGTTCGGATATCTTATACCCGACCTGCTTGTGTGACCAAATACTATTTAAGAAGGGCAGGCATCCGGGCGTTAAAAATTTACCAAATAATATGCTGTCATAATACCCCAGAATCCGTCACTGAGGAAGCAATCGAGAAAACGCTATCAAATGATGGAGAGTGAGAAAAAATTTCGAACTTTGTGCTTCGGTAAGCAGGATTTTGCCTGTTGTCCCCTGGGGGATCAAATATAAATATATCAAATGTTATTCAAATACATATCATGATTTAATAAAAGCAACAGATGGAACAAACTCATATTTTAATAACATGTTCAATACTTATCTTTTCTATCTAACAATAATCACTTAGCGACCTTTCCCGTCGACAGTCGAATATCTAATGGCGAGTCCATCACAGACAAGAGTCATTGAATGCATGAATGATTCTAATCCCCACTGCCAGCTTTGTCTGGCAGGGGTAAATTATACTCAATATAACTCCCAATAAGCTATCGGTAAAAAGTCAAATCATATTCCACGAGTAATATAAGTACTAAACATTATCAATTAATAGTCAAAATATATCAAGATAATTATGTGAGTTAACACAAAGGTAAAGCTTTAAGATTGTTATCTTGAAGCTATAGTACTTTACCGTTTGGTTACCTAAAAAATTGGACAAGGGAAAAGGAAGGAACTACTTGGGTCAAATAATCACAGATTTTCAAATGAGATCACGGTTACCATCATAGGAGATGTGTTTGCGTCTGTCATGTTCCTATAAATTAAATATTCCACGAAATATGTATTTTCTTTTCATCGACTTTTTCCATTAAAATGCGACTGCCTCCGCCCCGATACAGGTATAGCGCTTCATACAAGCCAAGTTATATTTAAGCCTAATACTACTACAAATGGCACTTTACAGCCCTGCACACGTCGGTGTGTGATTTGACAAACAAGGTCGGTACAGCAGAATGTAATGCAACGTGCAACTATTAACAGTAGCAACTAGCCTCGTTTTCAAAGCTATCAAAAATACGCAAAAACGGAGGAGAGGTGCGGGGAAGCCATATTGCGGGGGTCCTGTGTGTCTTCGTTCTTTTTTTTTTTTGAATGGACTACGTAGCTAGCTCCAAGTGAGCTTTCGCTACTTCACCGGACTTTTTGAGGTGAGGGCAGAGTGCCCTCAACCTGTAAGGCAATCATCACCAAAGGGTTCCCAGGAGGGACGAACCTCGGCTTTGGGCGTTGCCTGGGTGCGCAAGGCTTGGAGAGACAGCAAACTCTCATATGCCTGATGGGCCGCGATTTGCATGCATGACCTGAAGGGCCGAACTGAGAAACAATGGCAAAGCCTTTAGAGAGCAGCAACTCTCATGTTTTGCCGTATGGGCCGAAGTTTTCGTTCTGTAGGTTAATACTTACTTATATTTAGCCATACATGAATTTCTCCGGGCTCATTTGAAATTAATTATTTGAAAGTGCATGAATTCACTTTGCGGTGGCAACTTTGAATGTTAATCTCACACATGACGGTTAAGTATGAAGTTGTGCACGGTTAGAAGTTTCGTTTGTAGCATTAATAGGTATCATTGAAGTATACATGTGTGATATTAACGGTGTGCTCACATGTCCGTAATGTGCAAGGTTTTTCACTAATAACTCCTGTAGCAACCAGCCGCGAATGTGAAACAGAAGCGTTCCGGAACAAAACATTGGCGAAACCGCGAAACGTTGTCTAGTAGAAAGTAAACGATTCGCACGTACGTGAGACGCACCAAACAAAATCATACTAGAGAGCGTTTCGCGGTTTCGCCAATGTCTCGTTACGGAACGCTTTCGTTTCGCATTCGCGGCTGTGTGCTCCCATTATGTAGCCGATCTTACGCCTGTAGCGTAAGATCGGCTACATAATGAGAGCTCACGGGAGAGCCCTAAATCTTGAAGTGGTCGCCAAGACCACAATTGGTCGGACGTCATCATCACCTGTGTGATTACTTCAATTTATTTTATGCTATGCCTTGGTGATAATAATATGTACTGAACTTTTTTTTCAGCGATGGGCAAGAAGATAAAGGCAGCATTTCAGCAGCCCTATGAACAATTCAAAGGTTTAGCTACCAACATTTATGATAAATTAAAAATGATGGGATAGTTATCAACGTATTTATTATTATTTTATTTACCTTTAGCGTGTAGTAGACACATTGTTTGATTATAACGACTATTACCTATCTTACATTTTTATCTTACATATAATAAAACATAAAACAGTAAAAATATTTTGTCTGTACATTTAGTATTTTGACTGAAATGGATAGAGGGATACTTAAAAAGAATAACAGAAAGCAAAAAAACTTTTTTGGAATTTCTTGTCTTTCTGTCTGTCTGTCTGTCTGTATGTATGTATGACCACGTTTATCTCCGGCAATATTGGACGGATTCGAATTAAGGGGGAACAGTAGGCACAGTAGCGACGCCAATCATTTTATTCCTAATACTTTACAAATAGAAAGAAATTCAAGAATATAAACAATACAAGCCTTAGTAAATAACCTGAAGTATTTTTGGAATCATGTTTTAATATTATGAAAATCAGTCATTGAGAGAAAAAGTGATAACCGCCAAAAACGGCCGTTTTTGGCGGTAATCAGATTCTCATAATTCTCACTGATTCCGATAATAAAAAACATGATTCCAAAAATACTTCAGGTTATTTACTAAGGCTTGTATTGTTTATATTCTTGAATTTCTTTCTATTTGTAAAGTATTAGGAATAAAATGATTGGCGTCGCTACTGTGCCTACTGTTCCCCCTTAAACCTTTTTGCTATATAGCTTAATAGCTAGCGGCTTAATAGCCGAGGCAACATATAAGGTAGAAATGATTTTGCAAAATGGAACATTTAATGCAGCATCATAATGGTAAAAGCTGAACTATAGAAAATATCAAATTTTTTTAAGCTGAGTATTGGAACACCTCATGCTTCTGCATGATGGTCCAGGTAAACTAAAAGAAATATATAAATGACGCTTTAGCAAAGGTTATTCAACGTGATAAGCATTTTTTGTTGAGGTATTTAATTTGAAGATTTGGAACACCTGACGCAGAACCATAATGGTCCAAGAAACTATAGGAAATATAAAAATGACGCTGTAGCAAAAGTTGTTCAGCTTAATTAATATTTTTTGTTGAGGTAAAAAAATCAAAGATTTAGAACATCTGATACATTACCATGCTAAATATCATATCGATAATTTAACAGAGTCTCACGCTCCACTGGGATAGAATGCGTAGAGTACGATTAGCTCATATTACTAGTGACCGCCCAGCGGTCCCCCTTTTGGCAACGTAGTTTTCAGCCCATACGGCAAAACATGAGAGTTTGCTGTCTCTCCAAGCCTTGAACACACAGGCAACACCTACAGCCGAGGTCCGTCCCTCCCGAAGGCCCTTTGGAGATGTGCGATAGGTTGAAGGCGCTCTGCCCATACCTCAAAGTTTGGTGAAGTAGCGCAAGCTTACTTGGAGCTAGCTATTTAGTCTTCTTCTTATCGTGTCGGTGGCTCAAAAAGTCTAAGAGAATCCTATATTTTATCCCTCCAGTATATAGCAGCAGCCAATGCAATGCCATACAATTTTATAACACTGCTACAAGTATTTTCTTATGTATGTATACGCCGGAGTCATAAAGTCCACGCAAACGGAGTTGCGGGCATCAGCTAGTGATTAGTATGTATGTATTGGCATTTGGCATTCTTTGTAGATTTTACTAGATTTTAGTTTGAGATCGGTTGTTATCCTAATTTGTATAAGTAACACTGACTAGCTATATCAAAATTATTATAGTACAATAAAGTGTGGTTCGACACGACAACTATGGAGAAAAAGCACTGATGTGTACAAATAGTAAGACACAGAATTTAGCATCCAAAAAAACCTTTTATTAAGAGAATTGTGGCCTTTAGGCGCTGTCTACCAAGAAACGGAAAGGACGTAATTATTATAGATTTGTATCAAATTTCTACATCACCGTGCACAGTATAGCTGTCGTTCATGCCTTCAATACACAGTAATTATCGAAACATACGCCGGCGTTTTAAACGCAATTAGTCACATGAAAACTAATTAACTGACTAATTGGTTTGTGTACTATTTACACTAAAGTGAGCTTAAGCTCTGCCTACCCAATAGCGAAGTAGGAAGTGATTATGATGTTGTTGGTATGTATCAATTTCTTTATGACCCTGCACAGTGTAAAGGCAGTATCTTAACCCTTTATTGTCCAGTAATTATCGGAACATACGCCAGCGTTTTAAATGCAATTAGTCATACAAGAACTAAATTGTTTGGTTTCGTGTGTTGTTAACGCTAAAGTAGGCCTAGGCTCTGCCTATCCAACAACGAAGTAGGAAGTGATTATAATGTTGTTGGTGTGTATCAAATTCCTGCATCACTGCGCACAATGTTATAGCAGGTGTTCATGCCCTTATTACGCAGTATTTACCCAAAACTGATTGGTTTTGTGTTCTGTTTACGCTAAAGTGGGCTTACGGCTCTGCCTACCACAGAACGGAGTAAGAAGTAATTATTATGTTGTCGGTATATATAAAATTCCTGTATCACCACGCACCGCGTGTTGGCAGTCACTCAACCTTTCATTACGCAGTAGCAATCGAAACATACGCCGGCGTATAAATGCAATTAGTAACACGAAACTAACTTACAAATTGATTGGTTTTGTGCACTGTTTACCTGAATGTAGCCTTTAGGCGCTGTGTACCCAGGTACGGAGAAGGACGTGATTATTATATTGTAGGTATGTATTAAATTTCTACCGCCGCGCACAGTGTAATGGCAGTTGTTCTGTTCGTGCCTTCAATACACAGTAATTATCAAAACATACGCCGGCGATTTAAATGCAGTAAGTCACACGAGACCTATTTACAAGCTGATAGTTTTTATGTACTGTTTTCCTAAATGCAGCCTTTAGGCGCTGTCTTCCCAGGTACAAAGAAGAACGTTATTATTATATTGTAGCTATGTATAAAATTCCTGCTTCTACGCGCACAGTGTAATGGCTATAGTTCATGCCTTTATTACACAATAATTATCGAAACATACGCCGGGGTTTACGCTATTAGTCACACGAGAACTAATTTACAAACTGATTGGTTTTGTTTACGCTAAAGTGGGGTAAAAGAATCATTATTATTATGTCGTTATATATCAAACTCCTTTATCACCACACACCGTGAATTGGCAGTTACTCAATCTTACGTTACGCAGTAAAAATTAGAACATACGCCAGCGTTTAAATGCAATTAGTCACACGAGACTATTTACAAACTGATTGGTTTTGTGCATTGTTTACCTTAATGTATCCTTAAGGCACTGTCTACCCTGGTACGTAGCAGGAAATGATTATTTTGTTGTAGGTATTCAAATTCCTGTACAACCGTGCAGTGTAATGGCCGTTCATTTTGCAATAGGTAATTATCGAAACATACGTTTTAAACGCAATTAGTCATACGAGAACTAATAATAATAAAATATTGTTCCGAATTTTATGTAAGTATTATATTCGCGATATTTAGTAATGTCAATGCAATATTGATGACACCTTTTCAGATCCTAGCCTATCCTAGACTAATATCCTTACTATATCCTCATCCTAATCCTAACTATCCTAATCCTAACTAATATTATAAATGTGAAAGTGAGTTTGTTTGTTTATTTTTTACTAGTTTGTTTGTTACGCTATCACGCCGTATCTACTGAACCGATCATCGTGAAATTTTGCAAACACATAGGTTAGGGTACTGAGAAGGCGGAGACGCGGTAAATAGCTAGTAAAAAATAGAAATTGTCGTATGGACCAAAAGTGTCACCCACATCCACCGGTGGTTGCAAGTACGGCTACGGCATCGAGTACGCGCGCCCAGCCTCCCGAACTGATAAAAAACTGCGCTCTCCGACCCGATTGCCAATCATGGTGAGTATAGCAAAACCCTCTCATCATCATCATCATCAGGTCTTTCTAGTCTCCACTGCAGGAGCACGACCCTCAAACCCTCTCAATTATGGACAACCTTGGAGGAGGCGTTGGTAGAACAATGAGCTTCTTGCGCCTTAGATGATCATAAAAATTTACTATAGATTTTTTGAGAGAGACAGAGGAGAGAGTAGGCCAAATCCTCTGACTGCTCTGGCCAATGTGTTTATTCTGGCCATTGTGTGTGTACGTGCTCCTGCAGTGGAGACTAACAAAGACCTCTTGATGAAGATGATGATAGATTTTCAAAATTTATTATAACGGTATATACTTAAATCAATATAAAATGCCATAAATTCTGAATATAAACATGATTGTTTTTCCTTTTTTTGTGTGGTATCCCAAAATACTGAGTTTATCTTTCCAATTTAAACTGTTCAATTTTAAATGCTGAATAACTAAGAAAACCTATCTCCCAGCTGCAAATACAAATAAATCTCTAAAATGAAGTGCGAGGATTAACTCACCCGAATCAGGATTAATTGCTATCGAGACGATAGATTTATGGACTAGTTGTTAGAAACCGTTATTTTAGGAGCCTGTAGCTTTTGTCCTCTGCGGTGCAGAGGTTAACACGTTAGACTGCTACACGAGGAATTCAGGTTTGATTCAAACCTAAATTCCTATATTGTCAAATCATCACATTATCAAATCATACGTATATGTACGTCATCATCATCATAATTTCGTGTAGGTGACACGGTCAGTCGACTTTGCACACAGTGTCAGAGTTCTTCGGAATCGCCTCCCGGCCTTTGACGTGTTTCCTTTAACGACTACCAGATGGCAGCCGGGACCAACGGCTTAACGTGCCTTCCGAATCTTTCTTGTCAGACAGTCAGGTGATTCATGCCTGCAATGCCCTAACCAAACTGGAAACAACTTAATAAAATGTTCTTCCCGTGGGAATCGAACTCACGACCCCCGGGTCAACAAGGCAAACGCCTACGTAAGTATTTTCACTTGTACCTATACTTTCAATTCATATTCTAGCGGTTTCCCACAGCTTCGTCCGTGTAAATTACCTATGGCCTGTGTAGGTTTGTATAGGCAAAGTTTTTTTTTTATTGTTTTGTCATTATCATCATCATCAGATCTTATTTTTAGTCTCCACTGCAGGAGCACGGCTCTCTCAGTACTACTAGAGCCATATATTAGCCAAAACAGTTAGAGGATTTAGCCTCACTCTCCACGCTGGCCAGACGGGTTGAAGATGTCTCTTTGATGTTTATAAGCTTTGTTTAGCAAGCAAATTCCTGAACTGGACATATTGCATGATAGTTATAAAATTTTCAAATCTAAAATGCTGAAACACTTTAAAGATAAGGAATAACCAATATGTCATACTCATTATATATTGCAACAAACGTTTATCTACTGACTGTTAAGCCTATATAAGTTACGTTTATATAATTTTATATATAATCCTTTATTTTTGAATCCTACTTGTATAAGTGTAATGGTAATTATAATTACGGTAGCGAATTTATTAATATAGCGAATGTTGTGTACGCTACTAATTGGCATGTACATACGCACAGTACATTGTATACATAACTAATAATTATGTCAAAACTGTTTATATATGTAACTGCTGTAAGCGTGCCTATATTAAATAAATTAAATAAATAAAAAATAGCTTGTATTTCCTAAGTCGCCTTCTACAACATCCACGGGAAGAATTGGAGTGGTCCTACTCTACTCTCCCGGGATTGTTTTTAGTTTATCCATAATAAATAATCCAATATTTGCTCTTTATTATATTGATATAGATGAGGAAACTTCACGATAAACTACCGCCAAAACTGGGTAAATGAGTACATACGAGTATGTACGTACATAAACTGCCTCTGTGGTCCAGTGGTTAAGGCGTTTACTTTACTGACCCAGGGGTCGTGGGTTCGATTCCCACGGGAAGCATACTTTGTTAAGTTGTTTCCAGTTTGGTTAGGACAATGCAGGCCTGAATCACCTGATTGTCTGATAAGAAAGATGATTCCGTGCTTCGGAAGTCACGTTAAGCCCGTTGGTCCCGGCTGCCATCTGGTAGTCGTTAAAGGAACCACGTCAGAGGCCGAGAGGCGGTTCCGAAGAACTCTGACACCAGGGTGTGCATGGTCGACTGACCGTGTCACCTACTCGAAATGATGATGATGTACGTACATATATCGTTTCGTCACTGTGGTTGCGCGCTGTGAAAGCCATAGAGGCTCATTTTCACTTAACTCCGTTTATCTTATCTCGCGCGCCATTTCCGGTAGATCTATACGCCTTTTACATCATATACGCGGGAAATTTGCTTAAGGCGCTGTGAGTTCAGTCGATACGACACACTAGCGCCACCCAGCAATTAATTCTATAAGTCCTAAAGCATATCAAATTTTAAAAAATCTAGTAGCTGAATGCCCTAGTAAATTACGTGTAGTATTATAGGTACAAGTTTTCACTATTTTTAATTTGATGAATTAAGAGAACGAATTATTACCGCCAAAAATGGCCACCTTTGGCGGTAATATTCGTTCTCTTAAATTTAGATAATAGTATCTATAAAAAGTAATAAAAAGAATACTACAAGTAATTTACTAGGGCATTCAGCTATTAGATTTTTTAAATTTGATATGATTTAGGACTTAAAGAATTAATTGCTGGGTGGCGCTAGTGTGTCGAATCGTCCGAACTCACAGCGCCTAAGATTAGGTGCATATTGCATTTATGGCGATGAAACTTGAGGAAGATTCTGTAGATATCAGTTACGAAGCGATTTTAAGAGTGCTTTAGTCAGAAGTATTTCTGTGGAATACCTACGGAGATTTTGGTTAGCTGGCACCGTAAATCGTTATGTACAACTACAATAACAATATCTATCAATATCAACAATAACTAGCAATGTTTCCACGACTTAAACTTACGTTAAACTTCACCTTCGCCGACTTCACCCAAATTTTATGTTTCTAGGTGCAGTTGTTTCAGTTGTGCGTTGATATACAATTCAGTGATAGGCGCAGTCATTGCCGCGGCGCAGCGGTCGACGGTTCGATCCCGGACAAGTCAAGATGGAAAATGATCTTTTTCAGTTTGACCTGGGTCTTGGATGTATATCTATAAAAGTATCTATTATATAAATATAGTATCATTGAGTTATTATCCCATGACACAAGTCTCGAGCTTACTTTGGGGCTAGCTCAATCTGTGTGATTTATCCGTATATATGAAAAGAAATAAAATAAAGTAGCTCAGTCAAGTTTGCCTAGTATAAATAAGTACATGTTTTCAAGAGTGTCGTTTCATCTCTGTGGTTTACGCGCTGTATCGCAGCTCAATTCCTTAGCCCCGTATATCTTACGAGTATCTCGGGCACCATTTTCAGCAGACCTATACTTTTATATTTTATATGCGGGAAATTTGCTTCAGTTTATGTGCAAATTCCGTAATTATCTTTATGGCTTTAATATAAGTTACTAAATGCCAGTGCCTGATTCAGAAGAAGTACATATTTTTGGTGGATACTTTATTTTTCGCGATATTTCGTATTATTACTATTTAGCCTTTAAGTGGTTATTGAGTAAATTTACATTGGCCTAGATTGTTATTTTTCTTACTTCGGAGAATACCTACCTATTAAACAAAAATAGGTTAGCAGATCCAAAGTGGCCTCTGTAACGCAGGCCTTAACACTAGTCTGCGACTTAAGAGATTCTGAGCTTATTCCATGAGTACATGTTTTCAAGAGTGTCATGTTATCTCTGTGGTTTATGAGCTATGTCGCGGCTCATATTCACTTACAGTATATCTTATCTCGAATACCATTTTCAGCAGACCTGTATACTTTTATATCTTATATGTGGAAAATTTGCTTCAGATTACGTGCAAATTGCACGTAATATGGCGGTGAAACTTGACAAATTCTGTAGATATCTTTATATGGCTTTAATCTAAGTTACTTAATGCTTTTACCAGTGCGTCACTCATAAGGAGTATTACATATATTTGATGTTTTTTTTTTTTTGTTTTGCGATATATCTATTCAAATACGCAAATATTATCACAATATATTCTAATAGCTGGCTAATGAGTAATGTTACATTGACCTAGATTATCACTTAAGTAAGTACAGAATAAGAATGTGTCTTGAGGTTCACTTTTCTTACTTCGTAGAATAAAGTGTGTCGTTTCACCTCTGTGGTTTATGCGCTGTATCGCGGCTCATATTCACTTAGGGTATATCTTATCTCGTCCGCCATTTTCAGCAGACCTGTGTACTTTGATATCATATTTGCGGGAAATTTGCTTCGGTTTGTGTGAAAACTGCATATTATATCGATGAGAGACGAGACAGATACGGTAGTAGAAAATATGTCTTTGATCTAAATGATTTATCATGGTAACTTCAATTATTATTTAAACAAATCTTTATTCTGGAAAAGGCTTCGAGCAACACGGCCTTCCGAGTCCGTGTTGCTCGAAGGGCAAAGGACTGTCTTAGCATCCCGTTACATATTTGTTTTTAATAAAAACAAATATGTTGTTACGTTGTTGTGGGTATTAATGAATAACAAGGAACTAGGAAAACCGACAATAAAAAGTCCCTTTAAAGGGGTGAGTCAGCCTATCAATATGAACAACTGTAACTATTGGATCAATGCTAGGAGCTCATAAAAAGCTCGACATTCGATACAAAAGTGTTCCAACCACCTGGGCAATTTCAGCATTCTCACAGGAAAAGTTGTTTATTAACAGGCTGAGTAACCCCTTCAACAAAATGTCGATTATACGTTTACTCGCTGTATTTTATTTATAATAAAAAAATCTAATTTCTTTTTACATTTGTAACGAACGTCACCAGCTTTCCGAATTCATAGTTCCATCAGGTCAGCGGTTGCCCCGCTAACATGCCATGAATAAATAGTGCAGCCACTGTCCCCACAGCTATGATATTGATAACTAGTATTTTTGACACTTCAGTACAATACGGTAGTTGAATAATGTTAAGATTTATAAAAACTTGATTAAAATATTACTAATTTTTATTTAAAAATACTATTATGAACACTTTTAATTTTATATCGATACCTTGTGATCTGAAAGCTTTTTTAAAGTTGAGTGAATGAGACCATTTTTAGAGTATGAAAAATAGCAACGTATAGCATAGCAACACAATTTTTTTTATTAAACATTCCTAGTAAGTAAGTGGAATGCTTTAGGTAAGTGAAAGCGTAACCGTCGGGTCGCTACCCCTATCACTAGCTTGGATGATGGTCTTCATAGCAGACCGAAACTAGTCGTCGGATGAGTCACCCTACAAAATGTCGATTGTACGTTTACACGCTGCATTTCTTTGGTAACAAAATCCATTTCTTTTTACATTTGTAACGAATGTCACCAGCTTTCCGAATTCATAGTTCCATCAGGTCAGCGGTCGCCCGCTAACATGCCATGAATAAATAGTGCCGCCACTGTCCCGTGATCTATGACAACACAGTGCAACTATTTTATACTCGACTAAGTCTGCATAGATAGACTCATCATCATCATCAGGTCTTTGTAAGTCTCCAGTACAGGAGCACGACCCTGTACTACCAGAGACATATAAGCCAGAGCAGTCAGAGGATTTGGTCTACACTCTCCACGCTGGTCAGACGGGTTGGTCTCTTTGATGTTTATAAGCTTTGTTTAGCTTGTGTTCCCTAAGTCGCCTTCTACATCCACGGGAAGACTTGGAGTGGTCCTACTCTACTCTGCCGGGAACCACACGGCTAATAGATAGCATACATAGACTAAGTAAAGTAAAATGGGAAATAGGTACTTACTGAGAACGCGTACAGTACATATCGAGAACGCGTACAATACATATCATTCACATCTTTTTTCCGTGCGGGGAAAGTAGAAACCAAGATTATTATGTATGCATACTAAAACTATCATACATTAATTACCTATAGGTAGGTACCTACTAATTTATACTTTTATGTAAAGAGGAACGATTTGAATATTTAAATTGAATAAGCTCCGAAATTACTAGACCGATTTTTAAAATTACTTCTATTATCTAATCTAATAGAAAGCTAATTTATCCGAGGATGACATAGGCTACAATTTACACGCACGAAGTCACGGAATAATTGCTAGTCTATACTAAAGTTATAATGAGGAAAAATTTGATTTCGTGCTTCCACACTGGACACATTTTCAAAATTCTTTCTATGAAATCTAATTTATCTGCTAGTGACATAGGCTGTAATTTACGCGGACGTAGTCGCAGGGAAATTGCTAGTGTATAATATGTTTGTTCTAACCTTAAACCAATGTCTGTCTATTTTCCTTCCATTTACCAATGGATACTTTCAAAGGACTTTTTAAAAACAAACTCAAGCAAAAGACGCGGTGGTCCTAGCTCTCAACTAATTAAAGTCTGCGGACACAGAATTAGTTAACTAATGTGGAAATACAGTTTACTTCTCGGCACCAGAGACTTTGTGCTGATTTAATAATGAAATGGATAGCACCTTCTAAGCAGCTTGCCCCGGTTTCGCCTGTGGTATATATAATTTTCTCTCCGTAAGAACCATCCTCGTACTTCGAGGAATATTTTAAAAAAGAATTAGCGAAATCGGTTCAGCTGCTCTCGAGATTTGCGCTTAGCAACACATTCGGCGATTCATTTTTATATTATAGAAGATAGGTAAGATGTATGATGGAAAGGCGAGATAAATATGTGTAGGTGTGTATGTAATCATCTGACAATGTGATGTAATTTGAAAAAGATATATTTAAAAATATACTTATTTTTCGATTGTATTTTGATCCAAAATATCAGACATATCTTAAAAATAATTGCGGAAAGTCCCACAGTAATAAAAATAGAAACCGTACCTACTCAAACAACCAATAATTCATTTACACTTCCTTTCTTTCGCTTACCAAAGGACACTTTCAAAGGAACATTTTTAAAACAAACTGAAGACGCGGTGGCCCCAGGCTCTAGTTCTCAACTAATTAAAGTCTGCGGACACGGAATTAGTTAACTAATGTGGAAACACAGTTTTCTCCCCGACACCAGAGACTGTGACCCTAACGTTACTGATTTCATTATGACATGGAGACTGTACTTTTCTATTTGTTCTGCGAGTTGGAAAGAAATTTCATGATTTTTTTCATAAAGTCATTAGAGTTAGTAACTTTGTGACTGCATCTCAATAAGACTAGACGAGCTCCGTGGCGTAGTGGTCAACACGCCAGCCTGCGACATGGGGGGCTCGGGTTCGATCCCCGGCCAGGTCAAAATGGAAAATTATCTTTTTCAGATTGGCCTGGGTCTTGGATGTTTATCGATATGAGTATCTATTATAAATTATAGTATCGTTGAGTTATAGTATCCCATAACACAAGTCTCGAACTTACTTTGGGGCTAACTCAATTTGTGTGATTTGTCCTAAAAACAAAACAAACAAAAAATTGGACTAGTTATAAGTAATTGCAATCTTTGTGATCACAAATACAAATTTAACGCCCGCCTTCGCCCACGTAGTATCCAAAACCTACAACATTTGAGCATGGATTTTAGAAAACTGGAATAAACGTGTTTGATTATTTGTATTTAGGTGCTATTGTAACCAACTTCATGGAAATTAGAGCAGGTTTTAAATATTTTCCATACAATCTTTAAACACCTGTTTTGAACCCTTAGGGAGTGAATTCTAATAAACCATGAAACACGTAACTAACTTAATGGTTTTAAGAGCATAATTCTCACTTTTTATCAAAATTGAGGTAGATTTTAAGATTTTTCGAACAAAGTTTAAGCACCTATTTCACTGCTTTAGGGTTACAATTTTTTAAAATCTGCTTAAATCGTCTTTTTATACTTAAAATATATAGATTTATGCGGTCAAGAACATATGTTTTGTTATAACGTTAGGTGTATAAATAATGTAATAAACGCGACAAAAACCGTATTAAAATAATTTTATTTAAATATGTAACAATCGCGAAAACATAAGAAAACAATATGTTATGAACTAAATGCGTTGCTGCTAACTCAAGAAAACTTTTTTATACTTTGAAAGTGTCAGGCGATAGTCAAAATCACAAAATCAATGTTAAAGTAAAGCGACACAAAACTTCATATATAATTCTTCTTCTTTTCGAGTCAAAAAGGCTATATTTATAAATCTAATATTATATAATCTTGGAGATATATGCACTCTACGTACAAATACTTTCGTGTATATAATACACCTAGATATCAAACAGAAACTTCGAAGTGGAATACTGAGAATTACTTAGGTACGAATACAGACAATTGAGACACCAGTTTCCTTTGTCCTTTCAAGCGATTGCGTCTCTTGTAGCGTGTGAATGACCCGAATAATATTTGGATGCAGAAGTACAGCCCGTACCTCTATTTTTAAATCTTTTTAATAGCAACTTCAACTAGATTTTTTTTGTGTTCCGTACCTCTAACTTAAAAAAGGAATCCTTATAAGTAAGATCACTCGTTTCCATCTATATATATGTTTATCTCGTTTACGTATAAAGTCAAAATTAATATCACATAGTTAGATCTGTGGTCTCTTGAATCGATGAAAAAATCAAATTTCTAAGTAAACGCAATCGAATGGTATGTCCGTTAATGTTGTTGGGTTGGTCTTCTTATAAATATTATATAAAATTCGTTCCCTTGTAACTAAGATTGTAATATCTATGAAAAGTAACAAAAAAGAATACTGCAAGTAATTTACTAGGGCAATCAGCTATTAGATTTTTAAATTTGATATGATTTAGGAGTAAATGAATTCATTGCTGGGTGGCGCTAGTGTGTGTACTCACTTCGCCTTAAGTAGTTTCTTTTAATAATTATATATATTATTCCAAGTCTGACCAATTTCAGTAGTATATTATACGTTTGGCCACTACAATACCACATACAGACGCGTGAAGCTTATAACACCTTCTTTTGGTCGGTAGCATAAACGTTTTCATAACTGCAGTCATTGCAGCATTAAATGTAAAATATTTGCAGAGAGCGCCTAATATCTAGCAATGGAGGTATCGAGATGAGTTCCGCTTGGAAGCAAGCCAGCTGATAACCAGAGAGTATTTACTTGCGACAATCCTCGCTTCGATATTACCACTGCATATAATGAATGTCATAGATAATATATATCAAATATTAATAATACATTTAATAAATTGCCGTGTGGTTCCCGGCAGAGTTGAATAGGACAACTCCAAATCTTCCCGTGGATGTCGTAGAAGGTGACTCAGGAAACAAAAGCTAAACAAAGCTTATAAACATTAAAGATACCTCTCCAACCGGCTGGCCAGCGTGGATAGTGTAGGCCATATTAAGCTCTGGTTAATATATGGCTCTGGTAGTACGGAGAGGGTCATGCTCCTGCAGTGGACACTAAAAAAGGCCTGATGATGAACACATTAAATGTAAAGCATTTACAGAGAACCCCTTATATCCAACAATGGAGGTATCGCGATGATTCCGCTTGGAAGCAAGCCAGCTGATAACCAGAGAGTGTTTACTTGCGACAACCCTCGGCTTGAGATTACCATTGCATATTATTAATACCTATATATAGTAGTAAATATATAGGTAACAATTTAATAATACATTAAATGTAAAGTATTTGCAGAGAGCACCTAATATCCAGCAATGGAGGTATCGAGATGAGTTCCGCTTGAAAGCAAGCCAGCTGATAACCAGGGAGTATTTACTTGTGACAATCCTCGCTTTGATATAACAATTGACTGTATGTTATTATTTACATATAATAGTTAATGTATACTACTTTGTTATGAGCTGTAAAATGGAAAAGAAAGTAGTTGAAGATACATAACTTTAATAATTCATTAAATGTAAATTATTTGCAGAGAGCGCCTAATATCCAGCCATGTAGGTGTCGAGATGAGGCCCGCTTGGCAGCAAGCCAGCTGATAACCAAAGAGTATTTACTTGCGACAACTCTTGCTTTGATATTACTACTGCATGTTATAAATACAAAAAAAGTTAATGCATAACTTTGAACAACACATAAAATATAAAGAATTTGCAGAACGCCTAATATCCAGCAACGGAAATATCGAGATAAGTTCCGTTTGGCAGCAAGCCAGCTGATAACCAGATAGCATTTACTTGCGACAACCCTCGCTTTGATATAACCACCGTTATTAAGAAATACCAATACTTATTTTTTTACTTTTTTCAAAACAATCATACGAAATTGTCTTCCTTGTTTGCGATTTCGCGGCTGTAACGTGTACGAGGACTCTGTTAGTACTAAGCGTTCCGGACAAAAAAAATGTTTATCTATACATATAATAAAACAGTTAAAAATATTTTGTCTCTACATTTCGTATTTTTGACTGAAATAGATAGAGGGACACTAAAAAACAATAATAGAAAAAAAATTGAATTTCTTGTCTGTATGTCTGTCTGTCTTGTTCTACTATCTACATATACTCGTAAGTACATACAACGCTTGGAACTAAATAGCGGTTCTAAGCACAACAGCTTTTTTTGCTGTTATTCTTACTTTCTGCGTACGTTATAGCCCAACGATACAAACATTCTGTAAAGACTGCAAGCATCTACCTATTACTGTTTAAAAGATATAGCTTGATGACAGACGGACAGAGGGATGGATTGATGCACGTTTGGACTGACGGACAGACGGACGGATAGAAAGCGAAGGCTACCAAGGCTCCGCATTACGTCCATCCCGGGCCCCCAAAACGGGGTCCCGTTTTCGCCCTTTGTTACGAATCCCTAATAGCCAATGTCAAAAATACTAGTTATCTGTGTCATAGCTGTGGGGACAGTGGCTACACTATTTATTCATGGCATGTTAGCGGGGCGACCGCTGACCTGATGGAACTATGAATTCGGAAAGTTGGTGACGGTCGTTACAAATGTAAAAAAGGGTTGTGAAGTTTTAAAAATACCAATCTCATATGGCTTGTTTTTCGTTGTTTTATATGAATACACAATACAACGATTGCTGCTTCTGTTCATACTTAATATATTAATGTGACAGTAGATCGGACTTTAGGATACCTTTACTAAATTAGATACATGTATAAGTTTGAGGATAAAGAGATGCCACCACAGAGGGAATGATTTATCTAGAAATTAACCCCTCAAGGCTTGTGTCCAGCAGTGGAGTTCATAAGGTTGTGATGATAATGATGATTTTTTAACTCTACAGTAACAATAAGGAACTACTATATTTCGATTTAGTATGTGCTTAGTAAACAAAGCTTACAAAAATCAAGGAGACCTCTCCAACCTGTCTGGCCGATGTGGAGAGTGTAGGCCAAATCCTCGGACTGCTCTAGCTAAAATATGGCTTTGGTAGTATAAAAAGGGTCGTGCTCCTGCAGTGGAGACTAAAAATGACCTAATGATAATGCTGTTGATATGCTTAGTAACAAATGTGAATAAGTACTTGGTTATATAAAGTGCCGAAAGGTAACAAATTAACTAACTTTCAGATAGATGGTATTTCGTAAACCGCTCGTAAAATATAACGACCTCTGATCCGGTCAGTCAGGCTGTTAGCGCGTATATCACGAACACTGAACAAACCCCATTACCGCAGCCAAATCACGAGTTATGAACTAACCCAGCGCGGAACCCTAATAAGTATGCTATATTAACGCACTGGGCTATTTTAGGAAGTGTTCACATTGGAATACATGTATATAACAGATATAGAAATAAAATAAATCAGTTCAAAAAATCGATGCAATAAAATTTTCCGCGACCAATGTACGTACCAAAAATTGAAAATCATGTCATTGTAATAAAGGCATGACGGAGTCTAAAGAGTATACAGTCAAAGCATCATAAATAATATGTAAAAAGTTTCCATTAATTTAGGCAAATCGCCAAAGTTAGCAAACTGCTAAATAGATTTTCAATGAATGAAGAATAAGATACCTATAGTTTTTGTAAATTAACTTTTATATACAGGTTAAAGATTTTATATGTCGTCTTTCATTTAAATAATTTTTAGATCAAGTATTTTGGTAGTCCATCAAACATAACTTTGAGTTTGATGGACAAAATTATTCTTAAAACTGTTAAAAATTCATTCCGATTTTTTAAAGGCTCCTGATAAATACTCAAAAATTATATTCATCAGATATTAAAAGATTTTAGGAATATTGTTTCGATTTATAAATAAATAAATATATAGGGACATATCACACAAATTGAGCTAGCCCCACAGTAAGTTGTGAACTTGTGTCGCAGGATACTAACTCAACGATACTTTATTTTATAATATATACTTATATAGATATCCAAGACCCAGGTCAATATGAAAAAGATCTTTTTCCAAAGTGACCTGACCGGGGATCGAACCCGGGACCCCCGTGTCGCAGGCTAGCGTGTTGACCGCTGCGCCACAGAGCTCGACGGAGTTTTAATAAATATTAATCTCAGACTCTATTTTCTAATAAATAATAATGAAGATTATTTTAAAGATTTTAATAAAAGAAGGTCAGACAATAAAAAAAAACTATCAATGTGAAAGCTACTTAGAAAAGACAATGATAAGAATAATCAAATGAAGAATTCAAGTTCATTAGCCATTACAAGCCTTAGAGGCATAAAAGCCGCCGTTAGTAGACCAGTCCGCACATCGCCGCGAACTTCCCTCGTAAAATTAGATATAACCTCACTAAGATCACTCAAACTTGTAAGGGGAATTTATGTTTTATGAGGAAAAATTGTGAGGTGCCGCCACTAGCATACCTAATTCGGCTTTTACGACGGAGTTTCCAAAATAAAATACCTTGTTATAAAGTTGTGGGGATTTATTGGTGCCGAACAGGCCTAGCGGTTTGGGGAGCTCGAGTTTTAGATGTTGAATGTCGATCAGTCAGTTTAATACGTTTTCAAAGTTTTCAATAGCAATTTTAGTTAACTTGCTTTACCCACTAGACTCCATATTGTTTATAAGCTATTTAGGTCATACGTATAGGTATCACACGTATGACATTATAAAACATCGCAATCTATCCAGTATTTTTTGTAAGAAAGGATAACTAAAATAAAATTTTCACATTTATAATATTAGTAGAATACAGTGTTAAACAAATAGTAAGTCTTTTAAGATGAGTCTTCGTTAGGTTATGTGTTCTATTCATACAAGTTGTTAATTATAACAGTGGAATATGGACTAACTCGCAACATGATATTTTTTTAAATACCGGAAAAAATACAAATATGAATACAATATTTACAAAATATGAACCCAGTAATAAAAATATTAAAATAAACTTAAAAGGCGTTGCCCAAACTAGCTGTTTTCCAGCACATTTTTCGCTTTTTCTGCACAAATTTTATTTCCTTTGTTACCCTAGTATTAGATAAATGTAGGTGAAAGAATTTGAATCGATTCAGTAGTCTTCAAAGATAACTAAATCCTAATCCTAACTAATATTATAACTGCAAAAGTGAGTTCGTTAATTTGTTTGTTTATTACCTCTTCACGCTGTATCTACTGAACCAATCTTATTGAAATTTGGCATACACGTTGATAATGCTACAGAAAATGACATAGGCTATAATTCAAAAAGCCGCGAGTAACAGTTAGACACTTGATTCTTTCCTCTTTATAATATTCATTCATTTAGGAAGCTCGCAATTGTCTCTTCCAATATTCTTGCCCGTTTTACTCGGCGTCAAGCTGTCGTCTGGTATTGCTAACATTATCTGAGTATTGACAATTTCCAGATAGTGGTGTTTCTACAATTTGCAATTTATCTATACTAATATTATAAAATATTATATAAAATAATATTATAAGTGTCAGGAATACGACACTGCGCTCTATGACTCAGGTTGTCGATTTTGGAATGAAATCCGCTAGGCTAAAGTGGGACTGGGCGGGTCATGTTTGCCGAATGGTCCCGGAAAGATGGGCTCAAAAAACTACTTTATGGGTCCCTACTGACGGAAAACGATCAAGAGGTAAACCTAAGACCAGATGGCAGGATGATTTGTTTGGTTTTGATAAAGATTGGAAAG
Source organism: Rhodophaea formosa (assembly GCA_963082605.1). Lineage (NCBI taxonomy): Eukaryota > Metazoa > Arthropoda > Insecta > Lepidoptera > Pyralidae > Rhodophaea > Rhodophaea formosa. Next base: position 6,934,167 of record OY720223.1, read on the forward strand.
AGATAGCAAAAGACAGGTCAAATTGGAAACAGAAAGGGGAGGCTTTTGCCCAGCAGTGGGACATAAATGGCTATTAAAAAAAATATAAAGAGGAAAGTTTTGTTTGTTATCACTTTGTTTGAAACTACTGGACTTATTTTCTAAATTCTTTCACCCATGGAATGCTAATTTATCCGACGGTGACATGGGCTATAACCTTCGAGAACGAAGTTGACGGAAAATTGCTCGTTTATAAATAGTTTCAGCCCGCGAATTATCCGCATATTCAGGAGTTTTGATGAAGAAATTTTGATGGTTTCAGTATTTGAAATCTAAGTTTTTAAGAAAAGTCAACCTTATGTTTCGTATTTTTTTTTATTTTAGTAATTTATCATCATCATCATCATTTTAGCATTAATTTCATTCTTTTTAAAACTACAGATACACCTTAAGAGTCGCCTGGACGCGCATGTCTCCATACAAACGGAAAAAGGGAATTGTGGCAATATTTGATAATTTTGTAGTAAAATTAAGCATTTAATCAATAAATCTCATTATAATCTACGTACGTTCTTATACAGTTTTGTTAAATTATCAATAGTTTGAGAATTATACGCCTCTCAAGATTTCCATACAAATTTGAAAAGGCTTGTAATTCTCAAACCATTGGTATTTTAACCAAGCTGTATAGGAACGTACGTAAGTAGATTATAATGAGATTTATTGATTAAATGCTTAATTTTACTACAAAATTATCAAATATTGCCACAATTCCCTTTTTCCGTTTGTATGCAGACATGCGCGTCCAGGCGACTCTTAATGCGAAAAAACTCTGCTGTTTTGAATTATTCTATAGCCAATAAAGGTTTGATTTTTTTATTACTTTAGAATTTTTAGTACTGTTATTCTTATCGTATAATAGGTACCTATTGATATATTGTAAGTATTATCTGTAATGCCATAATAGACTACCTCTATAATAATGAAGCGCAAGCGAGCATTTATCAAGTAAGACATCGCTTTATATCACTAGTATTTAGCTAACGGATCGCAGAGATAGGTCAGGCCGTGAGTTACTGTTATAGGTGTCTGCCGTGTAAACACTACAATACGGACTAATTGATTAGTTTGGAAATCGATTCGTAGTCAATTAATTAAATATCAGAAAGCCAGCTTTTACCTTGCTACTTTTTCTGCATAATTTATTGCCCGTGTGCTATTCTGACGAGTCAGCTTATAGGTTGTACTTTTATGAATGTAAAAAGTAAGAAAAGTCAAATGTTTTAGTCATCAAAAGATATTTTAATTATCATTTGGTGATTTTTTACTTTCATTACACAACTATATATTGATGACTTCAATAATTTACTTATTCTAAGTTTAGTGCTTCCAAAGCTGAGTGGAAAAAAGCGACAACAAACTGCACAGCGAATATTTATGAAATAGGCACTTATAACCAATTCATACAATATGTTTATAATCCACTAAACAGTCCTTTTGTGAAGGAACAACAAACATTCTCATATACATAAAACTGTTACATAAAAATTTTGAAATTCAATTAAAGAAAATTTGTTTAATTTACATTTTTAAGGCTACATTTCTTTTAAAGGTCTTAAGTATTTTTATGTTAATGATCAAAAGTTATTTCTTAGAAGACTCAGAAGCCAGAATCAAGTGTCCTGGAGAAGATTAACTAGGAAAGCCAACCCAAAATAATGGGACTAGACAAGGGAAGGAGAGAGTTCTTTGTTTTTTTAATATATTCATCAATATGTGTGTATCATTCCGGTATGATAACTTTAAATATCGAGTCAAAAGCTGATAATATCTATCACAAATGTTCACATGTAATAAAATGTTTACGTTTCCCCCTAAGTAATAGGACAAGCTCAGAATTTCCATGAAAAATAACGTCGTATGAATGTCGCGCATTATTTACAGAAATATATTTAAGTGGCGAAGGATAAGGCAAGGCAGTGATTCAACAAATCTTGCCTACGAGGGAATTCACTTAGCATATGACAAATAGTGCCGGAGTGACATGCTTTCAGGATACGAGTTAGGGGCTTAGCACACTAGCGACGGTCGCATAAGTACGTTTTGGACTGGCTTATAAGAAACTGACAAAGTCTAGAAAACAAACAGTTCAAACTTCTTTTTATGTCGGGTGATTGACATTTTTATAGAAGTAAAAGTGAAACAGTGATTAAACTCAACGAGTTTCGTGGCGCAGCGGTCAACACGCCTGCCTGCGACACGGATGGTCCCGAGTTCAATCTCCGGTCAGGTCAAGATGAAAAATGATATTTTTCAGATTTACCTGGGTCTTGGATGTTTATCTATTAAGTATTCTGTTATAAAATATAGTATCGTTGAGTTAGTATCCCATACCAAAAGTCTCGAACTTACTTTGGGGCTAGCTCAATCTGTGTGATTTGTTCGTATATATTTATATTTTTTATTTAGTGATTCAAAAAATCTTGCCTACGAGGGAATTCACTTAGCATATGACAAATAGTGCCGGAGTGACATGCTTTCAGGATACGAGTTAGGGCTTTGGCACACTAGCGACTGTTACATTAGGTACGTTTTGTACTCGCTTATATTGTATAATGACTTATTTTATAAAGCAGACAGGGAAACAGTTCAAACAATTTAGAAGTCACAATAATACAGCGATTCATAAAACCTTGTTTTTAAAGGAATTCGGTTAGCATATGAGAAATAGTGCCAGAGTGACAGTGACCAGCTTTCAGGACACCAGTTAGGGCCTTGATACACTTGTGGCTGGATAGTACATTACACCTACTTTTATTGGGATGTTAACCACGCAGCACACTTAGGACCAAAGCAATCAGTGTCGGAAAAGGATTGTGCTTAAGGTTAAATAAATTCTGAAATATTCAGAACGATCGTTGCACTATGGAATCAGTATTATAAATTATAAAAAGTATCAGCTGTGCCAAATATTTATCATATAAAGTTTTTTTGTACGGAACAATAGATTTTTTTACTAATTAGTCAATTCCGTAGTAAGTTGTTAATTTGTATGTACCTATTTATTTTGCTTAGAAAGGTTTTTAAGTGGTGAAACAGTCACCATGAAAATATTTTAAATGTCAAGCCTGGAAACCTGCAACCATGTGATAGTGAGTGAGTTAATTGATTTTTGCAATGCTATATATGTTGGGATTTATCTTTATAAATCCCAACATATAACATTGCAAAAATTAAATTCTTTAATTACAAATGATTTGAATGCGTATATGTAATTGTGAAGTTATTTACATAAAATTGATAAACTTACGAAATATAATAATATAATTTAACCTTAATTTGACGAATGTTTTGACGACTGGCTGGCGCCAACCCTCCTTGGTTAATCCCATACCAGTGAAAATAAAGTACTACCATTTTCTGGCGCCGGGAACTGAACCTAGTACCGCAGTCTTATCGACCTTATCGTCAGCAAGCGTATTAACCCTGCGTCGCGAAAGCCGATTCATTTTTTGTCACTTCACTATGCGTCAATGTGCTAAGGTCTTTACAACAATCTCGTATAGCCGCTTCGGTCGCGAAAATCTGGGTTTGTGATATTATTGATGTTTATACCAACAGAACATTATACTACTCGTAGCTAGCGGAGCACTAAATAATAAATCGACATATGTATATGAAAGAATTATTGCGTGTTACAAACACGTTTGTCAAGTATAATCTTAAAACTATTGAACTGATTGTGACAATTCTTTCACTTATACAAAACTACATTATCAGCGAGTAACATGGACTATATATTACTTCTTAAATTACAGTTATCTTATTAGAATGTCCATGTTTAATGATACAATAATTCCACTTATAATTTATGGCACAAAACGATGTCTCAAATGAGCCGGAGTCCCATCACCTCTAAAAAATTAAAGGGCTTTGACGCTATTGTCACACCCCTGTTATTGTATTAGTCTATGGGTAGCGGTGATCTCTTACCATCAGGTGACCCCTTGCTCTTTTGCAGTCCTATGTCATATATAACATAACACAAGTCTTGCTTAAGAACTTACTTTGAGGCTAGCTCAATCTTTTCCATCAATAAATTATTATTTATTGCATATTTACCATCTTGTGAATCCAAATGGAGAACCGAATCTCCAGTCCCGTAACCAGTATTTCAACATGTTTAACCGTAAAATCCCAGGCGTAAATATTGCTAATGGTCAGTCGGGTTCTTTAGATTTTTTAAATTAAATAACTTGTTATTTATTTATGTCATAGAAAATAGTTACATCAGATATTGACATGCCCAAATGTAATGAACATGTTTATTTTTAAATAGGTAGAGTGTATTGTTGCTTTTGAATTCCAAATAATAACGACTCTGTTAAGTATCTATTACATTACAAAATTGTAAGAAAAAAATGAGAAATTAAAAACATTTAACCGGTAGTGTGGGAGCACTAGGGCAACCAGGAACAAGCTCAGATATAGAAAAGAACCTAGAATCATAATCCTAACTAATATTATAAAAGCGAAAGTGAGCTTGTTTGTTACGCTTTCACGCCCTATCTACTGAACTGATCATCATGAAATTTTGCATAATAATACGTTAGGGTACGGAGAAGGACATTGTGATTAATAAGGCAGAAAAATCATTACCTTTCCTCATGGTTAGCCGCAATCGGGTAAAAAGCCTTTGTTTTCGCGAAAACATCTCTATTTGCTCTTTTTTCGCACTAGTGCTAAATTGAGGCAGCGCTCGCAAGTCAAACAAAACGAGCGGCGAGTGATCGATAGTCTTAGCGAACTCTCGCGGGATTCAAAATGTTCAAGCCTTCTCTTAACTTATCAAGCAATGACTATTTAAATGCATTTAAAAAAATAAGCAGTTGCTCCATAGTTCGCACTAAAATTTAGTGTCTAAATAGGCGATACTAAAATGTAAAATGTACGTAGTATTAACAGAACTATTTTACTATTAATAATTGTGTTATTTTACCTATTAGAACCAGTTTGGGCTTAAAAGTAAGGGGCGGTGTAAAAACAACCGGGCTATGGCAGAACAATGTTTGGGAAACACTCATAAAAACTAACCAAAGAGACTAACATGCTATTGCAAGCGGAAACAAGCTTAGATTTAGAGGCAAACTGCTTGATTTACCATTTTACCATTTAGCCGCAGGCTAAAAAGCCTTTGTTTTCGCGAAAACAACTATCTCTATTTGCTCTTTTTTCGCTCTAGTGCTAAATTGAGGCAGCGCTCGCAAGTCAAACAAAACGAGCGGCGAGTGATCGATAGACTTAGCCAACTCCTGCGGGATTCAAAAAGTTCATTCCCGACCCGCCGGGATTAAGTTACCAGCGGTGCGAAATGAGTGCTGAGCTGCTAAATTGTTTGATTTGATGTGGATATCGTGTTTATGTATTATGTATGTGTAAATTGTGTATGTCTAGCGGCGTATAGTGGTTTGGATCAGTTATACTAATTTATTTCACTTTTTAGGGTCTAGCTATAAATAATATGGCTCTGGCAGTACAGAGAGGGTCGTGCTCTAGCAGTGGAGACTGAAAAAGACGTGATGATGAAGAAGAAGAAGGGTCCCAAAGCGTGCCAAAGACACCCTATTAATAAGCCTCAAATGTGAAATATCACAGAATGTGTATGTATATTTTGCCACTATAGCAAAAAAATTACAATCACACATCATTTAAGGGTTCCGTAGTAAACAAGGAACCCTTCTAGTTTCGCCATGTCTGTGTGTCTGTCTGTCTGTCTGTCCGTCCGCGGTTTTACTCAGAGACTATAAGTACTAGAAAGCTGTAATTGGGTATGGGTATGTTTATTATTAATGCTAAAAAAGCGGTAGAAAAAAATCTTGAAAAAAAAATTTTTTTAGGTTAGCTCCCATACAAGTATAGTGGGGGAGTATTTCTTTGTTCTCTTTTTACCCATCGTGTGGGGTATCGTTAAAAAGGTCTTTAAAAATATTGTGAGGTTGAAAACACCATTTTTCGGTTTAGGGATCCGTTTCCAAAATATTTGGTTTTTAAGTGCAAATTTTTGTTAGAGTTAAGTGTCGTCGTCCCCCCCCCCCCCCCCCTCTATCTGCTAAACGGATGTATATGGATACGCGAAAAAAATTACAGCAGTAGTATATATACTGAAGTTGAAAGGAAAACTATCAGAGCTGAGTACTAAGTGCAAACTAAAAAGTTATAGGCAACCAACTTATAAAATGTACTGGAAAATGTAAAATTTCATACAATTTTCATTGTTACATGTTTTTGGTCTTTAAACTGTGAGGTGCGAGATTGAGAAAGATTGAGCTAGCCCCAAGGTAAGTTCTATTGAAAGACTTGTGTTATAGAATACTAACTCAACGATACTATATTTTATAACAAATACATATATAGATAAACATCCAAGACCCAGGTCAATCTGAAAAAGATCGTTTTCCATCTTGACCTGACCGGGGATCGAACCCGGGACCATCCGTGTCGCAGGCAGGCGTGATGACCGCTGCGCCATGTATATTTAGTTAGTCTTTTTCGCATAAAGGTTGCAACATCAAAGAGACCTCTCCAACCCGTCTGGCCAGTGTGGTGAAAAACGACGGGACGCGGGGTGTTATATAGTAAAACACTATTTGGTGTGTGCTGGTTTCCCAACAGTACTCTGAACTGAACTCCTTTATTGTGGATTTTACAGATGCTTATATACTATGTGTTTACGTAAATAGATACGTCACATGACCTTTACTAAGTCTAGTACATATTTTAGAAGATTACATTGAACAAAGGGTTTATTGGAGACATCTTGACGAGCCAGTGACGCGTGACGTCACATGCTACGTCGTGCACTATGTAGGAGGATCGAAGTGATGGCAGCTGTGATAGATGCGTGTCGTCATACACTACACCAGCGTGTAGGCCAAATCCTCTGACCTGCAGTGGAGACCCAAAAAGACAATGATGATGATTCAAATGACTAATCTGAAATTTTCAATTTTTTACATTTATTTCAACAATTCTTGTACATTCATATGTAATCAATGTTATGTCATAGCTATGACTTTATTTTGAGTAACCAGTAACTAATCAATTACATTAGGTCTCTTAACCCATAAACGACCACTTTAACACTTAATGGAGGTACAAAATACAAAACTTCAATAATTCTTGTACATACATACATTTTTGTCATAGCTATGACTTCATTTTGAGAAATCATTAACTAACCAATAAATTAAGTAGTCTTTTTACCCATAAACGACCACGTAAACACTTAATGGAGGTACAAACAACAAAACTTCAATAATTCTTGTACATACATACATTTTTCTCATAGCTATGACTTCATTTTGAGAAATAATTAACTAACCAATAAATTAAGTAGTATTTTTACCCATAGGTAAACGACCACGTTAACACATAATGGAGGTACAAACAACAAAACTTCAATAATTCTTGTACATACATACATTTTTGTCATAGCTATGACTTCATTTTGAGAAATAATTAACTAACCAATAAATTAAGTAGTCTTTTTACCCATAAACGACCACGTTAACACTTAATGGAAGTACAAAACTTACTCTAATAGAGGTGAGTCTAAGCTTTAGAAGCCTCTTGGCGGTTGGCGGCGATTTAAAAAATAAAATGTTTAAAATTCTGAAAGTTCTGCTAGGATCTAGAGTCAGCGCCTCACTTCGCGCTGAGAACTTATCAAAGCTCCCTAAGCTTCCAACCAACCTCAACTTTATTCAATAGCTTTCGAGCTGTAATGTATTTATCACTATTAAAATGTGTAAGCTTGTACACATTTGATCTGTTTAAGCTTTAAAGCCTAATATCCACTATAAATGTGAAAGTGAATATGTCTGTTTGTTTTCGCGGCTTCGCTCCCGTGATATATAGCCTATGTCCTTCCAGTACCCTATCCTATATGTATGCAAAATTTCATGATGATCGGTTCAGTAGATAGGGCGTGAAAGCGTAACAAACAAACAAATAAATACACAAATAAACAAACTCACTTCCGCATTTATAATACTAGTTAGTCATGATGATCGGTTCAGTAGGTAGGGCGTGAAAGCGTAACAAACAAACAAATACACAAATAAACAAACTCACTTCCGCATTTATAATACTAGTTAGTCATGATGATCGGTTCAGTAGGTAGGGCGTGAAAGCGTAACAAACAAACAAATAAATACACCAACAAACAAACTCACTTCCGCATTTATAATGTTAGTTAGGATGTGATGGATACTTGCCGCATCACCATGACCGGTTTCTACAGTCTGCGCGAGAAGAGAAGTAGCTGGTACATTTTCAGGTATTTTTCTCCCATACATGCAAAATAAAGTTGAGCTTGAAAGTAAATTAGACAAAGGTATATCGACACACAAATTATTGAGATGAAATGTAACATTACATTTTGCTGGCCTCTCTGGTGCTGTGGTTAACACGCCAACCTGCGACCCAGCCCACGTTCGATCCCCGGCCAGGTCATGGAAAACGATATTTTTTAGATTGACCTGGATCTTGGATGTTTATTTACATAGTACTAGCTGTTACCCGCAGCTCGCCCGCATGATATATACTATGTCGTTCTCAGTACCCCAACCTGTATGTATGCAAAATTTCATGATGATCGGTTCAGTAGATAGGGCGTGAATGAGTAACAAACAAACAAACAAACAAACAAACAAACTCACTTACGCACTTTCATATTAGTCATGAAATTATAAAATCCACCACTTTACCACCATATTACTTTCCACCTTAACACCCACTGGCATGCTAAACGTAGCCTTTGGTTATTATGACTTTGGGCTCTGTCTACCTTACAAGGGATAATGACGAGATAATATGTATGCATGTATGTATGTATAAAATATAGTACCATGGAGTTAGTATCCTTTGACACAAGTTCACAACTTAATGAGGTGCTAGCTAAATTTGTGTGATCTGTCCCTATATAAAAAAAATTAAAGGGCACTTAAATCAAAACGTTCCTAATATGGCGTCAATAGCACACTTCGGTGACGACCATCGATCAACAAAGTAAAACTTGTCGGATCGCAGCCGGTACGGAGGCCGTGTTGCTCGAAGGATCGCAGTGATCACTCAATCCACTATTACACAGACTATCAGTCAATCAGTCAGTCACCATTGTAGCACGATAAGATTTTTTTTACCATTAACGTAGAAACACAAATCGTTCTATGCAAAAAATTTAAAAACCCGTTTGTAAATGACTAAAATTATATATAAGTATTAATATGTAAAATACGGGTTGTTGTTGTTTGTTTTTCGTATGTGTAAGTGGCCAACACTGGTGTCAGATTTTTCAAGCTGCCTTAAGGCATCTGACATAGCTTAACGACTGCCATCAACGATGACAGCCGGGACCAACGGCTTAACGTGCCTTCCGAAGCACGGAGGAGCTCGAGATATAGTTATGCCACTTGCGATCACCCATCCAAGAAGGGACTGCACCAGGGGTTGCTTAACATACGTAAGCGCTCATAGAGCTCACACCCACTGGACCTTCGGGCTCCTCGGGTCACTCATGTACATGACATCACCTACAGGCCGATATGTTTCGATCTCATCTGGAGGTCTTTCCCAAGATAGCTGACGTCATACGTGTGACCCGTATTTTACATATTGATAATGTTAGTACCTCATGTTAGTTTTAACCAAAAAAGTTGTTTATATTTTTGTGAAAAAATATCGTACCTCGTATAATTGTGTCAAAATGTCGCGATTTTGTATTTTATTTAATTCCATTCCTAGGGAACTTGGATTCCCAAGACAAATCTAATGTTACTTTGGTTATATAATTCATCTAGCCGTTTCAATTATATAAGTACCAGTTAAAAAGAATATGAGTACAAGGTACATATTCCGGAAAAGTATTACTCTTATCGATTTAAGTATAATAGTTTTATTATTCTTACTACAAAGAGAAGTCACTTAATTTATACTATGATTAAAATATTATAGGATAATTATTATTATGTTTCAACCAGTTTTTATAAATTTATCATTATATAAGACTAAGTAGTGAAAAATTCCTTTCAATAAGATAAAACTATCTGAATTGACTTATTATATTGTTCTTTGTGTTATCTGCTCATTTTATTTAAAAATATCTATTCTATCTCTGGAGATGGACCCAAACAAATTAAATTTCCAAGGCATAAAAGAAATGTGTTTGCCCGCAATTACAACGCACAATCAATCATACGTACGTCTTCTTTCACATGCACGCAAACAACAGTGGCTATACATCACGTGTGACAATGGGAACACGCCAGCAAGAGATGAAGATAGATGGAACCGAGCAGACGCGTGGTCACCCTGTCCGCGCGTTGTTAGAGAACTGATCGATGTCTTCTTTGTTATGGGCGCCTGGTACTTCTAATCATAGACATTAAGTTTATTTAGACAATTTTATGCAACCTATGCCTGTTTTCGTGTCTATGGAAAATCCAGAAAATAAATAATTATCTCTGTCTTGTCCATGCTTGGTAACCGATACCGTAGTTGTTGAACTTACGTAAACGCCATAGATTTAAAAAAAATCTTCAATTGTAAACGCTCTGTACTGCAGCCGTAGCATGGAGGGGCACCGTTTATATCGTGCGATAAACAATTCCCATCTTAATGACGTAAAAATAAGATGGCGATAGTTAATAAAGATTGTCGGGTGTGCCATGCTTCGGGGGCAGTACCATCAAGCTCCACTATAACAGGAACTGTAACTAAAGATAAAAGAGATAAACCGAGATATATGGAGTCAGCAGACGCGTATTCGCACGCTCACTGCCCGTGCATTGTAAGCGTAGCGAGTCTATCCATGTTCTCTTTGTTATGGGCGCCTAGTAGGGTAAAACACGGATAGTTGCCTCACTTTTCAAAAAGTTTAAATTATAATAAAATGGGTCGTTATTAATAATACCTGATAATGTATACGAAAACATAGGTTCTTCGTCTTTTATAGAAGACCAATTCCGTTACCATAATTGATACTGGTTTTGAGTATATTACGTTTTATTTGACCTCCTAAAAAAGGGATAGTCGCCTACTGCAGCGGATAGTTGCCAAATGTTAAAAAGAGTTAGGAGGATACTTGCCGCATAGTCTTACATATAACACTTGGTTTCCGTTTATACTTGCGAGGCATTCTGTTTACCTAGAATGGGCACTTGAAAGCGGTTAATATTGTTTTATATTTAAAACAAGTAAGATAGCATAATTTTTACTTGACAAAAAAAAATGAAAATATGTGATGAAAAAGAATTGGCCACAGGTCGATTTTGAATACATTTATCACATATTTTCAATTTTAATATTATACCGAGCATTGTAATGCTATTTAAAAACCATTTAAGTGAAAAAAAAAATTCGTTGATTAAGGAATAAATGGTTATGGATAATTGCACTTAGAGCAACTATCCGCCAAAATAAATAAGGCAACTATCCTTTTTGATACGGATAGTTGCCTTTTCGATTTATAAAATAAATAAAATCTTTTCAACAATAAAACGCAATTAATAGAGCAATTAAAGGTCTAATGTGAGCAAAGAAACAAAATGTAGTCTGAAACCACAATCAATTATAAAGATATCTAACAAAAACTACGTACCAATATAATTTCGACGTCCGTTAATGTTTCGCAGCGGAAGATTTTTGCTCACACGGACGAAACTCGTGCACCCACTCCAACGGTTTACGTGGCAGTGAGGCCTGCGGGGGGAGCGCTTCTAACTATAATCAAGCAGTAATGCCACAAATGTACTCCTAACATAGAGAATTCGAAACCGACGCAAGTATCCCCCCGACGCAACTATCCGGGTTTTACCCTACTTCTAATCACAGATTAGTTAATCGTAGGTTTTCAAATCTGCAAAAATGTGTCATCCATCACAAAAAGATACATGCACGGTAAGGCTTGTTGAATACTAAGAAGACTTGCAATTTCAATGCAAAACAGCAATTCTATGAATTCATTTGATTCAAATTTTAATAAATCAATTTCGCCCAACCGTTTCAAAAAATATTTTAAAACATTTTTTGAAGAATCCATTTTATTTTGTGTTGAGGTATTATTTGCCCGGCCTCCCAATAGTCATTTTTTTTGCTGGCCTTTAGTGGGGAGGAAGCTTTTCCCAAATGATGGAGTGCAATGTGGTGGTTAGTCAATTCTGATATTAATGATGGTCTTTCAAGGATGGCTACAGGGGGAATAAAGAGAAGAAACTTACTTTACATCTGGTACTTTACCAATTACCGGCACATCATTGAATTTCCTCCGAAAATTTGCGATCTATAAAATGAAAACTGACCTGATAGAGTGGAAACTTGCGTCCGGCGCACCACGAGCCGACGTAAATCAATTACGACGCAACGTTAAATAGTTGGCAATATTGCCGGGAACTATGTGAGGAAATTATAACATGGGTACTAGTTACAAACGCTTACAAGTGGCGATCAGATTTCGGTCTTTAACTTGGACTCTCTCGCAACTGTTCGGGTTTTCGTTTGCTCGCCTACATTGGTTATTTCGAGGGCCTTATATACCTTTAAGAAGAGGGACTGAGTGAGACCCATAGTAAGTTTTGGCATAAAAAGCAACGGAAGGCGTTTGCCTTGTTGACCCGGGGGTCGTGGGTTCGATTCCCACGGAAAGCATACTTTGTTAAGTTGTTTCCAGTTTGGTTAGGACATTGCAGGCATGAATCACCTGATTGTCTGATAAGAAAGATGATTCCGTTTTTCGGAAGGCACGTTAAGCCGGTGGTCCCGGCTGCCATCTGGTAGTCGTTAAAGGAACCACGTCAGAGGCCGAGAGGCGGTTCCGAAGAACTCTGACACCAGGGTGTGCATGGTCGACTGACCGTGTCACCAACACGAAATGATGATGATGATGATAAAAACTATAGTTATATAGTTACGAGTATGTTATATACAATTGTATAATGTGCAAGCAGGACACCAACCTGTAGTATTTCCGTCACTTTCCATGCAAACAAATCTGCAAAATTATTCTCCTTAATATTAGAACTATAAGAGTAAACTTCGATTTTAAAAATTTAACAGTTAAGTCGGTCGAGGGTTGGCGAAAATCTGAGGAATCGTGTCAATGGGCGATGCGGCTATTGACATAATTCCTTCAACAACCCATCACCAGTTCGATTCCATTTTCCACCTACACGGCAACCAACATGCTAAATATAGCCTTTAGATCTTATTACCTATTGTGTATAAACTAAATACATAACCTAGTGAATATCACGTACGGTTATAAGGATGCTGTCATATCTAAATAAATAAAGTATATGTCTACAAAAATAAGGTGAAATTTGGTATTTAGCAAATGTCAGTTACGAAGGTACTTCCTTGCAACTTGAAATCGTGTCGGAGAGTCTATCACGGCCGTGTAGTTGAATATAACTCTGAAATAAACCAGCTAGCCGACAGTGCACCCGCGATATTGCATATTTTGAGGATGCCATGCACTCAGCCTATTTCAGACACCCATTACAAGAGAAATCCCGTTAAATAGTGCGCTGGCTCTTTTATTTTAACATTTTATTAATCTCCGAAATTCTAACCAGGTCATCATAACTGCATCTCGTTTTAAAAACTTCTGTGCCTAAACAAGACAAAAAGTCTTAGTCCGAATCAAACTTTATGGTTTTTTTTTTTTTATGTCAGAGGACGGCAAACGAGCAAGCGGGTCACCTGATGGTAAGTGATCACCGCTGCCCATGGACTAATGTAACACCAGGGGTATGACAAGAGCGTTGCCGGCCTTTTGTTTTCCCTCTCCAGAGGGGAGGGGGGATGGGCCTCCGGCTCTCTCACTCACCGAACGAAGCATAGAAGCTGTAAAACTACTACTCAAACGTCGATTTTCTGTGAGAGTGTGGTACTTCCCCGGACGAGCCGGCCCATTCATGCTACCAACTGAAGTGATTTTTGCCGGTAGCGTGGCTCTACCACAGTAAGCCACGCTACCGGCAAACTCCAAACCGGTGACTCGGATATTAGCTGCTCACTGCGGAGTACTCGCCCCGCTCCCCCGCTGAACCTAATATTGTGTACGGCGCATCGACTCACGCGTTGTTCCGAGCCGCCATAAATTTTGATTCGGACTGTACTAAATTATTTAATAAACACGTTTTCGCCTACAAGTGATGATATACTACATAGCTCTGAACTTAAACTATGTACCTACCTACTGAATACAGGATATTTATTTATTAGTATACCGCGTACTCGGTATTTTCAAAATATCGTACTTATATTAGTTTTAAGTGTAAATTGAGCTATAAAAGAACAAATTTTTAGTCATTCCAGGAGTCTTACTTTTCTTTGTAGATAGGGTAAAACCCGGATAGTTGCGTCGGGGGGATACTTGCGTCGGTTTCGAATTCTCTATGTTAGGTACATTTGTGGCATTACTGCTTGATTATAGAGAGATAGATAGATATATATGATAAGCGCTTCCCCCGCAGGCCTCACTGCCACGTAAACCGTTGGAGTGGGTGCACGCGTTTCGTCCGTGTGAGCAAAAATCTTCCGCTTCGAAACATTAACGGACGTCGAAATTATATTGGTACCAAGTTTTTGTTGGATATCTTTATAATTGATTGTGGTTTCAGACTACATTTTGTTTCTTTGCTTACATTAGACCTTTAAATGCCCTATAAATTGCGGTTTATTGTTGAAAAGATTTTATTCATTTTCTAAATCGAAAAGGCAACTATCCGTATCAAAAAGGATAGTTGCCTTATTTATTGAGGCGGATAGTTGCTCTAAGTGCAATTATCTATAACCATTTATTCCTTAATCAACGAATTTTTTTTTTCACTTAAATGGTTTTTAAATAGCATTACAATGCTCGGTATATTATTAAAATTGAAAATATGTGATGAATGTATTCGAAACCTACCTGTGGCGAATTCTTTTTCATCACATATTTTAAATTTCTTTGTCAAGTAAAAATTATGCTATACTCACTTGTTTTAAATATAAAACAATATTAACCGCTTGCTCGTGCCCATTCTAGGTAAACAGAATGCCTCGCAGGTATAAGCGGAAACCAAATGTTATATGTACGACTATGCGGCAAGTATCCTCCTAACTCTTTTTAACATTTGGCAACTATCCGCTGCAGTAGGCGACTATCCCTTTTTTAGGAGGTCAAATAAAACGTTATATACTCAAAACCAGTATCAATTATGTTAACGGAATTGGTCTCCTATAAAAGACGAAGAACCTATGTTTTCGTATATATTATCAGGTATTATTAATAACGACCCATTTTTTTATAATTTAAACTTTTTGAAAAGTGAGGCAACTATCCGTGTTTTACCCTAATAAAGAAATAAAAAACTCTTATTTTCTTGGATTGAAATTTCATTATGAAATGCCCCACTGAACAAGGAACTCTTTGTATTTAGGACTGACGAAGAGGTAGTATGAAGATGATTGTTCAAAGCCTGCTAACTCTTAGCGTATTACCATATCATGTTCTATAGATGATTTATCAGCCCCATTGTAAGGCAGCCATCACCAAAGCCATTACAGGCATTAGTTGGCTATTGTCAGTAAATAGGCATATTGAATGACGACGGCCGAAGTCCTGTAATCACGGTGAAATTACAGCCGCCATTTTGGCAAAATGATAAGTAGGTAGGTACCTACATAAGCTACTACGTAGTGATCAGAGTGATCAGTTTAAAAGGGCAAAGATTCTACAGACAATTTCAGTTTTTAATCTGTGTGATTTGTCCGTATTTATTCGATTATAATTATTATTTACTTAATTTTAAAAAAATACTGCCAATAATGTGTTTCATGTGTGTAGTACATACATATATCTTCATGGTTTCATGCACGATAGTTTGTACCTACCTAGTACATAATATCTCCATGGTTACAAGTGTGTCATAAATGCTTGCTTGAACCATCGAGATATAAGTACTACTGAACGTAAAACCAGATAAAAGTCTAAAAACTAAATAAGAACAGTCCAAATATTGTTTTTATTTTTTACTTGTTTTCCTGCGTATGTATATTCTAATACGGACTCTGATTCCATCATTAAAATATTGTCAGGTTGTTCCGAATCAACCTGTATATGCTACTGCCTTGAATTTTATTTTTTACGTATCCATTAACAACCAGGGGGAGACACTTGACTCCTAGAGAAGAATAATACATATTTTTACAAGCGATCAAAAGAAACATAAAATTATATCAAATCTACTTAAATAGTGATCGCCATTGGGAGCGGAAATGCCGCCAGCCTTCTTGGCCGCAGGCGGACCGCAGCGATTTCAACTAAATTTTTTATAATATAATTTAATTTAGTAGATATGTTTTTATAATTTCTTTTCTACTTTAAAATTATAGTTTTGGCTTAGTTTTAGGGTATAGTTATTAGTACACGTATCTTTTTTTAAATAAATCATCAAGTGATAAATACATTATATCTTGAAGCCTATTGAATAAAACTGAATTTTGAATCTGGTAAACTTCGCTAAGCTCTTCGCGTTAAGTTGGTGCCTCAGAATCCTCGCGAAACTTTCAAAATTTTTAAACATTTTCCCGTCGCCGCAAACTACTCCATCTTACAGGTTTCATCACTATTAGTGGTTCAGTTTTATCGTCTGTGAAAATAGTGGCAAAGATTATTTACATAGAACTGTATATAATAACCATAGATCATTACTTAATAGCTACTGTAAAGTTAATGTAAGTACCGACCTAAAAATCTTTAAAAAGACGAGTATTCAGAATTGGTATACTTAAAATATATCTAAAATCTAGTGAAAATTATTGTATAAAGTTGGGCTTTGAAAGCTTGGCGAACTCTACTAAACTCTCAGCATTACAACCTCAAACTTCCAGAATTTTTCAAACGTTTTATATTTTAAATCCCCGCCAAGAGCATTCGAAGGCTTAACCTACCTCTATTAGTAGGAAAGTTTTGAATAGGTACTAGTTAGTCAAAAGTGATCACCATTTAAGTAGTTATTATAAATTCAACTTAGTGAGGAATTTAAATAAGTATAACATTATACAATTCGTGAAGTGCGAGTTGAGCTCGCCCATGAAGGGTTCAGTAGAAGCAAGCTTAGATTAGCCAAAACCCTCTATAATTTTTCGCCAGCAAAGATAACTTTGGTTTGCATAGTGTATATATAAATGAAAAAGTTATTTTTGCGGTTTATGAAAAAGTGCTTTATTTCAATAAGTTGGTTTTAACTTAGCTCTGATAGTTTTCTTTTCAACTTCGTTATATGTACTACTGTTGTTAGTTTTTGCACGTAGCCATATAATGGTTTAGCAGATAAAGAGGGGGGACACTTACCTCTAACAAAAATTTGCACTTTAAAACCAATTCATGTTTCAGAAACGGATCCCTAAATCTAAAACTGGTGTTCTCAACCTCATAATATTTTTTTATAAAGACCTATTTAACAATACCCTACACGATGGGTTAGTAGACTTTACTTGTATGGAAGCTACTCTAAACCAATTTTTTTTAAGTTTGTTTCTACCATTTTTTTGCCGTGATTAATGTATATACACCAAATTACAGCTTTCTAGTACTTATAGTCTCTGAGTAAAACCACGGACGGACAGACAGACAGGCATGGCGAAACGATAAGGGTTCCTTGTTTATTACGGAACCCTAAAAAGGCTGTGGCATGTGCGAAGCAGTTGTGGTAGAGCCACGCTACCGTACCGGTGAAAATCACTTTTGCTAGTAGCATGAATGGCACTTACAATCAGGTGACCGATTACTTCACTTGCCATTCTATGTCATAAAAAATACGTCCATACAAAAATCTACTATTACCAAATCAACTCCATTTGAAGACCTCTATTATGATGTTTTGAAACTCAGGGTCAGAGGTCATGAGATTTGCTTTAATAGTATTAAATACCTGATAACGTGAAGGTTATTAAATAAAGTTAAGTTTTGAAGAACTCAAAGAACTCCACTAAGCTCAGCACAACTTCCTCGAACTTTCTGAATGTTCCAAACTTTTTTAAATCGCCTCCTAGAAAATTCCAAGGCTTACCTGCCTCTATTAGTGGGAAAGTTTTATATGCTGTGATGATATTTCACCATGTAGGTGTTAAAAGGGGATTTATGGCACTAGTTAGTCAAATATGACCACCTTATACATATTATGAGGCTAATTGATGTTGTCATAGGGTAAAAATTTAAACTTTTGGATTCATCGTTGCCGATCGAATCCAAAACCTTAATATTTAACCTTCTCCGAAATTTTAAGTTAACTATAATTATTATTACAATACTATTAATCATTTAAGTCATAAATATTTGTGAAATGAAGAAACATACTTATTTCCAAACAAACGATAGACAGAGTAAGTATGTTATTACTTCCCAAATATAGATCGCTGCTAATAAGTAAAAGGTAATTCGCGAGATATTCCCTAGAGGGAGATTCAATTCTCTCCCCGCGCCGAAACCCAACACAGATAAAAAATGCAAAGCGTTTGAAGTCTTAACCCGGTCGTGAATGTTTTGACATGGTAATGGATCGGCCTCATGCAAATCGCGGCATAATCAGATTGTGCGACAATGCGGCGGTGGCAAGCGACAGTTGTTCGCCATCGATCGCGGTTGTTTGGAATTAGGTGGCTTACTTATGACCTTATGGAACTTGAATTTTAAACTAAAATAAACTAATTACATATTAAATAATTATGAAAAATTAACCTAAAACTGAACACCTTAAAAATATGATAAAATACCTGAAATATATTATTAAAAGGAGTCACTTTAGGCAAGGTTCCAAAGATACTAGCAGCATTCCCCCTTTGAATAGCGAGACTAATTCTTTATTTATTTATTTGAATATTCTTACCTATTTTAATATGCAGCCCAGCTGAACTAACACTGGGCTGGACACGTACAACGTCAGCCAAACTACTCTTAGGCAAGGAACACCAACTATTGGTTTCCAACATCCAAAAGAAGACCAGGTAGACCATGAATGCGATGGTGAAATGAAATCGACAAAGTCCACGACAACTGGAAAGATCTATCTCTAAATCGGACCGAATAGAAAAAATGGAGGGAGGCCTTTATCCATCACAGTAAAGTTAATGGCTTGAAATGAAAATATAAAAATAGGTAAAAAATTCATCCCTTTTAAAGCGGTGACTCAAAATGTCAATATGTTTTATTTTCCCCTGTGAGATCAATGCTGCGAATTCGATTTTTTTACTTTCCAAACTAATGCCTTGGCAAAACACTTTTGTATGAAAATGTAATTTTTTTGTTTTTTATTGTTAGCCGTTAGGGACCAATCTAAGGAAAATTTGTTCATATTGATAGTTTGAGTGGTAATATCGAGGGTCAAACCACAAGATGTACCTTTAGTCAAAGACTAAAACAGATTTGTATAATTGTGTCTGCAAACATCCATTTGTCCTTTCTCACGAAATAGCCCACACACTGTTACCGCTAATCCAGCGGGCTGGATCTCTGAATTAGATAAATAACAAGTTGCCGAACTTTGTTATATTAGTTGCGCCCTGTTTCGGCTGCTAACTAGGTAACTTTCCACTGTCCATTGCTGTTTATCTTCTTTTGTGGGGTCAGAGTTTGTAACTCAATTGGTGAGCCAGAATCGTTGTGATTTGTGACGTGGTGAATAAATATAAAATATAAATCGAAACGGCTTTTAATTAAAAAAAACACACTAAAAATATGATATCATACTAACATGATGTAAGTTAAAGACAAACTTACGTAAACGTTCATTCGTTTCAAGTGTAATGCCATTAAATTTATATGACGATTTGAAAATATACCTATAGAACGTATAAAACTTCACTAAACATCCCACATACGGTTTGGTACCGGCCGGATCCTCTGGATTAGATAAATAACAAGTTGCGGAACTTTGTTATATTAGTTGCGCCCTGTTTCGGCCGCTAACTAGCTAACTTCCCACTGTCCATTGCTTTACCTTCTTTTGTGGGGTCCGAGTTTGTAACTCAATCTTGTGTAATGAGATCGATCGATCGGAACTGAGGCGCTAGAAAACATATTTATTTTTGTAAACCGACTGTACCATGAAGGAAATTATTTTTAACCAACTTCAAAAAAAGGAGGAGGTTCTCAATTCGTCGTAATCTTTTGGTTTTTTTTATGTTTGTTCCCCGATTTCTCGAAGACGCCTGGACCGATTTAAGAAATTCTTTTGTTGTATGATAGGTAATACTTTACCTAACTATTCTCATAATTGTATGTTTAATATATAATATCCTAATTTATATATCTCCATCCAAATCCCAAAACACGCGGTGACTTGCTAGGTTTCGCAATCAGAATTTTCCGATTGCGAAACCTGAATGAAAATATAAGTTTTTTGTACATTTTACACTAAAAATTTTACGTCAATCGTAATCTATTTTACGTAATATAATGATAAAATAGTTATTTTTTTGATTCTTACCTATATTTGTAGAGTTTTCTGATTAATGTCAGCAAGTTCAAACGGTAAGTGGTGTTTAGGTTTTACTATTAATTTTGAGTAATAACTTTGTACACCCCGCTACCTAAAAGTACTTGCAGAAAATTTCTTAAATCGTACTAGTACGACAGGTAAGTACTATGTATAAAATGCAAAGGGTGGGTAGGTACATGACCTATGTGCGGATGGCGAAAGAAAAAAAATTAAAAGAAATATTTCAAATGCGTGTTTAAGCTGTTTGATTTCTATACTAAATGATCAAAAAGTCATATCGAGGGAAGGTTTTTGTAAAATGTTAAAATAACGATCTTATGAAAACATTTTTAAATATCTTTTGATGATTTCTGTTTCAGTAATAAATGAAGATTTTATATGTGCAAAGATTTTTATTTTATTTTAAGTAATAACAATATAAATTATTCCTGAAGTGGTATGACTAAGGCAACTTTACTTAGTAAGCCTCTTTGCATGTGCGTAATACTAATGGGCAATGTTTTTTTTTTCAGAATAATCTGGGTCTTGAATTTATATGTTGTCACGGCTCCCCAATTTTTGGGAGCCTTTCCCAAGCAGGGAACCCAGCGGGGGGCACTGCGGGACGCGCGGGCAGCTACGTCGACGCGACCGCGGCTCGCCACGCTCTCTTCCACCCAAGTCAGCGCTAGCGCAAGGACGTATCGATTCGCGAACACTCGCGCGCCACGCGTCCTTTTTGTATCCGTACCTACATAACCTGTGATTTCTGTAACTATCTATTTTTGATGCCGCAAGGGTGCGGTTAAATAAGTATTCCTTTATCCAAAAAACATCGTTTTAATTAACTCCTTCGGCATCCTCAACCTGCGTCGAGGCTACAACACGGCGGCTTCGACATATTGGCGACCGTAAAAGGACATAAACGGACATAGAGGAAGGCGCGTATGCTGAGGCTACGACTCGCAGCGGACTATCTACCACGGGAGAAAGGAGCTATCACGACGGGACCTGCAGCATTTCATCTGGAGGCCTAACCCAAGTTAAGTGAAGTGCCCATTCCTTTCTACCTACCTATTTTATTCCCCGAGTTCAGTGTGCCTCTCTTTGTGCCAGCGTAATAATACCTATATTTAGGTGCCTACCTTGCATAGGTTCAGCTTTTTCGCAACCTACATGCGTGTACCCATGTATGTACATGGTACAGAATTACCTAGGTACTTATTAGTGGAATCGAGCATAACTAACTACTATCAAAGGTATCTATTACAAGAGCATACAGCTCATTTAACGTGTTTTTTCTAGCTTTTGGGTCTAGCACTGCCTATTATTATTGGTTTCTAAACAATACCTACAACCACGCTGCGTGTTATTTACGAGTTATATGTGTCTATGTACCTATAGCTGCTTTTGGGTGCATAATTCATTGCAATTGCACTATTTCACACTAATCCAACAGCACGCAGGTTTGTACCTACAGCATACAGCAAGCTTTCATTTTTCGTGTGCACGCGGTAGCCATTTTGTTTTTGCAAACGTGGTCGAGCCACGCCCGTGTCACGCTTGGTACTTACTTACATACCTGTCCTACCTGCCTTGGTGAATACGAATTGGGAATCTCATACCTATCTACGTTTCCAAAACAATACACACGCATGTTGCACCTAGCTTGAAAGACATATGCCGACTATTTCAGCTCTTCACGCAAGGAAGACGTGAAGCGAAGAGCCAAGATCAAAGGCGTCGGCTGATTTCCTGTCTGTTCTCTGTGGTGACGCTGACGGCACAGCGGTGCAGTGCAGTGCATCACGGCGCATCGTGTCTACCGAGATTCCTGGCACCGGCTGTTGACTGGATTGGGTTCGATTTCTGCACAATTCATTGTTTTTTACTCCATTTTCAATTAGTGTTGATCGAGTTTTATATACGTACTAGTCGAGTTTATTGATACAATATGCCATTAAGCATGGAAACTGGAGATACCTCCGCAATCAAAAGGGATACCATATTGATTAGGAAGCGGGGTGTACTAAAGGGTCGTTTGACCAAATATGAGCAATATTTGAATACTATTAAAGATTCTGGAATTTCACTCACAGTTCAAAAGGAACTTGAATTAAAGCTCGATACTATTCAACGTTTAATTTCTGAGTTTGAAGTACTTCAAAATGAAATTGATGAGTTGTCATCTGACATAGATGGAGAAATTGAAGAAAGAGATGCAATAGAATCTCGGATTTTATCATTGCTCGCAAAGGGTCAAGCGATCCTAGACACAAATAGAAAATTGGTTCCCAAGCCAGTGACTGACATAGACAACCAGTCAGTCAGTCATTGCAGTCATTCAAATTCACAAAATTCTATTAAATTACCTATTATTAAACTGCCCACGTTTGATGGCAACTATCTGACATGGTTGGAATTTAAAGATAGTTTCGAATCTATAATACACAATAATCAAAATATTCCACTAATTAATAAGTTCCATTATCTGCGCTCGGCATTAGAAGGCAGCGCTTCTACAATTTTAAAGTCCATCGAATTTACAAGTAAAAATTATGAGGCGGCCTGGGAGTTACTGTGTCAGCGTTTCAATAATAATAACATTTTAATTAATAATCATCTAAGAGCCTTGCTCACCATAGAAAGCTCTCCCAGGGAGTCATATAAGGCGCTAAAGTTTATAATAGATCACGTTTCTAAACATCTGAGAGCGCTGAACACGCTCGGTCAACCGACTGATAAGTGGGACACACTGATAATATACATAGTTTCTGCTAGATTAGATTCCACAACTGCTAGTAAGTGGGAGGAACATAAAAGTACACTCTCAGAGTTACCTACTTTAGATAATTTCTATTCATTTTTACGGTGCCGAGCTGATATTTTGGAAACGTCTTATATTAATCGTTTTGGCGAAAAATCTAATTTTAATCAACCTAAAAATACTAAATCATTCTTTATACCTATCCTCTGATAACAAACCTAGTAGTAATGAATGTCCCTGTTGTAGTCAAGTACACCGCATTTATGATTGTGAGAAGTTGAAGGGTATGACGGTTGATAATAGGATCTCTGAAATTATTAGGCTAAAACTTTGTAAGAATTGCTTGCGTGGTGGCCACATTACTGCTAAATGTCATGCTAAAGGTTCATGTCGCATATGTAAAAAGAGACATAACTCATTGTTGCATAAGACACAGGTTTCAACTGCTACAGAGCCATCAGTTGATCCAGTTCCTGTATCTCTTTCTGTTTTGTCACCACCGAGTAACCAAGTAAATCAAGTTTTGCTATGCACCGCCCTCGTCAACATTGAATATAATTACAAAGTTTATACTGTAAGGGCTTTATTAGATACAGGTAGTCAATCATCATTTTTATCGGAGGATTTGAGAAAACGAATGGGCCTAACTAGTAATGATGCTAATATTAGTATTGCGGGCATAAACAATTCATTATGTCCCATATCAGGGACACGCAATCTTTTAATTAAATCTCGTGTGAATTCATTTAACACTAATGTTACGTTTTTATTTGTCCCATGCATAACTGGATTTTTACCCAATTTGGAGGTCAATATTAATGAACTTCATATACCTAAAAATATTCAACTTGCTGACCCCACCTTTTATAAGCCCTCTAAGGTAGACATGTTACTCGGGTCTGATATTTATTGGGACATTGTAGGGTCCAAACAAATTAAACTAGATAATAATGCAACTGTATTATTAGATTCAAAACTAGGATGGTTGGTGGCAGGTCCCACAGCTAGGACATCGTGTACAGTGCCCCAATTCTTTTGTAATTTTTCGAAAGAAATTAAGGACTCTTTGGAGCGTTTCTGGCAGATTGACGAACTGCCTAAGGTCAAGTCTCTCTCCCAAGAGGAGAAACAATGTGAAAATCATTTCAAAGAAAATACCAAGCGGCTTCCTAATGGTAGGTTCTCGGTTATGATACCATTCAAGGAATCGCCTGAGAGTGCATTAGGTGACTCTTATTATTTAGCCAAGAAACGTCTCATTAATTTAGAAAAAAGATTTCATCGTCAACCTGATTTAAAGGCTCAATATAGTCTATTTTTGAAGGAATATGCGGACCTAGGACACTTAACAAAAGTAGATAAGCCACACTTTGGCTATTACTTGCCGCATCATGCTGTTCTAAAATTAAAAAGTGAAACAACTCGCCTTAGAATCGTATTTGACGGGTCAGCTAAGTCATCCTCTAATAAATCCCTAAATGATATTCAATTAATAGGTCCAGTAGTGCAAAGCGATTTAATTTCTATACTGTTGAGATTTCGTAATTATAAATATGTGCTGACTGCTGACATAGAAAAAATGTACAGGCAGATTGAAATAGACGAGTCGCAACGTCATTGGCAGCTTATATTATGGAGAGATAATGAGGATCAACCTATTCAAGTATTACAATTGAACACTGTCACTTACGGCACAGCATCAGCTCCATTTTTGAGTACTAGGTGTCTTTTACAATTATCTCAGGAGTGCCCTGATAAAGATATTTCTAATATTCTTAAAAACGATTTCTATATCGATGATCTTAGTACTGGAACCCATGATATTAATGATTTAAAACGAATTTATGAGGGCATAGTATCAACATTAAACTCTGCTTGTTTACCCTTAAGAAAATTCCGCTCAAATGTACCTAATTTAATAAATGACAGTGAATCGTCAACTGTATTGGAGTTAAACAAAGATTCTAGTGTTTTAGGACTAAATTGGTCTCCAGCATCCGATACATTAAATTTTCATACTGATATAGATCCACCTTCAAAGGTCACTAAACGTACTATTATTTCAATGACCTGTAAGATATTTGATCCACTAGGAATTTTATGTGCCTGTATAATTGTGCCTAAAATTATATTAAAGGAACTATGGGCGTCTAAACTAGACTGGGATACTCCAGTTCCCGATAACATTGCAAAACGATGGAACAGTTTTATAAACAATCTTCCAATTCTATTTGCCATCAATATACCTAGAAGGGTTTTATGTGACACCCCACATGACATCCAGTTGCATTATTTTGTTGATGCAAGCCAACATGCCTTCGCAGCGTGTGTCTATTTGAGGTCTCGGGACAACAGCCAAGAGTTCACTGTACGGCTATTAACTGCGAGAGCACGTGTAGCACCCATGAAACAGCTGACTATTCCTAGGTTAGAGTTGTCAGCGATGTTACTAGGAGCGCGTTTATGTAACAAGGTATTGCAGGCAATTCAGTCATGTTCTAATATTACTGAGAAAATTATGTGGTCTGATTCCACCATTGCACTAGCATGGGTTAAGACACCCCCTAGGGATTTAAAAATGTTTGTATGCAACCGTGTAAATGAGAAAAATGAACTTACAAATGATTTTATTTTTCGTCACATATCTACAGATCAGAACCCAGCTGACTTAGCATCTCGAGGCGTTGAACCCAGTCAACTAAGGTCTTCTTCCCTTTGGTGGCAGGGTCCCTCCTTTCTGAGTGAGGAACAGTACAATTGGCCTCAGAGTAAATATGTCATATACATGTCACATAAATGTCCATCTGTCTCACTAAACGAATTGCCTGAACTTAAAAATAGAGAAAACACATTAACGTGTAATTTATTAATTGACAAAGATTCTAAACTTATTAAATTTGATAACTATTCTAATTACTTGAAATTACTGAGAGTATATGCATATGTCTTACGTTTTTTAAATAATTGCAAACCTACTAGCACTAAAACTACTGGTCCCCTTGGCCCTGACGAGATAAATAATTCATTACATCTATTAGTTAAGTATAGTCAAGCTGAGTCATTTCAAAGAGACATAGTTTTAATTTCAAATAAAAGGAACTTACCAAGGGCATCTAAATTATTATCTCTTAATCCATTTCTTGACGACAAAGGTTTATTAAGAGTAGGAGGTCGTATTAGCAATTCGGATTACGCATATGACAAAAAACATCCAATGATTTTAGATTCCAAACATTATTTTTGTAAATTAATCATGTCATATGAGCATCATCGTTTGTTTCATGCAGGTCCACAGTTGCTTCTAGCATCTATTCGAGAAAAATTCTGGCCTATACTAGGAAGAAATTTAGCTCGTAAAGTAACAAGACACTGTGTCATATGCACTCGTTTTAGAGGTAAAAATGTTCAGCCTATTATGGGTAACCTACCTCCTGAGAGAAATGTACCGGCGTTCCCTTTTTATTATGTCGGAACTGACTATGGGGGACCTTTTAAGATTTCTAGTCGCAAGGGCAGAGGTAGCACTACGTCCAAATGTTATTTATGTTTATTTGTGTGTCTCACTACAAAGGCGGTTCATTTAGAGGTGGTCAGCGAGCTCAGTACACAAGCGTTCCTTCAATGCCTGCGTAGATTTGTTTCACGGCGCGGCAAGCCAGCTAAGATCTTTTGCGATAATGGCACTAATTTTAAAGGAGCAAACAATGAATTGTGTAGAGTTGTGCGGTCCAGCAAGCAGTCGTTGACGGATTTCGGTACTAACGATGGTATTAAATTCTCATTTAGCCCTGCGTATTCGCCAAATTTTGGGGGAATTTTTGAAGCCGGCATTAAATCCGCTAAATATCATATGAAACGAATAGTAGGTAGTGCTAGCCTAACCTTTGAGGAACTAACGACCGTATTTGTACAAATTGAGGCTATACTGAACTCTCGCCCTCTCACGCCTCTATCATCCGATCCCAACGATCCCTTACCATTGACTCCTGGGCACTTCCTTATAGGGAGACCTCTAACTGCGGTCCCGTCCCTACCAATAATGGCATTGAGACCCAGCAGATTTGAGTTGGTGGAGAAACTTCGGCAGCAATTCTGGGCCCGCTGGAGTCGCGAGTTCGTCGCCGAGTTACAGCAGCGAACGAAGTGGCGCACGCAGCAAGGGTGCCTACGCATCGGTGACATCGTAGTGCTGAAGGACGACCAGCTGCCGCCCATGCAATGGCGGCTCGGGAGGATACAGCAGTTCTACCCGGGGCCTGACGGCGTCAATCGTGTGGCCGACGTCCATACAAGGCAAGGAGTCATGAGGAGGGCTGTATCAAGAATGTGTCTGCTGCCTACTTCAATGTTGTAAGCTACAGCTTGCAACGGGGCCGAGGATGTCACGGCTCCCCAATTTTTGGGAGCCTTTCCCAAGCAGGGAACCCAGCGGGGGGCACTGCGGGACGCGCGGGCAGCTACGTCGACGCGACCGCGGCTCGCCACGCTCTCTTCCACCCAAGTCAGCGCTAGCGCAAGGACGTATCGATTCGCGAACACTCGCGCGCCACGCGTCCTTTTTGTATCCGTACCTACATAACCTGTGATTTCTGTAACTATCTATTTTTGATGCCGCAAGGGTGCGGTTAAATAAGTATTCCTTTATCCAAAAAACATCGTTTTAATTAACTCCTTCGGCATCCTCAACCTGCGTTGAGGCTACAACACGGCGGCTTCGACAATGTTATAAAATATAGTGTCGTTGAGTTAGTATCCCATAACACTTTCGAACTTACTTTGGGGCTAGCTCAAATGTGTGATTTGTCCATATATATTTAAATGTAAAATTTTTAATAATAATATATAAAAGCATACCACAGAGATACGCATATTGCACCTTGACACTTGCACATTTATAAACATTTTACCAGAAAGTCTCACTTTAAAAAAAAAACTATTTCTACAATATGGCGAAGGTGATGAATACTCCTAATTCTCACTCTGAGCGCAGTTAAAATAAGCCCATTTTCCAGTGAAGGTTACACCTCTCCTTATAGCTGCTGTGCCACCAAGCCCTGAACATGGCATACGAGACCTTCATATTCATCCAGGGCTGGTAGTTCAGCGCCCTGCAAAGCACGCACGGATCCAGGATCGGGTACTTCGTGAAGGCGAAGTGATTCTTCCATTCGAAGTAGTCGTAATAACGAGAGCGGTTTTGGATGAGATCGTTCATGGTCTTCGCTAAGTATTCCACGTTCATTTCTCTAGCGTTTATGTATGAGTTTTTTGGGAGGAAGCTGGAATAGAGATCGGTATTATTTAATAAAGAGGTATTTGCTCATTTACGAGCTACGTGGCGCAGCGGTCAACACGCCTGCCTGCGACACGGATGGTCCCGGGTTCGATTCCCGGTCAGGTCAAGATGGAAAATGATCTTTTTCAGATTGACCTGGGTCTTGGATGTTTATCTATATAAGTATATATTATAAAATATAGTATCGTTGAGTTAGTATCCCATAATACAAGTCTCGAACTTACTTTGGGGCTAGCTCAATCTTTGTGATTTGTCCGTATACATTTATTTATTTGGAGAAAATTTGACTGCATCATCATCATCAGGTCTTTTTTAGTCTCCACTGCAAGAGCATGACCCTCTTTGAACTACCGCAAGAGGGCGCTACGTTGTAAACATCGGATCTGTATTAAATTAATCCAAAACTGTTAAGTTCATGTAAATATCTCAAATTGACTTAACTGTGATCTATGGACTACGACTCTGATGTAATAGTGTTTTTGACCAAAATAACAAGTGAAACTATAAAAAAATTACGGACAACTCGCTTATGCTACTAATAAAGCTCAACACAAATAAACAATCAACTAGATTCATTCTTATATTAGCCAGAGCAGTCAGAGGATTTGACCTACACTCTCCACACGCTGGCTCGCTTGCTCGAACTTTTTATTTGAAATACAAAAACCGCATTGTAACACTAAATTCTTGATTGATAGGCATCGACATCTGTCATCCGAGTTAGTAAATAGGCCGGCAGACGGGCGAAGCGGTGTCTTTGATGTATATAAGCTATGTTTAGCTTGTATTCCCTAAGTCGCCTTCTACAACATCAACGAAAAGACTTGGAGTGGTCCTCTTCTACTTTGCCTCTCGCCCATCGATCGAACATTTCCTAAGGGATAAATGCTAGAAACTCTCAAAAAATTAATTTTGCGTTTAAACATATTACTGTAAAAATACCAAATTTGTGTCTTGGCCACAACTCATTTTGAAAACCTTATTCCCTTCGCTTGCTCGATCAGGCAATTTTTAGGAGAAAGAATTTTACTTACTCCGGATAATGAGCTCCACCATAAACAATGGGCACAGCGTTATACAGATATCCGTACAAAACTTGCTCTGTGATATAATCCTCTGCGAAAGAGTCTTCTAGAGCGAGATAGAAGAAGTAGTTCTTCCTAAGCTTCCAGAAGCATGGCGCCATTGATTTCCTCCTACACTGCGACTTCCCACAGTCACCAAACACATCTACCTTTAACTTATACTTCGCCAAATGTTTCTGCAATTCTCGTATAAAGTATTCTCTATTACTCCTGCTTTCGCATTTGTCTAGAAAGATGACAGCGGCTTTTGACTTTGAGTGGAATTGCGATTGAGTTAATTGGTCTATTTTAATGACCTCAGTGTGATGGAAGCCTGCACCTGCAGGTAGATTTTGATCGTGGAGGTTTTTGACGACAAACCACGTGGATTGCATTGTAGATGAGAGTCTGTAAAGTAGTGGTACGAAATTACTATCGTATTACAGGGTGTTAGGGTAAACACCGTTGTCTCTCAAACCATCTAATCAGCCCGTTAAAATTAACAACTTTTCCTACGGGACCAACGCTGGGGACTCAAAAAATTCGACAAATAAATACGAATTGCCGGGCCGATGTTTTGTGGGACAACGGTATTCATACTAACACCCAGTGTTAGTGACTGTTGATCTTTATACGAAGACACAAGCAGTTCTTTGTATAAAGATAAAAAGCATTGAGATAAGATATAATTTAAGATATTTTTAACAAAAAACCGAAATCATTTTTTTAATAAGCATATAAGAAAAAAATGGAAATAAGTGTAATCCGAACGGCATACGTGTAAACATTTTTTTTTTGGTTTTTGTGTATTTTTTCAAAAAGAGCTCGACACATTTCGTTAAAAATTTAATGGGACCATCTGTCCTGTATACTTATCGAACAAAAATATAATTTCTTAAATCGGTCCAGGTGTCTTCGAGAAATCGGGGAACATACATAAAAAAAAACATTACGTCAAATTGTAAATCTGCTCCTTTTTTTGAAGTCGGTTTAAAATAGGTATATTTATTATTCACAATAGGTGTCGCTGTCATTTAAAACAAAATGCGCGATAGTTACCGCTGGCACCGAACTTTAAAGTTTACATGTAGTCTGTCTATTTATTTCGTAATCTTTAATTTACAAATTTGATGAATGAAAATAAACTATATATGATATTAACTAAACGTGCTCCCACAAGGATGTGTATGGAAGAAACACGTCGATGTCGAACCTAGCGTTTTGTTGTTGTTATTAAAAAGTGATTATTAAAAAGTGATGTTATTAAAGATACCTACTTATAAGTCCAAGTCCAGTTAAAAAAGTTGTCATAAACCGAATCGCAAACTGGAAACGTATCAGAAGATTCGTTAGCAACGAATATATACTTCTGGAGACTGCTCCTCACAGCTGGCAACTCCATGTTACCTTCACTGACTTCCTTCACATTGAACAGAACCGCATCAAAATACCTAACATCACCAAACAGACTTCTGTTCCTACTTACGTAACAGTTCTTCACAGAACATTTCTTATTCAAAAACATTTTCTGCCCTTCTTCGTCAAATCCTGGAATTTCTGTCCATAGCAGTATATGCTTCAAATCATGTTGATATCTCATGATCTTCTTGATTTTTATGAGCTTTTTCGGCATACGATTGATGAAATATGTTAGTACAATAATGTACACTATATGGGGGATTAATTTCATTAAACTTAGTGATCGAGCCATTATATTCAGCAGATACTTTTGGTCTCAAAACTTTGGTGTCTTCGTTATCTCTTGTACTGCAGTAAAGGCAGCAGTAGCTGTATCAAGCCCAGTTTTTAAATGTAAAGTCTCTTTCTCTGTAATATCTTATGAACATGTCAACGGAAACAGTAGATTCATTCGTTACTCTTGATTATTTATTTAAAAAAAAGATATATACCTATAAGTCATCGTGCATCGCGTAAATTGAAATTTAATAAAAACTGACACCGGAGTTTTTGGAAAATTTTGCGTGACTTACAACTTACAAAAACGCGTTCGATTACCTCTTGCCCCTTAGGCACGGAAAAATTGAAACACAACGTTTTTGTTGCCTTCTTAACTGAAAACACTCCTTGTAGTAGTCGTAATGATGAGCATTTCTCGATTTTATACACTGTTAAGTCTTTGTGAGTACTACGTTTTATTTATAAACATTCTGCTTTACGCAAATTGGTTCTGTGAACGGTAATATCTCTTCTTTTTCTGGAATCGCATCTTGTGATTGATTACTAGGAACGATCTCGATTGCTACTCGTACTTGCAGAACGTTTGATGGATTCTAAAATCTCGCTAACGTGCTTAAGAGTCGCCTGGACGCGCATGTCTCTATACAAACGGAAAAAGGGAATTGTTGCAATATTTGATAATTTTGGAGTAAAATTAAGCATTTAATCAATTAATCTCATTATAATCTACGTACGTTACTATACAGCTTGGTTAAAATACCAATGGTTTGAGAATTACAAGCCTTTTCAAATTTGTATGGAAATCTTGAGGTGTATAATTCTTAAACTATTGATAATTTAACCAAACTGTATAGGAACGTACGTAGATTATAATGAGATTAATTAATTGGATGCTTAATTTTGCCCTAAAATTGACAAATATTGCCACAATTCCCTTTATCCGTTTGTATGGAGACATGCGCGTCTAGGCGACTCTTAAATAAAAAAAGTTCGTAGAATACGCGTTTGTATTCAAGGGAATCGCAAAAGAATCAACTTGTTCCCTCATCTGAAAACCTAACATTCCTTTTTCAAATTGAATAGGCAGATAGAAAAGAAAATAATTTGATTTGTCCGCGATTCTGTACATTTTTCAAAATGGCGGCACGTTTTGAGATCGCATTGTGACGTGACGTGGGTCCGGCCATCGCGGACAGAGTCGTCCATTGAAAAACACGATTACAGTTGTTACACGAAATTTGATGGACGCTATTCAATTTTTTTCTTGTATGGGACCCTGACTTATGAATATGTTTTTCTTTGCAAACGAAAAACTTTTGTTAGTATTTGTGACAATATTTTTTTGGCGAGCTTCGGAGTATGAATGTTTATGTTTTGTTAATGTGAAAATTTGCGCTAAGTCAACGTATGCATACTTTATTTTATTATTTTTATATTTATACTTTATTATATTATTTATACGTACATATAGATACCTATATAGCTAGCCCTTCGCCTTTGGTATGGCATTCATACAAGCGAACTAAAAACGCATCTTTACAGCCGTGCACACGTCAGCGTGCGAGTTCACACTCATGATCGTCACCACATAATGAATTCAAGTACTACCGTTCGTTTCAGACACAATTTATTCAAAAAAAGGTTTAGCGGGCTAGGTTCTTAGCTATCAACTGAGCTGCATCGAAAGAGTCTAATGAAATATTGCGCCAAGCACATTGAGTTTGGATTAACCATATGTATGAGTAAACAAGTCAATTCAGGTAAGTGTGGGGTTTTTCAGTTGTCGACGTTTCACAAAAAAAAGTGACTATGTCATGACATAGCATTAAATAATCGACAAAAAACCAAGTCGACGCGCATATTTTTTGTATAATGCATAACTATTTACTGAGTAGGTAGTCTAATTTTGATCATTCTCCTTTTATTGGAAAAGGTATACGCCGAAGTTGGTCCCTTAAAATCCAACCCTAAGGGTAGAAAAACAGGGAATGATAAAAATTACATTTTCACAACTGGTTGCGAAACTGAGTTGCCATGGCGCCCGAAAGGGAATAATTTTTCGTATTTCGGTGGTTTAGTTATTGCGTTTAAAAGTCAATCAATTACATTTCCAACTCGATGCCGTGTTGAACATACAAGTGTACACGACACAGAACAGCAGACAATGAGTTCCGTACAGACAGGGAACTGATCTGAAATGCAAACCGCGAGCCAAAGAATCTCATTAGCGAACCCCGCTCCAGCCGGCTATTCTGGAAGCAAGGCATCCACGTGATCTTAATATATACTTATATAAAAGACAAACCCGACTTATATATCAACGCATAGCCGAAACTACCGTACCTAGAAACTTGAAATATGGTACAAGGGTTCCTTTAATGTTGTAATTGAGCATTAGGAAGATTTTTTGAAATTAAACCCCTAAGCGGATGAAGTCACGGAAAAAATGCTAGTTGTAAATAAATACTTTGTCAGTATTTATTTACTACTAGCATTTTTCCGTGATATCTCTAAGAATAAGTAAATTATTTTTTCGTATATCTAGCCCCAAAGTAAGTTCGACTTGTATTATGAGATACTAACTTAACGATACTATGTATATCAAATACAAATATATATATATAAACATACAAGACCAAGAACAATCTGAAAAAGATCGTTTTTCATCATGACTTGGCCGGGTTTCGAAAGAAATCGCTGGCTTGATTATTTATTTATCTTAAAACCTTTTTTAATTCTTGAAGATTTAATAGGCAGACTTAATGCTAATACTATTCTTTCCCAGTCAATCTTTGGGAAATTACAAATAAAACAGCTTATGTGTTTATTAATTTCTTGCTATATGTTCAAAAGATATTTTCTTAAAACCTCATAAATTAATCCAAACCCTTCAGAATACACCGTCGAGCACAGTAAGACATCGCCTGCCATCGGAAAATCACCGCCGCCTCCTGAATACTGAGTCACCACATCTGTATTAAATCTCAAACAAATGCGTTAATAGAATGTGCCGGTAGTTCCACTGGCTTTTCTGTTTAGAAAACTGTATTATGAGAACATTTTCTTTCTTGGAAAATGGTTCTTTGATGCTCTTCCTAGTTCGCTATCTAGTATAGAAATAAAACGTGCTTTGTACAGACGCTATCCAATTATAGCGATGATCACCTGCCATCGGAAAATCACCGCTGTATCCTGAATACTAAGCATCACCCTACACTACATCTATATTAAATCCCAAACAAATGCATTAATAGAATTTGCCGATGCTTTCACAGACTTTTATTGTTTAGAATCAGAACACTGATTTATTTTTATCCCGAAAAAGACCTCAGAAAATAATCCAAAACTCTACAGAATACACCGTCGAGCACAGTAAGACATCGCCTGCCATCGGAAAATCACCGCCGCCTCCTGAATACTGAGTCACCACATCTGTATTAAATCTCAAACAAATGCGATAATAGAATGTGCCGGTAGTTCCACTGGCTTTTCTGTTTAGAAAACTGTATTATGAGAACATTTTCTTTCTTGGAAAATGGTTCTTTGATGCTCTTCCTAGTTCGCTATCTAGTATAGAAATAAAACGTGCTTCGTATAGAAGCTATCCAATTATAGCGAACGAACAGATATAGTCTTTGTTTGTTATTCTAGGCAAATAATATTAAATATTGGTTTTAAAAATGCGTTTTATGCGTATGGGTCTGCTGATCATCATTCCAAGCCGCAAGAGGTCTGCAAAACGCAAGTAGGTACATATTACACAAACTTCTTTTTTAAACTTTCGCGCTTCAAACACAAGGTTATTAATATTAACAGGACTTAGCACGAACCTTTTACTTCTTTATTATATTTCCACTGACGTTTCTATGAAATTACATCCATCGTGGTCGCAGCGAGACTACGAAAGATCTCGAAGATATCTGTGTAAGCCGTGTGGGTCCCGGCAGAGACCCCACTCCAAGTCTTCCAGTGAAAGTCGTAGAAGGCGACTCAGGTAACACAAGCTAAACAACGCTTATAAACATCAAAGTGATCTCTCCAACCCGTCTGGCCAGCATGGAGAGAGTAGGCCAAATCTTCTGAATGTCCTAGCTAATTATGCCTCTGGTACTACAGAGAGGGTCATGCTGTATATCTGTGTGATAAATCTTATATATCTTTCGTTACTGTTACTGCATACACGAAACTTAACTAAACGTCTCCCAAAACGTAACACTGTGATAAATGGTACGCTTAAGTCCTTCGGACTATGTTAGGAAATTAATTATAGTGTGCCAACTACAACTAACTTACAGACTTGCATGCAAAATAATTAGATGCATAACGATGGCCAGGATATCTTATGTTTCAGTTTTGTACGGTTCAAGGTACACTTGAAATCGTCGCTATATTTCTGTGTGTTTATAAAAAACCAATTTTCAAAAAGATGTTAGTTAAGAAAAACCTAAAATAAGATTGTAGTAGGTATATATTTAAGTACCAGTTAAAATGTATTGTATAACTAGCTGTTACCCGCGGCTTCGCCCTCGTAATATATAGCCTATGTCCTTCTCGGTACCCTAACCTATGTGTATGCAAAATTTCATGATGATCGGTTCCGTAAATACGGCGTGAAAGCGTAACAAACAAACAAACGCACTTTCGCATTTATAATATTAGTTGGGATGGGATAATATACATACAGAGTGTAAATTGACCCTTAAGGAGGCACCCTAGGCACAGTAGCGACGCCAATCATTTTATTCTCTAATACTTTACAAATAGAAAGAAATTCAAGAATGTAAATCATATAAGCACTAGTAAATAACTTGAAGTATTTTTGGAATCATGTTTTAATCTTATGAGAATCAGTTATTAAGAGAAAACGTGATGCAGTAATCTGATTCTCATTATTCTCACTGATTCTGATAATATTAAACATGATTCCAAAAATACTTCAGATTATTTACTAGTGCTTATATGATTTACATTCTTGAATTTCTTTCTATTTGTAAAGTATTAGGAATAAAATGAATGGCGTCGCTAGTGTGCCTAATGTGCGGCCTTAAGGGGCTTAGACCAGCGAAATAGAATAGCGACACCCACTATTTTATCCTTTTACATACTCCTATGAAATAAAAAAATCTACTTCAGTCTGTTGGTAATAAATTACTTGTAGTATTTTTGATATAACTTTTTATTAGTTAGCAATTGGTAAATTAATGGGTAACGTTCACAAGTCAAATAATTATAGTCGACCGACTAAAAAAAATAACTAAAAATACTACGGAATACATTTTTATGGGTTTTGGGGGTGCATTCGCAGTGCTATACTGATATTTTATTCTCATTAAATAAGAAATAAGATATGGAAAAAAATCAACGCGGGCAGGAATCTTTATCCCATCCCAACTAATATTATAAATGCGAAAGTGAGTTTGTTTGTTTATTTGTTTGTTTGTTACGCTTTCACGCCCTTTTTACTGAACCGATCATCATGAAATTTTGCATACACATAGGTATAGGCTTATATATCACGCGGGCGAAGGGGGTAACAGCTAGTACAACTATAAATAAAAAGACGCAGGTTAAAGTCCTGCCCGCTTGGAAATTATCCCATATCTTATAATTGAATTAAATAAAAATAAAACTACGGTACCCTGCCCCGTGGCCCGACACGCATTTGGCCAGTTTTTTTTTTTTCAATATTGATCGGAATATTCAAAGGCTATTTATATTTCTGTTACACAGTGTAGAAATTGGAACCATGAAGTTTCCGAAGGAGCAATAATATTTGATATTAATTACCATCAAACCTAGAAGACCGTATTTAAAAATCCCTATTTCATCTCACCGTCCATTTATTTTTTGTCATAACATTTTCAATCGCCAAAACTTTTCCTACATTATGTAAAGAGGCCAATATGAATTATAATGAGTCCCATCGCCCATTCAAATACGATTTGTGTAAAAAGGAAATTCGTCACAATATGAGAGAGAGCATGAAAAAATCCTTTTATTGAAACTAGCTGCCGTTATCCATTATGTATCAGAATCTCGGCACGTTGCCATTTTACTTCGAGTTACGACAATTTGTGAAATATTCACAAGGCAAAGTCATGAGGGTAGCAGTAAAATGTTCTAACGAACCTAATTCCGCTGTAATCAGGTCAAGGTGTTGGATTTTTTGTGTTTTCTCTAATATTAATCAATACTGTGTTTTCAAAAGTATATTTTAAGGTAAACATTTGTATAAGAAACTTACTGCGTTAAATAACATTTCCAACTTTTACTAGAATAGGATACAAGGCAAACACATACAAACTACGAAAAGCAAGTAAAACTACAGACTACCAAGTTAACTGTACTGCCTCCGTGGTTCAGTGGTTAAAGCGTTTGCCTTGTTGACCCCGGGGGTCGTGGGTTCGATTCCCACGGGAAGCATACTTTGTTAAGTTGTTTCCAGTTTGGCTAAGACATTGCAGGCATGAACCACCTGATTGTCTGATAAGAAAGATGATTCCGTGCTTCGGAAGGCACGTTAAGCCAGTGGTCCCGGCTGCCATCTGGTAGTCGTTAAAGGATCCACGTCAGAGGCTGAGAGGCGGTTCCGAAGAACTCTGACACTAGGGTGTGCATGGTCGACTGACCGTGTCACCTACACGAAATGATGATGACTGTACCAATGGTTTATAATAGACGAATCGAGGTCCTCACTTCATTCATACTTTGAGGATCTTTAAAAATAATTTCGTATACAAAATAGCCCTACGAGACGTCTACGACGTAGCGGACGCGTAGCACTTGTAGTGGAGTCTACGAGTGCTACGATTAACATTGAACGTACCAGTGCAATAGAAACGTGTAGGTATATTGTTTTCCTAGGAAATGTTTTAAATAGATGCTAAACTTGGTCTTTAGGTCCTGTAGACTGAGGGTCTGTTTACCCCGCATGGGCAAAAGATGTGAGAGTATGTATGTTCTAAATAGCTATCTAGTGGATATTGAAGCTCCTTAGTTATTTTTAACTAGTGACCCTATTATTGGTTAGTAAAAAAAGTCATACTCTTAAGATTTTGGGGATTATTGGAAACAATAGAAAAGGCACATTACCAAAGTATGATATTACTGCTACATCTAAATACAAGAATTTTAAGAAGTGCCATAATCACAGCCATATATCGCCCTATTTATACTATTTTAAAAACGTTATAATTTTTGACCGTATCGTCTCGTCCCATGGAAACACACTGCAATAATGCGCACATATCTGCAATATTCAGTTTTTGCTGTCTATCTGGTCCCCCGAGGGCCACATCTATGACACATGTGTAGGACAGAATCTCAAATGGGTCCCTTGAATACATTTTCTCAGCTATGAAGCCTTTTTGTCGCCATTTCTGATATTGCTATGTTACAATATTTTAATGTTTTATTCAGTTTTATGGATTCTTACTTTTCCCTTTATCAGTTAGAACTTTTAAAGTGTGATACGTGAGTTATGGGAATGAAATGGGTAGACTTTTATTAGATTCTAATTACATATATTATTATGTACAAAAATCCAAATATATAGCGCCAAAACACACAAATTCAGCTTATCCCACAGTAAGTTGTGAACTTCTGTCGTAGGATACTAACTCAAAGATACTATATATATTTAATTATATAAATTAATATAGTTAAAACAACTAAGACGCATGGCAATCTTAAAAAAAAACACTTGATTCAGTACGGGCACATTAATTGACTAACTCTAGCACTCGTAAGTTTCAGCTAAAGGATTGATCTATTTTATGCCGAAACATGGCCGGAACTTAAATTTTGAAATCCGAACCTTTGGTCGGTCTCTACAAACGAATCCACTGGCCAAAACAACCTACCTACTTTATATGAGGAATATGAGTAATTTCCCAAAATCGCGGACAAAACCGCGAGGTGCATGCCATAGCATAATAACTTTTGAAACAAATTAACAAAATCCAAACTATTTACCAATCTGCTACCGCAATTTGTTTGCGAAAGGTTGGTAGCGCCCGCATGCGGCGCGAACTGGCCGAAAACACGGCGTTCCAAGTTTAAATTATTTTAACAGATTAAAGCGCGATAATGGCCGATACTATAACGGCCAGTGTTAATTTAACTTTTAATCCTGTTTAATCGTGTATCCCGTTTAATGGAAAGGTCCAGTTGTTTAGGTTAGGAAAATAAAGAATTAAGTACTTTTGTTTGAGTTTGTTTTGCATCCAAATCAAGACCTATTTTTGATCTGAAAAGTTTTGGTGGCACAGTTTTTAGAGTAATTTTATGTGTATTTTTTAAATTTCAGAATTTTTAGATGGCACAATTACAAATTTTATTTAACTAAATTAATTTATGCGCATGTTAATAAAATCATCGTCCCGGTCAAGCTTTGTTTTTTTTTATTGCGTTCCTAAATAGTATCAAACGCACTCAATGCCGATGGGTGCTATAAAACTACAAAACAAACTCTATTGAAACGTTACAGCAAACCGTTCCAGAAGTCTGAACAAAGTTAGATGCGATTTTCATTAAAAATGAAACTTGGAGCTTTGCAATGGGCTTAACTTGTGCTTCAACTTGCCGCTACTTAGTGGAGCATTGGCTTATTTTAAAGTTGCGCCAAGTAACGTTTAGTTACGAAGAATCAAAGAGCATTTAAAGATCTAAATTAGGTATTACTACTGATATAAATTTACTTGTAGTACGTGTACGACAAGTAATCGTTGAATAATTAACTAATTGAGATGTACACTTTAGCCATAAAAAATATTTTCTGCGGTACTTACTAGTGCACATTATAAATACTATACAGTTTCGAAAAAACGGGTTAGCTACCTACTGCTGTTGTCAATAGTACGTACGTACTTGAATTCATTCTGCAATGACGACCCTCAGAAAAACTCACACAAAGACGTGTGCACTTCTTGGCGGGAGTTTTAGCGGACTACACGGTGTCTGTTTTGGATTGTTTTGCAAATTGATTCTAGTGGATTTTATAATGTGAAGTTGGTGTTATTTTGTGTTATAAATGCCCATATTTAAGAACAATGTGTAGAATAACTAAAATAGACTGTCATTGTGCGGCTGTAGTGAGATTTACATAGCGGGCTGGTGGTTGTCCGCCTTGCTGCGTCGTCAATGATGAAACCAGTGGATTCGCGAAGAGTTGTCGCCAGGGTCTCCGTTAAAACAACGAAATGAATTACACCATGATTTCGTTAACAACAATCAAGAATAACTCGCCAACTGGCGAAATAAATTTTAATGAAGAAAGGCTCAAAAGGACTTGTATCCAGGGCCGTAAAACAATATTAAAAAAAATATATATATAATTATTTATGTCCGACTTATTGGCCGACCAAAATGTCGCTGGAGCGATACTGTGAAGGCTGATCTGCGTGAGATGGAAGCGATCAGCTGGCAAGATATCGCAAAGAACCGAAAGTTGTGGCGTTCTCTCGTCTCGGAGGCCAAGATCTACTTCGGGTCGCTGAGTCAGCGGAGTAAGTAAGTAAGTATGTCAAAATTTAATTATATTTAGACATAAATATCACTCTATCACACTGTGCTAGTAGACTTCTTGCGGCTGCGATGATGATTGAAGCAGCTTGCAACTTGTTTTAAAAAGGATAAATAAAATAAAAATAGCATTTAATCTACCACAAAATCAACATGCATTGCAATCAATTATTACTTATTTTTTCAACATAACAAATTAATATTCTATTAATAAATTAAATTATCATTCTTAATTGTTTTAAATTATTAATATATCAATTTATTTCCATATTTTTTTACATGTCATACATTTATATTATTTTGCCATTCTAATAATTATTTATTATTTTGGATTTTGGAAGTAGCCTCTGCGGCGTAGGCCTCCCCCAGTTTTCTCCATCCATCTCTATCTCTTCCTTCTCTCCTCCACTTTGGTCCACAAATTTCCTTAAAATTATCTTCTCACCTTCGCTTTGGTCTACATTTATTTCTTTTTCATCGTATGGTATCCTACACCAGAAGTTTCCTGGCCCATCTATTACACGGCATTGTACATTAAAAAAGATAGAAAACTTTATTTCCAGGCTTTTACTAAAATATAAACAGTCGAGCGTAACGACGTGCCTCAAAAGGAGCCAATTTTCAGTTCGCCGGAACGTTCCAAAGTAAACAGCAGTCCTATTAAACATTTCACAAGTTCCGCATAGTTTAAATTAAAAACTTGCTGCTTTTAAATATTGGATACTGCTATATATTTTTTTAGATTTCTATACTGTTGCAAAAAACTGTAATTTTCGGCTTTCCAAGAAGGTTTGGTGCTCGGCAAGCGTTCAAAGGCGTCAAAAAACTTGTTTCCCTGCGATACTACTATTCAAATACGCGAATATTATTTCAATCTAGTTTATTAAGTAGTTGGTTAATGAGTATTTTACATTGACCTAGGTTATAGAATAAGAATGCTTTTTTTGGCACTTTCCTTACTGACTCTGTTAAGGGGAAGGCACTTTGTTCATGTATTTCAATCGCACTTTAGCTGCACTATTTTGTTGTTATTTATCAGTACACTGATATATATTTAGTGTACTAAATTTATACAAGTTTTTTACAGCAAACAAACAGACTCAGTCAAACATAAAGGAACAGAATTATTGGTCCCGATTTCATCATTGATGGCAGTCATCAAGCTTAGTCAGATGTGTAAAGCAGTTTGAAATCTGCCCCGAGTGTTGGCCACTTGCATACACTGCAAACAAAGGATAAGTTAACCTACTTAAGTCATTCTTACCACAGACAATCTCTTAACGGGATTCCGTACCCAGTTAATTGCTATGCTAAACGCACGCCGCTTCTCATAAAGATAGTTTTTGTGAGCGAATCTGAATTTCTAATCACCGCCGAACGGCGGTAAATTAAGGCCTCTGACAAAGACGACGTGCTGGAGCCGCTTGATTATGGAGAACGCCTATCTGAACCATACCATAGATAATAGAATTCAACCTTAGATATTATAATTCAATCTTATAATTCAGCCCATAGATAGATGTCTTAGCTAAGGTTAACATTATTAGGGTTCATGGAGAGTGCACATCTAAACCATACTACAGGTGATAGAATTAAACCTTAGATATTATTATTCAATCTTATAATCGAGGCCTTTTTTTATCGTGGCCTAAGCGAAGCTATGTTTTAACTAAGATTCCGAAGAACTCTGACACCAGGCTGTGCATGGTCGACTGAACGTGTCACCTACTTACACGAAATGATGATGATGAGCTAAGGTGACATTAGAAGGGTTGAGTGCTAATAAACTTATATTATGATAGGACAGTTATATTTAAAATGATACCCAAATTTTAGGGGGTGCAGTAGTTCTACTCCTATTTTATATTAATTGTTAGAACAAAAATATTACTTTAGTGTTCATCAATATACCTGAAATGAACTCCGAAAAATACGCTGATTTACCTAAGCGAAGTTCCTATGTATTTGTATATAGTAGGTATTTTACTTTTACGGAACGAGCTCACATGCCATGGTTTCCCCGAGATACTACAACATGGGGTCCTTCAAAACGGGAATAAAAAGATTTCTTTAGGGTCGGCAACGCGCGCAATGTGTGTGAGTGGCACCCCTGGTTTTGCAGGTTCATATAGGTTGCCGTGTGGTTCCCGGCAGAGTAGAATAGGACCACTCCAAGTCATCCCGTGGATGTCGTAAAAGGCGACTAAGGAAAAACAAGCTAAACAAAGCTTATTAACATCAAAGAGACCTCTCCAACCCGTCTGGCCAGCGTGGAGAGTGTAGGCCAAATCCTCTGACTACTCAGGCTAGTATATGGCTCTGGTAGTACAGAGCTTGCTTCGTTCGGTGAGTGAGAGAGCCGGAGGCCCATCTCCCTCTCCCCTCTGGGGAGAGAAAAATAAAAGGCCGGCAACGCTCCTGTGACACCTCTGGTGTTGCAGTTGTCCATGGGCAGCGGTGATCACTTCCCATCAGGTGACCCACTTGCTCGTTTGCCGTCCTATGACATAAAAAAAAAAAAAAAAAAAAAAAAAAAAAAAAAGAGAGGGTCGTGCTCCTGCAGTGGAGACTAGAAAGACCTGATGATGATGATGATGATATAGGTTACGGTAACTATAGCTATCTATTAGGAAGGCCGTATGCCTGTTTGCCTAGGTACATCTATACTAATATTATATAGAGGAAAGGTTTGATCATCATCATCATTGTGTAGGTGACACGGTCAGTCGCACCCTGGTGTCAGAGTTCTTCGGAACCTCCTCTCGGCCTCTGACGTGCGTGGTTAAAGGTTAAAGGTTTGGTTATTTGCATTGATTAAGCTCCGATACTGCTGGCCCGATTTTCAAAATTCTTTTACCTATAGAAAGCAAATTTATTTTGGGGGTGACATAGGCTCTATTTAATTTAAGGCGAAGTGAGTTCACACACTAGCGCCACCCAGAATTTATTCATTTACTCCTAAATCAAATCAAATTTAAAAAATGTAATAGCTGATTGCCCTAGTAAATTACTTGTAGTATTCTTTTTGTTACTTTTCATAGATATTACAATCTAAGTTTAAGAGAACTAATTTTTACCGCCAAAAGAGGCCACTTTAAAGAAAATTGCTTGTTATTATATGAAAAATCAACCAAGTGCGAGTTGGACTCGCGCACGAAGGATTCCGTACCATTGTTTATACAACATTAGAATATAGAGCTAAAACGGCAAAAACTCATTTTTGTTGCATGGGAGCCTTAAATATTTATTTTATTCTGTTTTTAGTATTTGTTGTTATAGCAGCAACAGAAACACATCATCTGTGAAAAATTAAACTGTTTAGCTATCATGGTTTATGGGATACAGCCTGGTGACAGACGGACAGACGGATATCGAAGTCTCAGTAATAGGGACCCGTTTTTACCCTTTGGGTATGGAACCCCTTAAAAATGGACAACGACACAATAAAGTAGTTCTTACCTATAGTTTCGTTAAAAGAAGTCTACCTATTGGTAGATATCAAAGAACAAAGGTGAGATTAAGGCATGAAAGTCAAGTTTAAATGGATTCGAGAAAAAGCAATCGTAGCGTTTGCGTAGCTAAATTAGTTCTGCCGGTGCCGCTAGTTGTCTG
Organism: Rhodophaea formosa; assembly: GCA_963082605.1. NCBI lineage: Eukaryota > Metazoa > Arthropoda > Insecta > Lepidoptera > Pyralidae > Rhodophaea > Rhodophaea formosa. The sequence goes on from OY720223.1 coordinate 6,978,627, forward strand.
CACAAGTTATATTGCCTACTTTCATTTTTATGGAATTTATTTAGCTCGCTTCAGTGCGTTTGCTTATAAATGAAGTTCTAAATGTTTATGATTATTTCAGAACAAGTACTGATTTAGTTATATTTTTTTCAAAAAATCACACTGGCTTTGCTTCGGAACTTGGTTTGTAAAACATTAGGTATGTGTACTTAGTAAATATAATTTCCTCTATTTTTCAACGGTTAGATACGAAGTTTTGCCCATATGTTAATGTTAGACTATCCTTCAAGAATATAATTATTTACGTCACTTGTTCAGATTTAGAGGTATATAGCAATAGATACTCAGTCGGATGTAGTCGAAACGCAAGGCGCATGTTTTACCTAACTTTGACTGAAAATCGCAAGAGAGAATTTACCTATTACCACCTCCGAAAACCGAACGCTTGTATTCGTCTCTTCGAGCAACACGGCCTCCGTACCGGACGGAGGGAGTGGGCAAAGCGACAATTTACTATGACAATTTTTCTGGCGTTTTTTGCGGGGGGAAATGTGCACACAAGTTTAGTTCCGCACACCTACATACAAAACTTAAACTGTCACTTGATAGTAATTATGACATTGTCACAAAAAATGACATAAAAAAGAAAAAATAATTTGTGTACAGATGAGTCACACACAACTAACACATAGACATGCATATGCCTAATTTTGGCTTGTACCTTGACAGAGGGGAATGCAGCGTATGGCTACTCCCTTCCGTGTTGCTCGAAGATTCGTCTAGATCGCTAAAAGTAAGTATAAACCTTTTTGTAAAACTCCGGACACTTTTTATTTTTTGTCTATTAGATACATTCCATAGATTAAAGAAGTATTTTAATTTAAAAAAAATAAATGACATCCCTGACATGGACATTGACAGCTAAATTGACAAGTAAACTAAAACAGCTGGTACACAAAAGAAAAAAATCTCAAAATATTACATAAAATCAGTAATAACTTCAATATAGATCAGATTCTGCATGTTTTTACAACATTTCTGAGCGACAAGACTGGAGTTTCTGCGATTATTTATTGCAAAAGTTAGGTTATATGTTGTTATGAGTCAGTCTGATTGTTGTGAGATGATTTGAAGATTTTGACGCCGTGCCTTGAAGATTTATGCCTTATATGGGTTGAGGAAGTCAATTGGTGCTACCTGGATCAGTTACAAGTGGTTGTTAGAGATGAGTGAACGCGAAGGGCCTAGTAGTTCAGGGTCGCAAGGGGCGGACAAAGGGGAGAAAACGACGATTACTTCGTCGCAGCCGATGCCTACTGGAGCGAGGTTTGTTACCAAAATACTTTGTAATTTACTTATTTCAAACATAATCATTGTTTTCTCCTATCATATTGACCAGAAAAGTGTTTAAAAGTTAGTTAAAAATACAAAGACAAAGTACCTACATATTGTTTGTTACACAAAGAAACAAGTTTACAAGTGACTCATAATTTGAGTGTAGGGTGTACTGGTCATTATCCTATTTATCCACTGATCATCATCTATTAACCTCTCTGCTTGCTACAGCAAGCCCCAATCATTTAAATATATACATACAAATAGTGTTCCACTTTAATCCTTTGTTTAAATCCTTATACTTCATTCTCAAGCTATTTAACACATTTTTAGTAATGGTTTCCGAGTTAAGCAGACTAAAATGTCAACATGTATTTTTTATATAAGTATTTTTTCTACTGGACATTGGCAGAATCACTGAAATTTCGGTGGAAGCCATAATATAAAACAGAAGAAGAAGAACCAAGTATTTTTTCAAAACTACAGAACCTCATCTTAATGTGCTTCACACAATTAACTGCTTGATGCAACTATTGCACAAATATTTAATTCCTGTCCTGTAATGTCCTGGTTAAGTCAGACAATCTAATTTTAACCATAATATATTGTAACAAGCATATAAGAGACTAGCTGCTTACAGTGGCTCCGCCCCTGTGATACTTAGCCTATGTCCTTCTCAGTACCCTAACCTATGTGTATGCAAAATTTCATGATGATAGGTTCAGTGGATAGGGTGTGAAAGTGTAAGAAACAAATCACTTTTGCATTTATAATATTAGTTAGGATTAGGATTTCTCAGTGTGTGTGATCAATCCTTATATTAATTAATGTCTTTTTTCAGACCCAGCGGAGGCAGTTACTATGCAAGCGAGCCAATCCAGTTCCGAGTGCGAGGGTCCACCATAACCGGCGCCTCTCCTCCCAAGTTTGTTACTTTGGAGGACATCATGAAGGCAGCGCATGGCATGCAGAACATGGCACTGGCTCACGAGATTGCCGTGGACCAGGACTTCAAACTGGAGCCGTTTGAACCTCCAGACAACAGGTAAAATAGTTGACTTTGTTTTGAACTACCACTAAATGTTACTATTTATACATTTTAGAACTATAACTTTGGGGGTTATTCATATAAATATTGCTAAATTAAGAGTGTAGTTTAAAAAATTACTTCAGAATCATGAGACATAGAACCATTAGGCGTAATGTCTTTCAAACTGCCCAATAGCTGTGTCTTAAAAGCCAAGATATTTCCTGTGGAATGAAAATACTACCATGAATGCCCCATTATTATTATTTACCCTTGCTTCCAGGCTTTCTACTGTTACAGTTCTATTATTTGTGCCTTGCTTTTCGTCTGTAAGTCTGATTGCCCACCAGCAAAGGCCTCCTCCAGCCTCTTCCACTCCTTTCTGTTGCGTCGTGTTACCCTGGGCCAAGTCTTTCCTCCAACCTGGCTTATGTTGTCGTCCTATCTAAGCAGTGGCCTTCCTCTATTTCTCTGACCCTCCCTTGGGTACCATTCTAAATCTATTTTGCACCACTTTTCATTTCCTTTTATCATATGTATGATCCCCATACTTTTTACAGTTACCAGGAACAAATAGAGGTAACCAAAATGCTGGATCAAATTGGAGTACAAAATGTCTTTATGACAAGGCATTTTGATTCTTCAAATATTTAATATTAATTCTACTTTCAGTTACCAGAAATTGGTGAAGGAAACCATGCACAAAGCCTATTTCGACATATTAAGAGAACAGCTCAACTCCGATCCACCTGAATACAAGCAAGCTCTTGTACTATTGGAAGATGTCAAACAGGTATGTTAAATCATAATCAAACTAATATTATAAATGCTAAAGTAAGTTACTTAAGAGATAGAATGCCGATAGTCAAGGTGGATAACTACATCAGTGAAGACAGAGAAGTTAACTATCCTCAAGGTAGTGTCTTAGTACCTATCTTGTCCTAGTTTTGATTTTTGATTAGAATTAACTTATGCAAAGGTCATACCGATTGCTAACATTACGTTTGTTTTATTCAAGGGCAATGACTGGGAATATCTAGGCAATCATGCTTATACCAGTGGGCTTGATAATAATACATTCGCCTTTAGTAAAACGTAAACAAAATATGACCTTTATGTAGCCTTAAGTATAAAAGCTAACATGCTACCAGACAAAGATTCAATCAAAATAAAAAAAAACATCAGTGCACAAACACAATGAACTTTAGTGAGATTATCGAGATAGAATAGATTAGATAAGATAAGATCTTATATAAGAATTTAGAATTAATCATGAAATATCCTGAACAATGGTATATAATAATATTTGTGTTGTACCTACAATGAAACCAGCAACATGATCTTTGTTTTTTTATTTGCAGTTGTGTTACATTTCTATGCTAACTTTTGTGGAGTCAAATTCATGTCAGCAATAAAACTAAAATCGGCCAATTGCGAGTGGGACTCGCGCACCCTTCGTGCGCGAGTTCCGTACCATTATCTATAAAACATTAGACTATTCCAAAAAAAACGGCAAAAATCACGTTTTTGTATGGTAGGTAACGACCCTTAAATATTACTTCTATTCTGTTTTTAGTATTTATTGTGATAGGCGCAATAGAAATAGACCATCAGTGAATTTTTCCACTGTTTAGCTATCACGGTTAATGAGATCCAGCCTTGTGACAACGAAGCTAAATAATTAGTCCCGTTTTAACCCTTTGGGTATGGAACCTTAAAATAAGACTGGATTAAAACAAAGTTGAGATAAACTGACTAAAAAAATCTATTGCAATTCAAAATTAATTCTCTAGGGCCTATTCTCCATCCTGTTGCCGCGCCACACGCGCATCAAGGAGATGATAGAGGAAGTCCTCGACACGGATTTCATCAAGCAGCAAGCGGAGAACAACAGCCTGGACTTCCACAAGTACGCCAAGTTCGTCATCGACCTCATGGCGAAGCTGGCAGCGCCTGCTCGAGACGAAATGATACAGAATATTACCACTCTCACTGATACTGTAAGTTCTGTTGCCAGATTGTATGCAAGCCATCTATACAGAGTGTAACATGAGCCTAGACATACCCTTTAAAGGGTGACTCAGCCCATCAATATGAACAGCTTGATCCCATAGCAAATATCGGATCAATGCTGGGAACTCAAAAATTTTTAGTACGCGCCCCGCCTCCCCGCGCGCGCTTCACGTAGCCTAATATTGAGTACTGCGTTAAGACACCCGCGATGTTCCGAACCGCCATAAAGTTCGCATTGGACTGTACCTATATCTAAAGTGTTTATACAATTGCATATGTGCGAGCAGGACACTATCCTGTACTATTTCCGTCTCTTTCTATGCCAAAAGTTACTATTGATACTTAGTCCTACTACCAATATATATACTTTACTACCATCCTTAATCCAAGCTGCTAGCTATTACAATATAACTTCGTCCGCATCATATACAGATAGCCTTTGTTCTGTTATTTATAATTGAAGATTCCACTAGTTGTAGAGTCAAATTTTGTTAGCAGCAGTCAGAAAATGGCCCTCCTTAAAGCAGTCCCTTATCCGGGCTATTAAGTGTGGTATCTGAGTGAGACTAACTGCCACAGCGACGCTGCAATAGTAATATCCTTTTGCACCCATCACAAGATGGCGTTAGCCTAAACTTGGAAAAACTGAGTTTTTTTTTGTTTCTTAAAATAAGATATATTTCGTGAATTCTGCTTTTATTTACATGATATAGCAGATACATAGTTTTGAATAAATTTATGACCCCATCTGAGTATAAAACAAATCATACGCGATAGTACAGGACGCGCCAAACTTTATTGCGACTCGGATATTAACTGCGAGCTGCGCAGTACGTTCCCTGCCTCCCCGCGTTAACCCCGCGCCCACCTAATATTGTGTACTGCGCATCGACTCGCGCGATGTTCTGAGCCGCATAAAAGTTAGGCGCGAGCTGTAGTAGGGACCACATGTCTATGCCAAAGACATTTTTTTTATAGGTAGACGTATTCCGAGCCATTCTAGAGACGCTAGAAGTACTGAAGCTGGATTTAGCGAACACTCTGATCGCAATGATACGACCGCACGTGCAAAAGGAGAGTGTGCAGTACGAGCGAGCCAAGTTTGACGAAATGCTGAAAGTCTCTGAAGGTAACGATCACATTGATTCTCATTTTTAACCCCTTAACCCATTCACCGCGATCGTCGGATCAAACACTGGACCCCGTAATGTATCCCCATACATTACGGGGTCCAGTGTTTGTCCGTTTCCGTCAAAAGTGACCGCTTTTTGACAAAAACGCTTAGAAAAGCTTCACTTTTTCATTTTAAATTATCAAGGGTTCCGGATTTTTTTTTTATGAAATCTCAGTTTTCTTTCCAATGATCAATTTCAGCCAGCACTAGATCCAGAAAAATTCTTGCTTCCACTTAGCATCCAGGTTCACGAGCTGAATGTCAAAAAGTGGCTGAGTTTCGAACACTTTACAGTGTTCGTAGTCGCAGGTAGTATAAAGTAAATAATGGGCAAAGAAAAATATTTCTTTCCTAAAGACAAAATGTTAAAAAAAAATTATAGAGTATTCTATCATAAGAGATTCGCTACAGTAATTAAACAGTCTGTCTCTTATACTGATGTCATATTAATTTCGCTTTTGTTGGACGTCTAAGATTCACACTGGTCCTTCCTCACTGGTAGCTGAAATCTAAAGTAAAACTGAATAGAACTTGAACCTGACAAGTGAGTAAAGCAAAGCTTATATTAATTTTTAGATGGACTGGAGCATACAAAAGCATGGTTGAGGCGGCATATAGACAAAACGGGCCTGGGAATACCGGTAACAGACCAGAACATCATCAGAAATGTCACAGCACAGACGTTGGCGAAGGCCTACTTGGAATTGTTGGAGTGGGACGGACAATACGGGTATCCTGAGGTAATATCCTTTCTTATATTAAAAAATAAGATATAGTTTAAAAAAATCTACGGATAGGACTTGAACCAGCAGTCTTTACTCTTTGTACTAGTAACGCCTTACCAATTAGGCCACCGCGCTTCAAGTATTCAGTACGATAATTTTTATTTTATCTACCGTTATTATTTACAATTTATGTAAATTGTAATTTACAACTACAAATTTGTAGTTACAAAATTTTTATCGAAGTCTACAGGCGTTTTCTGCAATTGTAAATATTTATTCAACAGAAATAGTAATTACAATATTTGTAACGTTTATAATTGTAAAATTTTTACGAAATTGTAAGATTAATGAACAGCACTTGTCGTATTGTCACTTTTTTGCAAAATTGTCGGACTGTAATCTTCATTAAACAGGGCCCTGGTAAAGGAAAATTTTCCAGTTTTGGTGTTGTTTTCCAGACTTTAAGCCTAGACGCTCCACGATTCGCTGAGCTGGGCATCCAAGTATACCGGCTGATCTGCGTGGCCTCGCTCATGCTGGTCAGCCCCTCCTGCGGCTCCGACGCTGGTGCGGCGCAACACAAGCAGATGCTCAAAGACAAGATCGTCATCATTATGGACAACACTTCTAATGATACGTGAGTCTCCTTCTTTATTTTTTTCGTACGTGTTAGTGGCCAAAACTGGTGTGTGGAGCGTGGCCTCGCTCATGCTAGTCAGCCCCTCATGCGGCCCCGACGCTGACGCGGCGCAACACAAGCAGATGCTCTAAGACAAGATCGTCATCATTATGGACAACACTTCTAATGATGCGTGAGTATAACATGATTCAGGTTACTTCCATTTGTTTCATAGAGAGGATGTAGTAAATGGTAGTAATTCTGCGCATCCAAGTGTACCGGCTGATCTGCGTGGCCTCGCTCATGCTGGTCAGCCCCTCCTGCGGCTCCGACGTTGCTTGACGCGGCGCAACACAAGCAGATGCTCAAGGACAAGATCGTCATCATTATGGACAACACTTCTAATGATACGTGAGTCCACATTCTTCAGGTTATAAAATAAATATAAATATACACGGACAAATCACACAGATTGAGCTAGCCCCACAGTAAGTTCTTAAGTAAGACTTGTGTTATGAGATACTAACTCAACGATACTATATTTTATATCACATACATAATATAGATAAACATCCCAGACCCAGGTCAATCTAAAAAAGATAATTTTTTTTATCTTGACCTGACCGGGGATCGAACCCGGGACCATCCGTGTCACAGGCCGACGTATTGACCGCTGCGCCACGGAGCTCATCTTCCATTCGTCCCAAGGTGGGTCAAATGGTAGTAATTTTGTGCATTCGAGTGTACCAGCTGATCTGCGTGACCTCGCTCATGCTGGTAAATGGGAATGAATGAATAAATAAATATATACGGACAAATCGCACGGATTGAGCTAGCCCCTAAGTAAGTTCGAGACTTGTGTTATGGGATACTAACTCAACGATACTAAATTATATAAGAAATACATATATAGATAAACATCCATGACCCAGGCCTAACATAAAAAGATAATTTTCCAAAAAAAAATTAAACTTATCTTTACAGTGAACTGAAAGCCGTCCTGCCCTCGATAGCGGAGGAAGTGATCCTGGTAACAGAGCAACTCCTGGAGAACCTCAACCAAGAGCCTCTCACCGCTGACACCAAGGAGCTCATCAGGACTCAGATCATATCGCTGCGAGACCCCGAGCATAGAGTACGGCAGATTGTCCGTGAGTATCTACGAAATTTCTTCTTTTATCAAGAGTAACAAATAAAAACTTTTTATCAAAAAAGGGTAACAGAACAACTCCTGGAGAACCTCAATAGAGCCTCTCACTGCTGACACCAAGGAGCTCATCAGGATTCAGATAATATCGCTGCGAGACCCCGAGCATAGAGTACGGCAGATTGTCCGTGAGTAGCTTCGAAACTTCCTCTTTTTCAAGAGTAACAAAAAAGCAGTTTGATAGAGATATTTGCTTTATAATTATATTTGCTAATAGTACAAACGTACAGAACGGAAACTGGCAGCGTCCCTCACAACCTAGCTTCCCCGCACCTCACCCCCGTTAATACGCGGGCTTTACTAGCATTCAAACTGGGTTAGTTTCGCACGCTTCGCCACGCGTTGCATTGAAGTTAGTCATGATTCACGAGTTTCACGACGCCATTGTTGACGTGAGATGTAAACAAAGGTTTATATTTAATTTATTCATATTTACCGTATTTTTTGACGCCGAGTACGTTAGTTATTTTATTACAAGTAGTAAAAGTATATTTAGTAATAACATAAAATAACCTAAATCAGTGATAAATGGAAAATGGACATAAACTAAGGAAATACCTATTTGTGAAGTGATATTTGTTTTAGATATGCTTTTATGAATAAGACCTTACATCTGAGAATATATATATAACTATGTCATAGTGTTGTGTTTGCTGTACCTTCCAGTTGTAGCATACAAGTGGGAGTAATGACATACGAGTGAGATCAACGAATACATTTTATGCTTGTAAGCACTGTCACTTATTTATTATCCAGAATCATAATAGGTAAGTCCCAACATATAAACTAAGATAAAATAATCACATATCTTCTAAAATGGAAAGATATGCCTACTCGTAAATAATGGCATCGGTAGTAGGTACCTACTTATATTCATTCGGCGAGGTGCCAACCCTGATTGTCGAACTCACACATTGACGCAGTGCACGGATATAAAGTTTTGTTTGTGTTAGTCCTAGGCATAAATATTGCGCCGCTTGTATGGAGCGCCATACCTGTGGAGGAATAATTTTTTCGATTTTTATGTATCAAATCTCCCATCTCGTACTCAAGATCAAAATCTCAAAAAATTAAAACGTACAACGTACCAACCTAACAGACCCTAAACTAATAGTAAAAAAATACAGTGGCACTCCGGGAGTGTACATACAGAGTTATTTTAAAAACATCAATAACCTCTTAGTTTCAGAATCCGAATCCCTAACAGAATATAGGCCCACAAGAAAAAAGGCGAAAATCGGAGAAAAAAAAGCTGGTCGAGTTTCAATGGAAAGTCTAAATTCTTAACAAAGTCAAAGTCGAATCATTTAGTGGACGTCAATTTTTTTCATAATTACAATTAGTTTACAAAAATATATTATTGTTGACGTCAATAATTTACTTACGGCTAAGTTTACACCGCTTCCAAGGCGGAGTGCAGAAGAAGCGGCAACAAACTGCACAGCGCATTTTCTCCAAATGACGTCAACTTACAATCTACGACATACCTATTTTAAATCACTTAAGTGGACTAGAGCTTACATTGTCATGTCATAATTTAAAATTGGATTAGTAATAAATGTCAAATCATAATTATAGAGGAAATGAATCATTGATTAAATGTTAATTTAATTTAACGTATACAGGGTTATTTTAGAAAAATCAAAAACCTCTTAGTTACAGTATCAGAATCCCTAACAGAATATAGACCCGCAAGAAAAAGGGTGAAAATCGGGGATAAACAGACTTTCCATTGAAACTAGACCAGCTGATTGGTGAATTTGTATGGGAGGTCCAGTTTTTTTTCTCCGATTTTCGCCTTTTTTCTTGTGGGTCTATATTCTGTTAGGAATTCGGATTCTGAAACTAAGAGGTTATTGATGTTTTTAAAATAACTCTGTATATGTTAAAAATTTCCAAGGGGCGAGTTTTATGGCCGTAAGCACTGTCTATACTGTATTTTTCCTACGTGCAGCATAAGCAGATACTAATTTAACATTTAAAACAGTTTGAATTTCGATCTGGAAAAATTAAGGAAACATTAAGTGTGCGCGAGCCTGTGCTACCGTAGATATTTGCGTCACCGTTACGTTTCTAAGGGCCTAACTTGATTAATATTAAATCTACGATGAACCCAAATGATGAACACGTTTCTTACTCCAAACAGGTCAGCGTATCCTGGAGTTCCTAAAAGTCATCCTAGTGTGCGCGGGGGGGTCCCGTCAGATCCCGGTGGGGCTGTCAGCGCTGGCTCGGGAGCTGACCAATGTATCAGGAACCCTGCTCCGCTACGTGATGCACAACAAGGCGGTCTTCACGAGCCACTACATGGACATCATCGCCGACGAGCTGAGTAGAATTTAAGAGACCATTAGACTTAGGATCAATTATGCCTTTATTCCATACCCTTATAGCGAAATGTTTTTTTTTTTTTAATAAATAAAAACAGTTCAATGCATGTTTGGATGACAGAATAAGAGTGGGGCTCTTGTTCTTTCATCCAAACACGCAGTTTCGTATTCTAGTAGTATCACCGTCATCTGAAGGAGTGTTGACACGTTGACTGCAGTGTGCGGTGAAACCATATAAGATATATGAAAACAAAAGGAAATAAATCGGTGGCTGATTTTGTGGTTGATGGCCCGTGTGCGGAGGCCCCGCTGAACGTGTTTTGCCCACACCCGACTTAGGTTTTGCGCCGCCACTGCAATCCTGTCATTATTAATATTAACAGGACTTAGCACGCACCTTAAGGTTCGATAACTGTGTTAAAGCGCGAAAGTTTAAAAAGAATACTGCCATCCTGGTTCGTAATCGAATTTCGAACCCAGTTCTGTTATTAAAAACAGCATGTTACTCTAACATGATGCGCTAAACTACACTAGTGTAGTGAGAAGGAAACACAGAGCATATACATTCATGGTAGGTATATAGTGAGGACACTTTTCTTGTATAAAAAATTAACATTTTGAAATAAGGGGCATTATAACTAATAATCTAACTTTGTTAAACCTTCGTAAATGTTTCCAAAATTCTTAAATTGTATCCACTTCTTAACTCTTTGGATCAATCGTTTATAGGAACCGAAAAGAAAAGTACAGTTTATCAAAATATTTTTACCATTCCGCCTTATATTAGAACAATAGAAAAAAAAACTAGACGAATATCACAAAAAGATTCCATATTGACTGCCAATTAAGACTATTTTCGTAAGCAAATAATAAGTGTATTTATCAAAGTTTCTAAATATTTCATTGGTCGTAGAAAAGTTGTTTTCTCTTATACAGTTAACATTTTATAAGATTATGAAATAAAATTAAAAAAAATATAGCCTTATGTTAATTATCATATACTAATAGTATAAAGAGGGAAGATTTGTTTGTTTGAAATGCATAAACTACATTATCAGCGAGTGACATAGGCTATTATTTTCGCGGTCATAGCTAGTATTGTGTTATGTATGATTTTTCATACTGTAATTATACTTATTAATTTGTAAAGGTCACATATCTATAGACATAAACTTATTGTCTAGTCGAAATAAGGTGCTTTTTTGAACTAACTAGTAATTGAATCCACCACTTTTATAGTATGTGAGTCTGCCCTGGATCTGTAATTTCTTCGAGGCGGGGCAAAAGATGAAATACCGCCCTCGCTCGCTAATGATCTTACCTTTGTATTAATCTTTGAGATATGCTAGCTTGCATCTTTCTTTCACCTTGTACCAATATGGGGTGGAGGGCGAATGTAGCTGAAAGTAGCTGGTTAATGAAAATTACAATGAAATAAAGCGTAGTCTATTTTTTACTACTGATACAAAAAACTTTTGTGGATAAGATTACTTCTTTTGTAACATCTGACTTAAAAAATAACACAAAAAGTAATTATAAAACTTATATATAATAATAAACCTGGGCTGTGCATACATGGATCCATGTTATAATACATTAATCTGTTATTTATTATTTAAATAGGTAATTTTGTATGTATACAGATACTTTACAGATCGAAAATAAAATTATTTGAGTGTATTTATTTGAAAAAATCTTGTGTGGATCTTTTTTTGATTTCTGCCATTAATAAAGGGAACAAAATTGTTTTTTAAAATGAATTCAGTTTTTTGTTTTATGAATAGAATCAGGTGATGCACTAATAAACTTTTGCTTTTATATTTTCTTTTAATTGTGGCATGTAACCCTTCTTTCACCCAGTTTCCTGACGATATACCCTATATCTTTTGTCTGCTAGGATCCTAAAATACGCCACACATTTGTACAGTGAAAATATTTGTGTCCAATATATGTACTCTTCAACATGCATCGAAGGCTATATATTTTAATCATCACTAAAAAATACAAAATTTTTATGACAGTGGCGTAACTTAACGATCTTCGTTTAACGTATATTGTTAAATAATGCCACTATTAATAAAATTTGGGCTCGTGGTAAGCGCAAATTAAAGTCCTTTAGGTTCAGTACTGCTAGGGAATCCTCCTAGACGGTTTCTCAAAGTTCCCAACTCCACGCTTCTACTTGTGGCCGGAGCCCCTTCAGCCTTGACGCCCGTGACTTTTGCTAGCACTGTCACCCTGTAGTTACGCCACTGGTTGCATATATTTACTAAGAGCCAACCTAAACAACAGTCTTTTATACGATACCGTACCAAAGGGAAATGAAATGTGGCTTTATTATTAAGCCTCCGATGTCCGTCTATCACAGGGCTGTCTCTATTGACCCGCAAAAGGCAGACTCTCTCGCACACACATCGGAATACAAAAATGTGCCTTTTGACCTTTTTAGGGTTCCGTAGTAAACAAGGAACCCTTATAGTTTCGCCATGTCTGTCTGTCTGTCTGTCCGTCCGCGGTTTTACGCAGAGACTATAAGTACTAGAAAGCTGTAATTTGGTATGGGTATGTATATTAATTATGGCAAAAAAGTGGTAGAAAATCTTGAAAAAAAATTTTTTTACGGTAGCTCCCATACAAGTAAAGTGAGGGAGTATTTTTTTTTCTCTATTTACCCATCGTGTGGGGTATCGTTAAATAGGTCTTTAAAAAATATTGTGAGGTTGAGAACACCACTTTTCGATTTAGGGATCCGTTTCCGAAATATTTGGTTTTAAAGTGCGAATTTTTGTTAAACGTACGTGTCCCCCCCCCCCCCCCCCCCCCCTCTGTCTGCTAAACGGTAATATATGGATACGTGAAAAAAATTACAGCATTAGTATATATACTGAAGTTGAAAGGAAAACTATCAGAGCTGAGTACTAAGTACAAACTCAAAAGTTATAGGCAACCAACTTATAAAATGTACTCGAAAATGTAAAATTTCATATAATTTTGATTGTTTGATGTTTTTGGTCGGTAAACTGTGAGGTGTGAGTGTGAACAGTGTGAACTCAAAGTTGTCATTCGCAACTACGGAACCCTACATTGCGCGTGGCCCGACACGCACTAGGCCGCTTTTTTTTTTGTATTGTTACAAAAAACATAAACATGAAACAATGAAATGTATGTCACAACGTTTTAATCACTATTCTCAGCAGACCATTACATAAATAACTTAGTCAGAGCGGGACTTTTAATTGATATTGTACCTACGGTACGTTGCTCCCGGTTGCCATGGTCGTTAAAGGAACCACATCAGAGAAAGGCGGCTCCGAAGAACTCTGACACCAGGGCGTGCATGGTCGACTGACCGTGTCACCTACACGAAATGATGATGATGATTTATATCGATCTCAGAAGGAATTATGAGCCTTACCACAGATCTGAACATTATGCTGTAAAGTTAAAGGTGAGTTTGCAATATTAACATCGCTTCGCTTCGACTCTGCGAGGACAGACATATCCGCCATCGTAAGAAGGGTTCTGTCGTCATAAAAATGAAGCAATGAAATGTATGTCACAACGTTTTAATCACTATTCTCAGCAGTCCTTTACAGAAATAACTTAATTTAGTCAGAGCCGGAGCCGCTGCGTCTGGAACCGGCGCTCGATGCCGACCCACTTCTAGATCTGGAGCCCTAGAATCAAAACAAATGTTTCAATTTTAATGATTTTAACAAGTTTAATTTTCAACTGACGAAAAATCAAATCAAGCATTAACTAGCGCTTACGCATTTTTAGCAACCCCGGGCGCAGTCCCTTCTTGGATGGGTGGCCGCAAGTGGCATAAAAATATATAGATGTACTCCAAAAATGTTTGTTTTTATTTCGTGTCTATAAGTGGCCAACACTGATGTCCGATTTTTAAGTTGCCTAAAGGCATCTGACATTACGTTCCTGTTACCATCAATGATGACCGCCTGGACCAACGGCTTTACTTGCCTTCCGAAGCATGGTGAAGCTCGAGATATTTTATGCCATTTGCGGTCACCCATCCAAGTGGAGACTACACTCGGGGTTGCTTACTATGCGTAAGCTATAACAATGCTCACGTCCATTGGACCATCGGGCTTCTCAATTTAAGACACTACTGAGTACTAGCTGTTACCCGCGGCTTGGCTCGCATATAATGCGTGTCGTGTCGTTTATAGCAAATCCCACGGACATAAGATAAAGCTTGAAGGCAACAAACAAATATACAACCTCACTTTCGCATTTATAATATGAGTTGGGATAAACGAGTCAAACTTACCTGTCTAGAGCCACTCCCCGACCGACTCCTTGATCGCTCAGAGCCGCTGCCGGAGCCCGATTTCCTTGAGCTCGCGCGTGAGGACGCCTTGGAGCCCGAGCCCTTGGTCGACGCGCGCGAGGAAGCCCTAGAAGACCGCTTGCTCGCTCTGCTCGCGCGAGATGTGGCGCGCGAACTCGCCTTCGAACTCGCTTTTGAGCCCTGCAATTAAATAATAATAAATAAATAAATAAATATATCGGGACATATCACACAAATTGAGCTAGCCCCACAGTAAGTTGTCGTAGGATACTAATTCAACGATACTATATTTTATAATATATACTTATATAGATAAACATCCAAGACCCAGGTCAATCTGAAAAAGATCGTTTTCCATCATGATCGAACCCGGGACCCCCGTGTCGCAGGCTGGCGTAGTAACCACTGCGCCACGGAGCTCGACGCTCGAATTGGGAACATATGGAAGTTTATAAAGTTTACAATCTTTGGCACTGAAACTTACTTAAAAGTTGTTAAGACAGTGTTAAGAAAAGGTTTAACAATGAACATAAATGATTAAGAGATAATCTTCAACACAAACAAGAGAGTAGAAGAGCGCTTGCTGGCTCTACTCGCTCGATGTGGCGCGTGAACTAGCTTTAAAACTCGTTTTTGAACCCTGCAATTGGGAATATAGGAGAGTTTGTAATGTGTTTTTCTTCCGACTACCTTTTATCACTGTAACTCTTCAGGTGTTACCAAAACGGAGCCCTGATCAGTGTTTACGCAAGCAACGGGGATGACCATTTATCAGTGATTCCGCAGCCGAGAGGATAACCAAAATCACCAATGTAACACGCAGATAATTATTTACTGCATTGACATAAGATCTTAATTTCAAATTTGAGAATTTCTGCCAATAACGCAGTTCTCAGGAATAGTTTTTTGGCGCTAAACGCAACCGAGGGGTTACCTTCAGTTGCGTTTAGCGCCAAAAAACTATTTCATGAACTTTCTATACTAAGTTGTGATGCTACCAGTGGTGCCATCTATGTCCAACTGTAACGTACGTAAAAAACGTACGAATTAAAGGTTGGGTGAATTTGGGTGGGACCACATGCTCTTGGCGTTTTCATACCTTCCCGCTAGCCTTGGAGCTGGGTCTTGACCCGCGGCTGCTGGCGCGAGAGCCCTTTCCGCTCTTGGAACTCGCGCGAGATCTTATTTGAAACGTTAACTCACTCGGCGCATTCATACCTTCCCGCTAGCCTTGGAGCTGGCTCTTGACCCGCGGCTGCTGGCGCGAGAGCCCTTCCCGCTCTTGGAGCTGGCGCGGGAAGACGCTCGCGAGCCGGACTTGGAGCGTGATCGTGATCGCGAGCGAGACTGTGAGCGGGAACGAGCGGAGCCCGAACGAGACCTGAGTGAAACAGTACAAACACAAGCTTATTATTTTTATTACTGACTTTTTTATTTTTAAATATATGTAAAGCGACAAATCACACAAAGTGAGCTCGCCCCACAGTAAGTTGTGAATTTGTGTCGTGGGATACTAACTCAACGATACTATATTTAATATTGGATACATATATAAACACCCAAAACCCAAGCCAATCTGAAATAATCGTTTTCTACTATGACCTGCAGGCCTATTTGCTAACTTTTGACAACTATAGTGTACACTAGCAGCCCTACCCGGCTGCGCCCGGGCATGTATTATATCTTAAAACCTTCCTCGTGAATAACTCTATCTGTTGGTGAAAACCGCATGAAAATCGGTGCAGTAGTTTTTGAGTTTATCGCGAACAGACAGACAGACAGACAGACGCGGCGGAGGACTTTGTTTTATAATATGTAGTGATAATTTTGATAGTAACTTCAATATTCATTACGGCTTCTGAATGAATGACTATTTTTGTTATCATATGAAAACTGAGTGCAAACTGGTCGCAAGCTATCAAACCTTACCTGGCAGAGCCAGATAGTGCAGAACCAGACCTGGATCTTGACTTCCTTGATCCAGACCCTGAATGCGAGCGTTGATCATGGACGCTCGTGGCCCTCAGAACTGGCAGTGCACACCCACTGAGTCATTTAGCGCTAACGCAAGTTAAGCAACCCTGGTCTTGGTCCCCACTGGGATAGGTGATCACAAGTGACACATTTTCTTGACTTTGATAGATTGCGAAACCTATTTGAATTTTTTTAGATCAATGTTTCTTTTTCGCCTATTAAACCTTACCTGGCAGAGCCAGATTGTGCAGAACCAGACCTGGATCGTGACTTCCTTGATCCAGACCCTGAACGCGAGCGGCTGCGCGACTTTGATTTGGACCGTGATCGTGAACGCTCGCGAGACCCAGAACGAGACCTGTTGGAGCCTTTGGACTTCTCTGATCCGGCTGGAGACTTTGAGCCCGATTTTGATCGGGAACGGGATCTGAAAGAATGATAAGCTTTAAACCTGTTTATCGTATAATTTAAGATATTTTAACAAAAAACAAAAAACCGACTTCAACCCTAGCATTTTATTTAAATAAGCGTAATAATAAAATTTAAAAAGTGTAAACTGAACGGCATACTTGTTCATATTTCTGACTTCAACTATTGAACAAAAAAAGAATTTCTTAAATCGGTCCAGGCGTCTTCGAGAAATCGGGGAACATACAGAAAAAAAAATGACGAATTGAGTACCTCCTCCTTTTTTTGAAATCGGTTAAAAATATGATTTCAATGTCTACCTACATGTCATAGAAATGAAGTTTACTTTGAAAAAAAAATGCCAAAACAAAATATCTCATGACATATCAATAATTTATGTACTTTCTATGACCAGCAACCTAATAAGTTAATGCATGCCCACTAAAACATCCGATTCTGTTTTCATAATTTCAATGACGTAAATCAAGTCATGTTAAGGCTCAAGAAGTTCTGCAAATATAGCAGGAAACAGACAAGAATTCTAATGGGAGTGATGACTGGACATTTCGTAAATAACAGTCACCTTTTCAAATTGGAAATTGTCGGAAGCCCTATGTGTAGGATATTTGAGGAATCTGACGCGATAATGAGACACATTTTGTGTCACTGTGACTCGTTGGCTGGTAAGCGTTTGGACCTTTTTGGATCGGCGTATCCTGATCAAGAGGACTACAGGCACTACGCACCAGGTGATATTCTGAAGCTAATACAGTCCTTCTTCAGGAATCACCGTGTGGGTGAGTAAGGTATGGGGTTAGTACAAAATAACCCGAAGATTAGACGTGCTTCCGATCTTGAATCGGCCCATTAAACGATAAGAAGAAGTCATGTTACCTTTCTTTTTCATTGTTCTGTTCCTGTTTATCTTCTTCCTCTTCATCGTCTTCCTCCTCCTCTTCTTCGTCTTCCTCCTAGAAGAAAAGGATTTGGTTTACAATTATTTTCAATTTGAAGAAAAATATTTTATGTTTTATAGGTGTTTTTTCCGCATTCACAATGCTATTCTGATATTCTCTTGAAATAAGATATGGTTCAAAAATTCCTCGCAGGCAGGACTTGAACCAGCAGTCTTTACTCTTTGTACGAGTATTATGCTTTGTATTTGTTTTTTATTTGAATATAAATTAAATTAATTCATTGTTTTTTTCGCGCGTCGAATTTTGCGAATTATATTTGTGTTGATTTGCCACTGCCGCAGGGCTATCAGTGGCATTGTATAGGTCCTAACGTGAGCAGAAAAGGTGTGCCATGGTCTGCCGAACACTGTTATGTGCTACAATTGTTGTGCTTGAACACGGCGTTTGGATAGACGTACGTATAAATCTCTAGTTTGTCTTAGTGACTTCTGAGTTTATATCTAAAACTTACTTGTGGTGGCTCAAGCTGCTTCTCTCTCAACCTGAGCATCCTATGCTCAGGGCCACTAAGAGGGCGATGTGTGACCACAAGTCGAGTGAGCGCCTGAGCGGCCGCACCAGCTCTGGCGCGGCGTTTGGACAGACGCACACGCGTCTCCAATTCGTTGTAGTACACACAGTGGTTGCGGACCACCTGTAATCAAATTGACGATTAATCTATATTACGCTATTTTAACATTTTATTTCGACAGATAAAATGGTATGAGCAATATCTGACCTAGGAGCACTGTAATCTTAAAAACAAATTTCCCATTAATTATATGATAAGAAACGTTTTCAAGAATGCTATCATTAAACCTTTTTAAGACAGTGGTAAATATATAGCCACCAAAAATTTAACCTCCTTTGATTGTAACTGCCTTGTAAAGGGTTAAAATGATATTAGAGCGCTTTGTGAAATAATATAATATTTTCAGCAGTACGAAAGCAAGATTATGACTTCATACAAAATGCTACAAATTAAGTAGTCATTATATCTTCAGTTAAAAGTCAATATGGACCAATGGAAAATAGAATAACTCCTTACCAGGAAGTAATTCTCCTCGTAGCCCTTAGAGGCTTTGCTCTTGACGTTCCAATTGTACTCCCTGGCCATCTTGTATTCATATGTGTCTCCATCCATGTACGGTATATTCTCAGTGATGTCGCGACGCCGCTTCTGTATGGTTTCTTCCGTGGGCAGACAATAGGCGACGAATTGTTCTCCACTTTCGTCCATCACACCTCTGAAAACAAATAATAAAAATTAGAGACCAGTCAAAACACGATAGCCGTATGGTTTCCGGCACAGAAGAATAGGACCACTCCAAATCTTCCCGTGGATGTCGTAAAAGGCGACTTAGGAAACTCAAGCTAAACAAAGCTTATAAACATCAAAGATACCTCTCCAACCCGCCTGGCCAGCGTGGAGAGTGTAGGCCAAATCTCCTGACTGCTCTGGCAGTACAGCGAGGGTCGTGCTCCTGCAGTGGAGACTAATAAAGACCTGATGATGATGATGAAACCCGATATTATACCGCAACTGATAACTACCTTTCTAGGTCTTAGTTTCGGCCGAGACCAAACCTTCCGTAATCTCTTATGTTTTTAATACATTCACCATCATCAGGTCTTCTTAGTCTCCACTACAGGAGCATGACCCTCTCGTACTACCAAAGCCATATATTAGCCAGAGCAGTCAGAGGATTTGGCCTACTCTTCACGCTAGCCAGATTTTGGAGAGGTCTTTGATGTTTAAAAGCTTTGTTTAGCTTGTTTTTCCTAAGTCGCCTTCTATGACATCCATGGGAAGACTTGGAGTGGTCCTATTCTTCTCTACCGAGAACCACACGGCCTAATACATTTACCATCAATGCATTTCTTTAAGACATCGAAACTTGAATTGTAATGTTGTATTTTATAATCAAGGCCCTTTTTCTTTACACCAATCATGGTCGCTTAATTTATTTTGTGGTAACAACAATTGTATTAGACAACGTCGTATGATGTTCATGCTCAGTAAGTGGCTATTTAGTCACAGGTGTATTATAAGAAACACCGTGAATAAATAAGATAAATAATATAAATTTTTACTAATTACATAGAAACTTCTCTTCAGAACCATTATACCAGTAGCATCCTTAGCTGAGTAAATTGGAACATAAATTTGAGTAAATGGAGCAAAATTTTACAGCCTGCATTCTGTCTGAAACTCTCCATGGCATCCCCAAAAGCATTAACAAATGCAGCAGCAATGAGAAATAAATTCTTTTTTTACGCGCATGAGCCGGCAAGTAACACAATAATGGGGTCAAACTCAACGTAAGAGGACCCTGCACTCACAAGTTGTGCAACAGTGCTCAGATGAGAGGAAGAACAACATTCTACACAGCCTATACTCCACAAAGCATTGATCCATATTACTCAGCAAATGACATTCATTTGCTAAGTGATATGGATCAGACCAGAACAGACCAGAATCTACTTTTTACTATAGAAATAACTTACCGAATCATAGCTTGAGACATAGCCTCAATCTGTCCTGCAATATTCTTATCAGACGGTGCAGGGTCCGAATCAAATATGACCTGAGCACACGGGTACTTCCACATCTCGAAATCGGGGAACACCGGCATGATCTCCACGGGTGTGACTCCAGGTTTGCTGTAGTGCTTCTCAATCGGTTTCTTGTTGTCTTCAAACGTTTTTTCTATGGCCTTGATCTGACTTTCGCGGTCCATGTATAGGGTTTCTTCACTGAATATCTTCTTGACATTGTAACCCACTTTTGCTTCAACCTAGAATTATAAAGTGTTTTCTATTATGATTAATATGAATGAATATTAGTTATGTTTTCTATGGAGATTGTATTTAGCAAATAATAATAAAAAAATAAAGGTTTGCTTTTTGCATTTTAATCCCTCACATTCATGTCTTTCTGTAAAATACTAATATTAAAATGTTGATTACTAGCATTTTGAACCTCTCAAAGTACCTTTGGACTATTTAGGCCTCAGGCAATAACAGGGTCTACAATACAGCCAATGCAAAATGGACGAATTCTACACTCTATGGTTCAAAATGAGGAAAACATTAAAAAGAGAGACACTAAGTATTTTTAAAGTATAAATTTAACAGAACACTAAAACCCACCTTCTCCATAGACTGAGGCTGGAACCTCGTCTGTTCAGTAGAGATATACTCGGAACGGCGCAACCACGACACATTCTTAGCATGATGCCGCGACCGCTTCGAATCCTGAGGCGTCAATACGTCATCCTCTAACAACTTCTCATCAGCCGGGTCCAGCATCGCGTTCCCATCTCCCTGGTATATATCTCTGTTTATCAAGTCTATGTGCACGCCGAGATCGTGTTCAGTAAGCACTTCGTAGCGGTAGTTCTTCTCCAAAGATGTCGGATTGTATTGTATGAAACGCGTGGAAGGGAAGGGATATGTTATGAATTTCAGGTCGAACGGAATGTCCGGAAGCGTGTTGCAGTATTTCACGCGTGTTACTAGCTCCGACCTAGACAAAATAAGATATATTTTAAATAATAAGTAAGTTGCTCAGTTGGCTTCTTTCAAGCTCTTTTGGAGAACACTTACCGCCTTTCCGCGGTCCTTTGCGGCCGCTTCTCGCGTTCAGGTTCATTCGTTTGTACTGTAGGAGGCATTTTTGTTTACTTATCACACTTGTTTTCCAAACATTTTATTATATTTCGTAGAAAAACAACACGCTTTCCCTCACGACTCACAACAAAATTATCTTTGACTTGACATTTTTTATCATTGATTGACGTTTTCGATTTCGGTTGTCTATTTGACAATGACATGATGATCCTGTGTCTCCATTTCCGGAATCTGTATAACCATAGACATTAAAAGCTGTGTTTAAATTGGTTTAGTTTACCTAACCACCCTAAAAAAGAAGTAGGTAAACTAGATTTTATTCATTCTAAAATCTGACAACACCGTGATTTCATTATTTTCGACTAGGACCTAGGACTATTTTTATGTGTATTGGACTTCATAGGCCTATTCGCTAAATAAGCGTTTTTAATAATTGGAAATTGCACTTTTAAAATCCAAAATTACTTTATTGCACCTATTAACAATTACTTAATAGATATAGATAATAGATACTTATAGATAAGACACTTTTCTAATACTTATTCATCTACGAATAGAAACTAGGTTTCATCGGTAGCTCCGATTGCATTAAAGTAGATTCTAGTACTTGTCTTTCATGGTGAAAGGTTTGTATTTAGAAAAGAATAAAAAAAATCTTTATTCAGTGTTTTACAAATGGAACTACAATGGTTAACAAAGTTTAGTAATTTTGTAAAATTTTAAACAATAGGCATGTATCCACTAAGAACAAATGGGATGGATTAAGGTGTGTTAAAAATAATTTATGATATGTGATAAGGGAAAATCAATCTATTTAACAAAATAATTTAAGTTTGTTGATATTTTCACAAAACAAATTATGAAAATATAGGCATCAGGTCAAGTGACCGGGAACACCAATTACAGATCGTTACGTCACCCCGTGCAAAACATCTCAATAATTACTGAATACACGAATTTCATGCATCGATAAATAATTGAAGGCAGATTTAAATTAACGATCTATTATAATCATCACTATCACTATCATCACAAAATAAAACAAAGTAGCTTTTTCTTTCCCCATGTCCCTTTGTATGCTTAAATCTTTAAAACTATACAACGGATTTTGATACGGTTTTTTTAATAGATAAAGTGATTTAAGAGGCAGGTTTATACGTATAATAACATCCATTAAATAGTGGAGAAATACTGTTTTTTGAGGTTTCTAATATGATGTCGTAAAAATTCACATTTTATTCCGCTTACATTGCAAACGCAGGCTAAACCCTACGAAATTTATCAAAATCATGTTCTAAGTATTGTACATATTGAAAAGGTCTACAGAAAACTCCGCAATGTTGTATGTCTATCTGTTATGGATATCCCACAATAACATTTTTTTGTCATTTACTTTTTACGACAAATAATGGCTAATTTTCGAAGCGATTTTAATCAATACAGTATTAATCCTTATCCAATTAAATACTTTAAATACATTGTTGATTTAATATTGATCTATATGGCCCTTTACAAAATATGATTCAAATAAATATTTTCGAAGATATTACAGATTTAAAAATTACGGGACGTAGCGTTTGCGGCGGTAGGTCGGCCAGGGCGGCGGCAGGTAATATTATAAATGTGAAAATGAGTTTGATTGTTTATTTGTTTGTTTGTTGCGCTTTCACGCCTTATCTACTGAACCGATCATCATGAAGTTATGCAGACACATAGGATAGGGTACTGAGAAGGACATAGGCTATACATCACGCGGGCGAAGCCGCGGGTAACAGCTAGTCATTTATTATTCGACAATTTTCCGCTGGGGAAATGCACACTTGCTACTTTACTAAATTACTAGACTAGCAGCTAGCATCAAATCAAGCCTTTTTACAAGTTTGTCTATGGATATCCTAAATTCCGGAAATCCAGCCAGTTTGATCGTTCTCAAAAGTCAGTTGTTCACTCATTCGCGTAGGTCAAATCGTCGCCATCTTTTCTTCATAACTTTTGTCGGCAATAAGGTATGTAAAAATCAGAATAACTCGTTAAATATATATTTTTGTGCATCAAGAATCGTGTTACAGATTATGTAAAGACTTAAGTTATTAAAAATATCGTTAAAGCGATACCAACTTTAGTAATTTCGCAGGAAGATAGGTCGACCATGTGGTCGGCCAAAAGGGATATGCGGTGTACTACGCATTATGTTTTACCGTTAAAATTGTGTGATTTGTGTGGTTCTCTTCGTCGAGTATTCTATATTTGATGATTTTTAATTAATAATCACTGTGGCATATCGTGACCTTACTTTTTTATTGTACGAGCCGGTATCTAACCAACGTGGCGCGAAGGCCTAACGTTATGATAATTGTTTTAGAATCAATTGACGATGGGTACCGTTGAGCGTTCTGGTGACGACCACACATCTGAGGTGGAGTCCGGAGAAGATGAGGAAATGGTCGGGGGTGGTGAACTGGCCCAACATCTCATGAAAAGGTGAGTCCTTCGTGATACTTTTAGGTTAGCTACGCAGTTATTGTTCTCACTGTACGGTGCATTTTACTTTACGGTACGGTTATAAAATATGTTCGTACGGCTTTCACATTGGATTTCTCTACACAACAGTCTAAAGGCAGCCGGTTGCTTTTCCCATGTTGGCCGGCTCATGTTTTTGTTGCTGCCGGCAGGAACCAGGCCGCTGGCCATATCGCCGGCACGTTCATTAGGAGTATTTTCTACAAGGATAGATGCATGATTTTGGTAAGCAGTCACATGCATTTTAAATTATTCAGGGGAACATCCAAATTCTAATATTCACATCCACTTTATGTAATTTCTATCTATCAAATTTAATAAATACTCAAACCCTTTGTAATACAAAGCATAGGTACCTAGTTCATTATTTATGAACATGGTTAAAAAAACTTAATGAAAGAAAGAAAGAAATATATTGAAATATATACATGGTAATGGTACTTTGAAGTCTGCTTGAAACTAAAAAAAATCTTATCTATCTCCACACCGAAGTAGGTACTTAAGGGCTAAATTACTCTAAATTAAAATGTCAACCACATGTTCAGCAGTTCATTGTGTCAATTGGACGCCATGTGCCTAATTCCTTCATGTTGAGTCATGGACCTATAAAATTTATTTTGGTATTCATGATTCATCCCATCTTCCTGTCCCTCATCATTCTGAGGATGGAAATGTAAAGAATTTATAACAAATTCATAGAATTAGTTTAAGGCATGTGTTAACCAATTCCACCAATCTGAGATTAACCTTTAGGATAAAAAGCATTCTTCTTCTTCCTCGCCTTATCCCTATTTGGGGTCGGCTCTGTATATCGACATAATTTTCTGTCGTTTACCATATTTATATTCACCCCACATATCTGACCTGACACATTCATTCCACGTCTTTCTTGGCCTTCCGCATCCTCTACCTCCAAATGAGCCATTCTTTTTGCCAGATGTTCGGCATCTCTCCTCTGCACGTGACCAAATGGACCTTAGGATAAACAGCATGTTATTATTTTATTTGTCATGAAAACTTGTATTTTGCTGGTGCCGCTGGATATCAATTTAAATGGCAGGACAATCCTGACGAATACCAACCATCAGCTGTCAGCCCTATTTGCATTAGGCAGGCATCCAAATGCAAAAAATGTTGTCAAATCATATTAGAGCTTGAATTGTATAAACTAACATAGTAGACCCTGGTTCATCACAACAAAGGATGCTACTGGGCAACAAGATAAGGATCTTTACTTGCCTGCCTATTATTCTGGCTCATCTGATTGTACCCGCATCTTCAGCTGGATTGCTTTAGAGCCCAGGGACCGCTGGTAACTGCTTGCTCATTGACTGTCTGATACACCTTCTTTGAGATCAGGTTATTAAACGGCCCATTATAATTACCAAAGTAAAAACGAAAAGAAAAAACAGTAAAGCAAAAACTTAGTATTGTAATCATAGTTCATTGACCTGTGTCGTCTCGTTCGCGCTCTACATGATCAATAATCACTAGTGTCTAAGTATGCTATGTGAAATGCAAGAAAATGTTTTTATGATTTGTTACCGCAAATCGTAATTAAACATGATTTACCGTATTTGGGATTATATGTCTAGCAATTCAGTTGTTGAAGCTAATTACTTTTTGTAAAATATACGACATAAATGTTCAGTTAATGCACGAAAGATTTTCTTTATCACTTACGAGATAGAGCTCAAGGTAAAAGACTCAAAGGCCACGTTTAGCGTGATCATGAAAGATAAAATCTACTATTAAAATCTTTCGTGTATATTCCAAATTATCAAAGTTTAATGCTATATGCGTAATCTACATAAAGGAGTGTGGCGGGCCATCTTGAGCCTGGAGGGCCGCACTAAAAACTACCTCCATAGACTTGGGGATTTCTCGAATGCTTTTTAGGGTTCGATAGCCGAATGGCAAAAAACGGAACGTTTATAGATTCACATGTCTGTGTGCGTATTTTTTATACAAAATACAAAAATAAAATATTAAAACATTCGTTTATATCCCTTGACTACCAAATGTATGAGAGAGCTGGTGGTACAAATCGAAAGAGATGCACTGGCCGAGACGAAGTTATTTGAGTATTGTTTTCATCACCTCCAGCTTTCCCCATATCACAGATGAGCCTCTCAATGCAAGCGAACTTCTTTGAGCTTTTGCCACGGTAACTTGTGCATTGCGAAGATTTCTCTAGTCCGTTTCCGTTTTACGACGTTCGTCTTAACATTTCGCTTATTGGATTCCATGAAGTTCCAACTTGTTCTTTGTTGGACTACATACCTACATATATTGGACAGTTTCAGATGTGCGTAGAATGGATGTTACGTTGTATGTGTAACCGACTGTACATTTTTACGGCACACCTACGCTAAACTTGGTAAAGACGTTTAATACCGCATCTACTGTGAACCATCGCATGGACTAATTCTAAAATTATTAAACGATGAAAACCTGTTTGTTTACGTTACGTATCGCGGAATTAATAGAACTACAGTTAAAAATAGCTTAGGGCAGTTTATTTACGTCTGCAAGTATACCTCGAAGATGCGTTTCAGTATCCGATTGTAAACTTTTTGGGTACCTACAGATTTGACCGAATATTTACTGAGCTAAAATAGAAGTTGTGTATGAAAACATCTTCAGATCAGAAGAATCATGTTAACCTGATGTCATAAATGCGTGTATAATTTTCATACGTTAATTTTGGAACCAAGTTGTAAATACTTATCGGTCATGCAACTAAGTAGGCTTATTTGTTTCGTCTGGCTAGAGGTAGACATTATCCGCTTTATCGACTATTCAGAGCGAAAATGGTCTACTTTTTGTTAGTATTGGCGCATGACAAGGTCTTTTTATAACGCTGCGTCATTTCGTTCAACATAAGCCTTTTATTCTGACAATAGGTTGCAAATGAACACTTATAAAAATTGGGGCAAGTGTGAGTCGTACATGATCGTTAAGGCCATAAAGCACACTGGCCCCCAAAAAATTCATGTAGGCTTAAGAGTTCCAAACTATATTATTATTGTATTCATCATCATCAGGTCCTTGTAAGTCTCCACTGCAAGAGCACAACCCTCTCTGCACTTCCCAAGCCATATATATTATATATCATACATATAGCCAGAGCTTTCAGAGGATTCGGCCTATACTCTCCACGCTGGCCAGACGGTTGGAGAGTTCTCTTTGATGTTTATAAGCTTCGTTTAGCTTGTTTCCTAAGTCGCCTTCTACGACATCCACGGGAAGACTTGGAGTGGTTCTATTCTACTCTGCCGGGAACCATTAGTTATCATTTTCTATGGCCATTAGAAATACACTTCATTATTTTAATCTTATCATATACCATTAGTAATACATGTCATTATTTTAGTCTTACCCATTACATTCAAAACATATGGTAGGTAACTGATCAGATAGATCGATAAAAGTAAAGCCGGTATTCGGTTGGCTGGCACCCTTTTCGTACGGAACTCTGATTGACGCGCCTTGCTAAAGGCTATGCTAATCTTCAATAAATACCTGGTAGCTGTCTGGTACTCAAGCAAACATGACTCACCAACAGAATTGTCTTTCAACACTCATTTGCAACTACAAATGTGTGCTTAGAGCTTCCATTGTTGACGCCTTTTCAAAATAATGACGTCTTTTCAAAGTAAATTATTTAGTCTGCAACTTTTAATTTTTCTCGAAATGACCTAGAAAATTTTATTACCAACATCTACACGTAAGTTCGCATGTAACACAATTTAATGTTGCAAGCTATAAATCAATAGTTATTGAGATGTGTATGTTTTTGATGATCCAGAATACTTTATTAAATTAATAAAAACCTATAGTAGGTTTTTATTAATTTTCATGTAAAACAAGTACCTCTACTCGGCTGCGCGACAAAATCGCCACAGAGTTCCCAAGCAGAGAGACGGACGATCTATCTATACTAATATTATAAAGCTGAAGAGTTTGTTTGTTTGGTTGGACGCGCTAATCTCAGGAACTACTCGAACAATTAAAAAAAAATCGCCGTTGAATAGTTTCATTATGTACCATGTGCGAAGCCAGGGCGGACTGCTAGTAAGAGATACGCGCCGGAGGTCTTCAGTGTAAACTTCTTATCGTGTCGGTGGGTCAAGAAGTCTAAATTATTCTTATATCTTATCCCTCCAGTATGTTGTTACAGCCACGCAACTTGCTGAGGCATAGTTAAGGTCGTACTTTACTCGCTGAGGCATAGTTAAACTATGTATAGATGATGATTGTTTTATGATTGTCAACAGCGGCATCACCCGCAACGAGATGCTAGCGGCGATCACAAACCGCATCCACGCGGAGGCCATGGCGTCCCTGCCGCCGAACGTGCGCCGGCGCATCCGCGCACTGCGCTCCCTGCAGAAGGAGTTCGTCGACATCGAGGCCAAGTTTTACAGCGAAGTGCACGCGCTCGAGTGCAAGTACGAGAAGATGTACAAGCCTCTCTTTGAAAAGGTACCAAGTTTTTTTTTAAAAGACTGTAGCTCTAAGTGCGCTTTTGCTATTTCTCTGGACCTTTGTAGTGGGGGCAGAGTGCCCTCAACCTATAAGACAAACATTACCAAAGGGACGAAGCAGGAGGAGAGACGGACCTCGGCTTTGGGTGATGCCTGATGGACCGCGATTTGCATGCGTAGCCCGAAGGGCCGAACTGAGAAACTATGGCAAAGCCTTTGGAGAGTAGCAACTTTTCATGTTTTGCTGTCTCCATCCTGTCTTTAATAATTGTTTTAATAGTTGTGGTAGAGCCTCGCTACCGGCGAAAATCACTTTTGCTAGTAGCATAAATGGGCCGGCTCGTCCGGGGAAGTACCACAGTCTCACAGAAAATCAACGTTTGAGTAGTAACTTTACCGCTGCCATGCTTCGTTCGGTGAGTGAGAGAGCCGGAGGTCCATCTCCCTCTCCCCTCTGGGGAGGGAAAAATAAAAGGCATAACCCTGTGACACCCCTGGTGTTGCAGTTGTCCATGGGCAGCGGTGATCACTTCCCATCAGGTGACCCGCTTTTTTTATTTTTATATGACAAAAAAAAGAACAAGATCACTTCAAAATTTGAAGACAATCTTTGCTAACAACATTTTAATTTTGAGTTTGTTTGTTTACCAGCGCGCTCAAATCGTAGCGGGTGCCTACGAGCCCACGGACGAGGAGTGCGTGAACCCGTGGCGAGATGAGACCGAGGAGGAGGAACTCGCGCGCGCCGTGCAGTCGGCTGCTATCACCGACGGCTCAGAGAAGAAGGAAGGAGAGGACAAGCCAGTCGAGTAAGTTGTCATCAATGATTGTGTGATTCCGTATTATTTAGCGACATGTGGAAAGTTGTCTGGTAGCCTATCATCATCATCGACAGGTCTTTGGTAGTTTCCACTGCAAGAGCACGACTCTTTCTGTACTACCAGAGCTATATATTAGCCAGGGCAGTCAGATGATTATTATTAGAGCCTAAGATATATTTAAGCTTTATCTATGACCGATCTTTCTCAGCCATGTGGTTTCCGGCAGAGTAGTATCAGTGTAGTAAAGGATCACTCCAAGTCTTCCCATGGATGTCGTACAAGGCGTCTCAGGAAACAAACTAATCAAAGCTTTTATACATCAAAGAGAGATCTCCAATCTGTCTGGCCAGTATGGAGAGTGTAGGCCAAATCCTCTGTCAGGCTAATATATAGCTCTGGTAGTACAGAGAGGGCCATGCTCTTGCAGTGGAGACTAAAAAAGACATGATGATGATATGAGAGCTGTGCGAGATTGTAGTGGTACTCTAGATTTTATCATCCTCAGGTCTATGGAATTTATGATATAACAGACAAAAAAATAAACAGATGATGACATTCAACACCAATTCACTGAAAATCATGATTGATTTGTTTAACATGCATCACCAACTGAAGCAATATATAAATAACAATCCTCGTTGGTCCCATTCCCAGAAATTAACTATAATTTATCAATTCCAGGCCCACAATGGACCCCAATGTGAAGGGCATCCCAGACTTCTGGTACACCATATTCAGGAATGTGTCTATGCTGTGTGAAATGATGCAGGAACATGATGAGCCCATCCTTAAGTGCTTGCAAGATATCAAAGGTGAGGGTTACAATACAACTTAAAAAAAATTGTAAATTTTTTTGTCTCTGATCTAAGCTATTAGTGGATATAGTAATACATCAACTAGGCAGTGGTGATCACTTACCATCAGGTGGTCTTTTTGCGGGCTTGCTGTCCTATATAATAAGAAAAAAACATTTATCTTGCTAAGCAGATAACAAAAATAAGAAGAAAATGTAGCTAAATTTATAATATCTACTACTCTTACTAAAATGATGACCATTATTATCACCAAGACCTGAAGAGTCATGACGATCAAACATGCACTACCAACTGAAGTCTCCAACCCTCAAAACGCCACCAAACCAGAGATGACATAGACTGATAGCTGTTGTTCTTTTTCAGTGCAAATGCATGATGACCCTATTGGCTTCACACTGGAGTTCCACTTCGCGCCCAATGACTACTTCACGAACACAGTGCTCACCAAGGAGTACTCAATGAAGTGCAAGCCTGATGAGGAAAATCCCCTCGAGTTTGAGGGACCAGAAATTTATTCGTGCAAGGTAATGTGGTTGTGATGTAAACTTATCAAATATGGAACATTATGTGATGGTTAAAGGAAAGCTAATGCATATTCAAAATAATGATGGGTATGATCTTTTTTGGGAACAGCCATACAAAGGTTATTGAATGAGAAGGCCTTAGAATAGATGTCAAATCAAAAATGAAGATTGTTTCAGTTTTTGGATGGAAACTAGTACAATTTTTTAAGCATCTGCAAATCTCATGAGACTTACATCCAGGACAATCGTCCTAGCAAGGGTCGGTTGTATAATTGGAAAATGGAATATTTTCTTTTGTATATTAGACATGCTGTAAAACATCAAGCAACGATGAAACCTGCAATAGTGTTAGCAGGTGAAAATTACTAAATGATTTGATGCATACTTTAAAAAATTACTTATTGCCAAAATAATGCTTGCTTTGTTGATACAAGGCTGTATTACTTTATTGACGTTATTACGCAAAGAAACGTTGAATTGAATATGCAAGAAAACTCATCCGTATTTCTACTAATTATTACCTGTACATGATGACTTATTATCACCAAGACCTGAAGAGTCATGATAGATCAAACATGCACTACCAACTGAAGTAACCACCAATCAAAAACTAAAAAACATCACCTTCGGACATATTTTCACTTTCTTCTCTTTCCAGGGCTGTGAAATCAACTGGAAGAAGGGCAAGAACGTGACAGTAAAGACGATAAAGAAGAAGCAGAAGCACAAGTCACGCGGCTCTGTCCGCACCGTCACTAAATCCGTGCAGGCGGACTCCTTCTTCAACTTTTTCACGCCCCCCACCATGCCTGATGACCCTAACTCCACGCTTGCCTCTGATGTCCAGGTATGTTTAACTTCTTGATGTTTGTAATGTTCAGGTAGGTTTGACTTCTTCTGTATGAAATACTTAAATGTGCTGGAATGTCTGGGTTAAAAAGCTGATATTGTAGAGCTACTGTTGGAACACATTATCCAATGACAATAAGAACTTAGCTCTCCTGGATGCGAGCAGGGTGGAAATGAGTCCTAAATCAGCAGTATAAATAAGGCATCATACACACAAAAGGTACGGTGAAGGCACACCGCAGATAAGATTTTAGGCTTTATTGTTTAATGTAAAACGTGCAATATCGCAATAAAACGACATCCGTGCCGTTTCGGCTGCTGAACGTTTTTTCTCGCAATGTCAGTCGTTTTGAGTATAACAATAAGTCTCACTGTTGCATGCCTGCGCCGTATTTGTGCCGCGCGCCTATTTGTTAGTTCGTCTCTAGGTTGAGGTGATGATAAGATGACCCTCTTGTTTTCTGTAATGTATGTATGAAAGAGAAATATAATGTTTAGGTCTCTTTCAAACACAGATGGAAAGAAACAGGACATAGATTCAAGGTCAAAAACGTTGTCTTCACTTTATGTATATAGGCGGTATCCATGGAGTATAATCACCTTGGGGCTGTCTATCTTTGTGATATGTATCAGTGTATTGTATTTCCCGTTGTGTGGTTCCCGACAGATTAGAATAGGACCACTCCAAGTCTTGTGGATGTTGTAGAACGCGACTTAGGAAACACAAGCTAAACATAGCTTATAAACATTAAAGAGACCTCCAACCCAGCCAGCGTGGAGAGTGTAGACCAAATCCCCCGACTGCTATGGCTAATATATGGCTGTGGTAGTACAGAGAGGGTCGTGCTCCTGCAATGGAGTCTAAAAGTACCAGATGATGATATTTGTGTTTACGTGGCAGGCTCTGCTGACGGCGGACTTCGAGATCGGGCACTACATCCGCGAGCGCGTGGTGTCGCGCGCCGTGCTGCTGTACACGGGCGAGGGGCTCGACGACGACGACGACGACGACTACGAGGAGGAGGTCAGTGCTCACCACTCACACTACACACCCACACCTCCTATCTTGCAGTTTTCACTCCCAACTTGCTTGGTTCGGGCCGAGCCAAGGAGATCTTGACCTTTGCTCTGGGCCTGGGTTATTTGAGTCATCTACTTTTAATCACATTACATCCCTGGTGTCAATACAGAGTTCTGCTTGCGGATTTTACTCCCAACTTGCTTGGTTCGGGCCAAGCCAGTTTGTGATGGGCCTGGGTTATTATTGATTCTTCTCCCTTTACACACAATAAGTCTCTGTCGCTCAATACACCGCTCACACGACACACCCAGGGCTCCTGTCGTGCGGAGTTCACTCCAATTTGCTCGGTTCGGGCCGAGCCAAAAAGATTCAAGTATCAGCAAGCCATCTAGGTGTGTGTGAAATCTGCATGACAGGGGAAACTTAATTTAAGGCATTAGAAATACAAAATATCTTTTACATTAAATATTTGAAAAACGCTCATTTTGAGATCAATTAAATATCACCTCACAAATTCAAGAAATTTATAAGTATAGCCATTTAAGATACAAAATTATTACTATTACATTTAGCATGTCTTCTGCTTCGGGGATGCGGTCTTAGGAATAATGATAAAATAGATTCTCTTATATTTCGGCCAAGTCGTAGTGAATTCTACAGCCATCTAGCGTTCTAGGGTAGCCCTATGCATGGTAGACTTGATGCTTGCTTAGTAATGTGTGCGATTGAGTTGCCCATCCCTATCCCTCGGTGTCAGACGCAGGTACAGTATTACTTGACGGCAGCTGAGCTTTGCGTTTATGTGAGTAGCGTTCAGTTGTAGTTTTTATTTATAGCAGAGTCAAAAATGCGTTTCGATGTAATAAAACCGGCCAATAACTTCAAAAAATGCTTCAAAAACATGTTTCTTGTATTCGGCCCACCTTTTTCATTATTGGTTGTTGTATATAACAGCAAGAGACCTCTCCAACCCGTTTGGCCAGCGTGGAGAGTGTAGGCCAAATCCTCTGACTGCTCTGGCAGTACAGAGAGGGTCGTGCTCCTGCAGTGGAGACTAACAAAGACCTGAAGATGATGTATATAACAGCATATATTACGGTACCAAAGATACAGTCCTGTGACTAACTGATGGGTGGACAGAAGACGCTTAGTAATAACGTCATATTTTTGCCCTTCCCTAAATTATACTACATACACTATTTTGTTATTAGCCCTGCATTATCCCTTTTCGCTGTAATAAAAGTATAATACTACCGCTACCACGTTTATAAGTCGCCGCAGCATTGTTCATTGGCGCAGAGAAGTTCAACCGCCGACTCAAAATGAATAAAATCCTCAGTAAAAATTAATTGTTACTGCGTAGGATTTTTCAATCCCAACAACAGGACTTGTGCTATCTCGCTCACCACCATCGTACCATCTGCCGAGACGCCGCGTCGGCGCGACGGACGCTGCAAATTTCAGACGTACGTGCGTGTATCAACCGATAGCAGACGAATATATTCGCGTATTGGATTTCTGCGCTTGTACATGGGCGTAACTCACAAAAGTGATAGTACCATATAACTATGCGACTTACATCAACTTAAAGCTCAGCTGCTGCATATCTACCTTAGAGTGCAAACCCTTCATCCTTGGTTCGCGTACATACGGTATCTACGTCTGGCCGGCGACTGGTGGCAGTCAACCAACAGCGGTTTTTGGTTTCAGGAGGATTCGTACTCTGACGAAGACTCGGGCACAGAGGAGGTTTCCGACGCGGAGGATTGATGCAAGACCTTAATCCGCCCGCCCTAGCGTATATGTACTCAGCCCACGGGCACCCGCAGCACTTGATACAGAAAGTACTGAAACTCTCGCTACGTAATCTTGTCCATACTGCCCGGCAAAAGCTTCGCTATTAGTTACTGTAGGTGATAAAGTGAAGGACATGATAAAATTTCAGTACTTTCTTTACTAAGTGCCTGTAGCCGTCGTCTAATCTACTCTATTGACGTCGGCAAGCCGCGATACCTTCTCGGTCATATCAACTTCGAAATTAAACCAAAAATGAATTTTTCATAGCGTTAAACCATAACGAATACTCCTGCAATGCATTGGGTAGTTTTTATATTGGTAGTGTTTGTGCTAGCTTAGTTTAATGGACGCTGCAGTTCTATGCATGGTTTATCTCTGGCTCAGATAAATATGTTTTAGACGTCGCGGTTTGCTCAGCAGAGCCCGTCTTAGAGTTAGTGCGAGAAGCGTAAGGTGCCTTCTTATTGATTAATGTATAAATAATGCATGTCACTACTTGTTAGATGTCTCGTTACGTTACCTATATTGCATTTCTAGTTTAGTTATACAATTTCACGTTTTTATTTATTATTATACAGTAATTAATTATAGTGTGTATTTTGTTTACGAATTTTATTTGTTCGTTTGTGTACTTTGGAAATTCGATGTGATATTATTATTCTCTAAGGCTATTATTGATGTATTTGTCTAAATTCATGTGTTGTCATTCCATTGAGACGCTTTCTTATGCTCGCAGAGTCTGCCTCCGTTATGAACGGAGGCCTAGATCTTGTTAGTGAATCTCTTGTTATAGTGCCAAAATGCATTTTATATCATCAACTATATCGTAACTGTGATCTATTCGGAAATGTATTTAGTAATAACTTGACAATAGCAACGTCGGAGTATAGATGTATATTTTATTATTTATATAACTTTCTATTGAAGTTAGCATAATACGGTCAATGTTTAGCAGCTCTGTCATACATTTTGGTTATGGCTTATGTTTCGACATGTGTCACTACGGTGTCATTAAATTGTATGCTTTTTATCCGAGTGTTTTATTTCGATCCCGGATTGCATGAGATTAGTTTGTGCAAGTTGGAATGCAGATGGTTGCAGAATTCACGTATCTATCGACGAGGTAATGATGTGTCTATTGGTGTGTAACGGGGGATGTGTATAACGTTGGGTCCTGTCGCCAGGAGGAGGAGGAATGCTCGTCGGAGGAGAGCGAGGACGAGGAGCCGGCGCCGCGGCGTCACGCGCGCGGCAAGCGCGGCAAGGCGGGCGCGGCGCAGGACAACCCGGCCGAGTGCAAGCACCAGTAGCGCCGGCGCGCCGCCGAGCCCGGCCCGACGCACTCTTAAACTAGCTCGTAACATTCGCGTGGTGCTGTAAGGATAGGTAGACACTGTCCGGTCCGCTCGGGTCCCGCCCGAACAAGCTTCGTTTCGCGTTAATTCCATTGAGATATAAGTACTACGTACTAGAGGACCTACGTTGAATATTGGCATTGTTCCATTCTTCGAAACTTAAAATTCTAGCGCTGGAGCGCTAAAACAATAACGAATCGTCCAATCATACATACTCAGTACTTCAGCGATATATTTGCTACAATCACGCGTTTCCATAGCAACATGTCAATATAATGCAAAATTGCGGGAGGAAATTATATCGATTTTCTTTTTGGAAAAAAAATAAATTAGTTTAAATACTGAAAATATATTCCTTTGCACTGTATATGTACCGATAAATTATTACTGCGATAACACACCAAGGCATTTTTTATGATTTTGACCATGTTTTTTTTATTAATCGTGGAAAGTACCTCAAGCGAAAGAGCTAACAAAGGACTGAGTGAGTTGCGGCCCGATCACCGCAGAACGGGACAAAGTAAGAATTAGCGGTGTCTTTTCTAGTAGTTATATCTCAATGGTTAATTCTAAGTTTTAATTATGGCAACTTCATACTTGTTTGGCGACGCGATTCTGTGATTTAGGCGACGCTCGTTGCTCAAGTTGCCTTGTAAGTGATAGGACGATGCTGTTTTGCCGAGTTCAACTGTTAATTCTTTCTCAGTGTTATTTCTATGCAAAACAAGGTTAGACTGAAAAACCTCGCAATAGTTTTGAACCGTCAATTTCCACATTCCTGAATGGACATAATTTGTTGTAAGTAGAGTCATTGAGTTTTAAGCGCCCTTTCACACAGGCCCGCATCGGCATCACCTGACAAGTGTAAAAAGGTGTCAGACTCAGTGAATCCGCTGTGAATGGAATGTAATATTAGGAGTTGTCCGCCTTTGATGTCGTTTGTTAATTAACCCCATTTAATGTACGTGTAATATAACGGTGTCGAGGCCTGTTAGTAGCTAGGTTTCATGGAGAATTGTGATTTACACTGCCTGTAAGATTGTTAACAACTGTTTGATACTTTAACGGTCTTTGAGACGGTATTGTTTTAATGTTATTCCCGTAGTAAATACGTACGTCGCTAGGTGTTACACGTTTCCAGGCATCGGATGTACGGTTTAAGTACGAAATAATTAATGTTGTCGTTCACAGTCTACTAATCGGTGTACTATACATACATGGAATAAAACCAGTTACTCATAAGTGTAATATTTTGCAGAAAAAATGTATTATCCATTTTGGTATGTACAGACTACTATGGTGATTTATTTAAGCTGTCATTCATGAGTCCATTATGTAAGTAGTCATCATGAGAACGTCATGTAACGCCAGTGTTCTAAAACATTGGTAATAGTGTTAAAGCTGCATCGCGTACACCAGCTGTAGGATATTTGTACACAACTTTTAAATAAATTTAATATTAAATATTGTCTGTCTCTAATTTTATGAGCTATTAACCTGATTTTAACACAGTAGAATAAGTATAACAACACAAGAAAAATAAGTACATTTATAAGCTACTAGCAGTTCGCTCCGGCTTCGCCCGTGTACATATACAAAGTGGAAGGGACATCACATACCCTTAATAAATCGAACCACGGACTAGATCACTGTAGTACTCATAAAAAAATTAACAAAACAGTCAAAAAACAAAAACAAAATTCGACGTTCCCATATAAATGTATGGAAAATGGCTGCACGCTTTTGTATGGAAATGCCGAAATTTATTTTCGTTTTTTTGGCTATTTTAATTTCATTTGACTATAATGATAGACCGTGGTTCGATTTATTACGGGTATGTCCCTTCCATCCACTCCACGTTGTATTTTTTTCTCCGTTAGAATCATCCACGCACTGCCAGGAATATTCTAAAAAAAGAATTTGCGAAATTTGAGATTTGCGTTTAGCAACACATTCAGCGATTCATCTTGACGAGCTCCGTGGCGCAGCGGTCAACACGCCGGCCTGTGGCACGGATGGTCCCGGGTTCGATCCTCGGTCAGGTCAAGATGAAAAATGATCTTTCAGATTGACCTGGGTATTGAATGTTTATCTATATATGTATTTGTTATAAAATATAGTATCGTTGAGTTAGTATCCCATAGCACAACTCTTACTTAAGAACTTACTTTGGGGCTAGCTCAATCTGTGTGATTTGTCCGTATATATTTATTTATTTATTTTATATATACGCTATAGTTAGTTTTAATTTTGCGAAATCTCGCATAGCTTTAATTTTTGAATTACAATTTTAGAAAGTACCTAGATTTCAAAAATAAACGAGACTGCCTATTGACAGACATGTGATGTTTCAGATATATTCTTTATTCGTTTGATTTTTGAATTCCAATTTTAGAAAGTAGAGTTCAAAAAATATACAAGACTGCCTTTTTGTCAGTTTTTGTTCCGTAATACCATAGATATCAGAATATTACATCTCTGTGCGTATAAATAATACCCTATAAATATACTGCGAAAGCGAAAAACATTGCCCTCTTTCTGGGTGAGTCAGTAGCGCAAAAAGCGGGGTAATCGACTGGCAAATGAAAAGACCTTCAGAGCTTACAACGGGCGGAGGCGGGCGCGAGTAGCCGCTGGAATTGGCATAGGAATAGCGTGGTGAGTCGCGCGCGGGCGCGAGAAGTCGCTGGCGGGCGCGAGCATTCGCGGGCCTTCTCTTACGAGCCGGCCGCTGCGCGCCGCTTTCATCTCGGTGTGAATTGAGCCTTACGTTCACTACACACTTGTCTCATTTGTTCTTAGAAGGTGGGGTCCTACCATCGGCATAGGGTCTTGGATTAAATAACAATCCGCACATTTTCGTAAGATCAATTTATTAACTTTCAAAGATGTAACAATATATTTAGGTATCACGTTTTGTCTTTTTGTTACACAGGTCAGATCTGGGGTCTCACATACATCTCGTGACAAAAGATCTTATACAATATCTTGATCTACTTTGTGATAATTTAATTCTACGTGGAAGCGTATAGATCTTCACTTATTAGGCCTTATCAGATAAAAATAAATAATCTAGATAATACTTAACTACATTGCCACAAAGTAGATCATTAAATTCCTATTCATTAATAAATAATATTGTCTCTAAAATGTTTTTCTAAAACTATTTTCTTCAAGTGCGGTCGCTTAACTATCGTTAACACTTAACGTTAACGCTTAAAACCCGTGGTTAAAAGATATTTCCGATTCCTGTTTGTACAAACAATATATTGTTTAAAGTTGCCTTGCAGACCGATATTGTAGGGAGGATGTGTTAATAATATTCTACTCTTTGTACTCCTATATTGTAAAAAACGAGTCAATTAAGTACGCTAATTCTTAAGTAGTATTGCAAAAGTGAATTTCATTTTTAAATGTACTGTAGTTCATTAACATTAGATTCCAACGGTTAACTTATAATGTAAAAAACTGTTATCTATATGGCAGCGTAACAAATGATCCGAAAACTTTTATTATTTACAGTAATCCATCGAGATATTTATACAAAATTTGAGCCATGCACGGTCTTCAGTCTGAAAATGTCTATTTTAGCACCAAATTGCCTTAAATTAATCATACAGCTAAAGGATATTGCTACGCAAACAACAGGGAATGACACGATATGATGATAATAAGAAATGAAGAATTTAACACATACTTTCACAAGATTATTGTAGAAAAATTTGACCACTTATAAAATTCTAGCGATAAAGCGAGTGTATTATAAAATGGCAGCACTGGGATTTAGGGTCCAGCCAAAGACTATAATACTGACGTATTGACTGCTAACTCCATACAAAAATATTGGACCAAATTAAGGCCTGCTATAGAATAGGCGTCATAGTGATGACGGCGCTGCCGAGTTGTTTTCCATTCGTCACCAGATGGAGTTAATCCACTTTAGCCTAAACACGCTAATCCTCAGATATAAATTATAAATATGCCAAAAATATAGTTTTATAACAAATTTCGTGAATAATATAAAGTTGTGACGCTACCAGCGGTGCTATCTGTGTGAAACTGTCAGAAAAAATCGTCGAATTAGGTTGGGACCACATGGTCCAGATATTGGCTCGAGTAAGTTTTAGTGTCAGCCATGTAGTAATAATTTCGGAAAACCCTCTGATTAGTTTTGAAACTTCACACCGCCATATTACAATACTGTGGAATTAGATTCCTCATAGCCTAAAACATTTATTTTGTAGAAAGTATCTATTTCTCATAATATTTGCGCGCGCGGAGATATGGAACTCAGTGATAGGATTTTAAACCTTATTGTCATACGTATTTTATGTCTATAAGATGATGAATAAGACAACATCTTCTAGTAGTGCTTTGGTTTCCTACACTTTCTGTAATACCACGGAGTGGCGGAGGTGCGAGCGGGATAGATCTATATGTTTAAAAAATGTAAGAGTTTCTCGCTTTTAACTATGTTCATCCTTCTCCCACTTCCGCACTCCGTAATGTCGGACGGTCAACAACAATAGATGGCTACTGCTGATGCTGTAAACTTCTGACGTCGTTCTTAAAGAGTTGGTAACTAAGTCTCATTTTAACCGACACATTACATCTGATTGCCACGATCACACAAAAGCAGCAAAAGCATACAACTTCAATAGGAGTTTAAAATGGCGTCGTAGTTCAAACACTGACAGAATAAGACAAAACTACCTATAATTTTGTAGGTAGGATGTCTATAATAATAGTTCATTCCGTCTATGTTCCTGTCTCGCTCGTTTATGTATTTAGTAGCTCTACCGGTAATACCGTTAAACCAAATTATTTTACATAAGAATTAATTACCTTTTAGGTTAGTTGAACAGCAAAATGTTTGATATCGTTGAAAATATCTGAAAAGATTGAGCGATTTTATTGCTATTTAAATTTTGACATACCTACCTACTACTGTTAGCATACTTTCATCAAGTAATTGTGATATTACGCCTTTTTATAATCACAGAAATTTTGTGACCGGGTCAAACAAATCTTTACAATTTAATCAAAGCACAGCGTTTAAGGATAACTAACTTACAAGAAAAACAATTTACAAGGAAATGAATTCGTTAATAACAATCCAAAAATATTACTTACACCTACATATCAAGGTTTTAACATTACAATTGATCTAAATTTCCGTTCAAATTCTACTATGTTATTGCAATAATTTATTAAAAATTAAATAAATTGATATTTACAAATAAAATATATGATCATTTTGTATAAATTTATTCGTCCAACTAAGTTGAAAATGCGCTGTATAATATTTCATTTAAATAAAATAACATGCTGAAGAAAAACATTCTAGCTTCCAGTCAATAAATAAAAAGTATCCATAAAATAAAATTAAAAAGGAAATATGATATATAAGTAGTGAAGAAAATAAAGGATTGAAAAATAAAATAAAAATATTCTACAATAATTTCCTAATTAAAATAACATTAGAATTTGAAACTAAGTAGGTAAGGCCAAACACGGTAACGACATTATCAAGGCAATTATTATATGGCTCAGCCACACTAATAAACTATAAGATATAGTCATGACTTTGACTACTTCCAATTTTAGAATTGTAAATATACGAAGGGCATATTGGCAAGTGTCCATTTATTTTTATGTAGGTAACTCACCCCCGAATATCTACAGATATATTATAAAGAGAAACGATTTGATTGTTTGCATTTAATAAGCTCCGGAACTACGAGACCAAGTTTCAAAATTCTTTCACCTATAGAAATCTTATTATTATAAATAAGATTTACGCGGACGAAGACTCAGGAAAATTACTAGTTAGAATCTTAACTACTGACAATCTTTAATCTCGGACTGTCATTGTCTTGATAGCGACAGAGACATTTTAGTTAAGATGCACCCGGAACCAACGATAGTTTGTGTAAGTTTACCTCGAAAGCTATTCAGGCTATCGATGCAAGAACTGATGGATATAATCGAAAACTATCGATAGTTTCGTACTATTGATTTGCCAGCGATCTTTCAATACTAAATCACAATAGTATTGATACTATCGATAGTATTGCCCTTATCAATATTATTGCTCATAAAGTCCGATGTTATTGAGACGTGACAATACAATTGATAGGTAGACTATCGATCTTTTCATTCTATCGAGACCCATCCCTAATTGATTTGTTTGTAGAACAGGAGCTCAATCAAATTTGAACTTACTAATTCGTGCTTGGTATGGTACTTCCGGTATAAAATTAAAGAACACTGGTTTTTCAAAACGTATTCATAAAGCTAGTGCACTTTATGAAATTTGTGAACTGGGAATAAATAAAAAAGTAAAATGTAATAAAGACAAACACCACGATACAGCAGTTACCTACGGTCATTTAAAACTTTGAAAACACAAACTCAATCAACATCAATTCTTATAATTTCATAGACAATACAAAGTCATGACTAATATCGTGTCCACACGCGCGTTTTCTTTGACGTGCCGATACATTAAGATTAAAGTCCGTCTCGATATCGGCTCGCAATAAACTGTCGTGAGGTGTGAAAACGCCCTAACTGCATTGCAACGCGCTCCCAAAGCCAGATAAAATGAACTATGCTCTATACAGCGTGTGAATTGACCCTCCAGATTCCCTTAAAGGGGTATCTCAGACCGTCATTATGTACAACCTTCAGGATTAACTAAAAAAAAAATCGTAATTTTCATGCCGTTCAGCCGCCTGATCAAATGTATGGGAGAGTCAATTTTTTATCGAGTTTCTAGCATTGATCCCATAGGAAAATATGTTTATGTTGACGGATTGAGTCACCCTGTTAACGGAATATCGAGCTTCGAATGACACGCTGTATAGCAAGTTATAAATTTCAATTAAGTTCAATATCGCTATCGCAGGACGCGCCAAGACCGTACAGCGAGCGACGCCATTATCTATCTGTCTCTCATGTTTAAGTGTCGCCGCACACGGGCCCAAAACCATAAAACACTGACCTATTTCCTGTTGTTTTTATACATTTTATATGGACTCGCCGCACACTGTTGACGCCGATGTTCGTCACACCCTACTTAACATGTTGGTGATTGTGGCTGTCGCCAGTGGCCCGTGTGCGGCGACTCTTACAGAGCGAGACGGATATGTAACCATGCAGCTCACCGTTTCAGCCTGTTTTCAAGCTTACTGCAGACAATCGATGGCAGCCATGCAGTTGGGATGCCGGGTGGCAGCGGGGGGGAGGCTCGCGTCGTCACGCGGGGGTCTTGGCCTTCTTGCCGAAGGGCAAGTGGATACGACGCTTGCGCGGCTTTGGAACGCCCTCGTCCTCCACTAGCGACGAGTCCGTCGACTCCTCCTCGGGGGGAGTGTTGCTTGAAGGCGTCCCCACTTCGGGGTACATGGCACCTGGAAATGTTAACTCGTGAGACTGAGTTCGAAGAAGCGAGTGGATTGGTACCGTGTAAATGGAGACATTAAGCTAGGCCGATAAGTTAGGCCAGTAAGTTCCCAACCAATATTATCATCATCATCAGATCATTCTCAATCTCCACCAGTGGCGGCTCGTGACTCAAAGACCTGGTGGTGCACAAGCACATCATAAAACATGCCTAAACAATATGGATAATTTCTATATGCACCAATAATTCTCTCTCTTATTTAGATAGGCATTTTTTATTTACATTACTTAATGTATGATAATAAGATTAATAAGTAAAACAAAACATAAAAACAGCTAAAGTAAAACACGAACACATGCAAACGTAAGACAATTTACGCGAAAACTACCTAATCCGAACATTTCCGAACGTCGGCGTTCGTCCCGCGTTGGGCCCCGTGCGGCGCTCGAGATTTCGCTAAACTTCCATACTAATCTTCCGTCTCACACGCCAGGCGTTTCGTCGCCTTCTCATAGTAGCTGTATGGGCTCGCTGCGTGCGCTAGGAGCGGGCGCACGCCAAAATATATTGTCAAGCTAAAATAATTCTTATTATGTTAATTACATGACTAATTATCATTTGACAAAAAAATAATATATTTTTACGTAAAACTACTTATTTATTTTTATATCTATGTAAATTTTTTGTACATATATTTAAGCTTAAATTGGTAGTGCGCCGCACGAGTGCACTTAAGGGGGAGCCGCCACTGATCTCCACTGCAGGAGTATGACTCTGACCAGTGCTATATATAAGCCAGAGCAGTCAGAGGATTTGGACAAACAACCAATAGTAATTAAGTGCCTATTACACGCAAGACAGTTGCCGAGTCAGACCGGACAGATAGTGATTCCTATTGGTTGGTTAGTAAGTAACTGTGCCTGGCTAATAAGAATACAAAAGAACGTAACCAACCACTAGGATTTTAGTAGCCTTTCTCTCGGCAACTGACTTGCGTGTAAATTGGCCTTACTGATTTACGGATCGACTTACTGTCCTTACTTGGCCATTCGTCTTGTGTAAAAGATCCATTAGTTGCAAATAACTTTTTTGCGGA
The DNA here is from genome assembly GCA_963082605.1 of Rhodophaea formosa. NCBI lineage: Eukaryota > Metazoa > Arthropoda > Insecta > Lepidoptera > Pyralidae > Rhodophaea > Rhodophaea formosa. The sequence goes on from OY720223.1 coordinate 7,023,015, forward strand.
AACGATCACACAACCTGTAACGCGGATGGGAGGACATACACAACGAATAAAACACCCTAATAATAGAACCACAGATAAATGAGTAACTGCATCCCGTGATTATTAGTGTTGAAATCCATCACAGCTATACCCACTTCCGAGGACATCAAAATATGAAGTGGAATGGAGACAAGGCACTGATGGCTGGCGGTGAGAGTTCCTATTGATTACTTACATTTAAGGCAGTTTCTGCTTCGCGACAGAAAGTCTCATAGGCGGCCTAGAATCAACTGATTGTGTTAGTACATCGATACTTCGCGAGCGTCGAGCATACGAAGACTCCGGTAGTAGGTTGGTCCCGGAATGAGTCAATTGGCTGCGGAACAGATCGCGTTCACCCAGAGACCTCTGCTTTATGAATGGCTTTGGCAGTGGTCGTTTGCTAGCCTTAGCGACTGCATCGAGCGGCGCTAGCACGCTGAATTCGTAGCTGTGGTTATTTACAAGATGAGTTTGACTTCGAAACATTTCACCTTCATCCAACGTCTTTTGCTTTTTAAGTATAGAACGTTTAGGCGGTGGGCGTGGATCGTCACCCTGCTCAGTGTTGCCATCGATAGCGTTGGACATCGGCGGCATTAAGGAGCGAAAGTCAGGGTTTTCGTTAGTCGCATTACGAAGCGAGTCACCTTGATCCGAAGTCTTTCGATTAAAAGGCCTTAGTTGGGCGTCATTGCTAATAGTAACAGAATCAGTACTGCGGGACCGCACGATAGATCCAAACGATAGCAGTTGTCGCGCCGCTGCAGCCAGGCCGCGGAAGGAGGGTTTGAGGAAGGTGTGGGGGTTGTCACCTTCGGCCAGCGTGCGCTGCTTGTAGAGGGGGTGGCGGGGCGGCGCGCGCGGGTCGTCGGGCAGCGCCACGACGTCGGTGGAGCGCGAGCGCACGATGGCGCCCGACGACAGCGGGCGGCGCGGCGGCGGCAGCGGCGCGCCCGCCACGCTGCCCGCCACGCTGCGCATGGACGCGCGCAGCGCCGGCTGCGATTGCGAGTGCACCGCGCGCGTCAACTCGGCGCGCGATAGGTCCTCACCCGTCCAATTCACGCTGCAAAAGAGAAGGTATGTTGTAGTTTCGCAACAGAAATATATAGCCAAAGATCCAGCTAAGCATAAGGTCATTATAGCCATGTACAGTCCGAACAGTGGCGGCTCCCCCTTAAGTGCACTCGTGCGGCGCACTACCAGTTTAAGCTTAAACATATACAAAAAAATTAAATAGATATAAAAAATAAATAAGCAGTTTTACGTAAAAATATATATTTTTTTTTGTCAAATGATAATCAGTCATGTATTTAACGAAATAAGTATTATTTTTGCTTGACAAAATAATTTGCCGTGCGCTCGCTCCCAGCGCACGCATCGCGCCCATACAGCTACTATTGAGAAGGCGACAAAACGCCTGGCGCGTGAGACGGAAGATTAGTATGCAAGTTTAGCGAAATCTCGAGCGCCGCACGGGGCCCGACGCGGAACGAACGCCGGCGTTCGGAAATGTTCGGATTAGGTAGTTTTGGCGTAAATTGTCTTACGTTTGTATTTGTTCGTGTTTTACTTTCGCTGTTTTTATGTTTTGTTTTACTTATTAATCTTATTATCATTCATTAAGTAGGTATGTAAATAAAAAATGCCTATCTAAAAAAGAGAGAATTATTTCTGCATATAAAAATTATCCATAATCCATATTGTTTAGGCATGTCTTATGATGTGCACCACCAGGTCTTTGAGTCACGAGCCGCCACTGAGTCCAAATCAAACTTTATGGCGGCTCGGAACTTCCCGCGAGTCGATTCGCAGAAAACAATATAAGAGGGATGCGGGATCTAATCAGCTCGCAGATAATATCCGAGCCGCCATAAAGTTTGATTCGGACTGTACCTAGGAATAATACGAACGAATAACTTCTATGTTCTTTTCTATAAATAAATATATAGGGACATATCACACAAATTGCGCTAGCCCCACAGTAAGTTGTGAACTTGTGTCGTGGGATACCAACTCAACGATACTATATTTTATAACATATACTTATATAGATAAACATCCAAGTCCCAGGCCAATTTGAAAAAGATCGTTTTCCATCTTGACCTGGCCGGGGATCGAACCCGGGACCTCCGTGTCGCAGGCTGGCGTGTTAACCACTGCGCCACGGATCTATGGATCAATTGAGTGCGTTTGACCCCTATCTTGCCTGATGGGAAGCAAACATGAGATCTAAGGTGATAGTATCACACTAGATCTCGTGATACACGCAAACTCAAATAATGCCTATTCATACAAAACATATCTTTACCTATTCTCACTTGTCGCCCCTACCAGCACGAAGTGCACTTGGTCCCGCCGCCTGGCGTCCGTCACCGGACTCTTCCAGACGTCGTTGTACCGGTTCACTCTTAACGCTTCCGTAGAAAACTTCTTGTCATCTCTCATATCTTATCTTTCTAGATTGTCTAGATATATCTTTATACTCACTTGTCTCCTCCCAGCACGAAGTTCATTTGGTCCCGCCGCCTGTCGTCCGTCACCGGACTCTTCCGGACTTGTCACGTCTGTCTCTCAACATGTAAGAACATTTCATAGAGACAGAGAAATATCTTTATACTCACTTGTCGCCTCCCAACACGAAGTGCACTTGGTCCCGCCGCCTGTCGTCAGTCACAGGACTCTTCCGGACGTCGTTGTACCGGTTGACTCTCAACTCTTCCGTCGACAACTTCTTGTCATCTCTCTTCTCATCGGCACGCACGCTTCTCTCCCGCGCCTCCTGCGCTAACCGCTCTTCTAACTGCATTCTGAAAGTAATTCTAAGACTACAGCGTGGTGTATTTTAACACTTTATAGAATACTAGCTGTTACCCGCGGCTTCGCCCGCGTAATATATAGCCTATGTCCTTCTCGGTACCCTAACCTATGTGTATGCAAAATTCCATGATGATCGGTTCAGTAGATAAGGCGTGAAAGCGTAACAAACAAACAAACTCACTTTCGCATTTATAATATTAGTTGGGACTAGCTGACCCGGCGAACTTCGTACCGCCTTACAGTCAATGATTAAGTATTCATTACACATATCGAGTTTTCATTGTTTTTAAGATGTATTCTGCTATTCGGGGCGGAGACAAATCCAACGAATCAATAACCATGAAAATTGGTTCAGCAGATCTCGAGTTATAAGTGTTGTAACAAACCCGTCTTTGTTTTATATATATATATATATATATATATATATATATATATATATATATATAGAATATAGATATAGATAGATATATAGATTCCCGAATCGATACGACATTGGAACCTTCAAAAACCGAGACTGTGATTTCTTAAAAGGCCGGCTAAGCTCTTGTCACACCCCTGGTTTTGTAGTTGTCCATGGGCAGCGGTGATCACTTACCATCAAGTGACCCGTTTGCTTGTTTGCCGACCTATATCTTTAAATAACCTAATATTATAAATGCGAAAGTAACTCTTTCTCTCACATCTGCAGGCTAACTTGACAACTGTGTGTAAAACGATTTGATGGTCATTTCAATATACATTAAGCCTTTCGTATGGTTGACTATTTTTATTTAAAACATTTTATCCGTCTTGGACGTTGAAGTGACCATCACAACCTTGTACACCGTAGTTGTCAAACGTTAGGAAATAGGCCTCCTGACATCAATAGTTTTTGCGTGAAGACGATTAAAAGTAATTTTTTAATACCTTACAATTACAATTTTCGTACAGATCCCACATTTTTTAATATAATTAATCGTCATGTTACTTGCTGACATTCAGCGAGTATACGTTTTATTATACCTAGTCGGGTCATAAGTTCTGTCAAAACCTTATTATTTAATTTTTTTAATACTGGCTAGATAAACTTCACCAATTTTAAAAATAGAACGTTTGCGCTTGCCGAAAATAGAAAAGACATTAATTTTTATTCATTTTCAAATATGGAGTGGTCGAAGAAAGAAGATAGAGTAGCGGTTATCGCGTTGCACCGCTGTGGTTACGCGCCAAAAGAAATTTTCAATATTCTACAAAAATTGAAAATAACCCTACGATTTGTTTATCGCACTATCAAACGATTCACTGAAGATTCAAGCTTCGAATATCGTAAGAGGACCGGCCGACCTCGTACAGTTAGGACACCAGCGATCATCTGCTTTGATCAAGGCGCGTATCCAACGAAATCCTGTTCGTAAACAAAAAATCTTAGCTCTTCAGATGGGCCTAAGCAGAACCACGGTCAAAAGAGTGATAAATGAAGACCTAGGACTACAAGCTTATCGTAAGAAGACCGGACATTTTTTGTACGAGCGTTTGATAAAAATTAGGCTGGATAAGTAGATCCCGCGCTTTGTTACGACGAATTTTGTTTTCGGATGAAAAAATTTTTAACATCGAAGAAAGTTATAATAAACAAAATGATAAGGTGTATGCCCACAGCAGTGAAGAAGCCAGCACGCGTATTCCAAGGGTTCAACGAGGACATTATCCTTCGTCACTCATGGTTTGGCTTGGAGTCTCATATTCAGGCTTAACTGAGATGTTTTTCTGTGAAAAAGGTGTAAAAACCAGTGCCGAGGTGTACCAAAATACCGTCCTAACAAACATAGTGGAACCTCTTTCTCAAACAATGTTCAAAAATAGACATTGGATATTCCAACAGGACTCTGTACCAGATCATAGAGCACGAAGCACGCAAAACTGGTTGACCGCCCGTGGAATTTACTTTATCAGACATGAAGACTGGCCCTCTTCTAGTCCAGATTTAAACCCACTGGATTACAAGATATGGCAACATTTGGAGGAGAAAGTCTGCGCTAAACCTCATTAGAATTTGGAATCTCTACAAGCATTTTTGGCTAAAGCAGCGGCAGAAATAGATATGAATGTGGTGGTTGCTGCGATTGATGATTGGCCGCGTCGATTAAGGGCATGTATTCCAAATAGGGTAGGGCATTTTGAATAATGTAAATAAAATTGTATTCTTAATTAAACTTATGACCTGACTAAGTAAATAGATACAAACGTGGAAACGCTCTGCATTTGTGTTCTGGATTAGACAAAATTCCATTTCTTATTAATCAAAGGTTTTGTTCATACTTTCATCCTTGTTTATGATGACATTCCACTTTTCAAAACAATTTACAATCTTATCTCAAGTGCATACAGTCTTGTGTGGTCTGGTCATTGTGTGATTCATGTGCTAGCGTCAAACTAAATTAGTCTGATGATGTCATATCTCGGAATACGGTCATTGAATTCCGCCACGAGCGTCAAGGACTCGTTAGCTCAGTAGGTTAGAGCACCGATATACAAATTTGCTTGATCATCGGAGGGCGGAGGTTCAAATCCTTCACGGGTCAATGAAATTGTTTTTTGTTTTTTGGCGAGTAATCATTTTAGTAGTCTGAACATATTCATTTTCTTATTTTAAACAAGTTTTTAAACGAAGTGAATTTTGATTATTCAGCTTCTTAAGGCCGCACACTAGGCACAGTAGCGACGCCAATCATTTTATTCCTAATACTTTACAAATGGAAAGAAATTGAAGAATGTAAATCATATAAGCCTTAGTAAATAACCTGAAGTATTTTTGGAATCATGTTTCAATATTATGAGAATCAGTCATTAAGAGAAAAGTGATTACCGCCAAAGACGGCCGTTTTTGGCGGTAATCTGATTCTCGTAATTCTCACTGTTTCTGACAATATTAAACATGATTCCAAAAATACTTTAGGTTATTTACTAATGCTTATATGATTTACATTCTTGAATTTCTTTCTATTTGTAAAGAATTAGGAATTAAATTATTGGCGTCGCTAGTGTGCCTAGTGTGGGGCCTTAACAAAAATGTTCAACCACAATTAAGCATATATTTCGGAAACGGATCCCTAAATCGAAAAATAGTGTTCTCAACCTCACAATATTTTTTAAAGACCTATTTAGCAATACCCAACACGATGGGTTTGTATAGAAAAAAAATATTACTCCGTCTTTTAAGGGAGCTACCATAAAAAAAATTTTTTGAAGATATTTTTCTACCACTTTTTTGGCATGATTAATATACATACCCCTACCAAATTACAGCTTTCTAGTACTTATAGTCTCTGAGTAAAACCGCGGACGGACAGACAGACATGGCGAAACTATAAGGGTTCCTTGTTTACTACGGAACCCTAAAAACGGTAGCCGGGATTTTTATTTATAATGCAACTTGTTCTTATTTTTGATACTTTGATGTACATAGAAGATTTATCAGTTTTATCTTAAAGTTGTACTTACCTCGCTTCCGCGAGCCTCAGATCTAGGGGGTAGTGGGGGGCGTCAGGTTCCTCGCTGCCCGACGAATCTTCACGCCAGCCAAAGTTATCTGCCACTGGAAGATACAGTGCAAAGTAAAAGTTCCATTCGACGAGACTCGATAGCGAGTCATGAATTCTGCATATGGATAATGTCTGTCAGAACTAAAATTAGAAACAATTCGAAATAGCCATTCTTTGATTTGACGTTGATAAAGTTTTCAAGATTCGACGTACTTACGCGAATAAATTTTTAAAAAGTTTTAGACTAAATATACTTTAACATTTTTTTTTTATTATAATAATGTCTAATGGTCTCCGACCGGTCGGCCGTACAGCTGGGTACAGCTGATGCAACGAGGTATTGATAGACCTACAGGCCTTCAAAGTTAGCGATTGGCAATAGCTGGTAACAGATTGCAAGAAATGGCGCTTCCCGAGGCCAAGAACCACTTTGGGGCATCGCAGTAAAAAAGTAAATTAAAGACGCTTTAACAATTTTTAAGCGAGTTATATTTATTTTACTATTTGATACTTGTAATTATGGAAATCCGTGCATATTTACGTAATTATAGTTGTATGTATATATTTAAAAAAAATGCAACCCGTAAAGCATGTATGAAATAATATATGAATGAGTTCAAGCAGCAATTCATAAGACAAAGCATGTCTAACATAATAACTTCTTACCTGAGGCGTGCCATAGTGTTGCCAAATAAGAAAATAACACCAAAAGCACATCTAGTTCGCTCTATAGTCGGATAACTAATAACACAGGGAAGGCGGGGATATCAAGCGCGTATACACCAAATAAATCAGTAAACAACGCCTAAATACTCAAAGGAATTTTAACTAATGATGATTTTAAATCTTGTGCTGTCTGTCTCGCTAGGTAACTAGGTAAGTTTAGGCAGACTTATCATCGAATCGAAACAAACTTTAAGGACCTCTTTAACCGACTTAAAAAAAGGAGTAAGTATCAATTCGATCCGTATCTTTGTGATATTGTTAGTATTGCACAGATTTTTTATAATCTATACCAGCTTCTAAACCTGTGTGTATGTTTACGGATTACGAAAATTTGTCTTTAAGCTGAACTAAGTATAGTCCAACTTAGGAAAAGTGCAAGTTTTATCAACATCGGTTTAGCAGTTTTTGAGAAAGAGAGTTAAGTGTGTCTCAAAATGACAGTTTTGAAGACAGAAGGTATTTTAAAAAAAATATATTTGATAGTTTAATGTCTGAGTATATTAGCGTTATATTGTTAAATTATCATTAAAATCTATACACAAATAACATGTGCTAAGACAGTTCTTAGCACATTTTCTTCCCTAACTGTACGGATAATAAAATATGCCCGTTTAACAGGCGCCTAAATAGCTAGGTAATATTTACAACTTCCATCCCTTGAGAAGTATAAGTAAAAAAATATTACTTATCAGCAGGACAAAATGCATACGCGCTTGATTGGTGGTGGCAAAATAAATAAAACAAAATCACAATCGTCAAAAGCTTTCAAACGTGCAAGGGAAAGATAATTTGGTATCACTAAATTTGGATTTTTGGCTATCTATTTGTAATAGATTGATACAAACACAGGCTTTCTTTACAAGGACACACAATTATATATATCCTGGCAATTTTGCCGCGACTTTGTCCATGTTAATTATACCCTATGTCACCCTTTAGCTTTCAATAGGTGAAAAAAAATATGAAAATAGATTCAGTAGTCTCGGAGCCTATTCAATTCAAATAAGCAAACGATCACATCTAATAATATTAGTACAGATAAGACAGTGGGTTCTTTTTCATATTTTAATATCTTTGTATTATTGAGTACAAAGTATTGAGTGCGGATGAATAAAAAATGCAGTGCAGAACACACAACGCAAAACTTAAAAATATATCAGTGTGTCATAGTTCATAGAGTCCCATACGTTACAACCAATATAGTTCTTCACATCCGGTGTGCATAAGGCTTTGACATAGTTCACTAAATATGCACCTTAGGTTTATAAATATGACGCTTCATAATCATGAGCCATGATGAGGTGTTCAAGCCCACTACTAAACAATTTTTAAGCATTATATAGGTATATGCTTTAACACCGCGGGTATTAATGTGTCTAAAATCTAAAGGTAATTATAATATACATATAATATTTGAGTTAAAGAAAGCCAGTGTCCGTACAGAAGCCATAAAGTGTGTTATTTGGATGTGCAGATCGAAACCGTCCTCCTTTTTCTCCTTCGATTTACTAGCAGCGATATTTCAGTTGAATTTTTAATTCAAAGCCAATGCATTAAAGCCCAAATATCCCGCAGAAAGTGACAGATTTTACTATTTGTGACTTTAGAGTGCTACCATAACCTTAATTACATTTATAGCATTGTGTAATAGCGTTTGTGAAGTAATATTTGAAATTATTCTAACAAAACATGCAAAAAAGCTAAATATAGAAACCCACACCAAATTATACTGCTTAATTGCGATTATTAATATTTAAATATTTTAATTTATTTACTAAAATAGTTATTAAAGATTAATCTCCTATTTTCAATATCAACCTATTGATGAAAACGTTGCTCATAAAAAAAAATCGACATGTATGTTATGTATGTATCTTTTCTACCGTGAAATGAGTTTAGTAATAATACTAGTATGTAATTCATACATGCTTTCGGTTTACACAGTACATTTAGAACAAAAACATCAACACAAACGAAATAGGTGAAAAAAAAAATTGCCGTAATTAATGATATGCAATAATCACAGCAAAGATATTTCATACAAATGCGTAAACAAGTTGATTTTGAAAGGTTTATATTGGGGTCTCATGATCACTAATAGGAATCACAATTATTAGAAAAAAAAAATACAAACGATACTAAAATGAAGCAGTCCGTTAGAAATTCGATTAGCTTATTTATTGGTAAATTTGTATGAAAGATTTTTTGTTTGTTTTTTTTTTCTGATGATTTAAATTCTATTTGTTATCCGATAAAAATTGTTAGGAAGATCTAAATCAACATGTTTACTAACTATTTAAATTGACTTGACGCCATTTTAGGAACCAATGGATAAATGATAAATTAATTATTTAGTGATATTTTTTACAACCAAAATGCCTGAAAGCTTCCTACCGATTGTGATGGCAATAACTTTCCGTAATATTTATTAAAAAGAAAATTTAAATACATGATACTTAACGCTACAAAATAAATTACTACAAACTTAAATGGTAGTCTGACCATCAGATCTGATTCAGGAACTGTTACAAAATAAAACGAAATAAAATTGAAAGTTAAAAATTAAGTACGATTGTAATAAGACAAAACAAAGCATTTGAGCACTAAGCAACATTACAAAAATTTAGTTATTTTTTTTTTTCATTTTCTATTATATTAAATGCTAAAATTCACTACATCATTAATAGTAAAGGCTACGACTTCCTTTTTTTTAAATATAATTTTTTTCTTATTAAGTGAAGAAAATAAGTCATTGTTTTTAATTATTTCTGTAGAAGATTCTAGCTGCCTTCCACATTGCGAAACAGGCGAACATGTTTTATAAATTCTACCTAAATTATGAAAACATTATTTCTAAACATTCCGATTAATTGGGATACAAACATCCGAAATATAACACTACATTTTAATTAAATACATACATTCAAAATATGTTCAATATTAAACAGAAGAATTATAGAATGACGCTGTTATTTTTCTTTTTTTTTTAAATATATATATCACTTGACCTAGAATAAGTTATACAACCCTAAGCAATGAAACATAGTAATGCACATTTTTTGTTCATTACTATTCACTATAATATAAAATATTTTATCCCAATAAACATACAAAATAACATAAAAAACATAGCTTTCAATAAGTATATATTATTTTAAAAAGAATAGTTTAAACATTGAGTATAAATTCAATGAATCCATATGATTTACTTATTTTAGTTTTGTATTATATTGAGAAATGTTTATGGACTAAGAAATAAGCTATTGCTACCTAAACTCTACTTTTACTATGCTAAAACTTTTCCAAAATACATACAATATCAAATAGCAAACAGAAAATACAACATCGAAATAAAAATAACTGCATGCGAGATACTATATGTACACAAAAGCAACTATTTACAGTTTTAGAAGCATGCTTGTTCTCAATATATTACAAAATCTAGGAAAGTTTACCACAAACACTTTACACTAAGTGAAATAAATATTTGTCTACACTGTCGTCTGTTTCACGGGTTGAGAAATGCAAGTTTTTGTATTTGACCATGACAATTAAACGTCATAATTCATCACATAGTTTTTTTATGTGTAATATTTAAAATGTAAAGTTGTTGTGGTAGGGTAAAATATTATATTATTATTTTTGTTTACTTGTACGTTGGTAACAAAATATACAATACGTCTATAGTTCTGAGGCTTTTTAATATGTCCCTTATTAATTGATGCCAATCTGCAATTAGGTATTAAGTGCCAATAATAGTTAGTTTTAAACGGTTTTCTCACCTGAGAAACGTATAGTAAGCAACTCAATGCAAACGTTTTGATAGCTTTTTTTTACGCAATATCTAAATATAGAGCCATATATATATATATATAAAATCTGATTTGCTTTTTCCAGGTTTACTTTTTAGTCAAACTCATATTTTCCGTTGTTTATACAAGTCTGAGGACAGAAAAATCGTGTAAGAGAAGTCTACAATTTAAAAAACCGGCCAAGTGCGTGTCGGGCGCAGTGTAGGGTTCCGTAGTTGCGAATGACAACTTTGAGTTCACACTATTCACACTCGCACCTTACAGTTTAGCGACCAACAACATCTAACAATGAAAATAGTATGAAATTTTACAGTTTATAAGTTGGTTGCCTATAACTTTTTAGTTTGTACTTACTACTCAGCTCTGATAGTTTTCCTTTCAACTTCAGTATATATGCTACTGCTGTAATTTTTTTCACGTATCTATATATAACCGTTTAGCAGATAGAGGGGGGGGACACTTACCTCTAACAAAAATTCGCAATTTAAAACCAAATATTTCGGAAACGGAGCCTTTAATCAAAAATGGTGTTCTCAACCTCACAATATTTTTGAAAGACCTATTTAACGATACCCCACACAATAGGTAAATAGAGAAAAAAAAATTACTCCCTCACTTTACTTGTATGGGAGCTACCCTAAAAAAAATTTTTTTTCAAGATTTTATTCTACCACTTTTTTGCCATGATTAATATACATACCCATACCAAATTACAGCTTTCTAGTACTTATAGTCTCTGCGTAAAACCGCGGACGGACAGACAGACAGACAGACAGACAGACAGACAGACAGACAGACATGGCGAAACTATAAGGGTTCCTTGTTTACTACGGAACCCTAAAAAACTAGTATGCCTAAATTTCTGTTACCAACGTACAGTCAAGTCTAGTCTATTTATGTATCATAATAAGAACCCGTTTTCACAAGGCCGGGTGCTGAGCCAGGTCAGTAAACCAGTACCAATAAGCTAGCAGCCAGCCACCGAATGGCTTCGTGTAAACGGCTACATCAAGCCAGGCCAGTACTTAACCAACACATAAGAATTACTGCCTTACGGGCTGACTAACTGGCCTGGCTTTGCAACTGTCTTCGTGCAATATAGGCCCATGAGGACCGCGCTACACTGGATTGACATGGGATGGCATCGGAAGGTACGCGTCATTTCAAACCAACCTTTATACTTAGTGACATAAGTTGCAAAACTGCTTGAACGTGGTGAGCCGACCGGCGCGCACTCGCGTGGACGAGACGCCCGCAAGCGTGCAGCCGCCGTTTTGCATCTTATGTCACTAGACATACAGCTTGTTTTGAAATGACGCGTCGCTTCCGACGCATCCCATGCCAATCCAGTGTAGCGCGGCCATAAGTAGTTCCAATCATTCAGGTCACTCAACGTGTTCGTGGAAGAGCGAGAGGTCGTCTTGCTTACCTGAGCCGCAGATGGACGCGTCGTCTCCCACACTCAGGTCGTCTTGCGAGCTGCTTATGCGAGCTGAGAACAAATAGAACAGTTTTATTAACATTCGTTTTTATATCGATAAAAAGACAAAGGTTGTTACTTCATACACCTTTATTAGTCTATGGCCTCGTACATACACCGATTTAAATACGTCTTTTTGACAATAGATACTATTATACTTGATGAAAATCAGACCACAAATGCTAAGTATCTATGACAATGTCTTAAGCCGGCCTAAACCATTCTGAATTAATACTCCGTCGAGATGGACGCCGGAGTACGTTAGACAAGAATTGAGATATCTTCTTTTGAGGTGAGGGCAGGCGGCCCTCAACCGGTGAGGCAAACATCACCAAAGGGATGACCCCGGTTTTGGGCGTTGCCTGTGTGCGAGACAGCCAGCTCTCATATGCCTGATGGGCCACGATTTGCATGCATAGGACAAGCTGAGTTTGTGAGGCCGGCTCAAGTGTTTTTTATAAGGTTCTTTCGATCTAACGACAGCCTTCTAGCGAAAGCTTTCGGAACTAACGACTAGATGTCAATTTCAGCAACACTAAATAATGCAGGGTCCAGTACGTACCCCTGCTGCCTCCAGGCCGCCCGTTGACGTTCCTGTAGAGCGTGCTCTCGAGGAACTGCAACCCGTTGTTGTTGATGATGTTGAAGCCGCACAGGCGCTCGATCTGCTTCCACCGGTGCATACGCTCCTGAAATAAATCATCATCATCATCAGGCCTATTTGCTAACTCGGTGTACAATGTTTTGATAATCACTTCAACATCCATTACGGTTTTCATATCTTAAATGAAAATAGTCATTCATCATCATCAGGTCCCTTTTAGTCTCCACTGCAGGAGCACGACCCTCTCTGTACCACCGCAGAGCCATAATATTAGCCAGGGCAGTCAGAGGATTTGGCCTACACTCTCCACGCTGGCCAGACGGGTTGGAGAGGTCTCTTTGATATTTATAAGCTTTGTTTAGCTTGTGTTTCCTAAGTCGCCTTCTACGACATCCACGGGAAGACTTGGAGTGGTCCTATTCTTCTCTGCCGGGAACCACACGACGAAGACATTCATACGGAAGCCGTAATGAATATAGAAGTTACCATCAAAACGGTGTACACAGTAGTTGTCAAAAGTGGCCTGCTGGATTTTAGTCTCCACTGCGTAAGCGTAAGCGCGTCTAGAGCTTACGACTGGGCCATCGAGCTCCTCAAATAGCTGGTATGAACCTACCTGTAACTCCTGCGTGACCTCATTGAGCGCCGTCCGCGCTTCTACAATGGAACGGTCGACGTCGTCTATCGACTTGCCGTGCGTCGACACGAACGCGCCGACTAAACTTGAACGCTTTTTGCGTAGTTTCTCGCACTGAAAGATGAAACAAAATAATTTAGCTAGTAATCTTTTTTTAATATATTCTCTTGTAATCAAAATCTGTCATATTTATTGTCACTCAAAGGCAAATATTGACGCTAATGACACTTGAACTATTCCATTACATGTACAGTCGGGGGCAGATAAACCGGACCCCTGACAAACCGACTTCAAATTGTATTTCAACGTATCGTACTTCAACGTTTGAGGTACTGCCACGGGTCAAATTCAACCCGGCCTTCTACTAGAGTCAGGCTATCAATTCAGTTGTCTTCCAAATTTTGCAATTTATTTATCCAAGGAAATTAATAAGCAGAACTAAAAACGGCGTTTTTCATTGACGTCTATTAACCCATCTTTGTTGGTTTCGTTTAGCGCTAAAATACTTTTCCTGTAAACTGCTAAAGTCTCTACCTGCAGTTAACGGGGATGAGCACTGATAAGTGCATCTGCAACTGAGATGGCTTAATCAATAAAACAAGTTGGTCCTTCGAGCCGGCTACTCACAGCTTCTCTCGCCTGCTGCAGCTGCATGTCGGCCTGCTGCTTCTTCCTGAGGTAGGAGCGGTTCTCCACCTCATGCGTGAGCTGCAACCACTGCTGCAGGCCAGGCGGCGGCGCCCAGCACCTGTCCTCGAGCTCGCCCTCCGCCCGCCTTAGCTCTGCTCGCAACATCTGCAAATAACATACACTCTTTGATTACCATTTCAATCTCTTCAACTTAGGGGTCGTCCATAAATTATGTCACCAATTTCGTGGGTTTAAGACCCCTACTTATCACAGTGTGTAACCCCTATCAAGATGCTATACTATTATCAGACAACCGACTGCCTTATGTTTTCTCTAGGCAATATAGACTATAATTTAAGGACACAATAACGTTTGGTTGCTGTCAGAGTAGAATAGAACCACTCCAAGTCTTCCCGTGGATGTCGTAAAAGGCGAACACAATCTTAAAAAAGCTTATGAACATCATAGAGACCTGATGATGACACAAAAATACACTGCAATATAAAATCATCATCATCATCATGTCTTTAAAACTACGCAACGGATTTGATGCGAAAGATAGAGTGATTCAGGAGAAGGTTTATATGTACATATATGCGGGCGCAGCCGGACAGGTCTACTAGTAGTCATATAAATGAACATCATCCAATCCCCAATCATCATAGATAATGATGATTGTGTTGTTATGATCGCTGAAGTAATTCGCTACGAGTATAAGGAAAACACGAGAAAATATATATTTAGATACATACGTGAACGTCCCCAAAGTTTAATAAATCAGCGATAGAGTGATTTACGTTTAACGTAGTGGTTAACCAATATACTGGTGTATTCACCGTCACCAAACAGTATATTGGCTATAACTTGTAGTATTTCCGTCACACGGCCAACCATAAAAATTTGCACAGAATTATGCTCTTTATTATAAGAATAATAAGGGTAAATATCATATGTCAAAAATTGAAACAGTTCTTTTAGGGTATTCGGAGAAAACGCTTACTATATAGATGGGTAAAACTAAACGGCCATATCCTATAAACGTCGATACGCACCCGGCAAATTGACTTCTACGATTTCTTTAAGAGGCTTACATTACAGCGAAACTAGCGACGTCCGTTAATAAATTATTTTTTACTCCGAAATAGGAACAAATTGAAAAAATAAACTTCGTAGGTACTTCCCTAGTAAATAACTTGAAGTATTTTTAGTATAACTTTTCATCAATGTCATCATTTCATAATGAGAGATCTACTTATTACCGTTAAAAGCGGCCACTTTTGGCGGTAATGAGTATTTCTCTTGATTTACTAAATGCAAAATATTGAAAAGTAATACCAAAAATACAACGTCATTTACAGGAGAAGTGCTTACGTAGATTACTTCAATTTCCATCTCAATCTATAACAAGAGGACACCCAGCATCGGGCACTCATTAAAAGTCCAACTCTATTAAATTGTTTTCACTGACGTTAAAGTAAAATAGAATCACAATATTTTGTAGTAATCACACCAACACGAGATCTCTCGATTATCATCCTATCTATCACGTTCCGTTAGCGACAAATTTCCACAACATAAAACCGACAATAAAGCGAGATTGCAATTTTGTACTTTATCTCAAACAAGGAGTCACGACTTGGCGCGAGAGACACAGCTGTTACTTAAGTCTATTAGAGTTAATTTGTTTAGAGCACGTTAGCGCTAGCATTGTTTCCCTATCTGTTGATGGTAAATAAGTTTCAGAATATTTATTTATTCACTAGTTCAATAAACTGCCAGTCATAGTCCTTTTCACGTCTTCTCTTCATACTTCAATATATATACGTACTTACAGTCCGAACTTTATGGTGGCTCGGAACATCGCACGAGTCGATGCGTCATCATCATCAGGTCTTCCTAGTCTCCACTGCAGGAGCACGACCCTCTCTGTACTACCAGAGCCATATACTAGCCTGAGTAGTCAGAGGATTTGGCCTACACTCTCCACGCTGGCTAGACGGGTTGGAGAGGTCTCTGTGATGTTAATAAGCTTTGTTTAGCTTGTTTTTCCTTAGTCGCCTTTTACGACATCCACGGGATGACTCGGAGTGGTCCTATTCTACTCTGCCGAGAACCACACGGCAAGCGAGAACCACACGGCAAGATGATGATAATGAGTCGATGCGTACAGTACGCGGCACGAAACTAGAACAAAAATGGCGTCTACTGCGCAGGTACAGTCGATGCGAAAATACTTGTTCAGCGTTTTTTTTTATATAGATACCGCCCCGACTTCGCCTGGGGTACATACAAATATCCTATGTTTAAAGTTGGACCAAACTTGGATGAAAATTTGAAGTAGTTATGAAGTCCATCGTGCGGACAAACAATGTGCCACGTAATTTATATATATTTTGATATATACATATGTAATGAATTAATAGACTAAGTACTGGTACAGGTTCTTGTTGATGTGTCAGTCAGGGAAAACCAGTACTTCTTAAATACCATATAGTGTATTAGTGAAAGCAGAGAAAGTTAGAGATTAGTGTGTTTAATCAAATAAAAAATAACCTCGAAAATAAAACTATTTATAATAACAGTAAACATAGTAAAACATTTTACGTGTTTGCCTTAAAACTCTATTCATCTTGTTAAAAATACTATGAAAATGAATAGAATATAATCGCTGTTGCTGCCTGTACTTGTGACGACAGAGGAGCATGCGCGGGCAGCGGGAGACGTGGCAGCACTGCGCGGGGGCACGCGTCCACCCGCGCCGGCGGTTGCTATAGTAACGCACTTCCCCCCGCGAACCCTACCTCAACCAGGATCTGTTTTTCGCGCACTGCGCAAATTCTACTTTCGTGCCGCGCACTGTAAACCAATATTAGGTTCAGCGGGGCGCGCGGGGAGGCGGGGCGCGTTCTGCGCAGCTCGAACCTAATTTCCGAGCCGCCATAAAGTTCGATTCGTACTGTACATCGTGTTAATTTACCCTAAACTTTCCTTACAGGGGTGATTCAGCCCATCAATATGAAAAATTTCGTATGGGCCCGACGCTGGAAACTAAAAAACGTAATTTACACTCGTCGGGTCAGGTAGGGTGTGATTGGACCACAATGTGTAAATTTTTGCTGCTTATCAAATATTATCCAATGACAGCGGCTTATCAAAGTCGACGCTTCAGTGCTGCCATCAGGTGGTAAGCATTTCTAAACACCCTCATAAATAAAACGAGTATCACTGACAATTACCTCAATTTCAGCTTTGAGCTGTGACACCTCCAGGTCTGAGGAAGCAGAGTTTAATAGCGGCGTGTCGCCCGCTTCTCTTAATTTTTTCTCTAAGTTTTTCTTCTCTGTTGTCGCACTTTCCTGCAAAAAAATATACAGAACGATTACATCACTATTACTACATATTATAAAAAGTCCTCCGCCTCGTCTGTCTGTTCGCGATAAACTCAAAAACTACTGCGCGGATTATCATGTGGTTTTCACCAATAGAGTGATTCATGAGGTAGCTTCATTGTTATAATTCATGCCCGGGCGCAGCAGGGGAGGGCTGCTGGTATAAGTTAAAATAAATCAGTCACACGAACGTGTTATATAACAAGTAGTAGATAGGTACTAATTTTGTGTGTGGACAGCGTTACGAGACTTACTTATATGTAACTTGTTTTTCTCCGCGACTTCACTTAAGCCAAAAAAGGGCGAGCTCACCCACCTCACTCGCTACCTCTATCGCTCGCTTCGCTCTCTCGCGGTGTGTATCACATCGCTTAACTCATAGTTTCGTTCGCCTCGCTGACGGTGTGAACCTTTAAGTGTTAATTTGCTCCATATAGAGCTATCTTTATTAAAGCATGCGAATCCCAATCCCAACTAATATTAGAAATGCGAAAGTGAGTTTGTTTGTTTGTTACGCTTTCACGTTTTTGCATACACATAGGTTAGGGTACCGAGAAGGACATAGGCTATATATTACGCGGGCGAAGCCGCGGGTAATAGCTAGTCACGTATATTTCAGCAATAGTTCTTAGATTTTTTCTGTTCAAGAATATTCTAATGCGCTAGTCATGCCGAATATCAACATAATACTCGTTTTAGTCGCAGAGCTCAAAATTAGGCTACGCTGCAATTTAATGTTTTCTTATGTTTTCGCGATTGTTACACATTTAAATAAAATTATTTACTTAAATACGGTTTTTATCGCGTTTATTACATTATTTATACACCTAACGTTTCGAGCACTTTACAGTGTTCGTGGTCGCAGGTAGACACTCGAAACGAAAGTGCTCGAATCGTTAGGTGTATAAATAATGTAATCAACGCGATAAAAACCGTATTAAAATAATTTTATTTAAAAGCTGCAATTTAAGTTAAGCAAAAACCTGCTCTCCACGCACTTACCTTTGCTAAGCGTGCTCTCTCCAGCTCCATTTGCATATCATCGAGCGCCATCTCCGCCTTCCTCAGCTGATCCATGTCGCGCAACATGTGTTGCAGTTGCGAGCGACTGGCGCGACCCGCACGCAACGCCGCATAGCCGCCGACGACAGCGAAAACCTGCTCTGTACCTACTCACCTGTGATAAGCGTGCTCTCTCCAGCTTCTTTTGCATATCATCGAGCGCCATCTCAGCCTTCCTCAGCTGCTCCATATCCCGCAACATGCGCTGGACTTGCGAGCGACTGGCGCGACCCGCACGCAACGCCGCATAGGTAGCCACCGATGACAGCGAAAACCTGCTCTCTACCTACTCACCTGTGCTAAGCGTGCTCTCTCCAGCTCCTTTTGCATATCATCGAGCGCCATCTCAGCCTTCCTCAGCTGCTCCATATCCCGCAACATGCGCTGGACTTGCGAGCGACTGGCGCGACCCGCACGCAACGCCGCCCAGCCGCCGACGACGGCGCCGAGCAGAAGAGATGCGAGGAGCCAGTCCTTCCATCGGCTGCCTTCTGAAATAAATCAACATGCTTTTTAATGTACTCGCACTCGTGATGAAGTATGTTAATGGGTAGTTTGAGAAAATCGATAGGTAGTTGTAGTGTTGTAGATGTGTGTGACGCGGTCTTACAAACGTTTAGGTAAAAAACTTGTTTAAGATATTGCCTGATCGACGCGCCGGTTTTGCACATTTGTCACTAGATATATATAGCTACGGGGCAAATAAATCAAGCCTTATTTGCCCCGCAGCACTCAGTTCATTGATGGTAGGTAAAGTAGGGTACGTGAGGAACCAGACAATAACACAATTTAGGACTCTGTGACTCGTTGTCTGGTAGCCTGACCTCTTCGGGTCAGTTTATCCTGATCTACAAGACTATAGGCTCTACGCATCTGGTGATATTAATATTGAAACTTATGCTCATGCACCCACGCGGTGATTCCTGAAGAAGAACTTTCTTCAGGAATCGCCTGGGTGAGTAAGGTATGGGGTAAGTACAAAATAACTCGTAGGAGTGTTCCGGGCTTCCAATTTTTAATTGGCCCCACGGAAGATAAGAGAGTAGGTAGTTTTTCAGATCCGAGACGTGTTTCATTGGCAGATCAAAGTAGACTCATTGCTCCGCCCTCGCTTATGAGGGCAGTTTGTGACAAAATAATTCCTACATTTATTGGCCGCCCTAGAATCTTAGCTAGCTCTAGTCTAACTGCTATATTCGTAATCTAATGATATTTTATCATGGAAGGCTGAGAATATGTTTTAGTAGGTGTTGTTACACTTATTTTATGTGGCGAATTATTTAATTTAAGTGCGATCATTAGCTGGTTTTTGAATACAATTTTCCGGTCTAGGTCTGGAAGGTCATTATAATGATAAAGAACTTCAATTTTTAGCTCTCATATGACACATTTAAACATAGATTGGCAGATGTTAGAAAATGAGAGAGATATGAGGAAGAACTAAGAGATTATAAAAAAAATTGCTTACTAAAAACATACTTTAAATGTTGACACATACATAAATACATATGTAATCAACGCAGGTAAACGGCGCATAATGTAGATGACCATGGCAATGACACGTAACAATGACTCAAAACAAATCGTACGGTTTCAAAAGATTATCATCGCAGCGGTTTATGACCCCAAACGAGAATTTCAAGAACGTTAAGGTTACAAATATTATTGTTATATTTTTTCCTGCGACCAAATTTATAGCCTACCATGTATTCGGAGGTATAAGTAAATAAATTAATATTCCCTCCCATATAATTGAAATCCCGGGACATTTAAAAGTAGAATAAATGGGTATCTCTTGGATAGGTATGTAACATCCTCGTCTTCATCGTCACTTACCATCTGGTGATATGGGAGACAAATGTTTAATTGAATATAATGAAAAAAAAAAATATGCTCGGTAATTTTGTGATTAAACTTTCTCATTTTATAATAATACAAGCAATTTTCCCGCGACTTCATCCGCGTAACCACCCGCCGCCACCCGCAGATAAATTATCTTTCTATTAGGTGAAACAAAATCGGTCCGGTAGTTTCGAAGCCTATTAAATACAAACAAACAAAGAACAATCAAATCTTTCCTCTTTTTTAACACGCTTTTATTAGCTTTACTTGTAACTAACTATGTATTAAGAAAACCTTAGAATCTTAATTTGACCCACTTCCCCGGTCTTCGATTAGGATGAAATTTTGCACACGCTCTGAGTTCTGATGACAATACATGAAAACCGTGCTTTTTAGTTTTTTAAACTATTATTATTAATTATTAGTACTAATATAGATATTACATACATACATATCATCACGCCTCTTTCCCATAGGGGTGGGCAGAGACTATGGATCTCCACTTGCTACGATCCTTACAAACCTCTTTCGCTTCATCTACATTCATTACTCTTTTCATGCATGCTCGCCGGTTTCGGGTACTCCTTACTTCTCCTTTTGCAAGAACGTTCGTAATTTGGTCACGATACGTTCGTTGAGGCCGGCCCTGACCAACTGTCCCAACTACATCTGCTGTATATATACCTTTCGTAAGTCTCCTTTCAAACATCCTCTCTACATGTCCAAACCATCTCTGGCTGACACAAGTGTACTGTAACAAGTGACTACCTTCATTAGTATTGTATAGTAAGGTTATTCTTATGTAAATAATAGTTATTCTGAGTAAAGACTAATCCCATAAATCGAAGATCATAAAAATCAGTTTTGCGGTTCTTGAGTAACGTGTTTGAGTGGTGCAACTTACACAACTTTGTGTTTATGTTTTATACACTATGTTAATAAAATTCTGTCCGATTCTTATAGTAGTGGCTCAGTCCGTCAATATGAACAACTCTTCCTATGGGACTCATGCAGGAAATAAAAACAAAAACCCGGCCAAGTGCGTGTCGGGCCACGCGCAGTTAGGGTTCCGTAGTTGCGAATGACAACTTTGAGTTCACACTGTTCACACTAACACCTCACAGTTAACCGACTAAAAACATCTAACAATGAACATTGTATGAAATTTTACATTTTCGAGTACATTTTATAAGTTGGTTGCCTTTAACTTTTTAGTTTGCACTTAGTACTCAGCTCTGATAGTTTTCCTTTCAACTTCAGTATATATACTACTGCTGTAATTTTTTTCACGTATCCATATATAACCGTTTAGCAGATAGAGGGGGGGACACTTACCTCTAACAAAAATTTTCACTTTTTTTCTTCCACTTTTTTGCCATGATTAATATACATACCCGTACCAAATTACAGCTTTCTAGTACTTGTAGTCTCTGAGTAAAACCGCGGACGGACAGACAGACAGACAGACATGGCGAAACTATAAGAGTTCCGTAGTAAACTAGGAACCCTTAAAGTTTCGCCTAAAAACCGGCCAAGTGCGTGTCGGGCCACGCGCAGTGTAAGGTTCCGTAGTTGCGAATGACAACTTTGAGTTCACACTGTTCACACTAACACCTGACAGTTTACCGACCAAAAACATCTAACAATAAAAATTGTATGAAATTTTACATTTTCGAGTGTGTTATTACTTGTGATGAAATGCGAAAGTGTGTTTGTTTGTTACGCTTTAACGCCAAACCTACTAAACTAATCTTCATGAAATTTTGCATATACATAGCTTAGGGTACTAAGAAGGACATAGGCTATATATCACGCGGGCGAAGCCACGGGTAACAGCTAGTTTTTAATATAAAATTGGTGTATCAGACACCTTTATTTTGGATGAAAAAAAGTAATTTTATTCAAATAAAGCAGTGAATTCCGGACAAACAGGCTTTTGTTATATTGTTTCATCAAGGAAAACGAAGTTTAATCAATAATTCATGCAGGCACACACCCACCATCGAGCAAATAAATGTCTAGCCACATTTGTAGACGCAACATTACGTATTAACTTTTACTTCTATATAATAAATTATTCAAAAACAGATCATAATTCGAATGGAAAAACTTAAAATTTACCGAAAATGTAATTAAAAGATGGGTTTTATATATAAGTTTACCACAGTCTGTCTGTGTGTGTATCTCTGTCCTTGGCCTTGTTTTGAATTTTTAACAGATTTAAGTGTTATTTTCCTTGTTTGTAACTAGACTAAGCGGGCTATGGGTTCGTGGGTTTGCCTATAGTAAGTATAGTAACTGAAAACTGAGCAACTGCTATGAATGGAAAACATATAAATTTAAACTAGCAATTGTCCCGCGACTTCGTCCGCGTCAATTATAGCCCATGTCACTCGTAGATAAATCAGCATTCTACAAGTGAAATAATTTTGTTGTTTCGGAGCCTATTCAATGTCCATCCATCCATCCATCAGGTCTTTTTAGTCTCCACTGCAGGAGCACGACCCTCCCTGTACTACCACAGCAATATATTACCCAGAGTAGTCAGAGGATTTGGCCTACACTCTCCACGCTGGCCAGACGGGTTGGAGAGGTCTTTTTGATGTTTGTAAACTTTGTTTAGCTTGTGTTTCCTAAGTCGCCTTTTACGGCATCCACGGGAAGACTTGGAGTGGTCCTATTCTACTCTGCCGGGAACCACACGGCTATTCAATGTGAAACAATCAAATCTTTTCTCTTTATAACATTAGTATAGATATGTATGACACATTAAACGTCAATATAGGCTCAAACTTTTGTGATCGTAACTATGGTAGAAGTCCAGCAGGCCGATTTGCTAACTCAGTGTTCAACGATTTGATTGTCACGTTAAGCATCCAATAAGGTGTTCATATCATAAATAAAAATAGTCATTCATACCGAAGCCGTAATGAATACTGAAGTTACCATGAAAATGATGTACACGGTAGTTGTCAAAAGTTAGCAAATAGGCCGGCAGGTCAGGTAGGGTAGCTGTTTTTAAATTTTGTTTTTATTTTCTATTAGAACTTTACAATTTACGCGGGGAGAGAAGGAGCTGGCACATTTAAGTTTTTTTTTTACCATTGAAACGTAATCATTCATGATGTACAATCATTTTACACGTATGACCCAATGCTTAGAAAATTAGTGGAGCTTGCCACGTCCAATTAATTTTATATGCGATAAAGTCTGCTTTATTCATTTATGAGAAACCACAGATGAAGAGCCAAGGACATTGATACAAATTTTAGGTTTGTACGAGTATATGCATTATGCAATTTTTTATGCATAATACAGTAGTCAGACATAGTGCCTGGTTTTAATTACCAAGATATTTTTTGTTTACATTTGTTTGGTTTAGGCTTCTGTCTCTACTTTGTCTGAACGTTTTCATGGTTGCAAACTTAGCTATACTGTTTCAGATCCCGGGTTTCGCTACTTATTAGACACAAGTAAAGAATTGTCACAAATAATACACAATCACTTGAAATTAATATGAAAACTGGCCTTCCGATACCTCAATGAAGTAATGCCTAGAATGCTACATCAGGACATATTTTGATAGTAAACTTAAACTAACACTTCTTACATCTTACACATTAACTTCACGTCCGTCACAAAACAATTGAATCACAAACTCTATGACGGCCACCGGAAAAGAAAAACCATCGTTTACACAACACAATTGCCGCGTAATTCTGAAGTATTACCATCATCGCTCAGGTCCACATATCGGCCGTTGAATAGCAGGAAAACACCGTAAGTCGCTCCCAAAGCGAGCCAAGTCTCGAACATTTATATGAGACGCACTATACATTACATTGCCGCTTGTGGATGTTTAGGATGCGACACCGAGTGAACCATCTCTGTAACGCGCGCGGTTAGACTGAACCAAATCACACTGGAGTAGTGACGTAATCGTAGTGACACTATAATTTCGTCGTTTACGGGATTAACAAATACTACCATAACATGTTTTTGAAACTCAAAATTAGTTATACTGAATTACTGACACGTGTTACCAAATATGTTACAAATAAAGAAATGATTTCCTCCTATAAAGTATTAAACTAGTTTCTAATCACAAATCAATTTATGATTTGTTAATGACGAAAGCAATTAAAGTTGACCAATAAGACTAAAATTAGCTGTACGTTTTGTATGTACTAAAATTTAGCAATTTTCCTTATTAAAATGTAGTAGGCGTAAGACAAATCAAGAATGATGTCATGGCGATGTGTCACAAAAACCCAATATTGATTCGTTTGTCGTGAGTTCGAAATTAACTTGAGAGGTGCTACGGAATGCATTGGAGTATTAGGGAAACCCAAAAGTGTAATTGTGTAACAAATGGTATGACAATGATTTTAATATTTTAGGACATTTTTTGCATAAATTGTATATTTTTTATTTGTTCCTTTTTTGCTGTCGTTCTATGTCATAGGTAAATGTTTACTTTAAAAATCATTTTGCAATAGGTATTTTTTACTTGAATAGTGAGGAATTATGTTTCCTCAATATAGGAAGCCTACATATAATGTAACAGTTCGATATTAAAGATTTTTAATTTTTCAGTTGTCCCTTTTCTGGGGTAAAGTATGGCGACAGCATGAACAGCGGTTTAATAACACGTTACAGGCCGTAATAACTTGCGGCTTGTCATTGTGCTTCAAGTTCAAATAATTCTAATTCATCCCTCAACAACACGTGCTTCAAAAAAATATTTTACTGGTATCGTTAGTTTTTTCACTAATGCAATTTTTTGTGACCAGCTTTTATTATGAGCATATTCAGACTGCAAAGTGTGTGTATGTGTCTGCCTTATTTATAACTTACTCTTATTTGTGAAGAAAAAAATATTCTAAGTTATATGTCTCGTTATGACCAAAATGGGTATGAACAGATCACAGATCTTTTTAACTCAGTATTTTAAGTTACTTGCGTAGGGCTATGAATCCAATTTTTAATGTGTCCCTTTCATGTTTTTGTGATTTCGCCTAAACCACTGCTCCAGGATATATCAATGTTTAATTATTTTCGACATTTATTTTAATTGTTCTGTTTATAGTGTATAAGTATAATAGTTAATATTTCTTTACATTTTATACACAAGAAATGTAAATATATTTTATAATCAACACTTGTTACTATATTTGAAGGCTACTACAACGTTAGAACATAGAGATATACTGGTACATAGCATATAGTAGGTAGGTAGGTACGCTGTCTGTCAATCTGCCATTGTGTGAGACAGATTGATGGTTCTCATGTAACGATTAACGTTACGTTCAGAGGTAAGGCAAAAAAATTTAATACTTATGTCAATTAGGCATACGTACGCGTACTTCGGTCGGTGTTATTTCAGCAAATCATTTAAATTTTTTTCACTATATAATTTAGAATGATTGCCTATGTATGGAGTCAAACTATTTAGTCCCGCGACTTCATCCGCGTGGACTTCGGTTTTTATCACGCAATCTGTCCTGGCCCCCGGGACAACAACCATCTATCACGAGGTCTCCCCGGGTCCCGAGCAATCAGGTGAAAGTGCAACTGAAAATACGTTATGTATTTGGGCTTTCGGGTCGACCACGGGCCCCGGGTCCCGGATCCCTGATCCCTGAAGCGGATAAAACCGGAAACAGTTTTAAATAACGAGATAGATTAAAGGTCATCTCACAAACAAAATATAATGAAGGCTGGCGCGCTTATTTTTAAAAGCCGTTTGATTTGGGCAATAATTGTTTTATAGTAAAATTTCGTTATTTAATACAAGACAATAATCTTATATGACGTAATAAATGACATCCCGACTGACTAAATACGTTAATCAAATGCATAAACTAGACGATAATCCATTAATGTATCTTAATATGGCGATACGATGCGTTTTATCGCTCATCCGTCCTTAGAAAAAATATTCTGGCTTTAGTACAGTCAGTATAATATTCTGAGTGTTTATTTATTTATTACTAGCTGTTTCCCGCCAGTACGTCCGTCTCGGGAGAGGTTTCCTATCTATAAGCATACAAATTTAAGTCATAATGTAACATGGCATATTGTTTTTAGGCATAATCATTTTACTCCTAAAAATGTTATGCCTAAATAATATTAGACTTATAGTTACTATGCCTATGGAGATTATGGCAATTGACATTATTCCAAAACAAATTAGCCTAAAAGAGAATTATGCCCAAATTACCCGGATGCCAAACCCGGTATGCCAAAGCATATTAGGACAAAAGAACTTATGCGAAAAAAGGGGTCCCCTCGGGAGATATATGTGATTTTATTAGAGTCCAGTGCTATAAATAAATTAAAAGAAAATTAACGAACCCGAATAAAAAAAAATTGGTTGTCTTTAATCTGACCATTGCCCATTGCTAAGACTTAAAACGGACAGAATAATGAATCTGCCTGTTCCTGTTATATTTTGTTTATATTTTTTCAGTTTCGTTCAGTATGTTAAATCTTTATTTTATTACTAACTTTAAAAACATTGTTAAATCTTAAGCGTACTGTACTTATGCCAATCACCACTTAAACAATAGGACAGTGCGAATAGTGAACCTCTGAATATCAAACGCCACAATTTGGTGGTCGTATTATACGATACTACAAGGTCGCGTCAACTTTGCGGACGTCAACTCCGACTGCCTCCGCTGAGCCGTGGTTAACGGCAATCTTTATAACTCTGCATAGCATACAATGTCTAGGCTACATATAGAAAGCCTACAACGTCCAGGCAATGCATGAAATATTATTTATTGTATACTTGGCCTAGGTATTGCGTACAATGCTGAATGAACAGCCAGCAATGTGTTATATTCTTTGGCAGAGCCACAGATCTAGGAATTACAATAGAGCTCGTGGCTCTTCTTTGCTCTGTGGACAGAGCAGACCACGAGCCACGCTTGCTTAGTAACTAAGCGATCGATCGCTTGATCGCTACATCGATTTGTCATCAAAGTTGGGTCGTCCGTGTAATAGCACAGAATACATAATAGTGTAATAGTAACTTAGCACAGTTTTAAATAAATAAAAAGAAATAAGAAAAGGATGGATAACACACAATTTAGAAATTATGTTAACAAAGGAAAATAACTATACTCTACTATATTTTAATAATCCGATCCTTAAAGCCAGTCTTTTTTGACATTCCCACACAAAAGTGTTTAGCCGGCCACGCAATTTGTATGAATTAATTGTTGGGGTCAGCGAGCTAACGAATTGCTCCTTAGACGACAAGTTTATTGAAAAAACTTAAGCAAACATTAAGGACTTTTGAAGAAGATTACATTACGTAGCTTGTAGTTTTTGCGACGCCATCCCACATACATTATCATCATTTTAGTTCTGTCGAGTCATAGCCATTATAATAACATTTAAACACGAGCGAGCAGTGGATCGACATGGTGTGTGTTGTTGTATAATGTGCTAGATTTTTGCGATTGTGAGAATGTGATGATTGCACCTAACTTCTTTTTTATATGGTAGCAATAAGTATTTTTACAAATTTTAAAGGTAGTATTATTTAAAAAAATAAAAATACCAGACAGCCTTTTTGACAGTTTATGTCCGTCATATTGATTTTTTGCTGGCATTACATAACCCGTGACACTAAGGGGAAAAATACGCATCTAATGATACATCACACTTAAAAATCAGTACAGACATTTCGGCTACAGGAAGCAACAATGGAATAGACATACTTACTAACATACATAGATATATACATACGCGCGAAAAGCATTACCCTCCCTCTAGGTGGATCAGTCGGGTAAATATGGCACGACAGTTTGGCAAGTACGAAAGCTGTTTAAAAGGCTTTAAGTTACTCGCAGCCTGCATCATTGATGGAGTCAGCACTTATGACAGATGCCTTAGGCATCTTGAAAAATCTGACACCATTTCGGTTACCAACAAACGATAATCAAACAAACTGTGTATGCGATTGGCGATTATAAAGGTTTTTAAGTATCACATGCAGAACTCAAGTATTTCTATTAGATAAAGAATAATTATGATATAGTAAAAATACTACACGACAGCAGGACTAGAATCTGTGATTTAGGTATACATGTACGACACACGCTCCACCATCTCTACTGTGCTTCAATCCGACTTGTTGAATATTCCCACCATATCCCATACACGAATACAGTCTTTTGTTTGTACCTTAAGAGTAATAGGAATGTGGTACGTACCCCTCTATACCATACAAATATTTTTTATAACAGTCGCACATAGATGGCACTACTGGTAGCGTCACAGCGGTATTTATATATTATTGAAGGGATGAAATTTAATGACCACCAAAAAAACAATCGTTACCCTAAACAGCCTCATCCAAAAAAAGTATAATGTGTACAAATAAGTGAAACCTGTACCAAAATCTTTCGGTCTATTTAAGTCATGCCTGCACTACAAAAACTTTTCATGACCCAAAAAGGCCACGCGTGCACCAAATTCTAACTAGCAAAGTTTTGTGACATTACTACCCAAATATATTACTACGTTTGCCATAAAATGTATGCATATAACTAAGTATATTATATTGATGGCTTAGTTGACTTGCTGCTTTATTCTCACCCCTCCCACCCATCGCTACACCGCACGATATATAATACTATGCTGATCAAACCAGATACCGAAATCGTTATTAAACATGCATTTTATAATTTTTTACTTACCAAAACTAATATATACAGCTGCCGCTTTAAATGGTAGACATTAGTAATGAATGAATGCAACCTAATTTTTTTTTGTGGCCGTTATTTTATTGAAACCTCTAAGAAGCTCAGCCTTTAGTTTTAACATTTTACGGTAGTATCGATGAAGGTTCAGAACTTCATTTATATTCTTTGGGTAAACAATGATTTTTGTATATTAATTTACTTTATTAGGATAAAATTGTACTAACATATTTGGATGAGATTTTTAAATAAAATGCGAGTACATATTTGGTGCATGCGTGGCCTTTTTTGGTTACTCAGCGATTATTCTAAAGATACTTGCCTTTTTAAGGTTAGCAGACTTTCCGTTTGTTGGTGATAATTTCATATTAAAATGGAGATTAAATTCTGGTAGGTACTAACGATTTTTTGGGCGTTATATTTCATTATATCTGGTGATTGCTTAAACCTAAGCCTTAATTGAAAGTGAAAACTTTCAATAAATAATATAAATAAAATAAAAAATTCTACTATATTATGATAATACATAACTCAGTTTTAGCAACTTCAGTCAAACGCGGATTAAAAGCGTATACTAGCAGTATTTTTTCAATATGGTTTCCATACAAATGTATTTCTCTATTTTCTCGCTGAAAACTGATTCTAGAGCCACAATTCTTTTTTCATAAAATCTAGTACTAAAATAGAAATGCCCCTATTTTTTATTTTTTCCAAAAGACCTGTTTTTGTACAATTTTTTTTCTTTTAAACTGATTTTTAGAAAAAAATAAAACATAGGAACATATCTATTTTAGTAATAGATTGTATGTAAAAAGAATTGTGCCTCTAGAAGCAGTTTTCAACGAGAAAATAGAGAAATACATTTGTATGGAAAACGCACTGCTAGTATACCCTCTTAACGCCATCTCGTGACGAGTGGAAAACAACGACCGCCGACCTTGTAGCAGGCCTTAATTTGGTCCAATATTTTTGTATAAGGTTGGTAGTCTATACAGATCGCGTCATGTAAAAAGAGCGCTGGCTGTAACGCTTCGCGATGGCAATTTCTCGGTTTATTTCGTGGCATGAGATGCAATAACACTATACCATAAATAAAACAACAAGTATAGTGTTGTACTTCAAAAATAAAATAATAGGCCTAGTAATGTACTTCCCAAACGTTATAAACAGATGCGCAAACACACCCTTTCCATTTTTTCCAGCGCTCTTTTTATATGACGCTTACTATTATACTGTCTTTGGTAATAGGTATCAGTATCACTCCGATAGTATGAAGCGTAAGATCAGTGCTACCACACTACACAGTAGCAAGTTCACTAACTGAAATCTCAAGATAACATTGAACGGAGTAATCGTTTTATAATTCGTAGTAAACAGCCATTGTGCACTTTATCTGATACAATTACGATGCGAAGCCAGATCGCGATCGAATGCGCTGGCCCGTTCGCGATGTTAGTTGTTGCTGATTAATACTACCGGAGTTTGAACTACTCCAGATTGTACTACTACAACTAATAGGTCCTACCTACTAGTTGTAGTATTAGAGTATTCATCATCATCATCAGGTCTTTCCAGTCTCCACTGCAGGAGCACGACCCTCCCTGTACCACCAGAGCCATTTATTAGCTTGAGTAGTCAGAGGACTTGGCCTACACTCTCCACGCTGGCCAGACGGGTTGGAGAGGTCTCTTTGATGTTTATAAGCTTTGTTTAGCTTGTGTTTCCTTAGTCGCCTTTTACGACATCCACGAGATGACTTGGAGTGGTCCTATTCTACTCTGCCGAGAACCACACGGCGCCCGGGTCCGGGAACCACACGGCGTATTACAGAGTATTACTACAAGTAAAATGCTTGCTAGTTACAAAAGTATTATTCTCTTAATCAATTTTAATTGCAAAAGGTAGATATAAAATGTGGCCGAGTGCGAGTCGGACTGGCCCATGTAAGGTTCCGTAGTAGCAGGCATGAATAAGGGTATCCGCTAAACGTATGCACTTTATCTGATACAATTTTGATGCGAGGCAAGATCGCGATCGAATGCGCTAGCCCGTTCGCGATGTTAATTGTTGCTGATTAACACTACTGGCTGTACATGCCGTGTGGTTCCCGGCAGAGTAGACTAGGACCCACAGAAATATATCTAGGACCACTGCAAATCTTCCCGTGGATGTCGTAGAAGGCGACTTAGGAAACACAAGCTAACCAAAGCTTATAAACATCAAAGAGACCTCGCCAACCCGTCTGGCCAGCGTGGAATGTGTCAGCCAAAGCCTCTGACTGCTTTGGCTAATATATGTCTTTGGTAGTAAATAAATATAAAATATAAATATATAAGGACATATCACACAAATAGCTACACGAGCTAGCCCCATAGTAAGTTGTGAACTTGTGTCGCAGGATACTAACTCAACGATACTATATTTTATAACTATAACATATACTTATATAAAACATCCAAGACCCAGGTAATTCTGAAAAAGATCGATTTTCCATCATGACCTGACCGGGGATCGAACCCGGGACCCCCGTGTCGCAGGCTGGCGTGTTGACTGCTGCGCCACGGAGCTCGCCATGGAGTACACCCATGCTCCTGCAGAGGAGACTAAAAAAGACTTGACGATGATGATAACTACAGTTTGAACCACTATATCGTAATACTACAAGTAGTACTAGCAAGTAGGAAGGACAAGTAAAGTGCTTGCTTGAAAAATGTAGTCATAAAAATAAGTCTTCAGGGGCTTAGATCAGCGAAACTAGCGCCACACGTAATTTTAATGTTATGTCCATAAATCAGATTAAATTGTTAAAATCCACTTCAATACTTCGGTAGTAAATTACTTGTAGAATTTTTAGGGTTGCGTACAAAAAATGAAAAACGGAACCCTTATCACTCGATCGGATCACTCGTGCGTCTGTCTGTCCGTCCGTCCGTCTGTCACAGTCGATTTTCTCCGAATCTACTGAATAGAATAGAATAGAAATATTTATTGAACCAAATTAAATGAAATTTGGTAAGATGGTGTAAACCTATGACCCAAACACGGATGTGCAAAGTGAATATATATATTTTTTTAAACAAGGGTCAGTTTAGGGGGTCCAAATAGAAAATGTTAAAAAAAGTATTGCAAACCTTACCGTGTTATATATCAAATGAAAGGGCTTGTTATGAAAATCTCAAAAATATTTTTTTTTTGTTCGGGAAAATCAATACTTTTGATTTTATTCACGAAAGAAGGCAAAATTTGACCACCCTGATCTCCGAAACTACTGGGCCTAAAATTTCGAAAAAATTACAATAATATATAGTTCATTGTTTGAAGATTACAGGAAAAATAATAAGAATTCTATCAGTTGAAAATAAAGTGGTAAACTCACTATAATAAGTTCACCTAGGGAAATAGTTCACTAAAACACCACTAGATAGCGCGAGTCAATTGAATAAATCATTTTTGCACATTGTGTGTGTGTTCACGAAGCATATTGTACGGAACCCTCATTGCGCGAGTTTGACTCACACTTGGCCGGTTTTTTTATTACTATTCATTATTTTGAATTCGGTAAATCAAGATTCTCCTAATTTGAAATGATGATATTGATGAAAACGTAGAATGTACCAGGTGCTTCTCATCCCGCGCAGACCATAAAAGCCGGTCAGGAGAATGGGCCAAACCTTAAGAATAATTTGAATAGACGATGCAGTTAGCAACCAATCACTATTTAGATTCCGGTTCAACACCCTAAATGTGGCCTGTGGGTCTTATGATCTTGGGCTGCATCTACACCGTAAGGGAAACAGACGTGATAATGTGATAATATGTATGTATGAAATTGATGAAATCACAAAAAATACTTTAAGTAATTTACTACTGAAGTACTGAATTGATAAAGTAACTTCAACAACCATTACATTACATTTTTATTTAGGTGTAAAAACAGTAATGGGTGTTAAGGTGACCATCAAAACGTTGCACACTTAAGTTGTCAAGTTAGCAAATAGGCAAGCATCACTGACGATCACTTCTGAGAAGGCTTGATGCTGCATAGAATGGTTTAAGATATTTATTCTCATAAAGAAATTTTACATTTCACTTATCATGAGAAAACACACTATAACTTAAAAACAGATTACGCGTACAATATTCGTAATTAAGCAAAGTATCACACGCAATACTGGGATACCTTACAATATTAACAAAAATATGAGTCACTAGATCCGAGCGTAGATGGCCGATCGACGAGATATGATATGATATGACACACCGGTACAAGAAGCGATGTATATTACCTATTTATTTTTTATTTAAATATGCACGATTATATGTATTGTTATTTTGGCATATTGCTTATTTTAATAAGTTTTATTTAATATTTTATTATTTATATTTAAATAAAAATACGTATTATTACTATTTTATTACTTATTTTGTGTAAGTATATGTTTTATTTATTTATTCGGTTATATCAAGATTTTATTTATTTATGGAATTTTATAATACTTATGTGGTTTTAAGAGTTTTTTAAAAGATTAAAGAGATTTGCATTCTGTTATGTTGTTCGGGAGTTTATTGTAAAGTTGTGCACCCCAAAAAGAATATTTTTGTGTCCATAATTTGTTCTTGGCGGTCTCAAAATTAGGTTGTTTGAATTACGAAGGTTCCTTTTATACACATTGCTTTTTTTTTTGTAAAAGTTATTTGCGAATGTGTTTCTTTTGTAAGTATTTTACGTATTAAAAGACATGTGAAGTACACATATGCCTGCCTGATATTTAATAATTTTGTCGCGTTGTATTTTTTTTCCGTAGAAGTTAAAAATGGATAATTAAACAGAAATAATAACGTAGACTGCAGCGCCTACATTTTTTGTAGCATGCTTCATGCGCATAACCTAATTATTGCTAAGCACTACTCTCAGGCGGCAGTACTTTTTGTAGAAATGGTTTTTATTTTTTATAGTTTTATCTATAATAAACTAATATTATAAAACTGAAGAGTTTGTTTGTTTGGTAGACGCACTAATCTCAGGAACTTCTGGACCGATTTCAATAATTCTTTAACCGCTGTCTGTCACACTCCACTCCAGACAAAACAAAAATGTCCTTCTAGTGTCAATAAAAATGTCACGCTTAGCTAGGCTACTCCCCATTGTTAACTTTGACATTGGCAAAATCATCGTTTAGGCTAAAAACGATGGAGCCGTAAACGTAAAGAAAGAAAGAAAGAACATATTGTATTAGAGCGCTTACCTTTAGGGGGTCCAAACAGCACGAAGTCCATCGCTTTGAGGGCCAGCTTCTGCTTGTGGATGGGGTCCTTGATATCGATAACGTTACTCACATACTGCATGTTGTTCACCGCCAGTCTGTTCACAAACAAGCTACTGCCTAACTTGTTGTACTTGAGGGCTTACCTTTAGGGGGTCCAAACAGCACGACGTCCATCGCTTTGAGGGCCAGCTTCTGCTTGTGGATGGGGTCCTTGATGCCGAGCACGTTGCTCACGTACTGCATGTTGTTCACCGCCAGTCTGTTCACAAAAGTTAACATTAATTGTCTGATAAGTTACAAAAGAATTGGGATCAGATTGTAGTGCATTTTAAAAAGTGAAATTATCGGGATCAGATTGCGGAGCCTTCTAAAATAAAATAAAAGACAAGCAAGTATGATTCACGCTAAAAGGGTTCCGTACCACCTAACAATATTTAACAACCTACAAAAAACGCGAAAATCAAATTTTTTGTATGGGAGCCTTTATTTAGTTTTTAATAGATATTTGTCAATAAGGTCGTCTGTCCACCTAGTCGGGGGTCGTCCCACACTGCGCTTTCCTATTCGTGGCCGCCACTCCAGGACTTTAATGCCCCAACGGCCATCCATCCTCCAGGCTATGTGTCCAGCCCATTGCCACTTTAAACAAGTCGGTGGACTCAAAATGCACAGGATCGCAATTTGTGGCAATTTATGGGGGAGGCCTATGTCCAGCAGTGGACGTCACTGGCTGATAGATAGATAGATAGATATTTGTTATTGTAAGGGTAATAGAAATAGGTATATTCTGTGAAAATTTCAAGTTTCTACCTGTTTCAAACGTTGTAGTTCCAAAGAGTACATGCATACATACTTATTGTCTGTCACGTCCTTTTCCCTTGCGAGGTAGACAGAACCTAGGTCTAGTACATCTATCCATGTTCAGCTTGTTAGTGGGCGTGTAGGTGGAAAACTGAATCAAAATAGTGATGGGATGCTAGCCGCATCAAATAATTAACATAATTCGGTATTTGCCTAATGTTAAGATTATATAAAATTTGTTTCTAATGATACTAATTTCTATATCTAAAAACACTATAAAGATCACTTTTAATTTGATATCGATTCGTTAAGTGTTCTTAAAGCTTCTTTAAAGTTGGGTGAATAGGACCATTTTAAAGTATGAAAATCTTAAATTACAATTATACTGTATTGTAGTCCGCTAAATTTAAAGCAACTTTTATTATGAAAACATTACCAGAAACGTAATATTTCGTATAGCTACCAAACAAATTTCTCACGCCACCCATACAAAATACAAAGTTGTGACGTCACAAATATGTAGGCATTTCAGCAGTGCGTTTTCACGTCTAAAAACTAACGTCTAAAAATATGTGTTTTTTAAACTTCTATATCTGAAAAAGTTTTTTGTTTAGAAATGAATTTCTGTCACTATTGTGTTTATTTTTGGCAGGTCTTTACATAGCGACACGAAAAATTTATTAGTCAAGTAGCCAATTTCTCAGATTGTCCCCGACATTTCATACAAACTAGAGCGGCGCTTCAACTATACACAGATAGCGCTACGTGCTATATTTTGATAGTTATTTATATAACAACAACAAAAAATAAAAAGCATTTTCAATTATTACATTTTTCAGATCACATATTTATCCCAACTAATATTATAAATGAGAAAGTGAGTTTGTTTGTTTGTTACGCTTTTACGCCGTATCTACAGAACCGATCATCATGAAATTTTGCATACACGTAGGTTAGGGTACCGAGAAGGACATAGGCTATATATTACGCGGACGAAGCCGCGGATAACAGCTAGTCTTTTAAATAAATGCCTACTATCCTTTTTACGCTTAAACACATTCGGATTAGTCTAGTTTTTCGAAAATCGATGCAGTTTAAAAAATCCAAACAAACTTTAAACCCATTAGGTTAAGATTTTTCAGTGTTCTTTTAATTTATACAACTGTCCAAGTTTTACGTTTCTATCATTGGCGCCTTACGGCTGTGCGTGCGTGAATATTTCAGACAGTGGGAACTTCGCCTTTTATAATATACTAGCTACTACCCGCGGCTTCGCCCGCGTAATTTATAGCCTATGTCCTTCTCGGTACCCTAACCTATGTGTATGCAAAATTTCATGATGATCGGTTCAGTAGATACGGCGTAAAGGCGTAACAAACAAACAAACAAACAAACTCACTCTCGCATTTATAATATTAGTTAGGATGTCCTTCTCGGTACCCTAACCTATGTGTATGCAAAATTTCATGACGATCGGTTCAGTAGATACGGCGTGAAAGCGTAACAAACAAACAAACTCACTCTCACATTTATAATATTAGTTGGGATTCATAAAGAAAATTTGAAGACAAACCTAGGCAGAGTAGCCCCTGTGACTTTGTGCTGCAAGAACAGCGTCTTGTACTGCGGAAGGTCCACCGACTGCGACAGCCATTCCACCGTCTGCTCGACAGTCCAGTTGTGCACCTGTAATGAAACAAGAGTAATAAATGAGTGACCCATATAATGGATGGTACATAAGTAGAATTAAAAAAAAGGTTAAGTGCGAGTCGGAATCACACCCGAAGGGATTCGTTTCACCTTAAAATAGTTACTACAAAAAACGCTTAACAAACATGTACTTTGTGTGCCGAAAATTAATTTTTAATTTGTAGAAAATGATCTGTAGAATGCATCCGGAAAGATGGGCTTATATAATAACACATTGGACTCCAAGTGGGCGTAGGAAAAGAGGAAGACCGAAAAAGAGATGGGTAGACGATCTTAATCAGTTTGAGGAAGATTGGAAGATAATATCAAAGGAAAGGGATGTGTGGAAACAACGAGGGGAGGCCTTTGCCCAGCAGTGGGACACAAACGGCTAATAAAAAAAAAATTAATAAATTTTTAATTTGTTGTTACAGCGATAATAGATGTACAATTCTGAGTAAACGGAAGGACGGACAGACGGACGGACGGACAGCGTAGTGGAAACATACACCTTTGCCGTTGCTCATAGCTGTTTGCCGCCCCTTAAAGGAGCCACCCGCATGCGGTGCACGCTCTTCACACTCGCTTGAGGGGGACCTACTCACGATGTATTCTTTTACAATGGAAATCCTTTAAAAGTATCTCTTATGTACCCGTTGCCGTGTGGTTCCCAGCAGAGTAGAATAGGACCACTGCAAGTCTTTCCGTGGATGTCTTAGAGGGTGATTTAGGAAACACAAGCTAAACAAAGCTTGTAAACAAAGGGACCTCTCCTACCCCTCTGGCCAGCGTGGAGAATGTTGGCCAAATCCTCTAACTGCTGTGGCTAATATATTGGTCTGGTAGTATAGAGATGGTCGTGTTTTAGCAATGGAGACTAAAAAAAGATTTTATGATGATGATGTACCCGTTTGCATCGTCAGCTAGAAAGCTTCGGAGCCTTGGTACCGCCTGGTCCAAAGATGTTTAATTTTTACACGATTGAGCTTGACCCATAAATCATTGGCATAAAGCTAAATCAATTTAAATACCTCTGATCGGAGCCAGGCTTCCCAGAGCTCCTTGACAGATATGTGCATGTCATCGTTATGGTGGAACGCACGCTGCCTCTTCTCGTAGCCGCTGTCATACTGCAACTCTTCGCGGAGGAACTGGAACACCAAACAAATTTTATTTTATAATATAACTGAATAATTTAACTGATTGACTGGTCTGGCTAATGTATGACTCTGGTAGTACATAGGGGGGCTCACGCGGATCATATCGTAGTCAAGTCACAAGAAGTTATAATTTAATTAAATTACTACAAGTAAAATGAAGGTATTTTATTAACAGATATAGGTACTGTACTTCAAATACCAACCTATATTTAAATGTGTGGTCTAACATTGCCGATATAGGAGGTTTCAATTTTATAATACAACTTTACGAGCCCTCATGAAGCACTGCTTTGGCTAGTGTTAAACAATTTTAATTAGTGGTCCACATAGGTCCTGGACATAGCCCATTCATGACCTCCATGACCCCCCCCCCCTGGCTCCGAGCTTGTTCCTAGAAGTATTTTTTTTAAATATTGTTTTGTCTCTAAAAGGCGTATGTTTCGACCCTAGTTTGTTACTGTTACCAAGTAAAAGGCACTACGGTTAAATTCAGCTCAAGTACAATTAATTCTTAAACTGTAAGTTGCTATGCGTTAAAAACTAATCAATTTTTCAATCTAGCTACCGAAAACCCAGTAAAATGTAAGAGTTACAGTTCTAATTGTGTTTTGGCTGAGAACATATCCGCTTGACCGGCTGCCAAGCCCGCATATGGTCTAGTTCACTAGATTTTATAGCGATAAGCCGCCTTTTTGCTACGTCGTATAGTGTAGTTGACGCTCGAATTACGGGGAACTCTAATTTCAGAGGCGTTTACGATACTGAGATATGTTTGGGAGGTCAATGGCTCGTGTCTCTCTCATTTCATGTTTTCCCGGTTGGATCCTCAGTTGTAGTGAACCCTGAGTAGGAACACAGGGATCATACACCCGGGATGTGTTTTAAAATACCAGTGTTCGCTGGGCGGGAGGTGTGTAGGCAGAGATTTAAACTCATAAAACAAATGATAAATGCATATTAAAGACAGAAACTGTGTTACTCTTGACGATTTGACATGAAAAGTAAAAAGAACCGATCGGCTGACAAGCTGTAAAAAATATTAAGAAATACCTATAAAAATTACAGCTTTCTAGTACTTATAGTCTCTGAGTAAAACCGCGGAAGGACAGACAGTGAAACTATAAGGGTTCCTTGTTTACTACGGAAACCTAAAAAGGTAGAGAAAGAAAGTAGGTGCGTCGCCACCACCATCTTTAAAAAGATTTTGCAAAGGTTTAACGCCTTTTTTGTTCACGAAATGTTAGCACTGCTTTTCCTTTAGTTGACTCGTCTAAGGTGAAACCAGCCAACACTATATTTTTGATTGTGATCATTTATGTGTATCACAATTGGATATTTTGAGAGAAGCAATAAAACAACTATGGGACCTTGAAATTCTTGGATATTTTTATGTGGGCATTATGTTTGTGATTCGTAAGATTAATGGGTATTTTAGAGTGTAATCACACTCACATGTACGTTTACACCAGCTTAAATCAAACATTTGATTCGCTGCTAGTCAGGTTTTGAATTTAGTGATAAGGCCGCCTTTGTACATTACTAAAATAAAAGCACTTATTTAAATTTCTAATACGGTGCAATAAAAGGCGATCATAGATACATACTTGAAATACCACGGATCACCCATGAATTCAATTCATCAGCGTTAAATAACCTTTTCAAATCATCATTGATGGCAGTCGTTAAGCTATGTTAGGTGCCTTTAGGCAGATTGAATGACACCAGTTTTGGCCACTTACACAACCGAAAAAAAAACAATCAATTTACAGCAAAGTATTACAAGGTGTTGTGTAGAGCAGTTTTTGTATGATAGGTGCAAAGGAGCAGATCGAAAGAGTTTCCTATACAAATGGAGTCTCTTACCGTCCATTTTAGATAGATATTCTATTTTTTTAATTCTGAAGCAACTTCTATTTATACTACAGAATTGGAAGGTACTGCGACTACGCCTTGGCTCTAGCTGAAGTTCTTGTTCGAGTTGACTTCACAAAGCAGCAACTAACATACCATACCAGTAAAGAGGGTTTTCACGTGAGATCTCTTGGTTTTTAATAAAGACGACCAAAAACCGGTACCGATTGATAGTAAAACTATCTTCTATACTTATTGCATAGTCTATATTGCATTAACTTTGCCAGCATGCACATAAAGGTACACGATAGTTCGACCGTTACGTGACGTTTTCTGGGCAATCATTGTACCTACCTGCAAGCCAAAAAGAATCTCGTTCCGAAAGGAAATGATAATTATACTAACATCATCACTTTCACACAGATCGACATTCCCGTTGACCTCGTGGCCATGGAGACAGGCTGGATCATTTTTGCACTCTAGCAGAACTAAACGTTAAGAGGCATACTAACATCATCAAAGTACAAAATAACCCTAAGGTTAGACGTGCTTCCGATTTATAATCGGCCCCAATAAAGATAAGATAATATCATCACTCTTGCTCAGGTTGACGTTCCCGTTGGCATCGTCGTCCAACTGCCCGTGGAGCGCAGCGATAGCTTCCAAACCAGCATGATCCAGCAGGCAGTCTGGATCGTTTTGGCTCGACTTCACAAGAACTACACGTTAAGAGGCATACTAACATTTACTCTCGCTCGGGTCGACGTTCCTGTTAGCGTCGTCGTCCACTTACCCATGAAGCACGGTGATAGCTTCAAATCCAGCGTGATCACACACACATTCTGCATCATTTTAGCATGACTCCAGCAGAATTAAATGTAAAGAAGCATACTAACATCATCACTCTCGCTCAGGTCGACGTTCCCGTTGGCGTCGTCGTCCAACTGCCCGTGGAGAGCGGCGATAGCTTCCAATCCAGCGCGGTCCTGGAGACACGCTGGATCGTTTTGGCACGCTTCCAGCAGAACTGGAAAAGAAATGTTTTCAATTAAACACAATGGTAATAAAGAAAAAGATTCCCACCTGATCTTTACCGCAGGTTATAAAAGGGCCGGGTCGTTAACTTTTGTTTTCGACATTTTAAAGATTTTTAATAACACGATGCTTGTGTGCGATTTATTGAAAAATAATTCATAGAAAGCCGGGTAATAACTGCTAATAAGTCAATGAATCAAAAGTATATTAAATAATTAAAAGTATATATTAAGTGATTGTTGGCCTCGTTTTAACGTGAAGGGCGTACCAAGTTACAAACAAATAATTAATTTGGGATTTTAAGACGTTTATTACTTATATTAAGCCTAAGACGAACCAGACATTCCTTAAAAAAATGACAGGCTTGATACATACATACATAATTACATACTATCACGTCTTTTTCCCTTACGGGGTAGACAGAGCCTAGGTCTGTAAAACCTTAAGGCCACGTTTAGCATGTTGGTGGGCTTGTAGTTGAGAACGGAATCAAAACAGTGATGGGTTGCTAGCCGCATCGCAGGCTTGATATTCTATTTTTTTTCTCTTCTCCCAAACCAGCATGAAAGGAAGGAAGATAATGGAAGGCTGGTAGTAAAAGAGTAAAATAAAGATCAGATAATTAAAAAGCAAACAGGAAATAATTTATCTAGCGTGCTAAATCATAACAAACCTCTACAGACATTAATTCCATACAGGTTATCAGGACTATCGAGAGCTCATATA
The DNA here is from genome assembly GCA_963082605.1 of Rhodophaea formosa. NCBI lineage: Eukaryota > Metazoa > Arthropoda > Insecta > Lepidoptera > Pyralidae > Rhodophaea > Rhodophaea formosa. The sequence goes on from OY720223.1 coordinate 7,064,805, forward strand.
ATATTATGACCAGATTATCACATTGAGATTATGTCGCTATGGACAATCCGTCGTGATTACGTCAGAACTACGCCTATATGTAGTTATAATATGACGATGTGGATAACGGATTTAGCAAACAAATTTACATGGTTTAGCGAATTACTGATATCAAATACAAACGGATTTTTGTAGAATTGAACGACGAATTTACTTATTTTAAGTATCTTTGATTCAAATAGTAGTATTTTTTATGATTAGCTAAGCTGTAGATGGATATAGATAGAGATCAACCAAAGCATATTACTCACCTCCGAGAAAAGGCTTGATGTTCTACAATTATAATGGGGATGGCAACGTCACGTTACAGTTTAGTAGGGTTGTTCCGATACAACTGTCAAATGTATGGACTTTTACACTAATCAATATTTTTCTTCATAATCAGACCAAATCTCGTGAAATAAACTATTTAATTGTTTATACTAGCTAGTTTCCCACAAATTGGCATATATATGTTATTGTTACTGTAACAAATAATATTATTGTAGGTTATGTTTGCAAAATACTTAAAAATCTTTTGATAAGGAAACATATATGCGTTTTATACATTTTTTTACGAAAGGTTTGATGTTTTGTCACTATTCTTATGCACTAATTAATTGCATCAAAATCTAAAAATAAAGATATTTATATTTTTGTTAAGGATGAACGTACGCAGCGACATCTACAATTAGCTTTGCGCTGCCACCTCTATTAGTTGAAAAACATCAAGCCTTTGCTCGGCTCATTTATATGCCATAGTTGCTTTTTCTTATAAGTTATAAGTACGTTACTGACACTGGTCAATACGCACTATAAGAATTGACAAGCTGTTGCTATAGCCAAAGACACACACAAAAACCCAAAAACTTTATTCCAGTTTTGAAGATTCTCCGAGTTTCAAAATTCCGACTTTTACAATTCTACAGAAATATAATAACGAAAATATTATTCCGAATATCATAATCACGATATTTCGGTGTCATTGTTTTCATATTTCCGATTGTTACAATTAAATAAAAATTTTCTCCCATTTTGCATTTTTTTACCAACCTTTAAAGCGATAGTGTAATGATTTTCAACTAGCTTTACTAATTTAACTCTGGCGACGACGCAATTAAAACCATCAAAATTTCTTCTATTTTTTCGTTAGTAGGTAAAATTCTTATTAGAAAACTTATAGATATACCTACTATCAACAATCGATTGTTTAAATAGAGAGTTCATTGATAGCTAACTAGTTTCGGCACATACAGAATGCAAAACAATTTTCCTGTTTGTTAAGTACATTATCCGCGACAACATACGTATACCTACTGTCTCTGTCTGTCCGTATTTACCTCTTCGCTTAGGTCACGCAGATTACTCAAGGGCAGATTAGCGAAAGCAAATAATGCTACTGGATGCTACAGTATCTTTACTAACTATAACGTATAACGAAATTTTGTTTACAAGCTTGTATTTATTTTCACATTTCGCGTTGAGTGTTGATTGATTCAGTCAATAGGTACAAGTAAATAAATATCTTGCCAAAAACAGAAACTAATGACGGCCTTCGTGGCGCAATGGTTAAAATAGATAATGCTACACAGGGGGCACTAGGTTCGAATCCCGGCGCGAGTAAATAGGTAGGTACTTGTGTTTCATTATCTCATTTTCTAGAGCTACTCAATGAAGGCTGGCATCAGGAAAAACGGCCGGCCACAAAAAATAGCTAAATAATATTATAGCATAAATGCTGGCCTGGACCTCTGACGCACCACAGAAAAAGAAATAACAGGGAAAACCTCTGATGAGGAGCAATAACGTTATACCTGGAGATTTCATCATCATCATCAGGTCATTCTAGTCTCCACTGCAGGAGCACGACCCTCTCTGTACTACCAGAGCCATATACTAGCCTGAGTAGTCAGAGGATTTAGCCTACACTCTCCACGCTGGCCAGACGGGTTGGAGAGGTCTCTTTGATGTTAATAAGCTTTGTTTAGCTTGTGTTTCCTTAGTCGCCTTTTACGACATCCACGGGATGACTTGGAGTGATCCTATTCTACTCTGCCGGGAACCTGGAGATTTACTACATGTTTTTATCCTTTAGTTCTACTGTTATTGTAGTCGATTAACTTCCTAACAAAAATGTAAGTAAAATACAAATAAAAAAATTAACAGATAAACAACTTCCGAGTATCATGTTATTATATGTGGTTGGTTTTTTGTATTGGTCCTTACAATTCAAAATTTGCATTGTTCGCAATTTTGTTCAATTATCATGACGGCGTTTGAAAATGACGTTCACATCCTTGGTGCAAACAATCACAATTTGTTTGCTTACATCGATGCCCTAATAACATTTCCAATTAACCCACATGTAACAGGTAGTAATTTGGAAATATTTGAAGTTATTCGTATTATTATAAATAATTTTGATTAATGTAATTGGAACCTAATAAGTATTAAAAGGAATGGCTGCGTTATGAGAAGGGAAGGAAGAGTTTTAAAAACCGAAATAAGAGGTCCTAGAAATAGGGGGCGACTAAGGAAAGGGTGGATGGTGTGCGTAAGAGAGGACACGAGTTGGACAGCTACTGCAGAGGATATGACCAGTAGCAAAGTTAAATGGAAGAGACGGACATGCTGTGCCGACCCCACGTAATAGTAAGAAGAGGTAAAGAGGAAGCTATGTAATCAAAGAAATTTCATCAATAAAAGTAAGTAGCATAACCGGGATATTTACATGTAATAAATAGCGAAACTCGAACTCAGATACACCTCAGTTAAGAATGCAACCGCTCAGAAAAATGAGGATGGAGATGTTTTATATCTTCAGAAGGCCAAAAAATATGATTTTTCCGATGTATCACAGGAATGTGGGTGGAGCCCTAAAATTGTTAAATTGACGGGCTGATTGTCTTCAAGTACTTATTTGTCGTGTTAGCTTTGAGGTTCTCTGCAGAGTAAAATAGGACCACTCCAATGCTTCCCGTGGATGTCGTAGAATGCGACTTAGGGAACATAAGCTAAACAAAGCTTATAAACATCAATGAGACTACTCCAACCCGTCTTGCCAGTGTTGGCCAAATCCTCTTACTGCTCTGGCTTATATATGGCTCTGAGAGTACAGAGGGTCGTGCTTTCGCAGTGGAGACTAACAAGACCTCATGATAATAATGACATATGTGTCGAACAACCATCATGTATAATCATTTTATACTTGAAATCCAACTAAGAACAATAGTACGAGTATAATGAAGCCATTGGAATTAACGACGGTGACGTTTGGCCTCCCATTGAACACAATATTAATTTGTCTAAGATGATTCACATGAAGAGCTTGCCAATGCGAACCTAATGCAGCGAAAATATCCTGGGATAAGACGCTGATTATGACAATGTAGTCATTTGAACAGCTAATTATGAAACTGAAGACTATGGGCGAAAATACTTCTCATAAATACCCCATCCAAACAACGCTACTTCCGATATCAGATGTAGGGATCCAACCTTGTTGATATAGGCATGTGTATATTTCTCTTTTACCCTCCCTCTATAGAGCTGTGGATAAACCATGCCATAAACATCATTAGGAGGAGAACACGAAAAGGTCAAGGTTAATTAATGGAACATATACTGAAAGCTATGCCACCAGAGTGCTAGCTGCACTAGCACAGACAGTAAACAAAGGTTTAACATTGACAAGTTTGTACTTGTCACTGTCAAAGTCGCAATAAATTTGTAAAATTATATATCAATTCTTATGTAAATTTCTTGATTGGCTTGATTCTTGATTTTAAAATACATATAAAAATGCATCGGTGGTGCGTACTTGAATGTAAAATAAGGGGAATTCATTCCGAATTTGACATACTTGTCAATGTCAAACATTTGTTTACTGTCTCCGCTAATGCTGCACTCTGGCGGGAGAACATTGCAGTAACTATTATCTCCTAATAATATATCACACAGATTGAGCTAGCCATAGAGCAAGTTGTGAACTCGTGTCGCATGATACTAACTCAACAATACTTTATTTTATAATATATGTATATGGATAAACAACCAAGGTGAAGGAGGCGAAATGCCACCAGCAGGTTAGTGCACCTGGTAGTGAAATTCTGAGTGGGATCATATAAGTGCGCTTTACTGACTATTCATAAAGCGTATGTACTTCATTTCGTTGTTGGTTCCCAATAATTCAGAAAGATACAGTGTTAAGGCGCTGTAATAAGTAACACTAGCGTCAGAATGTAAAAAAATTTATCATGTACATAACTAGTAAATTACATGGGTGTTTTGGTATTACTTTTCGATAATATTCGTTTGATAAATTAAGTAAAACACCAGCTAACGCCAAAAGTGGCTGCCGGTATTTCTCTTTAAATAATGCAATAATTATTTAGTATATCGTAGTAACATAAGTAAAGACTTACCTACAATACCTACTGGTATATCTTCGTTTTTTTTTTCGAAGGAGATTTATTCGAAAGATGTGTTGTATATCTTAGGCAATTAGTTATCATACAATTTCGAACACACGCTTACGCTAAAGGATTGTCGTGTGTCAAAAAAATTAAATTTTGTCAACAAAACATATTGTGTCGGCGCGCACCAATTGAACACAATAGGTTCAAATTACTTACTGTACCTGTATACGCTGCAAGCTTTAATTCAGTTTAGATAACAACGGTATTATTTTAAAAAAGACTGATTTATGTGAAGTTCCCTGCAACTAAAGAATACATTATGCTCCTCCTCTAGTGTATTGTCGTGTCCAAGCTTAAATTGCGTACACAAACACATTGCGTTGGCGCGACGCGCATCAATTGAACACAATAGACCCCAATGGGTGTATTTCTGTACGATGCACACTTTGATTCAGGTTAGATACCAACTATATTACATTCAAAAAGTCTGATTACTCATGAATACGGCACGAGATCTCTGATTCCAGACATATTATGTCACCTTCTCTAATGAATTGTCGTGTCCATTGCGGCGCGCACCAATTGAACACAATAGGCTCAAATGGGTATCTGTACGCTGCCCGCTTTGATTTAGGGATACAAAGTATATCATTCAAGAAATATTCATGAATACGCTAGCAAGAGTTCCCTGACTCTAGTCAATAAATTACGTCACACATTATACCTCCTCCTCTAAAGAAGTGTCGTGTCCAAACTACTTATATACTACTTATACATGCTAAACGTTTTATAGACCTGGGCTCTGTCTACCCCCCACGGGAAAAAGACGTGATTGTATGTATGTATGTATGTTCTTACGAATTGTCGTGTCTAAACTACTTAAATTGCGTCCACAAACACGCGGCGCGCACCAATTAATCTAAATAGGCTCAAATGGCCGTATCTGTACGCTGCACGATCTGATTCATGTTTTCTACAGCCATACGACATCAATTTAAATGTACTGTATTAGATTTTTGAGTTTTAGAACCAGTGCCTGTGATCTCATCTGTGCATGCTTATGTAACTTTGATGACAATGGAATACCATGGGTCTGCTGATGGAGATGGAAAGTAGTTTAGCAATCATATTTCAGCTAATTTGATTTTTCTTGACAAGAATTTAGGCAGAATTATTTCATAATAAAAGCTTGACAATTTTTTTACATTAAAAAAAACTTTAGCGGGTCGTGCACCTCTAGTGGAGACTAAAAAGGCCCGATGATTATGATGATAAAAAGAAACTTATTGACCATCAGATGCCATGACTTGTTCGTAGCCATCCGATAGTGGGAATCAGCACAGAGCCATGTGCATAGGTGTGGGTTTATTTTAAGTAGGGCATTGAGCGCACCGGTGTGCTTGCCTACGATGTTTCGTCTAGTCTAGGTATACGTATGGAACTCAATTAGTGTCTCCCAAATAATCAAACTGTACATAAATTCGTTTACAAACAGTCGGAACAAAAATAGCGTTTTTTAACGTGCGAGTAGCTAAACGAGCGTTTTTTTCCTGAAGGAATCTTACTTTTTGATGACTCACTCTTTCAAACACGACATATGGTATTGTTAGCCGCCTTCCATTGCCAAATTACTTAAATCTCGATTCCCAGTAATAAACTGGTCGTAAAAGCCGTGGGAAAATTTGCGACATGGTCTCCTCAAGTAACAAAGTCAACAAAGTCTGATGATGTGAGCGCGCACATACTTGTTTGTAAACAACTTTATGAGTGGTATTGAATGCTATTACCCCAATTTATGGAAATGAGTGTTTAGCACAGGTAAGGCAAAGTAT